>CM066729.1:107262500-108640833 GCA_033961575.1 Aselliscus stoliczkanus
GTAATACAATTTTTGTCTCACTTTTATTCATCATATAATTCTAGAATTAAAGAGAGAAAAGTTTACTCCAAAAATTTATGTCGTCCATTCTACTCCTCTAAACCAGGTTATTCTTAAACCCAACTAAAAGGTGCCATGCTGATTAAAATTTCCAAAACTTTAAAAGTCTCACTGTGGGGCCGGCCGAGTGGGCCTTTGGTTAAGAGCTGCTTTGGAACGCCAGTAGCTCTCGTTCGGATCCCACATATGAGGGCCAGTGACACAGTCCTCTACAGCTAAGATGGTGAACAACAGCTCCATCTGGAGCTAGGCTGCTGTGAGTCCCTGAGACGGCATAGCTGCATCCCCTGCTGCAGTGGGCTGCCATAAGCTACAGTGAGTGGCCGGCAGCCAGTGTGAGCTGCCAAGAGCCACGGTGAATGGCCGTCCAGAGGCTGACGACCGATCTGCCTCACCCGAGAAGAGCGCAATGATGATACCAACATGGGACATTGAACCAATGTTCTCCACAACTAGGCTGAAGAACAAAAGGACAGCAACTTGTCTGTTCTCCTCCCCCAATTCTCCAATAAAATCTTAAAAAAAAGTCTCACTGTTACTCTCCTTCCTATATTTGACCTAAACCCGTCATAATGCATTTAAAACTCCCTTGTTTTAAAATTCTGCTTTTGCTGTTGAGTTGAAGAGAGTTGATTTTGTATTGGTGGTAGCTCAAGATTAATGAAGACATATGAGTAGGCATATATTGACTTTCCTCTTTTCATTGGAGATTTTCTTAGTTCTTCATATATTCAAGTAATTTTGGATTGTATACAGGATAGTTTGAATATTATGTTATGAGACTCTGGGTCTACAATCAAAAGTAATGATTTAGATGGGTTAAAAGTAAAAGCATGGAAAAAAAGGTATGCCATGCAATACTCAGTAAAAGAAAGCTGTGGTAGATTATTAATATCAGGGAAAGTAGTCTTCATAGCAAAGAAAATTAGCAGCAATAAATTAGGAATATTACATAATTGTAAAACTGTTATATCTTCTCGTTGAATTGACAGTATTAAATGGAATTTACCTAAAAATAGTATTTCTAAATACATGAAGCAAAAATTCACAGAATTCGAAGACAAAATAGACGAATCTATAACTATAGCTTGAGACTTCAACACTCTTCTCTCACACAGAAAATTAGCAAGTATGGAGAAATGAGCAGTACAACAATATGCATTATTTTTCATTTTTAACAGAAAGTAACATTTTTTTTCTTCCAGCTTTATTGAGTTATAATTGACAAATAAAAATAGTATATATTTAAGGTATACAACTTGGTGTTTTGATAAATATATATATATATATATATATATATATATATATATATATATATATATATATGGTGAAATTATCACCACAATCAAACTAACATCGTCTCACACAGTTACTGTTTTTTTCTGTGTGTGTGTGCATGTGTAGTCAGAGGACTATAATCTATCCTCTTAGCAAATTTCAAATATATAATACATATTACTATATTGTTAACTATAGTCCCTATGCTGTACATTGGATCTCCAGAGCTTACTCATCCTGCCTAAATTAAATTTTGTACCCTTTGAACAACATCTCACCATTTCCCTTACCCTCAACCCCTGGAAACCACCATTCTACTCTCTGCTTCAATAAGTTGGACTATTTTAGAGAATATGCATCCTTTTAAGTACACATGAGCACTTACTAACATATACTATACCCAAGCTGTAAAACAAACCTTAACAAAATTTATAAAAATTGAATCCACCAAAATATGTTCTCTGACCATGTGAAATTTAACTACAAACCAATAACAGGAAGGTAACAGGAAAATGTCCAAATACGTGAGGGTGAGGGAGGGAAGAAAAAAATATATGTATTCCATAATTAAAGGGGATTTCATAGAGAAGACACAATATCCAATATCAAGAATCAAGACACAATTACCAATATCAAGAATGAAAAGTGGTTGGTGATAGAAGAACTGACTCTGGGTGGTGAACACACAATACAATACATAGATGATGTCTTATAGAATTGTACACTTGAAACCTATATAATTTTACTAACAAATGCCACTCCAATAAACTAAATAATAAAAAAAGAAAATAAATAAAAACAAGACTTCAAAGAAAATAAAAGTATGCAAGTAATAGTTCTACAGACCCAGTAGACATTAAAAGGATAATAAAGGAATATTATATTCAACTCTACATATAATAACGTTACAATGCAGTTGAGATGGACCAATTCCTTGAAACTTGAGTATTTTCAACAAATTATGTTGGAACTACTTGACCTCCATAGGCAAAACTGAACTCAAAAATGGATCATAGATCTAAACGTAAAATGTAAAATTATAAAACATTTTGAAGAAGCCATGGGAGAAAGTCTTCATAAAATTGGGTTAGGTAAAGAATATTTGACATAACACTTAAAGCATGATTTATGAAACAAAAAAAATGTTAAGTTGTACTTCATAAAAATTAAAAAGTTTTGTTCTGCAAAAGACACAAGAGAATGTAAAGACAAGCTACAGATGGGGAGAAAATATTTTCAAGTCACATATATGACTCACACCGGGTATATGTGTGTCTGTGTGTGTACATATAAAGGTCTCACAAAATTTACCTGTAAAAAAATCAACCCAATTTTTAAAATGAGAAATTATTATTATTATTATTTTAATTACTTTCAGATGTACAAAGCAATGCAATAGTTATACATTTCACCCCTCACAAGGTGACAACCCTCCTCCCCCAATCCACTGCCTCCACATCCCTGATATCATACATATCTATTACAATTCCACTGGGCCAGCCGAGTGGCACGGTGGTTAAGTGCTGGCTTGGGAAACCAGCAGCCCCAGTTCGGGTCCCACATGTGAGGGGGAAAAAAAAAAAAAAAGGATGTACAATTCCAGTGACTCCACTGCCCACACTGTACTCCACATTCTGTGACATATATATACATATATATATATATATATATATATATATATATATATATATACACACACAAGTTATAGTTGACATATAATATTATTCAATGGCAGCTTCAGATGAGCAGTGCAGTGGTCAGGCCTCTACACCATCCGTGAAATGGTCTCCCTAACAAGACATGAATCCATTTGACCCCCTAACAAATATTTACAACATTATTGATTATATTCCCCAAACTGTCTTTCCTATCCCTTTGATAATATGAAGTTACCAATTTATGTTGTTTCATCCCTTCTCCTTCTCCCTCATCCCCACCTACCTTCCATCTAGCAATCATGTTTTTCTTCTGTGTCTCTGAGGCTATTTCTGTTTACATTGCTTGTTTATTCAGTTCTTTAGATTCCACATATAAGGTGAGATCATATGGTATTTGTCTTTCTCTGACTGACTTATTTCACTTAGCATAGTATTCGCTAGGTCCATCCATATCTTTGCAAATGGTACGATTTCTTTCTTCTTTATACCTGCATAATACTCCATTGTATAAATGTACCACAGTTCCTTAATCCAGTCATCAACCAGTGGGCATTTCAATTGTTTCCAAGTCTTGGCTATTGTAAATAGCAATGAACATAGGGGTGCATATATTTTTTTCAAATTAGTGTCTTAGGTTTCTCTGGATAGATACCTAAGAGTGGAATTGCTGGGTCATAAGGTGGTTCCATTTCCAGTTTTTTGAAATACCTCCATACTGATTTCCATAGTGGCTGCACCAGTCTGCAATTCCACCAACAGTGCACAAGGGTTCCCTTTTCCCCACAACCTCGCCAGCACTTGTTGTTTGTTGATTTATTGATGATAGCCATTCTGACAGGAGTAAATGGTATTTCATTGTGGTTTTTATTTGCATTTCTGTAATGATTAATGAGGTTGAACATTTTTTTTATATGCCTGTTGACCATCTGTATGCCCTCTTTAGAGAAATGTCAAATGAGAAATTATTTAAACAAACGGTTCACCAAAGAGGAAATATAGCAGGTAAATAAGCACACGAAAAATTGTCAACATCATTAGTCATTAGAAAAATATGAATTAAAACGTAATGAGATTCTACTATGTGCATATTATACCTAAATTTTAAAAAAATAAAACAGCAACTTTAGGGACTGGCAAGGATGCAAAGCTATGAGAACTTTTACACATTACAGGTGAAACTGCAAAATAGTGCAGCCACTCTGGAAAACAGTTTAGCAGTATTTTATAATGTTAAATGCATATTTACACAATGACCTAGCAATTCCACCCCTAGATATTTACCCCGGAGAAATGGAAATCATGTTCACATAAAAATCTGTGTACAAATGTTTATAGCAGCCACATTCATAGTTGCCAAGGCTGGAAACAACCCAAGAGTCCTTCAGGGGGTGATGGGTAAAAAAATCATAGCACATCCATACAAAAGGAATACTACTTAGCAACAAAAATGTATGAATTATTATGTGTAATAACTTCGATGAACCACAAAAGCATTTTTCTCAGTGAAAAAGCTAGTAACAAAAGGTTATATCCTGCAGAATTCCATTTATATGACATTCTCAAGAAGACAAAATTATAGTGACAAATCAGTAGTTGCCAGGGTTGAGAGTGAGGGGAGAATAGGACTGCAAAGAGGTAGCACAAGGGAATTTTGGGTGGTAAAGAGGGATGTTCTGTATCCTGATGGTGGTAGTGGTTATACAAATATAAACATGTGGTAAAATTCATGTAACTTTATATAAAAATGTCATTTTTAATATATGCTAATTTGATAATAAACACATAACAGGTGAGTTTTGGGGTATAATTTCTGCTTTTTCAGATAGTGAACCTTTGTTTTAATTAATGTAACATATGCTTGACACATATTTTAATAAAAACCAATATAGTACTAAATCTACTTTTGGAAAACTTTGAGACTGACATTCAGTTGGTACAGTACCTATTTTTAATTCACCATAAATAAATGTCATACATGCTTTAGAAATAAGTTAAGAACATCATAGTGATAACAGTACAATTCAGAGACCCTATGTTCTAGCTAATGCTTCTACTAACTAGGTATACCTTCAACAACTTATTTTACTTTTTTCCATATCAGTTTTGCCACTTTTAAATGAGGACAGTTGAAGTATATGATCTCTGTTGTCCTTCCATTTAAAAACAAACATCCAAATTCCATCCTACAAAGTCTTATATTCCACATATGACTCAAATCATATGATTCTCGATTTTTTCTGTCTGACTTATTTAGTTTAGCATGATAATCTCAAGATCCATCCATGTTGTCGAAAATGGAGTATTTCAACTTTTCTTATGGACAAGTAATATTCCATTGTATATCCATTCCACATCTTCTTTATCCAATCATCTATCGAAGGGCACTTCGGTTGTTTCCATGTCCTGACCACTGTGAATAATGCAGCGGTGAACATAGGGGTACATATATCTTTATAGATAAATGTTTTCAGATTTTTTTGGGTAGATACCAGAAGAGAGATTGCTGGGTTATATGGTAATTCTACTCTTAATTTTGTTGGGAACCTCCATACTGTTTTCCATAGTGGCTGTACCAGTTTACATTCCCACCAACAGTGTATGAGTGTTCCTTTTTCTCCACAGCCGCTCCAACACTTGTAATTACTTCTTGATAATAGCTATTTTCACAATTGTGAGGTGGCATCTCATTGTGGTTTTGATTTGCATTTCCCTAATAGCTAGTGAAGTTGAGCACCTTTTCATATGTATTTGTTGGCTGTTTTCTGTTTTTGTTTGTTTGTTTGTTTGTTTGTTTGTTTGTTTTTTGAGGGCAGTGTTACTGGCCCTCACATGTGGGACCGAACCGGGGCCACTGGCTTCCCAAGCCAGCGCTTAACCACCGCGCCACTCGGCCGGCCCCTGTTGGCTGTTTTTAATGTCTTCTTGGGAGAAGTATCTGTTCAGGTCCTCTGCCCATTTTTTTTTTTTAATAAAGATTTTATTGGGGAATTGGAGGATGGGAACTGCGTTGGGGGATCGGGGAAGGGGAACAGACAAGTTGCTGTCATTTTGTTCTTCAGTCTAGTTGCGGAGGCAGTTGCTTCACTGGCTTATGTTGGTATCATCATTGCACTCTTCCCGGATGAGGCAGATCGGTTGCCGGCCTCTGGATGGTCGCTCACAGGGGCTATTGGCAGCTCACGCTGGCTGCCGGCCACTCACTGTAGCTTATGGCAGCCCACTGCGACAGGGGCTGCAGCCTATACCGTTGTTGGGGCTTGCGCAGCCCACCTCCAGGTGGAGCTGTTCTTAGCTGAAGAGGGCAGTGTCACTGGCCCTCATATGTGGGATCTGAACCAGGGTCATTGGTATCCCAAGCCAGGTCTTAACCAATGCACCACTCAGCCGGCCCCTCTGCCCATTTTTTAATTGGATTGTTTGTTTTTTGTTGTTGAGTTATATGAGTTCTTTATATATTTTGGCTATTAACCCCTTATTGGAGGCATTGGTTGCAAATACCTTCTCCCATTCGTTTGGCTGCCTCTTTGTTTTGTTGATGGTTTCTTTTGCTGTGCAGAAGCTTTTTAGTTTGATATGGTCCCATTTGTTTATTTTTGCTTTTACTTCCGTTCCTTTTGAGGTCAAATTCATAAAATCCTCTCTAAACCCAAGGTCAATAAGTTTAGTACCTATGCTTTTTCTATGCAGTTTATTGTTTCAGTTCTTATGTTTAGGTCTTTGATCCATTTTGAGTTAATTTTGGCACACAGAGACAGATAGCAGTCTAGTTTCATTCTTTTGCATGTGGCTTTCCAATTTTCCCAGCATAGTTTATTGAAGAGGGTTTCTTTTTTCCATTGGGTGTTTTTGACTCCTTTGTCGAAAATTATCTGCCATAAATATGTTGGTTTATTTCTGAATTATCAATTTCATTACATTAGTCTGTGTGTCTGTTTTTCTGCTGATACCATGCTGTTTTGATTGTCACTTGATAGTATAATTTGAAGTCAGGGACTCAAGTTTTTTTTGTTTGTTTGTTTGTTTGTTTGTTTTTTAGTTTCAGGTGTACAACACAGTGCAATAGTTATACATTTTACCCCTCAAAGTGACAACACCCCACCCACAATTCAACACCCCTCTCCTCCCCCCCATATCATATATATCTATTACTCTTCCTCTGACTCTCTTCCACAGTATAATCCACATCCCGTGACTATCTATATATATTCAATTACAGTTGGTACACAACCTCCACTTCAGGTATACAGTGCAGTGATCAAACCTCTACTCCATCCATAAGATGGTCTCCCCAACAAGACATGTGACCATCTGATGCCCCACAAAATATTTACACCATTATTAATTATATTCCCCGAACTGTCTTTCATATCCCTGTGGCAATATTGTAGTTGCCTATTTTTGCTGTCTAATCGCTTCCCCTTCTCCCTCATCCCCACCCCCCTCCCAACTAGCAACCCTGTATTTCTTCTATATCTATGAGACAGTTTCTGTTTACATTGTTCATTCATTCAGTATTTTAGATTTCACTTATAAGTGAGATCATATGGTATTTGTCTTTCTCTGTCTGACTTATTTCAATTAACATGATAGTCTCTAGGTCCATCCGCATCATTGCAAATGGTACGATTTCATTCTTCTTTATAGCAGAGTAATACTCCATTGTATAAATGTACCACAGTTTCTTAATCCAGTCATCTACCGGTGAGCACTTCAGTTGTTTCCAAGTCTTGGCTATTGTAAATAGCGCTGCAATGAACATAGGGGTGCATATATTTTTTTGAATCAGTGTCTTGGGTTTTTCTGGATAAATACCTAGGAGTGGAATTGCTGGGTCAAAAGGTAGTTCCATTTCCAGATTTTTGAGATACCTCCATACTGACTTCCATAGTGGCTGCACCAATCTGCAATCCCACCAACAGTGCAGCAGGGTCCCCTTTTCCCCACAGCCCCACCAGCAATTGTTGTTTGTCGATTTATTGATGATAGCCATTCTGACTGGAGTGAGGTGGTATTTCATGGTGGTTTTTATTTGCATTTCCCTAATGACCAGTGAGGTTGAACATTTTTTCATATGCCTGTTGGCCTTCTGTATGTCCTCTTTAGAGAAATGTCTCTTTATATCTTCTGCCCATTTTCTTATTGGGTTGTTTGTTTTTCGGTGTTGAGTTTCATGAGTGTTTTATAAATTTTGGATATTAACCCTTTATCAGATATATCATTGGCGAATATATTCTCCCAATCAGTAGGCTTCCTTTTTGTTTTATTGATGGTTTCCTTTGTTGTGAGAAAACTTTTAAATCTGATATAATCCCATATGTTCATTTTCTCTTTTACTTCCCTTGCCCTCAGGGATGTATCAGTAAAAATATTGCTCCGGGAAATTTCTGCAAATGTACTCCCTATATTTTCTTTTAGAAGTTTTATGGTTTCAGGTCTTACATTTAAGTCTTTAATCCACTTTGAATTTGTTGTTGTATATGGTGTAAGGACGTGGTCCAGTTTCATTTTTTTGCATGTATCAATCCAATTTTCCCAGCACCATTTATTGAATAGACTATCTTTACTGCAATGTAAATTCTTGTTTCCCTTGTCATAGATTAACTGTCCATAAATGTCTGGATTTATTTCTGGGCTGTCTGTTCTGTTCCACTGATCTATGTACCTGTTTTTATGCCAATACAATACTGTTTTGATTACTGTAGACTTGTAGTATGTTTTGATGTCTGGTAGCGTGATACCTCCGACTTTGTTCTTATTTCTCAGGATTGTTGAGGCTATTCGGGGTCTTTTATGTTTCCATATAAATTTCAGGATTATATTTTCTATTTCCGTGAAAAATGCCCTCGGTAGTTTGATAGGAATTGCATTGAATCTATATATTGCTTTAGGTAGTATGGACACTTTAACTATATTAATTCTTCCTATCAATGAGCATGGTAGGTGTTTCCATTTATTTGTATCTTTTTTATTTCTTTCTTCAGTGTCTTATAATTTTCTGAGTACAGATCTTTTACTTCTTTAGTTAAATTTATTCCTAGGAATTTTATAGTTCATGTAGCAATTGTAAATGGGACAGTTTTCTTAATTTCTCTTTCCGTTAGTTTATTATTGGTATATGCAAATGCCACTGATTTCTGAACATTGATTTTATATCCTGCAACTTTACTGAATTCGTCAATCAGTTCCAATAGTTTCTTGATGGAGTCTTTGGGGTTCTCTCTATACAGTATCATGTCATCTGCATATAATGACAATTTTACTTCTTCCTTGCCAATTTGGATGCTTTTTATTCCTTTTTCTTGTAAGATTGCTGTGACTAGAACTTCCAGAACTATATTGAATAAAAGAGGAGAAAGTGGACAGCCTTGTCTTGTTCCTGATCTTAAGGGGAATGGTTTTAGCTTTTCCTCACTGAGTATGATGTTAGCTGTAGGTTTTTCATATATGGCCTTTATTATATTGAGATATGATCCCTGTATTCCCACTTAGCTAAGGGTTTTTTCTACATAAAGCACTGTTGGATTTTGTCAAATGCTTTTTCTGCATCTGTTGATATGACCATGTGATTTTTATTCTTCATTTTGTTGATGTGGTGTATCACATTAATTGATTTACAGATGTTGAACCAGCCTTGCGTACTAGGGATGAAACCCACTTGATCATGATGTATGATCTTCTTAATATATTGCTGAATTCTGTTTGCTAATATTTTATTGAGAATTTTTACATCTATATCCATCAGGGAGATTGGCCTCTAGTTTTCCTTTTTTGTGCTCTTTATCTGGTTTTGGAATCAGGGTGATAGTGGCTTCGTAAAAAGAGTTTGGGAGCCTTCCCTCCTTGTGGATTTTTTGGAATAGTTTGAGAAGAATAGGTGATAGTTCTTTTTTGAATGTTTGATAAAATTCACTTGTGAAGCCGTCTGGTCCAGGGCTTTTGTTTTTTGGGAGCCTGTCAACTACTGATTCAATTTCCTTGGTAGTAATCAGGCTATTTTGATTTTCTGTTTCTTCTTGAGTCAGCTTTGGAAGGTTGTATGCTTCTAGAAAATTATCAGTTTCTTCCAGATTGTCAAATTTGTTGGCATATAGTTGCTCACAGTAATTTCTTAGAATTTTTTGAATTTCTGTGATGTCTGTAGTCATTTCCCCTCTTTCATTCCTGATTTTGCTAATTTGAGTCCTCTCTCTTTTTTTTTTTTTTTTTTTTTTTTTGATGAGCCTGACTAGAGTTTTGTCAATTTTGTTTATCTTCTCAAAAAACCAGCTCTTGGTTTCATTTATCTTTGGTATTGTTTTGCTGGTCTCTATATCATTTATTTACACTCTGGTCTTTATTATCTCCTTTCTTGTACTCCCCTTGGGCTTCTTTTGCTGTTCTTTTTCCAGTTCCCTTAGGTGTAAGGATAACCTATTGATTTGAGATTTTTCTTCCTTCTTTAGGTAGGCCTGCACTGCTATGAACTTCCCTCTTAGGACTGCTTTCGCTGCATCCCAGAGAATTTGGGTCGTGGTGTTTTCATTTTCATTTGTCTCGAGGTATCTTTTGATTTCCTCCTTGATCTCATTTGTGACCCACTCACTATTTAGTAGCATGTTGTTTGGCCTCCATTTATTTGTCAGCTTCCCAGATTTCTTCTTATAATTGATTTCTAGTTTCATAGCATTGTGGTCAGAGAATACAGTTGAAATGATTTCAATCTTCTTAAATTTATTGAGACTTGTTTTGTGGCCTAACACGTGGTCTATCTTACAAAATGTTCCATGTGCACTTGAAAAAAATGTATATTCTGATGCTCTGAATATATCAATTAAATCCAGCTGTTCTAATGAGTCATTTAAAGTCGCTGTTTCTGCATTGATTTTCTGTCTGGAGGATCTGTCCATTAGTGACAGTGGGGTGTTGAAGTCCCCTACTATGATAGTGTTACTGTTGATCTTTGTCTTTATGTCTGACAATATCTGTTTTATATATGTAGGAGCTCCTATGTTATATGCATAGATATTTACTAGGATTATGTCCTCTTGTTGGATCGATCCCTTCATTACTATGAAGTGTCCTTCTTTGTCCTTTTTTATATTCTTCAATTTAAAGTCCGTTTTATCTGATGTAAGTATCGCTACTCCAGCATTTTTCTCAGTACCATTTGCATGAAATATTTTACTCCATCCCTTTACTTTCAGCCTGAATGAGTCTTTGGATCTGAGGTGAGTCTCTTGTATACAGCATATGTTGGGGTCTTGCTTTCTTATGCATTTAGCCAGCCTATGTGTTTTTATTCGAGCATTTAATCCATTTACATTTAATGTGATCATTGATAGGTGTGTATTTATTGCCATTTTGTTATTTGTGTTCATAATCTTTCTTAGTCAGGTTGTTTTTCTCTTCTACTTAAAGAAGCCCTTTTAACATTTCCTGCAAAGCTGGCTGGGTGGTAATGAATTCCCTTAAGTTATTCTTTTCTGCAAAGCTCCTTACCTCACCTCCAATTTTAAATGATAACCTTGCTGGATACAGCAGTCTCGGTTGTAGGTCTTTATTTTTCACCACTTTGTAAACCTCCTGCCACTCCCTTCTGGCCTGCAAAGTTTCTGTAGAAAAGTCAGCTGATAATCTTATAGGGATACCCTTGTAAGTAACTTGCTGCCTTTCCCTTGCTGCTTTAAAGATTCTGTCTTTGTCCTTAACCCTTGCCATTTTCACTATAAGGTGTCTTAGTGTGGGCCTGTTTGGAATCGTCCTGGTTGGAACTCTCTGCACTTCCTGGGCTTGTATTTCAATGTCCTTTGCCAGGTTAGGGAAGTTTTCAGACATTATTACTTCAAATATGTTCTCAATCCCTTGCTCCCTCTCTTCTCCTTCTGGTACTCCAATGACTCATAGGTTATTCCATTTGATGTTGTCCCCAGCTCTCCTAAACTATGTTCCATGTTTTTCACTCTTTTCTTTTTGCTGTTCCACCTGGGTGATCTCTGCTATTTTGTCTTCTAAGTCACTGATTCAATTTTCTGCTTCATCCAATCTGCTAGTGATTCCATCAAGTTTGTTATTTAATTCAGTAATTGTGTTCTTAAGTTCTAGCTGGTTGCTTTTCATGATTTCTCTATCCTTCTTTATATTTTCATTAATTTCTTTGAACATTCTAATAATCAGTTTTCTGAACTCTGTCTCCGATAGGTTGTTTACCTCTATTTCCTCTAGTTCCACTGATTCAGGAAGTTTCTTCTGCTCTTTTATTTGGGTTGTGTTTCTTTTTCTCCCCATTCTGGCTTACTCTTTGTGTTTGCTTCAATATAACAGATAGATCTCCTAGGTTTCTCAGTCTTTTCTGGGTAAACTTATATGGTGTGTGTCCTTTATATTTGAATTTCTCAGTCTCCCTATTCTCCTGTGCTTGTATCTGAGGTGTTCCTTGTGTCGTGCATCCTCACTTGTTGAAGTTTTAGTTTTGATTACTTTTTGTTTGTCAGTAGGTGGGATTGACTCCCAGATTGATTAGCTGTGAGGATCAGCAGTGTCTGCAGTTTATGAGCTGCTGTGAGAGGATTGACCCCTCTGATGAAACTTGGACCCTATGGTCCCTAGTACCTGTAGCAACTTCCTTTCGGGTGTGACTCTTGTATGTCAAACCCAGAAATGCTCTGGTTTTATCTAAACTTGGCCTCTGGGTATGATGATCCTTGTGTCTGTTTGTTTGGACCACTGCTGCAGAGTGATTTTAGAGCATAACAGATCAACAAGAACAACCTCCGCAGCCACCAAAGGAAACCAAATGCTCACACAAGTAAAAAAAACCAACCATCAATCTACAGTCAACTTGTACAGAAATATCAAACATTCTAATGAATAAAACAAACAGAAACAAAACAATAACCACACACACAATAATAACAGAAGAGGAAACAAAATAAAATACAATATCCTAAAATAAAAAATAGAATAAACATGAGAAACCGAATAGCTATACCTTAAAAATAAAAAATTAAAATTAAAAAAAAAGTAAGAATAAAAATTAAAGAAATAAAATTTGCAGAAAAAAGGAAAAAAGGAAAGGAGGAAAAGTATAGCAGTGAGAGGAATGAATAAAAGAAGGGAGAAAGTGAGGGTGGGGAAAAAGAAAAAGAAAGAAAAAGAAAAAGAAAAAAAGAAAAAAATATATATATTTGTCTACACACCCATATATATGGACATATATTCACCTATATACATCTATATATATGCCTATATTAAAAACTACAAAATGATAAAAATGAAATAGAAATAAAAACCCAAAACAACCAAGACAATCAACCAATAAACGGAAAACAAAACAAAATAAAACAAAACAAAACAAAAATACCCATGCCGGTCTTGGCTAAAGTCCACCAAGCTCTCTTCAGTTTGTCCTCTGCTGTACAAAAATTCCTGTGTGTCTTGTGGGAACAGAGTAGGCCACCTGATGCCTAGCGTGATCCTGGCACTGCAGGTTTGCTGTACTTGAGTGTGGTTGTGACGTGTGATTGGTGGATTTTACAAAGTCACTGCATTTTTGCTTTTGCCTGTCCCAAGGCACCCCCAAAGGCTCAATGAGTGTCTTTGGGCACGCTTTCTGTTGACAGCTGTGGAGAATTAAAGAATTCCCCACTACCAAAAGCCAGCTGCTAAGTATCTGTTAATTAGTGCTTCAGCAGGTGAACCTGCCCTGCCTCCCAAGCCTTGCATAAAGGTGGGGGCGGGGTAGGTAGTCTCTGTCTGCAGCCTTTACTGGGGCGGAAATTCTCAACCCCCTGCAGGTAGGAATACCTCTGTAGTCTGCCCCTACTGCTCCATTCAGGAGTGAGTTTAAGACTCTGTCTTGGCGGGGGCCAAAGTTTGTGGGAGTGGGTGGGTTATTGGTTTTTTGTGCTTTCTGTTCAAGAGTAGAAAAAGGAAAAAAAAAATTAAAAACTTAAAAATAAAGACACAGTTCCAACACTGTTTTAAGCTAAGGCCTTTGCCTCTTATGCTCCAGCGGAGTTCCTGCTGCTCTCCCAAAGGGTCTGCCGGATTTAAGGGACTGCGTGCACTCTGCCGCGCAGCTAAGATCCCTGCTCCATCTCTCCAGGACCTGTGTCTCCGCCAGCCGCGTGCTGCTTCTCTGCGCGTGAATGTGCGAGTCTTCTTTTTTCTCCTCCTCCCGGGTTTAAGGCTTCTGCTTCCGAGCCGGCGCGCGCCCATGCAGTTCTCCTGCTGCGCTTTTGGAGGGACTGCCACCGGGGTTTAGGGGACTACGCGTACCCTGCCGCGCGGCTCAGATCCCCGCTCCGTCTCTCGGGGACCTACGTCTCCGCCTAGTGCAAGCTGCATCTCTGCACCCGAGTATTATTTTTTCCCCTGCTCCCAGGTTTCAGGCTTCTGCGCTCCGCGGACCCAGTGGGCACAGGGACTGATCCCTGAACCGGGAGGGTGCAGGGATTGATCTTGCCCTGTCGCTGCGGGGCTCTGCACCCTGCTTCCTGGGGACCCGGTGAGCCGCGGGTGCAGCTCGTACCTCTGCACAGTTGTCTCCTCTCTCTCCTCCCGCACTTGCCCGGCCTGAGGCTTCTACCTCAGACTGCAAACCAACGCGCTCTTGCTGAACTCTAGGTGGGCCGCGGGCTGCAGGGAGCAAGCCGGGGGAACACTCACCATGCCTCCACAGCCGCGGGTGCGGGCTGCACCTCACGTGTCTCGCTGCCTTCTTCCCCTACTCGCCCGCCTGCCCATCTTCCAGCAATCGTTGTGTGAAACTCTTAGTTGCTCTGTGTGATGAGTAGATGTCTCTTTGAAGCGTATTAGAAGTTCAAATTGTGGATATTTCCAGGGTAGATTTCATGGAGCCCTCCTCACAGCCTCCATCTTGCCCCCCCTCCTAGGGACTCAAGTCTTGTTCTTCTTCCTTAAATTGCTGTGACTATTCACAGTCTTTTGTGATTCCTTACAAATCTGATGATTTTTTTTCCTTTTCTTGAAAAAACGCCATTGGGATTTTGATGGGGATTGTATTAAATCTGTATATTGCTTTGGGTAATATGGCCATTTTAATTATGTTGATTCTTCCAATTCATGAACACAGAATGTCTCTCCATTTCTTTGTGTCTTCTTTAATTGTTTTTAATAATGTCTTATAGTTTTCAGTGTGTAGGTCCTTCACATCTTTTCTTAAGTTTATTCCTATGTATTTTATTCTTTTGTTGCAATTGCAAAAAGAATTTTTTTTCGCTTCTTTTTCTTAAATTTCATTGTTAGTACATAGGAACTGAATGATGGGCTTTTGTACATTGATTTTATATCCTGTAACTTTTCTGTATTTTTTATTGGTTCTAATAGTTTTTTTGGTGGAGTCTTTAGGTTTTATATATAAAGAATCATGTCATCTGCAGCAAGTGACAATTTAACTTCTTAATTTCCAATTTGGGTGGCTTCTATTTCTTTCTCTGGCATGATTCCTCTGGTTAGGACTTCCAATACTATGTTGAATAGTAGTCGTGGTAGGGGGCATCCCTGTCTTGTTTCTGATTTTAGAGGAAAAGCTTTCAGTTTTTGACTATTAAATATGATATTAGCTGAGGGTTTGTCATATATGGCCACTTTTATTTTCAAATACTTTCCTCCTAGACCCATTTTCTTAAGTGTTTTGATCATAAATAGATTTTCTATCCTGTCAAATGCTTTTTCTGCATCTAATCATATGATGATATGATTTTTTATCCTTTATTTTGTTGATTGATTTGCATATGTTGGACCATTCTTGTGCCTCTGAGTGAACTCCACTTGATTGTGGTATATAACCTTTTTTAATGTATTGTTGTAGTCAATTTGCTAGTATTTTGTTTAGGATTTTTGTGTCTGTATTCATCAGAGATACTAGTTTTTAGTTTTCTTTTTTGTGTGCGTTATCTTTACCATGTTTTGGTATCAGGGTAATGTTGGCCTCATAAAATGAGTTTGGAACTTTTACGTCTTCTTCAATATTTTGAAAGAGTTTGAACAGGATAGGTATGAATCATCTTTGAATGTTTGCTAAAATTCACTAGTGAAGTCATATTTTCCTGAACTTTTGCCTTGGAGTATGTGTAGGGGGTGGAGAGGGAAGCGGGTTAGGTGATTGTTTAAATTTCCTGAATGTTGATCCATCCATTTAGATTCTCCAGTTCTTTGTTATTCAGTCTAGGAAGGTATATATTTCTTAGAACTTGTTCAGTTCTTCTAGGTATTGAATTTGGTGACATATAGCCCTTCATAGAATTCTTGTTTGAGGCTTTGTATTTCTGTGATATCTGTTGTAACATCTCTTTCATTTCTGATATTGTTTATTTGTTTCTTTTTTTCCTTAGTGAGTCTAGTCACTTGTGTGTAAATTTTATTAATCTTTTCAAAGAATCAGCTCTTTGTTGCATTTTTTTACCTATTGTATTTGTGTTCTCTATTTCATTTAACTGTTTTATAATTTTTATTATTTTCTTCCTTCTAATAACTTTGGGTTTCATATGTTTTACATTTTCTCCTTCTTTAAGATGTAATGTTACATTGTTTATTTGGGGGTTTTCTTATTTCTTGAGATAGGCCTATGATGATATAAATTTCCCTCTTATTACTGCTTTCATAACATTCCAATAATTTTGATATGTTGTATTTTTATTGTTATTTGTTTCTATGTATCTTTTTATCTTTCTTTTATATCTTTTTTGATTCAGTCATTTATTGTTTAATCTCCATGTATTTGTGGTTTTTCTAGCTTTCTTTCTGCAATGTATTTCCAATTTCAAAGCATTGTATTTAGAAAACATGCTTTGTATGATTTTAGTCTTCTTAAATTTGTTGAAGCTAGCTCTGTGCCTAGGGTGAGAGTCTCTGTAAATGTCAATTATATCCATTTGGTCTAATGTGTCATTTAAGGCTGATATTTTCTTATTAACTTTCTGTTTGGATGATCTATCCATAACTGTCAATGGCATATTTAGGTCCCCTACAATAATGTGTTTTTTTCAGTTTCTCCCTTTAGTTCTGTTAGTAGTTACCTTATATATTTTGGTACTTCCTAATTGGGAGCATATATATTGATGTGTTATGTCTTCTTATTGTGTTGTCCCCTTTATCATTATGAAATATCCATCTTTGTCTCTTGTTACCTTTTTTATCATGAGGTCTGTTTCATTAGATATAAATATGGCTACACCTGCTTTTCCCTGGATGTCAATTGCTTGGAGGATCATTTCTTATCGTTTCACTTTGAGTCTATATTTGTCGTGTAACTGAGATGTATTTCATGAAGGCAGCATATAATTGGGTTTTGTTTTTTGACCCATTCTGCTACTCTGTGCCTTTTTATTGGTGAATTCAGTCCATTTACATTTAGAGTGATTATTAATATATGAGGAGGATTTTCTATAGCCATTGTCTGTTTTCTGGTAGCTTAGTGTCTTGATTGTTTCTTTGCCTTTGTGTTTTGTTTTGTTTTGTTTTGTTTTGTTTAGCTGAACCGTCCTGCCACCTGCTGGCAGCTCAACGGCAACTCAGCTCGGGCTGGCATCGAACCGCCATTGCTCAGAGTTCAACTCGCACTCTTGAGCAAGCTCTTAACCAACTGAGCCACTCGGCCGGCCCTGCCTTTTTGTTTTGTCTGTTATTTTAGTTTGGTGGTATTCTATGACTTTTTCCTCTGTTTCCTCTTTTTCATGTTATGTGTCTCAGTTTTGAATTTTTTTTTGAGTGGTTATCATTAAGTTCATGTAAAAGAAAGTTTCATATATACAGTAGTCCTTTTTCTTCAGCATGCATGTTTTCTCCAGTCCCCTTTGCAAATTCAGACCTTTACCTCCCTTCCCTTTTATGCTTTTGTTATCACAAAATATCCTTATTTATGCTGTAAGTTGATTTCTGAGTTGCAGTAGCAAATTGCCTTCTTCTTGTCTTTTTCTATTTATGTTTTTATCTTCTTTATCCTTTTTGTTATGTTTAAGTGTATAGTGCCCTACTCTGTGTAGGGATTATTTCCTGCATCTGTCAGTCTGTTAGTAATCTTACTCATAGTTTTGTGTCCTGTTCTATTTTTGTTTCAGGTAGCATAACCTCCATCATTATTTTCTGTAATGCAGGCCTTGTGGTGGAAAATTTCTTCAGCTTCTGTATATCTGGAAAGGTCTTTATTCCTCCTTCATATTTATAGGACAACTTTGCTGGATATGAAGTCTCACAATTAAGTTTGTGAACTCATTGCAACAATGTTGCTAACTTGATATCAGAGGGATTATTCATTATGAAATTGTACCAACTGGACAAAGAGTTAACCAAGTTTACTATTGGAAGTGCTGAAGAGGCAGCCTGAAAAAGTTAGACAACCTGAACTTGTCACCAACAATTCATGGTTCTTGCATCACAACAATGCACCAGCTCACATGGCAGTCTGTGAGGGAGCTTTTAGCCAGAAAACAAATAATTGTGTTGGGACACCCTCCGTACTCACTGGATCTGGCCTCCAATGACTTCTTTCTTTCTTTCTTCTTCTTCTTCTTCTTCTTCTTATTAGTCACAGATGTACATAACAATGCAATAGTTATCCTTTTCACCCCTTACAAAGTGACTACTCCCCCATCCACTGGCCCCCACTCCCATTATTATACATATCTATTACAATTCCATTGACTCCATTCCCACACTATACTCCACATCCCATGACTATATATGTGATAAATTGTAGTTAACATCTTATATTACTTAGCAGCAGCTTTGAGGTACAGTGCAGTGGTCAGGCCTCTACACCGTCCATGAAGTGGTCTTCCTAACAAGACATGAGTCCATCTGGTCTCCTAAAACATATTTTCAACATTATTGAATGTATTCCCCAAACTGCCTCTTCTATTCTTGTGGCAATATTGTAGTTACCAGTTTATGTTGCCTTGTCCCTTCCCCTTCTCCCTCATGTCCACCCCCATCCCATCTAGCAATCATCAGTTTTAATTCTGTGTCTCTGAGACTATTTATGTTTACATTGCATCTTTATTCAGTTCTTTAGATTCTACATTTAAGTGAGATCATATGGTAGTTGTCTTTCTCTGACTGACTGATTTCACTTAGCATAATGTTCTCTAGGTCCATCCATATCATTAAAAATGGTACGATTTCTTTCTTTTTAGCTGCATAATACTCCATTGTGTAAATGTACCACAGTTTCTTAATCCAGTCATCTACCGATGGGCATTTAGATTGCTTTCAAGTCTTAGCTATTGTAAATAGTGCTGCAATGAACATAGGGGTGCATATATTTTTGGAATTAGTGTCTTAGGTTTTTCATGATAAATACCTGGGAGTGGAATTGCTGGGTCATAAGGTAGTTCCACTTCCAGTTTTTTGAGATACCTCCATACTGATTCCCATATTGAGAGCACCAGTATGCAATCCCACCAACAGTGCAGCAGAGTGCCCTTATCCCCACAGCCTTGCCAGCACTTGTTGTTTCTTTATTGATACTAGCCATTCTAACCGGAGCGAGGCGGTATCTCATTGTGGTTTTTAATTGCATTTCCCTAATGATCAGTGAGGTTGAACATTTATTCATATGCATGTTGGACATCTGTATGTCCTCTTTAGAGAAATGTCTCTTCATATTCTCTGCCCATTTTTTAATTGGGTTGTTTGTTTTTCTGGTGTTGAGTATCATGAGTGTTTTATAAATTTTGGATATTAACCCCTTATCAGATATATCATTGACAAGTATCTTCTCCCATTCAGTAGGCTGACTTTTTGTTTTATTGATGGTTTCTTTTGTTGTGAAAAAACATGTAAGTTTGATATAATCCCATCTGTTCATTTTTTTCTTTTACTTCCCTTGCCCACAGGGATCTATCAGTACAAATATTGCTCAGGGTAATGTCTGCAATTTACTCCCTATATTTTCTTCTAGGAATTTTATGGTTTCAGGTCTTACATTTGTATTTTAATCCATTTTGAATTTGTTCTTGTATATGGTGTAAGGAGGTCGTCCAGTTTCATTTTTTTGCCTGTGTCAGTCCAATTTTCCCAGCACCATTTATTAAATGGACTATCCTTACCCCAGTGGAAATTCTTGCCTCCATTGTCATAGATTAACTGTCGGTATATGCATGGATTTATTTCTGGGCTCTCTATTCTGTTCCACGGATCTTGTGCCTGTTTTTATGCCAGTACCATACTGTTTTGATTACTGTAGCCTTGTAGTATGTTTTGATGTTTGGTAGCGTGATACCCCCAACTTTGTTCTTATTTCTCAGGACTGCTGAGGCTATTCGGGGTCTTTTTATGGTTCCATATAAGTTTTAGGATTATGTTTTCTATATCTATGAAAAATGTCCTTGGTAGTTTGATAGGATTTGCATTGAATCTATATATTGCTTTAGGCAGTATGGACATTTTAAATACATTCATTCTTCCTATCCATGAGCATGGTAGTTGTTTGCATTTATTTGTATCCTCTTTTATTTCTTTCTTCAATGTCTTATAATTTTCTGTGTCCAGATCTTTTACTTCTTTTGCTAAATTTATTCCTAGGTTTTTTTATAGTTCTTGAAGGCATTGTAAATGGGACTGTTTTCTTAATTTCTCCTTCTGATACTTTATTATTGGTATATGCAAATGCAACTGATTTCTGAATATTGACTTGTATCCTGTTACCTACTGACTTTGTCTTTCAGTTCCAATAGCTTTTTAATGGAATCTTTGGGGTTCTCTCTATATAGTATCATGTCGTCTGCATATAATGACAATTTTACTTCCTCCTTGACAATTTGGATGCCTTTTATTTCTTTTTCTTTTCTGATTGCTGTGGCTAGAACTTCCAGAACTATGTCCAGTAAAAGTGTAGAAAGTGGACAGCCTTGTCTTTTTCCTGATCTTAAGGGAAATGGTTTTAGCTTTTCCCCACTGAGTATGATGTTAGCTGTGGGTTTATCATATATGGCCTTTATTATGTTGAGATATCCCTCTATTTCACTTTGCTAGGAGTTTTTTTTTTAATCATAAATGGCTTCTGGATTTTGTCAAGTAGTCTTTCTGTATCTATTGATATGGCCATATGATTTTCATTCTTCATTTTGTTGATGTGGTGTATCACATTAATTGATTTATGGATGTTGAACCAACCTTGCATACTAGGGATGAAAGACACTTGATCATGATGTATGATCTTCTTACTATATTGCTGAATTCTGTTTGCTAATTTTTATTGAGGATTTTTGCATCTGCATTCATCAAGGATATTCGCCTGTAGTTTTTCTTTTTGTGCTATCTTTACTGGTTTTGGAGTCAGGGTGATAGTGGCTTCAAAGAAAGAGTTTGGGAGGCTTCCCTCCTTCTGGATTATTTGAAATAGTTTGAGAAGAATAGGTGATAGTTCTGTTTTGAATGTTCGGTAAAATTCACTTGTGAAACTGTCTGGTCCAGTGTTTTTGTTTGTTGGGAGCTTGTTGGTTGCTGATTCAGTTTCCTTGGTAGTAATCAGTCTATTCAGATTTCCATTTCTTCTCAACTCAGCTTTTGAAGGTTGTATGTTTCTAGAAAATTATCCATTTCTATCAGATAGTCAAATTTGTTGACACATATTTGTTCAAAGAAATTTCTTAAAATTTTTTGTACTATGTGGTATCTGTTGTCACTTCACCTTTTCATTCCTGATTTTACTAATTTCAGTCCTCTCTTTTATTTGATGAACTTGGCTAAAGGTTTGTCAATTTTGTTTATCATCTCAAAAAACCAGCTGTTGGTTTCATTGATCTTTTGTATTGTTTTTCTGTTCTCTATTTCATATATTCACACTCTGGTCTTTATTATCTCCTTCCTTGTACTCCCTTTTGGCTTCTTTGGTATTCTTTTTTCAGTTCCCTGAAGTATAAGGATAACGCGTTAATTTGAGATTTTTCTTCCTTCTTCAGCCTGCACTGCTATGAACTTCCCTCTTAGAACTGCTTTCACTGCATCCTAGAGGTTTTGCGTCATAGTTTTTTCATTTTCGTTTGCCTTGAGGTATCTTTTGATTTCACCTTGATCTCATTTTTGACCCACTCGCTATTTAGGAGCATGTTATTCAGCCTCCATGTATTTGTAAGCTTTCTGGATTTCTTCTTATAGTTGATTTCTAGTCTCATAGCATTGTCGTCAGAGAAGATGCTTGAAATGATTTTAATCTTCTTAAATTTATTGAGACTTGTTTTTTGGCCTAACATGTGGTCTATCTTGGAAAATGTTCAATGTGCACTTGAGAAGAATGTATGTTCTGTAGCTTTGGGCTGAATAGCTCTGAAAATATCTGTTAAATCCAGAGGTTCTAATGTATCATTTAAGATCACTTTGTCCACCTTGATTTTCTGTCTGCAGGATCTGTCAATTGGTGACAAAGGGGTGTTGAAGTCACCTACTATGACTGTTACTGTTGATCTCCATCTTTATGTCTGACAATATCTGTTTTATATTTTTAGGAGATCCTATATAGGGTGCATAGATGTTTACTAGAGTTATGTCCTCTTGTTGTATTAATCCCTTTATTATTATGAGGTATCCTTCTTTGTCCTTTATTATATTCTTCAATTTAAAGTCCATTTTATCTGATATAAGTATCGCTACTCCAGATTTTTTCTCAGTTCCATTTGCATGAAATATTTTACTCCATCCCTTTACTTTCAGCCTGAATGTGTCTTTTGATCTGAGGTGAGTCTCTGGTATACAGTATATTCAGGGGTCTTGCTTTCTGATCCATTCAGCTACTCTATGTCATTTGATTGGAGGTTTAATCCATTAGCATTTAATGTGATTATTGATAGGTGCGTAGTTATTGCCATTTGTTATTTGTGTTCCTGGTGTTCCTTAGTTAGGTTGTTTTTCTGTTCTGCTTAAAGAAGCCCTTTTAACATTTCCTGCAATGTTGGCTTGGTGGAAATGAATTCCTTATTCTTATTCTTCTCTGGTAAGCTCTTTGTCTCTCCTTCAGTTTTAAATGATAACCTCTCTGGATAAAGCAATTTAGGTTGTAGGCCTTTGTTTTCATCACTTTGAAAACCTCCTGCCACTCCCTTCTAGTCTGCAGAGTTTCTGTAGAGAAGTCGTCTGATAATCTTATGGGGGTGCCCTTGTAAGTAACTTGCTGCCTTTCCCTTGCTGGTTTTAGGATTCTATCTTTGTCCTTAACCCTTGCCATTTTCACTATGTGTCTTGGTGTGGGCCTGTTTGGGATCATCTTGGTTGGAACTCTCTGCACTTCCTCGGCTTGTATGTCAATGTCCTTTGTCAGGTTAGGGAAGTTTTCAGACATTATTACTTCACATATGTTCTCAATCCCTTGCTCCCTCTCGTATCCGAATAGTATTCCAATGATTCACTTGTTGTTGTGAAGGATATTGTCACCAGGCTCTCTTAAACTAGTTTCAGTGTTTACATTCTTTTTTCTTTTTGTCATTCCACTTGGATGATCTCTGCTATCTTGTCTTCTAAGTCACTGATTGTAACCTCTGCTTCATCCATTGTGCTAGTAATTTCATTGAGTTTGTTATTTAATTCAGTAATTTTGTTTTGTATTTCTAGCTGGTTGTTTTTCATTATTTCTCTATCCTTCTTTATATTCTCATTATTCTCATTAATTTCCTTGAACGTTCTAATAATCAGTGTTCTGAACTCTGTCTCCAATAGATTGTTTACTTCTATTTCCTCTAGTTCCACTGATTCAGGAGGTTTCTTCTGTTCTTTTATTTGGGATGTGTTTCTTTGTTTCTCCATTCTGGCTTACTCTTTGTGCTTGCTTTGATGTAACAGGTGGATCCCCTAGGTCTCTCAGTATTTTCTGGGTGTACTTATGTGGTGTGTGTCTCTATATTTGAATTACTCAGTCTCCCTATTCTCCTGTGTGCATGTACCTGAGGTGTTCCTTGTGTTGTGTGTCTTCTGTTGAAATTGAGCTTTTGGCTTGTCAGTAGGTGGGATTGACTCCCAGGCTGATTAGCTGTGAGGATTAGTGCTGTCCACAGTTGATGAGCTGCTTTGCAAGGGTTGACCCCCTCCAATGAGCCTTGGACCTTTTGGGCTCTTGCACCTGTAGCGACTTCCATTTGGGTATGACTCTTGTAGGTTAAACCCAGAAATGCTCTGGTTTTATCTAAAGTTGGCCTCTGGATGTGATAATTCTTGTGTTTCTTTGGCTGGGCCCTGCTGCAGAGTGATTTTAGAGCAAAACAGATCAACAAGTACAACCACCACAGCCACCAAAGGAAACCAGATGATCTCACATGAAAAAAAAACACAAAAACAACCAACAACGTACAGTCAACTTGTACAGAAATATCAAACATATAAAACAAGAAAACAGGGCTGGCCGAGAGGCACATTCATTAAGAGCTAGTTTTGGGATGCCATTGGCTCCGGGTCATATCCCACATATGAGGGCCAGTGACACTGCCCTCTTCAGCTAACAACAGCTCCACCTGGAGTTGGGCTGTGTGAGCCCCGGTGATGGTGTAGGCTGCAGCCCCTGCTGTAATGGGCTGCCATAGGCTACAGTGAGTGGCCGGAAGCCAGCATGAGTGGCCAGCAGCCAGCATGAGCTGCCAATAGTCCCGGTGAGCAACCATCCAGAGGCCTGCGACCAATCTGCCTCATCCGGGAAGAGCGCAATGACGATACCAACATGGGCCAGTGAAGCCATGTCCTCCACAACTAGACTGAAAAACAAAAAGATAGCAACCTGTCTGTTCCCCTTCCCGGATTCCCCAGTGCTGTTCCCCTCCCCAGTTTCCCATTAAAATCTTTAAAAACAAACAAACAAAAGAAAACAAACAAAAGCAAAACAACAATGACAAATAAAAGAACAAAAGAGAGAACAAAACTAAATAAAATATAATAAAATAAAAAAATAGAATAAACTCGAGAAACCAAATAGCAATACCAAAAAAAATATTTGCAGAAAAAAGGATAGAAGGAGGAAAAGTAGAGCAGTGAAAAGAATGCAGAGAGTGAGGGTAGAAAAGAAAGAAGTAGAGAAAGAAAAAGCAGAAGAAAAAAAGAGAAAAAAAAATATATGTCTACACTCCCATATATATGGACATATATTCACATATATACACTGATATTTATGCCTATATTAAAAGCTAAAAAAAGATAATAATGAAATAGAAATGAAAACCAAAACAACCAAAGCAAGCAACCAAAAAAGAAGAGGAAAAAAAAAAAAGGGAAAAAAAAATACCAGTGCCAGTCTTGGCTAAAGTCCACCAAGATCTCTCCAGGTTGTCCTCTGCTGTAGAAAAGTTCCTCTTTGTCTTGTGGGGGCAGAGTCAGCACCTGGCGCCTAGAGTGATCCTGGCAATGCAGGTCTATTGTAGATGAGTGGGGTTATGAGGTGTGACGGTAGTTTTCACAAAGTCACTGCTGTTTCTGCTTTCGCCTGTCCCACGGCAGACTGTGCTCCAGAAGGCTTGATGTGTGACTTTGGGCACTCTTTCCACTGAAGGCTGTGAAGGGTGTGAGAGTTCAGCACTGCCAAAAGCCACCTGCCAGGGGTCTGTCTGCTAGTGCCTCAGGAGCTGAACCTGCCCTGCCTCCCAAACCTTGCAGGAAAGGTGGGGCAGCGTAGGCAGGCTCACTCTTTGCAACCTGTTTTGGAGCAGAAATTCTGGACACCCTGTGGGTAGGAATAGTGCTGTAATCGGACCCTACTCCTCTATTAAGACTCTGGCATGGCAGGGGTCAAGGTTTCTGAGGGAGGGTGGGGTGGGTTCTTATTTCTGCAGTTGTATTTTTTTGCTTTCTGTCCGAGAGAGGGGGAAAAACCCCACACACAAAAACAAAAACCGTACCACCGCTGTTTTGAGCTAAGGCCTTTGCCTCAGACGCTCCAGCGGAGCTCCTGCTGCTCTCCCAGAGGGACTGCAGGGGCGTAGGGGACTGTGTGCACCCTGCAGCTTCTCAGATCTCTGCTCTGCCTCCTGGGGTCCTCCATCTCTGTTGCGGGTATGCACTGTGTCTCCCCACGCCACGTTTCCCTCTTCCCCTGCTCCCACATTTCAGGCTTCTGCCTCAGAGCCTGCACACCTCTGTGCTCCTGCTGCACTGCCGGGGTGACTGGGTGGGCACAGGGAATGATCCCTGAACCGGGTGGGTGTAGAGATTGATCTCGCCCTGTCACTGCAACGCTCTGCACTTTGTCTCCTGGGGATCTGGGGTTCCGCCCCAGCGGGTGCAGCCCATTCTTCTGCATGCTCCTCTCCTCTCTCTCCTCCCCTTCTCACTTGGCCTGAGGCTTCTTCCTCAGACTGCAGACCTTCGCGCTCTTGCTGTACTATAGATGAGCTGTGGGGTGCAGGGAGTGAGCAATGGGAACACTCACCGATCTGCTCTTTGAAGCCCCGTGCTTCAGCAGCCACGGGAGTGGGCTGCACTGCCATGCGTCTCGCCTCCTTCTTCCCCCATTGCCCAGTCTTCCCACCTTCCAGCAATTGTTGTGTAAGACTCTTAGTTGCTCTGTGTGATGAGTAGACATCACTTTGAAGAGTTACAGAAGTTCAAATTGTACATATTTCCAGGGGAGAACTCAGAGATCCCTCCTCAGAGCCACCATTTTCCCTCCTCCCAATGACTTCTTTCTTTACCCAGAGATAAAGGAAGTGTTGAAAGGAAGACATTTTGATGACATTCAGGACATCAAAGGTAATACAATGACAGCTCTGATGGTCATTCCAGAAAAAGAGTTCTAAAATTGCTTTGAAGGGTGGACTAGGCACTGGGATTAGTAGAGAGCTCCCAAGAGGAGTACTTTGAAGGTACAATAGTGATATTCAACAATGAGGTATGCAGCACTTTTTCTAGGATTAGTTCATGAACTGAATTGTCAGAACTTGTATGTTATTTTTGGCTGGTAATTTCTCTCTTTCAATAGTTTGAATATTTTATTCTATTCCTTTCTGGCTTGTAGAGTTTCTGCTGAAAAATCTGATGATGATCTAATGGACTTTCCTTTGTAGGCTACCGTCTTCTTTTCCCTAGCTGCCTGGAGAATTCTTTCCTTGTCATTAATATTTTTATTTGTTATTTTTGTTTTATTATTAGTTTCTTAAATTTTATTGGGGAACAGTGTGTTTTTCCTAGGACCCATTAGCTCCAAGTCAAGTTGTTTTCTTCAGTCTTAGTTGTGGTAGGCACAGCTCAGCTCCAAGTCCAGTCGCTGTTTTCAATCTAATTGTGGTGGGGCAAAGCCCACCATCCCATGTGGGAGTTCAACTGGCAACCTTGTTGCTAAGAGCACTGCTCTAACCAACTGAGCCATCCGGCCTCTCATTGGCAGATCAGCGACAGCTCAGTTTAAGTCGTTGTCTTCAATCTAGTTGTGGAGGACACAGTTCACTGGCCCATGCTGGAATCGAACAGGCAACGCCGTTGCTCAGAGCTGGTGCTCTAACCAACTGAGCCACCTGGCTGCCCCTTGTCATTAATTTTTGACAGTTTCAATATACAGTAATACCTTGATCTGTGAGCATAATTCATTCTGGAAACAAACTACTCATATTGCAAGACATTGCTTGTTTACGAAGTTAAAATGTATTGGAAAAGTTTGCTCGTCACCACGTTACTCACCATCCAAGGTTTTACTGTAATGTGCTTTGGAGAAGGCCTGTTGGGAATGGGGTAATTAGGGGTTCTGTTTGCTTTCTATGTTCAAGGATTCAGTTCTTTTTAAAGGTTTGGAAACTTTGGTTGACTATTTGTTTGAATAGGCTCTCTGTACCCTTCTCTCTCTTCTTCTGGTATCGCTATTATTCTTATATTGCTCTTTCTGATGGAGTCAGATAGTTCTTGTAGAGTTCTTTCATTTCTTTTAACTCTGAAGTCACTCTCTTTTTCCATCTGTGTCATTTGAGATTTCTGTCTAAGCTTGCTGTTTCATTCTTCATCTCTTTTATTGAGTTCTTCAGCTCCATCTATTTGTTTGTTTGTTTTTTAAATTTTTGTCTCAAGTAAAATATTCATTTTGTTTATTGATTTTATTTCGGAGTTCAATAAACTGCCCATCTGTGTTTTCTTGCATTCTCATTTTCTGCAGTGAGGACTGTTAGACCACAGTTGTTGCAGTTCTGTATTTTGTCTTTGCCTCATGGTCTCTGTTCTGATCTCTGGATTCAACCATATTATATGCTGATCCCTCTAGCAGAATTGCTGAGGCCACAGAGAGTGTACCTGCAGTCTCATTCCTCCCCTTTCCCAGGCCCCACTGTTAGCTCTGGAGTGCATCCTGTGGCCCCTTTCTCTGCACTTCTCTCTTCTCTTCTCTTCTCTTCTCTCCTGTTTACCTCAAATCACCCACCTTCAGATGTTTTGATGTGCAGATCACTCAGCTGTGTTCGTGTTTGTTCAGGAAATCTTTTGTTGAATTAAAGCTGTTCAACTTGTTGTAACTTCAGGGGAAACAGATCAAGGAGCACCCCTCACTTTGCCATGTTTCTGACATCAGCTCTAAAATCTCTTGACACTTGTACTTTTATGAAGAATGAAGTGATAATGTCACTAGACAACATTTGACGTCTTTTTTTTTCTAAGTCCCATTGTTTGTTAACCAGCATGGTGCTCCACATGCAACAGCATTAATGATGATGTATAATGTTGATGAGGATCATAGGCAAACACTCTGGAGGAAAAATCAACAACTCAGATATAGGGATTGTATCTAGGGGTTCTCCTTGGAAAAATATTATTTGTATGGCCAGAAAATGGTTCAAATATTAAATATATATATATATATATATATATATATATATATATATATATATATATATATATATACATATATACTTGAATATATGTATTAATAGATAGGGCTTGTACTATCAAGTTTCCCACAATTCCTTCTCTATTGTTTAGAGTCAAGTGAAGAGTCAATCATTGATAATTCCTGCCTGGCCTCTGTATAGGCATTTTTGTTTGTAAATACTAAAAAGTTCCACCACATTATAGATATATTCTATGGGTTTTTAGGAAAATGAGAGAATTGTTTGTCATAAAACATTTCATTCTCTAAGAACACTGGGCGTATATGTCACTCTTTTTTCTGAAAACTTTATTATATTTTTAAGCTAATGGAATTTTGAACATAAAAGATTACATTTTCCATTTCAGTTTGAATGACAGAGGTTTTGAGTAAAATTTGTGACTTATCAATATAATAAGTGATCTCTATTTATTCTTGGTTTAGCCACATTCCAAATTTTTGGTCCTGGTCTCTCTTTCTTTCTTTCTTTCTTTCTTTCTTTCTTTCTTTCTTTCTTTCTTTCTTTCTTTCTTTCTTTCTTGTTTCTTTCTTTCTTTCTTTCTTTCTTTCTTTCGATTGCTGAATTTTATACATCTCTGTATTATTTTTGTAAATTTGTGTTATGATACTCTATTTGTAAAAATAACTATGTTTGTAAAAGACTGAAAGACAAGTTGCCAAATGCTAAGAATAACTGTATTTCAGGGCATAGGGTTACAGGCAATTTATATTTCCATCCTTTGAATTTATTTTATTTTTTTTGATCCCTTGTAAGTAGGAAAAGGAGAACAAAGATTAAATTTTTGAAATGAGGACAAGTACAGAGATATAAATGAATAATTACATTTATACTGTCTTTAAAAAAACAACTCCTATGTTAAAACGTTCTTGGATTATGTAGGATTACTTAACAGTCATATGTTCTTTGTGAGTTGTGGGTTGACCATTGTAACTATCCTTTCCTTCCCATTTATGATATTCCATTGACAAGAGCTTTGCGTAACTGTTATCAGTCATTGTGTTTTCCAAGCAGCTTTGCAAATCATTCCCAGCCCTCTCCTTGGGCTTGCCCAGGTGAAATTTAACAATAGGAAAAGTCTCCACTCCTGAATATAGTTCACTTCCAGCTGCTTGGAGTGTGCTCTTTCCTTTTGTCTCTTGCTGCTCCACTCAAGTCTATGCTGCTTCCAAATTTCCCCTCTCTTTTCCCCAACCTCTCCTCAACCAAAATAGCATTCTCTCAACTCTTCTTTCAACTATTTAAAATTATAAAAGTTGTATTTTTTATTTAAACTTTTTATTGTTATTAATTACATATGTACAAAACAATGCAATAGTTACCTTTTTCACCCCTTACAAAGGGACTACCTCCTCCCCCTCCCTTACCCCTCACCCCTGATATCATACATATCTATTACAATTCCATTGACTACATCCCCACATTATATTCCACATCCCATGACTATTTATGTGTTAAATTATAGTTGACATATAATATTATTCAGCAGCAGCTTCAGATGCAGTAGTTAGGCCACTACACCATCCATGAAGTGGTCTCCCTGACAAGACATGAGTCCTTCTGATCCCCTAAAAAAATTATTTACAACTTTATTGATTATATTCCCTAAACTGTCTCTTCTGTATGTGCAGTAGTATTGTAGTTATCAGTTGCCTCATCCTTTCCCCTTCTTTCTCATGCCCATCTTCATCCCATCCAGCCCTCGTCCGTTTTTTTCTTTGTGTCTCTAAGACTATTTCTATTTATATTGCTCGTTTATTCAGTTCTTTAGATTACACATATAAGTGAGATTATATGGTATTTGTTTTTCTCTGACTGAATTATCTCACTTAACATAATGTTCTCTAGGCCCATCCATTCATTGCAAATGGTATGATTTCTTTCTTCTTTATAGCTGCATAATACTCCATTGTGTAAATATACCACAGTTTCTTAATCCAGTCATCTACCCCTGGGCGTTTTGATTGTTTCCAAGTCTTGGCTATTGTAAATAGTGCTGCAATGAACATAGGGATACATGTCTTTTTTCGAATTAGTGTCTTGGGTTTTTCAGGATAAATGCCTAGGAGTGGAATTGCTGGGTCAAAAAGTAGTTCCATTTTCAGTTTTTTGAGATACCACCATACTGACTTCCATAGTGGCTGCACCAATCTGCAATCCCACCAACAATGCAGTAGGGTTCCTTTTTCCCCACAGCCCTGCCAGCACTTGTTGTTTGTTGATTTATTGATGATAGCCATTCTGACTGGAGTACGATGGTATCTCATTGTGGTTTTTATTTGCATTTCCCTAATGATCAGTGAGGCTGAACATTTTTTCATATGCTTGTTGGCCATCTGTATGTCCTCTTTAGGGAAAAGTCTCTTCATTTCCTCTGCCTATTTTTTTATTTTTTGAGAGCAGTGTCACTGGCCCTCATATGTGGGACCCGAACTGGGGCCACTGGCTTCCCATTCCAGTGCTTAACCACCACACCACTCGGCCGACCCTCCTCTGCCCATTTTTTAATTGGGTTTGTTTTTTTGGTGTTGAGTTGCATGAGTGTTTTATAAATTTTGGATATTAACCCCTTATCAGATATATTGTTCACAAATATATTCTCCCATTCAGTAGGCTTCCTTTTTGTTTTATTGATGGTTTCCTTTGTTGTGAAAAAAACTTTTAAGTTTGATATAATCCCACATGTTCATTTTTTCGTTTACTTCCCTTGCCTGTGGGAATGTATCAGTAAAAATATTGCTCATTCCGATATTTTCTTCTAGGAGTTTTATGTTTTCAGGTCTTACATTTGTGTCTTTAATCCATTTTGAATTTGTTTTTGTATATGGCATAAGGAGGTGGTCCAGTTTCATTTTTTTGCCTGTGTCAGTCCAATTTTCCCAACACCATTTATTAAATAGACTGTCTTTACCCCAGTGTAAATTCTTGCTTCCATTCTCATAGATTAACTGTCCGTATACACATGGATTTATTTCTGGGGTCTCTGTTCTTTTCCACTGGTCTATGTGCCTGTTTTTATTGCAGTACCATACTGTTTTCATTACTGCAGCCTTGCAGTATGTTTTGATGTCTCGTAGCATGGTACCCCCGACTTTGTTCTTATATCTCAGGATTGCCGAGGCTATTCAGGGTCTTTTATGGTTCCATATAAATTTTAGGATTATATTTTCTATTTCTGTGAAAAATTGCCCTTGGTAGTTTGATAGGAATCGCATTGAATCTATATATTGCTTTAGGCAATATGGACATTTTAACTATATTAATTCCTCCTATCCATTAGCATGGTAGGTGTTTCCATTTATTGGAATCTTCTTTGATTTCTTTCTTCAGTATCTTATAATTTTCTGAGTACAGATCTTTTACTTCTTTGGTATATTTATTCCTAGGTGTTTTGAAGCAACTGTAAATAGGACAGTTTTCTTAATTTCTCCTTCTGTTAGTTTATTATTGGTGTATGCAACTGATTTCTGAACATTGACTTTGTATCCTGCTACTTTACTGAATTTGTCTATCAGTTCCAATAGCTTTTGATGGAGTCTTTGGGGTTCTCTATATATAGTATCATGTCATCTGCATATAATGACAATTTTACTTCTTCCTTGCCAATTTGGATGCCTTTTATTTCACTTTCTTGTCTGATTGCTGTGGCTAGAACTTCCAGAACTAGGTTGAATAATAGAGGAGAAAATGGACAGCCTTTTTCTGTTCCTGATCTTCAGGGGAATGGTTTTAGCTTTTCCCCATTGAGTATGATGTTAGCTGTAGGTTTTTCATATATGGCCTTTATTATGTTGAGATATGATCCCTGTATTCCCACTTTGCTAAGGGTTTTTAACATAAATCGCTGTTGGATTTGTCAAATGCTTTTTCTGCATCTATTGATATGACCATATGATTTTTATGCTTCATTTTGTTGATGTGGTGTATCACATTAATTGATTTACTGATATTGAACCAGCTTTGCATACTAGGGATGAAACCCACTTGATCATGATGTATGATCTTAATATATTGCTGAATTCTGTTTGCTAATATTTTATTGAGAATTTTTGCATCTATATTCATCAGGGAGATTGGCCTATAGTTTTCTTTTTTTGTGCTGTCTTTATCTGCTTTTAGAACCAGGGTGATAATGGTTTCATAAAAAGAATTTGGGAGCCTTCCCTCCTTGTGGATTTTTTGGAATAGTTTGAGAAGAATAGGTGATAGTTCTTTTTTGAATGTTTGATAAAATTCCCTTGTGAAGCCATCTGGTACAGGGCTTTTGTTTGTTGGGAGCTTGTCGATTACTGATTCAATTTCCTTGGTAGTAATCAGACTAATTAGATTTTCTGTTTCTTCTTGAATTAGCTTTGGAAGGTTGCATGCTTCTAAAAAATTATCCATTTCTTCCAGATTGTCAAATTTGTTGGCATATAGTTGGCCATAGCAATTTCTTAAAATTTTTTGTATTTCTGTGGTGTCTGTACTCATTTCCCCTCTTTCATTCCTTATTTTACTAATTTGAGTCCTCTCTCTCTCTTTTTTTTTTTTTTTTATGAGCCTGGCTAGAAGTTTGTCAATTTTATCTTCTCAAAAAACCAGCTCTTGGTTTCATTGATCTTTTTTATACACTCTGGTCGTTATTATCTCCTTCCTTGTACTCCCCTTTGGCTCCTTTTGCTGTTCTTTTTCCAGTTCCCTGAGTTGTAAGGATAATCTGCTGATTTGAGATTTTTCTTCCTTCTTTAGGTAGGCCTGCAGTGCTATGAACTTCCCTCTTAGGACTGTTTTCACTGCATCCCAGAGATTTTGGGTTGTGGTGTTTTCATTTTCGTTTGTCTTGAGGTATCTTTTGATTTCCTCCTTGATCTCATTTGAGATCCACTCACTATTTAGTAGCATGTCATTGAGTCTCCATTTATTTTTCAGCTTTCTGGATTTATTCTTATAATTGATTTCTAGTTTCATAGCATTTTGGGCAGAGAAGACGCTTGAAATGATTTCAATCTTCTTAAATTTATTGTGGCCTAACATGTGGTCTATCTTAGAAAATGTTCCATGTGCACTTGGAAAGAATGTATATTCTGTAGCTTTGGGATGAAATGCTCTGAATATATCAGTTAAATCCAGCTGGTCTAATGTGTCACTTAAGTCGCTGTTTCTCCATTGATATTCTGTCTGGAGATCTGTCCATTGGTGACAGCAGGGTGTTGAAGTCCCCTATTATGATAGTGTTACTGATGATTTCTGTCTTTATGTCTGACAATATCTGTTTTATATATTTAGGAGCTCCTATATTAGGTGCACAGATGTTTACTAGGGTTATATCATCTTGTTGGATCGATCCCTTTATTATTATGAAATGTCCTTCTTTGTCCTTTATTATATTCTTCAATTTAAAGTCCATTTTATCTGATATAAGTATCGCTACTCCAGATTTTTTCTCAGTTCCATTTGCATGAAATATTTTACTCTATCCCTTCACTTTCAGCCTGTATGAGTCTTTTGATCTGATGTGAGTCTCTGGTATACAGCATATGCTGCTGTCTTGCTTTCTTATGCATTCAGCCAGCCTATGTCTTTTTATTGGAGCATTTAATCCATTTACATTTAATGTGATTATTGATAGGTGCATAGTTATTGCCATTTTGTTATTTGTGTTCCTTGTTTTCAGTTAGGTTGTTTTTCTGTTCTGCTTAAAGAAGCCCTTTTAACATTTCCTGCAAAGCTTGGTTGGTGATAATCAATTCCCTTAACTTATTCTTTTCTGGGAAGCTCTTTATCTCTCCTTCAATTTTTAATGATAACCTTGCTGGATCAAGCAATTTTGGTTGTAGGCCTTTGTTTTTCTTCACTTTGAGAACCTCCTGCTACTCCCTTCTGGCCTGCAGCGTTTCTGTAGAAAAGTCAGCTGATAATCTTATGGGGGTGCCCTTGTAAGTAACTTGCTGCCTTTCCCTTGCTGCTTTTAGGATTCTGTCTTTGTCATAAACACTTGCCATTTTCACTATAATGTGTCTTGGTGTGGGCCTGTTTGGGATCATCTTGGTTGGAACTCTCTGCACCTCCAGGGCTTGTATTTCACTATCATTTGCTAGGTTAGGTATGTTTTCAGATATTATTACTTGAAATATGTTCTCAATCCCGTGCTCCCTCTCTTCTCCTTCTGGTATTCAAATGATTCGCAGGTTGTTGCATTTGACTTTGTCTCCCAGCTCTCTTAAACTATTTTCAATGTTTTCCATCTTTTTTGTTGTTCCACTTGGTGATCTCTGCTATCTTGTCTTCTAAGTCAGTGATTCGATTTTCTGCTTCATCCAATCTGCTAGTCATTCTGTTAAGTTTGTTATTTAATTCAGTAATGTGTTCTTAAGTTCTAGCTGGTTGCTTTTCATGATTTTTCTATCCTTCTTTATATTTTCATTAATTTCCTTGAACATTCTAATAATCACTGTTCTGAACTCTGTCTCCAGTAGGTTGCTTACCTCTGTTTCCTCTAGTTCTATTGATTTAGGATGGTTTCCTCTGTTCTTTTATTTGGGTTGTGTTTCTTTGTCTCCCAATTCTGGCTTACTCTTTGTGCTTGCTTCAATATAACAGATAGATCCCCTAATTCTCTCAGCCTTTTCTGGGTGGACTTATGTGTTATTTGTCCTTTACATTTGAATTACTCAGTTTCCCTATTCTCCTGTGCATGTATCTATCTGAGGTGTTCCTTGTGTTGTGTGTTCTCACCTGTTGAAGTTTTAGCTTTGATTACTTTTGGCTAGTCAGTAGGTGGGATTGACTCCCAGACTGATTAGCTGTGAGGAACAGCTGCTGTGAGAGGATTGACCCCTCAGATGAGGCCTGGACCCTTTGGGCCTTAGTACCTGTAGCAACTTCCTTTTGGGTGCGACTCTTGTATGTCAAACCCAGAAATGCTCTGGTTCTAATTAAAGTTCCCTCCGGGGGTGCCGACCAAGTAGCACAGTGGTTAAGTGCTGGCTTGGGAAGCCAGAAGCCCTGGTTTGGGTTCCACATATGACGGCTAGTGACATTGCCCTCAAAAAAAAAAAAAGGAAAAAATTTGGCCTCTGGGTATGATGATTCTTGCATCTCTTTGTTTGGGCCCAGCTGCAGAGTGATTTTAGAGCAAAACAGATCAACAAGAACAACCACCGCAGCCAACAAAGGCAACCAAAAGCTCTCACATGTAAAAAAAAAACAACCATCAACGTACAATCAACTTGTACAGAAATATCAAACATACAAAAGAAGAAAACAAACAGAAACAAAACAACAACCATACACATATAAAGAACAGAAGAGGAAAAAAATAAAATATAATATCATAAAATAAAAAATAGAAGGGCCAGCCGAGTGGCATGGTGGTTAAGCGCTGGCTTAGGAAGCCAGCGGCCCCGGTTCGGTCCCACATATGAGGGCAAGTGACACTGCCCTCAAAAAACAAACAAACAAACAAACAAACAAACAAATAAAAAATAGAATAAACAGGAAAACCGAATAGCTATACCAAAAAATAAAAATAAAAATTAAAAATTTTTTAAATTAAAAAAAATAAAAAATAAAAAATAAAATAAAATAAAATTTGAAGAAAAAAGGAAAAGAGGAAAATTATAGCAATGAGAAGAATGAATAAAAGAAGGGAGAAAGTGAGGGTGGGGAAAAAAATAAAAGAAAGAAAAAGAAAAAAAAAAATGTATTTGTCTGCACACCCATATATATGGACATATATTCACCTATATACACCCATACATATGCCTATATTAAAAACTAGAAAATGATAATAATGAAATAGAAATAAAAACCAAAACAGCCAAGATAAGCAACCAATAAAGGGGGGGAAAAAAAACAAAAAAACCTGTGCCGGTGTTGGCTAAAGTCTACTAAGCTCTCTTCAGTTTGTCACCTGCTGTACAAAAATTCCTGTGCGTCTTGTGGGAACAGAATAGGCCACCTGACGCCTAGCGTGATCCTCGCACTACAGGTTTGGTGTACTTGAGTGTGGTTGTGACGTGTGATTGGTAGTTTCTACAAAGTCAGTGCTGTTTTGCTTTCACCTGTCCCAAGTCAGGCTGCACCCCAAAGGTTCAATGAGTGTCTTTGGGCACCGTTTCCATTGATAACTGTGGAGAATGAAAGAGTTCCTCACTGCCAAAAGCCAGCTGCCAGGAATCTGTTAATTAGTGCCTCAGCAGCTGAACCTGCCCTGCCTCCCAGGCCTTGCAGGAAAGGTGGGGGCGGGGTAGGTAGTCTCACTCTGCAGCCTCTTCTGGGGCAGAAATTCTTGACCCCCTACGGGTAGGAATACCTCTGTAGTCTGCCCCTACTGCTCCATTCAGGGGTCAGTTTATGACTCTGGCTTGGCAGGGGCCAAAGTTTGTGGGGGTGGGTGGGTTCTTATTTCTGTAGTTGTTTTTGTTTGTTTGTTTGTTTTTTGTTTTCTGTTCAAGAGAGGAGAAAAAGAAAAAAAAAGGACACAGTCCCAACACTGTTTTGAGCTAAGGCCTTTGCCTCATACACTCCAGTGGAGTTCCTGCTGCTCTCCCAAACGGGCTGCCCGGGTTTAGGGGACTGTGCGCACCATTCCACATGGCTCAGATCCCCGCTCTGTCTCTTGGGGACCTGCATCTCCACGCGGCATGTGCTGCGTCTCCGAGCAAGTAATACTCTTCCCCTGCTCGCCCAGTTTCAGGCTTCTGCCTCAGAGACGTATTTGTTTTTTCATTGACTTAAAAAGACTATTCAATAATATTGTAGGGATAGTTATTTTACTGGGGAAACAAAATCTTTCCTATACTATATACCAAAATAATTCCAAAGGTTCTAGGTAAAATATGAACGCATATTATGAGAGGACAAACATAGGTGAACAATTGATTTCTGAATAATGATGGAGATTCTAAGCATAAAATGATGCGTGAAAGTATCAAAGATTAGAACAGTCCTTTTGACAATGTGAAAATTGAAGCTATGACATATTAAAAAGAACAAAAAAGGCAAATATATAAATGCTACTATGGATTGGGCATTACAGATAGAGGCCAATGGCCAGGGTTGCAAGAAAAGTTTAGAAGATTTGGTTCCTGACTACAAAGATTTTGGTAAAGACCCTATATCTTGAGTCATTTTAATAGTCAAACCAAATTATGGAAGAGCCACTTCAAAGATGATTTGGGTACATTTTTTTTTTGTTTTATAAGACTTTCTTGTAGTCATATATTGTAGTTAGAAGTCAGAAATGTCTGTATGGGTTTTTTTGAAGTTATTTTATCTGTGCATTGTCTTCATAATAATACTGGTAGTAGTCTATCTTAAGACAATTACATTTTTATGAAGTTAAGAGATAACAAGCAAAGGAGAGATTTTATTACAATAATTGTAGATTATATTAGTGTATGCTAGATTATCTATTTTTGTACTCCCTCACTGTTTTCAGAATGTCATTATATTTAAAGTTTGAAACATATTTGTGAAAAAGGTAGTATTATTCCCATTTTAGATATGAAAACTGAAAACTTTCCTGGTTTCCCATTATGATTAAACTTCTTAAACTGGAAATCAAACACAGAAATTCTAGTTCTAAATTGTATGCCCACTCCTAGACATTATGATGCCTCTGGATATTGACTAGTGGGAGGTATTAGTAAATAATATTTTGTCGTATTTATTTTTCATCTTTGGGCCAGGTACCTGCCATATATCCATTATCCTAAACTATCCCTTTCAAATTTTGTTTCAATGTTAGCGCTTTAGTATTTGTAGAATTACTGGTTTTGAAAGAATATATTTCCTTATATTCCTGAAGTGGCACCATGAAATATTGAATAACAGCAAATAACAGCAAATCCTTGTATGGCATTTGCCATGTGTTGTTTAACCCTTACAACTGTCTGTGAAATGGTTATTATTATCCCCATTTTATAGATGAGAAAACTGAGGCACAGAGAACCTGCCCTTGACTATCCAGAAGCTATTATTTCATAATCATACAGATCTTCAGCTCCCTCTCCTATATATTTATGTGAGATAAAACATACAAGATTTTTAAAATAAAGTCAAGATTTCCAGCATGTAACTTTTTTTTTTTATTTTTTTATTTATTTATTTATATTTTTTTTTTTGAGGGCAGTGTCACTGGCCCTCACATGTGGGATCCGAACCGGGGCCGCTGGCATCCCAAGCCAGCTCTTAACCACCGCGCCACTCTGCCGGCCCAGCATGTAACTTTTACTTGAATGGTATGCTAAATACGAGTTTATACCCAGGCAGCTGTAGCTGCCAGCAGTAGCTCCAGAATCATTTATTTTAATCAAGAAAATATTTTCAAAATCTCTCCACAGTTTATATATACAGTGAGAAATAGTTTTCACTTCGCAGAATATGGGAAAAACAAAACTAGGTGATGCTTCTTTTATGTACAACAAGAAAAATATTGTTGTGAATTCCTAGATTGTTGAGTGAAACCATTTTTCTACTAAAACCTCCCCATCTTTTTCCTTTATATAAAATGTCTGCATATTAAAATGCTATCTGTGAAATATATTTCAGGTCACATTTACAACATCTTCAAACTCAGAGTTTTGGTGATATCTTTGTGATGCCCATGAAAATGTGAATGCTTTTTGTTAACCAGCACTATGGAATAATTAATTGGGAGCAATTGCCAGAGGAAGATCATCGCATTCTGTATTGGTGTGTAAAAAATAGGCCTGGGAGAGAGGCCTCTCAGCAGGCCTAGTCACATTACCTGTAATTTTTCACATGCGTCTACTTCATCACTAGTGACATTCTGGCTTTCAGATCAGTCATCTCTCAGGACTTAAAATTGATATATCAGTCTCAACATAAAATGCTATCATTCCGTAGACCAACTGTTTACCGGAGTATAACTCCTCCTGTGTCTCATTTCATCATGCTGTTCCACACAGTGATGTTTCAATGTGAAATGAAGTTTCTTCATGCTGTGCTTCTGAGTAGAAAAAAGACAGAAGTACATGTATGATAAATGGTGAAGATTCCATGATAACCCTTGCAAAACAATACAGTGTGGAACCATTATACTTGCTTTAATAATTTAATGCATCAATGTGGCTTTTAAACTTTTATAACAAATACTATTTATGTGGTAGTAAGGGGAAGATCAATTATCAAGAATTGCTTTATCTTCCAACGTATTTAGAAATTAGCAAAATACCACTGCTGTCAAATTGTCATGGTGAAATATTTGTGGAGACTACACTATTAGTAAAAAATAAAATTACCATTATGTATTTTTCAGTTGTATATATATTTATTTATAGTTTTTTTAGAGGAGGGATTTATTTAAAATTTTATTAAATCACAGAAGTTCTCTTCTGTGTGGAGCTCTGGATCAAATCCTGGCTTTTAATAACAACAGTAGATTTAGGAAAAATGTCTTGTTTAATTCCTGACTGTTGTCTGAAAGACACTGAGGTGTCTGCATTTTCTCTTTGGCAGTAGCGAACATTATCTTTGTGACTCTGAGTGTGGTCTGGCTGTGACATCAGCATCCCACTGCTTACCAAGGTTGATTCAACTGATTTGGGGGATTGAGCTGGGGTTTCTATATTTCATTCACAACCCTAAAAGCTGTGCATTGGTGGAGGAGACCAGGGTGGAGACCAGCACCACTTAATTTTTGTCAAAATGGAAATGATGTTTTGCTCTTAGCATATCTTGATCCAACCTGTGACTAAAGGTCTGATAGCGTGCTTTAAAGTGAAAGGTAAAATTGCTTAGCCAAAAGTAGGTTGAAATTATGTTTTTAATTTGATGTAGCACTGCACATGCTCAGTGTTTTCTCTGAGAAAACATTTTAGCTTGATCTTTTAATTCTTGATTTTCTGTTTTAAAAAATCTTTAGCATATGCCATTTAAATTGTGGTAGAAGCTGTGATTTGGCTGTAAGATAATATCCAAGCATTAAGCTATAGTTAATAGATGTGCAATAAGTTAATGATGAACAATGAATGAGTTGAGTGATCCCAAAGAACTATAGGAAACAAATTATGAGAAATATTTCTACAGTAAGATATTTTTTTATCAACATAATTTGACCAACAAAGTGATTATTCTGTCCATGAAATTTAGCAATAATTAATTGGTTTGAATGCATTCCCTGTATATGTGTGCACATGCCTGTAAGAAAATGAATAATACTAAAATCATTTTCATAGCTGCTTTTCATATCTTGGGAATTAAAATTACATTAAGTCCAGTTCTCTTAACAAGTGAGTCATTGTAATAATATTTTTAAAACATGGAACATTGAAAGGCAACTATTCACCAGAAAATTAAAGGTAAATAGGGCTAATATGCTTTGCATTAGTTTGAAAATACTATAACCCAAATAAAGCAAAATTAACACTAAAAATTTTGTTCAATTTTTAAAACAAACCTATTTAAATGCAAGGTCAGTTTTGAAAATAGACTAGTTTTAATAATGCATATGTGAAGAATTATATCTATTACCTGCCTCATATCCATTATTTTAGGAAATTTTTGATAGTAGCTGTATGTTTTAAGCTCAGATAAATTAACTTTTTTATTACTTTTTTAATGGATTTTTTAGAGCAGTTTAAGGTTCAGAGCAAAGCTGAGCAGATAATACAGAGAGTTCTAAATACCCTCTGCCCCACACTCCAACAGCATCCCCCACTGTCAACATCCCAAACCAGGTGGTATATTTGTTGCTATAATCAATGTGTCTAGCAGTTGCATTTTAAATTCTGAAATATATAAATGAATGAGTTTATTATTTAACCATCCATGTGAGAAGCTGTTAAGCCATTAAAGGGATTTTCAAAATAATCCTGGGTGAATCTAAACAATTTATTAAGTTGTAAAATCCAACTAAAATCATTATAATACTTATTCCTGGACATTTAAAATAATTATTTATTGGTAGTATAAGTCAATATGTGATTAGTAATATGAGGGAGAAAAAAATGAAAGCTCAGATTGTTCTCTAGTCACATAAACACAAATGGCGGAGGTATGTACATGAGTAGGTGTAAGAGAGTTAGAACATGTGGTATTCTGAGAGGCACAGTAACAACTCAGGAAGGCAGGGCTGAAAGAATATAGTTAAGCTTCAGTCAAGGTTTCCGAGTGGAAAGAGCATTTGAGTTATGCCTTGGAAATGGAGATTCAAGTGTGATAGGATTGCCAGATAAAATATAGGATGCTTAGTTAAATTTGAATTTCAGATAAACAACTCATAATTTTTTTCAGTATTAGTAAGTCCCATGCAATATTTGGAACTTATACTAAAAAAAATATTCATTGTTTCTCTGAGACTAAGCAGTCCCAGTTAAATTTGTGTTATTTGCTAAAGATGATAATTCTAGGCATGGGGTACCTTCTACTTAGAGAAAAATTATTCAAATGTACAAAGGAAAAAAAAAATCCCGGGGTATATATAGAAAAGAATAAATGGTCGATTACACTGAATATACGGAATGGCTTGCTTTGGGTGAAGTGAGGTGTATTAATAACTATACTGGGATGACTAGGCATAAACAGCACCTGTTTTGAGAGTCATAATGCTGAGACCTCAAAGGGTGTTGAGACCATGTATAATAGCATAGGGGTACTAAAAATGAAGAGGTGTTGAATTTAATTAGGGTAGCTACCGAGCTGCTGTGCAATAGCTGCCCATGACAACAGGAGAATATAATAATTTAGGGAATGCCAAAGAGGTCTAAACTTTGAGTTTTTTTCTCCGTACCAATAATTCTTCAATGAGTGTCTTTAGACCATGTGTTTGGGACTGTGTAAACCCAGAGCATGTGCCAGGCAAACTTTTTTTTTTTTTTTTTAAGATTTTATTGGGGAATTGGGGGAGGGGAACAGACAAGTTGCTGTCTTTTTGTTCTTCAGTCTAGTTGCGGAGGACGTTGCTTCACTGGCCCATGTTGGTATTGTCATTGCGCTCTTCCCGGATGAGGCAGATTGGTCGCCGGCCTCTGGATGGTCACTCACTGCAGCTATTGGCAGCTCACCTTGGCTGCCAGCTGCTCATGCTGGCTGCCGGCCACTCACTGTAGCCTATGGCAGCCCACTGCAGCAGGGGCTGCAGCCAACCCAGTCGCCGGGGCTTGCAGCCCAGCTTCAGGTGGAGCTGTTGTTAGCTGTAGAGGACAGTGTCACTGGCCCTCATATGTGGGATCCGAACTGGGGCAGCTGGCGTCCCAAGCCAGCTCTTACCAATGTGCCACTTGGCCGGCCCGGAAAACTTCTTAAATGCACCTTGCTGTTGAGTGGTAATTGTATTATTACTGAGGTTAGGGACTTTATTCCCGAGACCACGGATGCACTGATTTGGCCATTTTGGAACAGAATATTGCAGAGTTCACAGGAGATTCTCATCATACTCTTGTTTATTAGAATTGATGTGACCATGAATTAATAGTATCCTCCATTGTATCTAGAAAAACTCTGAATTATAAATGGAACATATAGTAAGGCCCTTGGCCAAAGTGAAAAGAAAGGCATTTAAAGTAAAATTCTTTCCCATGATACAAAATGATATATTAATATATGATGGATCTATATTAAGATGTTTAAGAAGCATGATATTTGAATCAGCAGTTAAAACTTTCAGTGAACTATTTGTATTATAAAAAGCTTCAAACATACACAAAGGCAGAGCAAAGAATGCAATGAACTACCCTATACCCATGATACAGTTTTTCAATGATTAAGGTTTGCCATATTTGCTTTGTCTAGCTTGTTTCTCTTTCCTTTTCTTTCCTGTATTGGAAATAAAGGCAAACATGTATTGACACATTGGATTTACAACAACTTGACAGGGGTTCAGAAATGGAATTGGAAATGTAAATGATTTACTTGGGTTTCGTATGTAGAGAAATAGTCTGAGATTGAAAAAAGTGTATTTATATGTTGAAATAACCATGTATTACCTGCATTAAACCCATGATGTTTTGGAGGATGACTGAATTACTAATCTTTGCATTTGTATGCTGTTTAATTGTACTCTCAAAATCTTACCTTTTATTAGCACTATATATACAAGAAGTTCTAACAGTTTTAGACAGGTCTATTTTACCCTGTTTTAGAGGATAAAAGCAACAATGGTTTTGATTCTATTCATCTATCATTTGGCCTCATCAAATGTTCTTATTTTATAGGAAATACTTGTCCAGATGATTAAATAATAGTTAAATTCTGTATTTCATCCAGAGCTGCAGAAGTAAACTTTGGCAAAATATATTTTATGGGTCAGCAAAATAAAGATGAAAGAGAAATGTATATGAATATAGGTATTATTTTTAGAACCATGAAAAATAGATCTACTTATATTTTCTCAGGCCACCAGTTTGGTCTAAAAAAAAAATGGGGTCACTTATAGAAATCACCTATAATTTGAAGACTTTTGTGTCTACCTGGGAATGTAGAACCAACCCAACTCTTAAAATCTGTCCCAACCATTTCTGGAAGTCTCTAGGGCATCAATCCAACTTGCTCATGATCAAATATGATGTGATACTGAAAGGCATCTGCCTGATCCCCTTGCTCCTTCCCTTGGTCCTTCTGTCTTGCCTCTGTTCTGGTGAAGCCACCTATCTGTATAGGTTACTATTGCCATTTCCACATGGAATTTTCATGTTTGCCAGAGATTTCTATTACTTCTGCTGGATGAGTTAAAGCCTGCCACGCATATTGTGGACCATGCTGCTTCTGTAGTGTCTTGTCTGGCCTATTTCCAATCTTCAATTGATACGTTTGATGTAAGACTAGAAGTAGGTTTTATAGTTCCTCAGCTATTATCTTATTTGACCAACATTTAAAGTAAAATTTGCTTTTCACCATAATTACAAATGTATCATAAAATTTGGAACTGACTTAGAAATAACTGGACAAAAATTATAAAACATCCCAAATCCATATAACCACTATTAGCATTTTGGTGGCTATTTCTCATATAGAGTCTCTCTTTATTTAAAAAAAACACAAAACTCTGCATATAATATATCTTAGGATATATTTTGCACAATTAGTATTTTCTGCATTTTCCCCTCTGTCCATACATTTCTTTTTCTTTTTTTTACAAAGTTGTTTTATTTATTTATTTTTTATTTTTTTTATTAATTAATTTATTTTTAATTAGTTTCAGGTGTACAACACAGTGCAATAGTTATACATTTTACCCCTCAAAGTGACAACCCCCCACCCCCAATTTGCCACACCACTGTCCCCCATATCATATATATCTATTACTCTTCCTCTGACTCTCTTCCACAGTATAATCCACATCCCATGACTATCTATATATATTCAATTACAGTAGGTATACAACCTCCACTTCAGTTATACATTGCACTGATCAAACCTCTACTCCATCCATGAAATGGTCTCCCTAAAAAGACTTATGACCATCTGACACCCCACAAAATATTTACAACATTATTAATTATATTCCCCAAACTGTCTTTCATATCCCAGTGGCAATATTGTAGTTGCCTATTTTTGCTGTCTAATCCCTTCCCCTTCTCCCTCATCCCCATCCCCCTCCTAACTAGCAACCCTGATTTTTCCTCTATATCTATGAGACAGTTTCTGTTTACTTTGCTCATTCATACAGTTTTACAGATTCCACATATGAGTGAGATCATATGGTATTTGTCTTTCTCTCATTGACTTATTTCACTTAACATAATAGTCTCTAGGTCCATCCATATCATTGGAAATGGTACGATTTCATTCTTCTTTATAGCGGAGTAATACTCCATTGTATAAATATACCACAGTTTCTTAATCCACTCATCTACTGATGGGCATTTTGGTTGTTTCCAAGTCTTAGCTATTGTAAATTGTGCTGCTATGAATATAGGGGTGCATAACTTTTTTTGAATAAGTGTCATGGTTTTTTCAGGATAAATACCTAGGAGTGGAATTGCTGAGTCAAACGGTAGCTCTATTTCCAGTTCTTTGAGATACCTCCATACTGACTTCCATAGTGGCTGCACCAATCTGCAATCCCACCAACAGTGCAGCAGGGTCCTCTTTTCCCCACAGCCCCGCCCGCACTTGTTGTTTGTTGATTTATTGATGATAGCCATTCTGACTGGAGTGAGGTGGTATCTCATGGTGGTTTTTATTTGCATTTCCCTAATGACCAGTGAGGTTGAACATTTTTTCATATGCCTGTTGGCCTTCTGTATGTCCTCTTTAGAGAAATGTCTCCTCATATCTTCTGCCCATTTTTTAATTGGGTTGTTTGTTTTTCTGGTGTTGAGTTTCATGAGTGTTTTATAAATTTTGGATATTAACCCCTTATCAGATATATTGTTGGCAAATATATTCTCCCATTCAGTAGGCTTCCTTTTTGTTTTATTAATGGTTTCCTTCATTGTGAAAAAACTTTTAAGTCTGATATAATCCCATATGTTCATTTTTTCTTTTACTTCCCTTGCCCGTAGGGACGTATCAGTAAAAATATTGCTCCGGGTAATGTCTGCAAATGTACTCCCTATATTTTCATTTAGGATTTTTATGGTTTCAGGTCTTACATTTAAGTCTTTAATCCATTTTGAATTTGTTCTTGTATATGGCGTAAGGAGGTGGTCCAGTTTCATTTTTTTGCATGTGTCCGTCCAATTTTCCCAGCACCATTTATTGAATAGACTATCTTTACTCCAGTGTAAATTCTTGCTTCCCTTGTCATAGATTAACTGTCCGTAAATGCCTGGATTTACTTCTGGGCTCTCTGTTCTGTTCCACTGATCAATGTGCCTGTTTTTATGCCAATACCAAACTGTCTTGATTACTGTACCCTTGTAGTAGGTTTTGATGTCTGGTGGCGTGATCCCCCCGACTTTGTTCTTATTTCTCAGAATTGCCGAGGCTATTCAGGGTCTTTTATGGTTCCATATAAATTTTAGGATTATATTTTCTATTTCTGTGAAAAATGCCCTTGGTAGTTTGATAGGAATTTCATTGAATCTATATATTGCTTTAGGCAGTATGGACATTTTAACTATATTAATTCTTCCTATCCATGAGCATGGTAGGTATTTCCATTTATTTGTATCTTCTATGATTTCTTTCTTCAGTGTCTTATAATTTTCTGAGTATAGATCTTTCACTTCTTTGGTTAAATTTATTCCTAGGTATTTTATATTTCTTGACGCAATTGTAAATGGGACAGTTTTCTTAATTTCTCTTTCCATTGGATTATTATTGGCATATGCGAATGCCACTGGTTTGTAAACATTGATTTTATATCCTGCTACTTTACTGAATTTGTCTATCAGTTCCAATAGTTTTTTGATGGAGTCTTTGGGGTTCTCTATATACAGTATCATGTCATCTGCATATAATGACAATTTTACTTCTTCCTTGCCGATTTGGATGCCTTTTATTTCTTTTTGTTGTCTGATTGCTGTGGCTAGAACTTCCAGCATTATGTTGAATAAAAGAGGAGAAAGTGGACAGCCTTGTCTTGTTCCTCATCTTAAGGGGAATGGTTTTAGCTTTTCCCCATTAAGTATGATGTTAGCTGTAGGTTTATCATATATAGCTTTTATTATGTTGAGATATGATACCTGTATTCCCACTTTGCTAAGGGTTTTTAACATAAATGACTGTTGGATTTTTGTCAAATGCTTTTTCTGCATCTATTGAAATGACCATGTGATCTTTATCCTTCATTTTGTTGATGTGGTGTATCACATTAATTGATTTACGGATGTTGAACCAGCCTTGTGCAGTAGGGATGAATCCCACTTGATCATGATGTATGATCTTCTTAATATATTGCTGAATTCTGTTTGCTAATATTTTATTGAGAATTTTTGCATCTATATTCATCAGGGATATTGGCCTGTAGTTTTCCTTTTTTGTGCTGTCTTTATCTGGTTTTGGAATCAGGGTGATAGTGGCTTCATAAAAAAAGTTTGGGAGCCTTCCCTCCTTGTGGATTTTTTGGAATAGTTTGAGAAGAATAGGTGATAGTTCTTTTATGAATGTTTTATAAAATTCACTTGTGAAGCCGTCTGGTCCAGGGCTTTTGTTTTTTGGGAGCTTGTCAATTACTGATTCAATTTCCTTGGTAGTAATCAGGGTATTTAGATTTTCTGTTTCTTCTTGCGTTAGCTTTGGAAGGTTGTATGCTTCTAGAAAATTATCCATTTCTTCCAGATTGTCAAATTTGTTGGCATATAGTTGCTCATAGTAATTTCTTAGAATTTTTTGTATTTCTGTGATGTCTGTAGTCACTTCCCCTCTTTCATTCCTGATTTTGCTAATTTGGGTCCTCTCTCTTTTTTTTTTGATGAGCCTGGCTAGAGGTTTTTCAATTTTGTTTATCTCCTCAAGAAAACAGCTCTTGGTTTCATTGATCTTTTGAATTGTTTTTCTGTTCTCTATATTGTTTATTTCTGCTCTGGTCTTTATTATCTCCTTTCTTGTACTCCCCTTGGGCCTCTTTTGCTGTTCTTTATCCAGTTCCCTTAAGTGTAAGGATAACCTGTTGATTTGAGATTTTTCTTCCTTGTTTAGGTAGGCCTGCACTGCTATAAACTTCCCTCTTAGGACTGCTTTTGCAGCATCTCAGAGATTTGGGTCGTGGTGTTTTCATTTTCGTTTGTCTCGAGGTATCTTTTGATTTCCTCCTTGATCTCATTTGTGACCCACTCACTATTTAATAGCGTATTGTTTAGCCTCCATTTATTTGTCAGCTTCCCGGATTTCTTCTTATAATTGATTTCTAGTTTCATACCATTGTGGTCAGAGAATACAGTTGAAATGATTTCAATCTTCTTAAATTTATTGATACTTGTTTTGTGGCCTAACACGTGGTCTATCTTAGAAAATGTTCCATGTGCACTTGAAAAGAACATATATTCTGTAGCTTTGGGGTAAAATCCTCTGAAAATGTCTGTTAAATTCAGCTAGTCTAATGTGTCATTTAAGGTCGCTGTTTCTGCATTGATTTTCTGTCTGGAGGATCTGTCCATTAGTGACAGTGGGGTGTTGAAGTCCCCTACTATGATAGTGTTACCTTTGATCTCTGTCTTTATGTCTGACAATATCTGTTTTATATATTTAGGAGCTCCTATGTTAGGTGCATAGATGTTTACTAGGGTTATGTGCTCTTGTTGGATCGATCCCTTCATTACTATGAAGTGTCCTTCTTTGTCGTTTTTTATATTCTTCAATTTAAAGTCCGTTTTATCTGATGTAAGTATCGCTACTCCAGCATTTTTCTCAGTACCATTTGCATGAAATATTTTACTCCATCCCCTTACTTTCAGCCTGTATGAGTCTTTGGATCTGAGGTGAGTCTCTTGTATACAGCATTTGCTGGGGTCTTGCTTTCTTCAGCCACCCTATGTCTTTTTATTGGAGCATTTAATCCATTTACATTTAATGTGACTATTGATAGGTATGTATTTATTGCCATTTTGTTATTGTGGTCCTAGTCTTTCTTAAGTTGTTTTTCTCTGCTACTTAAAGAAGCCCTTTTAACATTTCCTGCAAAGCTGGCTTGGTGGTAATGGATTCCCTTAACTTATTCTTTTCTGCAAAGCTCCTTATCTCGCCTTCGATTTTAAATGATAACCTTGCTGGATACAGCAATCTCGGTTGTAGGCCTTTATTTTTCATCACTTTGAAAACCTCCTGCCACTGCCTTCTGGCCTGCAAAGTTTCTGTAGAAAAGTCAGCTGATAATCTTATGGGGGTACCCTTGTAAGTAACTTGCTGCACTGCTTTAAAGATTCTGTCTTTGTCCTTAACCCTTGCCATTTTCACTATAATGTGTCTTGGAGTGGGCCTGTTTGGAATCATCCTGGTTGGAACTCTCTGCACTTCCTGGGCTTGTATTTCAATGTCCTTTGCCAGGTTGGGGAAGTTTTCAGACATTATTACTTCGAATATATTCTCAATCCCTTGCTCCCTCTCTTCTCCTTCTGGTACTCCAATGACCCGTGGTTTATTCCATTTGATGTTGTCCCCCAGCTCTCTTAAACTATTTTCCATGTTTTTCATTCTTTTTTCTTTTTGTTGTTCCACATGGGTGATCTCTGCTATTTTGTCTTCTAAGTCACTGATTCGAGTTTCTGCTTCATCCAATCTGCTAGTGATTCCATCAAGTTTGTTATTTAATTCAGTAATTGTGTTCTTAAGTTCTAGCTGGTTGCTTTTCATGATTTCTCTATCCTTCTTTATATTTTCATTAATTTCCTTGAACATTCTGATAATCAGTGTTCTGAACTCTGTCTCTGATAGGATGTTTACCTCTATTTCCTCTAGTTCCACTGATTCTGGAAGTTTCTTCTGTTCTTTTATTTGTGTTGTGTTTCTTTGTCTCCCCATTCTGGCTTACTCTTTGTGTTTGCTTCAATATAACAGATAGATCCCCCAGGTTTCTCAGGCTTTTCTGGTTAAACTTATATGGTGTGTGTCCTTTATATTTGAATTACTCAGTCTCCCTATTCTCCTGTGCTTGTATCTGAGGTGTTCCTTGTGTCATGCATCCTCACTTGTTGAAGTTTTAGTTTTGATTACTTTTGGCTTGTCAGTAGGTGGGATTGACTCCCAGATTGATTAGCAGTGAGGATCAGCAGCGTCTGCAGTTTATGAGCTGGTGTTAAAGGATTGACCCCTCTGATGAAACTTGGACCCTATGGGCCCTAGTACTTGTTGCAACTTCCTTTTGTGTATGACTCTTGTATGTCAAACCCAGAAATGCTCTGGTTTTATCTAAACTTGGCCTCTGGGTATGATGATTCTTGTGTCTGTTTGTTTGGATCCACTGCTGCAGAGTGATTTTAGAGCAGAACAGATCAACAAGAACAACCTCCTCAGCCACCAAAGGAAACCAAATGCTCACACAAGTAAAAAAACCCAACCATCAAACTACAGTCAACTTGTACAGAAATATCAAACATACTAATGAAGAAGACAAACAGAAACAAAACAATAACCACACACACAATAATAACAGAAGAGGAAACAAAATAAAATACAATATCCTAAAATAAAAAATAGAATAAACATGAGAAACTGAATAGCTATACCTAAAAAATAAAAAGAAACTAAAATAGTAATAAAAAAAGTAAGAATAAAAATTAAAAAAATAAAATTTGCAGAAAAAAGGAAAAGAGGAAAAGTATAGCAGTGAGAAGATTGACTAAAATAAGGGAGAAAGTGAGAATGGGGAATAAAGAAAAATAAAAGAAAGAAAATAAAATATATATATATTTGTCTACACACCCATATATATGGACATATATTCACCTATATACACCTATATATATGCATATATTAAAAACTACAAAATGATAAGAATGAAATAGAAATAAAAACCAAAAGCAACCAAGATAAGCAACCAATAAAGGGAAAACAAAACAGAATAAAACCAAACAAACCAAAAATACCCGTGCCGGTCTTGGCTAAAGTTCACCAAGCTCTCTTCAGTTTGTCTGCTGTACAAAAATTCCTTTGCGTCTGGTGGGAACAGTAGGCCACCTGATGCCTAGCATGATCCTGGCACTGCAGGTTTGCTGTACTTGAGTGTGATTGTGATGTGTGATTGGTGGTTTTCACAAAGTCACTGCCTTTTTGCTTTTGCCTGTCCCAAGGCAGGCTGCACCCCCAAAGGCTCAATGAGTGTCTCTGGGCACCCTTTCGGTTGACAGCTTGCTTCCGCAGCCCCGGGTGCGGCTGCAGCTCAGCGTCTCGCCGCCTTCTTCCCCTACTCGCCCAGCCTGACCACCTTCCAGCAATTGTTGTGTGAAACTCTTAGTTGCTCTATGTGATGAGTAGATGTCTCTTTGAAGCGTATTAGAAGTTCAAATTGTGGATATTTCCAGGGGAGATTTCATGGAGCCCTCCTCACAGCCACTATCTTGCCCACCTCTCCAAAGTTGTTTTAAGAGAGAGTTTATTTTTCTTTCTTTCTTTCTTTCTTTCTTTCTTTCTTTCTTTCTTTCTTTCTTTCTTTCTTTCTTTCTTTCTTTCTTTCTTTCTTTTTCTTTCTTTCTTTCTTTCTTTGAGGGGAATGTCACCGGTCCTCACATGTGTGACCCGAACCGGGGCCACCAGCCTCCCAAGCCAGCACTCAACCACCGTGCCACTCGGCCGGCCCAAAATCCAAGTTTTTTTTTTTTTTTTTTTTTTTTAGCTGAGCCCTCTGCCACCTGTTGGCAGCTCAACGGCAACTCAGCTTGGGCTGGCATCGAACCGCCATTGCTCAGAGCTCAGCTCGCATTCTTGAGCGAGCTCTTAACCAACTGAGCCACTCGGCTGGCCCATACATTTCTTTATACAACAAGTTTTTTGAGGACCTGGGATAGTAGTTTATTATACAGATATATAATTACTTCCTTAATCTTTATTACAAGAGATGTCTTTTTATTTCAGTTCTCTACTATTAAAACTAACAACATTCCAATGAACACTTTTTTTTTTTTTTTTTTTAAGGATTTTATTGGGGAATTGGGGAAGGAGAGCAGCCAAGTTGTTGTCCTTCAGTCTTAGTTGTGGAGGGCACAGGAGCTCAGCTCCATGTCCAGTCGCCATCCGGCTGCCCTTTGGCAGCTCTCAGCTGCTCAGCTCAAGGTGCTGTGTTCAATCTTAGTTGTGGGTGGGCAACCATCCCATGCAGGAGTCAAACTGGAAACCTTGTTAGGAGCAGGTGCTCTCACCAGCTGAGCCACCCTGCCATCTGTTGGGAGCTCAGCTCAGGTGCAGCTCACTGGCCCATGTGGGAATCGAACTGGAGACCCCGTTGTTCAGAGCTCATGCTCTTAACCAACTGAGCCACTCGGCCTGTCCCAATAAGCACTTTTATATTTACATCTTTGCTCAAATCTCTAGGTGTACGTTAAGTATAGATTTTTAGAAGAGGAGCTGCTGAATTGAAGAATATAAAAATTAACACTTTTTCAAACTTGTTAAAATACCCTCCAGAAGGAATGTGGCAATTTTCACATACAGGGGTTTATAAGGGAACTGCCATTAAAAAAAAAAAAAATCTTTGTTAATATCATAGTGAAAAAGGCATCTCCTAATTTAGTTTTTGTATATTTTCAAGTAATGAATAACAAAATGTTTGCTCATATATTTCCAGACATTTGGCTATCCTACATGAATTATTTATATGCTTTGTCCAGTTTTCTATTAATTTTCTTATTGGTATATAAGAGTTTATAAAAACACCTTTTATATTAAGGATACTTTTACTTCATCATATATATATATCGCAAATAAATTTCCATTTTAATTTGAAATGTTTTGCCATGAAGAAGTTTCAAAAATTTATATAGCCATTGAGCCATTCCTCTATTTTCTCATTCTCTGATGTTTAGAAATGTCCTTCTTCACTCTCAAGACTACCCAATATTCACCTGACTTATATTTTCATACTTTACACTAAACTATGAATTTTACCTATTGAGAATATTTCAGCTGACTGACATAAGTTAATGATTTTCTGGGGCTGCTTTCTGGCAGAGGGTTAGCAAAACAGTTGTCCTACAGAGATTTTTAACAACTAGGTCTGTGCTTTCTACCTCTGATCCTCTTTCTCCCTAGGACTCAAGCAAAAGTGAGTGGGGACTCTGCCAAGATCACCTTGATTTAGTTATGCTATTTTAGGATCACTTCCTCAACATAACTGCGTTCCTGTTTTTGGAACCAGGTTGCCCTTAGAATGAGTTTCTTTCCAGATGTCTCTTTTTAGTTCCCCATGTAATAAGAGTCCTGGCAAGTTTCTTTCATGACCATCTCTCTCAAGGTCTCTGGGTACATCAAACATGTCTAAATCCCAGTTTGGCTGGAAGCTGGAGCTTTGCTGCATTTGCAAGTGTTCTAATCAAACTAAAACTTTGGAAGCACTCTTCAAGTAGTACCAATTTTGATTTAGAGCAAGTAATATTTGTTTAAAGAAAAGTGTAAGATATGAAAAGTCTGAGAAAAATATTTCCATATATCAGATATCAGACATACTCGTGTGTGCACGTGTGTGTGCGTGTATGTGAATATAGTCAGGGAGTCACAAATGCACACATTAAGAAGATCAGAATATAATGTAAATGAAATGGGATGGGAGGAAGATAGCAGGATTGGTGGAGCCTGCATTGAACTCTAAAATACAAGCTCATGCTAAAAGTGTTTCAGCCAGTTGTTTTCAAGTATAAAGCTTAATCCAGTATTGAGAGATCTTTAAGTACTTTACGAGAACAAAGATATCCAGATTGAACATAAAATTCTGACTTTCAAATGTTGGCAACAAACTCAAAGGATTATTAAATATTCTGAGAGTCAAACAGGGTATATTTGTAGGTTGGGTCTGACCTGTGGGCTGTCAATTTTTGACTTTGTTCTAATCACACTTTTAAATGATATAAAATAATTTGCAAGATTACAACACCAAAGGAAAGCCAGTATTTGTGACTAGCAAGATCAGACACATAGAATAAGATTTACCACACTGAAAACTGAAATTCCAAAATTAATATGAAATTTCATTTACAAGAATTTTGAACACCATACCTTTGAAAACTTCAACTTTGAAATTTCTTTATGATTTGTCAAGTGGAAGGAGTGATGAATTGGTGAAAGGAATCAGGAAGGCCAGGAGTGAGGAGGTTGAATGTTGAGGAAGATCAGCACATTTATCGTGGTCATGAGGCCCTGGGGTCTTCTCTCTGATGTCAGTACTCTGCAAGAGAATTTCCCTAATAAATAAAAGACCTAAACAGTCTCTCCTGCATGTGATCAGCTCTATAGGATGTCTCTTGAAACAGGATGTGAACAACTGGAATTGAAATGGAGGGACCTTGGAAGGGTAATGAAAAAGGGACCTGAGTGCCCATAAATCTCATATTCCGAATCCATGAGGGGGCTACCGCAATCACTAAAGGTCACTCTTTTCAAGCAATTTATTGTACTGACTCTTAAAAACAGACAAACTAAGGGAAGGCCAAAAAAAAAAAGTACAAGTAAAAAGACAAGCAGAGTGCTTAGAGACTCTGCAGTGGATATTTAAAAAATATATATACGAGTGATCATCACACAGATATGCGTAATAATCTCTCTTCAGGAAAAGCTTTTCCCTTCCTTTCCATCTGCTTCTGTATTAGTTACATGGCCACTCCAGGAACCTTTGTCTCTTTTGGAATCGGGCCTGTTTAGGGATTGAAAACTGGTATACGATTTTTCTATTCTAGTTCCTTCCCTTTATGTAAGGCACTAACCTTCTTTTATTTTTTAAGTTTCTGCTCTGTATGTCTCCACTTCTGAGAGGGAATCCTATTAATCCACATGTCTTTTCCTCCTCGCATGTCTTCATGGTAATCAGTGGTGGTTGCACAAAAGGGTTCGAAAAGGTGTATTTCAAAGGTCACATTGTTGTATGCCCAAGGAATATCAAATTTTCTTAGGGATCTAGAATCTTTTAATTATTTCCTAAGTTTTGTGCCATTTTTTATTGAGTAAGGTAGAGGACCCATCTGGAGTAAGTAAAGAAAGAGAAGACACAAAGAACCAAATGATTGCTTTGACTCCAACTTACCAAATGCTTATTAGGTGCTAGAAATTGTGGTAAGCATTAAATATACATTTTCATTTAAATTTTTACAAAAGGTCTAGAAATTAGATAATTTTTTCCATTTTACAAATAAGTGAAGTAAGTGAAAGTACATAATTTAAGAAATCTGCTATGTCTGCTAATTAGAAAGCCCATTTTATCCTCAGAACTTTTCATTTCAAAAACCATATATTTAATCACTATAAAATTATTCCAAATTTTCTTTTCACAGAATCTCAACAAACATGAAATCTATCATGAATTATTATTATTATTATGTCTCTATTTTAAGCTTTTTTCTTTATATGGAAATGAAGAATCTATGGATTTATGATGGAAAATATATTGCTCTATAGATCTTAGACAATTCTTTCTTTGAGATGTGGTCATCAGAGCATAACTATGACAAACATATGCTATATGGGTTTTTAACAATAAAAAAACCCTGTCAAATATTTTCTTTTTTTTTTTTTAGCTGAGCCATCCTGCCACCTGTTGGCAGCTTAGCTGCAACTCAGCTGGGGCTGGGCGTCGAACTGCTGTTGCTCAGAGCTCAGCTCACACTCGTGAGTGAGATTTTAACCAACTGAGCCACTCGGCCAGCCCTACAAATATTTTCTTTTATTGTTTTATATTGATAAGTTACTTTTATAACTATGTAGTTTATTAGAGTGAAGAGAATAGTAATCTAAAGATTACCCCAAGGATCACCAAATTTTAATATTAAGGCAGAGAATAGAAATACTGATAGATCAGAAACCCAGAGTAGTACAGATGTCAAAAGACATGTTCAACCTTTTTTCTGAGAACAGAAGAACCTGAGGGTGTGACCAAAGATGAAAGGGAATATGCAAGATAGGATGGTAAATGAGCAATGGGTGGGAGAGGCACTGCCCTATGGAGGATGAGGAGAATGCACCGGAAAGGGTAACTAGTCATGAGAAATCAATCAGTAATGAACTAAGATGAATAATAAAAGGTAAAAGATGTGGGGGAGTGTTCTGATTGATTAAGGTATTGGCAGTGGGGATGGAAAGAGGGATTATGCAAAAGATGGTCAGGAAGATTATGGGCAGCAAAGGTTGAACATAGAGATAGATGAGCAAAAGGAATCTACAATGATCCCATATTTACAGTTGATGGTGGACTTACTGAAGTAATAATATATAGAAAAATCAGGTTTATGGGGAGAAATTCAGTTCCTACTGTATTGTGCTTATGGTATTATGGTACCACAGTTCCATATGGTACTGTAATTTTAACATTAGAAAAGAACTCTATATAACTGAAGGATTCTATACTACTTTTATGAAACCTTTTGAAATGTAATTATGATATGTTAAAATTTTGTCATATGATAATAAGTATTTAAGATATCTGTTCTATAAATGCCACTCTGTTTAGGAATTCTATGAAATTCACTTACAATTTAAAAAACAGTTTAAATTGTATTAATAATCATATATAAACTTTTTCCTATTAACTATTTCTACTGACTTCAATAGGTCATGTAAATTTAAAAAATATAATCTAATACCTGATATACTTGACTGATGGGTTTGTGTTTTAGTGATTTATAGAAATTTTGGCTTGTCTAAATTAGACTGGTTAGATGAATTTATATTTTCGGAGAAGACTTTCATCACAAAAGACTTTAATCTTTCATGGACTTCATTTCAATAATTCCTTGCTTCTAACTAAAAAATTAAACTTTACTTTCTTTGTTCTACTATTGGGAAATAAAATAGTACGTTTGATATTTGTATCAGTTAGCTTTTGCAATGTTTAACAAATCATGTCAAAATTTAGTATTTTAATAAAGTACCCAATTTATTTTCCTCAGGATTTTGTAGGTCAGCTGGCAAGTTTCCTGGTATGGGCCCATATCATAGAGCTCAGTTGGCCTCTTTTATGCACCTGTGACTCATTGGTGGATTGGCCCCTGGCTGGATAAAGTAACATGGCCTCACTGGCAGCTGTTTGTCAGGGTATCTTAGTTATCCTTCACATGGGCTCATTCTTTGGTATCTTGGCTCAGACTCACTTTATAGCAGTCTCTGGGTTCCTGGTACAACTCTAGAAGGCAAGCCCTATTGCACAAATGCTTTTTAAGCCCTTCCTAATATCACATTTGCTAATGTTCAATCAGCCAAAACAAGTTATAATAGCAGCTGATGGTCAATATAGAATATTATTAATAATAATAAATGTTAATAATATTAAAATTTGGAACACAAAAGGGCATGGATACAGGGAAGAAATCAACTTGTGATTATTTTGCTACCTGCTACAGTAAAATATTTCCCAGACCGACTTTGTGAATCAGTCAGAATGGCCATTGTAAGTGACAAAGAGTTTGTGGGCAGATAGTTCAAGACTTGGGATTTGTGGGCTTAGTGAGATTTGTAAAGTTGAGTTCTTCAAAAAACTCATGAATACTGTATCAGTCACTGTAAAGCCAGGAGACAAAAACCACTCAGAAATTTGATCAGGGGAAGTTTTATGTTATGCATCATAATGTATAATACAATTTTAGATTATTCATTAATAACAGGGTATTGGTATGATTGGAGATTGATTACTAAGTATAAAGAGAGCTCTAAAGCAAAGAGCAGCCACTGCCATGTAGCAGAGGCAGCATATTGAAAGAAGGAACAAATTTGGGAGAATTCCCTCTCTGCAAGGCTGAGATTTAGACCTCATTGACGTGGATGTGACTGTGGCCCACTAGTTAGTGAAAAAGTTCAATGAGTGGTACCAGGCTGAGGCTGACAGTCAAGAAAACACCTATTGGTGTGTCAAGCAAATTCAGCAGAAGCTACCAGTGGCGAGTATTGAAGAATTAGCTAAGCTGCCCATCCGGATGTCACTGAAATTGACTATGGGTGGGCTTCCCTGAGACTCACCCAGCTGAGATTTGCAGAAGGAAGAAGGAAGGAAAGCACCAGAATCAGCATTAAAAGACTTTTCCTCCAGCCACAGCCCTCCAGGGCCTTATCCTGTTAAAGCTTCACATTTGCTAGCTGGCAAAGGAGAAATATTTATAAGGTTTAGTTCCAGTATCACAAGCAGGGCAGTGAATGGTAGATTTCGAGTTGAGTGGCAATTAATTGATAACTGGTACAAATAGGAAACGTGTATGCAAACAGTACATCGTTAAGCTAATAAATCCATCTGATCATTTCTTATGGGAACCAAATATAAGTGACAGTTGGATAAAGTTGACCATGACCTTTGAAATATATATTTAGAAGAATTAGTAGATTATCTTTAACAAATTTTTGAAAAATGATTTTTTTAAATCATTTTGAACATTGAATATTGGACCAGCATGTGATTTTTATCCTATGAATTTGTTTATCATTGTCAATGCCAATAAAATTCCACTTTCACTTAGCAGGAAAGTTCATTTCTAATGCAGTTGTCCAGTATATTATTTTTTCTCCAGCAAAATGTATGCTATTTTTTCACATTGAGAAAAGATTTTTCCAAACTTGAGAGAAGTTTAGATATGCCTCAATACTTTAGGCAAATTGGTGGTATTTAGAGTACATTTGGCGATGACAAGAGTATTAAAATTTTAGGATATTACTATTATAAAGGCTATAAGATTACACTGAGATCACTCTTTTTATATACCAGAAAGTCAGTTAATTGTAGCTAAGTGGCAATGCAACTTTAAAATTATTCCCCTATCTCTTAAGATGGAACTAGGCAAAAATATAGGGAATTATTTTTCTGTGGATGATTTGTATCTTGTAAGTAATAGAATGTGTTATATAATTCAGAATTAATTCAAAATTTTAAAATGTGTTTCTTAAGAGGGATTGAATTTGTGACCAGATGAAGACTTGTTTAAAATGGAAAGATAGAACAATGGAGAAGGGTAAATTAGGGAACTAGCAGTCTTCTTTGCTGTCAGCAGGAAGCTGATCAAGAAAAATGATCAAGAAAATGTTTAGTATAGAGGGGTTCAAAGAAAGCACAAATCAGTGTCAATAATGATACCAAATTAAATTCATGTTGGTGCTTCCTAATCTGGTCATACAACCAGGACAGCTTCCTCAAAAAAGTTACTGATGTTAGAAAGATAATGACAGAGTTATGGTCCATGCAACAGATAAGAAAAGAAAAGAGGAAGGGCTGGCCAAGTGGTGCGATGATTAAGCGCTGGCTTGGGAAACCAGCGGCCCCGGTTTGGTCCCACATGTGAGGCCAGTGACACTGCCCTCAAAAAAATAAAATAAATTTCAAAAGAAAAGAAAAGAAAAGAGGGTACAATTATAGTCTAGATAGTTGGTTACAATCTGAAATATATGGTGGTGATAATAAAATATTTTTATGTAAGAAAAAATTTTATTGACATTAAAACTAAATTGGAACTATCATGGTGAGCATCTGTCCTCAAAAAATAAATATATTTTTTAGTTCTATCCGAATGAATTAATTTAGAAATTGTTTGGGCTCTGGATGAAATTCAGAGTAGTTCAAATTTTGATCTCTAATAATTCTTCTCCATTCAAATTAACCAGGGTTTTTTGAAGAGAAGCTTCAAAGTTTTTACTAATTTCTTTTTTTTTTTTTTTGAGGGCAGTGTCATTGGCCCTCATATGTGGGATCCGAACCGGGGCCACTGGCTTCCCAAGCCAGCGCTTAACCACCACACCACTCGGCCGGCCCAACTAATTTCTAAACTTACTAAACTAAATAAACTTTTACTAACAAAGTGATCCTGACTAAGTCAATACTAAAGGACACATTATTTCAGGAAAAGGCATCAGGTTTAAAAACCTGAATACTGTGTGAAAGAAAGGACTAGAAACATACTATCAGCCTAGGAAATAAACCTGGACTTAAAAAATAATAATAGAAAAAAATCTGGCCTGGAGAATATTGACATGAGGTTGAGTCATCTTGGAAATGTCACTCCAGATCCATGTTTCAACCAAGAATTAATTAATCCAAAATAAAAAAGCTATAACTCAGGCAGGCTGTAATGCAACCTTTTTCCTTTTTTCCTCCCCTACCCCTTATCCCCCACCTCTGAGCCATTGTTCTTAGTCTAGTTGTGGAGGATGCAGCTCATTGGACCATGTTGGTATTATGATCATTGTGTTCTACCCGGCTGAGGCAATCGATCACACATGGTGGCTTATGGCAGCTCTTGAAGGCTGCCAGCTGCTCACGGCAGCCCAGATCCAGGTTGAGCAGTTGTTCACAATCTTAGCTGTAGAGGGCGCAGCTTACTGGTGCAGCTTACTGACCCATGTGGAAATCGAATGGGCAGCCCTGTTCAGAGCTCGCGCTCTTACCAACTGAGCTATCCGGCCACCAATATTTTTCCTTTTGAGTGTGTTTTGATTATTGTGATGTCTAAAGATAAGACTAAACATGTTCCTAAATTAAGTTATATACTTGGTGCCAATATTTTGATGCTAGGTTAAATGAAAGTGCAGTAATGACCAAATTATTGTGATAATTTTTCTATTATTTCCACTTTAAAATAAACTGAACCCTTAAAAGAAGTTGATGTGTTGAATTATTGATATGATTTATACATTTTAGTGTTGAATTATTAGTTTTTATAAGTAGAATTTATAAACAGAAAAATTTGTGTATTAGATTGATAATTTAGTGTACTTTCTATGCACAAAAGCTTTTTGGGTATTAAATATAATATCAAACAATATATGAAATCAATGGCAAGAAAAAATGTTTAATAAGATCTTGATGAAAATGTAATGTTTGATCAAGGGGTGGTCAGTCTCTGACTGGATTTAGTGACACCTGGCTATTGAGTAAGTCTTTCTCTACTGTAGATATCTGTATTGTGTTGTGTTGCCCAGGGGGTATTTTCTATTTTCTCCAAAACAAGATTACATACTAGAACTGTATTTTCCTTTTTTACTTGAAGATGTAGTTTCATATAAAAGCCAGTTGAGATACTGAGCTTTTATCATACATACTTTTTTTAAAAGATTTTTTTATTGAGGAATTGGGGAGGGAACAGTGTTGGGGAATCAGGGAAGGGGAACAGACAAGTTGCTGTCCTTTTGTTCTTCAGTCTCGTTGTGGAGGACATCACTTCACTGGCCCATGTTGGTATTGTGATCATTGCACTCTTCCCGGCTGAGGAAGATTGGTTGCCGATCATTGGACAGCCACTCACAGAAGCTCACAGCAGCTCACGTCAGCTGCTGGCCACTCACAGTAGCTGCCAACCTCTCACCGTGGCTTACAGCAGCCCACTGCAGCCCCACTGCAGCCCCACTGCAGCCTACACCATGGCTGGCAACCCATGGCATCCCAGCTCCAATTCAAGCTGTTGTTCACCATCTTAGCTGTGGAGGGCACAGTGTCACTGGCCCTCATGTGGGATCCGAATCGGGGGCCTACTTATCAGAGCTGGCATCCCAAGCCAACTCTTAACCAATGAGCCACTCACCCAGCCCCTATCATACATTTTTAAGGAAGAGTGTCCTGCTCTATGTGGACAAATGTTGAGAATAAAAAAAGTGATTCAGTTTTAATCCTTGTGAAGGTATTGGTTTTGATTAATGAGAATATTATAGATTAATCTCTTTCTACTTTCATTTAATTTCCTTAAACATAGATGACTTTTTGGAATTTAAGTATTAAAAAACTACTAATTACAATGATGGTCTGACAGTCATGAAAGGACAAGAGGAGGAAGGAGACTTGGGGAGGAGGAATCTCTGAGGCTGTAGCTGGGAGTACATCTCTCCAGGCTGTCAGGGAGCTCCTGAGCTTCTAACTGTTTATTAGGGGAATCCTGTGACAAACAGAAGTGGTCTGGTTCTAGTTCCACTGCCATATTTAGTCACTGGCTAAATGCCGTTGGGAGGGTGTTGCCCTGACATGAATGCTACAGCAGATCATTCAAAAGCAGCAACCAGCAATTGCTGGCTAACTGTACTCCTCCCAGAAGTTTTTACTCTTTGAAGGAGATCTCAGCAGCAATCCCTTTGGCTACTACACTATGAAGTAGGCACGACAAGAACTATTAGCCCCATTTTAAGTAGTTTTAGATAATTAAAAATGTTCACTGTGATAGTGACAGATTCTCAGGTTTCATAGTTGTCTTAAATGGGTTTTTAAAGTATTTTTGAAAACCTCTGTGATAAATACTCTTCAAAGATGGCCACCATCTATTACTTCCATTCCTGTGGGTCCATCTGTTTCTCATATCCAGAGGTGGATTCTAAGGCCCTTCCCCTGGAATCTGGGCTAGACTTGTTCCATGCTTTGACCAATAGGATGCAGCTGACATGATGTTCTATAGGCATTAAGGGGGCAGTCACCTTCTTCTCTTCCCTCTTGTAAGCCAGACACCAGATAAATAGTCTCACCATAACCTCATTCCAATTATGAGAAAATATCAGTTAGAATCAAACTGAGAGATATTCTACAAAGTAACTGACTAGTACTTGGGAAAAATGTCAAGGCCATGAAAGGCAAAACTGATGAACTCTTATATATTGAAGAAGACTAAGGAGAAATAATATCTAAATACAATGTGTGATCTTAGATGGCATCTCAAGAGAGAAAAAGATCATTAGTGGACCAACTGGTGAAATTGAATAGTATCTGTGGTATAGTTAATAGTGTTGTGCCATGTTAACATCTTAGCCGTAATAATGTAGTAAACTTGTATAAGAAGTTAACATTAAGGAAACCTTGTGATGGATATACAGGATATCACTGTACTATTTTGTAACTTTTATGTAAGTCTAAAATTAGTTAAAAATAAAAAGTGAAAAAATAAATAGAATTAATAAACTATATCCACATTGTATAATCAGTTACTTCCAGTTTTAGTGTCTTGAAATGGAATGAAAACTTAAAGATACTTAATAAACAAGCCAAATGTAAGCAAAAAAAAAAAATTAAAAACCCCACCAATTGTATGGATTTGAGCACAGATTCAAATATATTATCATATGACTATTATGTGTAAGAAATAAGGCTCTTAGAAAAAAAATATAACATTAAAGATATGGTTCCTTAACTTTAAAGACTCTAGTATAAGAAATGAGTAATTTAATCTCATATATATAAGGAGTTCTAATGAGAGAGAGATGACTGCTGCCTCAACTTTCAGGAGGATGTGAAATTAAATGGTGCCTTCAAGGATGCATAACAGTTCAATTAGCAAAGATGGTGGAGAAACATCACTTTGGGTTGTACATGTTATGGCCAAATGTGTATGCACTGGAGAATATAGCAATGGTGAGTAGGGCTTTTATCTCCCTCAGATAGTGTTGTGTAATATGATTAAAAGAAATGTTGGAATGTGGTCATACATAGTAAAGGATGCCAGGCCAAGATGTGAATTAATACATTAGTATAATTCTTCAATATGAAAATATTTTCAGTAGGAAATACGTATTGAATGCCTATGATGTTAAGGCATTGTATTCAATACCAAGGAATACAAAAAGGTACAAATGTGGTTTAAGTATAACCGCTCTTCATAAAATGGGCAACTGTCTATCCCTGCTTACCCTTCAACATGCTGTCTCCTCCAGAAGCCACCCCATTCTGCAGCAATGTGCTCCCCAAGTGTTCCTCCTTGTACCTCTATTTATGCACATGCCTTGGAGTATTCTTTCATTGACTGTGAATTTTTGGAGGACAGAGATATGTTTTTGCTGAGGCATTTTCTGATGGCTCAAAAAAGACACACTGGCAGATCTGACTTAATCAATGTTGCTGAGAAAGCTGGAAGAGGAGTTAATGTTTTTGAGGTTATTTGTGACATTTTCTATTCTACATCAGATGCTGCCTCTAGTGACCTGTTTTGTGCACATTAGTTTGTGGTATCTGAGTCAGGCAGCCTGAACATTAGGAGGGAAATTAATGGCTCCAGGATACTGCTCTTTGACTCTCTTTGTACTTGCAGTCGCTTAAATTTGGACAGTGTTTATGAATGCTGGTAGACAATAAGATTATGCACAGACTTTATTAATTTACAAGCATTAGAACAGCAGCCAACTCCAACTTTAGTTCACTTTCAATTGATCTCTCTCATGAGATGTGATTCGTCCTATTAACCTCAACTCCAAAGCCATTTCTTAACTACATTTGGAAATGTAGGTCTTTTCTTTCATAAAATGACGTGTTGCTTACTATTATATCTTAATGATAGAAAAAGTTTTTTCATAAATGCTTCCCAATCTTTGATGCTATTCTACTAAGTAGAAGTTGCTGACTGGATTTTCTGTTTAGAAATGAAAGGTTAGTAAATATGGTTATTTCTTGCTGTGTACCTGAATCATGTCAGAAACAATGAAGGTATTTTAAGTTATAAAACGTGTACACAACATCTATCAGTCCCGGGGCCAATTGCTGACCTATAGCAAGTGCAACCATATTGGGGAAAGTAACGCTGAGCTGATTTATCAGTGGTTCCTAATGGTGTTGATTTCCTGCCGATTTTCCTATTGTTCTTCGAGATTTTCTTTTTTTCCTTTTACATATGACTGTATTCACAGTGTGGCAAAAATTTGCAGAAAAAGTATCCAAGTGATGGGCTCACAGCAGGTACTGGATCAAACGGGCCTTGTTCTCTGGCCCTTGGGAAGTCTACATGGATCAGAGGAAGCCAGGGGCTGCCCTTCAGATGACCTGTAGTAAAACTGCAGAGGACATGCTCAGTTTCTTTCCATGGATAAACAAAGTGTAGATGAAATATTTTTGTTAGCTTGAATAGGGGAATTTATTTTATATATACACTGCCTGTCTGTACAGTTGATTAAAAATGGCATGAAGTAAATCTTGTCTAATAGATACTTACAGAAGAATATTATTTAAATATCAAACCATGTAAAGGTCACTGTTTTACCTTTTGATCTTAGTAGGGATATCCTGGTTTCAACTGAATATAAGATGAAAAAAAATCACAAGAAATGAGAGGGCTATATAGTGAAAAAAGCATGCTACCTATAACATATCATTTGAGAAGATCATTGTGAGCTTCAAAAGCCAGACAAAAAGTGCTATGTCAATTTTGGATTTTGTCCATTGATTTTAGCAATATCAACATCTAAGTATGGTACTTGGCTGAGACTATATTGATATAAATCTTGCCTGTTTATGGGCTGTCAAATGATTTTTTTTTGTTTAATCTGATCTTTATGAAGACTACAATTTGCCAAATATCTATTTGTAAATGGCACCGTGTTAGATACTAGGAATGCAAAGAAAAATTGATGTAATTTCCTGTCTTTACAGAACTTAATAGTCCATTAGTAAAAGTTCATCAAAATGAGAGAAATAGAATATGACTAAAAATTCATACTTCTGAAAAGATTAAAGTCAGAACAGTTTTGCTACTTGGGTAATCTCAGATCCTTTTTATTCCTCGCCAAGGTAAAAAGAAGTATTTGATTTTCCTGTAGTCTGATCATAAGATATATTTCTTCATGGGAATTATGTATATATATGTGAGTGAGGATTTCATTTTTGTATTATGATATTAATTAAAAGCATGCCATTTCATTTTCATTTAATACTTTTATTTAATAGCATAATTGATAAACATATGAGGGCCGGCCAAATGGCATGGTGGTTAAGCGCTGGCTTGGGAAGCCAGAGGCTCCTGTTCGGGTCCCACATATGAGGGTCAGTGACACTGCCCTAAAAATATAAATAAATAAAATAAAATAAAATAAAAAATAAGATAAACATGTGGATCAATACTTGGGTTAATATAGTGGATCTTCTATATTACATAATGATATAATTCTCAAAACAGTGGAAATACTTATTAGGTTTATTTTTTTCAAATTATTTTCAATATTCTTATATAATAGATATCACACAATACTTTTGGTTACAGAATTCAGCTCTATGGAGACTATGTTTTTGAAATCTCCAAACAAGTGGCTAGCTCTACTTTTCCCAGAAAAGAACATACAATTAAAACTTCTTCTATTCCAGATGTAAAAGAAGGCTACATTGTCATTTAACCTTTTTTTCCCTAAGTAGTTTGAGATACTTTCTGTACTTCTTATAGTATATTAGGAAGTTGTTGACAATATATTAGCATCACATGGGTTTTATGTTTATCAATTTGCAAGATCACACAGTTTACATTTTTGGACATGCTGTCTGTTGTGACATAGGGGGCAATTAAGATTAAAACCAGATAAAAACAAAGTGAAGAGTGATACTTTGTGAGTAGCAGATGCAATTTGCCTGTGATTTCATGTATCTGAAATAATTCAAAATACTTACATATTTATGCATGCTTTTTGTTGAAGTCATGATGAAGAGTAGATCATTATGCCAGCAAACGATTGAGTTTTCAGTTTGTAAGACCAACAATTACTGGGAAGATCTCACGTTGATTTTGAAGTGACCAATAATTACATGGGGATTATACTAGTTTAAAATATTGTTTTCAAAGTGCGCATTATTTCGGGTTAGTCATTCTCATAATGATGCCATCATATTTTTAGTCTCAAAACCAGATAAGTATAACTACTGCCCTCCATAACTTTCAGTTCTATTGTTTTCTTGTCATGATCATTTAGATATTTAAGCCATATATTTTATAGAAATTTAGAATTTCAAGTTTTTAAAAAATATAAACTTTGGAGCTTATATTTGAGAATTCTGGCTAATAAAAACATTAAAATTACAACAGAACATTTTGAAAAGCTCCATGAAAAAGAAAGACACATTGAATTATATTATATTTATTAAAAGACAAGGAAGCATTCATGGTGTCAGAAGAACAGTATCCCTAATAGTATGAGCTAAATGCTAGTATGAGGTAGTCAGAACAGTCATCTCTGACACATGCATGCTAGCAGAGAACACATCAATGTGGACAAGTCAAAATAGTGGAAAATCGAAATATAATTTCTATGTGCTTTTATTGGGTAGCTTTTATAGTTAAACTTAGAGATTTCAGTCTGACTTGGAACAAAATAGTCAGAATGTATATTCTTAAAATTCATGCCATTCAAAAATTTTAACATACTTATTATAACTTTAAAAACGCATAGTAGAAGTCTTTAGAAGACATGTCTGTATGAATGGCTAAGAATTATTTGTGACTAGGAAATTGATTATAAGTGGATGAATGTGTAAGACTAGGGGGGTATTAAGCAAGTTTATTCCTGTAAGTTATTTAAAATTTTCTTCTATATCTTAGTTGTATAGTTAATTTGCTAAGAAAATGTTTGCTTCAAAGATAATACAGAGGTAAACATAATACCAGTTTCAGTTTAAATGAACATAAAATCAGAAACACAAACATCCAATTTAGTGAGCACATCATGTCTAACAGTTAAGAAATCAGAACACTTGAAATAAAATAACTAATTTTTGCTTTAAAGATCTACTTAGGTTTCTTTTCCCATTTTTCCCTTAGGAGTCATTTTTCCTTATTGTTTCTGGGCCACATGATCACACCATTTGATGTACACAAAGCTGATCAAGACTATCCTCTCTTTTGGGCCATCTATTATCTGGCTTATATCTTCATAGCTGGACAGCAGGGAAGTGGGAGTAGCGGCATAAGAGGAGATCTTTCAGGATCTGCGATGAAAAATAAAAATTCAAATTGTATGCATCCATGAAAATTTCTAATTATTCTTTGAAAGAAAAGTTAATAACTAATTTTAAAGAAGAAATGGTTACCCTCTCCTATTGTTGAGAACTGCTTATTAAAGTGAATTTTCTGATGAAGTACTTCATGTACTTGGTCTCTCCCTCTCCCCCTTTCTTTCTTTTTTTTCCTTGATTTAATACGTTTGTTATTAGAAATTAGAGGATTCCTTACAGGTTGAAGAGAAAGTGTAAAGAGGTTAGTTATTTTTGTGAAGAAAAACTTATTAGGAAACAGGTAATTTCTGGCAAAATGTCCATTTTTAGCTTAATTCTCCACTGTTATGAACAATTTCTGTCTTGCTTTCATAGATGCAATAAATATTCTAGGATGGATTTCTAAGAAGACAGTTCATAGAAAGGTACTATTTTGTCAGTTTTTTATCCCCCTCGTATTTGGCCATTTTACTTGGGTGAATGTCAATAGATGTGGCCCAGCTGAGCTTAGATGGTTCTTTTATTACCTATAACTTTAATCCTCAAAGTATGGAGCCTTGACAAGCATCATTAGCACAGTAGTATCAGCATTACTACAGAACTGGTTAGAAATGCAAATTCTTGTGCTTTCCCCAGGACCGAAGGAATCAGAAACTCTGGGAATATGACTCTGCAATCTATAAATCACCCTCCAGATGATTCTGATGCATGTTAACATTTGAGAGCCACTGCTACACATGATGGGTGTGAGCCATAGAATGTCATTTGTCATGAAAATGTTAAATGGATGTATCCATATTTCTAGTACACTGTAAGGGTTATTCTATTTGGGTGAAACATTAATTCAGAGAGTGCCATAGTTACCACATTTCCTTTAACTTCCTTCTGGAGCAGAAAATAAATGTTAATTTCCAATTGGTTTCCAGGCAGTAATTATTACATTATATTTAAATAAATATTTTCTTAATATCATGCAGAAATCTAAAATTAGGATTAAAACATACATGTTGATATCTATCTATAAACTATTTTTAAAAATATCAAACAGTAGAAATTTTGACCAATATACCATCTTCCAGATGTTTTGTGCACCCATTGAGATGTAGCTCATTTCAAGGTCTATAGACTAGAGACAAATTGCACATTTATACAGCCAACGACTAACTGAATTCTCTCAAGAATAGTGTTGGACTCTTTTGTTTGATCATGTTCTGTGTTCTGCTACTTTGGCAATAAGATATCAACAATGACACCTTAGTAGCAGTAAGACCATACTTCTACCATATGGGTTATACAACTTAGGACTGTGTTCTTTGGCTACATTTAAAAGCTCCAGCTTGAAAAGATGATAAATGAGGTCAATTTGACTGGCCATAGACCACATCATAGATTAAACACTTTCCTTCAGCTTGATTGGCACCTTATTCAGGAAATTTACTAGAAAAAAAGCTACTTAGTCACAGTACTTAACTATTGAAAATGTACACAGAATTCAAGAAGTACTGCCAATGTGCCAACCAAAATTTGATTTATAAAGTGAAGGTTGTTAGCTTCATAGAATATATTCCATAAGTCTTTATTAACTCAAAGTATGTTTGACTTGAAACTTTATTGTTTTTAGTTGTCTATATTGACTTTTCTTACAGCAGTCAAGGAACTATAGAAAGATCACTCAAACTAATAATATTTGCTATAATAGTCATAAATTTTTGGGTGCAGTAAATGGGAGTTCTAAAATGGGTAAACAGAAAAAGGGAAAGAGGTAGGGGGAGAAATGGATCAGAATGATTTTGGCTGGAGATAGACAAATAATTCACACACTCTGTTCCAGATATGGTACAGTGCAAAACTGTACTTTAGTTGGAGCATGAGGGTTCCTTCAGCATGGTTTTATTATTCTGATGAACATCTGGTCATCCTGACAGCAACTGACCAGTGACCAGTTTTTCGATTATTAAATGGAACTTGATTTGTTTATACTAAATTTTACCTAGTCATTAAATAAAAACAGCCCCATACAATGATCATTTTGTATAAAACACAAAAAATTTGTCATAAATTTGAGAAGGGTTATGCTTGAAATCATGTTAGCCCCAGGAAGAGGGATAATCTGAATCTTATTTCCTGATAGTTCTTCTTTTTCACTTCCCCCAGTTACCAGGTCTAGGAGGGCCTTTCAATCACTGTCAAGGATAAATCCCTCAAGTTTCTGTGATGTAATCTGTCTAGAAAGTTACCATTAAAGGCAAAACTGGAAATGAACAGGTCAAGATAGTATGCATTTTGAGCAATTATTAATTAACTGTTGTTGATTTTTCAACTGAGCTAAAGTTGCATTTGGGGAAATATGTTTAGGTAAAGTCCTTTAATATCTGGAAGATAAGATCTCTCTGTGTATGGAACAATCTACCAAGAACTGTTCTGTGCTTGTCATTGCTTGACCCAAACAATACACACTTCCATGTGATATTATGGTCAGCCTATTGTCAGCAGGGGAAATTGCTAATTCCACCAATTGCACTGTGTTGAGGGAGTTCACTGAGAAGTAGGTTAGTTACTATACATTACTTTTATTATGGAAATTTTACTGGATTAATCTCACCTTGAATTAACTTTCTTCTAGGCACAAACTGACCACCAGAAAGAGTAAATTCGTTATTTATATCAGAGTGACCATTTGAAACTTAGCATTTTTACGTGTAGATATCTGGCTCATTCATATGGAATAAGAGATTCTCAGTGATGTGTATTACATCCAGAGAGGTAATTATTTAAAACGGAGACCAATGTAAGTTAGCTTAGATAAATAGAAAAAAGTCTGGAGGGCTTCACAGACTCCAAGTGTAAAAATGCAGGTGGACCTCAGAAAACATCTGAAAACCTGCCAGAGCTTTTTCTGTGAATCTTTTTCTGGCTTCCTTTCTGCATATTTGTTTTACTTTTAATTTTTGAAAAACCAACATTGTTTTTTGCTTAGTTTATATAATTGAATATTGTTTTCTCCTAGTATATCAATTGACATACAAGGTGTGATCAAACAATACCATTAATGTTTAAATTAAAAAGAAATATTACAGGGGATCCGGTAAGATGGCCGCTGTGAGGAGAGCTCCCTGAGTTCTCTGGAAATATCCACAATTTGAACTTCTGTAACTCTTCAAACGGATGTCTACTCATCACATAGAGCAACTAAGACTCTCACACAACAATTGCTGGAAGGTGGGCAGACCGGGCAAGTGGGGGAAGAAGGCCAGCGAGACCCGTGAGGTGCAGCCCGCACCCGCGGCTGCAGAGAGAACAGATTGGTGAGTGTTCCCACTGCTCGCTCCCTGCACCCCACGACCCATCTAGAATACAGCAAGAGCACAACGATCTGCAGCCTGAAGAAGAAGCCTCAGGCTGGGCGAGAGGGGGAAGAGAGAGAGGGGACGTGGAGCCACACCCACAGCTCTCCAGGTCCCCAGAAAGCAGGGTGCAGAGCCCGGCAGTGACAGAGCAAGATCAATTCCTGTACCCGCCCGGTTCAGGGATCAGTCTCTGCGTCCACCGGGTCCTATGGAGTGTAGCAAGAGCACCTCAGCACGCAGACGCTGAGGCAGAATCCTGGAACCGGGCAAGCAAGGGAAGAAAGAATACTCGCAGGCGGGGGAGATGCAGTGAGCCGGGTGGAGACGCAGGTCCCTGAGAGAGACGGAGCGGGGATCTGAGCCACAGCAGGGTGCGCAGTCTCCTAAACCCCGGCAGTCCCTCCGGGAGAGCAGCAGAAATACCGTGGTGCACACAGGCTCCGAGGCAAAAGCGTGAAACCAGACGAGCAGGGGAAGAAAGGATACTCTGTTGGGGGAGACGTAGCGTGCCCAAGCAGAGACCCTGGTCCCCGGGAGACTGACCAGAGATTTGAGCCACTGCAGGATGCGTGCAGCCCCCTAAACCCTGGCAGTCTCTTTGGGAGAGCAGCAGGAACTCCTCTGGATCCTATGAGGCAAAGGCCTTAGCCCGAAACAGTGTTGGGACTGTGGGCTTTTCGCTGTTGTTGTATTAGTTTGTTTGTTTTGCTGGTTTCTTTCTTTTTCCTCCTCTCTTCGACAGAAAGCAAAAACAAAACAAAACAAAAAAAAACAAAAACCAAAAAGAAAACAGAAATTAAAACCCACCCCCACCCTCCCTCAGAAACCTTGGCCCCTGCCAAGCCAGAGTCTTAAACTGACCCCGGAATGGAGCAGTAGGGGCAGACTACAGAGGTATTCCTTCCCCGTAGGGGATCGAGAATTTCTGCCCCAGAAGAGGCTGCAGAGTGAGATATGTACCCCGCCCCCACCTCTCGTGCAAGGTTTGGGAGGCAGGGCAGGTTCGGCTGCTGAGGTACTAATTAACAGACTCTTAGCAGCGGGCTTTGTCAGTGAAGAGCTCTTTCATTCTCCATGGCTTTCAACGGAAAGGGTGCCCAAAGACACTTATTGAGACTGCAGGGTGCACAGCCTGCCTTGGGACAGCCAAAAGCAGAAACAGCAGTGACTTTGTAAAAACTACCAATCACACGTCACAACCACACTCATGTACAGCAAACCTGCAATGCCAGGATCACACTAGGCGTCAGGTGGCCGTCTTTGTTCCCACAAGACGCAGAGGAATATTTGTACAGCAGAGGACAAACTGAAGAGAGCTTGGTGGACTTTAGCCAAGACTGGCACTGGAGACGCAAGAATCATCATACCCGGAGGCCAACTTCAGATAAAACCAGAGCATTTCTGGGTCTGACGTACAGGAGTCACACTCAAAAGGAAGTTGCTATAGGTGCAAGGGCCAAAGGGTCCAAGCCTCATCAGAGGGATCAACCCTCACACAGCAGCTCATAAACTGTGGACACTGCTGATCCTCACACCTGATCAGCCTGGAAATCAATCCCACCTACTGACAAGCCAAAAGTAATCAAAGCAAAACTTCAAAAGGAGAAGACACACAACACAAGGAACACCTCAGATATACATGCACAAGAGAATAGGGAGATTGAGTAATTCAAATACAAAGGACACACACCACATAAGTTTACCCAGAAAAGACTGAGAAACCTGGGGGATCTATCTGTTATATCGAAGCAAGCACAAAGAGTAAACCAGAATGGGGAGACAAAGAAATACAACCCAAATAAAAGAACAGAAGAAACCTCCTGAATCAGTGGAACTGGAGAAAATAGAGGTAAACAACCTATGGGAGACAGAGTTCAGAACACTGATTATTAGAATGTTCAAGGAAATTAATGAAAATATAAAGAAGGATAGAGAAATCATGAGAAGCAATCAGCTAGAACTTAAGAATGCAATTACTGAATTAAATAACAAATTTGATGGAATGACTAGCAGATTGGACGATGCAGAAAATTGAATCAGTGGCTTAGAAGACAAGATAGCAGAGATCACCCAAGCAGAACAACAAAAAGAAAAAAGAATGAAAAACATGGAAAATAGTTTAAGAGAGCTGGGGGACAACATCAAATGAAATAATCTGCATATCGTCAGAGTACCAGAAGGAGAAGAGAAGGAACAAAGGATTGAGAATATATTTGAAGTAATAATGTCTGAAAACTTCCCTAACCTGGCAAAGGACATTGAAATACAAGCCCAGGAAGGGCAGAGAGTTCCAACCAGGATGATCCCAAACAGGCCCACACCAAGACACATTATAGTGAAAATGGCAAGGGTTAAGGACAAAGACAGAATCTTTAAAGCAGCAAGGGAAAGGCAGCAAGTTACTTACAAGGGCACCCCCATGAGATTACCAGCCGACTTTTCTACAGAAACTTTGCAGACCAGAAGGGAGTGGCAGGAAGTTTTCAAAGTGATGAAAAATAAAGACCTACAACCCAGATTGCTGTATCCAGCAAGGCTATCATTTAAAATTGCAGGAGAGATAAAGAGCTTCCCAGAAAAGAACAAGTTAAGGGAATTCATTACCACCAAGCCAGCTTTGCAGGAAATGTTAAAAGGTCTTTTTTAAGTAGAAGAGAAAAACAACCTAAGGAAGATGAGGAACACAAATAACAAAATGGCAATAAATACACACCTATCAATAATCACATTAAATGTAAATGGAGTAAATGCTCCAATCAAAAGACATAGGGTGGCTGAATGCATAAGAAAGCAAGACCACAGCATATGCTGTATACAAGAGACACACCTCAGATCAAAAAACACATACAGGCTGAAAGTAAAGGGATGGAGTAAAGTATTTCATGCAAATGGAACTGAGAAAAAAGCTGGAGTAGGGATACTTATATCAGATAAAATGGACTTTAAATTGAAGAATATAATAAAGGACAAAGAAGGACACTTCATAGTAATAAAGGGATCGATCCAACAAGAGGACATAACCCTACTAAACATCTATGCACCTAACATAGGAGCTCCTAAATATATAAAACAGATATTGTTAGACATAAAAACGGAGATCAACAGTAACACTATCATAGTCGGGGTCTTCAACACCCCACTGTCACCAATGGACAGATCCTCCAGACAAAAAATCAATGCAGAAACAGTGACCTTAAATGAAACATTAGACAAGCTGTATTTAACAGACATTTTCAGAGCATTTCACCCTAAAGCTACAGAATATACATTCTTCTCAAGTTCACATGGAACATTTTCTAAGATAGACCACGTGTTAGGCCGCAAAACAAGTCTGAATAAATTTAAGGAGATTGAAATCATTTCAAGTGTCTCCTCTGACCACAATGCTATGAAACTAGAAATCAATTATAACAGGAACCCCAGAAAGCTGTCAAATGAATGGAGGCTAAATAACATGCTACTAAATAGCAAGTGGGTCACAAATGAGATCAAGGAGGAAATCAAAAGGAACCTCAAGACAAACGAAAATGAAAACTCGATGACCCAAAATCTCTGGAATGCTGCGAAAGCAGTCCTTAGAGGGAAGTTCACAGCAGTGCAGGCCTACCTAAAGAAGGAAGAAAAATCTCAAATCAACAGGTTATCCTTACAACTTAGGTAACTGGAAAAAGAACCGCAAAAGAAGCCAAAGGGGGGCCGGACCAGTGGCGCGGCGGTTAAGACTGGCTTGTGAAGCCAGCGGCCCTGGTTCAGGTCCCACATGTGAGGGCCAGTAACACTGCCCTCAAAAAAAAAAAAAAAGCCAAAGGGGAGTACAAGGAAGGAGATAATAAAGACCAGAGCAGAAATAAACAATATAGAGAACAGGAAAACAATACAAAAGATCAATGAAACCAAGAGCTGGTTTTTGGAGAAGATAAACAAAATTGACAAACCTCTAGACAGGCTCATCAAAAAAAAAAAAAAAAAAAAAAAGAGAGAGGATTCAAATTAGTAAAATCAGGAATGAAAGATGGGAAATGACTACAGATATCACAGAAATACAAAAATTTTGAGAAATTACTATGAGCAACTATATGCCAACAAATTTGACAATCTGGAAGAAATGGATAATTTTCTAGAAGCATACAACCTTGCGAATCTAACTCGAGAAGAAACGGAAAATCTAAAGTGTCTGATTACTACCAAGGAAACAGAATCAGTAATCGACAAGTTCCCAACAAACAAAAGCCATGCACCAGATGACTTCACAAGTGAATTTTATCAAACATTCAAAAAAGAATTGTCACCTATTCTTCTCAAACTATTCCAAAAAATCCAGAAGGAGGGAAGGCTCCCAAACTCTTTTTATGAAGCCACTATCATCCTGATTCCAAAACCAGATAAAGACAGCACAAAAAAGGAAAACTACAGGCCAATATCCCTGGTGAATATAGATGCAAAAATTCTCAATAAAATATTAGCAAACAGAATTCAGCAATATATTAAGAAGATCATACATCATGATCAAGTGGGTTTCATCTGTAGTATGCAAGGCTGGTTCAACATCCGTAAATCAATTAATGTGATACACCACATCAACAAAATGAAGAATAAAATCACATGGTCATTTCAATAGATGCAGAAAAAGCATTTGAAAAAGTCCAACAGCCATTTATGTTAAAAACCCTTAGCAAAGTCGGAATACAGGGATATCTCAACATAATAAAAGCCATAGCTAACATCATACTCAATGAGGAAAAGCTAAAACCATTCCTCTTAAGATCAGGAACAAGACAAGGCTGTCCACTTTCTCCTCTTTTATTCAACATAGTTCTGGAAGTTCTAGCCACAGCAATCAGACAACAAAAAGAAATAAAAGGCATCCAAATTTGCAAGGAAGTAGTAAAATTGTCATTATATGCAGATGACATGATACTATATATAGAGAACCCCAAAGACTCCATCAAAAAACTATTGGAACTGATAGACGAATTCAGTAAAGTAGCGGGATATAAAATCAATATTCAGAAATCAGTGGCATTTGCATGTACCAATAATAAACTAATGGAAGGAGAACTTAAGAAAACTGTCCCATTTAAAATTGTTTCAAAAACTATAAAATACGTAGGAATAAATTTAATCAAAGAAGCAAAAGGTCTGTACTCAGAAAATTATAAGACACTGAATAAATAAATCAAAGAAGATACAAATAAATGGAAACACCTACCATGCTCATTGATAGGAAGAATTAATATAGTTAAAGTGTCCATACTACCTAAAGCAATATATAGATTCAATGCAATTCCTATCAAAGTACCGAGTGCATTTTTCACAGAAATAGAAAATATAATCCTGAAATTTATATGGAACCATATAAGACCCTGAATAGCCTCGGCAATCCTGAGAAATAAGAACAAAGTCGGGGGGATCACGCTACGTGACATCAAAACCTACTACAAGGCAACAGTAATCAAGACAGTATGGTATTGGCATAAAAACAGGCACATAGATCAGTGGAACAGAAAAGACAGCCCAGAAATAAATCCAGACATTTATGGACAGTTAATCTATGACAAGGGAAACAAGAATTTACATTGCAGTAAAGATAGTCTATTCAATAAATGGTGCTGGGAAAATTGGACTGACACTTGCAAAAAAAAAAATGAAACTGGACCACCTCCTTACTCCATATACAAGAATAAATTCAAAATGGATTAAAGACTTAAATGTAAGACCTGAATCCATAAAACTCCTAAAAGAAAATATATGAAGTACATTTGCAGACATTACCTGTAGCAATATTTTTACTGATACATCCCTGCAGCCAAGGGAAGTAAAAGAAAAAATGAACATATGGGATTATATCAGGCTTAAAATTTTTTCACAACAAAGGAAACCATCAATAAAACAAAATAGAAGCCTACTGAATGAGAGAATATATTTGCCAACGATATATCTGATAAGGGGTTAATATCCAAAATTTATAAAACACTCATGAAACTCAACACCGAAAAACCGAACAACCCAATTAAAACATGGGCAGAAGATATGAAGAGACATTTCTCTAAAGAGGACATACAGATGGCCAACAGACATATGAAAAAATGTTCAACCTCACTGATCATTAGGGAAATGCAAATAAAAACCACAATGAGATACCACCTTGCTCCAGTCAGAATGGCTATCATCAATAAATCAACAAACAACAAGTGCTAGTGGGGCTGTGGGGAAAAGGGGACCCTGGTGCACTGTTGGTGGGATTGCAGATTGGTGCAGCCACTATGGAAGTCAGTATGGAGGTATCTCAAAAAACTGGAAATGGAACTACCTTTTGACCCAGCAATTCCACTCCTAGGTATTTATCCTGAAAAACCCAAGACACTTATTCAAAAAAATGTATGCACCCCTATTTCCATTGCAGTCTTATTTACAATAGCTAAGACTTGGAAACAACCGAAATGCCCATTGATAGATGACTGGATTAAGAAACTGTGATACATTTATACAATGGAGTATTACTCCTCTATAAAGAAGTAAGAAATCGTACCATTTGCAATGATATGGATGGCGTAGAAACTATTATGTTAAGTGAAATAAGTCAGTCAGAGAAAGACAAATACCATATGATCTCACTTATATGTGGAATCTGAAAAACTGAATGAATGAGCAAAGTAAACAGAAACTGTCTCATAGATATAGAGGAAAAACAGGGTTGCTAGTTGGGAGGGAGTTGGGGATGAGGGAGAAGGGGAAGGGATTAGACAGCATAAATAGGTAACTATAATATTGCCACAAAGATATGAAAGACAGTTTGGGGAATATAATAATGTTGTAAATATTTTGTGGGGTGTCAGATGGTCACATGTCTTGTTAGGGAGACCACTTCATGGATGGAGTAGAGGCTTGATCACTGCATTGTACACCTGAAGCTGAGGTTGTATAATATTGTATACCAACTGTAATTGAATATATAGATAGTCATGGGATGTGGGTTCTACACATCCCGTATATGTTATATGATATTGGGGGGGAGTGGGGTGGCTAAGTGGGGGAAGGGGGTTGTCACTTTGAGGGGTAAAAAGTATAACTATTGCACTGTGTTGTACACCTGAAACTAATTAAAAATAAATAAATAAATAAATAAATTTAATTTAAAAAAATGAAAACAAAGTATTACAGTAAAAGGCACGTTGCCATTAACTCCCTCACTTCAAACACACTTATCCCATCGTTCTTGCCACTTTCTGAAGCAGTTCTCTTTTGTGTCTTTAGTTTCACTGTCATGGCTGACTCGATGTCCTGAATCATTTTGACCTTGGCAAAGAGCCAGAAGTTGCACAGTGCCAGGGCCAGTGAATAGGGTGGATGAGGACACGCCATAATGTTTTTATTTGACAGAAATTGCCAATTGCCATATACCAGAAGTGATGTGTAACACGGAGAATTGTCATGATGTACGATGATTTATGGCACAGTTTGAAACACAGCTTCTCTCAACTGTAGCTCACACATGACTTGTCACCACTGTTACTAAGGTTTGATGCCCTCTCCATATTGAATATCCCTGCCTTTCCGTTAGATGTGCTGGGCAGCAGCATTCACCATAGTTTGTGATCACAGTGAAAAGTCTCCATGTCACACATTGCTTCTGGTATACAGCAATTTCTGTCAAGTAAAAATATTATGGGGCCAGCTGAGTGGCGCGGTGGTTAAGCGCTGGCTTGGGAAGCCAGTGGCCCTAGTTCAGGTCCCATATATGAGGGCCAGGGACACTGCCCTCAAAAAAAAAAAAAATATATATATATATATATATATATATATATATATATATATATATATATATATATTATGGTGTGTCCTCATCCACCTTATTCACTGGATCTGGCACCCAGTGACTTCAGGCTATTCCCCAGTCAAAATGATGCAGGACATCAAGGTGGCCATGACAGTGCAACTGAAAACACTCACAAAACAGGACTTCCAGAACTGCTTCAGAAAGTGGCAAGAATGATGGGATAATTGTGTTCAAATGAGAGGGATTATTCTGAGGGGGATTAATGGCAATGTGTCATTTACTATAATAAAGTTTTTAAAAATTTAAACATTCACTATATTTTTTATTCATACATTGTATTACAAATCTAGAGTCTAAATTAATTTCTCTCAGTTCCGATTGCATATTCTTAGGAGAAAGAGATTGATAGGTCCAGATACAATAGGTGTTTACCTCTGTCCAATCAAATGTGGCCAGGGTAACAACTATGATTACATAAAATTTGGGTGGGAGGCCCTTCTAAGAGCAGAGACTTGAGGCAGAGACTTGAGACTAGAGGTATCTAGTACAAGGAGTAGAATCACATAGTAATAAGGAATTGGTAAAACTAAAACAAAAACCCAACAACAATCCCTCTTCAATTAAATTTTGCTATATGATACTTACTAATAAATAAAAATAATAGGTATGCTCTTTCCAATTATTACAATGTAGTAGATAAAGAAGATGTCCAGTCATTTAAATTTGATTCTTTTTACTTTAGTCATATTAACTTATGTTATCAATATCATATTGTAATGTACTAGCATTAAATCTAACAATGACATGTATAATGATAAATTAATTTGGCCTGGAATCTAGACTTCTATAAAATATGATTTCTCTACAGATCACTACTGTGACTTTGTTTTTAATTTACTATTTACATAATGCCACATATAAAACTGTTTCAAGTATTGGAAACAATATAAAATCATTTAAATATATTATATTTTATATTTATTTTATTAGAAATTATTATAAATATTTTTATAAGAAGTTCAGCTTTGATAAGTAATGGACAACTAGCAGTAAATTAAGACAAATCATGAGGACATATTTAAGAAGTAAATTATACCTCAATAAAGCTGAGAAAAATATATAAAAAGTAAATTAATATGTATAAGAATTTATAGTTATCCTGGACTCAAAATGCGGGAAGAATTTAGAAACCAATGGAATTCCAATTATAAAAACCCAAATGTTATATTATTTATCTTTGTATTTCCAGCATTTAGGCTAGAACTAGCATGTAGAAGATACTTATTAAGTTTGTTGAAAAAAATAAATGAAGTTAAAATATTCATGATGATGATGGGCAGAACAGAGAGCCTCAGGTCTTGTTTGCTGACATAGCCACTGACTTAAAAAGATACAGTCCAAAAAGGCTTTATGAGATCTCCAGAACCAGTCATGAAATTCTAGTATCCCAGATAAACAAAAACCCGAGAACAGCCAAATAAAAGCTATTGACCTGGGTAAAATAAAAGCTATTCTATTTCATCCACCATAGCTCTACCCCTAAGCCAGCACGCATTCTGGCTTTTCAAGGGGCTGCCCAAGGAACTGGTGTATGTGTCACAGACTCCCAGTACTGACAGAACTGGCATATTTTGGGTGTCTGGGGGCTGCTGAAGTCAAGAGAGCTCAGAATTGTTGCAGTGCCAGAGAACCTGCATTACTGCAGATAGACACTAGAGGGAGCAACAGATTACAAACTCCTGAAAAAGAAGCCTGTAAACCTCTCTAATTAGGAAATTGGAAGTACAGCCTTGAGAAGATGCATTCCCAGAAAAGATTGGAGAGGCCCCCAAAATATCTAGATAAGCTGATTAGTGAAGATTTTCTCCTATAGATATCCAGTGCATAAAGACTGAGAGAAGTGGCTGATTTTTCAAATGCACATATCCTGGCAAAAACAAATAATAACACATACAAAGAAAAGAAAAACATAGCCCAATTAAAGGAACAAAATAATACAGAAACTGACTCTAAAGAAATGGAGATCTATGAATTACTTGACAAAAAATTTCAAAATAATCCTCTTAAAGAAGCTCAATGTGCTACAAGAGTGGAACACAGGCAGCTAAGCAAAATCAAAAAAATTATACATAAACAAAATAATATCAACAAAGAGAAAGAAATTATAAAAGGTGGAGGGGTTAAGAAGAGCCAATTGGTAGTTATAAAATAGTCACGAGGATGTGAAGTACAGCATAGAGAATATAGCCAATAATATGGTAATAACTATGCATAGTTTCAGGTGGGTACTAGACTAATTGGGAGGATCATGTCATGGATTATGTGAATGTCTGACATTATGCTGCACACCTGAAATTAATATAAAATAATATTGAATGTCAACTGTAATTGAAAAAAATAACTAAACAGAAATTCTGGAGCAGAAGAATACAATAACTGAATTGAAAAATTTTCTAAAGGGATTCAGCAACAGACTTAATCAAGCAGAAGAATGAGCTAGCAAACTGGAAGACAGGTCATTTGAAATTATCAAGTCAAAAGAACAAAAGGCTAAAAAGAATGAAGAACAGTAAGGAATGCCTAAGGAACTTATGGTACACCATAAAGTAGATGAAAATACATGTTATGGGAGTCCCAGAAAGAGAAATACAAAATAGAACAGAGAACTTAAAGAAATTATTATTATTATTATTATTATTATTATTATTATTGATTTTTTCTCTTTTTTTTTTTTAAATTCTTTTATTGTGAAATAAACTTTTTTTTTTTTGAGGGCAGTGTTACTGGCCCTCATATGTGGGACCAAACCGGGGCCGCTGGCTTTCTAAGCCAGCGCTTAACCACCGTGCCACTCAGCCGGCCCTGAAATAAACATTTTTTAAAAAAAACTAGTTTCAGATGTGCAACACAATGCAATAGTTGTCCCTCAAAGTGACAACCCCCCCGCCCCCAATTCGCCTCCCACCAAAATCATACATATCTATTACAATTCCTTTGACTCCCTTCCAAAGTATACTCCACATCCCATGAATATCTATAAATTCAATTACAGTTGGTATACAATATTATACAACATCAATTTCAGGTGTACAGTGCAGTGATCAAGCCTCTACTCCATCCATGAAGTGGTCTCCTTAACAAGACATGTGACCATCTGACACCCCACAAAATATTTACAACATTATTATATTCCCCAAACTGTCTTTCATATCTTTGTGGCAATACTGTAGTTACCTATTTATGCTGTCTAATCCCTTCCCCTTCTTCCTCATCCCCACCCCGCTCCCAACTAGCAACCATCAGTTTCTCGTCTATATCTGAGTCTGTTTCTGTTTACTTTGCTTGTTCATTCAGTTTTCCAGATTCCACGTATAAGTGAGATTATATGGTATTTCTTCCTCTGACTGACTTATTTCACTTAACATAATAGTCTATAGGTCCATTCATATCGCTGCAAATGGTACCATTTCATTTTTCTTTATAGCGGAGTAATACTCCATTGTATAAATGTACTACCATTTCTTAATCCAGTCGTCTATTGATGGGCATTTCAGTTGTTTCCAAGTCTTGGCTATTGTAAATAGCACTGCAATAAACATAGGGGTGCATATATTTTTTTGAATTAGTGCCTTGGATTCTTCTGGGTAGATACCCAAGAGTGGAATTGCTGGGTCATGCAGCAATTCCATTTCCAGTTTTTTGAGATAACTCCATACTGATTTCCATAATGACTGCAGCAAGGAAATTATTATTGAAAATCCCAAATCTGGGGAGGGAAATAAACATCCAGATTCATGAAGTTCAAAAGATCCCATGTAGAATGAATTTGAAGAGGTCTACACCAATGCATATTATAATCACATTGTTAAAAGTCAAAGATAAACAGAGAATTTTGAAGAAGAAAAAGGAGCTTGCCATATACAAGAGAACTCCCATAAGATAATCAACATGTTTCTTAGCAGAAAACTTGCAGGCCAGAAAGGAGTAGGATAATATATTCAAACTAATGAGAGAAAAACTGACAACTCAGGGTACTGTATCAAGCAAAACTGTCCTTTAAAAATGGAGGAGAAATAACGATTTTTCTAGGTAAACAAAAACTGAAGGAATTCATCACCACTAAACCTGCCTTATAAGAAATGCTAAAGGGAGTCCTTCAAGTTGAAACTAAAAAATACTACACAGTTACACCAAAAATGTATGAAAATATAAAGCTCTCATGTAAAAGTAAATATAAAGACAAATACAGAATCCTGTAATACTGTGACAGTGTATGTAAATTACTTTTAATCTTGATGTATAATTTAAAGATAAAATAATAAACAATAATTAAAACTTAAAACTATGTTAATAGACAAAATATAAAAATATGTAATTTGAAAAGGAATACATTAAATAGAGAATAGAATACCAAAGGAGAAAATCAACAAAAGCAAATTGTTTTTTTTAAAAATCCACAAAATCTGGCCAGCCAAGTGGCGTGGTGGTTAAACGCAGCAGCCCCAATTCGGGTCCCACATATGAGGGCCCATGACACTGCCCTCCAAAAAAAAAAAAAATCAACAAAATTGACAAACACTAGAGTAAGTAAGAAAAGAAAAAGGCTCAAATCGCACATGAAAGAAGGAACATTTTAACTGATACCACAGAAACACAAAGGATCATGAGACTACTGTGAATAATGATACACCAGTGCGTGAGGTAACATAAAAGAAATGGATAAATTTCCAGAAACATACAATCTACCACTACTGAATCATGAAGAAATAGAAAAGCTGAGCAGACTAATAACTAGTAAAGAGATTGAATCAGTTATCAAAAACCTCCTAACAAAGAAAAGCCCAGGACTGAATGGCTTCACTGGTATATTTTACCAAACATTTAAAGAATTTACATCAATCTTTCTCAATTTATTTCAAAAAAAATAAGAGGAGGGAATATTTTATGAGGCCAGCATTACCCAGACACCAAAATCAGACAATAGATATTATGAGAAAAAAATATTATATACCAATACTCCTGATGAACATAGATGCAAAAATCCTCAACAAAATACAACCTAACTGGATTTACAATACATTAAAGGGATTATACAATATGACAAAGTGGGATTACTTCCTGGAATATAAGGATGATTCTACCTATGAAAATCATCAATTTAAAACACAATATTAAAAAATGAAGGACAAAAACCATGGTTCATCTCTATTGGTGAAGGATGAACACATTTGAAAAAATCAACATCCTTTTAATGTAAAAACATTTGACGAAATAGGAACAGAATACATTGTATCAACATAACAAAAATCATATATAAAAATCCCATAGCTAACATTATACTGACTGGTTAAAAACTGAAATCTGACCCTCTAAATTGAGAACAACTTAAATGTCTATTGACAGATGAATGGATTAAAAAAATGTGGTTTATCTATCTAACTTAAAAAAGAAGGAATCCCTTCAACGTGGGTGAACATGGATGAACCTTGAGGACATTAGACTAAGTGAAATAACCAGTCACAAAAAGAGAAGAACTCCATGATTATACTTACAGGATGTACCTAAAGTAGTCAAACTCGTAGAAACAGAAAGTAGAATGGTGGTTACTAAGGCTTGGGGGAGGGGGAAAGGAGAATTTTTAAATGAATATAATCTTTCAATTTAGCAAGATAAGAAAGTTCTAGGGATATGTTTCATAACAATATTTATATAGTTAACATTTCTATACTGTATACTTAAAATTGTTAAGAAAGCAAATTTCATGTTTTGTATTTTTTTTACCACAATAAAAAGTACTCAAAAAGAAAAAAGAAACACTCGTGACATATTTTGTGAACAAAATAATAACCCAGAAGTTTCAAAGAGTTTACAATTCCTTTTAAATTGTGAATGTAATTATATTCTTTTAAAAACACTTTTCTGACCTAGGTTTGGTTATACTTAATAAAATTTTAAGGAGACATACATTTAGATTCTTGTTGTGGGATTAATCATATTTTGTATATCTATATACATCACATCAACTTTTCTGTTTTGTTGTCTTACTGCCTACATGGAGCTGGAGTAACACATTTGCCTTAAAATTGTGTGTGTGGTCGGGATGCTCTGACTTAAAACATAGACATAAAGAAAATTTCTTCTGAGAAGCAATTTGGGGCCCCTTTAATGAATAAGGGGATTTTTTTTACAGATGTGAACTTGTGATTTATGAGAAGCAACTCTGTGGACAGCAGCAATCCTTTTTTTAATTTTTAAATTAGTTTCAGGGGTACAAAACAATGTAATAATTAGACATTTACACCCCTCACAAAGTGATAACCCTCCCCCAATCTACTACCCCTCTGACATCGTATATAGCTGTTACAATTCCATTGACTCTATTCCCTATGCTGTACTCCATATCCTGTGACTATGTGAATATATATATATATATATATATATATATATATATATATATATATATGACATTCAATATTATTCAGCTTCAGCTTGAGGTATACAGCTCAGTGGTCAGGAATCTCTACTGTCCATAAAGTGGTCTCCCTAATAAGACAGATGCCCATCTGACACCCTACAAAATCTTTTCAACATTATTGACTATATTCCCCAAACTGTCTTTTGTATCCCTGTGTCAATCTTGCGGTTACCAATTTGTACTTTCTAATCCCCTCACCTTCTCCCTAATCCCCACCCCCTCCCAACTAGCAACCATCAGTTTTTCCTCTGTATCTCTGAGACTATTTCTGTTTAGTTTGCTCATTTATTCAGTTCTTTAGATTCCACAGATTAATATAAGTGAGGTAATATGGTATTTGTCTTTCTCTGTCTGACCTATTTCACTTAGCATTATGTTCTGTAGGTACATCCATATCATTGCAAATGGTACGATTTCGTTCTTCTTTATAGCTGAGTAATACTCTATTGTGTAAATTGATTAAGAGTTTCTTAATCCATTCATCTACCAATAGGCATTTTGGTTGTTTCCATTTCTTGGCTATAGTGAGCAGCAATCTTTATTTAAGATTGTTTAATAATTTTCTGGAGCAATTCTGGGGAGACTAATTATTCTCTAGAACTGTTTCAAATATATGGCCCAGAGAGGAAAATTAAACTCTTTTATTCTTTCTTTTTTTTTAATGGTTGAAATTTTTTCTTTGAGGGCTGCTGTCATGTTTTCTCTCTTTCAACAAATATAAAGGGAAAAAATAAAATCAATCTCCAAATCTGGAAGGACTCATGGGGCAAGTCCCCTTTGACTTAATAATATCATTCTTAATTTATTTGTCTTGTGTGTGATTTATTCTTTTCAGGAAAGGCAGAGTGCTGGGGAAAGTGTGAAGAGGAGGCAAAAAATGGAGAAATGAAATGTGTATGACTGAATTGGATTTTAGTCTTTGTCCTTGTTCAATTTAATCAAGTACTGCAATCTATCATAAAACAAGAATTTTAGTAGTGGCTCTGCCAGAAGTACTATGACAGGATATTTTTTCTGAGCTGAATATCATAATCTCCTATTCCAATGTCAATTCCATTCAGCTTCCATGTTCATTAAAATTGTCTTTTGTAATTATCTTAATTCTATCTTATTTAATTGTTTTGCATATGTTATGGCTTCAGGTGTCTTTTGATGTCTCTAAGGCTGAAATATCTCTGCTCATCAAATTTATCACTTTTGTTGGCAACCCCATTAAGACTGGGTCATAACTGCCTTGTTTGCAGTTATCTCCCCAAAAGTACCACTATTCCTGGAACATAGCCTATGTTCAATTGCTATTTCTTTAAATAAATACATGAATTGGATTATAGGTGAATCTGGAGAATGCTTCTTCCTTCTATTCTGCTTACGACTTGTAGATAAGGAATATAAATCTAACAAACCCTACGGGAAGGTGGTAACCAAACAGCGACTTTCATTTCAAAAGTTTGTGTCAAAATATTTTTGAGAATGAGTCTCTTTATTGCCAGTTATCTTTTTACTTATAAAGTTAAGATGTAGAAGAGCTAACTTAAATGAAGCTCAAAGTCTGAGGGTGGCAGCTGGAAGCTAAATTCAGAGAGCTGATTGTGGAATGCTTTATAGAGAATGGATACTAGAAATTATTAGAGTGAAAGTCATTAAAATAGTACAAACTGAATAGATACTGCTAGCTGGCAAAGGTAAAAGATCTGTTTACTATTGTGAGTTTCTTCTAAGTTTCATCCATAACAGCTCTAGTTCGTTGCTACCAAAGGAGGGCCATGAGGAGGGTGAATATCAACTTTTTGGATTTGTTATTCATACCTCAAAATGGCAAGCTTTAGTGGTTCTGGAAGACCAAGTATGGATTCTTTGTTAGTTTAACCAAATTCAGTTTCAATTATTCATTGTCTTCATCATCCTTTAAAACAGAAATCTTATCTCACGTTGTAGGGCCAACATTGCCCAAAAAGAAAATAGCACTCCTCAGCTATTGACCTTTCAGCTAGAAGGTGTTATGTACAAGATGGAGAGAATTCTTACAAACACAATTCCTGCTCTGAAAAACAAAGTTTAGAATCTAGTAATATGAGAAGGTCATATGCATAGAAATGTAATAATAAAAGTCAAGGTGTAAGCATCAAACTAGAATGGTAGATAGGCCTGAATTGCCCTGATGTCAAAAGTCTAGGACCCAAAGGGTCAGGAAAGCCTTTAGAAAGGTGGAAGAGCTGGAGGTGTTCCATCAAATATGGGTAATTTATGTTTCTAAATCATTTGTTTAAAAAAATTTCCCACTTGGGCCGGCCAAGTGGCACGGTGTTTGGGTGCTGGCTTGGGAGGCCAGTGGCTCTGGTGCGGGTCCCACATGTGAGGGCCAGTGACACTGCCCTCAAAAAAAAAAATTTCCCCCTTGCTTATTTCTCTAACCACTTTTATACCAGTAAATAAACCAGACCACACCCAAGTTATACTACATATATTTTGGAAAAACTTTAAAATTAAAAAAATACATATCTGTGGGAATATTTTATATTCATGATATAGAAAACCAAAAAGTTACCAAAAGTTGCACATGGTTTGATTTTTTGGCTAAAATTTACTTTGTCCCCCCAAAGCCATGTACAGTATTGTATATTCCAACTTGTCTTCTGCCAGTGTATGCCTTAATATGATCTTCTGACTTGGGGTTGTTCATTAAAATTTTTATTATAATGCTTGTGAAGTTCCCCTTTTTAACATGCTGATTAGCAGCATGTCACTGCCTCATTTTTACTAAGTTAAAATAATTTTGATATATATAATTTTTAATAGAAAAATACTTTATGTCATATATGCTACAAAATAGAAAAAGCAAATGATTCAAGATCCTATTTAACTCTAATTATGATATTTTATTTTTGGAGAATAGGAATATATTTCAATTACTAATAAATTAATGAAAGTTGATTTATTGAGGAACAATTACAGAAAGTATGCTAGGGCAACATGAGTTAATAAATACATGTCAAATTCCACTTCTCCAAACCCTAAATTTGTCAATAGAAGGAATGAGGCCTTTTCCGTTGAGCTGTTTAGAGTACAGTCCCGGAATAGAACAGCAAAAAGAATCATCTCTGTAGGGGTCACACTGGTATCAGGACTGCAGAGAGCAGAGCCATCAGCAACAAGAAGCCAGGGTCAGGAGGGAAGGGGAAGCCATAGGTCAAGGCCACAGAGCAGAAGAGGGAGTTGGGACCAAGAAAGGCTTTACCACCTGATGGCACCTTCTGGTTTCTTCTTTTCCATACTAGTTGTGTCAAAGGTGATTTTGAGTCCTCAGCATCTTTCAAAGGTATGTTTCAACTTTCGTTTAATATTTTAAAAATCCTGTCCAAGGAACTAACTTACATAAACCCTGAGTGTTTAGTTTATTATTAACTGTAGGGTGAAAATAAGAGACAAAGAAGGAAAGTTAAGCCTTTTAGTAGCCCATATTGTACCTTTATGAAGGTTAGAGAAAAGTGCCCCTTCTACCTAGTCTAGTAAGCAGACTATATTAGTCAGGGTTTCCCAAAGAAACAGTACCAATAGGATGGAGATTTTATATATATATATATATATATATATATATATATATATATATATATATATATATATATATATATATAGAGAGAGAGAGAGAGAGAGAGAGAGAGAGAGAGAGATATTGATTAACTTTAAGGAACTAGCTCACATGATTAGAGAGGACTGGTGAGCCCATAGTTTAATGTGGCAAGAATGGGGGACTGCAGACTCAGGGAAGCTTTATAGTTGGAGTCCTCAGGCAGTCTGCTGGCAGAATTTCTTCCTTCAGTCTTTGTTCTATTAAGGTCCCAACTGATTGGATAAAGCCCAGTCCACATTATGGAGGATAGTGTCAGTGCATATGCCAGTACCTGTGGGGACCACAGCAAAATCATTTTGTAACCAGCAGACTGATCAGTGGCCAGAGGCTCTGCAACCAGCCATGACCAACTGGCCCTTCCAGGGAGGAGGAGCAAAATCAGACTATGTTTGGTTGATCACGGAGGCCAATAATGCTGGATTTTATTTATTTATTTTTGTTTTATTTATTCGAGGGCAGTGTCACTGGCCCTCACATGTGGGACCCGAACCAGGGCCGCTGGCTTCCCAAGCCAGCGCTTAACCACTGCGCCATTTGGCCTGCCCATAATGCTGGATTTTAATTCTGATTCAGCCACTGACTTGCTGTGGGATGTTGGATAAATCACTTTCCTTTTATTGATCTGGGTTTTCTTACTTGTAAACCACAGGTTTATAATTTGAAAAGTCCCTTCCGTCTCTACTATGATACATGAAACATACTGACCTTGACGTAGTTGATTTTCATCCTTAACTGACATCAGCAATAACCAGGAAAATGTTATCTTATTGAAATTAGATATCTACAGAAGTCTATTCCCTCATTTGGTTTCTAAATGATTTGATGCTTTTCTTAATTTAAAGAAGAACTTACACGATGAGACAATCAGCAATTAATGTGAAAAATTTTGGAGAAAGATTTATCTTCCAGTGAAGAGCAATTTCATAAAGTAATTTTATCAAATGTAAAAATAGCAATACATGCCGCTTTCCCTAGTTAGATCAGTATCAATTATGTTTCAAGGTTAGCTCATGAAATTTAAAGGAGCTATGAAATAATACTTTGAATTTTTAATATACAGTCCATTTAAAATTGCTTCAGAACATAAATAGTAATCAGGAAGAGAAAGGTTATTTTCTTTTTCCACTTTTGTAGTTCTCTTTTGGAAACATTCTTGCATAGTGGGATCCTCCTTGGTTCATTGATACTTCTTGATAGATCCTATTACATCTCCTTCTCAAGTTGCTTAAAATGTTTCACAGAAAATAACTATTCCTGATATTCAGGTTAAATAAACAAAACAAGTATAACCTTTCATGTAATCTTACCAGAATATGTTTTAAAATGCAATACACAATGTGAATAATTGTGCGGAAAATATTTGGAACTTGAAAACTTTGTCAAGTATTTTGAAGAATCTAATGATGAGCTTGTCATGGGATTTCTAGAAGATTAGCTCCAAAATAATTTCATAAGGAGACTTTTAAGAGGGTGTATTTTTTACAAACATATAGAAAGGTTAATATCTAATTGTGGGCTGCATCTTTTTTTTCTTATTTATTTATTTTATTTTTATTTTTATTTCTTTTGAGGGCAGTGTCACTGGCCTTCATATGTGGGACCCGAACCGTGGCCGCTGGCTTCCCAAGCCAGCGCTTAACCACAGTGCCACTCGGCCGGTCCATGGGCTGCATCTTTTAGCTGTGCACTTGGAGAGCTGATATCCTGGTTTTCGTAGGGTTGCTCTGCTCAGAGCATTTTTGGAACTCCATTCATGGAATTGACTTTAGAGCTAGTTTATGAACCACACAAGGAAATTAGTTTTATTACTTTATTGTCACACCTCATATATTCCCATTCTCACATTCCTCACAGTTGGGTATCTTCTCCATCTCAGACAGACTTTGCATTTTCTCCATTTCATAGTGTCCTTGTAAACATATCTGAAAGAATGAATGTTGCTGTAGATATATTCACAGCTATATGTAAGTAGATAAAATATGGTGCAAATGCATATAGAAAATATGGTACATTACTTGGCAAAGTCCTCTAATATACAAAAAAGCTTCTCTAATTGAGGCAGACAGAAAACTTCATTTTCCTAAGTTTAAAACCCACAGAAGAATTTGTATGTTAACATTGTTTTAACCTTTTGGCTTGGATGTCTGCTCTTGAAAAAAATCTAACTTTCTTTAAAACACTAGCCAAAAAAGGATTCAAAACTTATTGTTGATTCAAAACACCATAGGAAAACATAGCTTTGAATTTAAGTATCATTGTTAAAATGTAGAAATAAAATATTTTAATTGCATGATTAAGAAAGAAAGATGATGGGCCGGCCAAGTGGTGCGGTGGTTAAGCGCTGGCTTGGGAAGCCAGCGGCCTGGTTCGGGTCCCACATATGAGGGCCAGTGACACTGCCCTCAAAAAAAAAAAAAAAATCACAATAAAGAAAGGAGGATGAGGAAATAGGTATATGTTTGTAAAAATGAGAAATAATTTATAGTACTAAATTTTCCTTATTCTAACTTTGATTCTACTAGTGTCTTTTCAAAAATATTTTGGTAGCTTTATAAAAAACAAAAATTATCAGGAGAAAGAAATGCCAACTGTTTTAGTTTACACATATCCAGGCTGTGTATTTCCCTGTCTTTGGTTCATTGAGGCAATATCACAGCATGGTCTCTGATAAAACATGCAAAACATAACAACAGAATACACCAAACTAGAGTAGGTCAATTAAAAAAACTTATTAACAAGCAATTAAAGCTCAGTAGTTTTTTTTTCTCCTTTGTGTGAGTTTGTGTACAGTATTCAGTGGAGAGTTTAGCATGCTGGACCTATTCTTTCCCCAGGTCTCATTGACTGGAAATGCTTGAGGAACCTTAGAGGAAAATCATAAGCAACCAAATAAATTGTAATTTTTACCTGTGTTATAAGTGAATGAATTTTCTCACTGAAATGATTCCTATAATTCTATAATTAGTTAAAGAAAAAGATCTTGCTATCAATGCACCAAACTATAAGGCAATGACTCTGAAAATGGCGCATCAAGGGCAGGACCCATTGGGGAAGTGAACATAGGCTCAAGCCTCATTAATAATGGGCCAATCCTATGGTGAGCCCGGGTGGGTAAGCTGCTGTCTGGAAGTAGACTGTTCACTCATGTGAAGTGAATTAATGCTTCCTGGTCACCAGGGTACAATTAGGTGCATTGAAACAACTGATTTACTATGGGCATGCTAGTGCCTTTGCACACCGGGCATCTCTATAGGATCATCATAATGAAACTATATGGTGCCAAGAAGCCAGACCTTACAAATTTTAGTCAGTAGCCCAGTTAAGTGGTAGGGACTCGTGGTAGTTAAATCAGCTGGGGTGCTTCTCTAGGCATAGCGGGAATTTCATCTTGAGTCTCTGTAAAGCAAAGAAATTAGAGCAAGCAAATCATCCTTGATGACAAGTCACCCAAACCTTCCTTTTTTGTGATTTTTGTAAGCTCTCTTCTTGCTTACTGTGGGGGACAGAAAAAACAGCCAAAGATTTACTTCATTCCTTCAAGCAAAGAACCAGGGAGAAAGTTGACATCTGATAAAGGCAACCCTTGTGCATTTTGTTTTGCATCATTGGCTACTTAAAAGAAAATTCATAGCCAGATTAATAGTTTGGTGAAAAGGAAGCAGCAAAGCTTCATAAAAATGGACTATCATAGTCTTAAAACAAATCATGTCCCCACTGTTTACCTACAAGTTAAGTAGAATGTGCTCTAACAAAGCTGATTATATTGGAAAATAAATTATTTAGAATAGAGGTAGATACTTTTTTTGGTAATAGGAGTCATGAAGAAATAGGTTAAATTCATTATGAAAATGTAAATTCTTCTTTAATAGGACAGTTAGATAATATTGGTGCCTTTTATGATTTTTATTCTTTTTTAAACTGGAGTTTAAAACTCACCCAGGTATTAATTCCAAAGACTTCCTGAGATGTTGTAACTAACTGGGAGTGAACCAAGGTTTATTTGGAGTCCTGCGTACAAAACTTGGATGTATTTAAGTTTTAGGATTGACCCTAAAGAAACACACAAAACGTAATTTTACCCAGCGATTGGTGGCCCAACAAAAGTCAGAATGTTCTGTTGAATCTGAGAAGATTATACTATCATTATTTTGCTTTTTAATCCTAGAGGCCTTTGTTTATTTAATTCCATGGTTTTATATATGAATTTTTATGAATATGGAGCTTATATTTCAAACTAGTATCCAAATTTGTTTCATCATTAAATGATTCTTCTTTGAACAGGAAAAACTTATTCATTTATTCTGCTCATCCTCGAAATATAGTAGAGGCCAAATTGTTATAAAATTATGTTGGCTGAAATACAAAATGAACACGTTGGGATCTTTAAAGCTGGGACATGTTAGGAGTAATCATCTTGATTTTCTGCTAAGCACTAGTCATGCTAATTTCTGCCATCAACAAATCTGATTAAATTCAAAGAGGGTAAACATTTTTTTTCTAGCTTGCAACGTTCTTAATGTTTAGCAACAGAAAATTTGTCAACCAGAAATGGGCTTTCTTAATACAAAACTGAAACTATATCTTTTAAAAAACCCAAAGTAAAACAAAATACATATTCTCACATTTCATTTTATTTCCAGGCAAAGAGAGTGTGATGCTGATCACGTGGTTTTTACTTTGTACTTTTTGTTCAGTTAAAATGACTGGTTTCCTTACTCCCAAGGCTAATTTCATCCCTCTCATCCAAATCATTATAGAATCTAAAACCAGTGCCAAAACATCGTTCTGAAAATTTAAAAAAAATTCAGTCATTTTAGATGTTTGTCAAATCTGGATAAATCCACCAAGTATTTGGTCTTATTTTTGAAAATTAAACTGATAGGTTACTTTTGCAACATTTTAATCTGACATTTAAAAAATTTTATCCTCAAAACCAAAAATGTGTATTACTCAATTGGTGTTCATTTAGAAAACAATATGATGAAAACATGTAACTGGTACACCCCAACATGTGCTGATGTTCAGTAAAAAGTTGCTGTGAGAGGCTCACTGAGGTGCTCTTGGAGACTGGATGTGGAGGATAGAGTTCCTGGAACTAAATTATTTGCAAGTCCTGGAACCTGGCTATCACCCTGCGGTAGACACAGAGAAGAAATCTACCAGTTAAACGCTCTCAAATGATGCCCATAGGTAATGTCATGTAGCTTTTTATATCTACCAGTGGCATTAAAATAAATGTAGACTTTCATATTGACATTTATCAAAATGCAAAAGGCCAAACTTTGGAGTTACAACTGAGGAAAAGATAACAAAAATTATATTTAAAAATCCATGTTAGAAAATTAATATTGAGGTAATTTTCTAGTTAAGCTTTAAAAATAGTAGTTTAAATTTCAGAACCTACACCAAAACAGATGCCACCTTCTCATAAAATAAACATGCAGTGAAAGGGTAACACGTGCATTAGCCACAAACTGAGCCTGTAGCCAATACAGTATGATGAGAAGGAATTCTCAGTATGGTGTGATGTGCGATCGAAGCCATTAGCCATATGGTGCAGTGCGAAGAGAGCCTCTGTGACTGGATAGCAGTTGTATATTATATGGTTTATTGAATAATTATGCAATGGCAAGCAATGCTTTTATAATTATTGGCTGTTTTAAAGTATTTTTGTTAATCTAGCTGTGTATACCGAGTTGAAAGATACGTGTTCCATCAGGTCTCTATGCTTCATATCTGCCTTGTGTGTTGAGTGGAAATCAGCTGCCATATTGAAGGTTTAGGGCACATTTTTTTGGTATCATACTGTGTAACATCAAGATATGCTACAGGGCATTTAGAAATATAGGGGCACATTCTTTTTAGAGTTACCTTCCCACCTGCCACCTGTCAGTTCAGACACTGTCTGTGAGATAGAGAATGTGCTATTTTTATATAATTTCCACAGAATGATACAGGGAAGCATTAAGACATCCAAATGAAAAGCAAAACATTCAATAAAATATCTGGATATTTTACTATGTGATGTGGTGCCAGAAACTATTTGGGTACTTTTTGTTAAAACTGCACACATTATCCTAACCCATTTCTATTTATAATAAATATTCTTCTAATTAAATTTGCATTGCATTCATTTATTTACCTCTAACCTATATGGACTTGTCTGGTGAATTACACTTTATTTATGAGTGAGACTACTCTGGCCTATACTAGATAGTTTCTTAGATATAGTACACTGGTTCTGCAAGGTAGGATCTTTGGAGGACTGGCAGCAGTATCCTGGTAAAAGCAGCAAAAAGGCTGTGATAGTGCTATGCCTGCCATGGGACCACAGGACAGCAGCATCTGCCATTCAGAGATATGATGTTGCTCAATGAAACTCATTGGAGCAACAGCATGCTTGTGCTTGTTTAAGCCCACTCTTGGCTAAAGGAGCTACAGCATGTTTTTTTAAAAAATGGGTGTATGCTTTCATGCATAATTGTGTTGAAGACATCTTAGACATTTTCTTTCTTTATTAAAGTTCATTGGAGTGACAATGGCTAGTAAAGTTACATATACAGGTGTGCAATTCTGTAATACATCATCTATATATCACATTGCGTGTTCACCACCAAATCAGTTATTCCATCATCATGTATTTGATCCCTTTTACCCTCATCTACTACCCCCAGCCCCACTTTCCTTCTCATAACCACTACATTATTGTCTGTGAAAGACATCTTAGACTTTTGAAATCCAATTTAGAGTTTGTAAATGCTAGTTGGATAAAAACACTGAAAAGTAAAGCGAATTCAGGTATAATGTTGGCATCAGAAATAGTAGCCGTGGATCTTATCGCAAAATTACTCCAATATTTCTCTGCCTCTGTACTTGAAGGCTGAAATAGCATTATTATATTCTGAATATCTTTTACAAAAGAACTGATTTTATTATTTTTGATAGGTAATCATTTATATAAACTCCCTTATGCTAAGACCGCTCTCAAAGAAGGAAGGAAATAAAAGGAAATAAAGAGTAGACATTAGGGCTGCTTGTCAGTATTTCAGTCCCCTTTTATCAGACACATAGTAGGAGTGTTTTCCTTACAGCCTTGATGCCCATCCTGACCATGTAACCTCTGTGACCAGTGAAACTGGGGCAGAAGTCTTCACTAAAGGACATGCAATTCACCATTGCAACTTCCCACTAACACAGTGACCAGGGACATTCCAGATTGAAGAAGTTCCTTCAGCCTCAGTCCCTGAGTGAGGACAACATGGATCAGAGGCTCAGGAAAACATTCCAACCCTCTGTGGACATGCAGCAAATGAGGGATAAATCTATGTTGTGTTAAGCTACTAAGATTCTTAAGGTTGCTTGTTTGCTGTTGACCAACAAAAAATAGATCATAAGAGCTGTGATTTCACAGGTTTTAGGACTGAAGTAATAGGACGCTCATCCAGTAGCCCCCACCATCGGCAACTCTGTACTGGAAATTTACTGTAACTTCCCCTCAGGCTGACTGGAATAGTTCCACCCCTTTGGCCCCAGGATGTAGCCCACTGCAAAGGCTAACTGACTTTTACAAAACCCTTACAAAAGCTAGATGATTGCTTATTTTAGCTTCTGTAACATGCTTTGCTTACAAAACCTTTGCAAAACTGTAAGAAATTGTGGAAACAACCTACAAGCTGCAAGAAAAGCAGTTTGCAGTTTTTGCCTATATAATCTCTTCACGTTTACTCGAGGCTGTGAGTTCTGTTTAGGACATGAGACTCTCAGCTGATGGCTAATAAACTCCAAACTTACCAAAGAACTTTGTCCTCGGTTTGTTCTTGATTGCTTGGTACAACAGGACAAGATTAACTGTACACATTATGTGTAAAGTAGTTTTATTACATAATATTAGACAAATCAGAGTATTCAGCACTTCCTTTTCCATTTGTAAAACTGGTGTACTGCGACGTGTTACCAGTGATTCAGTTCACTAGGGCCCTGGGTGCTCTTGGGAGTAGTGATCCTCTCTTCCCTTGCTCCTGATCTTGAGCTGCCTGCTGGGTAAACCCAAGTGATTCAAACCAATATTTTTACTGTTATATGGTGGCATAAAGATTGGGAAGCACTGATGTATAGGATACACGATATAGCAAAAATCATGTAGATGGTGTGGGTGAAGAATGAAAGTTTGGAAATACTGATTAAACAAAACATTTAAGAAAAAAGTAAAATGATAGTTAGGCTTTCCCATCTATAGATTGATCAAATTTACCAAATAATTGCTAGTTCCCCTTTTATTTGACTTGTATACACATTTGTTAATCCATATACTTATCTAGGCAGCCAACCAATCAAAAGTTTTAAAATGCCCACTGTGTGTTACATGTACCATGCAAAATGGTGAGAATAACAAAATGAACTGTCTCTTCATCCCTCCACTAACCAACATTTCCATGGTAAAGGAAGATAATTAAATAAAATCAAATGTAATAAGTGATATTACAAGTGAATATTACGCTCCAAGGACTGTCTTGGGTATTTAGTTTTATTTAATCCTCTAAAGAACTCAATTAAGTAAGTATTATAATACTGCTTTCACAATATATAGATAAGGATATGGATTCTCACCTTAAATATTTTTTTTGGAAGTCCTACTACTAAAAAGTATTAAAAAAGTGATTTGAAGTCAGTAGTTTGGAGAAAAACATGTGCACATGTATAAAGACTACCTTTGTTTATACCAATATCAAAGGTTTCTTGCCAAGATGGTATGTCCCTTGCTTATCACTAGGCTGTATGCATAATGTTAGGCTTCACTTTTGTTAGTATTCTCTGAGTTTGAGACCATATTCAGATTCCCTCCCAAATAGTAAATGTTTTAATCCAGTAGGTATACACACACACACACACACACACACACACACACACACACACACACACACACACACTGGGGACCGAGAGATCCTCAAGGAGCTGAAAAGACACCTGGAGGTAGTTTTGATACATTGGTTGCTAACATCCTGCAGCTGACCCAAGGAACATCCCCTGCCCAGAGCCATTTCCTCCTCTTTTCTCCCCTCCCTTTATCAAGGCTGTATCAATAAACCACGGCTGCTAGACTGGGTCACTATCCTCCCATCAGGAGACAGCTGTCCATCTAGCCCCGCTTTCAAGTATTTCTTTGTCTGTCTTTTTTAATCCTCCATTGTCCCCCCTCTGGCCTGTTCGACTAGCTGCGCTGGACACAGCAAGTGGTGCCCAGACAGGGACCTGAGTATGGGAAACTCTAAAATGTAGATGACAGAATGTTCCACGGGAAGGCATTGGCCAATGCACAGAGTTAAAAAAGGTAGGTGCAACGAAATAAAAGCTAGGCTTACATGGGGAATTCAGGATCTTGAGATCACACTTTGTATTTAGAAGTACTACAATCATTGTTAAAAGCTTGAGGATGTAAAGTACATAATAAAACATTAGATAAATTTTTAGGATTTGTCCAAGAGACATGCCCCTGGTTCCCGGAGGAAAAGACCATAAATGTTCAAACCTAGCATAAGGTTGGAAGAGACTTGAGGGAGTGGTACACCCAGGAGGGGCCTCAATATTTGCCAGTGTATACATTTACTCTCTGGAATTTAATTAAAGAATGTTTGGATACCATTAATCCAGCAGAGCACAACCTGGATTACATGTCTTCAGTGTCAGGGGATCCTACCACACTTGAGGGCTTCTCCCGCCTCCTGCCTAGGACAGGAGAGCCAGGGGATGGCCAGTTATCCCATAAAGAGGAAGAACAACTACAGAGAGAGAGGCCAGGCAGGATAAGCATGAAAGGGAAGGCAAGGACTTTGATTCAGAGGATGAGGAGGAGGAGGAAAAAATATTCAGCGCTTTTGCACATAAGATGTATTAAAAAAGAATAAAGGAAGTGTGGAGCCTCCTCCTCCTCCTCCATGGCAGGAGGTGGAGCTGAAGACCCCTTCCTCTCATCTGAGATCAGCAAGGGTAAGAGTTCCATGAACCCCCAATAGACAGGGACAGCTCTACACCCCTGCCCAGCAGGAAGCAGATACAGAAGAAGAGACCTCCTGTCCCTCAGCTTCCAATAAAGATTTTATGGGGATCATGTCTCTCAAGGGGAGAACTAGGCAGGCAGTTAAAGACACATCCCTGAGAAGCCATACTGGTCTCACTTCTTTGTCAGAGCCTCCTAATATGGAGGAGCCCTCCACTTCCCCGAAGGAATTCCCATGCCTCCTCAGCCACCCCCTCTATTGCTGGAGCTATTCTTACTCAGCCAGCCATGGCAGATATAGTCAAAATGCATGACAGCTAGATTCCTCAATTGCTTTTCCTGTCGTACTTAACAATGTATCAATTATGTTCTTTTCACAGTGCTCCGATCCTGTCAAGACCAAATGACTACCCAGTCGCCTGCTCGAGCTGAAAATCCTTACCCCGTCCTGACATCCCCATTGCCAGCAATTTTAGATCGACAAGACAACATAGATAGACAACAGTGGATTGCAATGTTGTAGTATAGGAACACTCAGAGCAGGACAACAACCTGGGTACGTGCCAGTTGAACTCAGTTGGCAAGGTTGCCAACTTGCTAGTAACTTGGGTACATTTCAAGCTGAAAGTGGCTGGCAACAGCTTAAGGAATGAGATAGGAAAGGGACAGTACGTGCACAAGCTGAGGACCTATAAGTAGAGATTAAGACAGAACTAGCAGACTGCGCAATTTGCTGAAAATTCAGCATGCAATACCTCTTTGGCTTTACATAATCAGGAAAACATAGACCAGAAACTGTTTGACCATGTTCAAATATTAGAGCATGTTGTTTTAGGATTAGGAGATCGGATCCAGTTGATAAAAGAACAATGAAAATTGTGTCTGTGTCACCCCCACCCTCCTTAACAGTTCATCTCCAGATTGGGATTGGAGCACAATTAAGGCAGCGCTATTAGGAGCATGGCAATGGTCCAATGCCTCCCTGGACCTGGTCTCCTTACACCAGCATATCCTAGGTATACAAAATGTTCCTGGACCAGATATACAGCCAGCCACCACTGGTCCGACAGTTGTTCGATAAGCTTAAAGGCATAAATCCATTTAATATTCTTAAGTACTATTTTTGGCATCTAACAGGATTATTAGCAGGCATCCTCCTTCTAACATGTCTCTTTCTTGCAGTCTGCCAAAGACTCCATGGGGAACTCGTCCAATTAGCTGAGGACGTGCATCAGCTGCACTTACAAAAAAGAAAAGGGGGATATGTTGGGGACCAAGAGACCCTTGAGGAGCTGTAAAGGAGGGGCTGGTGCAAGGCACACTTTCTAGCTGTGTTTTTGCAAGGATGACACAGCACCTCAGCATAAGGAGGTGGTTTCGGTAAACTGGTGATAAAACATCCTGGGTCCCATACATTGATTGCAACATTGGTTGCTAACATCCTGCAGCTGAATGGAACCATTTCCTCCCCTTTCCTCCCCTGGCTTTAGCAAAGCTATATCAATAAGCCATGGCTGCTAGACTGAATCACTGTACTCCCATCAACAGACAGATGTCCAAACAAATTATACAGCATTCAACCCTGGAGGTCCCCGGAACACTAGATGAACAGAACCACTAAATGCAGAACTTAAAGAGGAGGCCATGTCGGGTCTGGTAGGAGGGGCAGAGACGAGAGAGGGTGAACCCCATGAGGGAAGCTGCAGCTGTGGGGAGGCTTCTCCAGTTGAGGGAGAGACCCTCTGGCTGGACACCAAGCTCACCAGCCCAGAGTTCCATTGCTGGGAAGAGGAGTTCCAAGATAGCTGGCAGTAGAAATTAGTGAGGACTCTCTTTGCCCAGCTCCATGAGGCTCAGAGCGGCTAGAGCATCAGTGGGGCCAGTGCACAGGCTCACTCACCGGTGATCAGGGGAGCACTCACCCGGTTTCTGGTGGAGGGAGTAGCTGTGTGAGCCGGGCCCAGGAGCCTGCGGGGACAGACTGAACTGAGCACCTTTGGTACAGAAGCTGGAGGTTTTTGGACTATTATTCCCCTGGTGTGGAGCCTGCATGCGAGTGGTGTAAGGAGGGCACCATTTTGTGAGGGTTGGGCCCTCCCACAGAGGATCAGGTCCGGGACCTCATTGGTCTGGTGGAATTGGCACAGAAGTGCGTGTGTGCATGCGTGCATGCTGCTTGGATCCCCACCCTCCGCCTGGCTTATACTGCGTTGCCAGGGAAATGCTGGGCGGGTGCCCTCTGGCTCCAACAGGCTGCTCACTGAGACTCGGGAGTGCGCAAGCTGCCTCTGCAAGTGCTCTCCGCACTGCGCTTGCAGAGTTGCCAGGCTGGTGATTGGTTGTCGGGCTGCTCGGCCTGATCTGTGAGTGGCTGATTCGGACAGGCTGAGACTGGGAATTTTCCTGGGAGTGTTGGGCCGTGAGCAGTGTGCCTGCGTGATCCAGCCAGGGCTCTCCTGGTGATCTACCTAATACATCAAAGCAATCCCAGAGCAACAGCCAGAATGAGGAAACAAAGAAACATGTCACAAGTAAAAGATCAGAAGAAACCTCTAGAAATGGAACCAAATGAAACAGAGGGATCCAACCTTTCAGAGACAGGGTTTAGAACACTGATGATAAGAATGTTTAACAAACTTAGTGAGGACATAAGGAAGGATAGAGAAATCATAAAAAAACAACCAGTTAGAACTAAAGAATACAATAACTGAAATGAAGAACACACTCGACGGAATCACCAGTGGAGTAGATGAAGCAGAGGAGCGGATCAGCGAATTGGAAGACAAAATAGCAGAAATCACCCAGTTGACTCAACAAAAAGACCAAATAATAATAAAGAATGAAAATAGTTTAAGAGCCCTATGGGACAAGATTCAGCATAACCATCTTCGACTCATAGGAATATCAGAAGGAGAAGCGAAGAAGCAAGGGGTCGAGAATGTATTTGAAAAAATAATGACTGAAAACTTCCCTACCCTGGTGAAGGAAATCAACATACATGCCCAGGAAATGCAGAGGGTTCCAAACAAGCTGCACCCAAACAGGTCCACACCAAGACACATCATAGTTAAAATGGCAAAGGTTACAGACAGAGACAGAATCCTAGAGGCAGCAAGAGAAAGACAGCAGGTTACATACAAAGGAACTCCTGTTAGACTAACAGCTGACTTGTCTACAGAAACTCTGCAGGCCCGAAGGGAGTGGCAAGAGATATTCAAAGTGACACAAAATAAAGGCCTACAACCAAGATTTCTCTAGCCAGCACGGCTATCACTTAAAATTGAAGGAGAAATAAAGAACTTCTCGGAAAAGAATAAGCTTAAGGAATTCATTAAGGAATTGTAATAGATATGTATGATATGGGGGGAGGGAGTGGGGTGGCAAACTGGGGGAGGGTGTTTGTCACTTTGGAGGGTAAAGAGTATAACTATTGCATTGTGTTGTACACCTGAAACTAATAAAAAAAATGGAACAAAAAAAAAAGAGAGACAGCTGTCCGCCTGGCCCCCGCTTTCAAGTATTTCTTTGTCTTTCTTAATCCTCCGTTGTCCCCCCTCTGGCCCATTGGACTGACTGCAGTGGATGCGGCACACACACACACACACACACACACACACACACACACGTATATACACACACGTGTACATACACACATATAAGAAATCTGGAAGGAAACAAACAATTCTGATGAAGTCATTTTTCTTATTTATTTATTAAATTTATTGGGCTAATAATGGTTAGTAAAATTATATAGGTTTCAAGTGTGCATTTCTATAATACACCGTCCATATGTCACATTGTGTGTTCACCATCCAGAGTCAGTTCTTCATTCACCATGTATTTGATCCCCTTTTTCCTCTTCTACCACCTCCTCCCCACTTACCGTCTGGGAGCCACAAGACAAAGAAACAAAACTTCATAGACAGAGACAACAGTTTAGTGAATACTTTTTCTTTGTTTGAGATGGCATTGAGTTGAGTAAAGAATATTGAAATGTGAGTTGTAATTAGAGAGAGTTTAGCCTTTAATTACCTTCAATTAATTCCTTTAATTAGCCTTTAATTAATAAGGTGTGAAATATTTTGTTTTTCAATAACAATACATTTAGATATTAGTTATATACTTAAAATTTATTTTTTTACTAAAGTTAGTCATGTTTATTTGTCTACACACCTTTAGGTGTGCAGCTTGATGCTACAGTTTTTCAGTCATTTTGCTTCAGAGAATCCTTGACCTAGGTCTGCTTGGCAGCACCTTTCTTCTATCTTGCATCACAAATCTTAGTCCTTTATTCTTTATTTGTAAAATGAAAGCAAAAGTTGCACAACAGGTAACGTCCAAGGTTTTTGTGGCTCTAATGTTGTATGATTTCTTTAGCTTTTTTAACCAGTGGGGCTGCTAACTAGTCTGATTTTCATTATGTTTTAGGGGCATGTATACACAGAAACTGCATTTTTTTTAAAATTGAAGTTGTTGGGGTGACAATGTTGGTAAAGCTACATAGGTTTCAAGTGTACAATTCTGTAATACATCATCTATATATCACATTGTGTGTTCACCACCCAGAGTCAGTTCTCCTTCCATCACCATATATTTGACCACCTTTACCCTCATCTATCACTAAACTATTGTCTGTGTCTAAGAAACTGAAAACTTTTAAGTTAACTTCAAGATCACATAGGCAATGACAAAATCACAGGCAGAATTCTACGTCTCTTTTTCACAGGTTTCTTTTGTACTGCATTGAGAAATCTCTCATTTGCCAATGTATTTGAAAGGCACAGGTTTATTTCTCAGTGTATGTGATGCACTGTTTCAAGTGATTTGAATTAATGTGTCTGGAATGAAATATGGCACTAAATATTTGTATTTGTTACCAGACTATTTGCAGTGCTCGATTACACACTTTTCTCCCAGTCTGGTATCTCTGCATGTGTATGATGTGTGTGTACAAGCTAAATGGCTGTGAATAACAGGTGTCTGTGATTTCCTCTCTCCTACCCTAAAGGAATAGAAACAACATGGCAGTACATCTAACTGCATATTTCTTCCTTAGGTAAATAAATAGGAATGGAAGAAAAAGGAGAAGGATAGAGCCATAGGGGGTGTTTATGAGAAATTCCAGGGCTAGTTAATTAAGATTGTATACATTGCATCTATATTCTTACATTTCCTAGGAGTAGTTTTATATGAGTATCTAAGAATGATATTTGGTGTGATACACTAAGGTGTCTTAATTGCACAAATATATACTTATTAACAAATATTAAATATATAAATAAGAAAAAGTTTAAGGATGAGGCAGAAGTTCATGACAAGTTCTATAAAGCTTCTCACGACAGCAAACATTTACATTCTAAGCTGTTCTCTGCCATTATAAACAACCTGATTTTCATCAGTGAAAGCAGCTGGCAGAGACTGCTGAACCAGTTATTTTATTTCATCAGGCATTGCTAGCACAGACACCACTTTCATTTTTGCCAGCATTTGTAGTGTAAATGAGGAGCAACCTATCATAAAATAACGCTAAAAAGATCAAAGGAAGCAATCCCTACTACCAGCTAAAATCATTCTGGGAAAATGTTTTTGATTATGATTAATAATGTAATCAAGTCAGAAGCCCACTTAGAAGTTGGAGTTACAGCAAAATTATCACAAATATTACAGAGTACCTAATCGGCAGTAATATGGCAAGAAAGTTTTGGACATACGAAAACAAGGGGCTATTAAAATATTTACAAAGAGCTATATCATTTTTATTGGAGTATCACGTATATTTTCCTCAGAAAAACAAACAGTGTTTCAACTGAAAGTTTAGAATTGAGGCAGGAAGAGGAAAGCACAAAAGAAAGAAAACCAAAACCAAAGGGGTTATTTAAAAAAAAATCTTCGATTTCATTCTTTACAGACCAATTACTTTTCTGTGTTCTGTAGGAGAAAAAAAACAACACATTTTTTTTAATAGCAAAATCATTCTAAGACTTTTCTGATTCATTTTATATTTAACAGATTACAGCTTTAGTCATCAGTAGGAAAGACCCTCACAAAGTGACAGACCTGAAATCATGTCCTTTGATTGTAATTGACAGAAAAAGCATTTAAGGTAAAGAAAAAAAAATATTTTATTCATCTTTGATTACACTGTGATGTGATTTGGTGACCATAATACGGCTGGGAACTGAGGCAAGAAAGGCAATAATTCCTACTTGAGAGTTTGACATAATGTAGCCCTTTAGTTGTCTTTCCACTAATGCCTTCAGCTACAATAGTCTCCTTGATGGCACCTGGACAAATAGATATACAGGGTGTTAGAATTTAAAAGGCAAACAGCTCTAAAATACCATTTCTTAAGGTAATGTGTTTCAGCATTAAATGCTTGACAACTACACATTTGATTGGATCTAAAATTAAATCTATTCAATGTAAACATTGTACCATACAAAAATACTCCCATTTAAGCAACACTTTCTTAAAATAATAGAAAATAAATGATTTATATGCAATAGCTCTCTAAAGAGATGCATATATATATTGGATATCAGTAACTGAGTGTGTATTTCAAATCACTCATATAAATCAGTGTTTTATTTTTGGAATTTTATTTGATAGTTCTCTTCACTCCCTTTTTCTGACTCATTTACTTTTCAGATAGGATGTTGCCATATATATTTTGAATATTTAACAAAAGAGGTACATGCAAATATGACAGTAAATAATGTCAGACAGTTGGTAAAGTCATATGTAGAAGATCATATTTAGTTCCCTGACAAATATTTACTTCATTAAATAAATTTATATTCTAGGATATGAACAATGACCATGAAGTTTGATAAAATGTCTTCGTTTTTTTAGAATCGCCATAATGAAAATAACTTCACAAGTGACAGATTTTAAAAGATCTAATACATAAATGAATGAAGAGTGTGTATTTTTTTAGGAAATGAAAAGAGAGTAGAAAATATGTAAAAGGAATCTATAAAATAAAATTAATCTGATAAGGGCTGGCCGAGTGGCGCGGTGGTTAAGCACTGGCTTGGGAAGCCAGCGGCCCGGTTTGGGTCCCACATATGAGGGCCAGTGACACTGCCCTCAAAAAAAAAAAAAATTAATCTAATAAATTTTATTTCCAAGACTTGAAGAGTTTATATTTTAAAGTCACATAAGATCTGTAAGACGACTAGGCCAAGAAGCCTGTTGTTCAGCAATATTTTTTAGTGATAAAGGAAAGATCTCCTGAATGTCACAAATATGTGTGTGTAGCTGTAAGGAGAATTAAATGACTATCGACCAGAGAGTGACTTATGCTGGAGTTACATTTTCCAAAGGAAGATTATGAATTGTCAGTGCATGATGATATTTATATATGTAAATCAAGTATTTGAATCTGCAAGTTAATTGTGTCTAGAAATGTCAGACTAATTATAAACTCTTATGCTGTATTACCCTGAATGCCCCCGAAGCTGTTTGAAACAAAAAATTTTAATTTAAGGAAGGTTGTTTTAGTGAGCACAAATGAACCCTATTAACCACACCTTTAAGGATGACATAGATATCACCTATGCAAGCACAGGTCAAGCCAGAAAGTTCAATCTGCCATGAAAAACATGTCACATTTCTCCTAGTCCAGCTCAGTTATGGATTACCTTGTTGCCAGTGAGCTCCAAGAGCATATGCATCATCAGAAGAGTAATTTGAGTTATTATCTAAAGTGGCTTATATAAAGTTTAAGACTAGTAATAATTATAGACATTACTACACATACTTTTCCTCGCCCCCATGTAGATAAACTTATATTTTGACCTGTGTAAGTATTTGCTCTTAGCTTCACATAAATACCTTTGAATCCTTTTTTTTTTTTTTTTGGTTTGTTTTCTCAAAAGTATTATTTTGATCTGTTTTTTAGTATGGGACCATAGGAAACTTATAAGATATAACCTACATGCAGTGATATCTGTTCATGTCCAGCATTGGGCTAGATGTTTTCCATCCTTTTACATAAAAGAAGAATGCTAGTCATTTTGTTAATGATCATTTACATATACTTGTTTATACTTTGTGTGTATTTGCGCTTTCAGGCACTGTGAAAACAAAAGAAGGAGAAATAGAGGTTTATATGTTGGAAACCCAACTTTCCTTTTTAGACTTGACCAACTTTATTTTCATTAAGAATGGAAGATTCAAATAAAAGTATTTGAAGATTCATGTTTCTTTTTTAATTCATCTAGATTTTTAGTTTTCTATTCTATATGGTTAGTACAATAAATTATTTGACCAAGTGGGTAGCCTCTTTGTAGAAATTTTTGCAAATAGCATTAGGGGACTTTTTATACCATAAAAATTATGGCACTTGTACCATAATTATACTAAGTTCATCATCTACAAGACATTTATCTATCATGGACCAACAGTTTTGGAAAAACGAAGGAGACTTAGATTGCTGAATCATTTTAATTGTTTAAAAGAATCTTCATTTTCTAAATTCACTCATGTAAAAATAAAGTTTTTATCAAAATATTTTATTCAGTATCACTATTTACACATAGCAAAGATAGCATAGTCTAATCAAAGGAAAATATTAAAAATTTATTGAGTTATTTGCATAATTTTCCATATATTTCTTTAACTAGTATGGATAAAACAATGTAGAAAAGGCAGAAGAAATTAATCTACTGTCTTATCTCAAATGCCTCGTTATCTACATTTATTTAATATTTAAGACAGAATATAGCCTAGTGCTCTTATTATATTGATTTTGCTGTTTACAAATGGGCAGTGTTTTATCTGGAAAATTCCTTCCAAGCTAGAACGCACACTTTTCAGGAAGAATATTTATAAGTTGTTTTATGTGACAGATCCAACTATAACAGGAAATTAACCCTTGTATAGATTAGTTAACTTTTTTCCAAAAGATTTTTATACTTCTGCAAATTTAAAACATACATTACTTTATAAACATTAAATATTGACATTCAGTATTGGTTATTGAAATTTTATATGTATTCATAAAAGTCCTTAGAAATAACTCCTCCTAAATATAAATTGAAAATATTTTTTATTATTAGTAAGATAAAATCTATTAAATAAAAAAATTTCTGATGAGATTTTTATTTTAAATAACTGGAATGGAAGTAGGAAAGAAAATAGTCTTTCCAGTAATCATTTAAATTTGGTGTATTTGATATCTTAAGACTTGTCCATATAGTCTGAAATGGCTTGATTCCCGGAAATGGCAGGCGCTCAGGAGCATAGAGACATTATTTGCTTCACAAAGAATTTTGTTCTATTTACTTTCATGCAATTACATGTAGACTTTGCCAAAGAAACAATAACATAACTTTTTGAAAAATTAGATTCTCACATTGAAAGCTAGATTATACTTTTGAACAAATTAGAATCTATTATATTACTGTTCTCAATGGCTTGCCACTCTCAATGATTTAAACATATATGATATCCTAAATATATTAAATGATGTCTAAACTGTGCTTACAATCAAATTTCAGGAAAAATAATAAAATACAGAATGAAAATATTTTGACTAATGCAAAATCCTGATTTCAAATACTTTGCCACAGGTGTACAACTGAATATATTAAATATAATTTGATACTTAAAAAGTAAAAGAGCATTTGCATAGAAAATAGCAAAATTAAGTATCACTTTGGACCAATTAATTATCACTTTGGACCAAACATATCTAAGGAGATATCTTTCAAACTGGAGAATAATTTTGCTATTTTTCTCAGATATAGTCAATTTTATTGTGCTATTTTCTTTCTAAAATACATATGTTACTACACAGGCTCACTGATAAACTCAATTGTCAGTGACATTTTGACACAAAAGGCAATTTGTTCCACCTCTAGATCACTATATCATCTTATATTAATGTGATACTGATAATTAATAGTTGAGTCCAAAAGTGATATACTAGTGTATGTTTATAAATTATCATTAAATTTACTATGTCAGAGTGTATTTTTAGAACACATTAAAAATACATTCTTCGAAATTTAAAAAAAAAGTTGTGGCTATAAAAATAACAGCGTTAAAATTAACATTTGAATGATAAGCAATTTTGGGGATAATTATAGTTCATACTCTATATTCAGTGCATTTTGATATGTGGATAATTACTCCTAGTAATATCCTTTAGGTGGATTTTTGTAACAACAATAACAATTTATTGCAAAATTAATTCCTTGGCACAATTTAACGTTTAGTGATGCGAAGTCAAAGCGAATTGATTTTACTGCAGACCACTTGCACTGTAGTTTCCTATGTTCAAGCACTAATTGGTTATTATAGGTCACTTTAGAACTTAGTTTAAAAATAGATTGTCATAAGGTGCATTTAATAGATATAGTTTGATATTTTCAGCTCATGGGGTTTTATTTAAAAAAAATGGTAAAGTAATGCAATCATCTTTGGTTATAAAAGTGATGGATGAATTGAAAACATTTTTGAATCAGGTCAATAGTACTGATGATTAGTACATTGTTAATCAAGTTCTTCAGATTGCTATCAAATGCTTTAGCTCTTTTGCTCAGGCTGGTGAGAGGATCATGAATATTAAATAGATTCAAATAGATGTACTCTCATGTAATATGGAGTACTGCAAATGAAAAGGCTAAATGAGGGCAGACTGTAACTCTATGTGCTGATATATCTCTTAAATAAAGAGGAATGCCTAATCAATTTCTTTTCTCACATGTAGCAACCAAAGAGAATTTCTTTCTTTCTTTCTTTCTTTCTTTCTTTCTTTCTTTCTTTCTTTCTTTCTTTCTTTCTTTCTTTCTTTCTTTCTTTCTTCTTTCTTTCTTTCTTTCTTTCTTTCTTTCTTTCTTTCTTTCTTTCTTTCTTTCTTTCTTTCTCTCTCTCTCTCTTCCTTCCTTCCTTCCTTCCTTCCTTCCTTTCCTTCTCTCTCTCTCTCTCTCTCTCTCTCTCTCTCTCTCTCTCTCTCTCTCTCTCTTTCCTTTTTTGTAATATATATCTTAATCACATTGACAAGCCAGAGGGCATGGTGCATAAAAAGATATTTTTTTTAAGAAAAGGTTTACATAATATTTAATAAGGTGTTGCTGGTAATTAGAATTTAAAAGAGGACACTGATAAAAGATTAGAAGATAATGCATTTATTTTAAATTGGAGTGTGTTTTAAAGGCACACAATGGAGACAATGCTGAGAAATGTCTTCTTGAAAAAGACATGATAATATAGTACTTCATCTCTTCATTTAGCAACAATCTTCTTATGTTTTCTAAATCCATGCTATTAGAAACATGATACTACATGTTAGAAAGGTGTTGATTTTACTGATTACTAAAAGCAAAATTTTATTTTCTGAACCAAAATGGAAGAAAAAGATTTTCCATTTACATCTCTAAATGTTTAATTTAGAATCTGGATGTTGTTTCAATATGAATAAATAAGTTTGTAAGAAATTATTATATATATGTGTGTGCATAATTGAAACACTAAAGAAATGGTATGACATATTTTTAAAATTGAAATCAATATAGTTCATTGTTGAAATTGATTATAGACAAATAAATATATTCATCTACTAGAAACATCTTACTTAGAAAGAGTAACTTATTACCTTTAGAACTTACCAACCTAGCAGAGAACAATTTATTGTGTTAGCTGATTGTCTATTTAGCAAGAGAATTACTGGATTTATGATGGGGTGAGATTTTAGAATAGGATTCTAAGGAAAAAAATGTATTTTGAAATGAGAGGAATCTGACAATGATGAGCTTCTTAGGAAGATCCAGGCTTCATGAGAGTGTCTCGGTAACCCTGAATAGCTCGAGGACAAGTAGAGTGTACTGTGTATATGGGGTTCATGTTTGAAAATGGAGGCAATAAAAATGGGGGAAATGGGGTGGTTTTTGTGAGGTAAAGGTTTCAAATTTTCCTGGGTCCAATCTTATGAGTAAAGGCTAGCTGTTAATACATTCATACTCATATATATGTACCTTCATAGTCATGAAAAGCTACTGAATATATCAGTATTGAGAATGTACACATCTCAAGTTTTCATTAGTAGCCAAAATGAAGTAGGGAAATAAGTGGTTGATTATCTCTTAAAATTTCAGAGTATTAATAGGATCAGACAGGGACAGAATTCTATTAAGTCACAATAGAATTTGGGAAGCCATTTTTTCCAAAAAAAAGTCATTTTTTTTACTTGAGAACAGTAAGACACTGATCAATTAAGCATCCTTCTCAAGCTAATTAATGATAGAAGCAATGTTAGGATTATGTTACTCTGATTTGTAATCCAATCTAAGCTTTTCCCTTAATATTTAACCATCATAGCTTTAGAATAAATCTAGAAGTTGAAAATATACAAATACATAGTAATTACAAACTACTGTACTGGTCTGAGAAAAACTGGATTACATCAAAAAATATAACAGAAGGACTAATTTTGTTAGGGTTGAGTTCCATGATTAGAAAATACCTCACTAAGGAAGTGACATTTAATTCAAAGCTTGAAGATGCAAGCTTTGAGGTCAGCAGATGAAAAATGAAGAGAAAGAATGTCCCAGTGCATGGCAATAAATGTTGAAAGATCTAATAGGTGTGGCATTTTTGAGAAACTAAAAGCAGTTCAGAATACACTGAGCAAGTGTTGTGAATTGGTGAGAAATAAAATAATTGGAATTTTGTTCTATATGCATTAGAAAGCTATTAAAAGATTTTGAACCAGCCTTCTTAAGTGCTGTGATACATTTTTTCAAAGTTTATGCTCACTGTTGTAGAAAAAGTGAATTGGAAGGTCATAAAAATGCAGAAAGCAAAATCATTTAGCAAGGCTTTTTAGTCCTTCAAATAAGAAATGTTTGTGATTTGGACTGCTAAGTTGATGCCAGGGTAAATGGAAGGAAATGAATGGAATTGAAATATATATTAAAAGTTGAAATAACATGTCTTGGTAATTCGTTGTGATGGGTTGGGAAAGGCATTAAGGAAAAGTGAAAAGTCAGTATTTCCTAGGATGTGCTCACTTTGGCAGCCTATACGAGGTGGGACAATTAAGTTTGTGAACTTTTTGCAACAATGTTGCTATTGCTAACCTTTTTTGATATCAGAGGGATTATTTGTTATGAATTTGTACCAACTGGACAAACAGTTAACCAAATTTACTATTTGGAAATGCTGAAAAGGCTGCATGAAAAAGTTAGATGACCTGAACTTTTTGCCAACAATTCATGGCTCTTGCATCACAACAATGCACACCAGCTCACATGGCACTGTCTGTGAAGGAGTTTTTAGCCAGTAAACAAACAACTGTATTGGAACACACTCCTGACTTGCTGATCTAGCCCCCAATGACTTCTTTATTTACCAGAAGATATAGGAAATATTGAAAGGAAGACATTTTCATGACATTCAGGACACAAAGGGTAATACAAAGACAGCTCTGATAGCCATTCCAGAAAAAGAGTTCCAAAATTGCACTGAAAGGTAGACTAAGCACTGGCATTGGTGCATAGCTTCCCAAGGGGAGTAATTCTAAGGTGACATTAGTGCTGTTCAGCAATGAGGTATGTAGTACTTTTTCTAGGATGAGATTGCGAACTTAATTGTCAGAGTTTGTATATTAAAATTGGAATGATACAGAGAAGATTAGCATGGCCCCTGCGCAAGGGAGTCACAGTAAATTCATGAAGTGTTCCATATTTTTACATTGTAAAGATTTAGTAGGGTGTCAGATGGGATTTGTCTTTTAGGGAGACCACTTCATGGACTATGTAGATGCCTGAACACTATGCTGTACACCTGAAGCTAAACCTGAATCTGAATAATATTGAATGCCATATATATATATATATATATATATATGGCATTCAAAATCATATATATATATATATATATATATATATATATATATATATACACACACATACACACATATATATTACCAGGCTGTGGAGTTTAGCATAGGGAATAGAGTCAATGGAATTGTAACAGCTATATATGACATCAGAGGTGTAGTAGATTGGGGAGAGGGGTTATCACTTTGTGAGGGGTGTAAATGTCTAACTATTACATTGTTTTTTATACACCTGAAACTAGTAAAAAAAAAAATCCTAGATTTCTGGCATTAAAACATCCCTGAGTGAGTGGAAGTTTAATTTACTGAGAAATCAAAGATATGAGAAGGAACAAAGTAGAAAATCAGGTGTTACTTTTAGATACACTGTCTTAGAAATATGATCATTGAAAAGAGATGCCATTCATGTAAACAGTTTAGAAAAGAGTAGTCTGGGCTCAGAAGAGTTACCTGGATGGATGGAGATAAAAATTTGAGATCCTTTCAAATTTTGGGATAGATGTGATTACATAGGAAGTAAATATAGAGGAAGAAGAAAAGAGGGCCCAGAGTGGAATTCTGATCTCCAAACTGTAGATTTCAGCTAGAGGAAAAAATGAGCCACTAAATAGACTAAAGAGTAATCAGGAAGGAAAATAAACGTGAATTTAGTGTTCTAGAAACCCAGAAAGAAAGATGTGACTTCAGAACAGAAATTTGTTGAATATGTTGAGAAGGTGTAGTGAATTACATTGTGTTCTCCAAAAAAGTATGTTCAAGTCCCAACCTCCCTGTACCCTTGAATGTGACATGGTCACATTATAGATGTAACCAACTTTAGGATGAGGTCATACAGGATTTGGGTGGGCTTTAAATCCAATGACTGGCATCCTTATAAGAAGAGGAGAGAACATGCAAAAACACAGAGAGAAGTCATGTGAATACAGAAGCCACCAGAAGCTAAGATGAGAGAGATATGAGATGGTTTTTCCCTCAGGGCCTCCAGAATGAACTAACTTTATGTTAACACCTTCATTTTGGACTCTTGGCCTCCTGAACTGTGGATGAATAAATTTCTGTCATTCAGCCACCTGATTTATGGTCATTTGTTCTGGCAACCCTAAGAAATGAATACAGAAGTCAAATAAGGTGATGAATGAAAACATCTATTGGTTAGACAACAGAGATAATTTTCATTCTTAGCAAAAACAGAAGTTTTTTGCTTAGCAAAACACAGAAGTGTGAGGTGTGGAACCTATATTAAAGCAAGTTGAAAAATGAACCAAAGGTAATGAGGAGGAGATTGTGAATGTCAACAGGGGTTTCCTTGGTATACTCATAGTCATTTTTTAAGATGAGAAGAGGTAGAAAAAATATCTGGAAAGTAATCAATTTTTTAACTTTGTACACTAAGATATGTATGGATGCTAATGACAAGGACAGAAAGATATAGTAGAGGATTAGAAGTTGAGGATCCTCAGAGAGGGATGATTGACAAAAGGAGGGCTCTGCAAAATAGTAGGGAAAGGGGTTCAGGTTATAGGCACCCTCTCCACTTCAGTTAGAAAGAGTGAGAGAAAGGGTGCAAATTTAGCTGATTTTGTGTGGTGGAGAGATGAAGGATGTCATATCTAGTAGCTTTTATTTTCTTGATTAAGAATATTGCAAGATCATCTGAGTTAACAGGATGACGGGAAGTTGGATATTTTAGAAAAATGAAAAAAGTATGAAATTATAGGTATGAAGAGGGGAAATACAAACTGGTGAGATTGGTAAGCAGTATGTGGTATTGATTTGAGAGTAGTGGTCATGAATTGACAGTGAAATCAATCTGCTCAGCTGGGAATCATAACCTAAGATTTGCAGACATTTTTGAGAGTCTGATGTGTACTGCCCATATCCCTTCATATTCAGTTAGAAAGTGCTTTGCTTCCCTCTTATTGGGGGCTATCCAGAAGCATCCTGATTCTCTAAAACAACACGAATGAAGATTATGCAGGCACCAAGCTAAAATGGAGAAGACGAGTCAGTGTTTTTGTTCTAGCTCTTCTATTGCCTTTCTCTGAATTCTCAATGACCCAGTTTGTCCCGATTAAAACAGAGTTAATCCAGTAATACCCAATAGTAAAAGCTTAAGAGAAAATAGCCCAGGGACTCCTGAATATTGAATAAAATGAGTTAACCATAAGCCAGAGGACCAATAGTGTGGCTCTTAGGCTATTCTTGCTTTCATTGGTTTTATAAGTAGTTCAGTTGATGTTTGAGAAGGAATGGTGAAATCATGAGGCTCTGAAATTCCCAAAAATGTTGGAAAATTAATGTCTTGAAAATCTTTCAAAAAGATACAATTGAAAGTGTGTTTAAACCCTTGATTGAAAAGTATACTATTTCCACAATGTAGTGTAGCCTAACAATAATTTATTTTGAAAGCAGTAATTCACTTTTTACATTATCATTTGAAGTGTTGGATGCTTTCAACTGTAATGATTGGCTCTGAGCTACAATGGAAGATATCCTGAAAACACTACTTCTTTTTTCTTTTCTTTTCTTTTTTTTTTTTTGAGGGCAGTGTCGCTGGCCTTCATATGTGGGACCCAAACTGGGGCCGCTGGCTTCCCAAGCCAGCACTTAACCACCGCGCCATTCGGCCGGCCCCAGAACATTACTTCTTAATAATGGCAGTCAAAAGTAAAATGTGTGGGGTTTAAATCCAAATAACTCAATGACATAAATCAGAATAGCAATTTATTGTAGGAAACATTGTAATCCTTGGGCTACAAATGAATAAGGAAGAAAAAAATTTAAATAAAATAACTGAGATTTCACTATTTTCAATCGTTTAAAGTGTCATATGCCTTACATGAACGCTGTGGTAAAACAACAACAAAAAAAACAGAAAAAAATAATAAAACCTTTGTCTTGAGCCTTTAGATAGCATCTAATAAGGTTTCTAGGCACTTATAACTGAGTCTAGTGTGTATGTTTGGAATTTAGGATGGGGGTTTATTTAGTCAGGGGGTTCACAAAAATAGATATCTGAAGAATGTTAATGACACCTGTTCCCTAACTCATATCATCCTCAAATAGTCGTAAAGATTATGTAGGAATAAAGAGATTTAGATTTCATTTTCCGATTTTCAACATGATTATTTTAGTATAGAATTTTTACTATGGAAGGCCTTTGGGGTTGCCTGCATATTACTGCAGGTGATAGAGAATAGGAACCGAATACTTAATAGCAGATATAGCTCACATGTGCCCCATTCCTAGTGATAGCTGGCTGAATTTGGAATATGCAGAATTAATATATCCTGCTTTGCCGGAAGGACTTCTGTGGATGTTTTTAGAGCAATTCTGCAGAACAAAGGGCTCATTACTTTTGCCTAATTAAAATGGGGAAGCAAACAGTGGAAACTAAAATAGCAGGATGGTGTCACATGACAATCTCTTATTAGGTCTTTTAATTTGTTTCCAGGTCTCTGGAGAACAACTCTCCACTACTGAGGCCAGGTTCTAAGTGTTTTTATTCATCCGAACTGCACCTGGAATAGAATATGTGACTAGTGTTCACCAGGCTGTGTGTGGGACCATAATTTTCCCAATATTTTCGGTAGAAGAAGAAATATGTAACTGCTGAGCTGAGAATTGGATATTCTGTGTAAGGGTTGAGGAAAGTGGAACTAGTTAAGGGGAGATTTGTGAACTGATAGGAAAATTGAAATGACTGTTGCTAATGACATCTTTTTGCAGCAGTACCATCACGTGGTTAAGACTGAGGGAAGGGGAAAATGAAATGATGTGGAGTAGCAGTTGGAGGTAGGGAGAAGAGAAAGTGTAATAGAAAGTGTGGAAGGAGGAAGAAAGCAGGGTAGAAAACGAGGGAAAGAAAACTGAGGAGGGAATGGAGTAAAGAGTAGTGATCAATGCTTGGGCTGTCAACCTCCTGTTTAAGACCTCTTATATAAATGAACTTTAATAATGAGATCTATAGCCACCTCAAAGCAGGATAAAAGAGTTCGTTCAAATTTAATACTGTATAGCTAAAAAATTCTTTCTTCTGGTAAAATAAGTACCTACTATGTAAAATAAATGCTCATTTTTGTATATATATAATTTTTTTCCTTGTTAAAAACAATGTATATTATTTGCTTTCAGATATATCTATTTAGTAGAACTGCAAAGAAAACCTCAGTTCATTAGTTTGGGAGGAAAATCTGCTTTGATCACTTAAATCCTTTTCTAATGAATCTCTGCACATCTTTAATACTGAAAGGTCTTCATTATAAAATGTATGTAGACGGCAGAGGAGCCAACAGAGGGAACCCTGCGTGATCATTTTCTTGCAAGATTTTAGGACCCAAATTTGATGACAGCACACTATTCTCTTTTCAAAAATGCTTTCTGATTGTCTCCTTTTAGTTTAGGCAGTTTAATGATTTAACAGACTTTATCATGTAAAATAAATGTCATTTATTGTTGAAATTAGAGAATGCCTTCCTTCTCTCTGACTTCTATGTTTTCCTTAGATGAGGTTTCTTTTACTTGGTGTAATCATCTTCAAAAATGTTTCATTATAGGAAAGACCATAAAGCTCCAGTGAAATATCATACCTGGGTATATTGTGCTTTGACACTTAAATTACTAAAAAAGTAAATTAGATCATATAGTGGTATGTTTTTTAATTCAAGTGTGCACTCTTCTTGTCTTATCCCTTGGGTAGCCCCAGGTGCTGGAAACTGTAGTATAAAAGTGATATGTTTTCTAGAGTATTTATGTCACACTGTGGAAAGTAATGTAAAACATTAATTGTATTAAAATAAATTCATATATATTATGAGAACAGAATATAAAACTAGCTTGCATTTTATGAATAAAATGTGAAACTTCAAAGAAATACAGGGGTTAGGGCAGACATTGACTCTTCTCTGTTTTTAGGGATTCTTTTCCAAAAAAGTAAGGTAAGCATTGTTACATGGTCTAATAATTGTAACTTATAAGTACCTTCTAGGTAACTAGATTATGCTGATACTCTGAAAGCGTTGTCCTCATTCAGGGACAAACATTTTCCAATTGAAAAAGAAGTTTGCAGTTAATTATTCAGATGACTGGACTTAGAAAACCAAAAAATGTCCTTAGTAACATAAATAATACAGGCAGGCTGCTAATAGATTGTTATAACATATATGTCTTGAGCTAAAAGCATTATTCACATACGTTACTCTAAATCTAATTCCTCAGTATTTGTCTTCTCTGCTCTCTTTTTACCAACTGACTCAGGCAGACAGTACAGGAAGATGGGAAACATGTAGTTAAGTAGCCTTGACATTTTTAATCCTTATAATACAAACAATTTTCTAGTATATATTTTTTCTAGTATATTTTAATTTCACTATATACAGATAGAGTATACACAACAAAAAATTTCAACAAAGATATATAAAAATGACAATAAATTTAGATTTCTGCAAAGGCAGTAGGCACACTACTGATTTTTTTCTTTTTTTTTTGTAGCATCTGCTATTATATTATATTAATGTATTAAATACATTAATAAAGAAGAGGGAACCATAACCATTTAAAATTGATCAAATGCTTGCAAATATTAATCACAATTTTTTTCATACACTATTATTGTCTTTCCTAAATACTTAGGTAAAGATAAATGTAGTTCCTGTTATTTAAATATATTTAAACAAATCAGTCCCTTAGAAAATTAATATTAGTTTACCTTTTCTAAATATTAGGACTTTCTTAATCCCATCAAAAGGAAATGCATTTTAAACCTTCTTAAATTTAATAGGGTTATTATTTTGCATTATAAGCAACTCATATAAGTAATCTTCAGCATGACAGTCTGGCACCATTAGAGACTGGTTAAATCAAATATTTCCATGACCTATAATTTCAAGAGCAGAAGAATTCTAGTTCTGATTTACAAAGCTTTTCTGTGTCTTGTCTTCTAGGTAATTTTCAACTCACAAAACCAATGTAGGTTTCTGTCAAGTCTTTTTCTTACACAATCTCTCAGAATTAATGGGTCCTGTGAACTAGAATCTGTTATTAAAGTGCTTTCTTCTTCTCCAAAGCATTATGTGGATTTTTCTGCTCTTTAACTATTGGTGTTTAGGGAGATGTTTAGTCACATGACATACCAAACCTTTCATATCTCCTCCTCCTTTCCTCTGAAGCTGCAAAGGAATGTGAAATGATACATAGCTTACATCTGCTCTCCAGGCCTCACCATCTCTCAGCTTCTCAGACCAATGCCTTTGTTCTGGCTCCTAATTCATGAGTACTGGAGTTTAGAGCATTCTGTCTCACACATTTGTCATTCTACCTCTTTCATAGTGATATTTCCATTTTCCCTTCAAACTTCAAAGTTATCCACTTATACCTTGGATAATGCTAGTCAGAGTAATGTTAAATAAAACTGAGTTTTTTTCTCCCTGTAAAGTATGTTGAACGTTATACTCTGCTTAGAGATGAGACCATTTTCTTTTCTTGTGTTTACAGTCTCGATTTTGAGTATTTGTTCAAGTAGATCAATGCCTAGCTTGTTAGAAGACATTGCATTGTCCTGTGCATTCTTTTCAGTTAAAAAGTTTTAACACACATCCTGGGAGAACTGTGATCCAAAAGCCAGAAAGTCATTAGGAGATAAATGTGCTGTTTTAGGCTCTGTTATAACTCTTTACTCAGTGAAATTCTCTAAGTGTATGTTTCTCTTATTCAAGAGTGGCTTTTCTTCTTTCACTGAAATTGCTCCAGCAGAAGTTACTGGTGCCCTTTATCTACAAAGTGAATGGCTTCTCCATTGGTCATTACCCTGGCTGACATTGACACTTGACATTGTTACTGACATTGAAAGTCTCTTTAACTTTTGTTTTCCTATTCTCCTTCTTTTCTTATTCCATCTCTATTATATTTTTGGTTCTTTTCTGTTTTCTACCACTTAATGAAAGAATTTCCCAAGGTTTTGTTCTTCCCTTTGTTTCTTTTCTCTGCATCTTTTCTTGACTGTTATATTGCTTTCACCACTTCAGTTCCACCTTGTACAGTGTATTCCTAAATTGATATCATTCTTGAATGCTATTTTAATTATATTTCTAGTGGCTTATGACATACTTCTTTTTTTAAAGATTTTATTGGGGAATTGGGGAAGGGGAACAATTTTGGGGAACTGGGGAAGGGGAACAGACAAGTTGCTGTCCTTTTGTTCTTCTGTCTAGTTGTGGAGGACATTGCTTCTTCACTGGCCCATGTCGATATCATCATTACGCTCTTCTTGGGTGAGGCAGATTGGCCTCTGGCCTCGGGACAGCCACTCACAACAGCTTTTGGCAGCTCACACCGGCTGCCGGCTGCTCACACTAGCTGCTGGCGACTCACTGTAGCCTATGGCAATCCACTGCAACAGGAGCTGCAGCTATGCCGTCCCAGGGACTCACAGCAGCCCAGTTCCAGGTGGAGTTGTTGTTTGCCATCTTAGCTGTAGAGGGCAGTGTCACTGGCCCTCATATGTGGGATCCGAACCTGGGCCGCTTGCTTCCCAAACCAGCTCTTAACCAATGAGCCACTCGGCTGGCCCATGACATACTTCTTTATTGATATTATACTGGTATGTTAAACCCAGAATAGTTTTTAAAGCAAGCTATTGTATTTTATTTTTGTTTTACTTTTCTTATCTTTTTAAATTAAATTTATTGAGGTGACATTGGTTAGTAAAATTATATAGGTTGCAAGTGTACAATCCTGTAACACATCATCTATATATTGCATTGTGTGTTCACCACCCAGAGTCAGTTCTTCCATCACCATATATTTGACCTCTTTTTCCCTCTTCTACCACTCCCCTCCCCCCCTTAGTCTCTGATAACAACTAAACTGTTGTTTGTATCTATGAGTTTTTGTTTCTTTGTTTGTTTATCTTGTTCATTTGTTGCTTTCAGTTTCATATCCCACATATGAGTGAAGCCGTATGGTTATCGAATTCTTATTTCACTGAGCATGATAATCTCAAGAGCAATCTATATTGCTGCAAATAGCAGTATTTCATCCTTCTTATGGCTGAGTAATATTCCATTGTGTATATATACCACATTTTTATCCAATCATCTACTGAAGGACACTTTGGTTGTTTCTTTGTCTTGGCCACCATGAATAATGCTATAATGAACACAGGGGTACATATATCTTTACAGATAAATATTTTCAGGATTTTTTGGTAGATACCCAAAAGAAGGCTTGCTGGGTCTTATGGTAATTCTATTCTTAATTTTTTGAGGAACCTCCACACTCTTTTCCACATGGTTACCAATTTACATTCCCACCAGCAGTATATGAGGGTTTCTTTTTCTCTACATCCTCTCCAACACTCGTTATTACTTGTCTTATTGCTAATAGCCATTCTAACAGGTGTTAGGTGGTATCTCATTGTGGTTTTGATTTGTATTTCCCTAATAGCTAGTGAAGTTGAGCCATATATATATTGTTTGTACGACTTACTTGGAGAAGTGCCTGTTTACATCCTCAGCCCATTTTGTAATTGGATTGTTTTGTTGTTCTTGTTATTGAATTGTATGAGCTCTTTATATATTTTGGATTTTAGCCCTTTATTGGAGGTGTTGTTTGCAAATATCTTCTCCATTTTGTTGGTTGCCTCTTTGTTTTTTCTATGGCTTCTTTTGCTGTACAGAAGCTTTTTAGTTTGATATAGTCTCATTCATTTATTTTTGCTTTTACTGCCCTTGCCTTTGAGGTCAAATTAATAAAATCCTCTCTGAACCCAAGGCCTATAAATTTAGTACCTATGCCTTCTTCTATGGAATTTATTGTTTCAGGTCTTATGTTTAGGTCTAGGCCCATTTTGAGTTAATTTTGGTATATGGTGACAGATAGCAGTCTAGTTTTATTCTTTTGCATGTGGTTTTCCAATACTCACAGCACCATTCCATTGTATGTTTTTAGCTCCTTAGTCAAAAATTATTTGCCCATATATGTGTGGGTTTATTTCTGGGCTCTCATTTCTGTTCCATTGGTCTGTGTGTCTGTTTTTTCTGCCAATGCCATGCTGTTTTGATTACTGTTGCTTTGTAGTATAAATTAAAACCAGGGAGTGCGATACCTCCAACCTTCTTTTGGTTTTTTATTCTTCTTAGGATTGCTTTGGCTATTCAAGGTCTTTTGTGATTCCATACATATATGATGATTTTCTTGTTCTATTTCTTGAAAAAATGCCATTGGAGTTTTGATTGAGATTACATTAAATATGTATATTGCTTTGGATAGTCCATTTTAAGTATGCTGATTCTTCAAATCCATGAACACAGAATATCTTTTCATTTGTTTGTGTCTTCCTCAATTTCTTTTAATAATGTCTTATAGTTTTTAGTGTATAGGTCCTTTACATCCTTTGTTTATTCCTATGTATTTTATCCTTTTTGTTGCAATGGCAAGAGGAATTGCTTTTTCATTTCTTTCTCTGGAATTTCATTGTTAGTATATAGAAATGTAATGGATTTTGTATATTGATTTTGTATCCTGTAAATTTTGTATTTGTTTATTGTTTCTAATAGTTTTCTTTTTTGGTAGGGTCTTTAGGTTTTCAATATATAGAATCTTGTTGTCTGCAAAAAGTGACAATTTAACTTCATTCCCAGTTTGGATGCCTTTTATTTATTTCTCTTGCCTGATTGCTCAGGCTAGGATTTCAAATCTATGTTAAATAATTGTGGAGACAGGGGGCACCTCTTCTTGTTCTTAATCTTAGAAGAAAAGCTTTCAGTTTTTCACCATTAATTATGATATTAGGTAAGGGTTTGTTGTATATGGCCTTTATTATGTTCAGGTACTTTTCTTCTATACTCATTTTCTTAAGTGTTTTAATCATAAATGGATGTTGTGTATTGTCAAATGCTTTTTCTGCATCTATTGATATGATAATATGATTTTTATTCTTTAATTTGTTTACATGGGGTATCATATTGCTCAATATGCACATGTTATACCATCCTCTTACCCCTTGAATGAATCCCATTTGATGATGATGTATAATCTTTTTAATGTATTGTTGTATTCGATTTGATGGTACAGTAAAACCTTGGATTGTGAGTAACTTGGTTTGCAAGTGTTCCTCAAAGCAAGCAAATATTTCTATTATATTGGTGCAAAAGTAATTGTGGTTTTTGCCATTACGTTTTGCCATGGCAAAAACTTCTATTATTTTTGCACCAACCTAAAATATTTTAACTTGGTAAACAAGCAATGTCTTGCAATATGAGTACTTTGTTTCTGGAACAAATTATGCTCACAAACCAAGGTATTACGGTATTTTGTTTTGGATTTTTGCATCTGTATTCCTCACAGATACTGGTCTGTAGTTTTCTTTTCTTGTGTTTATTCTTACCAGGTTTTGGTATCAGGATAATTGTCAGCCCCCTTAAAATGAGTTAGGAAGTATTGCTTCATCTTTTTTGTTTTGGAAGAATTTGAGGAGGACAGGTATTAAGTCATCTTTGAATATTGGGTAGAATTCACTAGTGAAGCCACCTGGTTCTGGACTTTTGTTTTGGGGGAGGTTTTGGATGATTATTTTAATCCCTCTACTGTTGATCAGTCTATTTAGATTTTTCAGTTCTTCATGATTCAGTCTAGGATGCTTTTATATTTCTAAGAATGTGTCCATTTCTTCTAGTTATTGAATATTGAATACTATAATTCTTCATAGTATTCTTGAATGATCCTTTGTATTTCTGTGGTATCTCTTGTAACTTCTCTCTCATTTCTGATTTCATTTTCATCTTTTATCTTTTTTCCTTAGTGAGTATAGTCAGGGTTTTTAAAAATTCTATTAGTCTTTTCAAAGAACTAGCTCTTTAGTTCATTTATGTTTTTCTGTTGTCTTTTTGTTTTCTATTTCATTTAATTCTGCTCTAATTTTTCATTATTTCTTTCCTTCTGCTGTCTTTGGGTTTCATTTGTTCTTTTTTCTAGTTCTTTAAGATGTAAAGCTGTTTAGTTGGGATTTTTTTGTTTCTTGAGAAGCCTGTAATGATATAAATTTCTCTCTTAATACTTCTCTCACAGTAACCCAATAATTCTGATATGATGTATTTTCATTCTCATTGTTTTTATGTATCATTTTGGCTATAGGACTCTTTTTTATTTTTCTTGAGGGCAGTGTCTCTGGCCCTCATATGTGGGACCGAACTGGGGCCGCTGGCTTCCCAAGCCAGCACTTAACCACCGTGCCACTCGGCCGGCCCTCTATATATATTTTTATCTCTCCTTTTATTTCTTCTTTGACCCACTCATTCTTTAGTAGCATGTAGTTTAATCTCCATGTACTTGTGGTTTTGGTTTTTTTTTTTGTTTGGTTTTCAATTTGAAAGCATTGTGGTCAGAGAATATTCATGGTATGATTTCAATCTTCTTAAAGTTGGTTGGGCTAGTTTTGTTTTCCGATATATGGTCTATCCTTGAGAATGTTCCATGTGCACTAGAAGAGAAGGTATAGTCCTTTGTTCGAGAATGAAAGGCTTTGTAAATGTCAATTATGTCCATTTGGTCTAGTGTGTCATTTAAGGCTGACATTTTCTTATTGACGTTCTGTTTGGATGATCTATCCATAGCTGTTAGTGGTGTATTTAGATCCTCTACTATAATTGTGTTTTTGTCAGTTTCTCCCTTTAGTTCTTTCAGTAGTTGCTTTATATAGTTTGGTCTTACTTGATTCAGAACATATATATCAAAAAATGTTATGTCTTCTTGTTGTATTGTCTCCTTCATCACTATAAAATATCCATCTTTGTCTCTTGTTACCTTGTTTATCCTGAAGTCCGTTTCATTAGATGTACATATGGCCACACTCTTTTTTTCTCTGGATACTATATGCTTAGAGTATTGTTTCCCACCCTTTCACTTTGAGTCTACATTTGTCCTTGCAGCTGAGATATGTCTCTTGAAAGCACTATATGATTGGGTTTTGTTTTTTGATGCAGTCTAAAACTCCATGACATTTTATTGGTGAGTTCAGTTCATTTACATTTAGGGTGATTACTAATATATGAGTATTTCCCACAACCAGTTCTTTCCACAGGTTTGGGAAGTTCTCATCAGGTGTTTGTTTGAATACGGTTTCTGTGCCCTTCTCTCTCTCTCTTCCCCTCATGTCCCTATTATTCTTATATTGCTGGGTTTTGTTTTTTTTCATTTGATTTTTCTCTTTATTATTATTAGTTACATATGTACAAAACAATGCAATAGTTATTGTTTTCAACACTTACAAAGTGACTCCCCCTCCACCATCCACTGCCCCGCTACCCCCGATATCATACATATGTATTACAATTCTATTGACTCCATTCCCACACTATACTCCACGACCCGTGACTATATATGTGTTAAATTATAGTTAACATCTAATATTATTCAGCAGCAGCTTCAGATATACGGTGCAGTGGTCAGGCCTCTACACCATCCATGAAGTGGTCTCCCTAACAAGACATGTGAACATCTGACACCCCACAAAATATTTACAACATTGTTGATTATATTCCCTAAATCTGTTTCTTCTATCCCTGCAGCAATATTGTAGTTATCAGTTTATGTTACCTCATCCCTTCCCTTTCTCCCTCATCCCCACCCTCTCCCAACTAGCAACCATCAGTTTTTCCTCTGTGTCTCTAAGACTATTTCTGTTTACATTGCCCATTTATTCAGTTCTTTAGATTCCACATATAAGTGGGATCATATAATATTTGTCTTTCTCTGATTGACTTATTTCACTTAGCATAATGTTTTCTGGGTCCATCCACATCGTTGCAAATGGTACGATTTCTTTGTTCTTTATAGCGGAGTAATACTCCATTGAAATGTACCCCAGTTTCTTAATCCAGTCATCTACTGATGGGCATTTCAATTGTTTCCAAGTTTTGGCTATTGTAAATAGTGCTGCAACGAACATAGGGGTGCATATATTTATTCACATTAGTGTCCTGGGTTTTACAGGATAAATACCTAGGAGTGGAATTGCGGGGTCATAAGGTAGTTCCATTTCCAGTTTTTTGAGATACCTCCATACTGATTTCCATAGTGGCTGCACCAGTATGCAAGCCCACCAACAATGCAGCAGGGTTCCCTTTTACCCACAGCCTCACCAGCACTTGTTGTTTGTTGATATATTGATGATAGCTATTCTGTCCAGAGTGACAGAATGGCATCTCATGGTGGTTTTTATTTGCATTTCTCTAATGATCAGTGAGGTTGAATATTTTTTCATATCCCTATTGTTTCTCTGTATGACCTCTTTAGAGAAATGTCACTTCATATCCACTGCCCAATTTTTAATTGGTAGTTTCTTTTTTTGGTGTTGAGTTGCATGAGTATTTCGTTGTATTGATGGTTTCCTTTGTTGTGAAAAAAAACTTTTAAGTTTGATATAATCCTATATGTTCATTTTTTCTTTTACTTCCTTTGCCCGAGGGGGTGTATCTGTAAAAAATTTGCTCAGGGTAATGTCTGCAGATTTACTCACTATATTTTCTTCTAGGAGTTTTATGGTTTCAGGTCTTATATTTAAGTCTTTAATCCCTTTTGAATTTGTTCTTGTATATGGCATAAAGAGGTGGTCCAGTTTCATTTTTTTGCATGTGTCAATCCAATTTTCACAGCACCATTTATTAAATAGATTGTCTTTACCCAGTGTAAATTCTTGCTTCCATTATCATAGACTACCTGTCTGTATATGCATGGATTAATTTCTCGGCTCTCTACTCTTCCACTGATCTTTGTGCCTGTTTTTACACCAGTACCATACTGTTTTGATAACTGTAGCCTTGTAGTATGTTTTGATATCTGGTAGCGTGATACCCCCGATTTTGTTCTTATTTCTCAGGGTTTCCGAGGCTATTCAGGGTCTTTTATGGCTCCATATAAGTTTTAGGATTATGTTTTCTATTTCTATGAAAAATGCCCTAGGTAGTTTGATAGGAATTGCATTGAATCTATATATTGCTTTAGGCAGTATGGATATTTTAACTATATTAATTCTTCCTATGTATGAGCATGGTAGGTGTTTCAATTTATTTATATCTTTTATTTCTTTCTTCAGTGTCTTACAATTTTCTGAGTACAGATCTTTTACATTGGTTTAATTTATTTCTAGGTATTTTATAGTTTTTGAAGCCATTGTTAATGGGACAGTTTTCTTAATTTCTCTTTCCAATAGTTTATTATTGGTATATCAAAATGCAACTGATTTCTGAATATTGATTTTGTATCCTGCTACCTTACTGAATTCGTCTATCAGTTCCAATAGTTTTTTGATGGAGTCTTTGGGGTTCTTTACATATAGTATTATATCATTGGCATAAAATGACAATTTCACTTCCTCCTTTCAATTTGGATGCCTTTCATTTATTTTTCTTGTCTGATTGCTGTGGCTAGAACCTCCAGAACTTTATTGAATAAAAGTGGAGAAAGTTGATAGCCTTGTCTTGTTCCTGGTCTTAAGGGGAATGGTTTTAGCTTTTCCCCATTGAGTATGATATTAGCTGTAGGTTTATCATATATGGCCTTTATTATGTTGAGATACGATCCCTCTATTCCCACTTTGCTAAGGGTGTTTTTTATCATCAATGGCTGCTGGATTTTGTCAAATGCTTTTTCTGCATCTATTGATATGAGCATATGATTTTTATTATTCATTTTGTTGAAGTGGTGTATCACATTGATTGATTTGTGGATGTTGAACCAACCTTGCATACTAGGGATGAAACTCACTTGATCATGATGTATGATCTTCTTAATATATTGCTGAATTCTGTTTGCTCAATATTTATTGAGGATTTTTTAAAAAACTTTTTATTATTATTATTATTATTATTGTTATTATTATTTACAGATGTACAAAACAATGCAATAGTTTTTTTTCACCCATTACAAAGCGTCTCTTCCCTACCCCCTCTCCTGCGCCCGCCACCCCCGATACCATACATATCTATTACAATTCCATAGACTCCATCTCCACACTACATTCCACATCCCATGACTATAAATGTGTTAAATTAGAGTTGACATATAATATAATTCAGTGGCAGCTTCAGATGTACAGTGCAGTGGTAAGGCCACTTCACCATCCATGAAGTGGTCTCCCTAAAAAGGCGTGTATCCCTCTTCCCCTAAAAAAAAAAATTTACAACCTTATTGATTATATTCCCTAAACTGTCTCTCTGTCTCTGCAGTAGTATTGGAGTTATCAGTTTATGTTGCCTTGTCCCTTCCCCTTCTCCCTCATGCCCATCGCCATCGCATCTAGCCCTCATCAGTATCTTCTTTGTGTCTCTAAGACTATTTCTGTTTCCATTGCTCATTTATTCAGTTCTTTAGATTTTATATATAAGTGAGATCATATGGTATTTGTCTTTCTCTGACTCATTTCACTTAACATAATCTTCCCTAGGTCCATCCATATCATTGCAAATGGTACGATTTCTTTCTTCTTTATAGCTGTGTAATATTCCACTGTGTAAATATACCACAGTTTCTGAATCTAGTCATCTACCGATGGGCAATTCGATTGTTTCCAAGTCTTGGCTATTGTAAATAGTGCTGCAATGAACATAAGGCTTCCTTTGTGTTTTATTGAGGGTTTCCTTAGTTGTGAAAAAACTTTTAAGTTTGATATAATCCCATATGTCCATTTTTTCTTTTACTACCTTTGCCTGTGGGGATATAGCAGTGAAAAATTTGCTCAGAGTAATGTCTGCAAATTTACTCCCTATATTTTCTTCTAGGAGTTTTATGGTTTCAGGTCTTACATTTAAGTCTTCAATCCATTTTGAATTTTTTCTTGTATATGACGTAAGGAGGTGGTCCAGTTTCATTTTTTTGCTTGTGTCAGTCCAATTTTCCCAGCACCATTTATTAAAGAGACTATCTTTACCCCAGTGTAAATTCTTGCTTCCATTGACACAGATTAACTGTCCCTATATACATGGATTTATTTCTGGGTCTCTGTTCTGTTCCACTGGTCTATGTGCCTGTTGGTATGCCAGTACCTTACTGTTTTGTGTGTGTGTGCTTTTTGGGTTTTTTTGTTTGTTTTTTTTTTGAGGGCAGTGTCCCTGGCCCTAATATGTTGGAACTGAACCGGGGCGCCCGGCTTCCCAAGCTAGGGTTTAACCACCGCGCAACTCGGCCAGCCCAGTACCATACTGTTTTGATTACTGTAGCCTTGTAATATGTTTTGGTGTCTGGTACCGTGATACCCCCAACTTTTTTCTTATTTCTCAGGACTGCTGAGGCTATTCGGGGTCTTTTATGGTTCCATACAAATTTTCGGATTATGTTTTCTATTTCTGTGAAAAATACACTTGGTAGTTTGATAGAAATTGCATTGAATCTATATATTGCTTTAGGCAGTATGGACATTTTAACAATATTTATTCTTTTTGATCATGAGCATGGTAGGAGTTTCCATTTATTTGTATCTACTTTTATTTCTTTCTTCAGTATCTTATAACTTTCTGAGTACAGATTTTTTTACTTCTTTGGTTAAATTTATTCCTAAGCATTTTGTGGTTCTTGAAGCCATTGTAAATGGGACAGTTTTCTTAATTTCTCCTTCCGTTAGTTTATTATTGTCATATGCAAATGCCACTGATTTCTGAACATTGATTTTGTATCCTGCTACTTTACTGAATTCGTCTATCAGTTCCAATAGTTTTTTGATGGCGTCTTTGGGGTTTTCTATATACAGTATGATGGCATTTGCATAGAATGGCAGTTTTACTTCTTCCTTGCCAATTTGGATGCCTTTTATTTCTTTTTCTTGTCTGATTGCTGGGGCTACAACTTCTAGGACTATGTTGAATAAAAGAGGAGAAAGTGGACAGCCTTGCCTTGTTCCTGATCTTAAGGGGAACGGTTTTATCTTTTCCCCATTGAGTATGAAGTTAGCTGTAGGTTTTTCATTTATGGTCTTTATTATGTTGAGATACGATCCCTCTATTCCCACTTTGCTGAGGGTTTTTAACATAAATGGCTGTTGGATTTGTCAAATGCTTTTTCTGCATCTATTGATATGACCATATGATTTTTATTCTTCATTTTATTGATGTGGTGTATCACATTAATTGATTTACAGATGTTGAACCAGCCTTGTGTACTAGGGATGAAATCCACTAGATCATGTTGTATGATCTTCTCAATATATTGCTGAATTCTGTTTGCTAATATTTTATTGAGAATTCTTGCATATATGTTCATCAGTGATATTGGCCTATAGTTTTCCTTTTTTTGTGCTATCTTTATCTGGTTTTGGAATCAGGGTGATAGTGGCTTCATAAAATGAGTTTGGGAGCCTTCCCTCCTTGTGGATTTTTTTGAATAGTTTGAGAAGAATAGGTGATAATTCTTTTTTGAATGTATGATAAAATTCCTTTGTGAAGCCATCTGGTCCAGGGCTATTGTTTGGTGGGAGCTTGTCGATTACTGATTCAATTTCCTTGGTAGTAATCAGGGTATTTAGATTTTCCGTTTCTTCTCGAGTTAGCTTTGGAAGGTTGTATGCTTCTAGAAAATTGTCCATTTCTTCCAGATTGTCAAATTTGTTGGCATATAGTTGCTCATAATAATTTCTTAAAATATTTTGTATTCTCTGATATCTTTAGTAACTTCACCTCTTTCATTCCTGATTTTACTAATCTGAGTCCTCTCTCTCTTTTTTTTTTTTTTTGATGAGCCTGGCTAGAGGTTTGTCAATTTTATTTATCTTCTCAAAAAAACAGCTCTTGGTTTCGTTGATCTTTTGCATTGTTTTTTCTGTTCTCTATATTGTTTATTTCTGCTCTAGTTTTTATTATCTCCTTCCTTGTACTCCCCTTTGGCTTCTTTTGCTGTTCTTTTTCCAGTTCCCTGAGATATAAGGATAACCTATAGATTTGAGATTTTTCTTCCTTCTTTAGGTAGGCTTGCAGTGCTATGAACTTCCCTTTAGGACTGCTTTCGCTGCATCCCAGAGATTTTGGGTCTTGGTGTTTTCATTTTGGTTTGTCTCGAGGTATCTTTTAATTTTCTCCTTGGTCTCAGTCGTGACCCACTCGCTATTTAGTAGCATGTTATTTAGCCTCCATTTATTTGACAGCTTTCCAGGGTTCTCTTATAATTGATTTCTTGTTTCATAGCATTGTGGTCTGAGAAGACACTTGAAATTATTTCAATCTTCTTAAATTTATTGAGACTTGTTTTGGGGCCCAACATGTGGTCTATCTTAGAAAATGTTCCATGTGCACTTGAAAAGAACGTATATTCTGTAGCTTTGGGGTGAAATGCTCTGAAAATGTCTGTTAAATCCAGCTGGTCTAATGTGTCATTTAAGGTCACTGTTTACACATTGATTTTATGTCTGGAGTATCTGTCTGTTGGTGACAGTGGGGTGTTGAAGTCCCCTACTATGATAGTGTTACTGTTGACCTCCATTTTTATGTCTGATAATATCTGTTTTATATATTTAGGAGCTCCTATGTTAGGTGCATAGATGTTTAGTAGGGTTATGTCCTCTTGTTGGATCGATCCCTTTATTATTATGAAGTGTCCTTCTTTGTCCTTTATTATATTCTTCAATTTAAAGTCCATTTTATCTGATATAAGTATCGCTACCCCAGCTTTTTTCTCCGTTCCATTTTGCATGAAATACTGTACTCCATCCCTTTACTTTCAGTCTGTATGAGTCTTTTGGTCTGAGGTGTGTCTCTTGTATACAGCATATGCCAGGGTCATGCTTTCTTGTCCATTCAGCCAACCTATGTCTTTTGATTGGAGTATTTACTCCATTTACATTTAATGTGATTATTGATAGGTGTATATTTATTGCCATTTTGTTATTTGTGTTCCTAGTCTTCCTTAGGTTGTTTTTCTGTTCTGCTTAAAGAAGCCCTTTTAACATTTCCTGCAAAGCTGGCTTGGTGGTAATTAATTCCTTTAACTTATTCTTTTCTGGTAAGTTCTTTATCTCTCCTTCAATTTTAAATGATAACCTTGCTGGATACAGCAATCTCGGTTGTAGGCCTTTGTTTTTCATCACTTTGAGAACCTCTTGCCCTTCCCTTCTGGCCTGCAAAGTTTCTGTAGAAAAGTCGTCTGATAATCTTATGGGGGTGGCCTTGTAAGTATCTTGCTACCTTTCCCTTGCTGCTTTTAGGATTCTGTTTTTGTCCTTTAAACTTGCCATTTTCACTATACTGTGTCTTGGTGTGGGACTGTTTTGGGTCATCTTGGTTAGAACTCTCTGCATTTCCTGGACTTGTATTTCACTGTCCTTTGCCAGGTTTGGTATGTTTCAGACATTATTGTTTCAAATATGTTCTCGATCCCTTGCTCCCTCTCTTATTCTTCTGGTATTCCTATGATGTACTTCTTGTTGCGTTTATGTTGTCACCGAGCTCTCAAACTATTTTCAATATTTTTCATTGTGTTTTTTTGTTGTTGTTGTCCGCTTATATGATCTCTGTTATCTTGTCTTCTAAGTCACTGATTCGGTCCTCTGCTTCATCCATCTGCTAGTAATTCCATTGAGTTTGTTATTTAATTCAGTAATTGTGTTCTATAGTTCTAGCTGGTTGTTTTTCATTATTTCTGTATCCTTCATATTCTCATTAATTTCCTTGAACATTCTAATAATCAGTGTTCTGAACTCTGTCTCCGATAGGTTGTTTACCTCTATTTCCTCTAGTTCCACTGATTCAGGAGGTTTCTTCTGTTGTTTTATTTGGGATGTGTTTCTGTGTTTTCCCATTCTAGCTTAATCTTTGTGTTTGTTTCGATGAAACAGGTAGATCCCCTAGGTGTCTTAGTCTTTTCTGGGTGGCCTTATGTGGTGTGTCTCCTTTACATTTGAATTAGTCAGTCTCCCTATTCTCCTGTGCGCATGTACCTGTGTGTCTTCTCCTGTTGAAGTTGAGCTTTGATTGTTTTTGGCTTGTCAGTAGGTGGGATTGACTCCCAGATTGATTAGCTGTGAGGATTAGCAGTGTCCACAGTTTATGAAATGCTGTGTGAGGGTTGACCCTCCAATGAGGGTGACCCCTTTGGGCTCTTGTGCCAGAGCGATTTCCCTTTGGGAGTGACTCATGTAGGTCAAACCCTGAAATGTTCTGGTTGTATCTAAAGTTGGCCTCTGGGTATGATGATTCTTGTGTCTCTTTGGCTTGGCCCTGCTGCAGAGTGATTTTAGCGCAAAACAGTTGAACAAGTAAAACCACCACATCCACCAAATGAAACCAGATACTCTCACATGTAATAAAAATCAACCACAAACTACACTGAACTTGTTGTACAGAAATATCAAACATACAAGAGAAGATAACAAATAAAAACAAAACAAAAAACGTAAGAGAAAACCAAACAAAATATAATAAAATAAAAAATAGAATAAACATGAGTAATAAAGTAGCAATACAAAAAAAATAGTTTGCAGAAAAAAGGAAAGAGGGAGGAAAAGTAGAGTGGTGAAAAGAATGAAGAAAGGAAGGGTGAGAGTGTGGGTGGAAAAGAAAGAAGGAAAAAAGAAAAAGAAAAAAATATATAAGTCTACACACCCGTATATATGGACATATATATTCATATATATGCCTATATTAAAAGCCAGAAAATTATAATAATGGAATAGAATAAAAACCCCAAAACCAGTAATCAATAAAAAGATAGAAAAAGAAAAAACCAGTGCCGGTCTTGGCTAAAGTCCACCAAGCTCTATCCAGGTTGTTTCTGCTGTACACAAATTCCTCTGTGTCTTCTGGGAGCACAATTGGCCACCTGGCACCTAGAGTGATCCTGGCAATGCAGGTCTAATGTAGATGAGTGGTGTTATGAGGTGTGATTGGTAGTTTTTACAAATTCATTGCTGTTTCTGCTTTTCCCTGTGCCAAGGCAGGCTGCGCAACCAGAAGCCTTGATGTGCATCTTTGGGCACTCTTTCCACTGAAGGCTGTGGGAGGTATGAGAGTTCAGGGCTGCAACAAGCCACCTGCAGGGGGGGAGGGGCGCCCTGCAAGTTCCTCAGTAGCTGAACCTACCATGCCTCCCAAGTCACACAGGAAAGGTGGGGGCGGGGTAGATAGGCTCACTCTTTGCAAACTGTTTTGGGGCACAAATTCTTGACCTCCTGCAGGTAGGAATACCTTTGTTATCTGACCCTACTGCTCCATTCAGGGGTCAGCTTAAGACCCTAGCATGGCGAGGGCTAAGGTTTCCTAGGGATCGTGGGGATGGGTTCTTATTTCTGCGGTTGTTTTTTCCTTTCTTTCTGAAAGAGGAAAAAACAACCCAACTACACACACAAAAAAAATAAAAATAAAAAAAGAGTCCCACCACTGTTTTGAGCTAAGTCCTCTGCCTCAGACTCTCCAGTGGAGCTCCTGCTGAGCTCCTGGAGGGACAGGGTGGGCTCAGGGACTGATCCCTGGACCAGGTGGGATTGATCTTGCCCTGTCGCTGCCACTCTCTGCACTCTGTCTCCTGGGGACCTAGGGTTCCGTAGCAGCGGGTGCAGATCGTATCTCTACACGCTTGTCTCCTATCTTTCCTTTCCCATCACCTGGCCTGAGGCTTCTTCCTCAGACTGCAAACCCTTGCCGTCTTGCTGTACTCTAGTCCAGCCAGGGGAAGCAGGGAACAAGCAGCGGGAACACTCACCGATCTGCTTTCTGAAGCCCCGTGTCTCAGCAGCTGCGGATGCGGGCTGCACCTCCACGCGTCTGGCCTCCCTCTTCCCCCACTCACCAGGTCTGCCCACCTTCCAGCAATCATTGTGTGAGACTCTTAGTTGCTCTGTGTGATGAGTAGACGTCCCTTTGAAGAGTTACAGAATTTCAAATTGTGGATATTTCCAGGAGAGAATTCAGGGAGTCCTCCTCACAGCTGCCATCTTCCAGACTATCTCTTTAAATTGCTGTTTTTGATGGAGTCAGATAGTTCTCAGAGAGTTCTTTCATTTCTTTTAACTCTGAAGTCTCCCTCTTTTTCCATCTGTGTCATTTGCAGATTTCTATCTTTGATATCATTAATTCTTTCCTCTAACTAGTCAGCTTTATTTCCTAATCTGGCTATTTCATATTTCATTCTTCATCTCTTTTATTGAGTTCTTCATCTCCAGAATTTCTATTTGGTTCTTTCTAAAAATTTCAATCTCTTTGCTAAAGTATTCATTTTTTCATTGATTTTATTTCTGAGTATATAAAACTGCCTATCTTTGTTTTCTTGCATCTCATGGAGGTTTTTCAGAACTGCAATCTTGGATTCTGTCATTTCAGTTACATATGTTAATGTCTTTCGTTTATTTTCTGGAAATATTTTATTTTCTTTCTGAGCTGCCTTATTACCTGGTTATTGATAGTAATTGATAGATTCTTTCTCTTCCTGGGCATCTATGGGAATGAATTCTGCAATAGGTTCATGGATAGGTCTTTCTTTTGTTTTCCAGTATGTAACACATGAGAGTTTTATTTTCTCTTGCCTTGTTCTGACTTCTTGTGGCACAGTGTTCCCTGTAGAAGTGGGAGTCTCCTCTGTGGGCACCTTGCCTCAGTCTCTGGGCACCACCCCAGTGGGGGGATGTTGTTGCTCAATGGTGTTCTGAGCCCCTGAAATCACAGTGCTGCCCCTGGAGCCAGATTCAGGGATGCACACCTCAGCAGCCCTGGTTGTCCCTTCTGGGATCAGCCATAAAAAGTGGAGGCAGGCTAGAAGGGGCACCTGGTGTGTTTGTGGCTTTGTTCTCCTCCAAGTAATGGCAACTGCCAGACCACAATTGCCTCATCCCTATGTCTTCTCTTGTCACTGAAATTAGGTGCAGTGAGCTCCTCTGCTCAGGAACTCTCTCTCTAGTTCTCAAGGCTGTAGATATTCTGCTCTTTAACCCAACACTGCTATCATTATTTGGGGGAGGAGAGGCGCTGCTGCTGGCTCTGGGAGCATATGGGGGAAGCAAGCTTGGGGAGAGTGCAGGGTGGTGGCAAGGCTCTGTGGTTTGTTTTCTGCCTGGCAGTGATGGCTGTTAGACCACAGCTGTCACACATCTGTATTTGGTCTTTGCCTTGAGGTCTCTTCCCCATCACTGGATTCAGCTGTATTATATGCTGATTACTCAGGCAGGAATACTCAGGGCCACTGAGAGGGCAGTTTGAATCCTTCACTCTCCCGGGACCACAGTGAGCTCTGAGCTGTAACCTGTGGCACCAACCTAGGGTTTCTCATTTTGGCCAGTGGCAGCCCCATCTATTTAGTTTTTCAGGTGAAAATATTTGGTGTACTTCTTCCTTTCTCTCAAACTCCACATGTCAAATCAATTAATTAATCAATTCATTAACCCTATTGGCTCTCTCTCTCTCTCTCTCTCTCTCTCTCTCTCTCTCTCTCTCTCTCTTTCTTTTTCTCTCAACAAATGTGACCACTTTTCAGTAGTTTTGTGATTATAATTCAAACTTGTGCTTAAATTATGCAATGTTCTCTAAAGGAGTCTCTCTTTATGTACACTTGCCTTTCTTTTGGGAGCAAGCATTCATCAGAGTGATCTTTCTAAAGTACAAATCAGGTTAAGTACTTATCATACCCCAAGTTATCATATTTATCTTATTATATGTTTAATGTATGCTACTGCTCTACTGCTCTCTTCATTCCCCAGTGGTTAGAGCATAAAATTATTTAATAGTTAGCTTTTGTAAGCAATGATAAAAGGCCAAAATTACTCCTTATAAATTGTACAGAAGACAATATTACTAATTGAAGAGACTCAGGAACTGATTGTTTAATTATCATGTCCAAAGTAAGATAGCTAATAAGTTGTTAAGCCATCTTTTGAACACAAGCAAACTGGCTGAAGATGGTTTTTTATAACAAAATACTATTTAACCTTTCATATATGTATTGGAACCATCTTGGTATGTCAAAATCCTATATTGACTGAAATTGCATTTAATTTATAATTCAGTTTGGGGAAGTGGATTGATATCTACATTATATCATATTATATTATAATACTGATAATTTCTTATTATAAACGCCATGTGTATCTCTTGCTTAGGTTTAACATTGTGTCTTTCAATAAGTATTCTTTGTACAAATAACTTGATTAATATTTATTTTTTGTTATGATTAATTTTCATTTGTGTTATGGCTGTTGCTGGCACATAAGAATTCTCTTGACTTCTGGTAAGATGGCAGAATAGACAGATGCTGTGCCAACTGCCTCCCAGGATCACACCAAAATTACAAATAATTTATACAACATTCAACCCTGGAAGTCCCCAGAACACTAGATGAATAGAACCTCCAAACAAAGAACTTAAAGAGGAGGTCACATCTAGTCTGGTAGGAAGGGCTGAGATGAGAAAGGGCGAACCCCATGAGGGACACCTCAGCTGTGGGGAGTCTTCTCCCATTGGAGGAGAGACCCTCCAGTCCCACACCAAGCTCACCATCCCAGAGTTACTTTGCTGGGAAAAGGAATTCCATGATAGCTGGCAGTAGAAATTAGTGAGCACTCTCTTTGCTCAGCTTGGTGAGGTTGAGGATGGCTAGAGAACCAGTGGAGCCAGCACATGGACTCGCTTGCTGGTGAGCACACACCCGGTTCCTGGTGGAGGGAGCAGCTGTGTAAGCTGGGCTCAGGAGTCTGCAGGGATGCACTGAACTGAGCACCTTTGGCATGGGAGCTAGAGGTTTCAGGACCATTGTTCTCCCAGTGTGGAGCTTGGGCATGAGTAGTGTACAGGAGGGCAATTTTTTCAGGGTTGGGCCCTCCCACAGAGGGTCAGGTCTGAGACCATATTGATATGGAGGAATTGGAGCAGGAGAGCATGTGTGCATGCGTGTGCATGCTGCCTTGGAGACCCACCCTTTGCATGGCTTGTGCTGTGTAGCAAGAGAAATGCCTGGCTGGGGTGCTCCGGCTCCATCAAGCTGCTCATTGAGACTTGGGAGTGCGTGAGCCATCTTGGGTCCCGGCTCTCCACACTGAATGTGCAGAGTTGCCAAGCTGTTGATTGGTTGTTGGGCTGCTCTGCCTGATATGCAAGCAGCTGATTGGGACAGGCTGAGATGATCTATCTAATACATCAAAGCAATCCCAGAGCAACAGTCAGAATGAGGAAACAAAGAAACATGTCACAAGTAAAAGATCAGAAGCAACCTCCAGAAATGGAATTAAGTGAAACAAAAGGATCAAACTTTTCAGAGACAGAGTTCAGAACACTGATGATAAGAATGTTTAACGGACTTAGTGAGGATATAAGGAAGGATAGAGAACTCATAAAAAACAACCAGATAGAACTAAAGAATACTATAACTGAAATGAAGAACACACTCAAAGGAATCACCAGTAGATTACATGAAGCAGAGGATAGGATCATCAATTTGAAAGACAAAATAGCAGAAATCACCCAGTTGGAACAAGAAAAAGACAAAAGAATAAAAAACAATGAAAATAGTTTAGCAGCCCTATGGGACAACATGAAGTACAACAATTTTTTCATCATAGGAATACCAGAAGGGGAAGAGAAGAAGCAAGGGGTCAAGAATGTTTTGAAAAAATAATTACTGAAAACTTCCGTACCCTGGTGAAGGAAATCGACATACAAGCCCAGGAAGTGTAATGAGTTCCAAACAACCTGAACCCGAACAGGTCCACACCAAGACACATCATATTTAAAATGGCAAAGGTTAAAGACAAAAACAGAATCCTAAAAGCAGCAAGAGAAAGACAGCAGGTTACAGACAAAGGAACTCCTATAAAACTAACAGCTGACTTTTCTTCAGAAACTGCAGGCCAGAAGGGAGTGGCAGGAAATATTCAAAGTGACACAAAATAAAGGCCTACAACCAAGATTACTCTATCCAGCACAGCTATCACTTAAAATTGAAGGAGAAATAAAGAGCTTCTCAGAACAGAATAAGCTTAAGGAATTCATTACCACCAAGCCAGCATTACAGGAAATTTTAAAAGAGCTTTTTTAAACAGAAGAATGGGGTAAACAAGCTAACCTAGGAAGATCAGGAATACAAATAACAAAATGGCAATACATATGCAAATATCAATAATCATTTTAAATGTGAATGGGCTAAATGCTCCGATCAAAAGACGGAGAGTGGCTGAGTGGATAAGAAAATAGGACCCATGTATATGCTGTTTACAAGAGACTCATCTTACAGCAAAAGACACACACAGACTGAAAGTAAAGGGATGGAATAAGATATTTCATGCAAATGGAAATGAGAAAAAAAAGCTGTAGTAGCAGTACTTGTTTTGGATAAAATAGACTTTAAATGAAGACTACAATAAAAGACAAAGAATGGCATTATACCCCTAATAAATATCTATGCACCCAACATAGGAGCTCCTAATTATATAAATTTTAATTATATAAAACAGATTTTGACAGACATAAAGACAGAGATCAACAGTAACACTATTGTAGTAAGGGACTTCAACACCCCGTTGTCACCAATGGACATATCCTTCAGACAGAAAATCAACACGAAAAGAATGGCCTTAAATGACACTTTTGCCCAGCTGGATTTCATCAATATTTTTAGAGCATTTCACCCCAACACAACAGAATATGCATTCTTCCCAAGTGCACAAGATAGACCACATGTTAGGCCACAAAACAAATCTCAGTAAATTTAAGAAGATTGAAATCATATCAAGCAGATATAAAGGAAAAACTGATGGTTGCTGGCTCTGAGGGGGTGGGGATTGGACAGCGTAGGTGGGTGAATACAATGTTGCTGCAGGGATATGGGGGGGCAGTTCTGGGAATGTAATTGACAATGTTGTGAATGTTTTGTGGGGTGTCAGATGGTTGCATGTCTTGTTGGGGAGACCACTTCGGGGATGGGGTAGAGGCTTGATAACTGCACTGTTCACCTGAAGCTGATGTTGTATGCTATTGAATGTTAACTGTGATTGAATGTATATATAGTCACGGGATGAGGAGTACAGTGTGGGACGGGGTGAAGGAAGTTGTAATAGATATGTATGGTATGGGGGGGTGTGGGGTGGTGGATTTTCACTTTGAGGGGTAAAAAGTACAACTATTATACTGTTGTAAAAAATAAATTAAAATAAAATAAAATTTAAACAATAATATAAAAACTAAAAAAGCAAAGAATTCTCTTGATTTTTGTATAGTTATCTTCTATCCAACAAATTTGCTGAACTCTCTTATTGGTTGTAATATTTGATTATAGATTTAATTAATTAATTAATTCATTCATTCTTCCAACATACACTTAGTGGGTGCCTTTAGTTAGTTAGTATAGCTTATAGAATAATTAAGTAAATAAAAATCATACATATGGCTATAAATTAGGTTATTTCATGTAATCAATTCCTGTGTACATAATGGCAATTTAGTTTTTTCATACTAATTCTTATATCTGATTTTTTTTTCTTGCTTTATTGCATTGGATGGGGTTCCCATTCAAATATCAAATCACAGTAGATACAGTAGGCATCTGTGCTTTTTTTATGATTGTGAAATTACATCTAAATTTCTATCATTAAATATCATATTTTGTGGTATTTTGGTAGATATTGTTTGTTAAGTAGTTTTCCCCTCTTTGTATTTATGAATATGTGTTGGATGATACAGAATACTTTTCTGTGTTTATTGATATATGCATGTGGTGTTTCTTCTTTCATTTTGTAATATGGTAGGTTACATTAAACACATTTTCTAATGTAAATCTTTGCTGTTTTGGATATATATATATATATATATATATATATATATATATATATATATTTATATTTATATTTATATTTATGTAGATATGTTTTAACTCATTGCTAGATTTATTAATATATCCTTTAGGAATTTTCCATCATTTATAATAACAGACTAGTCTGTGGATTTCCTTTCTCTTACTGTCATTTTCCACATTTGTTATTAAGGGTATATACTAGGTTCCTAAAGGAGCTGTAGGTCTATTGCTCTCTTTATAATATCCATAAATATTTGTTACTTAAATATTTAGTAAAACTTGCCTCAAATTAATATCTATGATACTTAATGAACAAATGGCAACCTAATCTACATCTATAATCCTACCTTCCCTACTAGGCTCTGTATCTGTCCAGAAGCCTACTAAGCTTGAATGTTCCATTTTTACTCTCAACCCCATAATAAAGTTTGAATCTCCACTGTTGTTTTCAATACATATTTCTCATTCTTTTCTTTTCTTTTCTTTTTTTTTTTAAGCTGAGCCATCCTGCCACCTGTTGGAAGTTTAGCAGCAGCTCAGCTTGGGCTGGGCATTGAACTGCTGTTGCTCAGAGCTCAGCTCGCACTCTTCACTGAGCTCTTAACCAACTGAGCCACTCGGCAGGCCCTCATATTTCTCATTCTTGTTACATGTTTATTAACTGAAGTTTAAATTTCAATTATCATTGTATCAATTTTCCAAAAGCTGCCACTCACCATCTTCATTTCTCCCTCTGATACCCAACCAGGAACATTTATAAACTTAGTAACCTTTCTCCCCACCATCTTAGATTTAATTTGTTTTCACATCATGTTGATTCCTTCTTAGTAATGCTTTTTAAATCTATCACTATTTCTTTTCCTCAATGCAATTAACTTCATCCCTGAGTTGCTAGATTCACTTCAAATTATTGCCCACATTCCATTCTGACATATAAGCCATCACAAGACTAATCTTCTGAAAAACTCAAATCACCATGTCACATCTTTACTTAAAAAATTCAAAAAGAGCCGGCCGAGTGGCGCATTGGTTAAGAGCTGGTTTGGGGATGCCAGTGGCCCCGGTTGGGATCCCATGTATGAGGGCCAGTGACACTGCCTTCTACAGCTAACAGCTCCACCTGGAGCTGGGCTGTGCGAGCCCTGGCGAAGATGTACGCTGCAGCCCCTGCTGCAGTGGGCTGCCATAGTCTACAGTGAGCTGCCAATAGCCACGGTGAGCGACACCCAGAGGTCGGCGACCGATCTGCCTCATCCAGGAAGAGCGCAATGACGATACCAACATGGGCCAGTGAAGCAACATCCTCCGCAACTAGACTGAAGAACAAAAAAGGCAGCAACTTGTCTGTTCCCCTTCCCCAATTCCCCAGCACTGTTCCCCTCCCCTAATTCCCCAATAAAATCTTTAAAAAAAAATTCAAGAACTTACTATCATATACAGGTTAATATTTTTTTCTCTGACTTCCTCCAATACTTGCCTAATAAGTTGTCTTAGTTGCTTTTGTTATTGTTTTCAAGTTTCTGTAATTAATTTCCTCCAATAGATTGTAAGCACCTGTAGGGTAGAGACTATGCTTCATCTTTCTTTGTATTCATTGAAACTTCTGGCTGAGGGCTTGACATATGCTGTTATTGAATAATGTGCTGTTTGATTGATGAATTACTTGTCTCTGCCTGATTAGCTCAGTTGTTAAGTGCAGGGTGCTAATGAGGCCAGACTCATAGATCAAGCCCTTTGTGGATCAATTAGCTTTAGCTAATTTCATAACCTCAGTGTGTAGTCTAGGCCAAATTAACATTCCCAGAAAGCATGTGTTTGGACACAAATGGGGGAGTATAATAGAGGATGAGCATTAGGCTAGCATAATTTCATCTCCACTACTAAAGGTAAATTGTCCTAAAAGAAAGGGCTCTGGAGTACTTGTTCATATGTAAAAGGCACCCAAGCTCTTAGCTTGCTAAATAGCCCTGGCTCAGTCTAACTTTCAGAATATTTTTCTTTCATCGTTCAAGTCAAAATCAGTAAAACACTTAATTTGTTTAAAAATAATCTCAAAACCTCATGAGTGAAAATTATATGAAGGTTAAGTTTTCTGGTATCACAATTTATTTCAAATTATTGCCACAATAGCCCCATCTATTATTTTATAACAATCTATTGAATGTTGGATTTGCAAATATTCAAAAGCAATATAATTTATTATGTGTATCTGTGACCTTCAGAAAATAATATTCAAGCTATTATTTTTTCTAAAAGTTTAAGATTTTTAATTTTAGTAGATACATATAGTATAAATTAATTGGTTTTAGTATTATGAGTTTTCACATAATATATGTTCAATAATCGTCATTATTTTTTACATTTAGTATAAGAGAAAATCCATAAGCATTATAAAAAAAGAAAATCTAAAATCAGTATGGTTCAAAGAAGGCCAAAGAAGCATATCAAAATCTGGTTTTCTGAGCTAATTGACATTGCCTTTCTTTTGGCTTATAGGAAAAGAAAAAACAACAAAATAGCTACTTCCTTCGGGGTACTGAGAACATAGTTCAATGAGTTGTCCCTTTGAAATATTATGTCCCTTTGAAATACTCATTTTTTACCTAGTAAACTAAGTGACTTTCCTGCTTTTAGGACTATATCACCAGCTCTTATTTAATGTCAGGACTCTGCCTCATAGCCTAAGTTGATCAGAAATTTCTCATATGAAGAGAAAAGTGTTCACATGAATTTGTTTTGGATCATCCTCCTTTGTTTGAAAGGTACAGCATATTGACTAACAAAATAGGCTATGACTTGCTGTTTTTCAAACCTGGTTCTGTTGCTCAATAGATGTCTGGTTTGGGGCAAGTTATTTAACCTCTCTGTGTGTCAAAATGAGGATAATAATAGTATTATATTTCTATCTCATAGGATGGTTTTGTGTCTTAAATGAGTTAGTGTAGGTAAAAGGCTTTGAACTGTTCCTGACAAATAGCAGATACTCAGCTATTTGTTACATATTAGTAGCAACATTATAATCCTTGGTGGAAACCAATGAGGTGGTCCTCACTCTACCTGATCCTTTGTCCCAGTGTTATTTCTCTGTGGTCTGGACCTCAGGGCCTGTCATAATCTAGTTGTCCTTGAACTTTTACTGCAGCTCTCCCAAGTGCACAGGAAACAATTAGCTACTCTCCTGCACATCTCTGGGCTTGGGATAACATGTGGTGTTGATGATATCATGATTTTTTTTTTAATTTATTTATTTACATATATTTTTAATTAGCTTCAGGTGTACAATAAAGTGCAATAGTTATACTTTTTACCCCTCAAACTGACAACCCCCCTCCCCCAATTCTCCCCTCCCACTCCTCCCCCCCATATCATACTATTTATTACAATTCCTTTGACTCCCTTCCACCATATAATCCACATCCCGTGACTGTCTATATATTCAATTGCAGTTGGCATACAATATTATACAACATCAATTTCAGGTATACAGGTATACAGTGCAGAGATCAAGCCTCTACTCGATCCATGAAGTGGTCTCCCTAACAAAACATGTGACCATCTGACACCCCACAAAATTTTAACAACATTATATTTTGGCTATTGTAAATAGCGCTGCAATAAACATAGGGGTGCATATATATTTTTCGAATTAGCGTCTTGGATTCCTCTGGGTATATTCCCAAGAGTGGAATTGCTGGGTCACATGGCAGTTCCATTTCCAGTGTTTTGAGATACCTCCATACTGATTTCCATAATGGCTGCACCAATTTTCAGTCCCACCAACAGTGCACCAGGGTTCCCTTTTCTCCCCACCCTCGCCAACACTTGTTTGTTGATTTATTGATGATAGGCATTCTGACCAGAGTGAGGTGGTATCACACTGTGGTTTTTATTTGCATTTCTCTGATGATTAGTGAGGTTGAACATTTTTTCATATGCCTGTTGGCCATCTGTATGTCCTCTTTAGAGAAATGCCTCTTCATATTCTCTGCCCATTTTTTAATTGGGTTGTTTGTTTTTTTGGTGTTGAATTCCATAAGTGTTTTATAAATTTTGAATATCAACCCCTTATCAGATATATCATTGGCAAATATCTTCTTCCATTCAGTAGGCTGCCTTTTTGTTTTATTGATGATTTCCTTTGTTGTGAAAAAATTTTTAAGTTTGATATAATCCCATATGTTCATTTTTTCTTTTATTTCCCTTGCCCGAGGGGATATATGAGTAAAAATATTACTCAGGGTAATGTCTGCAAACTTACTCCCTATATTTTCTTCTAGGAGTTTTATAGTTTCCGGTCTTACATTTAAGTCTTTAATCCATTTTGAGTTTGTTCTCATATATGGTGTAAGTAGATGGTCTATTTTCATTTTTTTGCACGTGCAAAAAAAATTTTTTTTCCCAGCACCATTTATTAAATAGACTATCTTTACTCCAGTGTAAATTCTTGATTCCATTGTCATAGATTAAATGACCATATATAGATGGGTTTATTCCTGGGTTCTCTATTCTATTCCATTGGTCTATGTGTCTGTTTTTATGGCAGTACCACACTGTTTTGATTACTGTAGCCTTGTAGTATGTTTTGATGTCAGGTAGTGTGATGCCTCCCACTTTGTTCTTATTTCTCAACATTGCCATAGCTATTCGGGGTCTTTTGTGGCTCCATATAAATTTTAGGATTCTATGTTCTATTTCCGGGAAAAATGTCCTTGGTAGTTTGATTGGAATTGCATTGAATCTATATATTACTTTAGGAAGTATTGACATTTTAACTATATTAATTCTTCCTATCCATGAACATGGTATGTATTTCCATTTATTTGTATCTTCTTTGATTTCTCTCTTCAGTGTCTTATAATTTTATGAGTACAGGTCTTTTACTTCTTTAGTTAAATTGATTCCTAGATATTTTATTGTTTTTGAAGCAATTGTAAAAGGGATTGATTTCCTGATTTCTTCCTCTGAGAGTTTATTATTGGTGTATAGAAATGCCACTGATTTCTGAATATTAATTTTGTATCCTGCTACGTTACCAAATTCGTGTATCAGTTCTAGCAGTTTTTTGGTGGAGTCTTTGGGATTCTCTATATATAGTATCATGTCATCTGCATATAATGACAATTTTACTTCCTCTTTTCCAATTTGGATGCCTTTTATTTCATTTTCTTGTCTGATTGCTGTGGCTAGAACTTCCAGAACTATGTTAAATAGAAGTGGTGAAATCGGGCAGCCTTGTCTTATTCCTGATCTTAAGGAGAAAGCTTTCAGCCTTTCCCATTGAGAACGATGTTTGCTGTGGGCTTATCATATATGGCCTTTATTATGTTGAGGTATGATCCCATTATTCCCACTTTGCTAAGAGTCTTTATCATAAATGGCTGCTGGATTTTGTCAAGTGCCTTTTCTGCATCTATTGATATGATCACATGATTTTTATTTTTCATTTTGTTAATGTGATGTATTACGTTAATTGATTTGCAGATATTGAACCAGTCTTGCATACCAGGAATGAATCCCACTTGATCGTGGTGTATGATCTTTTTAATGAGATGCTGAATTCGGTTGGCTAGTATTTTGTTGAGAATTTTTGCATCTATGTTCATTATGGATATTGGCCTGTAGTTTTCCTTTTTTGTAATATTTTTGTCTGACTTCGGAATCAGGGTGATAGTGGCTTCATAGAAAGAGTTTGGGAGCCTTCCCTCCTTCTGTATTTTTTGGAATAGTTTGAGGAGAATAGGTACTAATTCTTTTTTGAATGTTTTGTAAAATTCACCTGTGTAGCCATCTGGTCCAGGGCTTTTGTTTGTTGGAAGATTGTTGATTACTGATTCAATTTCTTTGGCAGTAATCAGTCTGTTCAGAGTTTCTGTTTCTTTTTGGTTCAGACTTGGTAGATTGTATGCTTCTAGAAATTTATCCATTTCTTCCAGATTGTCGAATTTGTTAGCATATGGTTGCTCATAGTATTGTCTTAAAATTTTCTGTATTTCTGTGGTATCTGTTGTCACTTCTCTTTCATTTCTGATTTTATTAATTTGCGTAATCTCTCTCTTTTTCTTGGTGAGTCGTGCTAAAGGTTTGTCGATTTTGTTTATCTTTTCAAAAAACCAACTCTTGGTTTCCTTGACCTTTTGTATTTTTTTTGTTCTCTATTTCATTTATGTCTGCTCTGGACTTTATTATTTCCTTCCTTATGCTCCCTTTAGGCTTGTTTTGCTGTGTTTTTTTTTTTTTTCTTGAGTTCCCTTAGGTGTAGAGAGAGTCTGTTGATTTGAAATTTTTCTTCCTTCTTTAGGTAGGCCTGCACTGCTATGAACTTCCCTCTTAGGACTGCTTTCGCTGCATCCCAGAGAATTTGGGTCGTGGTGTTTTCATTTTCATTTGTCTCGAGGTATCTTTTGATTTCCTCCTTGATCTCATTTTTGACCCACTCACTATTTTGAAGCATGTTATTTTGCTTCCATGTATTTGTAAGCTTTCCAGATTTCTTCTTATAGTTGATTTCTAGTTTCATAGCATTGTGGTCAGAGAAGACACTTTATATGATTTCAATCTTCCTAAAAGTGTTGAGAGTTGTTTTGTGGCCTAACATGTGGTCTATCTTGGAGAATGTTCCATGTGCACTTGAGAAGAATGTATATTCTGTAGCATTGGGGTGAAATGCTCTAAAAATATTAATTAAATCCAGCTGGTCTAAAGTGTCATTTAAGGCCACTATGTCCGTGTTGATTTTCTGTCTGGAGGATTTGTCCATTGGTGACAATGGGGTGTTGAAGTCCCCTACTATGATAGTGTTACTGTTGATCTCTGCCTTTATGTCTGTCAGAATCTGTTTTATATATTTAGGAGCTCCTATATTGGGTGCATAGATGTTTACTAGGTTTATGTCCTCTTGTTGAATTGATCCCTTTATTATTATGTAGTGCCCTTCTTTGTCTTTTATTGTAGTCTTCATTTTAAAGTCTATTTTGTCCAAAATAAGTATTGCTACTCCAGCTTTTTTCTCATTTCCATTTGCATGAAATATCTTATTCCATCCCATTACTTTCAGTCTATGTGTGTCTTTTGATCTGAGATGAGTCTCTTATAGACAGCATATGCATGTATCCTGTTTTCTTATCCACTCAGCCACTCTGCGTCTTTTGATTGGAGCATTTAGCCCATTCACATTTAAGGTAATTACTGATAGGTGTATATTTATTACCATTTTGTTATTTGTATTTCTTGTCTTCCTGCGTTAGCTTGTTTTCCCCTTTCTTCTGTTTAAAAAAGCTCTTTTAACATTTCCTGCAATGTTGGCTTGGTGGTAATGAACTCCTTAAGCTTATTCTTTTCTGAGAAGCTCTTTATCTCTCCTTCAATTTTAAGTGATAGACGTGCTGGGTAGAGCAATCTTGGTTGTAGACCTTTATTTTGTGTCGCTTTGAATATCTCCTGCCATTCCCTTCTGGCCTGCAGAGTTTCTTAAGAAAAGTCAGCTGTTGGTCTTATCGGAGTTCCTTTGTATGTAACCTGCTGTCTTTCTCTTGCTGCTATTAGGATTCTGTCTCTGTCTTTAACCTTTGCCATTTAAACTATGATGTGTCTTGGTGTGGGCCTGTCTGGATTCAGCCTGTTAGGAACTCTCTGTACATCCTGGGTTTGTATGTCAATTTCCTTCACCATGGTAGGGAAGTTTTCAGTTATTATTTCTTTAAATACATTCTCAATCCCTTGCTTCTTCTCTTCTCCTTGTGGTATTCTTATGACACGAAGATTCCTGCGTTTCATGTTGGCCCAGAGGTCTCTTAAACTGTTTTCATTCTTTTTTATTCTTTTTTCTTTTTGTTGTTCCAGATGGGTGATTTCTGTGATTTTGTCTTCTAATTCGTTGATCCACTCTTCTGCTTCATCTATTCTACTGGTGATTTCTTCGAGTTTGTTCCTCATTTCAGTTATTGTATTCTTTAGTTCTAACAGGTTTTGTTTTTTTTATGGTTTCCCTATCTTGCTTTATGTCCTTGCTAATTTCCTTAAACATTCTTATCATCAGTGTTCTAAACTCTGTCTCTGAAAGTTTGGATACCTCTGTTTCATTTAGTTCCATTTCTAGAGTTTTCTTCTGATCTTTTACTTGGGACATGTTTCTTAGTTTTTTCATTCCGGCTGTCGTTCTGTGAATGCTTCGATGTATTACATAGATCACTTAGAAAGAAGAGAAAAGAAAAAAGAAAAAAAAAAGAAAGATGTGGGGGGGCTCTCCCCGTCCTCTTTAATCTGTAGACCACTTTCTCAGGGTTGCAGTGAGCTTTCCACAATTAGCTGCTGTGTGCTCTGGAATTGTGTGCACTCCCCCCCCACACACACAAAAAAATATTTACAGGTTGTTGCAGGTTGTCTGCTACTGAGTCTCAGTGAACAGACTGATGCTGCTGGAGAACACCCGCCCTGCGTTTCCCTGGCAACACAGCTGAAGCAGGGCAGAGGGTGGGGATCCAAGGCGGCTTACGCACTCCTGAGTCTCAGTGAGCAGCCTGATGGAACCAGAGGGCACCCACCCAGTGTTTCCTTGGAAATGCAGCACAAGTAGGGTGGAGGGTGGGGACCCAAGGTGGCTCACGCACATTTCAGTGAGCAATCTGATGCAGCCAGAAGGCACCTGCCCGGTGTTTCCTTGAAAACGCAGAACAAGCAGGGTGGAGGGTGGGGATCCAAGGTGGCTCGCGCACTCCTGTGTCTCAGTGAGCAGCCTGATGGAGCCAGAGGGCACCCGCCAGGCGTTTCCCTGGCAACGCAACACAAGCAGGGCGGAGAGTGGGAATTCAAGGCCGCATGCGCATGCACGCACGCACGCACACACACACACACTCCTGTGCCAAGTTCACCTGACCAATGGGATCCCGGCTCTGACTCTCTGTGGGATGGCCCAACCCTGAAAAAATGGCAGCCTCCTGTACGCCGCTCGTGTGCAAGCTCCGCGCCAGTGGAACAACAATCCCAAAACCTCCAGCTTCTGCAGCAAAGGTTCTCAGTTCAGTCCCTCCCGACAGGCTTCTGGGCCCGGCTCATGCAGGTACTCCCTCCGAGAGGAACTGGGTGAGTGCTCGCTGGCGAGCGAACCCGTGCTCCAGCCCCACTGGTTCTCCAGTTGCCCCCAGCCTCACCGAGTTGAGCACAGAGAGTCCTCATTAATTTCTACTGCCCACTATCGTAGAACTCCTCTTCCTGGCAAAGCAACTCTGGGCGAGTGAGCTCGGTGTGGGGCTGGAGGGTCTCTTCCCCAACCAGAGAAGCCTCCCCACACAGCTGGGGCATCCCTCATGGGGCTCGCCCTCTCTCGTCAGCAACCCTCCTACCAGACTTGACGTGGCCTCCTCTTTAGGTCCTTCATTTAGAGGTTCTGTTCATCTAATGTTCAGGGGACTCCCGAAGATAAATGTTGCATAAATTATTTGTAATTTTGATGTGATCCTGGGAGGCAGTTCGGAGAGCGTCCGTCTATTCCGCCATCTTACCGGAACTCTCGATGATATCATGGTTTAACCATAATCAATCTTATATTTATAGTTCTTTAGGTGTAGAATACCAATTGGGGATACAGCGGTGAACAAAACAGATAACAATAATGCCCTCAAGGAGCTTACATTCTAGTCGTGTGAGACATGCAATGAACAAACATGTAAATGAAATATATCGTGTGCTACTGGGAATAAGTGTGGGAGAAAACAATCAAGGAAGGGAGGTAAGGCATATCTAGAATGGGGAAGGGGTAACATTTACAAAGGAAGGGACATTTCAATCTAATTTTTAGATTGGATTACCAAAGAACTTTTCACTGAAAAGATGAATTTGAGGAAAGATCTGAAGGAAATGAGAAGGTTAGCCATAAATACCTTGGGGAAGTAACTTCCTGACGGAAGGAGTAACAAGTTCAAAGGCCCTGAGTGTCAATTGTGTCTCTTATGTTTGAAGGAGGCTGGTGTGGCTGAAATAGGGTAACATTTTCTGTATAGTAGGATATGAGGTCTGACAATTAGGTTTCCTAACTCATCCTAGAAAAAGTGCTATATACCTCATTGCTGAATATCACTATGTTCACCTTTGACGTACTCCCCTTGGGAAGCTATGCACCGACAACAACACCTAGTCGACCCTTCAAAGCAATTTTGGAACTCTTTCTGGAATGGCCATCAGAGCTGTCATTATATTACCCTTGATGTCCTGAATGTCATCAAAATGTCTTCCTTTCAATATTTCCTTTATATTTGAGTAAATAAAGAAGTCATTGGGGGCCAGATGAGGTAAGTAGGGAGGGTGTTTCAATGTAGTTATTTATTTACGGCTAAAAACTCCCTCACAGACAGTGCCGTGTGAGCTGGTGCATTGTTGTGATGCAAGAGCCATGAATTGTTAGTGAAAAGTTCAGGTCATCTAAGTTTTTCATGCAGACATTTCAGCACTTCCAAATTGTAAACTTGGTTACCTGTTTTTCTAGTTGGTACAAATTCATAATGAATAATCCCTCTAATATCAAAAAAAGTTTAGCAACATTGTTGTAACAGGTTTGAGAACTTAATTGTCCAACCTCATATACATTCAGAGAGACAACGAAGGTCAAGACATGTAAGTTCTTGGATGCAAATATGTCATTTCTCTTTATTTTTTTCTATTGTTATCTGTAAGTACATTGACTCCTCACACTTCTAGTTCACTTTTACATGGTTCAAGAGTTCTGAGGGATTACCCTGTTGCAGTAGTGTGGTTGCCGGTTTTCTTCTATGCTAGAGGGAGCTGGACTCTCATTAGTTCACGTCTGTGTTTCTTTTTGCTTCCACACTGTCCTTCTCTTTCAGCACAGTCTTCTAAGTTCTGAGGGACACTCTTCGGACATGTCGGTCTAGGTCACTGCCTACCTATAGCAGGGCTTGTGCTTGGACTCAGAAGATACTGTGCTCCTAGTGCACAGCTGCAAACTCAGCCACAGTTCATCAAATCTTACCACCTGTGCCAACGTGACTGGGTCTGGCACGGTAACTTTCAGCTGAGGCCTTGCCTTGACATAATGAATCTGTGGCTGGCAGGGCCTCCCCTGGCTGATGTGCTGCATTGGTGTACATTTACAAAGGCAATTCCTCATTGGCTTGGTGATTAAGTGACAGCCTTGTGAGATTTAGGGTTAAGTCCTTCCCCTAGCTGTATGTAGCCTGGGGAAGCCTGAGTGAACATGTGCTGGATTTCAGCTCCAATCTACCACATCTCCAGCTGATACCTTATGAAGGGCACAATCCACCTAACTTAAATGGTAGTGCTGGCCTACACTTTCTCCCTCAGTCCTGGGGCTCCGGTACAAATGCATTCAATCCTTGCCTAGTTGTATTCCCAGGGAACTCAGGGGGCATCAAACTTGGAAACAAGAAGGGTCTTCTATAATTGAATCCTAGGGCAATTGTTCTATCCTTCAGCTACCTTTGAGACTGCAAGAGAAGACTTCCAAATAAGTTTTCCTTGAACAAGGTAGTCTGTGGCTTTTAACTGTAAACTTTTGATAGGCTAGCATTTTCACCTTAAATAAGGTGGGTACCTTATTTAAATGCTAATTCATAACTTTCCTTTTTTTTTTTTTATCAGTGTTGCTAGAGTTGTATTCATTTATTTCCCCACATTTTCAAAGAAGCAGATTTTGGTTTCATTGATAGTATCTATTGTATTTTGTTTTCAATTTCATTAATTACTGTCTTTATATGTATTGTTACCTTCTCCTTGCTTTGGATTTATTTTGTTATTTTTTTTCTTAACATGAAAGCTTAGATTATTGGTTTGAAATATTTCTTCTTCCTTTCTTTTTTTTTTTTGAGGGCAGTGTCACTGACCCTCATATGTGGGATCCGAACCGGGGCCGCTGGCTTCCCAAGCCAATGCTTAACCACCGCACCACTCGGCCGGCCCCATTTCTTCTTTCTAATGTAGGCATTTGATGCTATAAATTTTCCTCTAAGGCTTGCTGTAGTGGTATCTCACAAATTTTTATGTTCAGTTGAAAATATTTTCTAATTTCTCTACATACCTCCTCTTTAATTCATATATTATTTAGTGATGTCATATTTCATTTCCACATATTCAGAAACTTTCCTTTATGTTTCAGTTATTGATTTCTAGTCTAGTTACATTATGTTCAGAGAACATACTTTGATTTAAATTCTTTTAAATTTATTCAAATTTGTTTTTTGACTTTGGATATTATTGTCCAGCTTTGTAAATATTCCAGTTGAAACAACTGTTTATTTTGTTGTTGTTAGATGGAATATTCTGTAAGTATAATTCAGATATAGTTGGTTGATGGTATTGTTTAGTTCTATATTCTTGCTGATCAATTACTGACACAATTCTTGAAATCTCCCACATTAATTGTGTATTCATCTAGTTCTCCTTTTAGTTCTGGCAGTTTTTGCTTCATGTATTTTGAAACTCTGTTTTCATGTATATTCATCTTTAAGATGTCTTCTTGGTGAATTGATTCTTATCATTGGTAATGTTCACCTTTATCTTTGGTAATTTTCTTTGTTGCAAGGTGAACTTTAATATTAATCTAAACACTCTGCTTTCTTTTGAATGTGCAAGGAATGCATAGTATATCTTTTTCCTTCCAAGTACTTTTAACTTAGCACCATCATTATCAGTTGAAGTAAATTTGTTGTAGACAACATACAGTTAAAGTAATTTTTTTTTAAAAAAAACTATGCTTTATTTATCTTTTGAATAATTGTTTTATTTTCAATTGCAGTTGGCATATAATACTATATTAGTTTCAGGTGTCATTGTAGAGATTAGACATTTCTTACAAAGTAATCACCTTGATAAATCTAGTACCCATCTGACACCATGCATTGTTATTTCAATATTATTGATTTTATTCCTTAAGCTATACCTTACATACATCTCCATGGCTACTTTGTAAAAACCAATTTGTATTTGTAATCCCTCCCTCTTTTTTCACCCATCCCGAATTTTCCTCCCAGTGGGCAACCGTCAAAATACTGTCCCTAGCTATGAGTTTGTTTATGTTTTGTTTGTTTGTTTATTTTATTCCTTAGTTTTCACATGTAAATGAAATCATATGGCATTCGTCTTTCTATATCTGACTTATTCCACTCAGCACAACACCTTCTATTGGGTTGTCGGAAAAGTCATGATGTATTTTTCCAACAAAAAACAGAAAAAACACGTCATGACTTTTCCGATAACCCAATACATCTGGCTGGTTGCAGATGGCAAGATTTCATTTTTTTTTTTTTAATGGCTGAATAATTTTCTATTGTATATATGTACCAACTCTTCTTTATCCATTCCTCCATTGATGGACACCCAGATTGCCTCTATATCTTGGCTGTTATAACTAATGCTACTGCAATGAACATACTGATGCACATGTCTCTTCAAAGTAATGTTTTGGTTTCTTTGGATAAATATGCATAAGTTGGATAACTGGTTCCTTCTTTGTCTCTTATAATAGCCTTTGTTTTAAAGTCTATTTTATTCTGGTATAAGTATTGTTACCTCAGCATATTTTTCCCTTTCATTTCCATTTTCATGAAATATCTTTTTCCATTCCTTTACTTTCAGTGTATGTGCGTTTTCATCTGAAGTGAGTCTCTTATAGGCAACCTATGTAAAGGTCTTGTTTTCTTATCCATTCAGCCACCCTATATTTTGAATGGAGCATTTAATCCATTTACATTTAAAGTAATTGTTAGGGCTGGCCCAGTGGCTCAGTTGGTTAAGAGCTTGTTCAAGAGTGCGAGCTGAGCTCTGAGCAACAGCAGTTCGCTGCCCAGCCCAAGCTGAGCTGCCAACATGTGGCAGGATGGCTCAGCCAAAAAATAAAAACAATAAAAAAACAAAGTAATTGTTGATAGGTATGTAGTTATTGACATTTTATTATTCGTATTTTTATTTTTTTCATCATCTTTTTTATTATTATTATTATTAGTTTCAGGTGTACAACACAATGCAATAGTCATCCTTTTCACCCCTTACAAAGTGACAAGTCCCCTCCCCCCATCCACTGCCCCCCTATACCTGATTCTTATTCTTCTTAAAGAAGTCCTTTAACATTTCTTGAAATAATAGTTTGGCATTGTTGAACTCCTTTAGCCTTTTCTTGTCTGGGAAACTCTTTATCTGTCCTTCAATTCTCAATGATAGCTTTGCTGGGTAAGGTAGGCTTGGTTGTAGATACATACTTTTCTTCACTTTGAATATTTCATGCTAATCCCTTCTGGCATGCAAAGTTTCTGTTGGGAAATTAGCTGACAGGCTTATGGGAGCTCCCTTGTAGGTAACTAACTGCTTTTTTCTTGCTGCTTTTAAGATTCTTTATTTTTAACATTTGGCATTTTAATTATGATGTGTCGTAGTGTAGGCCTCTTTGGGTTCACCTTGTTTGGGTCTCTCTGTGCTTCCTGGTCTTGTATGTCTATTTTCCACACCAGATTAGGGAAGTTTTCTATCATTATTTTTTCAAATAGGTTTTTAATTTCTTTCTCCCTCTGTTCTTTTTCTGGCATCACAGTGATGTGAATATTCTTATCCTTGATGTTGTTCCAGAGGCCCCCTACACTGTCCTAATTTTTTTTTTTTTTTGAGAGCAGTGTCACTGGCCCTCATATGTGGGACCGAACCGGGGCTGCTGGGTTCTCAAGCAGGCACTTAACCACTAGGCCACTCGGCTGGCCCCCTGTCCTCATTTTTTTGAATTCTTTTTTGTTTTTGCTGTCCTGACTGGGTATGTTCTGCTACCTTATTTTCCAAATAGCTGGTTCAGTCCTCTGCCTCATCTAATGTACTGTTGATTCCTTCTAACATATTCTTTAGTTCAGTTATTGTATTCTTCATTTCTGACTGGTTCTTTTTAATGTTTTCTATCTCCATTTTTATGTTTCCTGTCTCTTTGTTGATGTCTTCCCAGAGATCATTAAGCATTTTTTTTTTTTAGCTTAGCCATCCTGCTACCTGTTGGCAGCTCAGTGGCAGCTTAGCTTGGGCTGGGCATTGAACTGCTGTTGCTCGGAGCTCAGCTCGCACTCTTGAGTGAGTTCTTAACCAACTGAGCCACTCTGCCAGCCCTCATCAAGCATTCTTATAACCAGTGTTTTGAACTCAGTGTCTGATAGTTACTTGTCTCCATTTTTTAAGTTCTTTTTCTGGAGCTTTGTTCTGTTCTTTTATTTGGGACATGTTTCTTTGTCTCCCCATTTTGGCTGCTTCCCTATGTTTGTTTATATTTATTAGGAAGAGTTGCTATCTTCCTAATAAAATAGGATTGGAAGACTCTCCCAATCTTAGTGGTGTGGCCTTACATAGTAGGTGTCCTGTGAGGCCAAGTGGCACAGTCTCTCTGGACCTGAGCTGGGTTCTCTAGGACTGCCCCTTATATGGGTTGTATGTGCCTTCCTATTGTAGTTGAGCCTTGGATGCTCTTTGCAAGTCAATGGGAAGAATTGACCCTTGGACTGACTGGCTGTAAGGACTGTCTGTGATTACTTTGGAGGAGCTGTTGTTCAGGAGCTGACCCATGGAGCAGGATTTGCTTTAGCAGGGTGCCAGAGCTGCCCAGTCTGCCCTTTGATGAGTTACCTGTGAAGGCAGCTTGGTGTGGCTCCCACTAGGTACAAATCTGGCCAGGGTTCATGCCTACTCCATGGCCTCCTGGAAGGGGTCTATCCCCTTGCCAAGTTCAGCTCTAGCTTGTCCCCTCTGCAGGGCTACCTGGAATGAGCCACAAAGCAATCTGCAGCCACTCACAATGGACTTGGAGGTGCCTGAGAGAGTCTAAGCCACTAACTGTGACCAGTTCCTGCTAGAGTTTGACTTAGAGCTTCTCAGCACAAGACATGGGGAACACTGAGGGCAGATACTGCTTATTTTGTGAACCTGTGAGAGATTTTTGTACAGTTTGCAGCATGAGCCAAGACTGTATAGAAAGCCACTGGAAGCAGCTTAAGTGAGTCTTCAAGTTGGGTAGGGCAATGTCTCAGGGAATCATCAAGGTGGGATAAAGGGTATTATCCAAGTGATGGAGATACAGATATGGTGGCTGCCTGCATCTACATGCTGGGAGGTGGAAAGTCTCAACAAAGAAATAATGGATTCTACCAGCTCTTCTGGCTGGAAGAAAGCTGTCTCATCCAGCCCTCACCAAACCAGACAACACAGTTTCTCCCTGTCTGTCCCTGGTGCCTTTTGAGCTGTTGCCCCAGTGCTGGTGCTCAGAAAGACCGAGTCTGTGCATGGGCCCTTTAAGAGGAGTACCTGGGACTCCAGCCACTCTTCGTCTCACTCAGCCATTATCTTTGCTGGTTTTCACAGCCAGAAGTTGTGGCACTTCTCTTCCCAGCATTGGAACCCTGGGCTGGGGAGCCTGTTGTGGGGCTGGGACCCCTTGCTTCTCCAGGGAGACCTCCACAACCGAGATATCCTTTCCAGTTTTTTTTTTCATTGTTCAGTCAACAAATATTTATTGAACACCTGCATCATTCTAGGCAATAGTTGTAAATAAAACAAAAATCTCTGCCCTTATGGACAAACAAGTATATATTATACCGAGTAAGGATAAGTTTTATAGAGAAAAATAAAGCAAGTGGAGAAATTGGAAATGCTAGGAGGAAGAAGTATTATTATTTTATGTAGAGTGGTTAGAGAAGGATTCTTTGATAAGATGGCATCTAAAGGAAATTAGTGAATTATGAGATTATCTGGGGGTACAGTATTCCAAAACACAGCAATTATACACACCTTAAAGTTGGAAAATAATGTGCCTGATATTGTGGAACAGTATGGAGTATAATTAGTCAAGGGAAAGAATTCAAGGTGAGATACTGTAAGGTCATGTAAGTGTGTGAGCTTTTACTGAGTGAAATGAGAAAAATTAGAGGAGCGTTTTGAAAAGAGCCACTGTGATTACTATATTGAGGGTGTTGGAAAGACCATTTAGGTGGTTACTGCAATGCTACCATGGCTTATATCAGCATGGTGGCCTAGATTTATTTTGCAGGTAGAAATGATAGAATCTGCTGGCAGAGTGGGATATTAGAGAAGCCAAGGGTAACTCCAAGGTTTTTCACTGATTAACTGGATAAATGGAAATTGCCATTTTATGGCAGAATAGGTTAGAAAAATAAGTTCAGTTTTGGATATGAATTTTGAGATGTCTATTAACTTCTAAGTGTAGATGTTTGATTTTTTTTTAAGTCTGCTTTCTTGGGAGAGGTGTTGGCTAGGCATAAACTTGCAAATCATCGGTACATATGTGAGTTTTAAAGAAATAATAGTGAAGAGAAGAGATTTAAAGACTGACTCCAGCAACACTCCAATAGTTGGATATGGGAGAGATGAAGGGGTACCAGCAAAGTATTTAAAAAACTATCTATAAAACAAGGGGAGCACTAGGGAAGAGTGGTATCCCAGAAACCAAATGAAGTGACTCAAAACTCATGAAGTGATAAACTAGATCAAAGCTGTCAATGGGTGAGTTAAGAACAAAACTGAGATATGGCTATTGCATTTGGCTGGACAGCTATTGGTGACTTTTATGAAAGCTATTTTGCTGAAGTGGTAGGCAGGGCAAAAACATGAGTATCATGTTCAAGAGAAATGGAAAGTTCTCTCTTGAGAACTTTCAACAAGTTTTGCTAAAGGAAAATTAGCTGAATGGGAGAAGACTGGAGAGATGTTCAAAGTTTGAGAAGAGAGAACAAAAGGACTCTGTAAGTGTGTCGGACTGAATACATTTGGGAAATTTAGCAGCATTGCTGGACAGCACTAAGGGTCTTTTGAATTTATAAGTGAGACAAACTAGTAGAGCTGTGTGCTTTTCTCCAGCCTCCCATTCAACAGTTGCAGGAATGAGTTTTAAGACAGGATGGTAGGAGGAAGAGACAGAAAACAACCCTCAACTACAGAACATAGTAATCTTGAGTTTGGTGGCTCATAAAGATGAGAGGATTGAACATCTAGGTATAGCAAGAAGGCAACTAGCTTGAGACTGCAGACTGAATAAAATGGAGGACTGCAATGTGGAAGAGTGGTTTTAAACAAACTTCTCATACAGAAAGCACAGTAGGGGGTGTTGAACAAGGCTGTACTAGGCCAAGGAAGGAGACATAGCTTGCAAGCTTTGAGGGCTGCTGATTGCATCCAGATGCAGCAAGAAATAGGATCTAAAAGAGCTCTCTCTTTGACCCACGGGGATTGACTTAGGTTTTAGCACCAGATCTTACAATCCAAGGCTCGGCTGCTTGCAGACGTTTACTGAAGCATGGGCATGGTGGTGACTGGCTGGGGAGTGGTCAAGCACCTCTTCCCTGCCTGCTTCTGGAATCTCTGTGCCCAAATCCCTGACATTAGCCACTCCGGCTAAAGCACTGGAATGTTTGCCATTCCTTTCCAATTTGTAAGAGGATCACACTTGGGTATGGGACCAGCAATTTCCAGGTTTCTGACCCTCCTAAAAGTCCTGAGGTGGCTTATTCTGTATGTCCTTTGTTATAGGACTTCTGTTCAGCTAGACTTCAAGTGATTCTCAATGGTGGTTATTTCATAGTTTAGTTGTAATTTTGATGTGGTTGTGAGAGGAGAAGCAAGCACAGTGTTTACCTACTCTACCATCTTGACTGAAAACAATCTAAAAATCACTCTCTTTTTTTTTTCATTTTTAAATTAAATTTGTTGAGGTGATACTGGTTAATAAAATTATATAGGTTTCAATTGTACAATTCTAGAATACATTATCTATATACTGCATTGTGTGTTCACCACTCAAAGTGAAATATCCTTTCATCACCAGGTATTTGACCCCCTTTTCCCTCTTCTATCAACCTCCTATCCCCTTACCCTCTGGTAACAATTAAACTGTTGTTTCTGTCTGAGTTTTTGCTTGTTTTTTCGTCTTGTTCATTTGTCGCTTTCAGTTTTATATCCCACATATGAATGAAGCCATATGGTTCTTGACTTTTTCTGTCTGATTTATTTCACTTAGCATGATAATCTCAAGGTCCATCCATGTTGTCGTAAATGGCAGTATTTTATATTTTCTTATGGTTGAGTAATAGTCCATTGTACCACAATTCTTGATCCAATCATCTATCATAGAATGCTTCAGTTGTTTCCATTTTTGGCCACTTTGAATAATGCTACTATGAACAGAGAGGTAAATATAGCTTTGTGGATAAACGTTTTCAGATAAAAATGATTCTTTTACATTTACATGTGCTCTAACTAGGTGCATTTAATATATTTTATTTATTTGGAATTTTGTCTGTCACCTTATTTTATGTGTGATTCCTCTATTTTCCCTTCTTTGCTTCCCTTCAGGTTATTTGAACACTCTTAATTATTCTATTAAAATATATAATATGTTTTGACTCTATATCTTTATATATTCTCTTTAGTGAATGATCTAGGGATTAAAATATACATGCTTAATTTTTCACTGTCTACTTAGAATATTTTGCTATTTGTAGTGGAATGTAGAAATCTTACTATAGCAAAGATAAAGACCCCTATCTTCACCCTTCTGTTTTGGAGTTGTGTATGCATTACATTTACATACATTAAAAACCTTTTCAGGCATTGTTATCATTATTTTTACTTTCAACACTCATTTATATTTTAAAAGAATGCAAAGATAGTCTATTTACCAGATATATACCATTTGCTCTCATTTATTTATTTTTTTTTTTTTTTGAGGGCAGTGTCACTGGCTCTCATATGTGGGACTGAACCGGGGCCGCTGGCTTCCCAAGCCAGTGCTTAACCACCACACCACTTGGCCGGCCCACTCTCATTTCACTTTTGATGTTACAAATTCCCTTCTAGCATTATTTTTCTTATGCTTAAAAACATATTATTCGATACTTCTTTTAGAGCAGGACATATGGCAGCACAATCACTTAGTTTCCCTCTATTTTCCATTTATTCCTGAGGATATTTTTGCTGGATATGGAATTCTGGGTAATCATTTCTTTTCTTTCAGCACTTTAAAAACATTGTTTTACTTCTATCTGATAGTCTTCATTTCTGATGTGAAGCCACTTGTATCTTGACTTCCCTATCATTATTATGTCATTTTTCTTTGATTACATTCAAGATTATTTTTTTTACCTTTAATTTTTATCAGTTTAATTATGATGAATATGGACACAGATTTGTTTTTTGTTTGTTTGCTTATCCTATTGGGGTTCACTAAGACTATTGAATGTATAGCTTTATGTCTTTTGCTAAATTCTCAAAATTTTCAGTAATTTCTTCAAATTTTTTTTTCTGCGTTGTACTCCAGTCTCCTTCTGAGATTTCAATGACAAAAATGTTTTACTTTTTCATAATGTACAACAGTCTCTGAGGCTGTTCTTTTCTTTTCATTCTTTTATCATTGCTGTTCAGATTTAATACTGACCTATTTTTCAAATTCATTGATTGCTTCTTCTGTCATATTCATTTGAAGTGGGTGTTATATATGTTCCTGTATTTTTCCCTTCTAAAATTTCCTTCATTTCTTCTTTATATCTCCTATTTCTTTGCTGAGACTTTCTATCTTTTCATTTGTTTAAGGAGTGTTCACACTGACTTCTTAGAGTATGATTATAATAGCTGACTTAAGGTGTTATATTTCATTAGCTGTCTCATTCTCTGTATTGTTGTCCCTTGACTGACTTTTCTAAAGCAAGTTGAAATTTTCCTGCTCTTTATATACCAAGTAATTTTTTATTGTGTCCTGGACACTTTAAATATTGTTACTAGATTTTAGCTCTTGTTTAAATTTTACATAAAATATTGACATTTTTTTGCAAGCTATTGACCTGACTCAGTTTAAGCTACAGTTTCACCCAGTCTCTGTGGATGGTGGTTTCAATATAAGTTCTGTTTTTAAAGATTTTTCAGTGTTATTTGGATTTCTCTTTCATGTGTACCACACATTGACCAATATGGAAACGGGACAGTGGTCTACATGTTCAGTTTTCAAAGTTTTGGTGCCTTGCATAACATCAGAACCAGTCACACACAGCTCAGGTGTAAGCCAAGTTCATAAACTTCTTCTAGTCCTTTTCCCCTTGGGCTTTCCTTTCTCAAGCTCCACTATCTTTACAATCTCTTGTCTTTTCTGGTTCCCTGGGAACTCTTTTGTTGTTGTTGTTCTGTCACTAGAAAGCTGGTACTTCATTTACTCTGCTTTGTTGTGCATATTCCATGACTGTGTCTATATCTTGTGGTGACAGAGAGGAAAAAAGGGAGTTCTGTCCTTTCATATTCCTCAGATTGTGGAGAGAGGATTCTTTCCAGCTGAGTTTTAGGCTATTGTCAGCCTCTGTTTGCATCACTGTCACTGCCACCACTTCTTAGGTACCCAAGAATGGGAAAAAGAGGGAAAAATAAAAATATGAGAAATTTTCCTCACCCTTTCCAAGGAAAGAGGCTCCTTTTCTGCTTCTTGAATAAGAATTAGAGAAGTTCTTTTGGCTTCTCCCCTGTTTGTGCCAGTGTCTACTAATGTTTCTAATTGTTGAGTTCAGACTGGTAGATACCAGTAGGGAAGACTAAGGTAAATTTGCTTCCAGTTTGAAGGCACTTCTAATTTTGGCCTTCATTATCAATGTGCCTGGTACTATTAACTGTTCAGAATCCTAAAAGAGATGGACTAGTCCAACTAGTCCATACATTTGTCTAGTTTTAATAGCTTCATTCAGAAGGAGAGACAGGATAAAGTGTGCTTACTCCATCTTAACTAGAATCGAAAGCCTCCATCATATTTAATTAAATATTGAGATAAGAACAAAAAGTCTTCCAAGAAAGGAAGCATTAGTCAAACAATTTTAGTCTGTTTTGAATGTTTTAGTTTTTGTGTGTTGGATGGAAAGAACTCAAGGCATGCAGGATAAACTTAAAGGAGGAAATTTAAACGTAGTCACTCCTACTTACCTGCCACTACTTGTCTTTTATTGTTCTACCAAATGGCCTAGCTTTAGAGTATAAACGTGGACTAAAATAAGGTAACGTGTGGCCGGCCGAATGGCTCAGTTGGTTAAGAGCTCGCTCAAGAGTGCAAGCTGAGCTCTGAGCAACAGCGGTTCGAGGCCAGCCCGAGCTGAGTTGCCGTTGAGCTGCCAACAGGTGGCAGGATGGCTCAGCTAAAAAATAAATAAATAAATAAATAAATAATAATAAAAAATAAAGTAAAATAAGGTAATGTTAGAACCCAAGTATAATACAAGTTCTGCTCCAAATAATCAGGGTACTTCTTTGACTCTGTCATGGAAAATGTGTCTGAAGCTATAACCATGAGATTATGCCCTATAATAAATAATTCCTCAAAAATCATGCAGCTTCACTGTCCAAGCATCAGAATTCACTCTGTGTGTGTGAAGAGGTTAGATATTAAGATAGACTCCAAGCTGTGTATTCCTGCATGAGAATGTTTTTATGTTTCTCTCTTATTCCAGGGATTATAGTGGCTACCTATATCACTTGGAGTAGATATCAAAGCCATTTCCTATCCCCCTGTGCCAGGTTCATTTCTCTCACCTGTATAGCCCTCCTCAGAGAACTTCTTCAGTCATGCCTGTGTCTTTTGCTACCTCATTCACTGACTTAGCAAACTGATTCTTTAAAGGGATTATCCTATTAAAATTAGCAGTTTTAAGTATAGTTCAGTTATTTAATAGAGTGACCATAATTAAATAACATCAAACTTTTTCACATAATTATTATCTATTTACATGAATCATTTCATTTAATTTGTTAGCAAGTCCACAAATATCACTGATGGTTAACTTTCTCACTTCAAAGCATAGATGCTAGTTGATAGAAGTTTTTTTGCTTTTTCTGAATTCATATCTATTTATTACATGTCTTTGAATATCTTTCCATTACCTGGTGAGAGTGTATCAGGAGGAGAAAATCATCACTGTCTTATTGTTGTACAAATTCATCTCTGTCTCACTTCCTGCAATTTTAGTGAGATAATACTCATCCTCTCCAAGGCTATCTCCTCAACATTAGCTATGAATTCCATTTCCTCCTAACTCAGTAGAAATGGTAGTTAATTATTTGCTGCCTTTCCCCTATATATTTAATTTCTCTCTCCCTTTCTGTCTCTCCATTGTTTCTACCTGCTCAGATATAGCTTCCTCTTAGAAACATCTTCATAACATACAGTTACTGGTGTCACACAACTTCCTTTTCTGTTTCTTTCCTTGAGAAAGTTGATAACATTTGCTGTTTCACATTGTAATTTTCTGTACATTTTTAAAAATCCATTTTCACCTGGCTTCCTCTACAACCAGGCAATGGAAGTGGTCACTTTCTTTTCTTTCACTTTTTATACTGCTCTCTTTAAAGCACTTTTTCTTTGTTGGTTACTCCTTACTATCATAAACTAATTTCTCTGAACTTATATGATACCACAGTCTCTTGATTTTCCCCTGGTCTTTTGACTAGTGTTCGTATACATCTTGAACTCCACTTTTTCCACTTTTATAATAGTTTATTCTAGTTGCATAGGTTCAGAAATTGTAAATGGGTCAGTCTCAAATCTATATCTGTAGTCCATATCAAGAGAGAAGGAGAAAGGGTGGTGGGAGGTATTCAGTCTTCTACTAGATATTATCCCTTTTCTTATTCCTTAGACACTTCAAATTCAGTGTGTTCAAAACTGAGCCCATGCTCATTCTACTATGCTGTTATTCCTTTATTCATTATCTCAGTGAATCCTTATACCCATATATTGTTCAAAACCTGTGTCGTCTCATAGCTCCATGGTTAATCTGCAAGCAAATCCTAACAACTTTGTTTATATATTTACTTACATGTTTATTTATAATTAAAACATAGATAATATACAATAGTAATATAGTTTCAGGTGTACAACATTGTTATTCAACATTAACATACCTAATGAAGTGATCACCGCAATAAACCTAGTAACCATCTGTCAAGATATGAGGTTATTATGATATTATATGCTATATATTACTTCCTTGTGACTTACTTACATAATAACTGGAAATTTGTACCTCTTAATCCCTTTCAACTTTTCTGCTATCTCCCCTACCATCTTTCCCTTTGGCAACCATCAGTTTGTTCTTTATGTTTATGAAACTTTCTGTTTTTTTTTTTAGTTCATTTGTTATACTTTTTAGGGTTCCACATACATGTAAAATAATGTATTATTTGACCTCCTTTGCCTTAATTCACTTAATCCCCTCTAGGTTCATCCATATTATCATAAATGGCAAGATTTTGTTCTATTTATGGCTGAATAATATTTCATTGTACCACATCTTTATCCATTCATCTATTGATGGACTCCTAGGTTGCTTTTATATCTTGGCTATTATAGATAATGCTACAATGAACATAATGATACATATGTCATTTCTTTATTTATTTTAAATTTTAATTATTTTACTTTTCAATTGTAGCTGGTATATTATGTTAGCTTCAGGTGTATAACATAGTATTAGACATTTATACAACTTATAAAGTAATTCCTCCAATAAGCCTGGTACCCACCTGGCACCATACAGAGTTATTACAATATTATTGACTATATTTCCTGTGCTGTACTTTACATCTCCATGACTGTTTTGTAACTGCCAATTGGTACTTCTTAAATCTCTTTACCCTTTTCACCCTGCCCCCTAATGCCTCTCCCATTTGGAAACCATCAGTTTCTTTTCTGTTTCTATGAGTTGTTTTCTGTTTTGATTACTCATTTTGTTTTTTAGATTCCACATATAAGTGAAATAATATGGTATTTATCTTTCTCTTGTGATTTATTTCACTTAGCATAATACCCTCTAGGTCCTTCCATGTTTTTGAAAATGGTAAAATTTCATTCCTTTTAATGGTTGAGTAATATTCCATTGTATATATATGTACCACATCTTTTTTATCCAATTGTCTATCAATGGATACTTAAGTTGTTTCCATATCTTACTATTGTAAATGAAATAGTCTTCTTTTTCTCTTATTATAGCCTTTGTTTTATGTCTGTTTTGTCTGATATAAGTATTGCTACCCCACCTTTTTTAAAAATTTCCATTTGCATGAAATATCTTTTTGCATCCTTTCACTTCCAATCTGTATGTGTCTTTCGATCTGAAGTGGATATGTTGTAGGTAGCAAATGTATGGATCTTGTTTTCTTCTCTATTCAAATACCCCAAGTCTTTTGATTGAAACAGTTAATCCATTTACATATAAAATAATTACTTATTTTTAACTTATGTAAATATATTGGGGTGACATTAATATAGTAAAATTATATAGGTTTTAAGTGTATATTTCTATAATACATCATCTATATATTGCACTGTATGTTCATCACCAAGGGTCAATTCTCCTTCTATCACCATATATTTGACCCCCTTTACCCTCTTTTACCACTCCCCTCCCCCCTTACCACCTGGTAATCACTAAACTGTTAGTCTGTGTCTATGAGTGTTTTTGGTTGATTAACTAAATCTTTTAGTTTTCTGTTTTATATCCTACATATGAGTGAAATCATATAGCTCTCGACTTTTTCTGTCTGATTTATTTTACTTAGCATTATAATCTCAACATCCACCCATGTTGTCACAAATGGCTGTATTTCATCTTATGGTCTAGCAATATTCCATTGAATATATGTACTACATCATTTTTATCCATTCATATATAGAAGAACACTTTGGTTGTTTCTATGTCTTGGCCACAGTAAATAATGCTGCAATGAGCATAGGGTTACATATATCTTTATGAATAAATGTTTTCACATTTTTAGTGTAGATACCCAGAAGAGGGATTGCTGAGTAATTCTACTCTTAATTTTTTGGGGAACCTCCATACTGTTTTCCATATGGGTGTACCAATTTACATTCCTACCAACAGTATATGAGGGTTCCTATTTCTCCACAACCTCTCCAAAAGTTATTACTGGCCTTGTTGATGATAGCCATTCTAACAGGTCTGAGGTAGTATCTCATTTTGATTTTGATTTGCATTTCCCTAATAACTAATGAAGTCGAGCATTTTTTCATATATCTGTTGGCTGTTTATATGTCTTTTTGGGAGAAGTGTCTGTTTAGGTCCTCAGCCCATTGTGTAACTGGATCGTTTGTTGTTTTTTTTTGTTGAGTTGTATATGTTCTTTATAAATTTTGGATATCAGCCCCTTATTGGAGGTGTTGTATCCAAATAGTTTCTCCCATTCGGTTTGTTGCTTCTCTATTTAGTTGACGGTTTCTTTTGCTGAGCAGAAGCTTTTTAATTTGATATAGTCCCACTCATTTATTTTTGCTTGTACCTCCTTTGCCTTTGAGGTCAAATTCATAAAATTCTCTCTGATCGCAAGGTCCATAAATTTAGTACCTATGCTTTCTTCTATGCAATTTGTCGTTTCAGGTTTTATGTTTAGGTCTTTGATCCATTTTGAGTTAATTTTGATATATGGTGACAGCAGTCTAGTTTCATTCTTTCGTACTTGGCTTTCCAATATTCCCAGCACCATTTATTCTAGAGTCTTTCTTTCTCCATTGTGTGTTTTTAGCTACTTAGTCGAAAATTATATGCCCATAATGGGGGTTCTCAATTCTGTTCTCAATTTCTGGGTTCTCAATTCTGTTCCATTGTTCTGTGTGTCTGTTTTTTTTTTTTTGTTATTGTAGTTTTGTTTTTTGCTAATACCATGCTGTTTTGATTATTGTTGCTTTGTAGTATAAATTAAAATCAGGGAGTGTGATATCTTCAGCCCTGTTCTTTTTTCTCAGGAGTGCTTTGGCTACTCAGGGTCTTTTGTGATTCCATACAAACACGATGATTTTTTTGTTCTATTTTTTGTAAAAATACCATCGGATTTTGATGAGGATTGTCTTAAATCTGTATATTGCTTTGGGTAATATGGCCGTTTTAAGTATGTTGATTCTTCCAATCCATGAACACAGATTGTGTCTTCTTCAATTTCTTTTAATAATGTCTTATAGTTTTTAGTTAAGTTTATTCCTATGTATTTTATTTTTCTTGATGCAATTGCAAAAGGAATTGTTTTTTTCCATTTCTTTTTCTGAAATTTCATTGTTATTATATAGAAACACAATGGATTTTTTGTACATTGATTTTGTATCCTGCAACGTTACTGTATTTGTCTATTTCTAACAGTTTTTTGGTGGCTTCTTTAGGGTTTTCTATATGAAGAATCTTGTCATCTGCAATAAGTGACAATTTATTTCTTTACCCCAATTTGGATGCCTTTTATTCCTTTCTGTTGTCTAATTGCTCTAGCAAGGACTTACAATACTCTGCTGAATAAGAGTCATGACAGGGGGAATTCCTGTCTTATTTCTGATTTTAGAGGAAAAGGTTTCAGTTTTATACCATTAAGTAAGATATTAGCTGAGGGTTTGTTGTATATGGCCTTTTTTATGTTGAGGTACTTTCCTTTACACCCATTTTCTATAAGTGTTTTAATCATAAATGGGTATTGTATCTAGTCAAATGGTTTTTCTGCATCTATTGACATGTTCATCTGATTTTTATCCTTTATTCTATTTATTATATGTGGAGTATCTCATTATTCAATTTGTATATGTCAGACCCTCCTTGTGTCCCTGGAATGAACCCCACTTCATTGAGCTGTATAATCTTTTTAGAATATTGTTGTATTTGATAGTATATTGTTTAGAATTTTTGCTTGATTATGGATGTTGTTCTGTTGTTTTCTCTTCTTGTGTTATCCTAACCGTGTTTTGTTTGCCTCATAAAATGTGTTAGGAACTATTGCCACTCTTCAACTTTTTGGAAGAGTTTGAAGAGGATAGATTATTAAATCATCTTTAAATGTTTGGTAGAATTCACTAGTGAAGTCACTTGGTCCTGGACTTCTGCTTTTGGGTTGTTATTGATGATTGTTTCAATTTCTTTACTGTTGATTGGTCTATTTTGATTTTCCAGTTTTTCATGATTCAGTCAGAAAGATTATATATTTCTAAGAACTTGTCCATTTTTTCTAGATTATTGAATTTGGTGACATATCATCCTTCATAGTATTCTTGTGTGATCCTTTCTATTTCTGTGATATTTGTTATAACTTCTCTTTCATTTCTGATTTCATTTGTGTCCCTTCTTTTTTCCTTAGTGAGTCTAGCCAAGGGTTGGTCAATTTTGTTAGTCATTTCAAAGACCAGCTCTTTATTGCATTACTTTTTTTTCTATTGTCTTTTTGTTCTCTATTACACTTAATTGTGCTCTAATTTTTATTATTTCTCTCTTTCTTCTGATTTGGGTTTCATTTGCTCTTCTTTCTTTAGTGCCTTTTTTTCTTTTTTTAAATCAGTCATGACTTTCCTTTTTCTTTTTAAGATTTTGTTGGGGAATTGGGAGAGGGAAACAGCATTGAGGAACTGGGGAAGGGAAAAGACATGTTGTTGTCCTTTTGTTCTACAGTCTAGTTGTGGACGACGTTGCTTCACTGGCCCATGTTGGTATTATCATTGCGCTGTTCTCAGGTGAGGCATATCGGTCATCAGCCTCTGGACGGCTGCTCACAGCGGCTCTTGGCAGCTCACACTGGCTGCCAGCAGCTCACGCTGGCTGCCGGCCACTCACTGCAGCTTACGGCAGTCCATTGCAGCAGAGGCTGCAGCTATGCCGACCTGGGGACTCACAGCATCCCAGCTCCAGGTGGAGCTGTTATTCACCATCTTAGCTGTAGAGGGCAGTGTCACTGGCCCTCATATGTGGGATCTGGACCAGGGCTGCTGGCGTCCCAAGCCAGCTTTTTTTTTTTTTTTTTTTTTAAAGATTTTATTGGGGAATTGGGGGAGGGGAACAGCTTTGGGGAATCAGAGAAGGTAAACAGACAACTTGCTGTCGTTTTGTTCTTCAGTCTAGTTGTGGAGGATGTCACTTCACTGGCCCATGTTGGTATTATCATTGTGTTCTTCCTGGGTAAGGCAATCGGTCACCTGTCACTGGATGGCCACTCTCAGTGGCTCAGGGCAGCTCATGTCAGCTGCTACTCACGCTGGCTGCCAGCCATTCACAGTAGCTCATGGCAGCCCACTGCAGCCTTGCTGCAGCCTATGCTGTCGCTGCCAAGCCAGCTCTTAACCAACGCCACTCAGCGGGCTCTCTCTAATTCTTTATAATGTAATAATGTGGTTGTTCAGCTGGGATTTTTCTTGTTTCTTGAGATATGCCTGTAATTATATAAATTTCTCTCTTCACAGTAACCCAATAATTTTGATACGATGTATTTTTATTCTCATTTGTTTCTATGTACATTTTGATCTCTCCTTTTATTTCTTCTTTGACGCAGTCATTCTTTAGTAGCATCTTGCTTAATCTCCACATATTTGTGGTTTTCCCCGCTTCCTTTTTGCAGCTGATATCCAATTTCAAAGCTTTGTGGTCAGAGACTATTTTTGATATGATTTCAATCTTCTTAAATTTGCTTAGGCTAGTTTTCTTTCCCATCACATGGTCTACCCTTGAGAATGTTCCATGTGCATGAGAAAAGAATGTATAGTCTGGTGTTCTGGGATGAAAGCTGTATAAATATCAATTATGTCCATTTGGTCTCAGGTATCACTCAAGGCTAATATTTTCTTATTGATGTTCTGTTTGGTTGATTTATCCATAGCTGTCAATGGCATCAATTTAGGTACCCTAGTATAGTTGTATTTTTGTCAGTTTATCCCTTTCGTTTTATTTGCAGTTGCTTTATATAGTTTGGTCTTCCCTGATTGGGAGCATATATATTAATAAGTGTTATGTCTTCTTGCTGTATTGTGCCATTTATCATAATGAAATGTCAATATTTGTCTCTTGTTACCTTTTTTATCCTGAAGTATGTTTTATTAGATGTACGTATAGCCACACCCTCTTTTCTCTAGATGCCATATGCTTAGAATACTGTTTTCCATCCTTTCACTTTGAGTTTATATTTGTCCTTGCAGCTGAAATGTGTCTCTTGAAGGCAGCATCTGGTTGGATTTTATTTTTTGATCCAATCTCCTATGCTGTGTCTTTTTAATGATGAGTTCAGTCCTTTTATATTTAGGGTGATTACTGATTTCTTACAGCCATTTTATCTTTTATTTTCTAGTAGCTCACTATGTCCATTGTTTCTTTGTGTTTCTGTCTGTTATTTTAGTTTGGTGGTATTGTATGATTTCTTCCTCTGTTTCCTGTTTTTTTATGTTATGTGTCTTAGTTCTGGATTTTTTTTTTTGAGTGTTTACCATTAAGTTTATATAAAGGAAAGTTTCATATATACAGTAGTCCTTTTCCTTCACCATGCATCTTATCTCCCATTCCTTTGCAAATTCAGACCTTTACCCCCTTCCCTTTTATGCTTTTGTTGTCATAAATTATTCCTAATTATGCTGTGAGTTCATTTCTGAATCGCAGTAGCAAATGGTCTACCTCTTCTCTTTTTCGTTTATTTATGTTTTTATCTCCTTTTACCATTTATGTTATGTTTAAGTGTATAGTGCCCTATTCTAGGGGTTGTCATTTCCTGCTTTTGTCTACCTGTTAGCAATCTTACTCATGGTTTTGTATCTTTTTGTCTTTTTGTTTCAGGAAAAATAACCTCCTTCAGTATTTTCTGTAATGCAGGCCTTGTGGTGGAAAATTCGCTCAGCTTGTGTATATCTGGAAATGTCTTTATTACTCCTTCATACCTAAAGGATAACTTTGCTGGATATATTATCCTTGACTGGTAATTTCTCTCCTTTTATAGTTTGAATATTTGATTTCACTCCTTCCTGGATTACAGAGTTTCTGCTGAAAAGTTTGATGATAATCTAATGGGCTTTCATTTGTAGATTACCATCTTCTTTTTCCTGGCTGCCTGGAAAACTTTTTGTTTCTCATTAATTTTGACAGTTTTAGTATAATTTGCCTTGGAGAAGGTCTCTTAGGACTGAGGTAATTAGATGTTCTATTTGCTTCTTGGATTCAAGGGTCCAGTTCTTTCCATAGGTTTGGGAAATTCTCACCAGCTATTTGTTTGAATAGGCCTGTGCCCTTCTCTCTCTCTCTCTCTTTTCCTTCTGGTATACCCAATATACTTATATTGCACTTTTATTTATTTTTTTAAGATTTTTTTGGGGAATTGGGGGAGGAGAACAGCATTGGGGAATTGGGGAAGGGGAACAGAAAAGTTGCTGTCTTTCTGTTCTTCAGACTAGTTGCGGAGGACGTTGCTTCACTGGCCCATGTTGGTATCATCATTGCGTTCTTCCTGGATGAGGCAGATTGGTCGTCAGCCTCTGGATGGTCACTCACCGTGGCTATTGGCAGCTCACACTGGCTGACGGCCACTCACGCTGGCTGTGGGCCACTCACTGTAGCCTATGGCAGCCCACTGCAGCAGGGGCTGCAGCCTACATCATTGCTGGGGCTCACAGAGCCGCTGTAGAAGGCAGTGTCACTGGCCCTCATATATGGGATCCAAACCAGGGCTGCTGGCATCCCAAAACCAGCTCTTAACCACTGCGCCACTCGGCCGGCCCTCTTATGTTGCTCTTTTTGATGGAGTCAGATAGTTCTTATAGAGTTCTTTCATTTGTTTTAACTCTTGTTTCTCTCTTCTTCCATCTGTGTCATTTCCAGATTTCTATCTTTAGTATCACTAATTCTTTCCTCCATCTGGTCAACTCTATTTCCTAACCTGACAATTTCATTCTTTATCTCTTTTATTGAGTTCTTCAGCTCCAGAATTTCTATTTGGTTCTTTAAAAATTTTTTTTTTTAAATCATCTTTATGTATGAGTGATATTTGCCTGAGCTTTTTTTTTTTTTTTTTTTTTTTTTTTTGTAGTGTCTTTGTCTGATTTTGGTATCAGAGTAATGTGGGCATCATAAATTGTGTTTGGAAGTATTTCTTTCTCCTCAATTTTTGGAATAATTTGAGAAGAATAGGTATCAAATCTTTAAATGTTTAGAAGAATTCAACTGTGTGTCTGTGTGTTCTTGGAACTTTGTTTGTTGGGAATTCAAATTATTATTACAGATTCAATTTTATTACTAATAATTGATCTGTTCAGGTTTTCTGTTTCTTCCTGATTCAGTCTTTGAAGATTGTATGTTTCTAAAATTTATTCGTTTCTTCTAGGTTGTCAAATGTGTTGGCATATAATTGTTTGTAGTAGTGTCTAATGATTCCTTGTATTAATTTAGTGTATGTTTTAACTTCTCTTTCATTTTTTTTATTTTATTTATTTGAGCCCTCTTTCTTTCTTTCTTTTTTGGATGAGTCTGGCTAAAGGTTTATCAACTTCATTGGTCTTTTCAAGGAAACTGTTCTTAGTTTCATTGATCTTTTCTTTCTCTTTCTTTTCCTTTCTTCTCTTTTCATTTCTTTCCTTTCTGTCATCTCATTCTGATCTTTATAATTTCCTCCCTTCTGCTAACTTTGGGCTTTCTTTTTTTCTTTTCCTAGTTCTTTTAGGTATAATGTTTGATTGAGATGTTTTGTTTTTGTTGTTTCTTAAGGGGGTCTGTTTTTTTTGTTTGTTTGTTTGTTATTTTTTGAGGGCAGTGTCACTGGCCCTCACATGTGGGACCGAACCGGGGCCGCTGGCTTCATAAGCCAGCGCTTAACCACTGCGCCACTCGGCCGGCCCAAGGGGCTCTGTTTTGCTCTACACTTCCCTCATCATTGCTTTTGCTGTATCCCATAGATTTTAAATCATTTTGTTTTTATTTTATTTTTTTATTCCCTCTTTGATTTCTTCATTGACTTATTGGCTGTTTAGTTAACATGTTAAACCTCCACGTGTTTGTATTTTTTACACTTTTCTTCTTGTAATAGATTTTTGGTTTATAGTGTTATGGCTGGAAATGATGCTTGATATGATTTCAGTCTTCTTACATTCATTCAGACTTTTCGTATGGTCTAACATGTGATCTATCCTGGAGAATGTTCCATGAACATTTGAAAAGAAAGTGAAGTCTTTTGTTTTGGGATGAAATGTTCTGTATGTATATATCAATCCATCTAAACTAATGTGTTGTTTAAGGCAGTGTTTTCCTTGTTGATTTTCTGTCTGGATGATCTATCTATTGCTGTAAGTTGGGTGTTATAGTTTCCTATTATTGTTTATACTGTCAATCTCCTCCCTTTATCTCTGTTAATAATTACTTTATGTATTTAGGTACTCCTGTGTTGGGTACATAGATGTGCATAAGTGATATATCCCCTTGTGGATTGATCCATTCATCATTATGTAATGTTCTTTGTGCCTTACTACAGTCTTTGTTTTAAAGTATAATTTTTCTGATGTGAATATTGCTATTCAGCTTTCTTTTTGTTTTTATTTTCATAAAATATCTTTTTCCATGCATTTTCTTTCAGTCTGTGTATATCTTTATGTCAGAAGTGAGTCCCTTCTGGGCAGCATATGTATGAATCTATTTCGTTTCCAGTCAGACACCCAGTGTCTTGATTTGAGCAGTTAACCCATTTAAATTTATTATTGATTGGTATGTACTTATTGCCATTCTGTTAATTGGTTTCTGATTGTTTTTATAGTTCTACCCTGTTCATTTTTTCTCTTGTTCTCTTCCCTTGTGACTTGATTGCTTTCTTTAGTGTTATGTTTGGATTTATTTCTCTTTATTTTTTATATATTTAATATAGGTTTTTGGTTTGTGGTTACTCTGAAATTTATGTATAACTTCCTGTGTATATATATCACAGTTTATTTTTATTTTGATGGCTGCTTAAGGTCAAACACATTCTAAAAGTACTACAGTTTTATTCCCGTCCCTCACGTTTTATAGTTTTGAACTCATATTTTACATATTTCTGTGTGTGTCTCTTAGTTTATTATTGTAGATGTGGATGACTTTACTAGTACTTCTTTTAACCTTTATACTAGCTTTATAAGTGGTTGATGCACTATCTTTACTATATGTTGTATTTTATCAGTGTAGTTTTTTCTTTTCTATATTTACTTGCTCTGAGGGATGGCCTTTTCTTTTCTACTTATAGAAGTCCCTCTAGCATTTCTTGTCATGGAAATTTAGTGGTGATAAACTCTTAGCTTTTGCTTGTCTGGGAAAATTTTTATCTCTCTTTCAATTCTAAATAATAACCTAGAGTATTCCGGATTTTAGGTTTTATTCCTTTCATCATTTTGAAAATATCCTGCCACTCTCTTCTAGCCTGCAAAGTTTCCAATGAAAAAAATCAGCTGATGGTCTGTGGGGCTTCCCTTTTATGATAACCAGTTGTTTTTTTTCTTGCTCCTTTTAAGGTTTTCTCTTTGTCTTTAACTTCTAACAGTTTAATCACGATTTGTCTGTGGATCTTTGTGTTCTTTTTGTTTGGGACTCTCTGTGCTTCCTGAACTTGAATGTTTGCTTCAAGTTAGGGAAGTTTTCAGCCATCTTTTTAAAATAAATTTTCTGTCCTTTTTTCTCTCTCTCTTCTACTTCTGGGATGCCTATAATGCAAATGTTAGCATGCTTGATGTTGTCCCAGAAGTCCCTTAAATTCTTCTCATTTAAAAAGCAAAACTTTTTTATTTTTGCTCTTTCAGTTGTGTGATTTCCACTACTTTGTCTCCCATGTCACTGATCCATTCATCTGCATCATTTTATCTGCTGTTGATTCCTGCTAGTGTATTTTTTTATTTCATTTATGTATTACTCAGCTTAAATTCTTTTTCACATATTCTATTTCTTTGTTGAAGTTCTCACTGTATTCATCCATACTTCTGTGTTTAGTGAGTAGCTTTATGACTACTCTTTATCTGTTATACTGCTTATCTCATTTTACTTAGTTCCCGCTCTAGATTTTTGTCTTACTTTGTCACTTGGAACATATTCCATTGTCTCCTCATTTTGCCTAAGAGCCTGTGTTTGTCCTCTGTATTAGGTAGATCAGCTATGTCTCATGGTATTGAAATAGTGTCCTGTGCATATGCAGAAGGTGTCCTGTGGAGCCCAGTAGTGCAATCTCACCTGGTTACCAGAACCAGGTCCTATAGGGACCAGCGTTGCCTGTATATGTACTGCTGTAGTGGTTGGGCCGTGATTGTTCTGTGTGCCCTATTGAGTGGGGCTGGCTCCTTCTTGGCTGTCTGAGAGGTCTGGCCCCAACTGCTGCGGGCACACAGGTGGGTAGGTCTGGCCCCTGGCCTAGCTTACTGGGGACTGGCTGTCACTGCTGTGGGTGCCTAGTGTGGGGAGCAGTTTCTGGTGTGGTTGGCTGTGGAGTTTGTGCATGACTGTTACTGTGTGCGGGGCAGGTCTTTGGTGTGGGTAACTGCGAGGACTGACCTCTACTGTTGTGGGTGTGTTGGTGTGTGGAGGCTAGCCCCTCAACCCTACTTTGGGGGCAATCTATTGACACTTGGTTGGATGCTGGTGGGAGTCACCACTTAGGGGGCATGCCAGGTACCTGCTGGGTACTGGAGGCTGGAAGTTGCTTTGGATCTCACCAGGGTTCCTACTGGGTTCTGAAGGGTGGGGTGCCACTTTGAAGGCCATCCAGGTGCTGGGAGTCAGACTTCTGCTTTGGGGACTCACCAGGGTATGCACCAATAACTGGAGGATGTGGTCCTGCCTTGGGGGCTTGCCCCAGGGACTACAGGGTGATGGATGGTGGGATGCTACCTTGGGGACCCACTGGGTTTCTTGCCAGGTGCTAGAGGTTGGGGTGCCACTTGTGGGTTGCTGGGGCACCTGCCTCATTTTAGAGGTTGATGTGTTACTTTGGCGGCCCATTGGGTGTTAGAGGGTGGGCCACTGCTTTGAAGGCCTACTGGATTTTGAGAGGGTGGGATACCACTTGGGAGAGTGTATGCTGGCCTGGATGGGGAGATTGGGCTAGGCAGGTTCTCTGAGAATGCCAGGTTGGGCAAATATTTATCAGGTTAATAGACAGTATGGGACCTGGCACCCACCAGCACAGGCAGGCTGGGAGAAAGGAGGGCAAACAAAGCAAAGAAAGAGAGAATGGCACTTCCATCCCTGGAGATAGCCCAAAAAGCATATGACCTAATATTAGTCAATACATCTCCTTCACATATGACCTAAGAGCCTTTCAATCTACTCTCTCTGTGCTGTGAATTTCTGTGAGTGAGATTGTGTGTGGACCCTTTAAGCAAACTCTATGTTCCTCCATCCCCTTACCTTCCCTCTTTCCAGGTGCTGGGGCCTGATTATAGTGAGATGGTGTGTGGGTCCTTTAGGGGAAGGTGCTCTGTTCCCACAGCCCCTCAGCTCTCCAGAACATAAGACTTGATGTCTCTCTCAACCATATGTTATGGGGCTCCTCTTTCCAGTGCAGGACCCCAAGCCTGGAAAGCCCACTCTTGGTGAGGGCAGCTTCCTGTGGTTGTGATATCCCTCCCATTTGCGGGACTCTATTTTGCTGCCCCTCTTAACCATCTCGATGTGGCTTTTTCATTATATCCACAGTTATAGAGAATCCATTCTGCTAGTTTTCAGGTTGTTCTCAGTGATAGTTGCTTTATATTTACTTGTAATTTTGATGTGTCCATAAGAGTAGGGGAGTCCAGGTTCTTCCTACTCTGCCATCTTAACACCTCACCATAAGAATTCTATTTTTAATTATTTTTTGACTCTTATTTTTCCCTTATCCCACTGCTATTTTCTTTTTGTTTAAACCTCTACAATTTCTTCCTTAAGTTATAGCATTAGTCGCCTCACTGTTTTTCATATCTCCAGTCTTGATCTTTTTCAGTCCATTTACCACATTGCAGCCTTAGTGAGTTTTCTAAATTTTAAATTGGATCAAGTCACTCCTTTGTTTTAAAACTTTTCATGACCTCCCTGAACATTCAGAATAAAATTATGGTATCTTAGTGTAATATGTAAAACCTTTCCTGATCTGATTCTACCACTTTCTTTTTGTTTTTTTTTTAAAGATTTTATTGGGAAATTGGGGGAGGGGAACAGTGTTGGGGAATTGGGGGAGGGAACCAGCCAAGTTGTTTTTCTTCAGTCTTCGTTGTGGAGGGCACCAGTCACCATCTGGCTTCCCATCGACAGCTCGTGGCCTCTAAGCTCAAGGTGTTGTGTTCAATCTTAGTTCCAGGTGGGCGTAGCCACCATCCCATATGGGAGTCGAACCAGCAGCCTTGTTGTTAATAGCACACACCCCATCCAGTGAACCATCTTAGCGCAGCGCAGCTCAAGGTACCGAGTTCAATCTTTCTTTTTTTTAGTTGCAGGTGGGCATAGCCCACCATTGAACAGGCAATCTTGTTGTTACACTAGCTGAGCCGTCCTACCACCTGTTGACAGCTCAGCGACAGTTCAGCTAGGGTGCAGCATTCACTAGCCCATGTGAGAATCAAACCGGTAGCCGTGTTGCTCAAAGCATGCACTCTAAGCCAACTCTTAACCAACTGAGAGCCACTCGGCCAGCCCAGCTACCTACCACTTTCTATAGGAAGTCTCCTTGGATTTGCCTTTATACTCACTAATCCTCCTCTCTTGATATGGACTTAATGCTTATATTTTACAATTCCATAGTATTCCTCTGCACCATTAGAGCACTCATCACATGGTACTGGCATTGCTTTTACTTTTTATTGCCATTTAAATACATCCTGTTTAATTAATCTTTATATCTGACAAGAGAAAAACTCTGAGATGTCCTAAATTAAATCACAGCAGGCCAGAGGGTAGGAGGAAGAGACAAGGAAGTTAATAAGTTAATAGCTGTGGGCCACAATCAACAAAAGACTGATCACATTCCTTAATGTATTCTAGGGCTTTATTAAATTAAGTTTAAAAGAAATCGTAAGTTATTTTAAATATGACCAACCTACCATTTCAAGCCTTTTGACCTTATATCAACTTTGAGTTAACTTCCAGGCAGCATCCTGCTTAAGCATGAACTTTCCAGACTTTTGCCCACAACCAATCCAGGAACATAAAATACTTCTTCCTCATGGATTATTTACCTATTCCAGAACTTTTCCCACTTTACCTTTTCCTGCACTGCCACATTATCTATAACCAATGGAAATTCTTTTAAAACAACTTCTACCTTTCTTTCCCAAACTCATTGTATGAAAGTGCCCCATTAACTCAGACGCGTTTGTCTTCTCCATCTAGCTCTGCTGCTGGCAGTTTAGATTGCATGCTCAGATCTAGATTATTTTTCTGGCTAGCAGATAGCTCAAGAAACCCTTTCTTTCAGGACAAGTTTTGGTTTTGAAGGTTTCTGGGTTTTTTTTACACATCTCTATTAGTGCCTTGACATCATCTCTTGGAACACTGGAATATTTATTGAAAGAATGTGTGAAAGAAGAGTGAAAAATTTTGAAATCTAAATTGAAGAATTTAGGTTCCTAAGCAGGAAAATGGCAGGAATATCATTGATAACTAGATAAGGTGAAGATATCTGGCTGTATATAGAGATGGTGAGAAAACTGATAACTACAAGGCTTTTTAAACAGGTGTGAGGTCAAAGAGACTTGAAATGGTAGGTTGGTGATATGCAAAATAACTCTTGATTCCTTTTAAACTTATTTTAATAAATCCCTAGAATGCATTATGTCATTGGCCCCAATAAAGATTATAGAATCACTTCACAATATTCTCAAAGCAGTATGTGTTCTGAATTTATATATATTTATATATATAAAAATCATATATATATACATTATAATTAACACTGCAATGTAAAGTAAGACAGTAACACTTTAAGTTGTTTTATTCTAATGTGATTACAATTTGTTTAAAACAAGCTTCTTTCTTTTATGTTTTAATTTTTCCTCATTGGGACTTCTAGCTAGAAAAGCCCTAAGGGCTTAAAGTTGCATGTTGGTTTTATAATATATGTGGTGGAAGCTCTATTTCCTTCATATGTGCTTGCCAAGTGCTGCCATGATTGGCCTTCTAAAGTGAAACACTTTGCTTATTTAATTCATATCAATAGAAAGCTTAGAATAATTTGACTCCTTCTGAAGTCAAGTTCAGAAAACTGGTATTTATTTTCCTTAAACAGCCTAGAAGTGCAATATGCCATTTTGTTGCAGGTGTTAACATTTGTTAAATTTGATTAATATGATATTTATTTTCAAGGTCCATCATGCTTTGAATAATTTCAAAAACTATGAATTTAGCTGTTCTAAATTAAGCAAGTATGACCTAGTATTTCTCTTACCAGTAGTTGTACCAACAGAAAACAATTGGTATTACCTCACTCCCTGATTCTCATTGGCAAGGTTAAAAAGCTATTTGTGTCTTTACTTTAGTTAGAGATGCTCTAGCATGTGATTAAAAATATATTTAACTCAAGCAAGAGAAGCTTGTTGAATACTAACCTATGCATTTTGATTTTCAACTGTTGAAGAGCTTTCCCTTCTTCTTAATCTATATAAAACTATTACGATTTTTCAATGGCCCATATTCCGTTTGAAGCTAATCCTTTAGTTCAGTAAGTAATAAAAAGCATTAACAGCTTCATATTATATGAAAAGAACTCCCAAGTAGGCAATGGGCACAGCGTTTTTGTTAAATGATTCTGACTATCCAGCCTGTATAGCGATGTTGGATTCTGTGGTTACTGCATTATTTTATAAACAATCTCTATATTACTTTCAAAGGAAAATAAAAATTTTGAACTTTATCTACTACATCATGATGAATTATTTTCTTCTAAGAGGAATAAATGTTTTCTGATTATTTTAGCATCATGTTTTTAAACTATAAATGTGTTATTAAATTATCCCACAAAAAATTCTTAAAACCCTTTTGTTATAAATAAAGCACAGATATAGAAAAACACACAAATGTATGGCTTAAGAAATTCTTTTAAGGCAGACATCATTTTAACTACCACCCAGGTAAAGAAATAGAAATTTACCACCCACCTCAGAAGGTCTGCAGTTGCTGACTCCCAATCATAATCCCACCCCCTCCGGATGGCAACCACTATGTTGACTTTTATAGTCATCAGGTGCTTGCAACTTTATCACTGATGTGTTCATCCCTGACACTATAATCTAATCTTGCCCAATTAAAATATTTATTCTACAGGTCCCTTATTCATCTTTTTCTTCACAATTTATTTCTTAAAGACCTGTGGGAATGTTGACTGTAATTTAAGAAGTTACTCCATTTTTCCATATTCCCTCTAACTTGGCAGCTGGATTCAGAGGCTTGATCAGACTCAGGGTTGATTGCTTTGGGTTTTCATTCATGAAGAGGCACTTAATGCTGTTTTCTCCCTTTTTCTGATGATGCTCAATATCTAAATCTATTAATTCATTGGGAGTTGCGAACAGCAATATTCTAATTCTATCATTTCGTTTTTAAATATTAGGTGGATAAAAATACATATTTCCCCATATTTGGTTACCTAGTAGAATAGTTCATACAGGAAAGTCAGGATAAATACTCGATTCTTTACCTTTAATTATTAGTTTTCAAGATAATGAGTTGACTCCCTATTATCCTTAGGAGATGACTTGTTAGTATTTTTAAAAAATGTGATTATAAACTCATAGATTAAAAATTTTAATTGAGGGCCGACCGAGTGGTGCAGTGGTTAACAGCTGGTTTTGGGATGCCAGCAGCCCCGGTTCGGATCCCACATATGAGGGCCAGTGACACTGCCCTCCACAGCTAACAACAGCTCCACCTGGAGCTGGAATGTATGAGCCCTGGCAACGGTGTAGGCTGCAGCCCCTGCTGCAGTGGGCTGCCATAGGCTACAGTGAGTGGCCGGCAGCCAGCATGAGCAGCTGGCAACCAGCGTGAGCTGCCAATAGCTGCAGTGAGCTACATCCAGAGACCGGCGACCCATCTGCCTCATCCAGGAAGAGCACAATGATGATACCAACATGGGCCAGTGAAGCAACATCCTCTGCAACTAGACTGAAGAACAAAGAAGACAGCAACGTGTCTGTTCCCCTTCCCCGATTCCCCTTCCCCCAATTCCCCAATAAAATCTTTTAAAAAAAATTTTTTTGATTGAAATTTTTCTCTTTGAAGCTCAAATTATTATATTCTTGGCCAGTAAGAACCTCTGAAGTTGGCACCTGAGACTTTTTGATATCTTCCTAATAATCTTTAGTTGTTTCTTCTTTATCCAATGTAACAATGTTCCAGGTTTATCATCTTCTTCAGACCTGGAATGATCCATTTCTCTAAGAAACATTAGTTTCTGTTAGTGGTAAATAACATTTCAAGACTATTATCTAGGCAAAGGGAAATTTGATTAGCCATTGTTTCTCGGCTTCTTTAGTGGACAAAACTAGAATGTTTTACATACACAGACACACACAAACACACACTTACACTCACACGCATATAAATTCATATTGATATTTCAAATACAGGACTATAGATTTTTTTTTACATAACCTCATTTATATTTTACTTCTTTACTCCAAACTGAAAACTGTATTTGTCAGGGACACCAGATATCGCAGAATTAGAATAACCTATAATTACTTTTGCCTTTGGTATACATTATTTTGGAAAGAACCATGGCCTAATGATGTCACTCTATATATATTGCTATTTATGGATGTTCTAAGAAAGAACACCATTGAATTTGTCCTATTTGCTTGCCAAGTTCCTATAATTTTATTATTTTAGAGTTATTTTATATTTTGACTCAAGGCAAATTTTGCTGTCTTCCCAGATAGCACCTTCTTCTTTGGTCTTCTTACTCTTCAGTTCCTTCAACCCCAAAAGATTCTATAATCCTGTAATAAGCATTTCCTTTAGAATGTTATTAACTTAGGGTCTGGTTTTCCAAATAAATATTAGATTGACACCCATTGTATGTTTTATCAAGTACTGGATGGTCAAATTCATAAGAAGTGAGTTTTGTCACTGTGATCAGCAGGTGTTAAACAAGTAGAAAAATTAAATGGTTGCTAATTAAAAATATTTATTGTAACATAATTAGTGACTTTTGTTTAATTCAGGAGAAAAGGTTTCTATTAGTTGATAGAGTGTCATTGAGGAAAAACACTTCTGGAATATCCTCTTTTCCCTGCAGTGGTGGACTTTCCTAAATATCTGCATTTGAACCCATTTTATTTAATACTTTAATTGACATGATTTGGATGTATTATTCACAAAATAAAGAGAAAGAAAATAAGGAAAGGATCAGGATGTTTGCATTTTTTACTACAATTATCAACAATACTTTCCATCATGAAAGTTCTACATAATAGTTGTGATCAATTGTCTTCTATAGACAAAGAATTTGTTTGCATTTTCTAGTGTAAAGATTGTTTTTCATCATAGAAATCCAATTAAGACCACTTTGACAATTAATTCTAGAACAACTGAGCTATTACACAATCTAGAATTTACTATTTTTTATATCAAACTTTTCTCTAAATTTAAACTAAAATTGTGTTTGAAGCAGTCAGAAGTTTATGCATTTTAAAATAAATATATCTTGAACCTTGGCTAAGTTTTTAAATTAGGAATATAAAATTACTTTCAATCCTAAAATTTTGAATATATTCATTATATCAAGTAGAGAATGACTGGAATTATAATATACTTGCAATTACTGTAGTAATTTATTTTGAATAATAAAAAGTACCTAACTGTTACAATACCATTGACTATCTTCTTTATGCTATGCTCTGCATCCCGTGACTACATATGCATATACTTATAGTTGACAGTTCATATTATTCTACTTCAGTCTCAAGTGTACAGCACAATGGTCCGGCATTTACACAGTCCATGAAGTGATCCTTTCCTTTGGCCTCCAACTACAATATGTCTCAGCACAGCACTGTCACTGATCCTGGCATTGGCCAACGACTAAATAATTTTGTGTTGCCCTTACCTCCTTTTCTGTTCATTCTCCCTAACCCCTCACTCTTTTCCCTGGGATCACTACTCAAAATAAACTACCTCCACATAAAAAACAAACAAAACAAAACAACAACAAAAGTAACAAGGTGTCCTGAGCCTGCTCCTCCCAGTGATTCATCTACCACCTTCCAACAATGTACGTGATTATGACTTGTTACTCACTGAGCACCAGCAGGAGAGTCAGCTCTTCTCTGACTCTGACACCAGATGCTACCAGGACTCTGTGACCCGTTCTTTTACATCTCAGATATTTAAAAGCAAGTTAAAAATAAAAACTTTAAAACACTTTTTAAAGTTTTAAGCAAGTCTGGTATGTTTCTTCTCACTTAAAGTCTTTGTTTTTTTTAAATCATACCATAAAATTTATACTGCTGTAATCAAAGTAACATTACAGTTTCAGTAAAGAAACTTTCCAATAAAATTAAAACATGATACATTATTTATCTCTCTCTTTTTTTATCTTATTATTATTTTATTTTAATTAGTTTCATGTGTACAACACAGTGCAATAGTTATACATTTAACCCCTCAAAGTGATAACCCCCCCACCCCCAATTCGCCACCCCACTCCCCCCCATATCATATATATCTATTACTCTTCCTCTGACTGTCTTCCACAGTATAATCCACATCCCGTGACTATCTATATATATTCAATTACAGTAGGTATACAACCTCTGCTTCAGTTATACAGTGCAGTGATCAAACCTTTACTCCATCCACGAAATGGTCTCCCTAACAAGACCTATGACCATCTGACACCCCACAAAATATTTACAACATTATTAATTATAATCCCCAAACTGTCTTTCATATCCCAGTGGCAATATTGTAGTTGCCTATTTTTGCTGTCTAATCCCTTCCCCTTCTCCCTCATCCCCATCCGCCTCCCAATTAGCAACCCTGATTTTTCCTCTATATCTACGAGACAGTTTCTGTTTACTTTGCTCATTCATACAGTTTTTCAGATTCCACATATGAGTGAGATCAAAACCCCTGTAGTTTCATTATTTTAAAAGGAAATACTGGTAAATGATAAATGAATGATTCAAGGTACTTTTAAATATCACAGTGACTTCAAAACAATTTATTTTATTTTTATTAAATTTATTGGGGTGACTTGGTTAGTAAAATTATGTAGGTTTCAAGTGTACAATTCTATAATACATCATCTATATATTTCATTGTGTGTTCATCATCCAGAGTCAGTTCTCCCTCTACCACCGTATATTTGACCCTCTTCTACCACCCTCCTTCTTTTTTTTTTTTTTAAGCTGAGCCATCCTGCCACCTGTTGGCAGCTCAATGGCAACTCAGCTCAGGCTGGCATCAAACCGCCGTTGCTCAGAGCTCAGCTCGCATTCTTGAGCGAGCTCTTAACCAACTGAGCCACTTGGCCAGCCCTACCACCCTCCTTCTTTACTCTCTTCTACCACCCTCCTCCCCCATATTTTCTGGTAACCACTAAGCTGTCGTCTGTATCTATGAGTTTTTATGTTTGTCTTGTTCATTTATTACTTTCAGTTTTATATATGAGTGAAATCATATGGTTCTAGGCCAAAAAACAGCTTTAAGTGAACATAAGCAAAGATACATAAAAATATAATGTAAGTGAAGATTAATTAGTGTGGAAAAGCCCCACTTCTCTTATCTTTTTGTTTTTTGTGATTAAACAAATCCTAGTTATCACAAATAAGGTATAAGGAATGTAGTGGGAACTTAAATTGGATGTGATGTCAGAAATGAGCTGAGTCTCTTATTTCTCAGTTGATGTAACTGAGGTCTAGAAAAATGAGGTGACAAACAGGTAGTTGGAGGCATGATGAGCTACCAGGATATCTGACTTTCCATTTCAGTGCCACCTTTCCAGTACCCATCTGCATCCTAAGGATGTTTCTACAGACTCAAAACCCTGTGGGTGAGGCAGATTGATATGCACACAGATAGGAACCAAGCCAGATGTGTAAAATAGGAGGAGTAGCAATACTCAGGAAATGAGAGAGTACTCTTTGAAAGCATTAAGATTCAAATATTTAAAGCATTATGACATCCAGCTAAAGTTTGTCTACAAGCCAGTCAGTCGTCTTTTTGATACTCTAAAGGCATTTTTTAGCTGCTTAGATATATCTAAAAGGAGTCCATAGAGGCATTTTTATAAATAAGAATACAATTTCAACTAGAGGTTAGACATTTTATGCTGTGGAATAAGCTGTAATTAAAGGTTTTAAGGAAAGTGCCCAGTAGTTGGCAGATTTATTTATTTATTTTTATTGATAGCTTAGAAAATCTGTTTAATCCATCCAATCAACAGTCTCAAGAGTTGATCACTTTGCTGTAGGGCTGTGTGATACCTGGCTGAGCCATAAAACTTCACATTTTATGATGAGGCAAGAAAATGAAGCTTTGATGGTTGAGAACTTGCCTATGGAAAGTACATCAGAGCTCAGAATATGTTTTGTTAGCCACTTTTATAAATTAAATTTTCTTTCAAATATGAATATCTTAGAAGTCCTGAGTACAATAATCAAGACCATCCCTCAATATACTGAATCCTAATGTCAAAACTTACAATCTGTTTAAATCAATTTCCTCTATGAGACATATCCTTAATAGTATAATATTTAATCTTTGTGTTGAGGAAAAATCAAAACAATTTTCATCAGCTTTTTTTCCAGAATAAACAAAAAGGGGGAGAGGTAGGATAAATGTTCAGTGACTTTATCTAGATAAGTTATTATTTACTTAAGTTCATGAACAGAGAGATCAAGCAGGGGTTGTCAGAGGCAGGCTTTGTAGGATTAAAACAGGGAGCTCTGTTTTTCAGATTCCACTTATAAGTGAGATCATATGGTATTTATCTTTCTCTGTCTAACTTATTTCAATTAACATAATAGTCTCTAGGTCCATCCATATAATTGAAAATGGTACGATTTCATTCTTCTTTATAGCGGAGTAATACTCCATTGTATAAATGTACCATAGTTTCTTAATCCAGTCATCTACCGATGGGCATTTCGGTTGTTTCCAAGTCTTGGCTATTGTAAATAGCACTGCAATGAACATAGGGGTGCATATATTTTTTTGAATCAGTGTCTTGGGTTTTTCTGGAAAAATACCTAGGAGTGGAATTGCTGGGTCAAAAGGTAGCATCAGATGGTCACATGTCTTGTTGAGGAGACCATTTCATGGATGGAGTAGAGGTCTGATCACTGCACTGTATACCTGAAGCAGAGGTTGTATACCAACTGTAATTGAATATATATATAGATAGTCACGTGATGTGGATTATACTGTGGAAGGGAGTCAGAGTAATAGATATATATGATATGGGGGACAGGAGTGGAGTGGCGAATTGGGGGTGGGGGGTTGTCACTTTAAGGGGTAAAATGTATAACTATTGCACTGTGTTGTACACCTGAAACTAATTAAAAAATTAATTAAAACAAAAAAACAAAAAAACAAAACAAAACAGGGAGCTCTGCCCCGTTCTTGTGGTAAACTGTGCTTGGCTACTTTGAATAATTCTGAAACTGGCAGGAAACTGAAACTTGCTACTCAGGGCTAGCAGTAACTATATTTGGTCCATTTGATAAGGAGGTTGTTCATCTAAGCAAGGTTTTTTTTGTTGTTTGTTTTTTTTGTGTGTTTTTTTGTTTTTTTTTTTTTGAGGGCAGTGTTACTGGCCCTCTTATGTGGGACCGAACCGGGGCCGCTGGCTTCCCAAGCCAGCGCTTAACCACCGCGCCACTCAGCCGGCCCTAGGAGGGTTGTTCAGTAAGCAGACATTATATACAGGTTGTTCAGTAAGCAGACATTATATACAGAGTAGAGAGAACTGGTGGTGAGGCCATTCCAGATTATCCTGGTTTCAGATATCAAGACAACATATAATATTAATTTTAGGCTTTTCACCACATCCTTTGAGACTGTAGGCTAGAATTTTCTTTCTAATTTTTTCATGTTCCTCAAAAAGAAGGTGTTTTTTGTTTTCTTTCTTTCTTTCTTTCTTTCTTTCTTTCTTTCTTTCTTTCTTTCTTTCTTTCTTTCTGGGTAATTGCTCCTGGCTATTCCTATGTACGTTAGCCTCATTTTATATTTGTGGTACTTTTCCTTCTCTTGTTATCATTTCCTTGTTTATTTTCAGATGCTTTTTATCTTATTAGCTGCCCCGAAGAAGATAAGTTCCATAAAGACAAGGGATCTTTTTAATCATCTTATTTATTGCTGTGTTCCCAGTGCCTATAGTGGTCTCCAACACATAACAAATGCTTAAAAATTTTAGACAAAAGTTTAGTGGTTACCAGAGGGTAAGGAGGGAGGGAGGATAGTAGAAAAGGGTAAAGAGGGTCAAATATATGGTGATGGAAAGAGAACTGACTCTGGGTGGTGAACACACAATGTACTATATAGATGATGTATTACACTTGAAAGAATTGAACACTTGAAACCTATGTAATTTTACTAACCATTGTCACCCCAATAAACTTTAAATAAAAATTTTGTCAAATAGAACAAATAAGCATAGTTCTAAATAATAAACCTGAAGGTATTTTATTTGGTGTCCAGGCTTTCCTCTATCACATTAATATATCAAACATTTATGAAGCCCCTATCCTGTACCAACTTCTGTTGTTGGAATACAGTTTCTACCATTAAATAACTTGTAGGTTTGAGAAAGAGGCAAATTAGTAAAAATGCAGTTGTAATACTTGATGAAAGTAGTTATGAGAAAGAAAAACATGAGGATTTGGAGGCCTTAAGGTGACTGTGTATTTGAATAATCAGAAAGGAAACCATCATTTTTTTTCAATTACATAAAGGAAATCCCCAACTTCTCTTAGCTATATATTCCTATTTCCTGTACTTCTTAAAGACAGGAAATGTCAATAAAGATAGATCTTCAATCCTTTGGAATTTAAGATGAAGGATAAATTGGAAAATTTAGTATTTGCTTTTTTGTTTGTTTGTTTTTATTTTACCTTTTTCACCCACCTCGACAACTCCCCTCCCCTCTGGTAACCATCAGTTTTGTTCCCTGTATCTATGAGTTGGTTTTGTTTGTTCGTTTATTTTGCTTTTTAGATACCACATATAAGTGAGGTCATATAGTATTTGTCTTTCTCACTCTGACTTATCTCACTTAGCATAATATTCTCTAAGTCCATCCATGTGAGTTTTGTCCACATAGTAAATAATGTAGGAAATGGAAAATAAACAAAATAATGAGATGTGTGTGTCTACCATGTATAGACACTGTGTTTCCTACCTATTTCATTTATAACTGTGGAACTCTGTCAGATAGATTTTGTCAGCCAGAATGGGTCCTATGGGTAAATGCTTTTCTAAGTGCCTCTCTCCCATCCCAGAGAGTTGAAAATATTTCTCCATCTGTCTCTGTGCACATTACAGAGGTTTGTGTTTACAAATAGACTGTGGAGTCTGAGATCCTATTCAGTGTAATTCTAATTTCTTTATGGCCCTTTTTATATTATTTAGCAATATAGACTAGTACAGAAGCAAAAGGTGGGTTTATGCTCTTATATGCATCCCTGGTTTCCCCTGTTTGAAAATTTAAGCAGGAAATTTATAGGATTTAAGTCAAAGTGCCCTATAGGGAGTCTTAACAGTCTTCATAGTGTGATAGAAACATATTGAGGCTGTATTCTTTCTGTTTGAAGGTGATCTTGGGATTTTACTATTTTGTAAATTTAACAAAGGGATTGATATTGTAAATTTATTCTGTAATTCAGTAAAGGTAAGAGACGGCTACAAAGAAGACATCAAATATAAAAGAGTGTTTTATATATTGTTCTGAATTATAAGCTGTAAATGTTCCCCTCTGAGTTAAAACTACATTGCTAGGTTTATACCAGCTTCGTTAGCATTTATTTGGGTAGGGGGAAGTTACGTTCCTAATTGGATATAGATTCATTTATCTTGTAAGTTTTAAGCATGACATTTATAAATGGAGTTTATGTTTAAAATCCTTTAAAACATCAAGTGATTAAAGAATGGGAAGATTTAGTTTATTTTCTTGTGTTGGGATATATTTTTACTTTAACTGAGTTTTTGTTTTCATTGCCTGTAGGTAAGAAGGAAATTGTGTAGGTAAGCCAGAGAGAAGCCTGTTGGGGGTGGGGCGGGGGGGGGAGAGGGTAGACTTTAAAGCCATGAAATTGATCCTATACTTTTCTAAGAATGATATATCCCTGACTTTTTCCTTTCATTTTTTTCACGTCATGAGTCAAAATTTGAGATAAGATTTTACCTCTCTCATTCTCTAGGCTTCTCTCTCCCTTCCTGACTACCACTCTTTTGTTTCTTGATTTTTCATTGTGTACCATAGTACATACTAGTAGGTAAGAACTAATTTTGAGATTGTCAAACTAAACTTCTTGAGACTTTAGTATTTGCTTCTGTCTTTTATGCATAAAAAACTATTAGCATCTCAATTTCTTTTTAGATGGCTGCTTTCATCAAAACTTCTTACATATAAATTATTTCTACTATTCATGTTTTTGTAAATTCTTCTTTTGAAACCAAAATTAAATGGTAGCTCTTTTCTTCACAGTTAATTTTGGGGGCTATATGATTTTGCTGTCCACAATAATTCTTTTATGCCCTCTAATGGCAGCCTAAGGAAATTCCTATTACACACAATTTCAAGAAAATAAACTAGGAGAATAAACAAGCAATCATTCAAAGATTTTAATATTAATAACTGTCACACACCAGGCATTTTTGCTGTGAGACAAAGACCATATCTGGTTGGTTTGCCATAGTTTGTAAGGAATTTTTTATTTGGATGATTATTTTTAAAACTCTATTTCTAGTTGTTGAAATTCTTATGTGATTCTATTAGGGTGATAGATATTTTCCAAAGTGTTTATCTTCTTTGGCATTTCTTTCAACAGTGTTGTAGATAAATATGGACTGTGGTACTAAAACGCCATCACTTTTTATTGTTTGTACCCCTTGTGCTTAGAGAACAGCTAGGGAAAGTGACCTGAGTCTCAAACGTTGAGTGTCCTTGCAGATTCACTTTCAAGGTTAAAACCTCGAGGAAAAAGTTCACCAGGTCATAAAAATGTGCTTATATCAGCTGGTTCCAGCTACATAAAATAAGCAGTTTATTATTATTATTATTATTATTGATTTCTCTTTTTACTTCTTATTCTTGCTGTTCTTTTTATCTTCTTTTCTTCCCATTTCGAGACTCTTGCTTTATATCCAGTTGCAGTAGTTTTGCTTCAGTAAAATTCTAGAAATATAGCTTTGATCTTAATGATGGCAAGAAACAGAATAGAGACATCTGCCAACTTGTTGGAACTTTTCCCCTTCTGTATGTCTTGCTTTATAAGCCTTTTTTGTGGGTTGCCCCAAAAGAATTATACTGTTTTCTCAAAATGCTGTTAGAAATGGTTTTTGCCTGTAGTGTTAACCTGGAATAAGACTTATAAGGATTAAAATAACTAGATACTAGCTATTAAATACATATAAAAGTATCCTAAAAAAGATATATTCATAAATTTTTTCCTCCTTATAAAGAATTCAAAGTTCTGTGATAAGATATTGAACCAAATATTGGAGTATTCCTTAGAATTATGTATAGATATAAAATACTCTGAACATACAAAAGCTGTTTGAGCCAGGGGCTGTAATATCAATTATAACAACCCCTGTTTATTGAACACCTTCAGTGTGCCAGGCTCTACACAGCTCACCTCTAATCTTCACCTCAGTTCTGTTCTCATTTAACTTGCCAGAAACCTGTGGCTCAGAGAGCTGGAGTGACTTGCTCAAGGTCATATTGACATCAGGAGGCAGAACTGGGGTTCGGACTCAGTGTGATCTTAGTGAGAAGGTGGGAGGGGCCAGAATAAAGATCTGAGTTTGATTTTTAATTTTCTACCTGTTGTGCTCCATGAATTTTGAGTGAGCTTTAAATTTGTGTTTATATTTAAGATAATAGACAAGTGGTGCAATAGAGCTTCATGAATTAATGCTTTGCAGTTAGACCAGGGTTCCAATTTGGGATATGCCACTTCCTAAGTGTGAGACATCTGGTGAATTAAGTAATCTCTTTCCATCCAATGAGAAAGATAATAGCCATTTCATAGTAGCTTTGTGAGGATTAAATAGATACACTGCCTAACTCATGAAAAATCCTTTGTAAGTAAGGCATACTATTTTGTTGACATTTTTGAGTTGTATTGTCTTATTTCAATGACTAAGATACAGCTTAAAAAGTAGGAATAAAAAAGGCATACTGTATATGAATATGATTATCTACATATCTCTTTGTAGCTATAGGTACAGCCACATCTTATTCTATTTCACTATTAAATAAGTGAAAGCACGAAAATACATTTTTCTTAACAAATGAAACCCAAGGTTCTTGTTTGGATTCATGACTTTTAGTTAATTATTGTTATTTTCAAAAAAGTAAAATTTCAATGAGCTACTGCTCACAGAGAAACCCTGACTAAAGAAGATGGAGGGTGCTAGATGTTATACTGAGCATTTTAAATGTATCATCTTATTAGAGACTCACAATCCCTGTTGTGTTATGATGTTTCTTTTTTTTTAAAATCACCCATTTTATAGATGAGAATCTGAAATTTAAGATTAACTAAATAACTTGCCTAACATCACACAGCTACATGTCCACGTCCAGAGTCAATTATAAATGGTATCCTCATATCCTTCCTATTGCTTATCAAGCCTTTTCCATTTAAAAAATAACCACTCAGGGACGGCCGAGTGTCGGGTGGTTAAGCGCTGGCTTGGGAAGCCAGCGGCCCCGGTTCGGTCCCACATATGGGGGCAAGTGACACTGCCCTCAAAAATAAAATAAAATAAAATAAAATAAAATAAAATAAAATAAAATAAAATAACCACTCAGAAAAACTAGCATAAAATAGAGAGGATAGAGAAAACTGCTTCAATGAGGCTTGTTTGAATGTACAAAGGAAGAACTCAGAAACTTCACCTTGCTAACACTTGCTTGGATCACAGCTAATGTCCTTCCCACACACATGCTTCTTGAAGAATCATTCCTCTAAAGGATTGTCTTGTTAAATTAACAGTCATCAAGTGACAGAGAATTAACAAACTGCATGGTGAATTATTTTCTTCTTCTGTTAAATCCTGGGGGCACCTGGAATGATAATGCTATCATTCTGAGGTGGCTTGCATGTTTATGGTAGGTTAAATGTTATCACCCCCCCTCATTTGAATAGGTTACATTTTTCTTCATTTTATGTCTGAAAAGAAGAGTAATAGATAGCTTACTGCTATCCTTCTAAGTATGCAGCTGTCTTATTGATTCCTCCTGGAGGAACTTGCTGACTTCAATAGGTGATGTAAGAATAAAAGAATTTCACTGTTCATGTTCCTCAAAGGCAGAAAAGAATATGTATCCTCCAGCCATGCAGACCCCTAAACATTTTTCATAATGCACCTGGTTTCTTTATTTGAGCCATTCTCTTATCTTCAAATACCTTATAGCACGTCCCCAGTGGGGCTGCAGTTTGCTACCTCAGCAAGTTAACTGTAAAGCTAAAAACTGTTTCTATTTAATAGTGCAAGGCCACTAGCATCTTTCTTCTAAGTGATAAAACGTGGCATTTTGTTAATTTTTGGTACTACTTGATTTTTTTTATTAGTTTAAGGTATAAAAACAACATAATGATTAGACATTTACACACCTCACAAAGTGATAACCCCAACAAGTCTACTACCCATCTGACATCATACATGCATATTAGAATATCGTTGACTATATTTCCTATGCTGTATTTTACACTTGGTGACTGTATATATACAGAAGTTACCAAAAAATTGTATACACATTTTAAGAAAAGAAAAAAACTGTATTAAAATTGTAATAACATATACCAATAATAAAAGATGAATACAAGTTATGTGTATACATTTTTGACATCCCTGATATATCTAATTACAGTTGACTTTCAATACTATTTTATAGTTTCAGGTATACAGAGTAATGGTTAGGCATTTATATAATTTATGAAGTGATTCCCCTCAATAAGTGTAGTACCCATCTGGCACCCTACATAATTTTTCATTATTGACTATATTCCCCATACTGTGTTTCACATCCCCATGACTATTCTGTGACTACCAATTTGTATTTCCTAATCCCTTTACCTTTCTCACCCTTAATGGTCTTTTTGATTAGAACAGAAAATAAGGCTTAAAAAATAAAATAGTCCAGATCTTAGAATATAAAATTCTAGGTTTCCATTAGAAACTTCAAGAATGAGTTCACTTACATTTTAATCTTGGTTTTAGAAACAGCATTATTAGCTTTGAGGGCCTTAAGTAATCATGGGGAAAAAAAAGAACAATGGACGTGGAGTCAGAAGTGCTAGTTTCCACTTCTGGTTATGCCAATCGATAGCTTTGGGAAGTAATTTTCTTCTCTGCCTTAGTTCTTCATTTATAAAATAGAAGTGATATTGTCTGTCTTCTTATCTCTCAGGGTTCTTGTGATGGTCAAATGAAGTAGTGTGTAAAAGCACTTTATAAATCACAGTCCTATAAAAGTATAAAGTATCTCTAATTTTTTTCTGAGAGCCATATATATCTGATTTTAGAAATTCTAGTAACTGTATTATTCCTGGTTAACAAGGAGAGTTGCCAACATACACTTAACCCCAATTAAATGATGAGGGTGGTGCTAAATGCCTAGGAGAGGTATTTACATGGTGCCAAATACCTAGGGGAGTTTCTCAGCTTTCACGATTCCAGTAACTTCCATGTTTTGACTGACCTTCACACAGATTCCATGATAGCCAGAAAACTGGCTAAGAGCAACCATATACACTTACTTAAGTGTGCTGTGCAAATTTTATTATTTTCTGTGCATGCCATGAGTGAGAAAATTGGGAGGCCCTGTCAGGATAATTAAAAATCAAAAGCACATATATCCCTTTTTTTTTTTTGAAGGATATAATGCGCTACAGCAGCATACTCTATATTTCAAGTTCCTTAACAATAATTACAGAGCATAGTATTCAGTTTACAAACTAAAATACTATTTGTATACCACTGGAATGCAAATGATTCAAATTGGTGAAATGAGATGCATTCACAGATTCAGCTTGAAGCAGTACTTAGTCTTGAATTACATAGAGAAGGAGCTGTTTCATGGCCAGATCTGGGGATAGGTAAGAAAAGATGCAGAAAGCATGAAGAAGATGGTGCTGAGTATGCTGCTATTTAAAACAGGCCTAGTTAATATGTAATGAGAAATAAGCTAAAAGCATTGCATTATGATCATTTGAAAGAAATCTGCAAGTGTTAAAGAGTTTGGATGTGCAGCTGTATTAATTTCCTGTAGTTGCTGTAACAAAATTCAGTGGCTTAAAACAATTCAAATTTATTATTTTATAGCTTTGGAAATCTGAAGTCTGGAATGGTTTTCCAGGACTGTATTCCTTTGGAAGCTCTAGGGGACACTCCATTTCCTTGACTTTTTTTTTTTTTTTAAGATTTTTTTTTTTAATTGGGGAATTGGAAAAGGTGAACAGACAAGTTGTTGTCCTTTTGTTCTTCAGTCTAGTTGTGGAGGAAATAGCTTCACTGGCCCATGTTGGTATCATCATTGAGCACTTCTCGGGTGAGGCAGATCGGTCGCCGGCCTCTGGATGGCCACTCACAGCGGCTCTTGGCAGTTCTCACTGGCTGTCAGGCACTGACTGTAGCCTATGACAGCCCACTGCAGCAGGGGCTGCAGCTATGCTGTCCCAGGGACCCACAGCAGCTCAGCTCCAGGTGGAGCTGTTATTCACCATCTTAGCTGTAGAGGGCACAGCATCACTGGCCCTCATATGTGGGATTCGAACCAGGGTTGCTGGAGTCCCAAGCCAGCTCTTAACCAACGCGCCACTCTGCTGGCCCTCCATTTCCTTGACTTTTAAAGCTTCAAGACCCCGTTTGCAAACCTTGGCTTATAATCCCTTCTGTGCATCACCCCAACTTCTGCTTCTGTCATCACACTGCCTTTTCTCTGGTTCTAACCCTCCTGTGTGATTACCGTGGGTTCACACTGGTAATATCCCAGGTCCCAAATCCACAATTTAATCACAACTGCAAAGACCCTTTGGTCATTTAGAGTAACAAATTTATAGGCTCTGGGGAACAGGATGTGGACATGTTAGGGGAAGAGAATTTTTCAGCCTATCACGCCAGCATAGTTAATATGTAGTTATAGGTTTAAAAAAGGAAGTTGAGATTATTTTGTTTTTCATATATAATATTTTATATTTTTATAGTAGTATGTGTGTATGTGCTCAGGCCCAGAAAATGTTGTCTTCAAAAAAGTATTTTAGGGGCTGCTGATTGGCTCAGGTGGTTAGAACTCAGGTTCACAACACCAAGGTTTCTGTTTTGATTCTCACATGGGCCAGTGAGCTTTGCCCTCCACAACTAGATTGAAAGACAACGGTTTGACTTGGAGCTGAGCTGCCAATGGGTGGGCGGTTGGCTCAGTGGGTTAGAGATCAGTACTCAGAATACCAAGGTTGCTGGTTTGATTTCCACATGGGATGGTGGGCTGCGCCCTCCACAACTAGATTGAAAACAATGACTTGACTTGGAGCTGATGGGTCCTGGAGAAACACACTGTTCCCCAATAAAGTTAAAAAAGAAGGTATTTTACATCTGATCAGATATACTATAAACAACGTGAGCATGGATTATGCAAATGGATTGTATCAGCTGTATTCACCCCATTGTCTGCTGTAATGTCAGGCACATAGGAGATTCACAATAAAGTAATATTGGGAAAATAATTAGCCTCTCTATGGCAAAAACAAAAAAATGGTACTTGTCTACCAGCTATCATATGGATAATTTAGATGGATTATTTCAGGGGAAAAAAACCCTGTGCAGACAGCAAAGACAGTCGCCAGAGGCCATGACAGATGGAGCTCACCATCATGCCCTCTGTCTCATACCTTGTCACACTGTGATGTTATCACTGATTTACTTGACAGCCTCACTCATCTGAACTTCAGGCAAAGCAACTTGAATTAGCCCTTCTTCCTCCTTATCTCTATTCTACTCCTCCTCCTCCTATTTGAGCTTCCATCTCCAGTGCCTAATATAATTCTTAGTCCATAGTAGACTTTTTATGTAAATTTCCTATAGATCAAAAACAACCAATTGTAAAATACAGTGGTAAAAAACATCCCACTTATATTAACAAAAGCATTTGGAAATAAACTTAATAGTATATCTAAGAAACTTTTATGGACTATAAAAGATGAAGAAATTCCTAGGAAGTTTCAATAAAATTAAGATTCAAGTCCTGACTAAATTAATACACTAATTTAATGCATTTCCAAACAAATTTTTAATGTGATTATTTCTAATTTGATAAATTGATTGAAAAGTTTATGTGATAGAATAAAGATATTAGAAGAACCAATTTTGCTTATGAAACTATGAAGGGATACTTGTATTACCAGATATTAATAAGTGTAATGATATTAAAAGTTTGTTTCTGGTGTGATATATAAAGATGTAACAGAAAAAGAGACTCCTAAAACAAATGTGTGTGCATGTATTCATATGATAGATATCATTTCAAATGAGTATAAGCTAGATCATTCAGAAAACTGTTTTGTGATAGCTGGCTAATCATATGGGACAACATGAAATCCTATCTTCCACCAAAACAAAAAATGAAGATTATCATATTTTAACAATACAAACACAACAACTAGTGAATAATTAAATAATCTTATAGTGGGAAAAGCATTTATAAGCAGGCCATACTTACAGAAAATCACATTATAAAATAATAATAGATTTGATTATGGAACAGGACAAGACAAAAATGATGAATTTGAAAGTATGCTTAGTTCAGGCATTCTAACATTTTTAGATCAGCAAAGAGGATCTTCTAATTGTTAGCCCAATTTAATTTGCCACCACTTTTTCTTTTAGAGAAATTGCATATTCCTTGTGAGAAATAGTCAACGTGACAGAGTGAAAGTGCACTTGAACTAGAGGAAAGAAGGGTGGAAGGGGAAGGAAAGAGGAGGTGGGGAAGGGAGGAAACTGTTGGGGGAAAAAACACAAGTTCAAAAGTTCATAAATACAGGCTATGCAGGAGTATGTTTTGGAAGGTTTGTAGGGAGTGTCACTATGGCAGCCTCACTAAGGCAGCTTCCAAGTGTAAATTTTATGTTCTTGGCAAAAGAAGTAACTCCAGGATATGGTATATGGGGTGACAATCAATCCAGAGCCACATGCTTTAGTACAGGTGTGCAGATGCCTCAAGATATGTATAATCTCAGGGGGTCATAAAGAGAGAGAGGAGTATGAAAGCATTGTCACTTTTTAAGACCCCTTTGTTCACCTCCACCATCATCCAAGTGATTCAGTCTCCTAGACCCTATATTTGGCATGTTCCCTCTCACACAGCTCTTGATATTCATTTCAAGCACTTTCTACTCAGGTGAACATTTTATGGTAGCATGGAATGATTTGCTCACAGGTCTGTACTATAATGGAGATGGGTCTCTTCCTCTTAGATAGAGTAACCACAGATGGAGCAATATAAGTCCTGGAGGGCTTACTAAACCAGTGAGGTTGCCAGTGTTTGCTCTTTCTTTCACAACTATGTGAACATGATATACCAAAAGAAACCCAAAGGCTGGAGTATCAGCTCAATGGAATCTGTGGTTTTGGACTCATGAAACTTATTTAGGTGAAACTGAGTTTCCCACAGCTGTGCCTTAATCTTCCCATGGCAAGAATCTTTACGTCACTGCAGGCAGCTTAGTGAACACATCTGCTGAATTCATCGCTCTGGTCAGTTCTGTCAGCAGAGCAAAAAGTTAAGATAAACCATTAGACTACAGTTGTGTGATAAAAAAAAACAGTCATTCTAAAGGCTGAATTTTAAAACATAGATGGAATATGAAAAAGTGGGGTGATGTTAAGTTTAATGAATATTTAGAGGGAGGAATACCGAGAAAAAATATATTTTATAAACTGATTCCTTAATTATGGCCACTTCTGGAAAGATAGCAATATTATCCTGTCATGTCTCATTTTTATAGAAAAACTTTACAAAGGGCCTGCCTGTAGAGAAGGATGATATGCAGATGATAGTTGAATAGAATTAGAGCTAAATCAGTGGGTGTAAGAATTCTACTGTTTATAGAGCAGGGGTCAGCAAACTTTTGAGATGGAAGAGCCACCAGGGGCCAGCAAACTGAAGCTCATGAGCCGCAGGCTCTGAAAATTGAAAATGAAAATAAAACTATCATAGTTGCATTTATAAAATTTTTAAAGGACATTATTCACAAATAGTGATTATGTAAAAATATATTTATGGCTCTTGAATAATTTTTAAATTGTTGTGAGGGACAGGATTGGCTCTTCCAGGGGTGGGCAAACTTTTAAGATGGAACATATCCGAAGAGCCGCATGTGGCTTGCGAGCCGCAGTTTGCCCACCCCTGTATAGAGCATTAGAGATTTGTTTTAATCTTTAATACCTCATATAAAGTATCATTTTGATATGGGTTATTTCAATTACTGGACACAATGATTACTTATTTTTAATGAAGTCTTAGTTTTTTTAGGCATTTTATGATTGTCACATGATGTCACAGCATTGTGTCTTTGAACAAATCACCTCACCTCCCTGAGCCTCAGTTTTCACTTTGATTAAGAGTATAGACTAGTTTATCTCTAACTTTATTCTCATCTCTAAACTTGAGTAAGTCCAATGGTTTTTGAGGACGTAGATCACATTGTATATCTTAGATTTGTGTTATCAACCACAAAACAATGAAAAACAGACGTCTAGAGTTTCTATAAGGACATTTATGTTGTGTGGTTTATTTAACACATATTTATGGGATTCCTACTGCCATAGTGCAATTCTAAAGGACACCTTTCCCCTACATTTTAACATTTATGAAATTGGGATTAGTTTTACATGTGATGATATGCCATAATTCAATGTTTAACAGCATTTTTTTTTTCTTAAGGCACATAAAATAAGGTTTCAAAACATTCTCTACGGAGTCTTCTGGTAGATGAAATTCAGAATATGTCAGGCAATGCACTGTGTCATGAGGACACCTGGTCCCTGCTCAGATAAAGCTTCTATTCTAAACACATAACCACATAAGAAGTATTAAAACTGTAACAGTGTTATATGTGCCCCGAGATCACATCAACACAACGTGTCCTCATCTAGCACCAGCCTCACGTCCACCATTAGCCCTTTCCATTACTACACATAGAATGTTCCCTTCACATCATAAACAATCACTTTGCTAAACTGTGTGTGCTTCAAGACAACAGAATAATTTAAATACATTATTTAGGGGATAATATTCTACACCAATGAGGTACACATGTGGCCTGGATGAGGGGAAAATCATGAGTGCTTTCTTTGCAAGAGTATTTACCAAATAATTGAATACTTATTTTTCTGCTTCCTCTCCAAATTTAGTGTCCATTTTATGGACCAAATTAATCTTCATCTGATTTTTTTTAAATGTTCATAATGTATGCTTTTGACTGTCTCAGTCTATACGTAGTTATCACTCCATAACAGCTTTCTATTTTTCTATTTTTTTAACATCATGGTTTTGGCTTCAGGATTTTTAACTGTGAACTTATACTCAGGAACAAGATGTGATGCATCATGAGGCCAGAGGTAAAATTATACTTCCAGGGGAACCACACCCATAGCATGGGTTTTGTGCTAGTCACAAGTAGAACCCCTCGCCTGGTGTAATCCAGATGACTTCCTCTTGCTGTTGAAAATGCTGAGAAATGTAGAGTTAACAGACATGAGGGAGAGAAAAGGGAGTAAGGAACAGTGTAGATGAAGTGGCAGGTGGATAGCAGTAGGCAGTCAGAGCCCAGTACTTGAAGTGGAGAAGAGAAAGGTGGAATCGTCCTCAGGCTGAGCTACCAAAGTGGGGTCGAATGTACTAGGTATAGTCACCCACACACATCTCTGCTTTTGGTCCTATTTATAGAAGAAAAGTATGGCAGAAAATTTACTAATAAAAATAATCTTGATAACTATGCTTATATTCATTAATTATTTTCCAGCTACTCACTATTTTTCATAGTAGCAAGTTACAGATATATTTCTGTATTTACTTTTCTGCTAAACTTTGCATTTTTAATTTTGCCATTTAATACATAGGGTTCCAAATTATAATGCTAATAGCTGCATCATTCATTAATTCAACAGATATATTTTGAGTGCCTATACATCAGGGTTTGCTATTGGTACTGAATAAAACAGAACTTGCATAATGTTTTATTAAGTGGAAAACTAGCTTAATCAAGTATTCCCACATTGTTAGGCACTTAGGTTGTTTCCAGTATCCCCTTAAGGGAAAAGTGGGCTCTTGATTTACATACAGTTAAACATTTTAGTGTTTTGATATCAAATTGATTATTTGGTCACAAAGAATGGTAAATTATATGCATTGTTTGGCTAATAATACTTAAGATAAATATTTAGAGACATTTTATAACTATGTATGAACTTTTTGTAAATAATTTGTTTGAATTATTTATATTAACTATTAATTGTTTAAGGTACAAATTAAAAATATAGCTTTACTTGTTAAAAAAGAAATGAAAGGATATGGATTTCACTTGTGAATACCAAGAACTAATAAGATGAAAATGAACATGATTTTTAGAAATGCTACTTAACTAAACACGATGGAAAATGAAGAATTGTTCACTGCCAAGGAAACCTAAACTTTGATCAAGCCCTGAAAGACATTCTCTTGGAATTAATCCTAATTTTTGCTAAGGGATATAACAGGTGATCTAAGAATTCCTTGCTTTCTGAGACACTCTGATAAAAAGGTAATTCATATTTCCATTGTGGTATGTAGGGATTTAGAGGCATTACTCACATCCATCACCTGCTTGTTGGTGAAAGATTAAAATCCTTACAAATATGCACATGTATGTGAGCAGCATACATTGCTTATAGCTTCTGATATGAGTGTCCCTCTCTGGCAGAACCACCTCCAAAGCTTTACGGACATTCTTTTTAGCTATTATCATTGGGGCATGGGCATGAACTTATCAGTTACCTCTTTCAGAAGACAACTGAAAATCAGTAAAAAAAAACAACAACAAGTTAATGCAGCAGCTTTAATTTTTAAATAATATAAAATCAAATTGACAGGTCAATTAAGCTATAAGAGAGGGCTGCTAACAGTAGATTACAGATTTGAAAACAAAAACCAACAAAAACTATTTAAATATCAAAGAAATATTGATCATAGATTTTGTAGTATTTCCTCTTTAATACAGTAAATTGGTATGTTTCATTCTTTTTTTCCCTTTTTTTATTAGTAGTTTCAGGTGTACAAAACAATGCATTAGCTATCCTTTTCACCCCTTACAAAGTGACAGGCCCCGTCCCCTGATATCATACATATCCATTACACTTCCATTGACTCCATACACACACTATACCCCATATCGCATGACAATGTATGTATTAAATTATAGTTGACATATAATATTATTCAGCGGCAGCTTCAGATGTATAGTGCAGAGGTCAGGCCTCTATACTGTCCATGGAGTGGTCTCCCTAAGAAGACATGAGTCCATCTGGTTCCCTAAAAAATATTTACAACATTATTGATTATATTATCCAAACTGTCTTTTCTATCCTTGTGGCAATATTGTAGTTACCAATTTATGTTGTCTCATCCCTTCCCCTTCTCCCTCGTGCCTACCGCTGTCTTATCTTGCAATCATCAGTTTTTCCTCTGTGTCTCTAAGAATATTTATGTTTACATTGCTTGTTTATTCAGTTTTTTAGATTCCACATATAAGTGAGATCATATGGTATTTGTCTTTCTCTGACTGACTTAGTTCACTTAGCATGGTGTTCTCAAGGTGCATCCATATAGTTGCAAATGGTACGATTTCAATCTTCTTTGTAGCTGAGTAATACTCATTGTGTAAACGTACCACAGTTTCTTAATCTAGTCATCTACCGATGGGCATTTAGATTGTTTCCAAGCCTTGGCTATTGTAAATAGTGCTGTAATGAACATAGGGGTGCATATATTTTTTGAATTAGTGTCTTGGGTTTTCCAGGATAAATACCTAGGAGTGGAATTGCTGGATCATAAGGTAGTTCCATTTCCAGATTTTGAGATACCTCCATACTGATTTTCATAGTGGTTTTATCAATCTGCAATCCCACCAACAGTGCAGCAGGATTCCCTTTTCCCTACAGCCTCGCCAGCACTTGTTGTTTGCTGATTTATTGATGATACCCATTCTTATCAAAGTAAGGTGGTATCTCATTGTGGTTTTTATTTGCATTTCCCTAATGATCAGTGAGGTTGAACATTTTTTTCATATGCCTGTTGGCCATCTGTATGTCCTCTTCTGAGAAATGTCTCTTCATATCTTCTGCCCATTTTTTAACTGGGTTGTTTCTTTCTTTGCTTTTGAGTTGCATGGGTGTTTTATAAATTTTGGATACTAACCCCTTATCTGATATATCATTGACAAATATATTCTCCCATTCAGTAGGCTTTCTTTTTGTTTTATTGATGGTTTCCTTTGTTGTGAAAAAACTTTTAATTTTGATATAATCCCATATGTTCACTTTTTTCTTTTACTTCCCTTTCCTGCGGGGATGTATCAGTAAAAATATTGCTCAGGGTAATGTCTGCACATTTACTCTCTATATTTTCTTCTAGGAGTTTTATGGTTTCAGGTCTTACATTTAATTCTTTAATCTATTTTGAATTTGTTCTTGTATATGGCATAAGGAGGTGGTCCAGTTGCATTTTTTGCACATATCAGTCCAATTTTCCCAGCACCATTTATTAAATAGACTATCTGTACCCCAATGTAAATTCTTGCTTCCGTTGTCATAGATCAACTCTTTGTATATGCATGGGTTTATTTCTGTGCTGTCTATTCTGTTCCATTGATCTATGTGTCTGTTTTTATGCCAGTACCATACTGCTTTGATTACTGTAGACTTGTGGTATGTTTTGATATGTGGTAGTGTGATACCCCTGACTTTGTTCTTATTTCTCAGGATTTCTGTGGCTATTTGGGGTCTTTTATGATTCCATATAAATTTTAGGATATTTTCTATTTCTATGAAAAATTACCTTAGTAGTTTGATAGGAATTGCATTGAATCTATATATTGCTTTAGGCAGAATGGATATTTTAATTATATTAATTCTTCTTAACCATGAGCATGGTAGATGTTTCCATTTATTTGTATCTTCTTTTATTTCTTTCTTCAGTGTCTTATATTTTCTGAATACAGGTCTTTTACTTCTTCGGTTAAATTTATTCTGAAGTATTTTATAGTTATTGAAGCAATTGTAAATGGGATTGCTTTTTAAATTTCTCCTTCCAATTGTTTATTATTGGTATATAAAAATGCAATTGATTTCTGAATATTGATCTTGTATCCTGCTACAGTTCCAATAGATTTTTGATGGAGTTTTTGGGGTTCTGTCTATATAGTATCACGTCATCTGCATAGAATGGCAATTTTACTTCCTCCTTGCCAATTTGGATGCCTTTTATTTCTTTTTCTTGTCTGATTGCTGTGGCTAGAACTTCCAGAACTATGTTGAATAAGAATGGAGAAAGTGGACAGCCTTGTCTGGTTCCTGATCTTAAGGGGAATGGTTTTAGCTTTTCCCTATTGAGTATGATGTTAGCTGTGGGTTTATCATATATGGCCTTTATTATGTTGAGATATGATCCCTCTATTCTCACTTTGCTAACAGTTTTTATCATAAATGCTGCTGGATTTTGTCAAATGCTTTTTCTGCATCTATTGATATGACCATGTGATTTTTATTCTTCATTTTGTTGATGTGGTGTAGCACATAAATTGATTTGCAGATGTTGAACCAACCTTGTGTACTAGGGATGAAACCCACTTGATCATGATGCGTGATCTTAATATATTGCTGAAATTGTTTGCTAATTTTATTGAGTATTTTTGATTCTATGTTCATCAGCGATATCAGCCTGTAGTTTTCCTCTTTTGTACTGTCTTTATCTGGTTGTGGATCAGGGTAATAGTGGCTTCATAAAAAGAGTTTGGGAGCCTTCCCCTCTTCTGGATTTTTTGGAATAGTGTGAGAAGAATAGGTGATAATTCTTTTTGAATGTTTGGTAAAATTCACTTGTGAATCCATCTGGTCCAGGGCATTTGTTTGTTGGGAGCTTGTTGATTACTGATTCAATTTCCTTGATAGTAATAAGTCTATTCAGATTTTCCATTTCTTCAGGAGTTAGCTTTGGAAGGTTGTTTGCTTTTAGAAAATTATCCATTTCTTACAGATTGTCAAATTTGTTGGCATATAGTTGCTCATAATAATTTCTTAAAATTTTCGGTATTTCTGTGGTGTGTGTTGTCACTTCACCACTTTCATTCCTGATTTTACTAATTTGAGTCCTCCATTTTTGTTGATGACCCTGACTAGATGTTTGTCAATTTTGTTTATCTTCTCAAAAAAACAGCTCTGTGTTTCGTTGGTCTTTTGTATTATTTTTCTGGTCTCTGTTTTGTGTATTTCCAGTCTGGTCTTTATTATTTCCTTCCTTGTACTCTCTTTAGGCTTATTTCGCTGTTCTTTTTCCAGTTCCCAGAGGTGTAAGAAAACCTGTTGTTTTGAGATTTTTTTCCTTCTTTAGGTAGGCCTGCATTGCTATGAACTTCCCTTTTAGGACTGCTTTCGTTGCATCCCAGAGATTTTGGGTAGTGGTGTTGTCATTTTCATTTGTCTTGAGGTATCTTTTGATTTACTCCTTGATCTTATTTTTGACCTGCTCGCTATTTAGTAACATGTTATTTAGCCTCCATGTATTTGTGAGCTTTCCATATTTCTTCTTCTTTTTTTTTTTTTTTAAAGATTTTATTGGGGAATTGGGGGAGGGGAACAGCATTGGGGAACCAGGGAAGGGGAACAGACAAGTTGCTGTCTTTCTGTTCTTCAGTCTAGTTGCAGTGGACGTTGCTTCACTGGCCCATGTTGGTATCGTCATTGCGCTCTTCCCTGATGAAGCAGCTCGGTTCACCAGCCTCTGGATGGTCGCTTACCGTGGCTATTGGCAGCACATGCTGGCTGCCAGCTTCTCATGCTGGCTGCCGGCCACTCACTGTAGCCTATGGCAGTCCACTGCAATAAGCACTGCAGCCAACAACTTCACCGGGGCTACATAGCCCAGTTCCAGGTGGAGCTGTTGTTAGCTGTAGAGGACAGTGTCACTGGCCCTCATATGTGGGATCCAAGCCAGGGTTGCTGGCATCCCAAAACCAGCTCTTAACCAATGCGCCCCTCAGCTGGCCCTCCATATTACTTCTTATAATTGATTTCTAGTTTCATAGCATTTTGGTCAGAGGAGACGCTTGAAATGATTTCTATCTTCTTACATTTATTGAGACTTGTTCTGTGGCCTAACATGTGGTCTATCTTGGAAAATGTTCCATGTACACTTGAGAAGAATGTGTATTCTGTAGCTTTGGGGTGAAATGCTCTGAAAATATCAGTTAAATCCAGCTGGTAATGTGTCATTTAAGGTCACTGTTTCCACATTGACAGTGGGGTGTTGAAGTACCCTACTATGATAGCATTACTGTTGGTCTCCATCTTTATGTCTGTCAATATCTGTTTTATATATTTAGGAGCTCCTATGTTAGGTGCATAGATGTTTACTAGGGTTATGTCGTCTTGTTGGATCAATCCCTTTATTATTATGAAGTATCTTTCTTTGTCCTTTATTATATTCTTCAATTTAAAGTCCATTTGTTCTGATATAAGTATTGCTACTCCAGCTTTTTTCTCATTTCCATTTGCATGAAATATTTTCTTCCATCCCTTATTTTCAGCCTGTATGTGTCTGCTGATCTGAGGTGAGTCTTTGTATACAGCATATGCAAGGGTCTTGCTTTCTTATCCATTCAGCCACCCTATGTCTTTTCATTGGAGCATTTAATCCATTTACATTTACTGTGATTATTGATAGGTGTGTAGTTATTGTCATTTTGTTATTTGGGTAGGGTCTTCCTTAGTTAGGTTGTTTTTTTCTTCTGCTTAAAGAAGCCCTTTTACATTTCCTGAAATGCTGGCTTGGTGGTAATGAATTCCCTTTGCTTATTCTTTTCTGGGAAGCTCTTTATCTCTCCTTCAATTTTAAATGATAACCTGCTGCATGAAGCAATCTATGTTGTAAGTCTTTGTTTCTCATCGCTTTGAAAACCTCCTGTCCTTCCCTTCTGGCCTGCAAAGTTTGTGTAGAAAAGTCAGCTAATAATCTTATGGGGGTGCTCTTGTAAGTAACTTGCTGCCTTTCCCTTGCTGCTTTTAAGATTCTGTCTTTGTCTTTAACCCTAGCCATTTTCACTGTAATATGTCTTGGTGTAGGCCTATTTGGGATCATCTTGGTTGGAAGTCTCTGCATTTCCTGGGCTTGTATATCAATGTCCTTTGCCAGGTTAGATAATTTTTCAGACATTATTACTTCAAATATGTTCTTGATCCCTTGCTTCCTGTCTTCTCCATCTGGTATTCCTATGATGTGTTGTTGTTGGGATTCATGTTGTCCCCCAGCTCTCTTAAACAATTTTCAGTGTTTTTCATTCTTTTTTATTTTTGTTGTTCGACTTGGTTGATCTCTGCTATCTTGTCTTCTAAGTCACTGATTCAATCGTCTGCCTCATCCATCTGCTAGTAATTCCACTGAGTTTGTTATTTAATTCAGTAATTGTGTTCTGTAGTTCTAGCTGGTTACTTTTCATGATTTCTCTTTCCTTCTTTATATTCTGATTAATTTCCTTGAACATTCTAATAATCAGTGTTCTGAACTCTTTCTCTGATAGGTTCTTTACCTCTATTTCCTCTAGTTCCACTGATTCAGGAGGTTTCTTCTGTTCTTTTATTTAGGTTGTATTTCTTTGTTTCCCCATTCTGGTGTACTCTTTGTGCTTGCTTTGATGTAATAGGTAGATCCTCTAGGTCTCTCAGTCTTTTCTGGGTGGCCTTACATGGTGTGTGTCCTTTATATTTGAATACTTAGTCTCCCTATTCTCCTGTGCATGTGTACCAGAGTGGTTCATTGTGTTGTTTGTCTTCTCCTGTTGAAGTTGAGCTTTGATTTCTTTTGGTTGTCAGTAGGTGGGATTGACTCTCAAGCTTACTAGCTCTGAGGATTAGCTGTGTCCAAAGTTTATGATCTGCTGTGTGAGGGTTGATCCATCCAATGAAGATTGGCCCCTATGGGCTCTTTTGCCTGTAGCCATTTTCCTTCTGGAGTGACTCTTTGTTGGTCAAACCTGGTAATGCTCTGGTTTGATCTAATGTAGGCCTTGGATATGTTGATTCTTTTGTCTCTTTGGCTGGGTCATGCTGCAGAGCGATTTTAGAGCAAAACAGATCAACAAGCACAGCCACAACAGCCACCAAAGGAAACCAGATGTTCTCACATGTAAAAAAACAACCAACAACATACACTCAACTTGTACAGAAATATCAAACATACAAAAGAAGAAAACTAAACAAAACAACAAAAAACAAGAAACAAAATAAAATAAGATAAAATATAATAAAATAACAAATAGAAAAAACAGGAGAAACAAAATAGCAATATCCTACCCCTCAAAAAAAATTTGCAAAAAAATGAAAAAGTGGAAAAGTAGAGCAGTGAAAAGAATGAAGGAAAGAAGGGAGAGAAAGAGGGTGGAAAAGAAAGAATGAAATATATGCCTATATTTGCTAAAATGATAATAATGAAATAGAAAGCTAAATGAAATAGAAATGAAATACAAAGCTAAAGGAAATAAAAGCTAAAAATGATAATGAAATGGAAAAAATAAAAAACAAAGTAAACAAGGAACCAAAAAAAAACCACTCCAAAACATTCCAGAACCCCAAAACAACAAAAAACATATATATATATATATATATATATATATATATATATATATATATATATATATAAAGAAAATACCAGTGCCAGTCTTGTCTAAAGTCCACCAAGCTCTCTCCAGGTCATCCTCTGCTGTACAAAATCTCCTCTGCATCTTGTGGGGGCAAAGCCGGCCACCTGGCGTGTAGAGTGACACTGGCAATGCAGGTCTATTGTAGATGAGTGGGGTTATGAGGTGTGATTGGTAGTTTTTACAAAGTCAATGCTGTTTCTGCTCTAGTCTGCCCCAAGGCATGCTGAGTGTTGTGTAGCCAGAAGGCTCAATGTGTTTCTTTGGGCACTCTTTCTGCTGAAGGCTGTGGGGTGTATGAGATTTCAGTGCTGATAAAAGCCACATGCCAGGGGTCCTGCAAGTGCCTCAGCAGTTGAACTTGCCCTGCCTCCCAAGCCATGCAGGAAAGGTGGGAGCAGAATAGGTAGGCTCACACTTTGCAGCTTCTTCTGGCGTGGAATTCTTGACCTCCTGGGAATAGGAATACCTCTGTAATCTGACCCTACTCCTCCATGCAGCGGTCAGTTTAAGACTCTAGCATGATGGGGTCCAAGGTTTCTGAGGGATAGTGGAGGTGGGTTCTTATCTATGCAGTAGTTTTTTGCTTTCTGTCCAAGAAAGAAAGAAAGAAAAAGAAAAAAACAAAAACAAAAACAAAACCGTCCTACTGCTGTTTTGAGCTGAAGCTTCTGCTTCAGAACCTGTGCGCCACGGAGCTCCTGCTGTGCTCCCGAAGAGACCGCAGGGATGCAGGGACTGAGCCTATACTGCGGCTGCTATGCTCTCCATTCTGTCTCCTCGGGTCTCACAACTCTGTAGCCACAGGTGCGGATCATACCTCTGCACGCACGTCTCTTTCTTTTTCCCCACTCGCCCGGCCGGAGGCTTCTGCCTCAGACTGCAAACCCTGTACTGTTGCTGCACTCTAGGCGGGCTGCAAGGTGCAGGGAGTCAGCAGCAGGAACACTCACCGATCTGTTCTCTGAAGCCCCGTGTCTCAGTAGCCATGGGTGCTGACCGTTCCTCCACACAACTTGCCTCCCTCTACCCCCACGTGCCCTGTCTGCCCAGCTTCCATCAATCATTGTGTGAGACTCTTAGCTGCTCTGTGTGATGAGTAGAGGTTCTTTTGAAGAGTTATAGCAGTTCAAATTGCAGTGATTTCCAGGGAAGAACCCAGGGAGCCTGTCTCACAGCCGCCATTTTCTCCCCTCTGGTATGTTTTATTCTTTAATAAAGTGAGGAGATAAGTTGTATTCAACATTTCCAAATAGAATTTTTTAAAAAAAGATTTTATTGAGGAACTAGGGGAGGGGAACAGTGCTGGGGAATTGGGAAGGGGAGCAGACAAGTTGCTGTCCATTTGTTCTTCAGTCTAGTTGTGGAGGAAATTGCTTCACTGGCCCATGTTGGTATTATCATTGCGCTCTTCTGGAGGAGGCAGTCGCTCACTGGCCATTGGACGGCTCCTCACGGAGGCTCACAGCAGCCCACGAAAGCACACGCCAGTTGCCGGGCAGACACCCTGCAGCCTATGCCATTGCCTGCAACTCATGGCAGCCCAGCTCCAGGTCAAGCTGTTGCTCACCATCTTAGCTGTAGAGAGCGCAGCATCCCTGGCCCACACGTGGGGTCTGAACAGGGCCCTGATGCTCAGAGCTGGAGTCCCAAGCCAACGCTTAACCAACACACCACTCGGCCAGCCCCAAATAGAAATTTTTTGACTGCAATAATATTGGTTCCTGAAACACTAATTTTTTTTATTTTTTATTTTTTTTTAGAATTTCAGTTTTATCAGTGTTGTGTGAGAGAGAAAATAAGATAGCAAATTTCAGCAGGAAAAAGCACTTGCACAACTATATCATGTAAATCAGTATCAGTGACAGGTAGGCTAAACAATAAAGAGTAATAAAGTAATACATTTCAAATGGCCTAATTTAGTATGGTTGATTTTACCTTTAGCATTTTACCATGAAACTTTGCATAATCAAATCCTTGAAGTAGAAAATTCCATCTAATCATAATTTAACTTTTTAACAAAAAGTCAGTCTGTTCTGAACTGTTTGAGGAAGGGACTATAAAAATCTCTTATCTAAATTGTGGGTAGACCTCAGCGTGCTCAAATGCCTGTAACAAAACCCAGTGTTTGTACCTTGTTCTCTTTCTCACAGCTCCTTCACTATACTTAATCCACTATTCATGGGAGTTTGATATGTGTGTCACTCTAGCTTTGCAAAAGTCTTGGTGGTATATTTATTGTGTGATTAGTAGACTATTGCATTGATAGGGTTGTAAGGATCAAATTGTAAGGATTAAATTCCTATATGTAGAAGTTTGTTTTACAAGGCATAAAATTAGAAGTGTTTTGTCGGTTATGTTTATCACCAGAATGGTATCAGACAACTATAGATGAGAAATGTTATTCAAATGAGAAGCCAGACATTCTGAGGAAGGTCACACAATGACTAGAAAGTGGAAACTTGATCTTTTGGCTTTGAATGCTGCAAAGACAAACTAAAGAGCAAACTATTTGGTGGAAGTAGAATTAAAGATACCACCATCTATTTCCACCTGTGCTACTGTAACTTCCTCCTAACTCTAATCTCTGGCTTCAGTCTCCAACCTGCATCCAAAGATCCAATTCTGACCCTGCTTAAACCTTCACTGTCTCTGAATCACTACTTATTATTGAACACAGTATTGTCACCTCTAATCACTGTCACATACTTCTTCCTTCATTTACCATTTCAATTTTTGTACTCCACGCATACTGGATGCTTGCAGTTCCCCAGAAGCACCCTGCTCAGGATAGTGTACATGCTGCTTTCTCTTGGTATCAGTTAAAGAACCCTGAACTACGTTTTGTGGAAACCTTTATACAAATTGTCTTAGATAATAAATATAGTATTTCACATATCAGAACAATTGAGACAGCTACCCACAACAAAAATTTCACTTGAGAATGCCATTAAAACTCAGATTCTTTCTACCTCCCCTCTATTATCTTTGGTCATTACTTTTTTTTTCCCCCCCAGGCTGGAAACAAAATGGCTGCCCCAGTTCTAGGACAAAGTTCCAGTACAAAATGTGAATAACAGAACAGATTTAGTATTTGATAACATGCTCATTTCAGAACCATTAAAATTATTCTTGAACTTGTGATTCTAAACAGGGAGTGATTCCCTCCCCCAGCAGACATTTAATAATGTCTGGTGATAATTTTCATTGTCATAAGTGTTATCTAGTGAGTGGAGACCAAAGATGATTCTAAACATTTTACAATGCACAGAACAGCCTCACTCCTTCTCAAAACCAAAACTGAAATCAAAGAATTATCCAGCACCAAATATCAATAGTGTTATGGTTGGAAAACTCTACCTTAGATGGATCAGAACAACTTATGGCTCTGGGGAGAGGCTTTGTGTTTTCTGAAGCATTGTATATGGGAGGAATGGCTGTCTCAGAAAAACTGAAGTTTTGTTAAGAAGAAATAAGAATGAGGAGGAATATTGGATTTGTAATCAACGGTGTTCACTGTACCCCTCCTGGGTTTTTCTCTTTCTTTTCTTCACCAGTTGTGCAACACGTATGTATTCTATACACAGTACTTTCTTTAAGACAGCTTCTCTGAATATAGTCTCCTCTCCCAATTACTTTCTCCTGGCTAGATTGCATACTTATGACTTCTAAAACATGTACTGCCTCATGTCATTACACTCATCCCTTGGAATTGTGATTATTCTCTACTTTCCCAAATTTTTCACTAGTATGTAATTTCTTTAGATGGTAATGACTATGTCCTTTTCATATGAAAAAGTCCAACAAGAAGCAGTGCATACCAAATAGTATTTGAACAATATGTGATTGTTCAGTGAAGAAGGTGACTCAAATCCCCAAATTTATATCCTTGTGACCCCAACCTCTGGGGAGTTCCTGAAGTCCCAAAAGTCAACCATAGCTTTGGAAACTAGAACCTATGTGAAAATACCAAGGCGTTCCTAATTCTAAATGTGCTCTTTACCTTCTACCACTCCTAAGTGGCTTTTAACCCTGTTAAAACTTCTGTGTTTAGCATATGGGTCATTATAGCGATGACCATCATGAAAATGTCCTGAGATGGCAGTCTTCTCTCTACTGAGGGAATGTGTCATTTCTTTCTGGAATATATTCTTGGTAAGAAAGGGAAAAACAGGAGAAATATTCATGAGAATTAATAGTAAAGGGTTAACCTATAAGACTTCTACAAGAAAATTGGAATTTTGCCAAATTTTTCTTTATTTTAGCTTTACCACTTGGTAGGAGGGGGGAAAAGAATATTTTGACATGCAGTAAGTACTTCAATTACATCCTGACAGAATCAATTGCTATTCTTTGTTGAAGTAATAAAAACAGCATTTTGATTTAAAACTCATCTGATAAGAATGTCAATAGCTGTGTTTCCTGTCCCTTCACAGGAGCTTTATTTTTTAAAACAATTAATAATATCAAAGAATATCTTTTCTTTCAAAACCAGGGTTAATAATGGATTCGTATTCATATAGTTTTTATTGTTATATCAGAAAGCAGAATATATTCTCATTAAAATAGCAGGGGGAAATAAAGAAATCTCAGTTTAATTAAGATGATGTTAAAGTTGATGTAAGTAGAGATGTATGTGAGATTTTCAATGTAAACTACCTTTTAGGGGTCTATAAGATGAGGGTAAAATCTTCTTAGGCTGAAAGTTTTAATAAAGACACAAACCAATTTAGGATATTCCTGAGAGAAAATATTAAAGTTAAGAGAAAAAAGTATTTATAAGGTTTATTTTTAGTGCACTATTCAAAATTTATTTTTGTACCTGCAGTGCACTTAACATAATACTCTAAGAGAATGCATTTTAGAATCTTGAGGTCAAATACCATTGGTTTTTGTAAGCACTGTAAGATCTTTACTTTGTTCACTTTTCCTCACCTACACTATTATAATTTTGGTTTAAAGCACTATCACTTCTTGAGCTCCTGAAATGGCCTTCTCACAGCTCATTCTCCTTCCATTCTTGTTCTCCATACAAGTCCTTCATGAGCTAAAACATTGAACTGAATATGCCACTAATTTTCTTGAAACCCTTGGTCAATTTTGCATGCTACTGACTAAAGTTCAAAATCTTCAATTGAATATACAATGACCCTCATGATTTATCCACCTGTCCACGTTCTCACTTTTACTTATAAGGGTCCTTGAGACCACAGTCATAAGAGTTAAACTCCATGTTGTGGCCATAAGTCTCACCTTCTTTAGCTGTTCTAGTTCTGCTCTTCTCTCAACTCACTATGTTTCAGCCATACTGACTTTTAATTATTTGTTGCCTAGATACACCAAGTTCATCTCCACCCTAGAGTTCTTAAATTGCTCTTTCCTCTGCCTGAAATATCCTTCCCTCAGATCTTTACTTGGCTGGCCCATTCTTGTCAGTCTAAACACAGTTAAAATATCACCTCCTTAGACGAGTTTTTTCTGCCAGAAAATCTAAAGCCATTCTTCTCCTTACCTCAGTTAGTCTCTATGACATATTCCAGTTTTGTTTCATTTTTAAGAAAAAAATATACTTGTCTCTATCCTAAAATTATAATTGCCCTTTTGCTCCTTCTCACCATCCCCCCATTCTTTTTTTTATGTTTATTGTTTTCCCTATTGAGTGTGAACTCCATGAGAAAAAACTTTTTATGACCTTAGTACCTAGAAGGGAGCTTGGCATATAATAGGGACTTATTGTTTTTGAACCTTCAATAAATAAAGCCCCTCTTTGAGTTGGAATTTGTACAAACTGATTTTGATTCTTCACCATGGAATATTCTTCCAACAACTTTTTACCGGGTTAAGTCCTATGATTTTTAATGCTTTTCCCTTAGGGAGGTGGTATAGTCTGACCTTTGCAATTTTTCATTGTAGCCTTTACTTTGCTTCATAGCACCTAGCAAAATTTGCTTGCTTACAGACTGTTTAAAAAAGATATATGTATATATCTATATCGATATCATCTATATCTATCTATCTATCTATCTATCATCTATACACACACACACACACACACACACACACACACACATGTGTGTATCCACAGTAGGTATGCTGTAAATACTTGTTAAATGCACAAGGAGAGAAGTCAATATATTGAGGTATTGATGAAGGATCTTAAGAGTGTTTCTTCTTCTCATGTATTTGCCCTGGGTAAATTAGGTTATAGGGTCACCCTATCTAAATTAGATGTGATTTCATTTTATAGCAACTAATATTGCAAAAAAATCCCATTGATAAATAATGGTATATGATTTAAGGCATTGCCTAATTTAAGAATACATTGAATCAGAATATTTCCCATGCTATAAAAAAAGAAAAGAAAACCAACCATGTATTGATATTTTCAAGAACAGAAATGAAAGGAATTATAGTTACCAGGCTTAAGGCTTTGTATCTTATTAACTTTCTAGTAGATCTTTTCTCATTTTATGTTAAGCCAAGCAAATTGTGATGCATTTTTGAAATAATTAAGAACTGTTATATCAAGTTTCCATTATTAATCTGTTAAGGCATAAATAAGATAAAAATTATAGTTTACTTAAGAACAATTAATCAAAGGTCTCAAATAAGCCTATACCAAAGACTTTTTAAAAATGAGTTTTAGGGTAATTTGAAGGATGAAGCATTGAAAAAGTTACTGCTTTTCTCTCTGATATACTGAGTATATGCAAGATGGCTGTGAATGATATAGAAATGGCAAGGAAGTTGGAGGCAGAAGGTTTTGGGGGAATCATGGCTGTACCACTTCACTAGCTGTATGACTTAAGGCATATTTCTCTTCGTCTCTCTGAACTCAAGCTTTGACACCTTAATCGAACGCCATAAAATGCCTTATGGGCTGCTGGTGAGAATTAACAAGATAATGTATGTGAAACAAATTTTACAAGTTGTTAAATATATATGAATGCTAGTTATAATCATTTTGGAAATGATTTTAGTCTCACCTTGAAGGTCTCCATCTTGTTGGAAGAGATTGTGCTAAGAGTGAAATAATTTATAGATACTGAGATTTCATAAGCTTGCACAATGAGATCACCATTAGCCTTGAGCACAGAACTGCTACTAGAAAGATAAAATTCAGGTGTGATAAGCAAAGGGACAGCACCACTGACCTGTGCGTCCGTGAAAACTCAGGCCTGAGGACCAAACTATTATTTCTTCCTAACTCAGACTCGGCAAGTACCGACCACGTTCGTGTTTACCACCATCTTCTCTCTGACTCCACAATCCTGGCTATTTATGTCTATGGCAATAACATCAAACAGCCTGTAATAATATATGGTTGTTTAGATGGTTACAGTCATTTGTCAGTTGAGATATCAAGAAAGTCAACACCTCCAGAAAGAAAGACACAGCTTAGAACTGGGATTGGCATTCACTAAGTAGGAGAGCTGTTACCATGCAGGGAAATTCAAAGTTCTTATTAGACTGGGTTCTTTCTGACTTCCTCCTTGGCCTATATTTGTAACATCACAATCCACCTTTACTCTTCTCAGGTGTCTTGGGATGTAGAGCAGAGCAATGTCCCAAAGGGACAAATCTAGTCCAACCTTTCAGGACATGACCTGTGGTCTCTGTGATTTGGTCACAAGTACTCTGACAAAGGGCATTGATTGAGGTCACTTCACACATTATGTAGTGAGCCAATCTTCTGACATTAAGTAAGGAGTGTGTACTTGTCCAGACAGAGAGGTACAATGGTCACAAAGGTAAAATAATTTTTTTCTTCCTCCCGAGGGCCACATTAGCACCCGATATTGATAATAGAGACCATTGCATGAATTGATTTGGATAATTTTTTATTCTCCCAAGTCCCACCATCATAATGAAAATGATCCATTACATGATCTTCCCTTCTGCAAATCACTTAATGCTTACATTTTCCAAGAAGCACATCATGTGACTCAATCTTTTATATATCCTAGACATAAATCAGAATTGTTTAATGTCGATGGAATTGGACCTTCATCAGAATTCTGGGGATAAACTCTTAGTATATAATACATTATATTCTTGCAGAATTTCTTCTATGATGTTTATCACTTGAGCACTAATAGATTAATCGTAAAAATCTCTGACTCTCAAAGCCCTGCGATCATATTTATTTAGTTAAACATAAGGCCAAAATTTTTTTAATTTTAGTATTACATTTTTCTCTTTCCATTCTCATCTATTTATAATCACTGCATATTTCTGAAGCTTTTTTTTCAATGCATATGTTCAGTGAAAACTAATGCATATTTCACTTAATAGGATTAACTATCAACCTCCCATTAATTATAATTAATGTCTCCTTAGGTAATTGCGTAAGTTAACTTTGGCAATTCACACATATAGAAGAGTATTTTGTAGAATAATGGGGCACTGTGCTGAAAAATACAGTAAGGAGCATAAAGGGTATGAACACTGAATAAAGAATTCAGAGTTAATATATATTAAGCTTTCCTTATGTGTGTTGTATATATCTAACTGCAAATTGTGCTGCTAAATATATTACATTGTCTCTGTATAGTAATGATCCCTTAATGCAAACCTATGAAAGTAGGCATTTCTACTAAAAATTACTTCTAAAACATATAACTATTTCTCTCCTCTCTTAATAGATATTAGTATTCTAAGTTCTTGTTAAATAGCTTATGTTTTAGAAGATAAATGCCCTCCAAATTGGTAATTTATATGCAAAACAAATGAAAAAGCCCTTTCTCAAAACATCTATCGTGGAACGTACAAATTAAGGCTTTCTTCATTTATGAAGCTTATTTTTAACTTTTATATATATATAATGCTTAGTTTATATGCTACTACATTAAGAAATCAGTGTTTTGAAGATCTACATGTCACTGAAATGGCCATCTTTTGAAATTATGGGATGCTTCATCACCCAGTCAGGCTCTAATCTGCAACCAATTTGTGTCAGCTTTCTGCATAGAAAAGATCTCAAATCCTTTCTTAGACCAGGAATCAGCTGAAGGTTTGTCTTGATTTCACGAGCCCAGTGCAATTAGGCAGCACGTGAATGTGGGCCACATGCATTTATTGCTCTTCCTAGCATGTGTTACTTTGATGTGTTAGGTTGGAGGCTCACTCTTTTCTGGGCAGCCTTCCTCCTGGGTCTTTATACTGCTTAGCAGTTGAGTCCAGACTTTGAAACACAGCCTAATTTAGAGGCGGATGCTGCAGCTGCTGCTGTCATTTCAGATGATTTTTTTTTTTTTGCTTTGATGTCAGCTTAGAATCTTGGGTGTTGTGTCAGTAAAATAGAGTCTGTGATTCACAAAACAGAAAGTGTAACATTTAAGCTTTGTTTTAGCCTTTAAATTGAATTTCAACACCTACTAAATGACAAAAAAATTGTAGTTGAACAGAAATGTACGGAATTCTGTATATTATTAGTTGAAAGAAAGGTATGAATAAACAATAAGTAACTCTTTGTATTAATTTAATGTATTAATTACTCAATGTCTAATAAGCACTGATGATAAAGTATGTGAAAGGTAAATAAAGCATCCTCTTATTTCTTCATCTTATTCCCTCTAAATCTGATCAATGTGGCACAGTTTATCCTTCCAAATGTTTGTCTGACTCATTGTTAAAGCATTTTGTATTAATTATTGTTATTTTATTCTGGTTGAACTGTACACTTTACCTTAGCAGACTGCTTACTAAATCCTTTGGGGACAAGACTAGTAATGAACCTGTTTATCTTCATTTTCATTAATTGAAAACAGTAAGTCTGAGAAACTATAAATTTACTGGCTTTCTAAATTGGAAATAACTTCGACATCTCCAAATCATCTGTTACTTGATAGGAAGACTAGGTTTAAAGCAGAAAAGAGGTGGAGATTCGGAGGTTAGATGCTAGTGAAGCTTTAGGACCATATGGGTAGGTTTCCTCAGCTGGCATAAGACCAAAAGGGCTAGAGGGTTCCTTTCTCTGTTTGCCCTGTTGACAAGAAGCATTTGTCACTGAGGGTCCTCAGCTCACCATCTGCCTGTGTGTATGCAGGCATTTTCTTTGTGTGATGTAATTTCACAGAAATTTTACATTTACAGAGAAAAATTAATAGCTACTTTATTGTGGTATGGTAGCAATAAGGAAAGTCTAAATTCTAGTTACTCCCAAAATTTTTGTAAAGATCCCTTCTTTTTTCTTTCTGTCTATAGATTATTATAGTGTTCTCGGAGAAGTTCTCTTAGAATATGACCATGATAAATTTTCTCTGAGAGCAAAAACCGTATTTATTGTTGATAAAAACAAACCAAAATTTTAAAACATTGGTGAATGTTTATCCTAGTCTTATTTTAACATAAAGCATTAGAAATTGCATAAGTGTCATAAAAGAGAATTGGTTAAGCAGGCATTGCACAACCACTCTATGGAATACTATGCAATCATTTAAAATGTTCATGAAGAGTCTTTAACAATATCGCCCAATTACATAGGTAAATCTAATAGTAAACTTAGAACAAACAAGAAAGGAAACACATAAAATGATGATAGTGGTTGCCTTGGTTAATTGGAATATAGAGTTTTTCAACTTTCTAAATCGAAAACATTTTTATATAGAGGAATGATTTATAAATTTATAAAGTAATAATGAAAAATTATTTAAAATATCTATGTGCCTCATTATATACAGTGTACTGCACTTATATAAATAGAATTTATTCACTAGCTGTGTTTGTAACTTGTTAAAAAAAGAGATTCAATCCCATCTAATTCTTTAGATTTAACATGAACATAAAATATTCTTATTTTCTTTTTCTTTTATTATTTTTCGATATTTTTCGAATTACAGAATTTTAATGTTCACATATTTACTTTGATTATGCCAAGTATTTTGCTACTATATGGAAGTATTGTGCAATAATATGACTTTATTACATTTTCTTATATTTTAAAAATTAAATGTTTAATTTTTTAAGTTTGAATTTGTCAATAACAGCTACGATTCCTCAACTTTCTTTAAAAAATTCTTATTATAAACTATTATTATAAATTGTATTATTATAAAATTATTTTTAATAATAGATAATAAAAAATTATAGCTAAATCGTGATACTGAAGCCACACATTTATCCTGAATTCAGGTTAAATTTGAAAAGACCTGCATTGTTCAGTAAGGTAGCCTGTAAACACATATGACTAGTTAAATTTAAATTAATTAAAATTACATAAAGTAAAAATTCAATTCTTTAGCCCCATTTCAAGTGCTAACTAGCCACGTGTGGCTGGCTGCTACCGGTATTGGACAGTGCAGATACAGAACACGTCCACCATCACAAAACATTTCATTGGAAAGTGCTGATAAAGACACTACTCTGGATAATTAGTGCTCTCCTAGTTTTATCCTTTATAGCATGTTTAGAGAAGCAAATTTCTAGGTGATTATCTCAACGTTCTTTTTGAATTTTGCCATCATGTAAAAACACTTTTGAGACAGAGAGAAAAAAGGACTCTCTTTCAGCATGTTTTGATTGCCATGTGTGTTTATGTGACAAAAGAAAATTGTATGATTGAATAAGTGTCTGTACTAAAATAAAATCCATCTTTCATGCCTTTGTTCTTACAATATTTGCTGTTTCAAAATCCAGATGTTTCTTTTTTCTACTTTAACATGAGCAATAGTGCACAGAGTCTTGTGCAAATAGAAAGTGTGAGATAAAACCAGCCACTTAAAATGAAAGGTGAAAGGAGGATGTTTCTTAATCAGGAGAGGGTAAGAGAGAAGATAAATCCTACTATGAAAATACTGTTTTAAGTGAAAAACAAAACAAAACAAAAAACAATGGCATAAATATGGCAACCGTCTTTTAGTGTATCATGTATAATCTTTTGTAGCACATTAGAGATCTTTTCCTAAAGAGTAACTGTGCTGAGTATTGTACAGTTAATTTAAGATCAAAGTAGAGATCAGAGTCATATTTTTAAAAAGAATACTTTTCTTTAAATCATAAACAGAATTCCCAGTACAAAAATTAGAGGAAATACAGAAATGCATAAAAGGGAAGTAAACATCTTTGTTATATTTTCACTTAGTTACATTATTGCATAAAAAGATAGTATTATTTTTATAAGAATAATGTTTTACTTTAAAGAAATTCTCACTTAATATTATATAATAACTGTTTCTAAAAATAATTAAAAGTTCTTCATAAAATGTAATCTTAATTATTTCACTTATGTGTGGAATTTATTTGACTGACCTATCACTTTGGAATAATTGAGTTATTTTGAATAAATTTCTTTACAAAAATATGATGATATGCAATCCCACCAGCAGTGAATATAAATACCTGGTTTTCATAATAGACCACTATTAGAGTGTGAAATAAAGGAGTAGTATTACTAAAGTTGGAAATTATTCACTAAAAGTTTGTATTCATTCATGATAATAAATTTGAAAGAAGATGCTCTTAAATTCATTTTAAAATATGATAAAGCATCATATACTAAATTTTAGTTCTTCAAATGATAAATTATTAAGTATTATATGAAATGGAAACAAATTCTTTTTATATATATTAATCCAATTTTTAAAAAAGTATGGAATACATATCAGGTAAATAATAGCAATGGCGTTAATTTCCTTTTTTTCTCCCCAGCTTTATTGAGGTATGATTGACAAATAAAAATTGTACATGTATAAGGAATATAGTCAGTGGTATTATAATAGCTATGTATGTTGTCAGATGGGCAGTAGACTTGTTGGGGTTATCACTTTGTGGGTGTGTAAATGTCTAATCACTATATTGTTTTGTACACCTGAAATTAATAAAAAAAGTTGTACATATTTAGGTTGTATGACTGGATGTTTTGATATACATATACATTGTGAAATGATTACTAAAATCAAGTTAATCAACATATCCATCACCTTACATATTTATCCTTTTTGTGTTCGTGTGATGAGAATACTTGAGATCTACTATCTTAGCAAATTTTAAGTATACATTTTTATTATTGATATATTATTAACTATAGTCTCCATGCTGTACATTAGGTCTTCAGAACTTACTGATTTTATAAGTGAAAGTTTGTTCCTTCTGACTAACGTCTCTATTTTTCACAACCCCCACTCAAACTCCTGGTAACCGCAATCTACCCTGTGTTACTAGGAGTTCAACTTTTTATTCTTAGATTCTGTAAAGAAGTAAAATCATACAGTATTTTTCTTTCTATGTCGGGCTAACTTCATTTAGTATGTCTTCAGGTTTATCCATGTCACAAATGACATGTGTTTTTTCTATTTTAAGACTGAATAATGTTCCACTGTATATTCATACCGCAATTTTTAAAAAAACATTTATCTGTAAATGAACACTGTGGTTGTTTCCATATCTGGACTACTGTGAAAAATATGCAATGAACATGGGATTGCAGATATTTCTTTGAGGTACTAATTTCATTGCTTTTGGATCAATAACCAGAAGTGGGATTGTTGGACTGTATGGTAGTTCTAGTTTTAATTTTTAGAGGATCCTCTATAGTCTTTTTCAAATGGCTGTACCAATTTATATTCCCACCAACATCCTCACCAATACTTGTTATCTTTAGTCTTTTTGATAAGGAGCCAATCTCATTATTGGATGTAAGGTAAAATCTCTTTGTGTTTTTAATTTGCATTTCCTTAATGAATAGTGATGTTCAGCATATTTTTATATACATGTTGGCTATCTGCATGTCTTCTTTGGAAAAAATATCTATTCAAGTACTATGCCCATTTTTAAATCACTTTATTTATTTACTTACTTACTTACATACTTACTATTGAGTAGTATAAGTTCTGGATATTAACCCCTTATCTGACATCTAGTTTGTTGTGAAGAATATTTTTACCTTTATATATTGTCTCACCTGTTTATTTTGCTTTTCTTTCCTGTTCTTTTGATGTCAACTGCAAAAAATCATTGCCAAAACCAATGTCAAAAAACTTTTAGCCTATATTTTCTTCTAGGAGTTTTATAGTTTCAGGCTTTACATTTATGTATTTAATCCAATTTGCCTTGACTTTTTGTATAGCATAATAGTCCAATTTCATTTTTTTGAATGTGGATATTTACTTTTCCCAGCACCACTTATTGATGAGGCTATTCTTACCCCATTGTGCATTCATGGCACCTTTGTCGGTCATTGGTTAGCCATATTATGTTACCCATGGGTTTATTTCTAAGCTCTTTGTTCCAATGGTCTAAGTATCTGTAGTTATGCTAGTACCATACTGTGTTGATTACCATAGCTTTGTAATATAATTTGAAATTGATCTTGAGTTTTTGAAAGTGAAATGTAATATAAAACTATGGGAACATTTTAAAAACTTATTTTGAAGATTATTAGGAAAAATAAAATTGAGAAATAGATCTGATACATCTGTGATATTATATCCAAATTGTTTTTTTAAGTGGATATTACATAATTAAGGCAAAGAGTATATAAAAACATGAAAGAGTAAAATTCTATCACACCATTAAAATTCTTCTAAAATAGCTTATGAGGGTCTCAATGAACAAAAACAACAGTAAAAAAAACAAACACATGGTAAAATCAAGTTGTCATGAATCATAAAACATTGTTCAGCTTGCTTTGCAATTATCTATACATTTTATAGAGTATTCTTGGAAGTTGAATTTATTAAGTAGCTAGTATGCAGTAAGCACTTTGTATATGAACATTAGCCCCAAAGTCATTTGATCAATAAGCACAAGAGTTGAGGTTTGAACCATTCCAAGTCTATGTTTTATTCACGTATCAGAATACTCCTACATGTGATGAATATGTATAGTGTTCTCATTACTGAGATATATGCTTGAGAGTGCAGTTTCCAGGAAGTAACAGTCTGACCTCAAGAAGCTTAAAATATATTTGGGTAGAGATATACTATTTTTTTATATTGGTCAAAGTTTAACATGCAGATTATAATATACATTAATTTTATGATAAAAATACTAGTAGTTGCAATTTTTTGTGAAGAAAGAGCCTGTGATAAATACGTAGGTATAGATTAAGCTACTCTATAAAATACCAGAACTCAAACATGATCTGTGTTAATTTAATATTTGTATAACAGCCCTGAGGTAGGTGTGTAGTCTGAGAGGGGCCTCTCTGGCCCACAAAGTCATACAAAGTTTCTTCCATATTGGTGCTTTACCACTTTCTAAGGTATTTCTGTGGCTTATGGTCAATGCTGGCTCATGAGCAGCACATGTACTTTTCAGACCAGGAGAAACCTGTGTCCATTAAAAATATGCTTCCCTCCCCCCATAAATCACTTCTACTCACTTGCCATTAATAAGAAATTAGCCACTCCTAGTTGCAAGAAAGCCTAGGAAACGTAGTCTCTGCCTCAGCAGCCATGTTCCCCACTAAAACACGGTGGAGTAGATAGATGTTCAATTATTGGAAAGAATGGATAGTGGAGGGGACATATTTCATGCTTAACTAAACCCACTGATTCCTCACTTTCCCAATGATTTTAATACTTAGTTTAAATAATTTTGATTTAATTAGTTTTATAATTTTTTCTCTCATAGTATGTTTGGAACTTACTACTTATGTAATGGTAGCTTTTTCTCCAGCTTCTAAGCTGGAGGTGACCATACAGGTAATCTATTCTAATCCCTTTTTCATGATGATGGGAGAAATTTGGCTTAGAGAACAGTGGGTTGCCCAAATTTCTTTTACTAGTGTCAGAACTGAAACATCAATTTAAGTCCTGCTTTAATTTAAAATTGAAGCCCTCTTATTTGTTTTAGTTTATTTTAAAAAACTGTTTAACAATATGGAATCATTAAAAGATATGTTCATACTTTTGGCCAGTGGAGTGGCTCAGTTGGTTAAGAGTTGGCTTAGAGCATGTGCTCTGAGCAACAGGGCCAATGGTTCGATTCCCACATAGGCCAATGAATGCTGTGCCCTAGCTGAGCTTTTGCTGAGCTGCCAATGGATAGCTCAGCTGGTGTAACAACAAGATTGCCTGTTCAATGGTGGGCTATGACCACCCGCAACTAAATATTGAACTTGGTACCTTGAGCTGAGCTGCCGCCCGGGTGGTTCAGTGGATAGGGCATACGCTCTTAATGACAAGGCTGCCATGTTTGACTCCCGCAGGGGATGATGGCTATGCACACCCACAGCTAAGACTGAACTCAGCACCTTGAGCTGAGCTGTTGCCCGGATGGCTCAGAGAATAGAGCATGCGCTCTTAACAAGGCTGCTAGTTTGACTTCTGCATGGAATGGTGGCTACACTCACCTGCAACTAAGACTGAACACAGCACCTTGAGCTTAGAGGGCACGAGCTGCTGACAGGAAGCCAGATAGTGACTGGCACCCTCCACAATGACGATTGAAGAACAACAACTTGGCTGGTCCCCTCCCCCAATTCCCTTACACTTTCCCCTCCCCCAATTCCCCTATAAAATCTTTAAAAAAAAAAGATATGGTCATACTTTAAGCATGTTTAAAATTTATCTTAAAATATAGATGTGTGGGAAAAGCTATTTTTTTAATGGAATAAATATGCTGATTGGAAGTCTCCAACATCTTTCTTGAATAAATTTCAACCCTTTTGAATTATCTATAATTTCTGGTTTCATGGTCTTTGAACTAGAGCAAGAACTTAAAAACATATTTGAAGTGATTTAAATTTAGGATTCTTCTGAATTAAAAAATACTTTTCTCTAGACTTTTGTGGTTATCTTGAATAGATTTAAATCTACAACATTTTTCAGTCATCAGCCTTTGTGTAGTCTTCACAAAATATTCAACTTTCATGAAAACAAGAATTGTCTTTCTCTCTGCACTCATATTCCACTTGGTCATGAAGTATTTAGATTGTATAAGTGGAGTAACAGCCCAACTGAAATAAATATTTTGGGTTCATATGTAACTGACTTTTTATTAAACATACAACTCAACCAATAATGCAGACATGGGAGAGTGATCTCAAGAGTTGTTTACAAGTTCAGTGCTCTGCATGTCCTATAATAAAGACATTATACAGAGACTGGAGAGCTCTGAAGAGAACTTCTATGATTCTAAATGTGCAGCCAAAATTAATCCTTGTTAATCACTCATATTAAAGTTTATCATTCCTTCCCTGCTGTTTTCATTATCATTATTATCATCCTCATCACCATTAATAATTAAGACCCTAATATAGAGGACACAGGGTAGAAAATGTGGAATTCCAGAATTTTAAGATATAGTCCTGAACCTCAATGGATTTAAAATATAGCTGGGAGGAAAGAACATCAAAGGTAGAGTTCTGAAAACCTAGGGTAAAATCAAGGAGAATTTGAGGTTTAGATAAAGTTTTTCTCTTCTTTTCTATATATCACCAAGCTTTCTAAGGAAAAACATTATGCTAATTTTATTAAAAGTACCAAATTCTACATAATGCTGTTGGTTTCCTATATCAACAAAGTCACCTAGTCTATAAAGGTACTAAACAAGTATTGAAATTATTGAAAATAAAGGCAAATTTTTATTTATGAATATGATCTTTTACTATTGGAAGCAAATTAACTATTCAACCATATGTCATTAAGACCTTGAGATTCTCCCCTTTAAGTCTTCTGCGTAGAAGCAAGTAGACTTAATCAGAAAATATAGTGAAGCAGAACTTGTGGACTCTAAAGATGGAAACATATTTCTTAATAATCTGAGAATCACTTATGAATAAGTTACTATGTTAATTAAAATAAATGAATGTACATATAGCATAGACTGTTAGGAAACCATTAAAACAATTTTATGAATGATTTAAAAAATAATATTGAAAACTCCTAGGTGTCCTTTTTGGTATAAAACCATGAAGTACACTGATAATGTAGTTTAATCACAGCTATGTAAAAATAGTCATGTAAAATCATGAAAAGACACATACTGTAGAATTTATTGATGATCTAAATTTTTCTTTATACTTCTCACCTGCTAAAAGTTTATAGGATGTATTTTTTAAATATATAGTAATGAAGACTTGATTACATGACAGCTGTCAAGTAAATTCATTTCAGATAATCAAAAGTCCATTTAAACTACTTTCTCTGTAAAGGTTAAACAACATTTTTATATTCTATTTTCTTAGGTAATTCTGTAGTAAAGGTAATGGATTTCATAAAAATAGATAAGAGAAAATGTAACAAGTAATGGGTTGTTCAAGTGTTGAGTAGGTAAGCAAAAAAATAAAAAATTACTGTCATCAATTTGGTTATTGCATACATTTTAGTTCCTGTGCCTTACCTACATTCTTCTTGCCTGACTTTTGTTAGAAAAGGTCATATTTTGAGTAATTGGCTGAAAGTATAATTAAAGCTAATTAACAAGAAATGAAAGCAAGACTGCACAATTATAGAAATGATTTTTGCAGTGATAAACTATAACACAAAGTTAGAGTATTGTAGCTCCTAAAATACTTTTTTTCTCTAACCCTTGTATCCATGAGTAAAGTCCAGAACAGGTGTGACATTATGAGATATACTTGACAACATGTTTTTTTGAAAATTGTTATTTTACCTTCTAATTAATGTAAACCACCTATACCTACCAAATTTTAATGGACCATAAAGTTCCATTTACAAGTCACACCACAGAAAAGATTGTTTTTTATAGACAAATGAAATGCCTAGAATAATAAAGTCATATTTGGTTTGTTTAAATCTTACATCTAAATCTTTATGGTTTCTGATTTTCTAAAATTTTAGTGCAATAGCAAGCAAATTATATTATAAAATACTTTAAAAGTTATGAATATACTGATGAAATTGGTAGTAAAAGATTAATTTACAATGCATTCTTTTTATTTTGATTCTTTACAACCTTATATGCATTTAAATATCTACAATAATATTATCTCCAATAAAATGCTTTTCTTTTAAGAAATTCATTTATATATTCATTTTGTTGGGTTCCAATGACCTTTAGCATGGAGTTTTTCCACTGCAAATTTTTTATCAACTACATGTCTTCCAAATCGGTAAGTAGAAAGCACAAAGAGTAAATCCTCATGCTGAATACTTCAGTTTCATTTTGTTACAGTGTACTTAACAATAACAAGTGACAAGCATGTAGACTTTGAGATGTTTTCATCACTTCTGCATACCAAGGTGTGAGTAGTTAATGAAACATTTTTAGGAGAGTTTGAAGAAATATTAACTATGTTGCCTTTCCTATTAACATTTCATACAAATGACTTTACTGACAAATAAAATACTTAATGCTGTTCTCTCTTTTTTTTTTCTGGTCACCAAATAGATATTCACTAGAATCTTGAAGTAACCGTCAGTACCTTCTCTTTCCAGCATCATAGCCAAATGTGCAGAAGGTGAGCATTTGGTGAGCAGTGGGGGTTGGGGAACTGAAATCTATGCCCTGCCTCAGTTCTTAGGTTGTGCTCCTACTATGTGTATACCAATGTGCAGTACCTTTTCCTCCCTGATTTACACAGTGATGCTGATTGAGTTCATTGGCTTTGTTTCTCTCTCTCTCCATATTAATCCTTTTGTATTTGTCCTCTCAGTTTATGTTCTCCAAGATTCCATATCTCACATCTAACCAATCTCCACAATGGATTGATGCTCGTTCTTCAAAGTAATTAAAATCCATCTCCTCATTCTACTCCTACTGATCCTTCTTTTGTTCAGACCAATATAAATTCTCATTCTACTATTGTAATAGTTTTATATTCTCTCACTTGACAATTTCTATTTCCCTACAGTTCATTCTTTTCTATGAAAAATATCTTTCTCAATTATAGGCATCTTCTTATAGATTTCCATGACTTCTATGTACAGTTTTGAGGAGAACACCCTGGTAATCAGTCTTTTTCAAATTGCATTTAAAAGACACAGTGATTCTGAACATGAATTAAGATATAGTATGTGATATCAAATGATTCTTCATTTTTGCCTCATTGTAGTGCTTATATCTTTGCACAAATTAATTTCTATTTTCTCATTACTCTGTGCTCCTTGGGTTCCCCATTTCCATTAGTCATCCATGTCTATAACCATTGAGCCTTCATAACTTGTCTAAGGAGCCTTAGCTAGTAAGTGGTGAAGCCTAGACTCACATGCAGACTTTTTGAACTGAAAATACATGAATTGTATAAAGTATTTCTCAAAATGTAAGATACATATAAATTCCATGGGGCTTTTTTAAATGCAGAATCTAATTCAGTGGGTCTGGAAGGGGTCCTGAGATTCTACATTTCTAATAAGTTTCCAGGTTGTGTTTATGCTTCTTTACACTACATCATCATATTAGTTGCTTGAGTATTACCATCAATTATTTATGTATATGGAAACCAGAGAACTACTACTTTGGCAAATAAACTTTCAGGTCAACAAATACTTATTAAACAGTGGTTACAAGGGGCACAGAGTGGAATAGTATCTGTTCTTTGTCCTCAAAGAGATTACAATTTAATAAAGAGAAAAAGCCAGGGAAAAAACTATGATGCAGCATAGGAAGTGGTATATGTCAACAGAAGGGCACAAAGTAGGATGTGATATGATGTGCTAATTATGTTTATTTGATGAGAAAGCAAGGAAACTTTCAGGCCAGATGTGGCATTTGAGAGCTCTGTGGAAGATAAATACAATTTCAAGAAGAACAATATGAATAATATGAAGGAACAATAGGAATAATAAAAAGAACATTCTGGATTGAAGAAATTGTTAGAACATAGGCACAACAGTAGGCCATGAGAGGCATTTATAGGAAACATCAAGTTGTTTGGCTGTGCAGTTAAGTGGGTAACATGTTAGAAAGGTATAGGAAGGAACCTGGAAGAGGTCCAAGAAACAGAGAAGAACATTTAAAGGGTCATCAGAGGTGAACTTGGCCTATATTCCACGCATGGTACTCTCTTCAAGGCATAGTTTGAATATTTTCAGAATGTCTTTTATTCTAGCCTAGACTAGTCATCTCCCTTAAAACAACAGAGCCTTTTTTTTTTTTTGAGGGCGGTGCCACTGGCCCTCACATGTGGGACCCGAACCAAGCTAGTACTCAACCACCGCGCCACTCAGCCAGCCCAACAGAACTTTTTTAGTTTCCCTGTTCAACTTAGCAAATATATAATGTGTAAGATACAGGATGAAGTAATCAGATAGGAGGTCCTAAATAACTATTAATCAGAGAATAATTTCTTGACCACAAGGATATATTAATGCTCTAGGACTGGCATAGTGTATACAGTTAAGGACATAACTGATTTTATAAGTGACTTCTTTGAGTGCTTTAATTTCTGGCATATAGATGACACTGTAAGCATGGTTATATATGGCAGGAGCTAAACCTCTTCGTCTTCTTTTTTTTTAAATCAACTTTTTTTCTATGGAAGTTTATTGGGGTCACCATGGTTAGTAAAGTCACACAGGTTCCAAGTGTACAATTCTGTAATACATCATCTATATATCACATTGTGTGTTCACCACCTAGAGTCAGTTCTCCTTCCATCACCATATATTTGATATTGTCTGTGTCTATCAGTTATTGTTTCTTTGTTTGTCTTGTTCCTTTGTTGCTTTCAGTTTTATATCCCACATATCAGTGAAATTATATGGTTCTTGACTTTTTCTGTCTGACTTCGTTTAGCATTTATCCATAAAGATACATATGCTCCGATGTTCATTGCAGCTTTATTTATGGTGACCAAGACATGAAAACAACCAAAGTGTCCTTTGATAGATGGTTGGATAAAGATCGGGTATATATACACAATGGAATACTATTCTGCTATAAGAAAAGATGAAATAGTGCCATTTGTGACAACATGAATAGCTCTTTAGATTATTATGCTAAAGGAGCTAAACTTCTTAAGGATATCTAACATTCTAATTCTCAATCACTTACAAGTTCTTATAATATTATTTATGTATTGATATTTACTCTGATTTAACAAGTTAAAGAACATAATTTTTAGGCCTACCTTAATCTCTCAGGGACTGCTCTGGTCTTCTTTTTTCTTTTTAGATTATTTTTTTTATTGGGGAATTGGGGAAGGGACCAGCCAAGTTGTTGTTCTTCAGTCTTCTCTGTGGAGGGCACCAGTCACCATATGGCTTCCCGACAGCAGCTCGTGGCCTCTAAGCTCAAGGTGCTGTATTCAGTCTTAGTTGTGGGTGGGCACAGCCACCATCCCATGTGGGAGTCAAACCAGCAGCCTTGTAAAGAGCACATGCTCTATCCACTGGGCCATCCGGGCGGTAGCTCAGCTCAAGGTGCGGAGTTCATTCTTAGTTGCCAGTGGGCATAGCCCACCATTGAACAGGCATTCTTGTTATACCAGCTGAGCCATCCTGCCACCTGTTGGCAGCTCAGCTCGGGCACAGCATCACTGGCCTATGTGGGAATTGAACCAGTGACCCTGTTGCTCAGAGCTCGTGCTCTATGCCAACTCTTAATCAACTGAGCCACTTGGGCAGCCCCTACTCTGGTCTTCTTGATTCTCTGTACACAATGAAAACATCAAAGTCCTTCACTGTGTCTCTTTTCTTCACTAAGTCACCAAATAAAGATACAATCCAAGTTAAAAATAGTGCTTGCTAATCAAATTATTCAAGTCATCCCAAAAAAATATGCAATCCAATTAAAAATAGTCCTTTTTTTTGTCACTTCTAGACAATCCCTCTAGCCTCCTGTTTAAATTAGACTATTGCTGCCTAGATTCTTCTGTATAAAATTCTGGAGTTGATGCTGTCAAAAAGAATCTGGTGTTTTAGGAGAATTTTCTTGACACCTGCCCTCAAACTCTGATAGGTTAATTGCCAGTTCCTCATGTTAGGTTGACTCAATATTATACATATGTGCCAAATATATATGTCCTCTTTTTTGTGTGTGTGAGCAAAACAGGGTTCCAAAGGGCAACAAGAGTGCTTCAAACTATTCATAGTAATGATGTAAAAATATGAGTTCTATAAGCATTTAGTGAGGTAGTGGCCCAGAATCCACCCTAATGAAAGCTCAGAGCAACACAAAGTAACAAAGAAGCTGTAACCCAAAGACTCAAAGACCTTCATCAGAAAGATGTACAGCACTGAAATATACAACACCCTTTTAAAAGCCCTTTAAGATGTAAAAGTCATGGGCCGGCCAAGTGGCGCAGTGGTTAAGAGCTAGCTTGGAACGCCAGTGGCCCCGGTTCAGGTCCCACATATAAAGGCCAGTGACACTGCCCTCAAAAAAAAAAAAAGATTTAAAAGTCGTTTTCTTTACCCAAATATTTTTTATTCATTGTTTCTTTGCTAGCCTCATGAAATGTATATTTGTGAGTTCCCTGTGGATGTTTTCGATACCTGTAGTTACCACTAGGCAATGGGATAAGTCATTTTTCTCAAGTCGACTGCAGTTTGAAAAATTAAGTCTATGCTATGTATGGGAAGAGTTGGGATGGTCTTTATTTTCTTACAAGAGATTTATTTGAGATCTTTACATTATGAGTGAACATACATTTGAGATTTTAATGTTTCTCTTGTAAAAAGAGTACACTTAAGAGTGAAACATTATCCCAACGACTGGTTTTCATTAGTAAGGAAGATGAACTTGACATTTATGACTCAGGAATAACATAGAAGAGGAATAGAATCATTAAAAGGTAGCTTGCTGATTATTTAGCCTCTAGTCGCCTACTCATTTTAATAAAATATTTTCACCAAAATGCCTTGTTAATGCATGAGACATGTATATACATGTATGTATAGAAAAGCATTTTCTATCCAATGCAGAGATACTGATTGTGTCATGGTGCCAAATTTCATGATAACCAAATTCTCATAAAATATAAATGGTATATAGTTTTAAAAGTTAAAAAGGAATACCCTATTTATACACTGACAGTGAAAACTAATCGGAACCTACCCCTCCCAAAAGAGCTTTGCTGCAAATAATTAATTTCTCAAAGATAACTTCTGGGCACAGTGTCAGGTGTTCATATTAGTCAGAAACATTTGTTACACTAATGGCACCAAATGTTGAAGAAATGTGAACAAATGTAATGTACTTCTTGCTAACTAAACTTTCTCAATTTTATCAATTACTTGTAGTGGAAAAGAATTTTCCAGAGAAGTCACTATAATCTCCAATTAGCAAGAATTGAAAAGACTGTTAAACTTGTATTAAAATAAAATATGTGAAAACGTTTCTACCTTTCTGAAAGGTAGAAACAATGTTCCTCATGGTTCCAGTAAGATGGCAGAATAGACGGATGCTTTCCAACTGCCTCCCAGGATCACATCAAAATTACAAATAATTTATACAACATTTAACCTCGGAAATCCCCTGAACATCAGATGAACAGAACCTCTAAACGAAGGACCTAAAGAGGAGGCCATGTCAAGTCTGATAGGAGGGGTGCAGACGAGAGTGGGCGAGCCCTGTGAGGGACGCCCCAGCTGTGGGGAGGCTTCTCTGGTTGGGGGAGAGACCCTTCAGTCCCACACCAAGCTCACTAGCCCAGAGTTACTTTGCCAGGAAGAGGAGTTCTATGACAGCAGGCAGTAGAAATTAGTGCGAACTCTCTTTGCTCGGCTCGGTGAGGCTGAGGGAGGCTGGAGAACCAGTGGGGCCAGTGCACAAGTTTGCTCTCCAGGGAGCACTCAACTGGTTCCTGTTGGAGGGAGTAGCTGTGTGAGCCAGGCCCAGGAGCCTGTGGGAAAGGACTGAACTGAGCACTTTTGGTGCAGAAGCTGGAGGTTTTGGGACCATTGTTCCCTGGTGTGGAGCTTGCACATGAGCAGTGTACAGGAGGACGCCATTTATTCAGGGTTGGGCCTCCCACAGAGGGTCAGGTCATGGATCCCATTGGTTTGGTGAAATTGGTGCAGGAGTGCATGCGCATGCGGCCTTGGATTCCCACTCTCCACCCTGCTTGTGCTGCGTTGCCAGGGAAATGCCAGAAGGGTGCCCTCCAGCTCCATCAGGCTATTCACTGAGACACAGGAGTAGGCCAGCCGCCTTGGATCCCCACCCTTTGCCCTGCTTGTGCTGCATTTCCAGGGAAATGCAGGGTGGGTGCTCTCCAGCTGCATCAGTCTGTTCCCTGAGACTAAGAAGTGCGAGAGCCACCTTGGGTCCCCGCTCTCCGCACTGTTTGTGCAGAGTTGCAAGGCTGGGGATTGGCTGTTGGGCTGCTTAGCCTGATCTGCGGTCAGTTGATTGGGACAGGCTGAGACAGGGAGTTTTCCTGAAAGTGTTGGGCAGGGAGCTGTGCACCTGCGTGATCCGATCAAGGCTTTCCTGGCGTGTTTGTGTGGACTGATTGCTGGTGCAGAGTGCATGCTGCTCTGACTTGGTGGGGGTCACTGACCATATCAAGTGGTGCCTTGGGGGCCTGCCCCACCCACATACAGCTGTTTTTCCAGAGGCACCCTGAGCCACTGGTGCCTAGCCCACATCTCCGCAGGCCACAGAGGGTTTTTTTGCAGTAGCGAACAACCTGCAACCAACTGTGAAGATTTTTTTTTTGGTAGTGAGCACGGTTCCAGAGCACACAGCAGCTAATTGTGAAAACCTCACTGTAAGCCTGAGAGGGAAGCCGGCACATAACATGTCAAGCTCTTCCCCCCAATAGCTGGTGCTGAGTCGCCCAGAGACTCTATTGCTGATCAAGTGGTCTACAGATTAAAGAGGATGGAGAGCACCCCCACCTCTTGTTTTTCTTCTCTCTTCTTTCTAGGTGATCTATCTAATATATCGAAGCATTCACAGAATGACAGCGAGAATGAGGAAACAAAGAAACATGTCCCACCTAAAAGATCAGAAGAGAGAAATAAAAGAAGATACAAATAAATGGAAATACATCCCATGTTCATGGATAGGAAGAATAAATATAGTCAAAATGTCAATACTACCTAAGGCAATATATAGATTCAATGAAATTCCAATCAAACTACCAAAGACATTTTTCTCAGAAATAGAACATAGAAATCTAAAATTTATATGAAACCACAATAGACCCTGAATAGCCACGGCAATCCTGAGAAATAAGAACAAAGTGGGAGGCATCACACCACCTGATATCAAAATATACTACAAGGCTACAGTAATCAAAACAGTATGGTGCTGGCATAAAAACAGACACAGATGAAAAAAAAAAAAAAACACCAGACAATGAAACAGAATAGAGAGTCCAGGAATAAACCCATCCATATATGGTCATTAAATCTATGACAATGGAAGCAAGAATTTACATTGGAGTAAAGATAGTCTATTTAATAAATGGTGCTGGGAAAATTAGACTGATACGTGCAAATAAATGAAAATGGACCACCTACTTACACCATATACGAGAACAAATTCAAAATGGATTAAAGACTTAAATGTAAGACCTGAAATCATAAAACTCCTACAAGAAAACTTAGGGAGTAAGTTTGCAGACATTACCCTGAGTAGTATTTTTAGTGATATAACCCCACGGGCAAGGGAAATAAAACAAAAAAATGAACATATGGGATTACAACAAACTGAAAAGTTTTTTTCACAGCAAAGGAAATCATCAATAAAACAAAAGGCAGCCTACTGAATGGGAGAATATATTTGTCATGATATATCTGATAAGGGGTTAATATCCAAAATTTATAAAACACTCATGAAACTCAAAACCAAAAAAACAAACAACCCAATTAAAAAAATGGGCAGAGGAAATGAAGAGTCATTTCTCTAAAGAGGACATACAGATGGCCAACAAGCACATGAAAAAAATGTTCAACCTCACTAATCATCAGAGAAATGCAAATAAAAACTCCAATGAGATACCACCTCACTCCAGTCAGAATGGCTATCATCAACAAATCAACAAACAACAAGTGCTGGCGAGGGTGTGGAGAAAAGGGAACCCTGGTGCACTGTTGGTTGGACTGCAAATTGGTGCAGCCATTATGGAAATCAGTATGGAGGTATCTCAAGAAACTGGAAATGGATTTGCTGTACGACCCAGCAATTCCACTCTTGGGTATCTATCTACCCAGAAGAATCCAAGATGCTAATTTGAAAAAATATATGCACCCCTATGTTTATTGCAGCGCTATTTACAATAACCAAGACTTGGAAACAACTGAAATGCCCATCGATAGATGACTGGATTAAGAAACTGGTACATTTATACAATGAAGTATTACTCCGCTATAAAGAAGAATGAAATCGTACCATTTGTAACAATATGGATGGACCTAGAGACTATTATGTTAAGTGAAATAAGTCAGTCGGAGAAAGACAAATACCATATGATCTCACTTATATGTGGAATCTGAAAAACTGAATGAATGAGCAAAGTAAACAGAAACAGTCTCATAGATGTAGAGGAAAAACAGTGTTGCTAGTTGAGATGGGGTGGGGATGAGGGAGAATGGGAAGGGATTAGACAGCATAAATAGGGAACTACAATAATGCCACAGGGATATTAAAGGCAGTTTGTGGATATAATAATGTTGTAAATATTTTGTGGGGTGTCAGATGGTCACATGTCTTGTTAGGGAGACCACTTCATGGATGGAGTAGAGGCTTGATCACTGGACTGTATACCTGAAACTGAAGTTGTATAATATTGTATGCCAACTTTAATTGAATATATAGATAGTCATGGGATGTGGATTATACGGTGGAAGAGAGTCAAAGGAATTGTAGTAGATATGTATGATATGGGGGGAAGGAGTGGGGTGGAGAATTGGGGGAGGGCGGTTGTCACTTTGAGGGGTAAAAAGTATAACTATTGCACTGCGTTGTACACATTCAAAAAAATGTTTATTTCACAATAAAAAAATAGGAAAAAAACCCAAAAACCAATGTTCTTAATATTACCAACATTTTATTTAATTTAGTTTTTATTTATTTATTTATTTTTTTGTTAAAGATTTTATTGGGGAATTGGCGGAGGGGAACAGCGTTGGGGAATCAGGGATGGGGAACAGACAAGTTGCTCTCTTTTTGTTCTTCAGTCTAGTTGAGGAGGATGTTGCCTCACTGGCCCATGTTGGTATCGTCATTGTGCTCTTCCCGGATGAGGCAGATGGGTCACCGGCCTCTGAATGGTTGCTCACCGCGAATATTGGCAAGTCACACTGGCTGCCAACCGCTCATGCTGGCTGCCGGCCACTCACTGTAGCCTATGGTGGCTCACTGCAGCGGGAGCTGCAGCCTACATCATTGCCGGGGCTCTCAGCCCAGCTCCAGGTGGAGCTGTTGTTAGCTGTAGAGGGCAGTGTCACTGGCCCTCATATATGGGATCTGAACCGGGGCCACTGGCATCCCAAGCCATCTCTTAACCAATGCGCCACTTGGCCGGCCCTTAATATTACCAACATTTTAAACAAAGGGAATATATTCTCAAAAAAAGTTAGTCAAACTTATACATTTTAAATCTTAGGAGCTGTCTGTCAAGCCATATTCCTTAACAGACTCATAGTTTGCCTGAAATAACCATAAAGCAGGACACCATTGACCATTATTAATAATGAAGACCATAGGAGAGTATGTGTTTAAAGCCTGATGAAAGCATATTTGAATGGCCTTAATAAAATTCTAGAATACCAAGATTATGCATGTTGACAGTGAGTGAGATGGAATAATCAGAGATAAAAAGGATTTTTGATCTTAGGGGAAAAGACATCCGGGCAGAATTTAGCCATAAAACATATTTTTGCAGCTACTTAAACATGAAGAGACTCATAAATCTTTCCCATTCTCCTCACAGTCCACCTCAAAAGAGAAATTATTCACAGAAGATAAGTATAGTCTGTAAAAGTCACAGGGAACATTTCACATTTGTAATTATTTTTGAATATCAAATTAAAATTTGCTGTATACATATATTTTTCATTAAGTTAAATTGTTAAAAAAAAAAAGATAAAAATTGATAAAGGTTTCAGTTTTTAAAGAATCTTTTAATAGTACCCTAACAAATATATAATAAAAAATAATGAGTCGAATGGAGGAAAATGTATAGTGCTCAATGAAAGAGAGTGCTAAGGAGATGTGGTTTGGGTTGAAGACTCAAGGAAGTCCTTCCTGGGGAAGGACATGTTTAAATGGAAGGAACAGCAGACTGAGATCTGGAGAATTTTAGTGGAAGGAATAGCAGACTTTAAAGCAAAGCCAGAAAAGAGCTTGCTGAGTTTGATAAACAGAGAAGGGCCATGTGTCAAGAGACAGGAGATTCGGTAATGCAAAATTGGTTTAGAGAACCAAGCAGGCCCAGATTACACAGAGCTTTGTAGGCCACGGACAAGAATTTTTTAGCCTGAAGAACACTTCAGTAATTATTATAGGGCAAAATTTTTAGTGGCAGATTCTGGTTTTGTTTCTGTTTTTGTTTTCTGACAATGTCTTAATTTCTTCTTCATTTTTTGAAGGATAGTTTTGCTGGATATAGAATTGTTCTTGGTTTACTTTTTATCCCAGCACTTTGAATGTTATTCCACTGCTTTCTGGACTCCACAGTTTCTGATAAGAAGTCAGCTTTAATCTTATCGAGAGGTCCTTCTATGTGATAACCTATTTTTCTTTTGTTGCTTTCAAGATTTTCTCTTCATCTTTGACTGTTCTCACTTGGACTATACTATGTCTGGATGTTATTATTTTTTTGAGTTTATTTTACCTGGAGCTCATTGAACTCTTGTATGAATATAGTACTATATTTTATCACATTTGGGAAGATTTTGACCAATATTTCTTCAAATCTCTTTTCTATCTTTTGTCTTTCTCTTCATGAAATTCCTATTATGTGTATGTTAGAATGCTTGTTTTTGTCCCTCAGGTCTCTGCATTTTAAAAATTCCTTTCCTTTGCTCTTCAGACTGGATAATGTCTCTTGAAATATATCAAGTTCGATGAGTCTTTCTTCTGCCAAATAAATTCTGTTTTCAAGTCCCTCTAATGAAATTTTCTTTTCAGTTATTGTAACTTTCAATTGCAGAATTATTTCTGTTTGTTTCTTTTTAAAATAAATTCTATCTCTTTTTTATATTCTTGGTGAGACATTGTTGCCATATTTCTCTTTATTCCTTTAGATATGATTTTCTTTAGTACTTTGAAGATATTTACAGTAGGTGATTTAAAATCTTTGTCCACTAAGTCCAAAATTTAAGCCCACTCAAGAACATTATCTTTTGGCTTCTTTTTGCCTTTCCATGTGGCACACCTCAATTTTTTTTCAATTGCTTGTTTGTTCAGCTTTATTGCACATCTCCTAATTATTTTTAAACTGAACATTATAGATAATATATCTTAGCAACTTTTTTATCAAGCATCCCCCTCTCACTACCTAAATTTTGCTGTTATTGCTGGGGTTTTGTTGTTATTTTTGTTTTCTTTTATTGCTGTGTATTTGTTCTGAGACTTGGATCAATTCTGTACATTCTGTATTTGCCACAGTATGCAACAACTGAACTCTCTGATGGATTTTAGTTTAATCAATTTTTAAAAAGTTTAATTTAATATAAAATAATTCCTTTAAAAATTTTAAACCTGGCTTCCTATGTGTCACGCCTAATTCGGTATAATTTAATGATCAGCCAATGCTATGTTCAGTGAGAAGATGTCTTTAAATATCTTACCTGTGTGTCTTCTACCCTTTGCCCAGGGGATCTGAGTGAGAAGGCATGCTTTCAAATTTTAGGCTATTTATAAGGTAGCCTTAGCTTCCACTTACTGCCTGCTCGTAGCCTCAAATTTTTTGACTGATATTTCTTCAAATATCTTTCAGCCAGAAATGAATGGGACTTTCTTCTTAACTTGGTCTTTCTGGGGCTGTGTGCATGCTCATATAGTCTTTTAGATGTCCAAAATATGTCAGAGCTTTTCAAATTTCCCTATAGTCATATTGTTCACCAAGATTTCCTTTTAAATTCCTGGCCAGGCTCTTTTTCGCTGCAACAGAAATTATAGTTTTAGGCTGCTGCAAGTTTACTAGTAGATTAGTATTGTTCCAGTAATGACCTGGATATAGTACTCCTTTTCTCTCCCTCGGCTAAGCTGAAATCTGAATTAAATTTAAAAAAAACCCTTTAATACCTTGATGTTAGAGATTTTTCATGGAGCTGGATGCTTAGACCTTATATTGACTGTGTTCTGGGGATGGTGTTTCTTATAGAGCTCCATCTAAAAGAGTTCAGTTTTGTTAAATTAATGCAAGACTGTTAGCTTTTCATGGCTAATGCACCACTGGGGTCTGAAGAGCAGAGGGATGGGAATAGTCCTAGCTTAAAATTTCCCAGACCCCCACTGTCTAACTAGGTTCAACACTTTCTCTTGCATAGATGGTTTTTAGTTTGTTCTTGTTCTGATCTTTCCCATTTACTCCATTGGTGAAAGAGGACTCCATTAGCCCAAATAGTACAAGCTGGCTAAATACACAGCATCCAACTCCTGATAATTTTAGCAGCAGTTTATTAGTCATATGTTGGAAGTGGAGTGAACCAGAGGGAGCTGTGGGAGGTATCCTCTCAGGAGGATATGACTGGCTTGTTTGAATCATTCCTCTGGCTGACAGGGAGGTGAAACCAGTTAGGCTGAAGGCTATGTGGAGCACTGGTGGTGCAGCTCATAGGAGCTACCTGCATTGCTGGTTGAGCTAAGTATGAGGCATATCTGGCAAAAGCAGAACTCAGGCTAGGCCTTCGGGGCCCTCTGAGGCTCTAAGGTATCAAGACACCATCTGGAATTTCAGGACTTACCATACAGTTCTGTGACTTTGGTTAATTTCTAGAGTCCTAAAAATGGTTATTTTTAATTGTTGTGTCAGGATAGGATTTTTGTAGTTTTTGTGAGAGAGTAAGTGGTTCATTGAGACTCTCACTCTGCTTTTCTGGAAGTCAATCACTGTTGGCCTTGATTTCAGCTTTAGAATTTGGCCATTTACTGATGGAAGGCTCACCATTAAATGAAATTGGACATTGCAACTGTAGAAAAGAACTTGACAAAGTGATCTTTCTCAAAGGACTATCATTCTACTTGGAATTTTTCAAATGTATTAATTCTTTGTGTAGACCAGATGGTGAGTAGGGACCACAACACTCATGTGGTACAGGAAAAAAAGCTAAAAGGTATTATTCTAAAGTAGTAGCAATGGTTTTATCCTCTGGGTAATGACAATTATTGTTTGTCTTCATATTATTCTATATTTTAGAAATTCCTATGATAAACATGTATCATTTGAATAGTCAGAAGAATGAAAAATAAGGTTCTCCCTTTAAATTTACTGACAATTGATAATGATAATTTCAAGTCATGGCAATATGCCATTATCAGATATTAATAATCTAGTCAGGAATAATTTATTAAAGAGGATATATAGATTAAGAGAAATAGAATGATTTGGGGAGTAATATCTCTGTCTTAATTCTTAATTCAACATTTCATATTATTTCTATATTTGAGTTTTAGTTTCCATGTCTTTAAAAATGGCAATAATAAAACTATACAGGGTTGTTGTAAAAATCAAATAAGTTTTTGTTTCTTTGTTTGTCTTGTTGCTTTGTTGCTTTCAGTTTAGTGGTTACCAGAGGGTAAGGGGGGAGGAAGGTGGTAGATGAGGGTAAACGGAATCAAATATATGGTGATGGAAGGAGAACTGACTCTGGGTGGTGAACACACAATGTGATATATAGGTGATGTTTACAGAATTGTACACTTGAAACCTATGTAATTTTACTAACCATTGTCACCCTAATAAACTTAAATTAATTAAAAAGAATTAAATAAGATAATACATTAAAACATAGGCATTTACTAAACTCAATAAATGTTGTCATTTTTCCTTCCACAGCAGAAATCAAGGAATGCTGAAGTAGTACACAGTGGTAGTGTTACGGTGGTGAATGAAGAGGAGAAAAAGTTATGTGAGGGCTGGCCAAGTGGTGCACTGGTTAAGAGTTGGCTTGGAATGCCAGCTCCGAGCAGCAGGGCCCGGGTTCAGATCCCACATTAGGGCCAGTGACACTGCGCTGTCTACATCTAAGATGGTGAACAACAGCTCCACCTGGAACTGGGCTGCCGTGAGTCACGGTGACAATGTAGGCTGCAGTGGAGCTGCAGTGTGCTGCCATAAGCGTGAGTGGCTGGCAACTAGCGTGAGTGGCCGGCAGCCAGCATGAGCTGCCAAGAGCTATAAGCAGCTGTCCAGTGGCCAGCAACTGACTGCCTCAGCTGGGAAGAGCGCATGATAATACCAACATGGGCCAGTGAAGAGATGTCCTCCACAACAAGACTGAAGAACAAAACAACAGCAACTTGTCTGTTCCCCTTCCCTGGTTCCCCAATGCTGTTCCCCTCCCCCAATTCCCCAATAAAATCTTTAAAAACAAAAATAAGAAAACAAAACAAACAAACAAACAAACAAAAACAACAAACAAAATAAAAAGTTATGTGAACTACATGCAGAACAGACTCACGGGGACTGGGTAGTGGGCCTGTGATTACAGAGAGGGGCACATGGGATTCCAAAATATTGCAAAAGCCAAACATCACTGATATAACTTTCGTGATTTGTAGCTTAGCTTGGATCATTATCTCTGTAGACTAATGGATGGGTTTTTTGGTTTCACTTTTTCAACCATATTCAGTCTATAGTTATCCCGTATTTCTTCTAAAGTTACTCTACACTTTCTATGTTTGCCCTTACTCTTTTCTGCCTGGCTGCTATAAATGCTTAAGCTGTAGACATTCTTATATTATCAAGATACTACAAAATATGTTTTTATAATTTTAAATAGTTTTCTTTTTTACGCTTTTACACATTTGTGTTTTCAACACATTTTACATATATTTTTGCAAACAGTTTCAGGAATCCTATTGAGGGTATCAAATGCCTCATGCTTGAAGCTTTATTTTTTAACTTGTCTCTTTTACTTTTGTCATCATTGTTCATCTGTGAACCATACCTTTTAGAAATAAGTTGGTATTTATAATGAAAAGTTATATCTGTATATAAACTTATGCCATGTTTATATCTATGTAAAGATGAACATAGCCATATGTTTTATATAAACATACATATAAATAGGTATCTATAAGTTATAATAAGTTGTGACATGATAAAATTCTAGTTTATGCTCTATGTGATCTAATTGCCAGTTGTCACTTGACTTGATTTCTAATTTATAATTTTTCATTTTACCAGTAAAATAATTAATATAAAGAGGATAGCAAAGACTTTGAAATGTATTTCTATACTCTAACAAATTGTTAAATATTATAACCAGTTTTAGTAATTAAGTATAGTTTTCAAAATTTATTATATATTCTTAAGATGAATATTTCAGACTTCACAATTCTTAATATTTAAAGGGAAATGATTATCTGTTTAATATTTTACAAAATTCCTATGATCATTGACTAATGTGAAGCAATGCTTTCTAAACCTATCATGCACTGAAAATCTACAGGATGAGAAATCTAGCTGCTTATATTGCAGCAGATTTGGAATAAAAGTTCGACAATATGTTTCTAAAAAAAAATGTACTCTAAAGGTTTGTGTTGTGTTTTTTTTAACTTTCCAGCAAGGAAAAGTTTTTAAAAAGTAGCCCTGGAAAAATTTGTGAATGCTTTGTCATTTCTTCAAAATTGCAAAAACACCAAAGCAGCTAGCTTAATCATCCTTGATTTCCCCAGATGGCTGGGTTCCCATTAACTCACCAGAGAATGAGATGCAGACCCAGTGCCTTTACATGTCATTTTGACAATACATAATGTCCGATCTTGTTTGTGTATGCCTTTTCCTTCTACCTCAAGCCTGCTTCACTACTGGTGGTCTGCCCGTGTGCAACACAGATGTTTCTCTCTCTCCTCTGCATGCTTTATTTTTCAAGAAGAGTTGGAGAGCATATGTTTCCATGTGAGCCTGTTCCTTCCTTCTCCCAACACCTTCTTGTGCTACATAAACAATCTTCATCTGCCCCCTCAGATCTGGAGCGCACGAGACTTTCACAGATGTCAATTTCTTTTTCAGTCTGTTTGCCTCTGGTGAACAGGATCTTCCCATAATGTCTCCCTGCCTTCTCTGTTTCAAATGACTCGGAATGCATATTTCCCCCCTCCTTTCAACTCAGTTTCCTTCTGTGACCCCAGCATGTTTTCATCTCCTTTCTTCTTAGTGTCTCTCTTTGTACTGGCTCTCCAGATGGGATCAAGGATTAGCTCTCTCTGCTCCTCATTTTATTCTCCTTACAACTGTTTGGTTTGTAGGAATAGGAAGAGGCAAACTTCACACATTAAATATTTTACATGTATACCCACCTACATTTTTCTGATGTTTCTTTGAATTTTTATTTTCCCCCCACATTTTAATTATTTATTTCTATTTGGTAGATGCCATGTTTAATTATTTTTTTCCCATTTTTGCTACTTCATTACAAAGAAGAACATCATAATTATATGCACATAAGTATATACCACATATCACTCCATGTAAAAACATCAGGGCAATGGCTACTTTAATATCACTTTTTTCTTTTCTGAAAGGAATCTCTGCTTCTTTTTCACATTTATTCAACACATATTTGTTGATCATGTACTATGTGCCAGAATTTCCTCTGGGTGCCAGCCTTAGGGTAGTAAACAAAATAGGAAAGTTTTCCCTACTCAGGAAATTTATATTCTAGTGTGAGAGACAAGTAATAAACAAGCACATAAAGAATTAAGGTAATTATGATTGGATGCCATTGAGCTGAAATCTGATTGATAATCAAGAACTTGCATGATAAAAATCAGGATGATGTGAATTCTGGGAGAAAGAACAAATGCCAAGTCCCTACTGAAGGACTGCTGTTGACAGGGCTGAGAAACAGAAGAGAGGGCACTGTGACTGATGTGTCATCATAAGTAAGCACGCGAGAGAATGGAAGTCTCAGTGTTGGAGTCGGGCCAAATCACTTAGGAATTTTGAAGGTAGGGTAATAATTTTAACTTTTATTCCAAATGTCCAGAAAAACCATGGAAACTTTAAAGCAAGGAAGTAACATGTTTAAAAACATCACTTTGGCCCTGGTGATATATTTTTATACTGGACTGAGGGGTAAGAGAGAAGCCGGATATATGATGTGGGGTTAAAAATGTTTTTCTACCTTTTTTTTTTTAAAGGCTTTAATTTTTAAAAGCAGTTTTAGGTTCACAGGAAAATTGGAAGTACAGAGATTTCCCATATATCCCCTCCCCTCATGCCTGCATAACCTCCCCGATTATCAATGCCCCCCACAGAGAGGCACATTTGTTAAAATTGATGAAACTACATTGGCACATCACCATCACTCAAAGTCTGTAGTTTTTTTTAGGGCTCACTCTTGATATTGTGCATCCTATGGGTTGGACAAATGTATAATATAATGACATGTAGCCATCATTATAGTATCATAGAGAGGATTTTAAGTGCCCTAAAAATACTCTGTGTTCTGCATTTTCATCCTTTTTCCCCATGCCCCCAGCAACCACGGATCTTTCTACTATCTCCATACTTTTGCCTTTTCCAGAGTGTCATGCAGTTGGTATCATACAGTAAGTAGCCTTTCAGATTGGCTTCTTTAACTTACTAGTAACAGGCATTTAAGGTTCCTCCATGCCTCTTCATGGCTTGATATCTCATTTTTCTTTTTAGTGCTCAATAATATTCCATTGTCTGAATGTCATATGACATCTTGTAATTAACAACATTCCTATAAGTGTGACCAACCATAAAATGATTTTCAGAGAAAACTGCTAATTCATGTTTTTTTCCCCATCTCTCTTAACCAGCTAGTAGTATTTTTAGTAGAGTGATAATGATCTCTCCATGTTTTAAATTCAAATTCCTTTTGTTGACATACAAAGATTTTTGGGCTTTCACCCTTGAAGCCCTTTTCTTACTCATGGTTTTCCCCTCCCATGACCAGCACACTGTATTGCAAGCCTCAGCTCTCCCGAACCATGTCCTGGTTCCTTGCCAGGCCTTCTAGCTTGAGTGTGCCCCTGCTCATCCTGCTTCCTTCCCCAGGAATCTCTTCTCCCCATTGCTTGTTTGGGAACCATCACCCCTACACACACACACACACACACACACACACACACACACACACACACACACTGAGAACTTCCTCTATGAAGTCTTTCTGATCACCTATGTGTGTTTTCCCCATACTCTGTACAATGCCTATAAAATCTTCCCAAACATAAATATTTATGAATGAGTAGAAAAGACTGGGAAACACTGGAGAGCTAGCAAGGAAAAACATTACAAAGGGCCTGGAGGGGAGGTTAAGGACCTGTTGACTTTAACCCCAGGGCTGTAAAGGGACTCCTGAAGAACTTCAGTGTGACAGTAACAAGGTCAGGTTTGCCCTTTAGGAAAGTTCACTCTGACAATATCTGGCAAGAAGAGCGGGTAAGATGACAAAGTGAGACTGGAAGCACTCTACTGCATTAGGCTAGATAGCCCTGATCAGGGCTTGAGACATTCACTTACACAGAAGCACGCACAGGAAATGCAGGAGAAACTATGGGTTCCGAAGGACTTAAACAGTGCCTAACTGAGGAGCAGTTTATAGGGGAAAGCAATTCAGTAAGAGAAAGTAAGGGGAGGAATAGAATCAAGACATTTCTGTCTTGAGCATCAGGGTGGATAGTGGTGCAATTCACTAATGCAGGCATATCGAGTAAACAATTGGGAGGTATCTTTTCACATTATTCATTTCTAACAAAATTGCTGAGTTTTTTATGTGCCAACACTGTACTTTCCATTTTACAAATTAACCTTTTTTCTTTGTTGTTGCTTTTTTATTTTTTTTTTGAATTGGGGAATTGGGGGAGGGAAACAGCTTTGGGGAACCAGGGAAGGGGTATAGACAAGCTGCAGTTCTTTTGTTCTTCAGTCTAGTTGTGGAGGACATTGCTTAACTGGTCCATGTTGATATCATCATTGCACTCTTCCTGGGTGAGGCAGATCAGTCACTGGCCTCTGGACGGCTGCTCACAGCGGCTCTTGGCAACTCACAGTGGCTCTTGGCAGCTCACGTTGGCTGCCGGCAACTCTCTGTAGCCTATGGCAGCCCACTGCAGCAGGGGCTGCAGCTGTGCCGTCCTGGGGGAATCACAGCAGCCCAGCTCCAGGTGGAGCTGTTGTTCACCATCTTAGCTGTAGAGGGCAGTATCACTGGCCCTCATGTGGGATCCAAACTGGGACCGCTGGTGTCCCAGGTCAGCTCTTAACCAACACACCACTTGGCTGGCCCTGTTGTTGCTTTTTTTTTTTAAATTGAAGTTTATTGGGTTGCCAATTGTGAGTAAAGTTACATAGGTTTCAAGTGTACAATTCTGTAATACATCTATACATCACATTGTTTGTTGTTGCTTTTATTTACATTTTCTATATAAGTTTATTTTGAATCTGTAACTACCTGTAGTAATGCTGAAGTAGAAGAATTAGGCATTCCCATACCCTATTCCTATAGATGAAATAACAGTGGTCCCTTGTGGGCAGGTTATATGGTGGGAGCCATCTGGATGACTTGGAAGTGTACTGCTTGGGCACTCAGGAGAAATTAACGCAGGGCCAGATACAGATTTGCGCTTTTTTCCTCCTTCCTGCACCATCTCATCATAATGGCTCTGTCCTCCTACCACCTAATTCTTTGATTTCCATTTAATAGATACCCAATAACTATTTCCTTAATACTTCATAGTTTCCTCACAAATGGGTAAGCTTTCTTCAATTGAAAAGAAACTTTAGGTCATTCTAAACATTCTATAGATTTACCAGGTTTTTGTTTGTTTTTTGCTTTTTAGTGAATTTCCTTTTTACCATGAATTTTTTAAACTGAAAAAAACCTGCACTGAGATTTGTTTACAAAGAGTACATGCTATTTTCTCTGATTGCTGTGTATCCTCTTAAGTTATTTTTGAGTCTGACACAGGAAATAGATTTGCCCATTTAAGACTTTTTTCAAATAGACGTTTTCAGAGTATAAATGCCATTAACACTAATGGGAGTAGCAGGGGATTTGATTAAACAAACCAGAAGATCATTGCCAAATCATTTACATTGATTTAGAAATGCATTCACTTAACAAATATTTTTTGAGCATCTATTATGTGCCTAAGCACAAAATCACAACCTAAAGGTGTTTGTATTCTAGAGGGGGAAAAGCAGACAATTACCCACACAATTAAATAAAATAGTTGTTAGATGGTGATAAAGGCTAAAGAGAAAAATAAAACAGGAGGGGCAATAGTCCTGGTTTATGACTCTTGTGCAGCATAATTATTAATTATGTCCTCTTTCACAAATTATGCCAATTTGGAAAATAAATTATATGGTTAATCAAGACATTGGAAATGTTAGGTGGGAAGAAGCTGCAAGTTTAGCTACAGCAGCCAGGGAAGATGACATGTAAGTAAGACCAGAAGGGGATAAAGAGGGACAGACGTATGGAGAAGTTTGGGGCAGGGGAACAGAGGGAACAAAGGCCCTGAATGCATTCAAACCTGATGTGTTCAAGGAACATGAAGGGAAGCACAGAAACGAGAGGGTTGAGGATGTTGGTAGAAATAGGTGAGAATTAAGAGGCAAGTGGAGGTTGGGTTGGGCAGATCTTCTAAGCAGTTCTTTGTACCCAAAATGAAGTGGAAGCTTTATAGGATTTGCAATGGATTCATAACTTGATCTGATTTATATTTTAATAGAATCATTTCACCTGTTGTGTGGTAGCAGTTGAGGGAATAAGAAATGGTTGAATTCTTGAATATGTGGATATAAGAGAAGCAAAGCATGCTTTTGAGGCAAAAGCCACTGGAAGAACGGGTTTCTTGATTCACTGACACAGGAAAAACTGTGAGGTGAGAGTAGATTTGGTGGCAAATTCAGGATCTCAGTATTAGACATAATAAATTTCAGATGTCTATTAGACATTCATGTGGATGTCAAGTAGGCAGAAAAGAACTAGAGAATCATTACTATACAGGTATTATTAAGAGCCATGAGACTAGATGAAATCACAAAGAAAAGGTGTACAAATAGAAAAAGGAAGATGTCCAGGGATGGATCCCTCCTATGTTTAGAGGAGGTATTGAAGGATATCAAGTATTTTACACAGATTGAAAACAATCCTCAAATGGTACAATTAGGAGTGTTTTTTCTTTTCTCTGTTTTCTAAAATAAATAGGTAATATATATTTGTATTATATGATTTATGATTTATATTCAATAAAATGCACAGTTTTTAGTTTCATTCATGTTTTGACAATATATGAACTTTTATGTTATCATCCAAAACAAGTTATTAAATAATTAATTCCATTACCCCAGAAAATTCTCTTATGACCCTTTCTGATCTGCTCCCCGCCCATCCACATGCAATAATTTTTTTCTTTTTTTTTTCCCCCCCAAAGATTTTATGGGGGAATTGGGGGAGGGGAACAGCGTTGGGGAACCAGGGAAGGGGAACAAACAAGTTTCTGTCTTTTTGTTCTTCAGTCTAGTTGCAGAGGACGTTGCTGCACTGGCCCATATTGGTATTGTAATTGCACTCTTCCCGGATGATGCAGATCGGTTGCCGGCCTCTGGGTGGTCATTCACTGCAGCTATTGGCAGCTTACGCTAGCTGCCACTCACTGTAGCCTATGGCAGCCCACTGCAGCAGAGGCCGTAGCCTACATGTTACCAGAGCTCCGCAGCCCAGCTTCCGGTGGAGCTGTTGTTAGCTGTAGAAGGCAATGTCATTGGCCCTCATATGTGGGATCCAAACCAGGGCTGTTGGCATCCCAAACAAGCTCTTAACCAATGCACCACTCGGTCGGCCCAATATGCAATAATTTCTTACTTCTATCACCACAGATTAGTTTTGTCTGACTAGAGCTTCATGTAAATCACTTAGTTTTGTTTTTATCTCAGCACAATGTCTGCAATATATATGATTTTTTTATGTTTCATGTATCTATACTTTGACACTTTTTATAGTTTGGTAGTGTTCCCTTGATGTAGTTTATCATTCTTCTGATGGACATTTTGGTTGTTTCCAGTTTTAGCTTATAATGAATAAAGCTGTTATAGATATTATTGTACAAGTCTGTTTTGGACATTAGTTTACATTTTGCTTGGATAGATACCTAGGAGTATAATTACTGGACACAGTCAATATAATCTAAATTCATAAGAAATAGGCAAAATAGTGTTGAAAATCAATTATACCATTTTATAATTCACATTCAAAATATTTTAAACAGAAAAATAATTATTTTCTAAAAAATTTGCTCTGAGAATTATATTATTTTAAATATTCATTATATTATTTAATGTCAATACATGATCTAAAATCTTGTCAAAATTTCTGAGTGGCAGTTTTTGAAAAATTGTACTATGGCAGTTAGTGAAAGTTGCAAGTTGATAAGTGCTGATGGGATAGTTTGTGAAGAGATTGTTCATTACTTAATTAAGCATTATATGCAAATTAATTTAATAAATTACTGGTTCAAGCAGAGATGGAAAGGAGTTTTCTCTACTTCTTGGTTTAGGTGGCAAGTTACACCCTTACAGCAGAGATCCAAAACCATGGTCTGTACCCATCTTTTAAACTCTTCATTTTTCTTCTTTTTTTTCCACCTTCATGCATTTGGGATCAAAAGGTTAAGACCTGGAAACTGGGTAACACAGAATGATCTTCCTCATGGACTAGTGGTGAGGAGCACACATAGAATGTTCTCTAGTTGAACTGACAGAGCTTGAAGCAGCTGAGGGAAATTAAGCAGAGTGGCCACGATACCAGCCTGCCCTGGTGTCAGGAAAGTGTTTCCTGATAGGATAAGAATGTGCCTTCAGACGGTTGGTTCACTTAAATACTTGCCCCCAAGCTCCAATGCATTTAATTTTGCAATGTTTTAATGAGATTATAGTTTTGATAAGTAACAAAAACTGTCATGTAGCTTCAAACTCTGTACTCTATGTAAAACTCAAGAAATGCCTGTCCTGCATATTTTAAATATTATAACTAATTAAAGTTGCATTTCTACCGAGCAACAGAGTAGCAAAAGTGATAAATCCATGGTTCTCAACCTGGGTGGGGGTGCTTCTGCCCCACACCCCAGAGTACTTTGACATGTCTGGAGACAATTTCGGTTGTCACAACTTGGGGGTGGGTCCTACTAGCATCTAGTGAGTAGATGCCAGAGATGCTGTTTAAAACCCTACAATGTCCAGGACAGCCCCCCCAACATAGAATTATCTGGCTCAAACTGCCAATAGTACCACTGTTCAGAAACTCTGTGTTAATTTACGTAGGTCTGAGGAGAATACACTTAAAAGCTAAAATTACAGACCTGAGGCTATTTACATATTAGGAGATTGGGATTTATAACCTATTAACTAAAAAGACCTGGCATAGGACCTATCTTCCAAGGTGGAGCCAGATACAAGAACTAAAATAAATAGAAAAAAATAGGTTCTAAAACATATGATGAGCTTTGATTTGGTTTTAGGGAGTTAAAAATGAAGTTTCTCAGAGGAGATAGTGGAGTCTTACCCAAGTTATAAGAGATGGACAAGTTGCTGTGTTAGTTTATTCTTGGTAGGTGTGGCATAGTGTCTTAACCAAAATGGGAGAGGATGTTCTGAACACTCTCTTGAAGTAGCTCCTGCACCAATACTCTATCATGACATGTTCTTTTTTCACTTCTAACACTGTGATAAATTTTAAATGAATTGTTATTATTGTTGTTTACCATCTGTTCATTGCATGGGACTGTAAGCACTATAAAGCAGAAACTATATTGTATCATTAAAAACTGTATAGCCAATATCTAGCCCAGTGCATCTGCCATTATAACAAACATCTCTCTCTCTCTCTCTCTCTCTCTCTCTATATATATATATATATATATATATATATGAACAAATTAAAAGTTTCCATAGTTTGTATTCTCACCATAATCTACCTCTATATAACAGTAGAGAATCTTCATATCTTCTACCAACAAAAGGGAGCTTTTCCTGATAAAGTTCATGCACTATTTCTTCTTTATTCCATTCATCTTAATAAGAAAAGTTCAGTTCAAACACACTGCTCCTGTCTTCTTTCTCCTACACAAACTCAAGTGTTCCTGGCTTTATACAGGAAAGAGAGAATGAGCTCTTGTGAAGAGGAAATGTATTGCTGTTGGAGGAGCATCATGGGCTGTTAACTAACAGTGGAAGGAAGACGGAATATATGGAAAGGTTCAGTAGGTGAGAAGAAAGAGAGATACAGCTTATTGCACCTCTCAAGCCACAACAAGAGAAGATTCCTGCTCTCAAGAAGCTTAGATTACATGTTCTAGTTCAAGATAGTGACATAGGAGGCTCCTGAACTAACCACCTCCCATGGACACACTGAATCTAAAGAAATATATGGAATAATTCCTTCTGAAAGAAATCCAGAAACTAGCAAAGTGACTCCTACACATCAAGGAAACATGAACCTCCCTCCACCCCATGAAAATAAATTGCCATTGTCGTCATGAAGAAAGCTTGAGCATATGTCTCTCACCCCTGTTTTTAATTACTGCAGTCCAGAAGACACATCCTTGGATAGTTTGGCTCTGGTGATCAGAGGGGCTTGAGTTCATAGGTTCAGTAAAACTATGGCAAATAAAGAGACAATTCTTGGCTGGCCATCCTACCAGAGCTCTATGCAGAAGGAGTCAACAGAGGCGCCCAACTCTCAGTCTTTCCTTGAAAAAGGCATATTTTCATTCTTTAAAAGCTGCTGCTGAGTGTTCAGCTTTCTCCACCTGCATGTAGGTGCTGACTGCAATACTCTCCTTTGGGACACTGACAGGTCTTGGCACACCCTCACTTAATGGGAGTCACTAAGAACAAAGAGAGTTGCTTGGACAATCACAAAAGTTTGAAAGACTACAAAAAGCTAGGGCTATGCTGAATGACAAGTTTAATTTCCTACATGAGACCTCTCCTTCAAGACTGGAAGAGGTCTTATTGAATCTACAGAAACCAACTCGGGAACACAAGGAAAATGAAGAAGCAAAGGAATATGTTCCAAAAGAAAGAACAAGATGAAACCCCAGAAACAGGACCTAATGAAATGAAGATAATGATTTACCTGATAGAGTTCAAAATAATGGTCATAAAGATACTCACCAGGGTCAAGAGAACAATGCATGAACAGAGTGACAAGTTGACAAGTTCAACAAAGAATTGAAAATATAAGAACATGCTGAACAGAAATCACAGAGTTGAAGAATACAATAATTGAGTTGAAAAATTCAATAGAGGGCTTCAACAACAGACTAGATGAAGTGGGAGAAAGGGCAAATGAACTCAAAAAAAGGGCAGTGAAATATATCTAATCAGACAAGAAAGAAAAAATAAAACAATAAATAAACACATTGAAGATAGCTTAAGGAACTTACGGGACCATTCTAAATCAATTTTCACATTTTTACATAGGGGTACCAGAAAGAGAAGACAGAAAGAAAGGGGTAAAAAGCTTATTTGAATAACCAATGGCTGAAAAGTCCCCTAAACCTGGGAAAAAGACACAGACATCCAGATACAGTAAGTCCAAAGAATTCCAAATAAAATGAATTAAAGGAGATCCATCCATACCAACATACATTATAATTAAACTGTCAAACATTAAAGATGAGGAGAGAATCTTAAAAGGAGCAAGACAAAAATAACTTTTTTACATGTAAAGGAAACCCCATAAGACTATCATCAGGCTTTCAACAGAAATATTTCAAATCAGAAGCAGTGGATGATATATTCAAAGTGCTGAAGGAAAATAAAAACTTCCAATTGAGAATATTCTACCCAGAGAAGCTGTCCTTTAAGCAAAAACTTAAGGAGTGCATTACCCCTAGACCAACTTTATAAGAAATGGCAAAGGTAATTATTTAAGCAGAAATAAAAGGGCACTAATTAGTAACAGAAAAATATATGAAAGTATAAATTTCATTGGTAAAGGTAAATATATAGTTAAATTCAGATTATTTTAATGTTGTAATGTGGTGGGTAAATCACTTATAAATCTAATATGAAGGTTAAAAGACAAAAGTAGTAAAACTATACCTAGAATAATTTGTTAATCAATACAGAAGACAAAAGGATATAAAGTGTAATGTAAAATGATAAAGCTGTAATATGTGTTTTAACATAAGTTGCCAGCTTAAAGTAGACAGTGATGAATATAAGGTGTTTCATATAAGCTTCATGGTAACAACAAAGCAAAATCCTATAATAGATAAACAAAAGATAAGTGAAAGAATCTAAGTGTACCACAACAGAAAATCATCAGGTCACAAAAGAAAAGAGCAAGAGAAGAAGAAAAGAACAAAGAAACTGCAGAACAGCTAAAAAATAAAACACAATGGCAATATAAGTCCACACCTATCAATTAATACTTTAAATATAATAGGTGGAATTTTCTAATAGAAAGACATTGAGTAGCTGAATGAATAATAATAATAAAAAGACCCATCTATATGGTGCCTAAAAGAGACTCACTTCAGCTTTAAGGACACATATAGATTGAAAGTAGAGTTGGAAAAAGATATTACATGCAAAAGGAAACTGAAAGAAAGCAGGAATGGCTGGCTATACTTATATCAGACAAAACAGACTTTAAATCAAAGATTTCAACAAGAGACAAAGAGGTCATTATATAATGATAAAGGGGTCAATTCAAGAAGAAACTATAACATTTGTTAATATTTATGCACCCAACATAAATATATAATGCAAAGAGATATGTAGGGAGAAATAGAAAGCAATACAATAATAGTGAGGGAATTCAATACCCTATTTTCAACAATGCATAGATCATCCAGTCAGAAAATCAATAAAGAAATATTGGACTTACATCACATTATACCAGTTGGGCTTAATAGATATTTAGAGAATATTCTATCCAAAAGCAGCAGAATACACATTCTTACAAATGCACATAGCACATTCTCTGGGAAAGATCATATGTTATCCCACAAAACAAGTTTTAATACATTTAAGATGAAATGATTACCAAGCATATTCTCTGGCAACAATGAATTACAATAAGAGAACTGAAAAATTCATAAATATGTAGAGATTAAACAACAAACTGCAGAACAACCAATCGGTCAAAGAAGAAATCAAAAGAGAAATCAGAAAATGCCTGGAGAGAAGTGAAAATGGAAATACAAAATACCTAAACTTATGTGATACAGCGAAAGAGTTCTAAGAGTGAAGTCCATATCAATAAAATCCCAAATTAAGAAAGAACAAAGATCTCTTTAAAGGAGATATACACAACAATACAATACTTGTAGGGGCTTTAATATTCCACTATCAGCAATGAATAGATTGTCCAGACAGAAAATCAACAAGGAAACATTAGAATTGAATCACACTTTAGAACAAATTACCTTAATAGATATAATAGAACGGTCAATCCAACAGCAGAACACATATTTTTTTTCAAGTGCACAGGGAGCATTCCCCCAGGACAGATGATATGATAGGCCACAAAACAAATCTTAGTAAATTTAAGAAGATTGAAATCATATCAACTGTCTTTCCTAACCACAATGGTATAAAACTAGAACTCAACAACAAGAGGAAAGTAAGATCTACAAATATGTGGAAAATAAACAATACACTTCTAAACAACCATTTGGTCAAATAAAGAGTCAAAAGGAAAATAAAAACAATATCTAGAAACACTAAAAATGAAAACATAGCATATCAAATATTGTGGAATGCAGAAAAAGCAGTTCTGAGAGAAAAGTTTATAGCAAAAAAATGCATATATTAAAAAATGAGATCTCAAATAAACAACTTAACTTTATAATTAAAGGAATGAGAAAAAGAATAAGTTAAGCTCAAAGTTAGCAGAAGGAAAGAAATAACAAGGATCAGAGAGGATAGAGAGGCCATTAAAACAATAGAAAGGATCAATGAAACTAAAGGCTATTTCATTGAAAAGATAAACAAAATTCACAAACATTTAGCTAGACTAAGTAAAAAATAAGATTCAAATATATAAAATTAGAAATGAAAGAGGAGAGAAATTACAACCAATACTACAGAAATACCTAGAATTATAAGAGACTGCTAGGAAAAATTATATGCCAACAAATTACATAAGAAATGGGTACATTTATAGAAACACATAACTTACCAAGACTGAATCAGGAGATAGAAAATATGAACAGACAAATAATGAGTAGAGATTGATTGAATCAGTATTGAAAAACTCCCAATAGAGAAAACTCCAGGACCAAATGGCTGGAGAATTCTAACAAACATTTAAAGGAGAATTAACACCAACCCCCTCAAACTCTTCCAAAATATCAAGGAGGTGGGAACACTTCCAAACTCATTTTACAAGGCCATAATTATTTTGATACCAAAGCCAGATGAGAATAACACAGGAAAAGAAAAACTTAGGCCAATATTCCTGATGAATATAGATTCAAAAACTTTCATATTAGCAAATCACCTTTAAGAACACATTAAAAGGATTATACAACATGATCAAGTGGGATTTATCCCTGGCATGCAAGGATGGTTCAACATAATTAATAAATGTAATATATCAATAAAATGAAAGATACATGATTATATCAACAGACATAGAAAAAGCATTTGACAAAATAAAATATTCTTTTACAATAAAAACTTAAAAGACTGGAACAAACCTCAACATGATAAAGGCCGTATATGACAAACCCACAGCTAACACTATATACTCAATGGAGAGAAATTGAAAGTGTTTCCTCTAAGATCAGAAACAAAAGAGAATGCCTTTCAACACTTCTATTTAATATAGTACCAGATGTTTTAGCTAGAGCAATTAGGTAAGACGAAGAAATAAAAGCCATCCAAATTGGAGAGGAAAAAGTAAAATTGTCATGATTTGCTGATGATATGATCCTATAGAAAGAAAATCACGAAGAGTTAGTCAAAAACCTATTGGAATTAATTAACAATTTCAGTAAAGTGGTAGGATAAAAAAAATCAATATATAGAGTCAATTGAATTCCTTTACAACTAATGATGAAACATCTGAAAAAGAAATCAAGAAAACCATCCCACTCACAATACCATCAAAACCAATTAAAATAGTTAGCAATACATTTAATACAGGAAATGAAAGATCTGTACAATGAACACTACAAAACTTTGCTGAAAGAGAATGAAGGAACACACACAAATAAAAGATATCCCATGTTCATGGATCTGAAGAATTAATATTGTTAAAATGGCCATACTACCCAAAGCCATCTACAGAATCAATGTAATCCCCATCAAAATGCCAAAGGCATTCTTCAGAGAAATAGAAGAAACAATCTTAAAATTTGTGTAGAATAGCAAAAGACTTATCTAAGAAATCCTGAGAAAAAAAGCTGTAAGCATCATGCTTCAGGATTTCAAACTATACTACTACAAAGTATACTACTATACTACTATAAAGAATATGGTACTAGCACAAAAATAGAAACATCAACAATCCTATAATTTGTATGGAACCACAAAATACCATGAAATAGCTAAAACAATCTCAAGAAAGAATAAAGCTAGAAGACATCATAATTCCTGATTTAGAACTGTATTATACATGATTGCTATATACAGGTGATTGCTATATAAAGCTGTAGGAACCACAAAAATGATATTGGCATAAAAAAGACATAGATCAGTAGAACAGAATAGAGAGCCCAAAAAAAAAGCCCACACATATATGGTCAATTACTTGTGACAAAGGAGCCAAGAATATCAATAGGGAAGGATGGTCTCTTCAATAATTTTTTTTTTTTTTTTTTTGGAAAACTGGACAGCCACATGCAGAAGAATAAAACTCGCCCCCTATATTATACCATACACAAAAATAAACTAAAAATGGAGTAAAGGCTTGAGCAAGACCTGCAAGGTCCTAGACAAAAACAGTCAGTAATCTCCTTGAAATCAGCCTTTGCAATGAATTTTTTTTTTGACACCAAAAGCAAAGGCAGTAAAGAAAAAATAAACAAGTGTGATTACATCAAGCTAAAAGACTTCTGCACAGCAAACAAATCAACAAAATGAAAAAGCAACCTACAGAATGGGAGAAAATATATATGCAAATCTTATGTCTTATAAGGATTAATAACCAAAACATATAAAGAACACACACAAGTCAATAACAACAATAACAAAAAACACAATATGAAGGCATGACAATTAAGTTAGTGGACTCATCCAAGAAAAAGTGTTACATACCTCATTGCTGAATATCACTGCAGTCACCTTCCAAGTACTCCCCTTGGGAAGCTATGCACCAACACCAGCACCTAGTCCACCCTTTCAAGCAATTTTGGAAATCTTTTTCTGGAATGGCCAGAGCTGTTGCCATATTACCCTTGATATCCTGAATGTCATCAAAATGTATTCCTTTCAATATTTCCTTTAACTTCAGGTAAATAAAGAAGCCATTGGGGGCCAGATCAGGTGAGCAGAGTGGGTGTTCCAATACATTTATTTGTTTACTGACTAAAAACTCCCTCACAGACAGTACCACGTGAGCTTGTGCATTGTCGTGATGCAAGAGCCATGAATTGTTGGCAAAAAGTTCAAGTCGTCTAACTTTTTTATGCAGCCTTTTCAGCACTTCCAAATAGTAAACTTGGTTAATTGTTTATCCAGTTGGTACAAATTCATAATGAATAATCCCTCTGTTATCAAAAAAGTTTTGCAACATCGTTGCAACAAGTTTAGGAACTTAATTGTCTGACCTGGTAAGTTTCAAAAATGGGCAAAGGACTGGAATAGACATGTTTTCAAAGAAAACATACAAATGGCTAACAGCTACATGAAAATGTGCTAAACATCACTCATCAGCAGGAAAATGCAAATCAAACCTTTAATGAGATATCACCCTATCCCTGTTAGGATGGTTATTTTCAGAAAGACAAGAAGCAAGCATTGGCTAAGTTATAGAGAGAAAAGGGAACTTTGGGGCACTATTAGTAGGAATTTAAATTGGTGCAGCCACTATGGAAAACAAACAGTATGGGAGGTTCCTCAAAAAAATTGAAAACAGGAGGAGGGGCAAGATGGCGGCTGTGAGGAGGGCTCCATGAAATCTCCCCTGGAAATATCCACAATTTGAACTTCTAATACGCTTCAAAGAGACATCTACTCATCACACAGAGCGACTAAGAGTTCCACACAAGGATTGCTGGAAGGTGGGCAGGCCGGGCGAGTAGGGGAAGAAGGCGGCGAGACGCGTGAGGTGCAGCCCGCACCCGCGGCTGCTGAGTCACGGTGAGTGTTCCCCGGCTCGCTCCCTGCGGCCCGCGGCCCACCTAGAGTTCAGCCAGAGTGCGTTGGTTTGCAGTCTGAGGCAGAAGCTCAGGCCGGGCAAGTGCGGGAGGAGAGAGAGGAGACGACTGTGCAGAGGTACGAGCTGCACCCGCGGCCTGCTGGGTCCCCAGGAAGCAGGGTGCAGAGCCCCGCAGCGGCAGGGCAAGATCAGTCCCTGCACCCTCCCGGTTCAGGGATCAGTCTCTGTGCCCACCGGGTCCCGCGGAGCGCAGAAGCCTGAAACCCGGGAGCAGGGGAAAACAGAGGACTCGCCCGCGGAGACGCAGCGCGCGCTGGGCGGAGACGCAGGTCCCGGAGAGACGGAGCGGGGATCGGAGCCGCGTGGAAAGGTGCGCGCAGTCCCCTGAACCCCGGCGGCAGTCTCTCCAGGAGCGCAGCAGGAGAACGGCGCGGGCGCGCGCCGGCTCCAAGGCAGAAGCCTTAAACCCGGGAGCAGGGGAAACACAGGACTCGCCCGCGGAGACGCAGCGCGCCGGCCGGAGTCACAGATCCCGGAGAGACAGAGCGGGGATCGGAGCCACGCGGCACGGTGCGTGCAGTCCCCTAAATCCCGGCAGACCGTTTGGGAGAGCAGCAGGAGATCCGCGCGGGGGCGCCGGCTCCGAGGCAGAAGCCTGGAACCCGGGAGCAGGGGAAAAAGAGGACTTGCTCAGACAAGCAGTGCGCCGGGTGGAGACGCAGGTCCCCGAGAGACTCGGAGCGGGGATCTTGGCCACACGGTAGGGTGCGCGCAATTCCCTAAATCCCGGCAGACCCTTTGGGAGAGCAGCAGGAACTCCGCTGGAGCATAAGAGGCAAAGGCCTTAGCTTGAAACAGTGTTGGAACTGTGGCTTTGTTTATTTTTATGTTTTTTATTTTTTTTCCCTTTTTCTACTCTTGAACAGAAAGCAAAAAAAAAAAAAAAAAAAACCGAATAACTCACCCACTCCCACAAACTTTGTCCCCCGCCAAGACAGTCTTAAACTGACTCCTGAATGGAGCAATAGGGGCAGACTAGGAAGATATCCTTACCTGCAGGGGGTTGAGAATTTCCACCCAGTAAAGGCAGCAGAGTGAGACTACCCACCCCGCCCCCACCTTTAGGCAAGGCTTGGGAGGCAGGGCAGGTTCATCTGCTGAGGCACTAATTAAGATTCTTAGCAGCAGGCTTTTGGTAGTGAGGAATTCTTTAATTCTCCACGGCTGTCAACCCAAAGGGTGCCCAGAGACACTCATTGAGCCTTTGGGGGTGCAGCCTGCCTTGGGACAGGCAAAAGCAAAAAGGCAGTGACTTTGTAAAAACCACCAATCACACGTCACAACCACACTCAAGTACAGCAAACCTGCAGTGCCAGGATCACGCTAGGCATCAGGTGGCCTACTGTTCCCACAAGACGCACAGGAATTTTTCTACAGCAGACAAACTGAAGAGAGCTTGGTGGACTTTAGCCTAGACCAGCACGGGTATTTTTGGTTTGTTTGGTTTTATTCTGTTTTGTTTTCCCTTTATTGGCTGCTTATCTTGGTTGTTTTTGGTTTTTATTTCTATTTCATTATAATCATATTGTAGTTTTTAATATAGGCATATATATAGGTGTATATAGGTGAATATATGTCCATATATATGGGTGTGTAGACAAATATATTTTTTTTTTTTCCTTTTTTCTTTTTCTTTTTCTTTCTTTTCTTTTTCTTTTTTCCCCACCCTCACTTTCTCTCTTATTTTATTCATTCTTCTCACTGCTATACTTTTCCTCTTTTCCTTTTTTCTGCAAATTTTATTTTTTTAATTTTTCTTACTTTTTTTATTATTATTTTAGTTTATTTTTATTTTTTATTTTTTAGGTATAGCTAATCGGTTTCTCATGTTTATTCTATTTTTTATTTTAGGATATTGTATTTTATTCTGTTTCCTCTTCTGTTATTATTGAGTATGTGGTTTTTGTTTTGTTTCTGTTTGTTTTCTTCATTAGTATGATTGATATTTCTGTACAAGTTGACTGTAGTTTGATGGTTGGTTGTTTTTAATTGTGCGAGCATTTGGTTTCCTTTGGTGGCTGCGGAGGTTGTTCTTGTTGATCTGTTATGCTCTAAAATCACTCTGCAGCAGTGGGTCCAAACAAACAGACACAAGAATCATCATACCCGGAGGCCAACTTTAGATAAAACCAGAGCATTTCTGGGTTTGACATACAAGAGTCACACCCAAAAAGAAGTTACTACAGGTACTAAGACCCATAGGGTCCAAGTTTCATCAGAGGGGTCAATCCTCTCACAGCAGCTCATAAACTGCAGACGCTGCTGATCCTCACAGCTAATCAATCTGGGAGTCAATCCCACCTACTGACAAACCAAAAGTAATCAAAACTAAAACTTCAACAAGTGAGGACGCACGACACAAGGAACACCTCAGATACAAGCACAGGAGAATAGGGAGACTGAGTAATTCAAATATAAAGGACACACACCATATAAGTTTACCCAGAAAAGACTGAGAAATCTGGGGGATCTATCTGTTATATTGAAGCAAACACAAAGAGTAAGCCAGAATGGGGAGACAAAGAAACATAACACAAATAAAAGAACAGAAGAAACTTCCTGAATCAGTGGAAATAGAGGAAATAGAGGTAACCAACCTATCAGAGACAGAGTTCAGAACACTGATTATTAGAATGTTCAAGGAAATTAATGAAAATATAAAGAAGGATAGAGAAATCATGAAAAGCAACCAGCTAGAACTTAAGAACACAATTACTGAATTAAATAACAAACTTGATGGAATCACTAGCAGACTGGATGAAGCAGAAAATCGAATCAGTGACTTAGAAGACAAAATAGCAGAGATCACCCATGCAGTACAACAAAAAGAAAAAGAATGAAAAACATGGAAAATAGTTTAAGAGAGCTGGGGGACAACATCAGACGCAATAACCTAAGGGTTATTGGAGTACCAGAAGGAGAAGAGAGGGAGCAAGGGATTGAGAATATATTTGAAGTAATAGTGTCTGAAAACTTCCCTAACCTGGCAAAGGACATTGAAATACAAGCCCAGGAAGTGCAGAGAGTTCCAAACAGGATGATTCCAAACAGGCCCACTCCAAGACACATTATAGTGAAAATGGCAAGGGTTAAGGACAAAGACAGAATCCTTAAAGCAGCAAGGGAAAGGCAGCAAGTTACTTACAAGGGTACCCCCATAAGATTATCAGCTGACTTTTCTACAGAAACTTTGCAGGCCAGAAGAGAGTGGCAGGAGGTTTTCAAAGTGATGAAAAATAAAGGCCTACAACCAAGATTGCTGTATCCAGCAAGGTTATCATTTAAAATCGAAGGCGAGATAAGGAGCTTTGCAGAAAAAAATAAGTTAAGGGAATTCATTACCACCAAGCCAGCTTTGCAGGAAATGCTAAAAGGGCTTCTTTAAGTAGAAGAGAAAAACAACCTATGAAAGACTACGAACACAAATAAGAAAATGGCAATAGATACACACCTATCAATAATCACATTAAATGTAAATGGATTAAATGCTCCAATAAAAAGACATAGGGTGGCTGAATGGATAAGAAAGCAAGACCCCAGTATATGCTGTATACAAGAGACTCACCTCAGATCCAAAGACTCATACAGGCTGAAAGTAAAGGGATGGAGTAAAATATTTCATGCAAATGGTACTGAGAAAAAAGCTGGAGTAGCGATACTTATATCAGATAAAATGGACTTTAAATTGAAGAATATAACAAAGGACAAAGAAGGACACTTCATAGTAATGAAGGGATCGATCCAACAAGAGGACATAACTCTAGTAAACATCTATGCACCTAACATAGGAGCCCCTAAATATATAAAACAGATATTGTCAGACATAAAGACAGAGATCAACAGTAACACTATCATAGTAGGGGACTTCAACACCCCGCTGTCACTAATGGACAGATCCTCCAGACAGAAAATCGATGTGGAAACAGCGACCTTAAATGACACATTAGACCAGCTGGATTTAACAGACATTTTCAGAGCATTTCATCCCAAAGCTACAGAATATACGTTCTTTTCAAGTGCACATGGAACATTTTCTAAGATAGACCACATGTTAGGCCACAAAACAAGTCTCAATAAATTTAAGAAGATTGAAATCATTTCAACTGTATTCTCTGACCACAATGCTATGAAACTAGAAATCAATTATAAGAAGAAATCCGGGAAGCTGACAAATAAATGGAGGCTAAACAATATGCTATTAAATAGTGAGTGGGTCACAAATGAGATCAAGGAGGAAATCAAAAGATACCTCGAGACAAACGAAAATGAAAACACCACGACCCAAAATCTCTGGGATGCTGCGAAAGCAGTCCTAAGAGGGAAGTTTATAGCAGTGCAGGCCTACCTAAAGAAGGAAGAAAAATCTCAAATCAACAGGTTATCCTTACACCTAAGGGAACTGGAAAAAGAACAGCAAAAGAGGCCTAAGGGGAGTACAAGAAAGGAGATAATAAAGACCAGAGCAGAAATAAACAATATAGAGAACAGAAAAACAATTCAAAAGATCAATGAAACCAAGAGCTGGTTTCTTGAGAAGATAAACAAAATTGACAAACCTCTAGCCAGGCTCATCAAAAAAAAAGAGAGAGGACTCAAATTAGCAAAATCAGGAATGAAAGAGGGGAAATGACTACAGACATCACAGAAATACAAAAAATTCTAAGAAATTACTATGAGCAACTATATGCCAACAAATTTGACAATCTGGATGAAATGGATAATTTTCTAGAAGCATACAACCTTCCAAAGCTAACGCAAGAAGAAACAGAAAATCTAAATACCCTGATTACTACCAAGGAAATTGAATCAGTAATTGACAAGCTCCCAAAAAACAAAAGCCCTGGACCAGACGGCTTCACAAGTGAATTTTATCAAACATTCAAAAAGAACTATCACCTATTCTTCTCAAACTATTCCAAAAAATCCAGAAGGAGGGAAGGCTCCCAAACTCTTTTTATGAAGCCTCTATCACCCTGATTCCAAAACCAGATAAAGACATCACAAAAAAGGAAAACTACAGGCCAATCTCCCTGATGAATATAGATGCAAAAATTCTCAATAAAATATTAGCAAACAGAATTCAGCAATATATTAAGCAGATCATACATCATGATCAAGTGGGATTCATCCCTAGTGCGCAAGGCTGGTTCAACATCCGTAAATCAATTAATGTGATACACCACATCAACAAAATGAAGGATAAAGATCACATGGTCATTTCAATAGATGCAGAAAAAGCATTTGACAAAATCCAACAGCCATTTATGTTAAAAACCCTTAGCAAAGTGGGAATACAGGGATCATATCTCAACATAATAAAAGCCATATATGATAAACCTACAGCTAACATTATACTCAATGGGGAAAAGCTAAAACCATTCCCCTTAAGATCAGGAACAAGACAAGGCTGTCCACTTTCTCCTCTTTTATTCAACATAGTGCTGGAAGTTCTAGCCACAGCAATCAGACAACAAAAAGAAATAAAAGGCATCCAAATTGGCAAGGAAGAAGTAAAATTGTCATTATATGCAGATGACATGATACTGTATATAGAGAACCCCAAAGACTCCATCAAAAAACTATTGGAACTGATAGACGAATTCAGTAAAGTAGCAGGATATAAAATCAATGTTCAGAAATCAGTGGCATTTGCATATACCAATAATAAACTAATGGAAAGCGAAATTAAGAAAACTGTCCCATTTACAATTGCGTCAAGAACTATAAAATACCTAGGAATAAATTTAACCAAAGAAGTGAAAGATCTGTACTCAGAAAATTATAAGACATTGAGGAAAGAAATCATAGAAGATACAAATAAATGGAAACACCTACCATGCTCATGGATAGGAAGAATTAATATAGTTAAAATGTCCATACTGCCTAAAGCAATATATAGATTCAATGCAATTCCTATCAAACTACCAAGGGCATTTTTCACAGAAATAGAAAATATAATCCTAAAGTTTATATGGAATCATAAAAGACCCAGAATAGCCTCGGCAATTCTGAGGAATAAAAACAAAGTTGGGGGGATCACGCTACCAGACATCAAAACCTACTACAAGGCCACAGTAATCAAGACAGTTTGGTATTGGCATAAAAACAGGCACATCGATCAGTGGAACAGAACAGAGAGCCCAGAAATAAATCCAAGCATTTACGGACAGTTAATCTATGACAAGGGAAGCAAGAATTTACACTGGAGTAAAGATAGTCTATTCAATAAATGGTGCTGGGAAAATTGGACTGACACATGCAAAAACATGAAACTGGATCATCCCCTTACGCCTTATACAAGAACACATTCAAAATGGATTAAAGACTTAAATGTAAGACCTGAAACCATAAAAATCCTAAATGAAAATATAGGGAGTACATTTGCAGACATTACCGGAGCAATATTTTTACTGATACATCCCTACGGGCAAGGGAAGTAAAAGAAAAAATGAACATATGGGATTATATCAGACTTAAAAGTTTTTTCACAACAAAGGAAACCATTAATAAAACAAAAAGGAAGCCTACTGAATGGGAGAATATATTTGCCAACGATATATCTGATAAGGGGTTAATATCCAAAATTTATAAAACACTCATGAAACTCAACACCAAAAAACAAACAACCCAATTAAAAAATGGGCAGAAGATATGAAGAGACATTTCTCTAAAGAGGACATACAGATGGCCAACAGGCATATGAAAAAAGTTCAACCTCACTGGTCATTAGGGAAATGCAAATAAAAACCACCATGAGATACCACCTCACTCCAGTCAGAATGGCTATCATCAACAAATCAACAAACAACAAGTGCTGGCGGGGCTGTGGGGAAAAGGGGACCCTGCTGCACTGTTGGTGGGACTGCAGATTGGTGCAGCCACTATGGAAGTCAGTATGGAGGTATCTCAAAGAACTGGAAATAGAGCTACCTTTTGACCCAGCAATTCCACTCCTAGGTATTTATCCTGAAAAAACCAAGACACTTATTCAAAAAAGTTATGCACCCCGATGTTCATAGCAGCACAATTTACAATAGCTAAGACTTGGAAACAACCAAAATGCCCGTCAGTAGATGACTGGATTAAGAAACTGTGGTATATTTATACAATGGAGTATTACTCCGCTATAAAGAAGAATGAAATCGTGCCATTTGCAATGATATGGATGGACCTAGAGACTATAATGTTGAGTGAAATAAGTCAGTCAGAGAAGGACAAATACCATATGATCTCACTTATATGTGGAATATGAAAAACTGTATGAATGAGCAAAGTAAACAGAAACTGTCTCTCATAGATATAGAGAAAAAATCAGGGTTGCTAATTTGGAGAGGAATGGGAATGAGGGAGAAGGGGAAGGGACTAGACAGCAAAAATAGGCAACTACAATATTGCTACTGGGATAGGAAAAACAGTTTGGGGAATATAATTAATAATGTTGTAAATATTCTGTGGAATGTCAGATGATCATAAGTCTTGTTAGGGAGACCATTTCATGGATGGAGTAGAGGTTTGATCACTGCACTGTATTACTAAAGTGGAGGTGGTATACCTACTGTAATTGAATATATATAGATAGTCACGGGATGTGGATTATACTGTGGAAGAGAGTCAGAGGAAGAGTAATAGATATATATGATATGGGGGGGTATGGGGGGGTGTATTGGGGGTGGGGTGTTGTCACTTTGAGGGGTAAAATGTATAACTATTGCACTGTGTTGTACACCTGAAACTATTGGGGGTGGGGGGGTTGTCACTTTGAGGGGTAAAATGTATAACTATTGCACTGTGTTGTACACCTGAAACTAATTAAAAATAAAATAAAATTTAAAAAAAAAAAAAAATTGAAAACATAACTGTCATTCATGCAGCAATTTCACTTTTGGGTATATATCCAAAAGAAATGAAATTACTACCTTGAAAGTTTTATGCATCCCTCCATGTTCATTGTAACATTGTTTATTTCTTTTTTTTTTTTTTTTTTTTGAGGGCAGTGTCACTGGCCCTCATATGTGGTACCCGAACCAAGGCTGCTGGCTTCCCAAGCCAGCTGGCTTCCCAAGCCAGTGCTTAACCACTACGCACTCGGCCGGCCCTGTAGCATTGTTTAAGTTAGCCAAGACATGGATACAATCTAAGTGTTCATCAGTAGATAAATGGATAAAGAAAATGTAAGATTACACACACACACACACACACACACACACACACAGGACTATTATTCAGTCATTAAAAAGAAGGAAATCCTGCCATTGCAACAACATGGATGACCTAAAGGGCATTATGCTGAGTGAAAAACGTTAGACAGAGAGACGACCTTATTATCTCACTTATATGTGGAATCTAAAAAACTAAACTCACAGATACATAGAACAGACTGGTGGGTGCCAGATCCAGGGGGTGAGACATGGTTAAAGAGAGTCAAAAGGTAGAAACTTCCAGTTATAAAATAAAGAAATCATAGGAAGGTAATGTACAGCATGATGACTAAAGTTAACAATCCTGTATTTTATATTTGAAAGTTGCTAAGAGGGTATGTGTAGATCTTAATGTTCTCAACAAAAGGAAAAAAACAACTGTAACTGTGTAGTGAGGGATGTTAACTAAACTTGTTATGGTAATCGTTTTATAATATGTAAATGTATCAAACACCATGTACACTCAAAATCCATACAGTATTAAATGTCAATTACATCGCAATGAACCTGGAAAAAAATGTGATATAAAAAGGAGAACAATAAGAGTTGACAATGTACGATAACTTTACTTGATCTAGTTCCTTATTGATTAGGTATAGGTACCCTTAATTATTGAATACTTTGGCATATTTCCTCTTTTTGGGCTCTTTGGAGAAAGGAGAATGTGAATTTAGTCTTTGTGTTCTGAGGATGTACATAAATGTGTCTCACACTGACCACAAGAGCGTAAAGAGTGTGGGAAACAGGTATCATGAGCTGAAGCTTAGAGGTAAGGGGTTGTAGGTACTAGGAGTAATGAAAGCACTGAATGAGTTAAGGAGAAAGGAGGTGTTCTGGATGAAAAATGCAAAAGACAATAGTTATAATCATGGCTGAAATTAAGCATGGTAAGTCTAATAATATTATTTGGAGAAGACAAACACATTTATATTGCCATGGAGAAACAGAAAAAAAACTGAAATAAAACACTCAGATAATCTTTTCACCACAAAGAGGGTTCATACCTTTTCAATTGTGATATTATAATATTTGTAGTTCTCTATGAGTTTTAATGAAAAATATGATTACCAAATCAGCATCTTTGAAATTGGAGGAAAAAAAACTATATATATATATATATATATACATGTATATATTTTGGAAGTGCATATATGTGCACATATATGTGTATCTCCAATTTCACACCAAATATACACTATATATATTATTGTACCAACCTAGTATATATATATATTTCCACTCCTTTTCCAGGGAGGATTTAAGGTACCTGAATTAATATGTGTGTTTCATCTCTGTAGCCCTAATTAAGCTCTCTGATGTTTTAGGTCTTTGAAAGACACTGTGCATATTCAGCTGGTCATCAAAAGTCAAAAATATCTGTGATCCAGGGATATGAAACACAGTTCGGGGAATATAATAATGTTGTAAAAATTTTGTGGCATGTCAGACGGTCACATGTCTTGTTAGGGAGACCGCTTCATGATGGAGTTAGCGGCTTGATCACTGCACTCTACACCTGAAGCTGATGTATAATATTGTATGTCAACTGTAATTGAATATATAGATAGTCACGGGATGTGGAGTATACTGTGGAAGGGAGTCAAAGGAATTGTAATAGATATGTATGATATGGGGTGGGGAATGGGGTGGTGAACTGGGAGAGGGGGGTTTTCACTTTGAGGGGTAAAAAGTATAACTATTGCACTGTGTTGTACACCTGAAACTAATTTTCAAAATTGTTGATTTAATAATAAAAGAATTTTTAAAAATATATCTGTGATAATGAAGGTCAGATTAGAGCTTTGGGATGTTTGTTATTGTGTGAGGAATTAAGCAGAGTCAAGCACATTTGGCAGCCTTAATGAAATGTATAACTGCTAATTTATGTATTTTATGATTCAAATCATTTTTAATTTGGGAACTTATTTACTTATAAAGCCTTGAAAAGTTACACATTGAATTAAAAAAAGTTATACATTGAATAAACCATTTTAATCATTATCACCCTGTACTTTTATCACACTTACCAAACTGTTATAACAAAAACATTTATTTTATTTGTTTAATATTCTTGTTTCTTACTAGACTGTATCTTCCATGAAGGCAGGAGCCATGTTTTTGTTCACTGTAAACTTAGAAAAGTACCCAGTACTCAATAAATATATAATGAATAAATAAATATATTAATTTTAATGACATATTTTCAAAATTGGCAGTGACTGAAAATCCAAGATATATCATTATCATACTTGCATGCCAATGTGAAAATCATTTAATATTTCTGGAAATTTCTATTTTAGAACATTGTTCATGTTTTCTGAGGTGTCAATAGCCATATAGACAGTCCTGTTGCCTGGTAATCATGGCCTAACTTTTCATTCTCAGAAACCAGTGAACTTCTTTATCAACCTTTCACAAAATGTAGTTAACACTAGGTCTGAATTGACACAATGACCATCAAAATTTTAACAATTTGATTCTGGGTTAGTGTTGTAAAACTCTTTCACTGAAAATGTTACCCTAGTTTTGCCCAAATCAGAGATTCAAATACAATATTTCTATTGATATTTTTTCTTCATAACTAGTATCCTCTTGTTACATGATTGGCTAGTGGATAAAAATGATTGGCAAGTGTGGGACCCCCCCTCCCAATTCCCAGCAGCTCTTGGTAAAGACAACACATAAAACATAATATTTAACCTTAAGATCCCTTAGACACCATCTGTTCATCTGAAATACTCCCAGTTCTGTTATCCCAGGGGTCCCTGCTGGCTGAGGACTCTGGGAAGTGGGACCATTGACTGATCTAGTTAGGTTTTCCAGTTCAGAGAGTTGATTCCCCTCTCCACAAATATTCCTATAGTTAAAATGCTATTTGTGGCATTTTGGGAAATATTTGGCAGTTTCTTATTGTTGTTATCTTAAAAAATTATTCTAGGGCCAGCTGAGTGGCTCAGTTGATTAAGAGTTGGCTTAGAGCGCGCGCTCTGAGCAACAGGGCCCCTGGTTTGATTCCCACATGGGCCAGTGAACTCTGCGCCCTAGCTGAGCTGTCACTGAGCTGCCAACAGGTGGCAGTATGGCTCAGCTGGTGTAACAAGATTGCCTATTCAATGGTGGGCTATGCCCACCCGCAACTGATGATTGAACTTGGCACCTTGAGCTGAGCTGCTGCCTGGGTGGCTCAGTGGATAGGGCATGCGCTCTTAACAACAAGACTGCTGGGTTTGACTCCTGTATGGGATGGTGGCTATGGCCATCCGCAACTAAGACTGAACTCAGCACCTTGAGCTGAGCTGTCGCTCAGATGGCTCAGAGGCTAGAGCATGTGGTCTTAACAACAAGACTGCTGGTTCAACTCTTGCATTGGATGGTGGCTACGCCTACCTGCAACTAAGATTGAACACAGCACCTTGAGCTTAGATGACATGAGCTGCTGACAGGAAGCTAGATGGTGACTGGTGCCCTCCACAATGAAGACTGAAGGACAGCAACTTGGCTGGTCCCCTCCCCCAATCCCCAACACTGTTCCCCTTCCCCAATTCCCCAATAAAATCTTTAGAAAAAAAATTATTCAAAGCTTAGAAATAAGGAAGAAATGATTGAAAGTCCTTTCAATATGATATTAGAAAAGTGCTTCTTGAACTTTAATGTACACCTGAATCACCTGGTTGTATATATGTGGTGTGTGTGTGTGTGTGTGTGTGTGTGTGTGTGTGTGTGTATTTTAAGATTTTTATTGAGGAATTGGGGAGGGGAACAGTGTTGCAGAATTGATGAAGGGGAACATTGTGTTTTTCCAGGATCCATCAGCTCCAAGTCAAGTTGTTGTCCTTCAATCTTAGTTGTGGAGGGCATAAACACATAAACTCAGCTCTAAGTCCAGTCACCACTTTCAATCTAGTTGCAGGGGTTTAGGGGGATGCAGCCCACCATCCCATATGGGTGTCAAACCTGCAACCTTGCTGCTAAGAGCACATGCTCTCACAAGCTGAGCAGCAGCTCAGCTTGGTCGCAACTCACTGGCTCATCTGGGAATCAAACTGGCGACCCTGTTGCTCAGAATTGTGTCCTTAACCAGCTGAGCCACTTGGCCGGCCCTCCACCTGGTTATATTTTTAAAAATAGATTCAGACACAGTGCATCTGGGGTGGGGACCCAGATTCTGGAGGACCCAGTTGATGGCATGCTCTGGACAATGCTACACATTTTGAATAGCAAGGTCCATGGGCAAATTGTTGAAAACTCCTGTAAAAGGCCATGTCATTTTCTAGGGTGGTGTTTCTCAAACTTGGTTGCATATTAGAATCACCTGAGGAGGTTTTTAAAAATCCTGCTGCTCAGGCCTTACTTAATTTCCAATTAAATCAGAATATTGAGGGTAAGACCTATTTGTCAGTAGTTTTAAAAACTCCTCAGCTGTTTCTAATATGCTCTAAGGGAATATAGCTTTGTTTGCACAACTGATTAGGGCCATTTTACAGTTGTGTAAAACTGGTAAGGTGTGATGGTTTTATTGCCCTGTATGACTTTAACCAACTTGGTACTTTATTTCAGCTTCTTTCCCCTACTGACTAAAAATATTCAGTTTCTTAAATTTTATTTTGCCTTTGTCATCTTGCTAGTGCCCTCATTAATTAGTTAAGTAAAACTTTGACACAATGCTTTAATAGGTTTTATTTGTTTTATCCAAACTATTACCATAATTTCTCAGCCAGGCACGATATTTTCTCTTTTGTTTGAGCAGCAGCCAATATTTTATGGAATTTGGAAAAAAATATTATACATTATCCATAAATTCATACATTTTGTTGGGGTCTCTCCATACCTCCTACCATGCTTGGTACAACCCTCCTCAAACCAACAACTGAATACTAGTTCAGTAATTATTGACATACTTGATCTTAAAGTACATTTCTAGAGGTCAGATTTATACTCTTACCTGTGCCAATTCACTATCATTTGGAAGATAGTTCTATCTCTTATTTACTAGAGCAATGCCACGATGTAGCCACTAGTGGGTTTGGACTTGAAGTTGTCTTCCTACAGTGGCAATGAGTTGGCTCTACTCCACCCACACTTTCCCCCCAGCTTCTCCTTATGACTGATGGCTCCCATTTGCAGGATGTCAGGACAGCATCGGAGGGAGTACCTGTTGCAAAGTAAATTGGCCCACTTACGGATCAAAACTGTGAATTTGGCTTCATCAGTACAGTAATCTTAGCAGAGGAATGAGCCTGCCACCTTACCAGCTGATTGATTTCACTGAAAGTTATGATTCTGAAATTGTCCTGCTTCTTTGCTAGAGAAAAAAAAAATTGTGAGAGACGGATAAAGGTAAATATATCTTTGAGTTAAAAATATATTATAAAATTTAAGATTTAATGAAAAATAGCTAAAAGGATATTTAAATATTTAAAAACCTGATACAAATAAGGGCATTTAGCCTAAGCTTAAGTTCATATCATCCCTTCTTTTTAGGCTTTCAGCTTAAAACTAAAGCTGATCTTTCAGCTTTAAAAACTAAAGTGTGTTGTGCCTATATAACTTTATTTAGTGTCAGTTTCCATAATGTACAGTAAGTGTGTAAATATTAAGGGTGACTGTAAAGTAATGATATGCCCCAGATGGAAGTTTTCTCTTTCAACATTGTCCCTCTGGAAGGTTATCCACCTATTCTGAATATGTTTTAATTACTTAAAATATTTTTTGGAACAATTTTGGATTAATATATAGTATATATTAATTATTTGTTAATTAATTAATTAATATATATAATTAATTATTATATAATATGTTATATTTAATTAATTAATTGTTGTTGTTGTTGTTGTTGTTTGGAACTGATTTTTGTGCTCCATTCTTTGAATGTCTTCTACCATGACAAGTCTTCCTCTTTTGGTATATGTATGATTATAGGGGTTAATTGGGAGACACTTCAAGTCAAATCTGTTGAGGAAGGTGTGGGTTTAAATAGTTTAAATTAACTGTAGATAAGAAATGTGATGTGATAATAAAGAATAAAGCTGCCTTTCTCAAGTGGCTTAAACTGGTCTTGAAGACTCTTCCCAAAAGGAAGTTTCAAAATGTTTTAAGATAATTTTAGAGTCAGTAAAATCTGTCATGGTAGTGAATATCATGAAGGGCATTATTTTGATATTAATTTTCTGTAAGTATTTATATTTTGTTCTGTTTTGTTTTTCACTCAGTGTTCATAGATATAGTATTTTAGTGCGTTTTAAAAGATGGTATTGACATGATTGATTCTAATTGATGTTGTTTTTGCTTTAATTGGTTATTTTGAAAGAAACAAGGTCACATGCTAAGACTCAGAGAGAAAGAAAAATCACAGAAAGATGACATTTTACAATTTAATACTTGAATAATTTGTTTTCATTTTTTACAGTACATACACTATATTTTTGTATATTATTTATTTTATATTCATGACTATGAAAATATAACATCAATTTATGCATCCTCCATGTGTCATAAATAAATGTTTATGATCAATGAATTAGTAAATTTACTTTATATTGAAACGTTAGCCATTAATCAAACGGTTAGCTTCAATGTCTTTTAGAATTAAATATATTGACTCTTAAATTATAATTAACCATATGACATAAAGAATGTCTCAAATTGTATTTTCCCACTAGCAGTGAAATCAGTGCCTTTATCTTTTTTTACTTTTTTAAATTAAAGTTTAATGGAGTGACAATTGTTAGGAAAATTACATAGATTTCAATGTACAATTCTGTAATACATCATCTATGTATCACATTGTGTGTTCTCCACCCAGATTCAGTTCTCCTTCCATCACCATATATTTGATCCCCTTTACCCTCACCTACCACCTTAACCTCTGGTAACCACTAAACTATTGTCTGTTTCTATGAGTTTTTGTTTCTTCTTTTGTTTCTCTTGTTATTTGTTTGTTTTTTGTTTTATATTCTACATATCTGTGAAATCATATGATTCTCAACTTTTTCTGTCTGACCTATTTCACTTAGCATAATAATCTCCAAGATCCATCCATGTTGTTGCAAATGGTACAATTTCATCTTTTCTTATGGCAGAGTAGTATTCCATTGTGTATATATACCACATCTTCTTTATCCAATCATCTATCGAAGGACACTTTGGTTGTTTCCATATCTTGGCCACCATAAATAAACCTGCAATGAACATCAGAGCACATATATCTTTATGGATAAATGTTTTCAGATTTTTTGGGTAGATACCCAGGAGAGGGATTGCTGGGTCACATTGTAATTCTATTCTTAATTTTTTGAGTAACCTCCACATTGCCTTCCATAGCGGCTGCACCAATCTGCATTCCCATTAACAGTGTATGAGGGTTCCTTTTTTTTCCACAGCCTCTCCAATATTTGTTAGTATTCATCTTGTTGATGATACCCATTCTAACTGGTGTGAGGTGATATCTCATTGTGGTTTTTATTTGCATTCTCTGAAGATTAGTGATGTTGAACACCTATTCATATTTCTATTGGCCATCTGTATATCCTCTTTGGAGAAATGCCTATTGAGTCCTCTGCCCAGTTTTTAATCGGATTGTTTGTTTTTTGTTGTTGAGTTCTATGAGTTCCTTATATATTTTTTATATTAGCCCCTCATCAGGGGTGTTGTTTGCAAAAATCTTCTCCCATTCGGTTGTTGCCTCTTTATTTTGCCGATGGTTTACTTTGCTGTGCAGAAGCTTTTTAGTCTGATATAGTCCCATTCATTTAGTTTAGTTTCTACTTCCCTTGCCTTTGAAGTCAAATTTGTAATATCCTCTTGAACCCAAGGTCCATAGGTTTAGTACCTGTTTTCTTATATGCAGTTTATTGTTTCAGGTCTTACGTTTTGGCCTTTCATCCATTTTGGGTTAATTTTGGTACATAGTGACAGATAGCAGTCTAGTCTCATTCTTTTGCACATGGGTTTCCAATTCTCCAAGCACCATTTTTGAAGAGGCTGTCTTTTTTCATTGTATGTTTCTGTCTTCTTTGTTGAAAATTATCTATCCATATTTATGTGGTTTTATTTCAGGGTTCTCAATTCTATTCCATGTTCTCTGTGTCTGCTTTTCTGCTAATACCGTACTGTTTTGATTATTGTTGCCCTGTAATACAAGCTTAAGTCAGGGAGTATGATACCTTTAGCATTGTTCTTTTTTCTTAGGATTGCTTTGCTATTTGGGGTCTTTTGTGGAGGAACCTATACTTTTATAGTGGTGTTTCTCAAACTCAGATTCTGACCCATTAGTGAATTATGAAATAATTGTGGTGATTGCAACAAACACTTGAAATAAAATGGAATAGATAATATTAGAGTGTATTATATATAATAAGGGTCAGTAAAATTCCTTTAAACTTTTTTTTTTTCCTTAGCTGAGCCATCCTGCCGCCAGTTGGCAGCTTAGCGGCAGCTCAGCTTGGGCTGGGCGTCGAACTGCTGTTGCTCAGAGCTCAGCTCACACTCTTGAGCTAGCTCTTAACCAACTGAGCGATTCAGCTGGCCCTAAACTTTTATATTAGCTTTGTTTAGGTGTATATATACTGGTCTATGATAACAATTATTTTATATGTATTTTTGTGAGTCTCTGTCAATAGAGTTTGAAAGCCACTGCCTTGGATTTAAAGCTACCTGAAGCAATTTTACCATATTGCAGTTTGAAATGAAACCCCAACAATACATTTAAAATATAAAAGTGTAGATAGATTTTTGTTACATATATATATATAAAAGATTTTATTGGGGAATTGGGGGAGGGGAACAGCAATGGGGAATCAGGGAAGGGGAACAGACAAGTTGCTGTCTTTTTGTTCTTCAGTCCAGTTGCTGAGGATGTTGCTTCACTGGCCCATGTTGGTGTCATCATTGTGCTCTTCCCGGATGAGGCAGATGGGTTGCCGGCCTCTGGATGGTCACTCACCACGGCTATTGGCAGCTCACGCTGGCTGCCCACTGCTCACGCTGGCTGCCGGCCACTCACTGTAGCCCATGGCAGCCCACTGCAGCAGGGGCTGCAGCCCACACCATTACCGGGGCTCGCACAGCCCAGCTCCAGGTGGAGCAGTTGTTAGCTGTAGAGGGCAGTGTCACTGGCCCTCCTTTGTGGAATCGGAACCGGGGCCGCTGGCATCCCAAAACCAACTCTTAACCCAAGCGCCACTCGGCCGGCCCTTTTGTTACATATTTTAAAGGGACCAGCAAGTGACTTTTGCCTGAGAAGCTGAGCCCTGGAATGTCTAGTCATTTTCTAAAGGGCCTAGACCCAGTTATCCCAATACGTGGTAGGAGCCCAAATGCTATCTGCCTGGGAGGGTGTAAGGGAGTGGGTTACTTATCTAGTCTGTGATATTGCTACTGTTCTGCTGGGATGGGCTTTTAGAAGTACTGTGTTTTCCCTAAACAGACTGGGAGGACCCAGTTTTGCAAGGCTTCATCTGTCAATAAGATTGAAACTTCTCCCCTATTAGTGAGAAAGGTACCTGGCTTAGGGAGCTGCAGAATTCTAACACTTAACTCCCCTCTTTGCTAGAGACCCTCCCTTTTCTTCCGAGGGTCTAACACTGGGTCTGGGAAAATGGAAAGCTATATATATATATATATATATATATATATATATATATATATATTTAAATTAGTTTCAGGTGTACAACACAGTGCAATAGTTATACATTTTACCCCTCAAAGTGACAACCCCCCACCCCCAATTCGCCACCCCACTCCCCTCCCATATCATATATATCTATTACTCTTCCTCTGACTCTCTTCCACAGAATAATCCACATCCCGTGACTATCTATATATATTCAATTACAGTAGGTATACCACTTCCGCTTTAGTAATACAGTGCAGTGATCAAACCTCTACTCCATCCATGAAATGGTCTCCCTAACAAGACCTATGATCATGTGACATTCCACAGAATATTTACAACATTATTAATTATATTCCCCAAACTGTTTTTCCTATCCCAGTGGCAATATTGTAGTTGCCTATTTTTGCTATCTAATCCCTTCCCCTTCTCCCTCATCCCCATCCCCCTCCCAATTAGCAACCCTGATTTTTCCTCTATATCTACGAGACAGTTTCTGTTTACTTTGCTCATTCATACAGTTTTTCAGATTCCACATAGGAGTGAGATCATATGGTATTTGTCCTTCTCTGACTGACTTATTTCACTCAAAATAATAGTCTCTAGGTCCATCCATATCATTGCAAATGGTACTATTTCATTCTTCCTTATAGCAGAGTAATACTCCATTGTATAAATATACCACAGTTTCTTAATCCAGTCATCTACTGATGGGCATTTTGGTTGTTTCCAAGCCTTAGCTATTGTAAATTGTGTTGCTATGAACATAGGGGTGCATAACTTTTTTTGAATAAGTGTCTTGGTTTTTTCAGGATAAATACCTAGGAGTGGAATTGCTGGGTCAAACAGTAGCTCTATTTCCAGTTCTTTGAGATACCTCCATACTGACTTCCATAGTGGCTGCACCAATCTGCAGTTCCAACAGTGCAGCAGGGTCCCCTTTTCCCCACAGCCCCGCCAGCACTTGTTGTTTGTTGATTTGTTGATGATAGCCATTCTGACTGGAGTGAGGTGATATCTCATGGTGGTTTTTATTTGCATTTCTCTAATGACCACTGAGGTTGAACTTTTTTTCATATGCCTGTTGGCCATCTGTATGTCCTCTTTAGAGAAATGTCTCTGCATATCTTCTGCCCATTTTTTAATTGGGTTGTTTGTTTTTTTGGTGTTGAGTTTCATGAGTGTTTTATAAATTTTGGATATTAACCCCTTATCAGATATATCGTTGGCAAATATATTCTCCCATTCAGTAGGCTTCCTTTTTGTTTTATTAATGGTTTCCTTTGTTGTGAAAAAACTTTTAAGTCTGATATAATACCATATGTTCATTTTTTCTTTTACTTCCCTTGCCCGTAGGGATGTATCAGTAAAAATATTGCTCTGGGTAATGCCTGCAAATGTACTCCCTATATTTTCTTTTAGGATTTTTATGGTTTCAGGTCTTACATTTAAGTCTTTAATCCATTTTGAATTTGTTCTTGTATAAGGCGTAAGGAGATGATCCAGTTTCATTTTTTTGTAAGTGTCAGTCCAATTTTCCCAGCACCATTTATTGAATAGACTATCTTTACTCCAGTGTAAATTCTTGCTTCCCTTGTCATAGATTAACTGTCCCTAAATGCCTGGATTTATTTCTGGGCTCTCTGTTCTGTTCCACTGATCGATGTGCCTGTTTTTATGCCAATGCCAAACTGTCTTGATTACTGTAGCCTTTCGTAGGTTTTGATGTCTGGTAGCGTGATCCCACCGACTTTGTTTTTATTTCTCAGAATTGCCCAGGCTATTCTGGGTCTTTTATGATTCCATATAAATTTTAGGATTATATTTTCTATTTCTGTGAAAAATGCCCTTGGTAGTCTGATAGGAATTTCACTGAATCTATATATTGCTTTAGGCAGTATGGACATTTTAACTATATTAATTCTTCCTATCCATGAACATGGTAGGTGTTTCCATTTATTTGTATCTTCTATGATTTCTTTCTTCAGTGTCTTATAATTTTCTGAGTACAGATCTTTCACTTCTTTGGTTAAATTTATTCCTAGGTATTTTATATTTTTTGATGCAATTGTAAATGGGACAGTTTTCTTAATTTCTCTTTCCATTAGTTTATTATTGGTATATGCAAATGCCACTGATTTCTGAGCATTGATTTTATATCCTGCTACTTTACTGAATTTGTCTATCAGTTCCAATAGTTTTTTGATGGAGTCTTTGGGGTTCTATATACAGTATCATGTCATCTGCATATAATGACAATTTTACTTCTTCCTTGCCAATTTGGATGCCTTTTATTTCTTTTTGTTGTCTGAGTGCTGTGGCTAGAACTTCCAGCACTATGTTGAATAAAAGAGGAGAAAGTGGACAGCCTTGTCTTGTTCCTGATCTTAAGGGGAATGGTTTTAGCTTTTCCCCATTGAGTATGATGTTAGCTGTAGGTTTATCATATATGGCTTTTATTATGTTGAGATATGATCCCTGTATTCCCACTTTGCTAAGGGTTTTTAACATAAATAGCTGTTGGATTTTGTCAAATGCTTTTTCTGCATCTATTGAAATGACCATGTGATCTTTATCCTTCATTTTGTGGATGTGGTGTATCACATTAATTGATTTACGGATGTTGAACCAGCCTTGTGCACTAGGGATGAATCCCACTTGATCATGATGTATGATCTTCTTAATATATTGCTGAATTCTGTTTGCTAATATTTTATTGAGAATTTTTGCATCTATATTCATCAGGGAGATTGGCCTGTAGTTTTCCTTTTTTGTGATGTCTTTATCTGGTTTTGGAATCAGGGTGATAGTGGCTTCATAAACAGAGTTTGGGAGCCTTCCCTCCTTCTGGATTTTTTGGAATAGTTTGAGAAGAATAGGTGATAGTTGTTTTCTGAATGTTTGATAAAATTCACTTGTGAAGCTGTCTGGTAGAGGCCTTTTGTTTTTTGGGAGCTTGTCAATTACTGATTCAATTTCCTTGGTAGTAATCAGGGTATTTAGATTTTCTGTTTCTTCTTGCGTTAGCTTTGGAAGGTTGTATGCTTCTAGAAAATTATCCATTTCTTCCAGATTGTCAAATTTATTGGCATATAGTTGCTCATAGTAATTTCTTAGAATTTTTTGAATTTCTGTGATGTCTGTAGTCATTTGCCCTCTTTCATTCCTGATTTTGCTAATTTGAGTCCTCTCTCTTTATTTATTTTTTTTTTTTGATGAGTCTGGCTAGAGGTTTGTCAATTTTGTTTATCTTCTCAAGAAACCAGCTCTTGGTTTCTTTGATCTTTTGAATTGTTTTTCTGTTCTCTATATTGTTTATTTCCGCTCTGGGCTTTATTATCTCCTTTCTTGTACTCCCCTTGGGCCTCTTTTGCTGTTCTTTTTCCAGTTCCCTTAGGTGTAAGGATAACCTGTTGATTTGAGATTTTTCTTCCTTCTTTAGGTAGACTTGCACTGCTATAAACTTCCCTCTTAGGACTGCTTTCGCAGCATCCCAGAGATTTGGGGTCGTGGTGTTTTCATTTTCGTTTGTCTCGAGGTATCTTTTGATTTCCTCCTTGATCTCTTTTGTGACCCACTCACTATTTAATAGCATATTGTTTGGCCTCCATTTATTTGTCAGCTTCCTGGATTTCTTCTTATAATTGATTTCTAGTTTCATAGCATTGTGGTCAGAGAATACAGTTGAAATGATTTCAATCTTCTTAAATTTATTGAGACTTGTTTTGTGGCCTAACATGTAGTCTATCTCAGAAAATGTTCCATGTGCACTTGAAAAGAACGTATATTCTGTAGCTTTGGGATGAAATGCTCTGAAAATGTCTGTTAAATCCAGCTGGTCTAATGTGTCATTTAAGCTCGCTGTTTCCACATTGATTTTCTGTCTGGAGGATCTGTCTATTAGTGACAGCGGAGTGTTGAAATCCCCTACTATGATAGTGTTACTGTTGATCTCTGTCTTTATGTCTGACAATATCTGTTTTATATATTTAGGGGCTCCTATGTTAGGTGCATAGATGTTTACTAGAGTTATGTCCTCTTGTTGGATCGATCCCTTCATTACTATGAAGTGTCCTTCTTTGTCCTTTGTTATATTCTTTAATTTAAAGTCCATTTTATCTGATATAAGTATCGCTACTCCAGCTTTTTTCTCAGTACCATTTGCATGAAATACTTTACTCCAACCCTTTACTTTCAGCCTGTATGAATCTTTGTATCTGAGGTGAGTCTCTTGTATACAGCATATGCTGGGATCTTGCTTTCTTATCGATTCAGCCACCCTATGTCTTTTTATTGGAGCATTTAATCCATTTACATTTAATGTGATTATTGATAGGTGTGTATTTATTGCCATTTCGTTATTTGTGTTCATAGTCTTTCTTAGGTTGTTTTTCTCTTCTACTTAAAGAAGCCCTTTTAGCATTTCCTGCAAAGCTGGCTTGGTGGTAATGAATTCCCTTAACTTATTCTTTTCTGCAAAGCTCCTTATCTCACCTTCGATTTTAAATGATAACCTTGCTGGATACAGCAATCTTGGTTGTAGGCCTTTATTTTTCATCACTTTGTAAACCTCCTGCCACTCCCTTCTGGCCTGCAAAGTTTCTGTAGAAAAGTCAGCTGATAATCTTATGGGGGTACACTTGTAAGTAACTTGCTGCCTTTCCCTTGCTGCTTTAAGGATTCTGTCTTTGTCCTTAACCCTTGCCATTTTCACTATAATGTGTCTTGGAATGGGCCTGTTTGGAATCATCCTGGTTGGAACTCTCTGCAATTCCTGAGCTTGTGTTTCAATGTCCTTTGCCAGGTTAGAGAAGTTTTCAGACATTATTACTTCAAATATATCCTCAATCCCTTGCTCCCTCTCTTCTTCTTCTGGTACTCCAAAAACCTGTAGGTTATTCGGTTTGATGTTGTCCCCCAGCTCTCTTAAACTATTTTCCATGTTTTTCATTCTCTTTTCTTTTTGTTGTTCCGCATGGGTGATCTCTGCTATTTTGTCTTCTAAGTCACTGATTCGAGTTTCTGCTTCATCCAATCTGCTAGTGATTCCTTCAAGTTTGTTATTTAATTCAGTAATTGTGTTCTTAAGTTCTAGCTGGTTGCTTTTCATGATTTCTCTATCCTTCTTTATATTTTCATTAATTTCCTTGAACATTCTAATAATCAGTGTTCTGAACTCTGTCTCCAATAGGTTGGTTACCTCTATTTCCTCTATTTTCACTGATTCAGGAAGTTTCTTCTGTTCTTTTATTTTTGTTGTGTTTCTTTGTCTCCCCATTCTGGCTTACTCTTTGTGTTTGCTTCAATATAACAGATAGATCCCCCAGATTTCTCAGTCTTTTCTGGGTAAACTTATATGGTGTGTGTCCTTTATATTTGAATTACTCAGTCTCCCTATTCTCCTGTGCTTGTATCTGAGGTGTTCCTTGTGTCGTGCGTCCTCACTTGTTGAAGTTTTAGTTTTGATTACTTTTGGCTTGTCAGTAGGTGGGATTGACTCCCAGATTGATTAGCTGTGAGGATCAGCAGCATCTGCAATTTATGAGCTGCTGTGAGAGGATTGACCCTTCTGATGAAACTTGGACCCTATTGGCCCTAGTACCTGTAGCAACTTCCTTTTGGGTGTGACTCTTGTATGTCAAACCCAGAAATGCTCTAGTTTTATCTAAAGTTGGCCTCCGGGTATGATGATTCTTGTGTCTGTTTGTTTGTACCCACTGCTTCAGAGTGATTTTAGAGCATATCAGATCAACAAGAACAACCTCCGCAGCCACCAAAGGAAATCAAATGCTCGCACAAGTAAAAAAAACCAACCATCAAACTACAGTCAACTTGTACAGAAATATCAATCATACTAATGAAGAAAACAAACAGAAACAAAACAAAAACCACACACACAATAATAACAGAAGAGGAAACAAAATAAAATACAATATCCTAAAATAAAAAATAGAATATACATGAGAAACCGATTAGCTATACCTAAAAAATAAAAAATAAAGATAAATTAAAATAATAATAAAAAAGTAAGAATAAAAATTAAAAAAATAAAATTTTCAGAAAAAAGGAAAAGAGAAGTATAGCAGTGAGAAGAATGAATAAAATAAGAGAGAAAGTGAGGGTGGGGAAAAAAGAAAAAGAAAAGAAAAAGAAAAAAGGAAAAAAAAATATATATTTGTCTACACACCCATATATATGGACATATATTCACCTATATACACCTATATATATATGCCTATATTAAAAACTACAAAATGATAATAATGAAATAGAAATAAAAACCAAAAACAACCAAGATAAGCAGCCAATAAAGGGAAAACAAAACAGAATAAAACCAAACAAACCAAAAATACCCGTGCCAGTCTAGGCTAAAGTCCACCAAGCTCTCTTCAGTTTGTCTGCTGTACAAAAATTCCTGTGCGTCTTGTGGGAACAGTAGGTCACCTGATGCCTAGCGTGATCCTGGCACTGCAGGTTTGCTGTACTTGAGTGTGGTTGTGACGTGTGATTGGTGGTTTTTGCAAAGTCACTGCCTTTTTGCTTTTGCCTGTCCCAAGGCAGGCTGCACCCCCAAATGCTCAATGAGTGTCTCTGGGCACCCTTTGGGTTGACAGCCGTGGAGAATTAAAGAATTCCTTCCTACCAAAAGCCTGCTGCTAAGAATCTGTTAATTAGTGCCTCAGCAGGTGAACCTGCCCTGCCTCCCAAGCCTTGCATAAAGGTGTGGGCGGGGTAAGTAGTCTCACTCTGCAGCTTTTACTGGGTGGAAATTCTCAACCACCTGTAGGTAGGAATATCTTCCTAGTCTGCCCCTATTGCTCCATTCAGGAGTCAGGTTAAGACTGTCTTGGTGGGGGCCAAAGTTTGTGGGAGTGGGTTAGCAATTGGGGTTTTTTTTTTGCTTTCTGTTCAAGAGTAGAAAAAGGAAAAACAAAAACAAAAACATAAAAATAAACAAAGCCACAGTTCCAACACTGTTTTAAGCTAAGGCCTTTGCCTCTTATGCTCCAGCGGAGTTCCTGCTGCTCTCCCAAAGGGTCTGCCGGGATTTAGGGAATTGCGCGCACCCTACCATGTGGCTAAGATCCCCGCTCCGCATCTCTTGGGGACCTGCGTCTCCGCCTGGCACGCTGCTTCTCCGCGGGCGAGTCCTCTGTTTTCCCCTGCTCCCGGGTTTCAGGCTTCTGCGCTCCGCGGGACCCGGTGGGCACAGAGACTGACCCCTGAACCGGGAGGGTGCAGGGACTGATCTTGCCCTGCTGCTGCGGGGCTCTGCACCCTGCTTCCTGGGGACCCAGCAGGCCGCGGGTGCAGCTCGTACCTCTGCACAGTCGTCTCCTCTCTCTCCTCCCGCACTTGCCCGGCCTGAGGCTTCTGCCTCAGACTGCAAACCAACGTGCTCTTGCCGAACTCTAGGTGGGCCGCGGGCCGCAGGGAGCGAGCCGGGGGAACACGCACCATGCCTCAGCAGCCGCGGGTGCGGGCTGCACCTCACGCGTCTCGCCGCCTTCTTCCCCTACTCGCCCGGCCTGCCCACCTTCCAGTAATCCTTGTGTGGAACTCTTAGTTGCTCTGTGTGATGAGTAGATGTCTCTTTGAAGCGTATTAGAAGTTCAAATTGTGGATATTTCCAGGGGAGATTTCATGGAGCCCTCCTCACAGCCACCATCTTGCCCCTCCCTCTGGAAAGCAATATTAAAGGCTATTTGTGTTTTAGCCATACCATGTGAGTCTGTGCTTCTGTGTGAAAGCCTACTCATTCTGAGGAGAGCTCTATCCCTGGAACTTGAAATTAATCCTTAATCAGAGTAATCCAGTGTCACATTTTCAATCTTCTAATGAACTTTGGACAGAGATGGCACATCTTTCTCCAGTTGATGGATGCCCCTTTTAGAGCATATATGATATCCTCACCAGGTCTTTACTCAGCTGGACAAACACACTTCAGAACCAAAAAATCCTCAGGATAGGAAGGGCCCTTTTATGTTTTTGGCTCTTGTCTCTCTAACTCGCCCAGTTTCTCACTTATAGCCTACCTTTTCTCCCATTAAAATGGCTGCCTATTAAACTCATTAGTGTAATCTAACTTATTGTGTCTCTTAATTTCTTTTGTTTGAATCTATTTTTGTTTGTTTTTCTTTCATATACAGTTTTGGCCTAAAACCTTTATTCTTCTTTTATAAGGTTTTAATTTTCACTTTTCTACTGCAGAAAATCAACCAGGTTATTTCATCACTGCCTCTCCCCCTCAGTCTCCATCAACCTTTTCCTGTTATTCAGGTTTTTATATATGTATACTCAAAGGTGAAATAACTCTTTACTTGGACTGTTTCTTCTGGATGGGCCATTTTTTTTTTTAAGATTTCATTGGGGAATTGGGGGAAGGGAACAGTGTTGGGGACTTGGGGGAGGGAACCAGCCAAGTTGTTCTTCAGTCTTCGTTGTGGAGGGCGCCAGTCGCCATCTGGCTTCCTGATGGCAGCTCATGGTCTCTAAGCTGAAGGTGCTGTGCTCAATCTTAGTTGTGGGTTGGTGTAGCCACCGTTCCATGTGGGAGTCGAACCTGGCAGGCTTGTTGTTAAGAGCGCACGCCCTATCTATTGAGCCATCAGGGTCCGAGCAGCTCATCTCAAGGTGCCGCGTTCAATCTTTAGTTGCTGGTGGGCTTAGCCCACCATTGAACAGGAAATCTTGTTACACCAACTGAGCCATCCTGCACCTGTTGGCAGCTCAGCTAGGGTGCAGCATTTACTCGCCCATGTGGGAATCAAACTCGTGGCCCCATTGCTCAGAGCACGTGCCCTAAGCCAACTCTTAACCAACTGAGCCACTCGGCCAGCTGCATGGGCCATTTTTAAAAATAGGCATTTTCAGACAACTTAAACAAGGTAGATACATTTGTTACCAACGTAGAAGCTCGTTGTAAAATATTTTCTGTAGCTCAAATGTGGCATCAGGCCCTGTTGAAGAGAAAGGTGCTGATTATAAATTTTCTTGAGGACCATGAAATTGTCCTTATGAGTAGTGCTATCAGAGGATATGAAGCACAATCTCAGTCAACCCAGTGGGAGATTCAATGAGGACAGTGAGATGGTTGCCCAAAACATTAGAATTGGTAGAACCCCTCCTTGGGTTTAAATTCTTACAATCACAAAATATAGGGAAGAAGAAACTTGGTGTTCATTTAATTGTCTCTTGTTACAAACCCGGAAATTGCTGCTCAGAGGCATGAGATCTTTAAGATCATCCAGTTATTTAGTTGGTTACTTAGATTAGGGCAGTTTTTGAAAGGATGCAGAGAAGTAGAAATCCTGAGGGTGCCAAAAGTATGTATACACATTTTAAGAAAGGAAAGAAAACTATTAAAATTGTAATACTCAAGATACCAATAACAGAATATGAATACAAGTCACATTTGACTTCTGCAATTACAAGAGGTGCTCAAAGTGGTTAAAATCAGTGTCCAGACACTTCTGATTAAGAAGCACTACTGCTTGAGCAATGTTGACCAAAGTGTCCACTTGTATACATTTTTTGGCACCCTGGTATTTGAATGTTACTCAGGTAGTGTACTAACCAGCACTGAATGACTGGTTGGTGGTGGGCTGCCAGGTTGGATACTGGGAGAGAGGGAAATTCAAAGATGGTGCAAGAGTCTTGTGCTTTGGCACCCATATATGTGGGAAGCATTCATTTTGAAGGAGGACTGTGGATGAAATATACAGAGAAAGATTATGAGTTCAGTCTGGGAATGTTGCATTTTGTGTGCCTTTGTAAAATCCAAGACAATGTATTCTAATTTAATATACAGAGGAGAAAATCCATGAGACTATTGGGTTATGGAAGTTTAGTCAAGGTAGTATTTCCAAGAGAATGTTATCATCCAGATCTGCTCTAAGGCCAAGTAAGACAAAGATGGAAAGGTGTCTGTTAGGTTGAGCTATAAGGAAGTTGTCGGTTACTTTGACAAATGATGCTTTAGTGGAGTAGTGGGCCTAGAAGCCAGACTGCAGTGGGCTAGGAAATGAGTGGGAGGTGAGGAAGTAGGAATAAGGAATATAAGCAACAATCAGAAAGCTTGGGACAGTCAAGGGATGGGGAGAAGTAGGGCAGTCCCTGCAGGGAAAATGTGTGTTTGGGGTGGTTATCTGATGTGGGAGAGAGCTGGGCGTGTTTAAGTGCTGATGGTAAGAGGCCAGCTTTTCTATTGAAGTAATTTTTCTCATCTCTGGCTCCTGCTTTCTGTCTAAAGGTCTATGTAATTCCTGGAAATCTCAAAGCAGATCTTTTAGGAGCATTAGAATTATCTCTTGTTAATCCATTATCAACTAACTGAACAATCAGTTTTTGTTATTTACTCATAAGCCCATATTCACTTGTGACTATTTTCCAGTTGCTCTACTCACATTAGATAAAAATATCTCTCAAATTTGTTAACGGATGTAAAGAGAGCAAAACTAATTGTCCCATATTTCAAATTGGTCTACAAATGAGTTTAAAGTGAGAAATCAACATTTTAGACCAATTTTAAAGATTTGAAGAAATGATCCTGATTATACTACTCACACATTGAGTCACTGACTATATTTATTTTGCTATTTTTTTCTTGACTTGAATAGATAACCTGAAAATCTTACCTTTTAACTATTTTAAATTTGGAAGATTAATTTCTGGGATTTATGATGATTTTTTACGTTTTTGGTACAATGTTCTCTGAGTTGTCAAAAGAGTGTTTTAAAGTACCACTGAAACTTTGTTTTGATGCCCTACATCCATTTTCCCTTTCTATTTCTAAAATAGGTCCTGCTGTGTGATTCTCAGTAGGAAAAAGAGATCTGCTTCCTACTGTGGAAGTTGAAGAGGTCAGATTCCTTCTGTCAATGATCACTGTCAGCTGAGATGTGAACCACTCACCTAGAATCGGACACTGAGTGCTCTCACTGAGGGTGTTCCATCCTGATCAAGTGGTATAACCTCCCAGGGACACTGAGAATTACCCCTGGTGGTGGCAGTAGTGCTGAGTGTACAGTGGCAGTGCTCCCAAGAGTTCACCCTGGTTGTGTCCTCAGCTGCCCAGCCTCTCTTGTTCCCACATCTGCTCTGAGCCTGCTTCTTGTTGATTCATTGAGCTCTCTGAGACCATCCAAGATGTTTCTCTTCTGCTTAGGTTAGCCAGAGGCAGTTTCTGCTGTTTGCCATCAAGAACCCTGACTGATTCAGAGGGTCACAACTGAATAATAAAGCAACTAACAAAAACATTAATGTTCAGCCCATTGCAGGCATTGTGCTAAATGCTGTCACCAAATCCTCAAAACAACAGAGTGAAGTAGGCATGTGCGTCTATTCTTTCAAGTGTCATGTTAAGGGCCTCATCATCTATGAAGGCCTTGCTGACCTCATCTCCCTCTTACAGATAGACTTGATTCTTCCTTGCTGGTCATTCTGTGTCCTATTAGGAGGAGAGAATATGTGTGTATGTGCATATATGTGTGAATGCATATGTGTATATATACAGTCTCTCCTCTTTATACAGAGAAGGTGCTAAAAAAATGCACATACACTTTAAAAAAGGAAAAACTATATTAAAAATGTAATAATATATACTGATGACAAAAGGTGAATACAAGTCATGTGTATACATTTTTTGGCACACCTGGTATAAGATATATATAAAGTAAATATATCGATATTACAATATATAATATAATGTGTTATATATAACATGTAATATATTGTATATTTTTAAATTTCCTTGTCACTTATTAAAGTCTTATTATATGTCAGATACCATGCTTAGTAATTCCCTGACGTTATCTCATGGCATTCCCACCAGAACTTTGTGAGTTAGATTTATTATCCATTTTACAAGAGGAAATAAAAACAAGAAATGTTAAATAACTTTTCAAGACATTAGCTATGAGTTGCAGAGTGGACATTTCAACACATTCCAGTTTCTTTGTTTTGAATTCCAACAGTTCTGCTCTTAACACTCTGCAAATTGCCTTCCCTGCCTCACTACATTCCTTTGGGTGATGCTTCCCTCCTGTTCTTGACTGAGGCCAAGACTGCATTTCACTTGTCCTTTTTTCTATTCCGTTTTTTTTCTCACTTGCCTGGTAGGGAAGGCAAGTATCTGTTCTTTAGGACACCTCACCCATTGCTTTGTCTATGACAGACATTATGAGTCGATGACCATACTCTGTTTCCTTGAGCCATCTCAAGAATCCCTCTCCCTCTGTTCTACAGGAAGTCAGAATCCAGCTATTGATTGGAGATGAATCCTATATGCGATTTCTGGCCTAGAACCATGCCTCTCACACAAATGTGCTTAGCCAACTGCTCCTAGCATGTTGCTATTTTGTTCATTTCACAGTTAAAGAAGTAACATTTAGAGAATAAGCCATTCTCAGGGCATATTCATGCCTACGTCATTGGGTTAAATTACATGCACCTAAAAATTAAATTAATGCACCTAAAACTCTTCAAATAGTGTCTTGGCACAAGGTAAGTACTATTACTCAAAAGCACACATGTTTTATCCATAGAGATGGAAAGGCAGTTGATGGTTGGCAGGGGTTGTGGGGAGGGAGGAATGGGGTGTGACCTCTGACTGAGCACATGGTTACCTTTTGGGGTGATGGAAACGTTTGACGCTGGATGAAGGTGTGTTGTATAACATTGTGAGTGTGCTAAATGCCACGAATTGTACACTTCAAAATTGTTAATTTTGTGTTATATGAATTTTCCCTCAATTTGGAAACAATGACAGAGGTTGTCATGGATGGGCAGGACCAGAGGGAGCCTGAGAGGGAGTGCTGCCTAAATTTTGCTTCCTGGGCCCCTCTCTCACCTCACCCTAGTCCCAAACCTGGTAACATCGCCAGAATTTGGATCTAGTCTTTTAGTCCTCTAAATAAAGCATTTTCCCACATTAATATGTTGCTTTAGAAATCAGGGAAAGTCCATCCTTCCTGGTAGGTAGTTGTGATATGTGTGCTGGTAATTGCAGATGGAGGAGGTGTGCCCCTACCTCAGGCAGGAAACCAAATGAATTTTATAATTTCCCCAGCAGTGTTAGAGAACAATGGGTTACAAATAATAGGAACTTCCTGTACACTGCATAATCATCTAATGTGCATAGTAAACATGACTCAGGCAGGGGCAGGCTTGAAGGGAGCTCCTGAAAATTGATAGTCAGAAACTTCTGTGGCTCTCTTGGGGTCTGTCTTTACTGACTGCGAAGAAAATTCAAGGAGTTTAGAACAGTGTCTATTTAAAGCAAAATGACATCATTGTCCTCCGTGGTTTGTAAGCAGCTTCCCTGAGCTTGCTGTGGCATTAATGGGGCTGATGCTGGCCACTTAGTCTCAGCTAAATAGACCTTAGGACATGGTCATGACTTTGTCATAAGCGTGAAGTCACTGAGAAGGTCCTCATGGAAACAAAATCTCAGATCTTCCACTGCTAACCTCTTTGCAGTTTGTTTTATTCATAACTGTAAATCTATTATAGCCACAACCTATTTCATAAACACACAATGCTTATTAATAGACAGGAATATATTCATAAATAGCCACCTTGCATTTTAAAGTAACTTCACATACAGAATTTGTCTAAGAATTAAGTGGCAAAAAGAGGTTTTAATTTATTACATGTTGTTCATTTATTTGTCTTAAAGGGATTTTTGCGATGGTTTTGACCTGATTTCTGGATCAAGTGGGAAGTCCAGGTGTGTGCCATCTATCCCTTTGTCACCCTGGCCCATATGTATCTATGGAGCAGAAGGGAGAGCACAAAGGTTACTTGTCTTCTTACAAAACCTTAAAGTTATCTTAAAAACCATTTCAGATTTTTTGTTTCTTTCAGCATAAATTATGAACCTCCTCTCTCTGCTACTGGGGACACAAAGGTAAACTGCTTGATTTCTGCCTCCAAGAGCTAACAATCTAATGCAGAAATGATCACTGAAAGAGCTAAGTGTAACACAGGTGATAAGGAGCATTCTAAAGTTTGGGGACTAAGTGCCAGGTGAGCAGAAGAGAGGGGGTGTTTAGTTATGTTGGTCGGAGGGACCGTAGGGTTGTTTCTGGGGGGCATGGGATGGGGCAGGACTACTGAGGAGTTGAGACAAGAGATGACATTGAACCTGAGCCTTGAAGAATTTCCTTGGAAAATAAAGGGAATCAGAGAGAGAGAGAGAGAGAGAGAGAGAGAGAGAGAGAGAGAGAGAGAGAGAGAGAGAGAGAGTTTTGACACAGAGAAGAACACAGAACTCTGCTCATATCTAAATGTAGAAAGAGAAAGACATTTGCATTGTTGGAATGTGGTAACCAACTGGAAGGGTAGGTTGGAGAAAGAGGAGTTGAATTAATCTCACTTCACTATTTCATCAGTGAGCAAAGACAGGGAAAGTTTAGGTGACCCACTTAAAGCACACAAAGATAAGAATGCAGAATAATGGAAAATGATGCGAAGGGGAACAAGGATCCTTTGAGACACTGAGCATTCTGGGCAAAGTATATGGTTTTCCTAAGAATACAGATGATTTCATCATGATTTTACATTTTAAATGTCAAAAAACGTACCACCATGAACTTATCTTCGCAAAGATGTTAGAGGAGATGGTACTTTAATGGTCTATGCAGACAGGTCAGTGTGGGGGACGTGAGCCTAAGGCTCGTGGCTCTATTTGTGGTCTGACATAGGATCACTGTTTCTTCAGCTTTTCTTTTCAGCATTTGTATTTTCATATTCAATTAGGTGAATAATTTTTATCATATGACATTCTATATTCTATATACTTAAGGCTGATTTCCTTGGCCTGAGGTGAATTTTTTTGTCCTTGAGGAACATAATTCCATTTTTGTCAAGAGACAATGGGGAAATTATAGTGTATTACCAGTTTTAAGTAATTTCCGTATTCTATATTTCAATTACAATTACATTTGCCAGAATGTAGAAAGTGAAACATATTATATGTGTGTGCTAAATATTTGCCATTTGCCAACCCGAGCAAACTTTTCATCTTTCTCTGTCCTGCTCTGTGCCCACTACCAGCTGAGCTTCCCTTCCTGCTGATGTCCAAGGCACCAGCAGGTCAGAGAGAAACTCAACTCTGTCTGTCTCTGGTCTTGGGCAATTCCTCCCTCGCCTTCCCCCTTCAGGCCTAGGGACACTGAGGTCTCCCTATTGCTGCTGGTTCTGCTGCTGTGCCATCTTTGATCAGTTGGGTTCTTTTCACCCTGCCCACATATTGGTAAATTCTTCCCTTGCTCTCTGAGCATTGAGATTTTCCTGCAGGATCCAACTGATATTTACTTAGGTGTGTTCAGCAGAAGCATATTAAGATACGTGTATGATGCTTTGCATTCATATAGTACATGTATTACATAAACTGAATTGAGTGGGTACAACTAGGAAACAGCCATGTATTGTATGATTCCATTGTATGATATGTTCAGAATTCACTGAATTACAGAGAAAGTAGGTTAGTGGTAACCTAGCACTGGAGGAATAAGAAGGCTGAAGGGCGAAGGCTAAAGGGAACAGGGTTTCTTTCTGAGTGTTGAACGTGCTCTAAAATTGATTGTGGTGAGGGATGCACAACATTGTGAATATACGAAAAACCACTGAATTGTATACTTTCAATACCTGAATTGTACGGTATGTGAATTATATACCTATAAGGTGTTTTTTTTGTTGTGTTTTTTTGTTTGTTTGTTTGTTTGTTTGTTTAAGTAAAGGAAGTTTATAACGCATGGTTGCCAAACTGAGAAAGCAACCAAAATATCCAGGGTGAATGGAAAAAGCAACAGTCGTACATCCAAATAATGGAATATTATTTAGCACTAAAAAGAAATTAGCTATTAAGCCATGAATATATATGGAGGGACCTAAAATGCATATTATTAAGTGCAAAAGCCAACCCAAAAAGGCTATGCACTGTGTGATTCCAACTGGATGACATTCTGGAAAGACAGAAAAGAGATCAGTATTTTTCCCCCCGGGATGGGGATGAAGGGGGATGAATAGGCATAAAACAGAGGATTTTCATTATACATTTGTCTAAACCCATAGAATATACAACACGAAGAGTGAGCCCTCATGTAAACTATGGGCTTTGAGCGATAATGATGTGTCCATGTACCATGGATTCTAAAACTGTCCCAGTCTGTTGCTGGATGGTGAAGTGTGGAAGAGTGTGTGTGTGTGTGTGTGTGTGTGTGTGTGTGTGTGTGTGTGTGTCTGTGTGGTAGCATGTCCAGAAAGTGTTTGGGCAGTTTAACCTACATTAATGTAGGAGAAGTAAATGCTACAGACTTTGCCCCAATATCATTTGAGGGTTTAATTCTTTACATTTATTTTTTATGAGTTCAGTTTTGTGAATGTTGGAATAATGAATTATTCATTTTAATTATTTGAGTCAGCCTCTATGATTGAAGAGAGTAAAGATTAACTGAAATAAACTAAAATTTGCTACTGAACATTCAAAGAACTAAGTATAAAAAACTTGAAGCTCTATATCTGGATTCATGTAAGGCAAAACATTCTATAGGAAAGATGGATTTGAGGACATATATGACCCTGAGTGTGAATGTCTGGGTACAAACTAACATTCCAGGCAGCATTTTAGACTTTTAAGGTATTGGACATGGTTAGCCCCACGTGAAGGTCTCCACACTGTGAAGGGGGAGCCGGGTAATATCTGGGTTACAGGTGGAACAAGCAGAACATTTCCTTGAGGTAAATATATGATGACAGATGGATTGGAATATAGGCTGCCAGAGGAGAGCAGAGGGACCTAGGGGTCTCAAAAGTCAGAGGGATCTGCTGGGCGGTGTAGGGAGTGGGACTGTGTCACAACCCATTCTGACTCATCAATGGTCTGAGATGCAGGCCTGGCAATAAAGTCAATAGTCTGCACTCTCAGAGCTCAGTTGCCTCAGGCAGCTTGGCAATTCAGGTAATGGAATTCCCACGATGAAATGTGTTTGCATTTCTGAATAGTCTTATCGAAATTTGTGTGAGTTTCTGCTCAACATCATTACAGGTTCTCCTCACTTGCCTGTGTGGGTTGTGTTCCCTCTTCTCCTCTTGTGCTACCTGCTGGAGATTCCATCTTTACCACCAGTTTGGGAAACCAAAAACATTTCAAAGGTAAGGAACCCCGAGGAGGCCCACCAGATTTTCTTTAGTGTTTTGTCCATTTTTAGTCCCACCTGTTAAAATGAGCATGACTGGCTCAGAGTAACACCTGGGGTGGGAAGTCTGAGAGAACAGAACATCCTTCTAGGAGAATAGGCTGGGCCGAGTTTGAAGTTCAGCTGAGACTATTTTCTTGGAAGCTCACAGGCTGTGTGTGTGTGGTAGAGGACTCAAACTTCAAACAGTGATCTCCTGGCCCCAGCTTGGGTTATTCAGAGAGTTTGGGATCTCTGCAGAAGAACCGAGTTCCCCAGCACTTCATCAGGAGTCATTTTCCCATGTCAGGCATCACTCCAGCGAGCCTTCCTCTGTGTTGGGCTGCTCAGGAGAGCCGTGCTGAGCCTCTGAGAGTCTCTGAGCAGAGGCTGGAGCCTGAGCTTGGCCCCAGGCTATGGGATCCTGTCTGAGGGAGCAGAGATGCCACTGTTGGCCTGGGATTCTCCAGCCTCCCTGAGCAGAGGACTTCTGACTGAGAATACCAAGTGTGGGCCTCATAGACAAAATCCTTCATTGGGGTTTACATACAAGGAAAAATTGAAACCATTTAGAACGGAAAAAAAATGGATCAAAAGAAGAAACACAAAGTTCTAGTAACTAAAATAGAGTCATGTTTTTCTTGGATCATGAATGTCTGAGTTTTCTATGGAGAGAAGTAACAGAAATGATTCTCTTCTTTTGTTCCCAGCATTGGGGCATAGCCAAGAGGAGAAGGAAACGTGGGACATGGAAAGGTAATGTTCTGCCTGTTTCACCTGAGCTCTCCACGGGTGACCCTTTCTGTCCTTTCCATGAGGTCCCAGGTCCATGGTCTCTGAAGACATTAGGTGCTACATACAGCCCCTCTCAGAAACAGAGCCATCAGAGGAAAGGCTCATAGGAAGGCAATCAGGCCCTGATTCACTTCTCAGGTCCCTTTCTCTTCCATCCCTGGTCATGAGCAGTGATGGACCTGAGCAGGGAACATTGCCGAATCAATGTCGAGACCTCTTCGGTGATCAGATTCCTCTATAATGTAACCATCAACCTCTCTGCTTCACAGAGTAGTTTTGAGCATGAAATGAGATCATGTTTGTGAAAATATTTTACAAATGAAGCAACAGACACATGGGAACCTTGTTCATATTATCATGGACCGTTGAACTTCATCAACTAATTCTTGCAGCTTTCCCAGTCTAATATTACAATGGTCTCTCACAGAGGGACTCCTGCATACTATCTATGCTTCTATTTCATCCCATATGACTCACTGTACTGGTTTCCCTGGTTGGAGGTATCACCAGAGGGCAGAAGAGGAGAAAAAGCATCTGAAGTCTATCCAGAAATGGTGACTAGTCTTCCCCCCTCTTCAGTGATCCCTCTTTAGCATATTCAATGCAATTCCAGGGACTTGGTGCAGCCTTCCACAGTCACGAGGTGGAGTAGCTATAGGAACGATGATGTGCAGATGGGCATGAAGGCCTGGGGTGAGCGCTATTGAGTGTATTGTGAAATCAGGGATGTGGAGCAATGTGAAGGGCAGCAATCTTCCTTCAGGTGCTCCAGCATCCACAGGCCCATTAGGTACTCCTCTCTTTATTCTGGTCTTGACTGTAGCTTGATACCTCCTGTCTCTTGCAGCCACCTGAACTGGCACCATGATACCATCCATTTTCGTCACTGGTTACATCCTGATCCTTTCTGTCAGGTGAGCAATAACGAAACCGCTGAGGTCAATTGTCTACTGTTCCCTGAGGCCCTGGAAGATGCTACTACCTCTGTGTCCCCTTTGGCTTCCACAGATTCTGTGATTGAGTCATTGTTCCCTTTGTCCTCTGCCTTCTCAGGAGTCCCACCAGGATACTGTGTACAAACCCCTCTACCTGAACCTTTTCCCATCATGATCCCAAATTCTCTCTCGTAATCCAATAACCCCCTTGTCTGACTTTAATTCACCCTCAACACTGGGTCTCTGTTTGCCACCAGAGCCTTTCTTCCTTTGGAATCTGCATTCCCAGTAGACCATTTTCCACCCCAACCCCTTGACACCCCACAATATGGCACTCCAAGAGTGGATCCTCTTCTCCAACCAAAACGCTTTTGAATCTGAGCACCATCTTTCTTACCCTTTCCGTTTCCCAAGATATCAACCCATTACCCGATTTGTCCCAGACAAGGTATCCCACTGATTCATTGGCTTGTCATCAGGTATCACCAATGCTGTCCACCTCACCACCACCAGGCTATAATTTCACTGTGACTTACTCTAAATCAATTTCTATCTTGTGGAAGCCTGATACAGAGACTGCATCTCCAGATAGCCCTGGTGCATTGTCCACTTATGTCCTAACAGTCACAGGCATTGACCATTCCAAACCTGTCACTTCCAAAACTTTCCTGGTGTAGACTAGTTCGTGCCAAACACTTGTCCCTTCCCCCTTGGCACTATGGGATTTCAGGCATAGGTTTCTTGTCCTCTTTCCTTTATAGGCCTCTTTTGGGGGAGACCCTGCAGCCAACAGTTCAGGGAGAGTGTGGTCAACTTCAGTTTCTGAACCCAAATCCCCTGGCATTCCCTGAGAGACAAATCCAAAAAAGGGGTCATTTCCTCAGGTGCAAGGGAAAGGGGAAGACAAATGGATCTTTCCCCAAACAACATAGGCCAGACTACCACCTCAATTCTTCAGGAGAGATTTTACCATCACCCTTCCTTTCTGGAGAAAAAAAGGCAAATCAATAGAGCTGCATGTCCATTAGCAGCCCTCATATCCTAGGACTTGGCAGGATCATTTTTATGGAAAATCATATCTGGCTTTTCTGGGTTTTCCTATCTTTCCCCAGTGAGTCCTTGCTTTTTTCTGTCCATGTCTTGGGTGACTATTCATCAATCTTTACTTTCCATACCATCACAAATGCTCCCACTGGCCAACTATACCCAGTACTTTTCAATGCCCTACCTCCATCTTTGCCTGGGGTCCAGCCTCATCCCTTCCCTCAATCCCTGCCCCAATCCCAGCTCCCACCTCTCAGTTAGCTCTGACCCCTGGTCCATTCACAATGCACAATACCAAACATACCATCTGGTCCTGTACCCCAGACTAGGATCTGTGGAGTTTCTATCCATCGTTGTTGTCACACAATAGCCTGCCTGCCCCCATGTACCTTCCCATAAAGACAGATCATTACATCAATATTATGCCTACACTATGTATCCCTACTTGGCCCCAAAAGATGGCTGGTTAGTCAATGATGAGGAAGATTCTTCAAGGGAGGAACAACCTAAGACAGGTACAGTCTCATGGGAGCCACAGGAGGAGTCATGGAGTTGAAGAAAAAGGGCATAGACCCCTTGTTTTAGGTTCTGACAGCCTGCATGTGAAATGACCTATTGATGTGATAATATCTGTCATCCATGCATTCTTGTCAGTAAGTTCCAGCAGAGGAAGTTTCTGTCACTTAGTAGGTGCATGACAATAACATCATGGGACCTTCCATAACGGCAGCTTGCAGGCATGGGTGATTTGGCCCTGAGCTAAATTCTCTGGTATGAGACTCACAGACCGTGGAAGATACATTAATATTTTCTTATATGCGAGACAATAGAAGGAGCAGTTAGGCCCGATTCGGGGCTCAGTCCATGAGGCTGGAGTCCCCTGGCACCAACTGCATTTTTCTCTTATTTGTGTCTCTCTCTTTCTAATCTTTTGTCATCCCTTCTCCACAACCACTGCTCTGTCATGCTGGAAGCGACACATCACCCCCAAAATAGATATTTTCCACCATCAGTGGGTGGGGACAATTGCTTGAAAACCTCCCAAGAGTTTCCCTTTATTGGGTCCAGTGCACAAGAGATGCTACAAGACTATATGAGAATTTCATAAGAGGATGCTGTCGGGCCTTCCCACCCAAGTCCTTGAGTCCATTGAAGTATTCACATGGACGGAGACCACAACCTATTCCTTGTTGCCTTCCAAACTTCTCTATCAAACCATCTGATGTCTGAGGTGGACTCCAACTCTGGGGGCTACATGCCCCTTAGAAGAAGCTCTATTTGTCTTCATGGAGACAAAGTGGGAGAGGCATATTTACCCACCAACCTGTACTGTCTTCTCCCTGCCACCTTGCACTTGGGCAATGAAGGACAGGAAGCCCTGACGCCATCACCTTGTGATATCCACCATGGTTTTGCAGACGCTATTCAGAAAATAAGGGATGCCAGACAGCATATTCTACCTGTCAGGCATAACATCATAAGGAAAGCACGTCAGAGACCTATTCCAGCACCCAAAGCATCCCCGCCAAAGCCCCCATCACAGCTAGAGCCAGATGGGATGTGAAGGATAAGAGTATACTATCCAGTAATACAGGAGAACTGCAACAGATAAAGAGATGGGGAACAGTTTGGGACCTGTCTTCCATTCCCTTGTCTAGGGAGATGACTGGGGCTGAGGAGCTTGATGTTCATCACTTATAATGTAGTGACATCCTGACAACCAGCAAGTCTGGACTCTCCCATGTGACAACTGTGAATGAGGCCCAAGGACAACTCAGGGACATGTTTGTTGCCTCAGAGAGCTTGACTCACAAGGCCCCCTGGCTCAGGCTCGCCATGTCTCCAGTGTAAATGTGGGAGCTTCTTAGGGGTGGCCTGCCCATGTGGAGGACTGAGGAGTCAGTAGGGAGCAGTGACAGGAGCCTCGGGGCCCTAAGTGGGTCTTAGGGTGGCATTAGAAGAAGATTACTCCCCCAGGTAGAAGGTTTGTGAGTCCTCAAGGCCCCACATCAGAAGGGCTTGGTGGAGGCGATCCAGGGTTGGGAACATCCCAACTTAGAAGGAAGAATGTTCGTATTCAGGACATGGCATTAGAAGAGGTGCTTGGGAGCAAGTCTCCCAGGCCATGTCACAGAAGGGGCAGTCTGCTCCTGATTTAGGAAACAAATGAGACGCTGTTTTTCCCTGTCTTGATATTGAGACAGAAGACAAAAACCAAGAAAACTCCCAGGAAAAGGGTAGCCCATAGCATCTGCACACAGCAGACACCCAAATCGAGGTGGAGCTGCCTTGCCTGGGCTGACCAGAGATAAGAAACTCAGGACAGGCATTAGGAGGTACCTGCAGGAGAAACTGGGGCATCAGCATGCAGCAGATATCCCCTGCCCTCAAGAGCTCCTTCCCTCCCCAGAGAAGTCTGGGAAAGCTCAGCAGAAGGCAGAAGTATGGGCCCAGGCAGGGGCCCACAGGGGTCTTCTCACAACTCCAGGGCTCCCTGCTGTAAGGTGACAAATACAACCTCATGCCAAGAAGAAGCTGGTTTTTTTTCCGGCGGGAGCTCTCCAAGTATTTCCCAAGTCAGACACAAGGACAGAAAACCCCAGAAACTTGGAGCATTTAGGGAGCAGCTATTCAGTCAGAAGGACCTCGAATCCGAACCTCAGAGGGAGACTGTGGCCCATCCAAGCCCCACCTGCAGCCATCAAGCTGCCCAGGGGCCTGAGGCTACTGTCTCTCACCACTGCTGAAGGCACAGCTTTCAGAGATGTGTGTCTATTATTAGATACAAAATCTTTCAACAGAATTTCAAGGGAAAACATTTCCCCACCCCCAAGTAATTCCTCTCTTGGGATGAATGTTGATTTTCCCTAATAAACTTTTCTCTAATAACAGTGATATTTTTGCTGTGCACTGTTTAGGGAGCATGGGTTTTGGGTCACTAAGGCTTGTACTTATGGAAAGGGAGGAGTTAGTTCAGCCCTTATCTATTGCTTCCTTTGACTTCTGAAAGGTGACCTGGCCCCTGAAGCTCTAGCTGAGAAATAGGCAGCATGTCCCCCAAAAGCCCATTTCATCTCTGGTGAAGTGTGAGGAGATGGGCTGTATCTCCTGCTCCTTACCTTAGTCTCAGTGACCATGTACAGCAGCCCACACCTTCTCCTCATGGATGCTGTATATCCTTTAGGGCAGTGGGGAAACAGGCCTTCTGTATCTTAAGAAGGTCGAGGACAGGTATATTTTCAGGAAGTATCAGTGAAGAAAAAACATTGGCTTCATCATTATGGAGAAGTCAGTGATGAGGATCCCAAGGAAGGTGAATCCTCAGTGGGTGTGTTTGGGGTGGATGTGGTCCAGTGGATCCGGAGCTGGTTGAAGCTGTGTCTTGGAACAGCACTGATGCTGTTTACTAGTCTGTCTCTCAGGTCATGTTAATGTGTTGTGGAAGCATCCTTTAAACTTAACACTGAAGTTTCCCTCCTGGAGAGTCACCTTGGCAAAGTGGTTTCTGTCCCTAAGTATTTCTTCAGGCTGTCAGATTAATGACTTTTTTTTTTCTCTTTGCAAACAAAAGCATCACTTAACTCTCAGTGGTAGGAATGTTGACCAGGCAGCCACCTACCTTCTAGGATAAAATAAACCTGAGAGTAAGGAAGGATGTGTTAGGGTGAGTGGGAAAATAAGAAGAAACGGAGAGCGGAAAAGAATGATCTTGTGAGTGGAACAAAGGTTTATGCCTCATTATTCCCACACTGTGGCCCTGCCTTGTTCCCAGCTTCCTCAGTGTGATCCAAGCTCTACCTGCTTGAGGCTGATCAGAGCACCAACAGCATGCTGATGCCTTAGACCAAACAGGCATGGGGCTTTTGTTTGAGTGAGAAAATGATATTTGCAGGATGTCATCAGGCATGGCACACCTGTCTTTGGGGATGGTGATCTTGGTGCCATCCCTCCATCCATGCTTGATGGAAATATATAAGGCCTTGCCTATAGTGGGTACCGTTCATCTCTCAGGATGGGCGTGTCATCTTTGATATTTAAGGCTATGGTGGAGCCCTAGTCATTCTCCCCTAGAATACCTGTAGCTCATGTCCAGAGGTGAGTTCCAGGGTTACAGATATTTGGCAGCTCATCATGGACCTCCAAGGAATGCTTTCATTAGCCAAGACTGCACACATACACAACCTTACAACAGGGGTCTAAAGGGAAGGCAGCTGCACTTGCACAGACTTGGACTCAAAAATGGAGTGAGTGACCCAGAGAGCACTTGAAGTCATTTTTCCAGCCTGACATATGAATCCTGTAGAGACAAAAGCAAATAAAACTGCTGTCCACCACAGCCCTCTCTCACTACCACACTTTTATCTTCCTGTCCAGAGCTATGACATTGACCCTACAGTGTCTAAAGTTTGGAGGAACAGAAAAAAGTGCAGATTTCGTGGAGACCCGGGGAAAGACCAAAGGTGAGTTGGGGCCCAAGGCAGGGAACTCGAAGAGGTGAAAAGGCAGTGGAGGGCTCTAACATCCATGTGGATGGAGCAGGCAATGACAGCCTCCCATGTCCTACATCGCCCCATCTCAGGGTCCTTTACTTTCATTCCAGTGCAGATAGTTCCACACTATAGACCTTATTACCAGGAACACCTCTGCCATCTGGAATAATACAGAATACATTGCAAGCTTTGGCCTCATCCCCTTATCCTTCAAGCTTATATGGCCCTTGTTAATTTTTAAACACCACTTCATTCATTTTCCCACTTTCTCCCTGTCAATCCAAGCTCTTGTTTTCCTTCCTGTCTCAGGTAGACTTGATAGTCTCTTGGGTAAACAACATTTAAAAAGCATCACTACAAATGGGCCCCTTTCAACTCCACTTAATTCTCCGTTTGGCAAAATTTCACTACTGTTTTTCCAGAAATGCCTTCCTAAAAGTAAACTGATCACTACTATTGGATTAAATTCCACATTAAAGTTTACTCATATCCAGATCAATTCAGCTCCAGAACTACCTGGAAATCATTCATCGCACAAATAATTATCCCATGCTTACTAACGTGTGAACAGAACTAATGGCTCTGGGTTAGTTTCCTGAGTCCATTCTCTTTCCATTGCTTCTCAAACTTATTTCAAACCTCATTCATGTCCCTCAAACTCAGGCCATCTCTATTTGCTCAACAGATGTTCTGGACCACTATTCACAGAGGAGCTAAAGCCAAGGGATCTGAAATTTTCATCAAAACACTTCAAAGAAAAACAAACAAAACAAAACAAAACCTTTCGCTTTCTTCCTTTTCCTTCTCCTTCCTTTTATATGGAAAGAGATCTCCTTCCTGACCTAAAAAAAGCAAAAACAAACAAAACACACACACACACACACACACACACACAAAAGACCCTTCCTGAAATCGCCTTACTGAGAAATAGATAAACTAGTCTTTATGGGCTTATGTGCCTCCACAGTAATGCTTTTGCTCCACCTCCTGTCCTTAGGAGGCACCCTACATCTTTTCTTTTAAAAATCTTTTTACTACAGAAACATTTAAACATGCACAAGAGCAGATAGATCAATATATCTTCCCATATAGCCTCACTCAACTTTCCAATTATCATCTGCATATGTAATAATCTGAGATTTTACACTACAATAAAGTGAGAAAGTCCATCAAAGCATCTTGCCATCCTCTCTCAATCATATGCTCGGTGTCCATGTCAAAGTTCACACATTTCTTTGATATTTCTCACCTGTGGAACACACTTACACCACACATGGAAGCAGCTCTGGTGATGAAAAAGCATGGAGCTCCTCTATTCTTTGCCAATCAGTCCTCTTCTGCCTTTTGCTCAACTCCAAGTGGTCATTTGAGTGAATTTACCCCTCAAGTCCACCCAAGAAGTAATCTTATAGAGCAAGCCCAGAGCACAATATTGCTGTCCATTAATCACACAGTAACTATACTAACATGGAAAAAGGATAGAAGGAGAAATCTATATTGATAGGACTTGGTATTGCTATATGTGATTTCAAATATTTAGAAGAAAATTTTTCATGTCACACATTAAAATGAGCTATTGAGTTAATCATCACAGTTGATCAGACACACATATCTCCTCTACTTCCCACAATACCACAAAAAGTAAAAGATTAGATTAGAAGATACTTAACATCATTAGCCATTAGGGAAATGCAAATCAAAACCACCGTGTGAAAGCGCGCGCGCACACACACACACACACACACACACACGGCTCAAATCAAAATGTGTGATAATAAGTGTCACTGAGAATGAGGAGAAAGTAGAAAGCTCATACATTGCTGGTGGGAACGAAAATGGTGCAGCCACTGGGGGGAAATGTCTGGTGCTTCCTCAAAATGTTCCACATAGAGTTACCATATGACCCAGCAATTCCACTTCTCAATATATGTTCAAGAGAAATAAAAACATGTCCACATAAAACTTGTAAACCAATATTCTTAGCATTACTATTCATAGAGTGCAAAGGTAGAAATAACCCAAATGTCTATCAACTGATGAATGGGTAGATAAACATGGTATATCTAAACAATGTGACATCTTTTGGAAATAAAAAAATACTAACACATGCTACAACATGAATGAACCTTGAAAACTTTATGCTAAGTGAATGAAGCCAGTTACAGGTGACCACCCATAATCCCATTCATATGAAATGTCCACATAAGGAAATCTACAGAGACAAAGTAGATTAGTAATTGCCTACGCCTGGGGAGAGAGGGAAGAGGTGGATGATAACTAAAGGTCATGAGGTTTCTTTTTTTTTTTTTTTTTTGAGGGCAGTGTCACTGGCCCTCATATGTTGGACCCGAACCCGGGCCTCTGGCTTCCCAAGTGAGCGCTTAACCATCACGCCACTCGGCCGGCCCCATGAGGTTTCTTTTTGAAGTCACGAATATTTTAACATTGACTGTGATGATGCACATGTCTGTGAATGTAAAACAAGCATGGAATTATATACTTTAAATGGGAGAGTTGTGTGGTATGGGAAATATAATTTCAATAAAGCTGTTAAAATGAGTGCAGGATTTAAAAGGAGTATGTGCTTGAGAATGATAAGAAAGGGCAAGCATAGGACAAAAATGTCAACATGTTTTGGGAAGATGGAAATCCGTGGAGGAGTGGTAAGTGACTGGCAGAGCAGAAGAAGTGCTGACAAAGCAATTCACAGCCCCAGAAGACAGACCACCTGTTTGCACCAGGTTAGAAAGAAAGCAGGGGCTCCATGCTGTAAACATCTTCAATTTAGTTTTTGTTTTATACTGTATATAATTTTTAAAAACTTGTGGAGGGGAGGGCTGCTCTCCAGCATTTTGTAAACTCCTGTGGCAATGTTAAAATGCTCAGTGTGCAGAGGCTCCTAGGTTTCTTGTTGGCACAGAAGCCAAGACAACTCTTCTCAAGTTGCATTGCACACTTCTGGGGTCTGGGTGTGGTGATGAGGGTAGCTGTGGATTTCAGAGGCAGAAATCTCAAAGGTCAGGTAAAATTCAGAAAAACAGTGAATGGTGCGTTAAATAAATATATTTATTTCTCAATAAGTAAACTTGTGTAAAAGTTTGTATGGATGGTAAAACCCCATAAATCAGGTTTACCTACTAATATTACTAATATTTTTATCCATTTACCAACTCTCTCCTTTCACTCTCTCTGTTTCTGCCTCCTTCCCTCCCTCCTATGTCTCTCTGTATGTAAACACACACATATATGTATGAAAACTACACATACATTCCTGAATATTTGAGAATATATTTTATGTACTTTCTCCTGGAATATTTTTTTGTATATTTCTTAGGACAAAGTACAGTGTCCTGTATACAGTACAGTTATTCGTTCCAGTCAATTTAATATTTGACATAATACTTTTAACTAATCTCCTATTCATATACTATTTTTGTAATTTATTGAGTAATATCTATTGTAACTTTTTAATAAGTCTCCATTACAGGAGCCCATCTAGAATCACATATTACATTTAGTGATCCTGGGTTTTTTAATCTCCTTTAAACTGCATCAGTGTTTCAGCCTTTGTTTTTCATAACAAGGCCATTTTTAGAGAATATATTTAATGTGCTCTTTTTATACTTCATCTCACCTGGAAATTTGTTGGTGGAGCTTATCATATTTAGACTTGAAATCATGTGATTTTTTGTTGTGAGTCCTAAAAACCTTAGGGACATTCAGGACCACACATGGCATGAAAAACTACTAGAGAGGCAGGGATATGTGGGGAGATTTTCTGAACAAACACACCTCTGGCAGGCACAGGGAGTGTCCATTCCTAATGAGTGGAGACAATGGTGAAGCTGTGGAGGTTGGAGAAGAAGGCAAAGAAGGAGCTGTCATTACTGGGAAACCTTCCTCATATGGGAGGGAAAGGATAGGGTGTCTGGGACAAAGACTGATACATCAGACTCATAGAGGGAATGCAAGCAATCAAAGTGAGAAAATGACACAGGGCTTCACTTGAGCGGTTACTAATCTAAATAACAAAGCTATAGAGCTTATAACTGTTAAATGACTAGCTCGCAAGGGGAGATGAAACAAATACATATACACCATCCACAAAATTAGTTTATTGTTTCAAAAGGTATGCAGGTCCAATAGAAATTTTGGTGAAATGTTAGAAAGTAGATGGGAAAAAATAAAGGTTTTCATGGGAGAGTAACCAAAGTGTGATACAATAGAGCCAAAAGGTATTGCTAAATATAAATTCAACTGTGCTTATTAGAATTTATACTAAACAGTATCCCACTGCCTACAAGATCAAAATAAGTTCGGTCCTGTGGGGTGTGGGCCAGCACAGCTACAATGTAAATACTGTCGTGAAAAGACAGGCTTCAGGAGAGAGAAGAAAGAGCAAACAGCAGGGCAGGATGGTGAATATGTGGAAGGGGCTGAACAGCCTGAAAGGGATGCTGGGAGAAAAAAAAATGACTGAAGATTTTAAAGTCATTTTCTATGGTCCATGGGGCTGCCAGATCCCCATCTCCCTCTTTGTCATCCTTTCTGTTCCTTGATACAGGCCAGTCTGCTCTCTCCTGCTTTTCTGTGAATGTGGATTTTTTGGGGGAGATGTGGGATTGGGGGTGCTGCTGACTATATTCCTGGGTTCATATAGGTAAAAACACAGCATGTATAAGGGGAACCTATTGTTGAGGACAGAGTAGAATTTGGGCATTGAAATCCATGGGCACGGAAGGCTTTCAAAGAGTATGTGGACTCCAAACGAGATCACGAGGCAGTAAAAAGGGTCTCAGGTATTATCTGGGTAAAAAGTAGAACTTATAGAATATTTCACTGAGATAAATAAAACATATGGTATGGTGAATGGGTGGAGATGGACTTCTGCTGGGGAGTTCTAAAGGGCCCTGGAGGGATGGATCCATCTGCTGGGTTGGAGGATGCGGTGAAGGGATTGGGGTTCATATCCCTTGAGATGTCCCCTCCCCAATCCTCAAGAATGTTTGGTGTCTGTGCCACAGTTTTGTGATGTTGGCCTGGAACTCTAGTGTAGAACTGGTGCTCAGTGCACAGATGCCTGATGCAGCAATGCCCTTCCCATGATGCACACCACCCCTTTTGTCTGAGGAGCCTCACTGCACTGTGGCTGCGCTCCAGCTCAGCTCCCTAGGTATTCCCATCCTTGTCTTCCTGTGGGTGGGGGATTCCTCCTTCTGTGTATCTAAACAGGAATCCATGTTTCCCAGTACTTTGGAAACACAGACAGCAATCAGTAAGTAAACCAGAGTCTCTCAGAAATATTGAATCTTTTTTTCCAAATAGATGAATTCAGTGCTATCAATTTTTCTCTAAGTACTGCCTTAACTACATCTCACAAATTTTAACTTGTATTTTGTTTTAATTTAGTTTAAAATTGTTCCTTCTTTTTAGACTTCTTCATTGACCCTTTTGTTTCTGGTATGTTGTTTCATCTCTATGCATTTTGGGATTTTCCAGCTATCTATCTGAAGTTGATTTCTGGTGTAATTCCATCGTACTCTGAAAATATCCTTTGCATGACTTCTATTCATTTATATTTCTTACGTATGTGTTTTGTGGTCTAGAGTGCTCTGTCTTGGTGAATGTTCCATGTGAGCTAGAAAAGAATGTGAATTGTGTTGCTGGATGAGATCAAGGTCGCTGATGGTCAACTATGTCCTTTCTGATACCTGCTGAATCAGCCCCTATGTGAGAGATGGATGTTAAAGTTTCCAATCACAGAGGATTTATCTATTCCTCCTTGCAGTTGTAGCAGAATTCACATATTTTGTCACTTTAGTGAAATGTGAAGATCTGTTGTGTCTTCTTGGAGAATTGAGCCTTTGTTGCCTATTTAATGCCCCTCTTTGTCACTGATAATTTCCCTTGTTCTCAAGTTTGCTTTGTCTGAAATTATCATAGTTATTCCTGTTTACTTTTGGTTAGATCAGCATAATACATTTTTCTTTGTCCCTTTACTTTTAATTTATTTGTATCTTTATATTTAGAGTGGGTGTTGTGTAGACAACATATAATTGGTTCTTGTTTTTTTTAATCTACTTTGACAGCCTCTGACTTTTAATTGATGAATTTAGCCCATTCACATTTACTGATTTTTTTTCATCTATTTAGATTCATATCTACTATGCCAGTAAATATTTACTTTTCATTATATCAGTTTCTTTTCTTTCCTTTTTTCCTTTTCTGGTTTTAAACAAGTATTTCACATGATTCCATTTTCTCTCTTCTCTTAGCACAATCATTCTTCTTTAACAATTTTGGAAGGTCAGGTTCTGCCTATTCTACCTGAGCTCTCCAAGGATGTCCCTTCATCTCTTTTCAGTAAGGTCCCAGGGTCATGGTCTCTGTGGATGTTTGTTGCTAAATACAGTCTCTTTCAGAAAACAGGAGCCCTTAGCAGAGAGGCTCATGAGAAGGCACTGAGGCCCTGAGACACTTCTCAGGTTCCCTGCTTTGGCTGTTGCTGGGAATGAAGCAGTGATAGACCTGGGCAATGGCTGTTGCACAAAGGGTGGCCATGTGAGATGTCAAGACACAAAACTTTTGTCTACTGACTTTTTTAAAGCACTTTGACATCATGGGGCTCAGACTCCTCTTTGAGATAACCACTTTGAGATTGACCAGTGTTCCTCATAGCATGGTTTTTGAGTCACATGAGATAACACATATGAAAGCTTCATGTGAATGAGAAAGCAACAGATGTCTGAGCCTATTATTATCATGGACCATGTGCTCTTGTAACTTAACTCTTAAGGCTCTCCAAATCCAAAACCATTCTAATCAGCTTCCTCTAAGACCAATTTGCTTCTACCTTCATCACTCTCCAGGTGTGATGAACTTACTAGAGAGAAGTAGAAGAGGCAAGGAAGGTGTTTTCTCTTCTGCAAAGGTGACTGACCATTACTCCCTTATTTCTATAATTCTCTCTTAGCACAGTCTGAATTTCTAGGGCCTCAGTGAAGCCTGGGATGGACATGGGAGGTAAAACCCCAGAGTCAGATTGTGAAAGTCTTTGGGAGAGGGATAAAAATGTATACTGTGAGGTTAAGACAGAAGGGGAATGTGAAAAGGTGGTATGCAGTGTGAGGCTCTTCCTTTGTCAGACCTCCCAAGGTCCTATATATTTGTTGTAGTCCTGGCTGTAGCCTCATAACTCCTATCTCCTGTGGGCTGCCTCTGGGCCAGCAGCACAATATCATGTGCTTTCATCAACTGCTATGTTCAGAGCCCTCATGTGAGTGTGTAATAACGCAACTGCTGAAGTCAATTGGGTGCCATTCCAGGAGACCTTGGAGATGCTACTCCCTCTGTGTTCCCTTTGGCTTCCACAGCTCTTGTGACTGAGTCATTGTTCATTGTCTCCTGCCTTCTCAGTTGTCCCACAAAGAGGCCCAATCCCAGCCCTTTGGCATGAGCCTTTTCTACCACACCCCCCAATTCCCTTCCCTAATCCAATGACCCCTTAGCTGACTTTCTTTCACCTTCACCACCAACTCATTCTCTGTCACCAGGACCATTTCCTACATTGAAATCCAAATTCCCAGTGGACTGTTCCCCACACCAATCACTTGCCTTTGCCTCTGCCCTACCACATGAACTAGAGTGTGGACCCTGTTGTCCAACCAGAGGCCACTTTGTCCTGAATACCATCTTTTTACTTGCTCCTCCTTTTCCCCAAGATGTCAACTCCTTAATGTGTTTATAACAGACAAAAAAATCCCTCTGATTTATTTGCTTATCATCACAACCCACCAATGCTCTCAGTTTCACCAGCACCAGATTGCACTTATCTGTGACTCAATCTAAATCGATTTTCGTCTTATTGCAGCCTGTTCCAGAGGACTTATTTCCACATAGTCCTGGTGTATTTTCCACTTACGTACCAACAATCAGAGGCATGGAAAACTCAACCTGTCAATTGCAGGCTTGTCGTGTTCACAGGCCTTTGCCAAGAACATGTTCCTCCCCACATTCTCACACTCTGACTTTCAGCAAGAGCAGGTTTCCCTCCACTTTCCAGAGACCTCTCTGTAGGGAGACTCTTTTACAAAGCACATGGTGGCCAGTAGCCATTCTTTCCTTGGCCTTAACATCCAAGCACACTTGGAGAGACAAAGAAAAAAGAGAATGGACTTTCAGATGTTAGAGAAGAAAAACAAAGGGGAAGGACCATTTTCAAACGTATGTGACAGAATACCAACAGACATTTACATGAATTTCGTTGCAGGCACTTGAAGTCCAGGATCCCACAGCTCCCCCAAAATGTCTGGAATATTGAATACATACCAGAGCACATTGACCAGCCTCTTTTTTATGTCAAGACTCTGTGGGAAAACTTGCAGCAGAAATATAGCCTGTTCTCCTGGGTCTTCTTTCTTTGCACAGTGAGTCCCTAGTGGTTACTGTCCTGGTTTTAGGAAGTAGCTTCTAATGAGAGTCTCACTGTTTCTTATAGTAGAATATGTGATGCTTCTGCAGGAAAAATATAGCATCAAAGATCTCCACCACCTCCTCATTTCTATGTCCTTCTCCTACTCAATGGATATCCTCAAACTTTGCTCTAAATCATGCCTCCATCCCAATCTACTACTCAGGGATAGCCACAGGCCCACCTTCATTCCTGACTCACAATCCTCTCATATTCTTCTTCATTGCAGATTAGGTACTATGGAGTGTCATCCATAGAACCCAGAATGAGTTGGACTCTCACATCTTGACTGAATATCAACACTGGGAATGGCATGTGTTGCAGAAGCAGCAGGAAAGTTTTGGGGGTTTAGTCCCTATTCCCCAAAGCTCTCAAGAGGCCACTTGTCCTTAGGCCCCCAGCCTTCCATTGGTCAGGCTGGTTGTCCTAATCTGTGACCCATCCCTGTTCCATCCTTCTGGACATTTTTATATCACCAGTGAACCACAGGAAAAATGGTAGCTCCATGTTCCAAGGAGGATAATCCTGTGCTGCTGCCTGCACACCTGTAGGAATCTAGACTCTTCAGCACTGATGGCAACTCAAAGTAAATTAACATAAATATCTCAACAGAAAGGCAGTACTACACACTTAATTCTCTGAGTTTCAGGGCCAGAGTAGCAAGGATCTATCAAGACTGAATTGAATCTCCCAGGAAGGTTTCAGGAGAGCATCTCAACAAAATTTCAACTAAGGAAGGACACGAGAAGGACTCTTGGGAATATCCTAGGAAAGAGCCCAGAAGCCTGCCTACAACAGTCTTAGCATGCTACCTTATAAAGGGGCTGAAGGCTGCCTCAGACACAAAAAGTAACTGTGTGAGTCACTGAAAGAATTACATAGGGAAAGAATTCTTAAATGTCTCAATGAATGACATACACCAGAATCAAGAGAAAACCATTCTTATATTACATTTGAGCAAACAGTTTTGGCAGATCACTACGCCTGGGATCCCTATAGGTGGGAGTCATTCATGGCTGGCTGACAACAAACAAGTGCTAGAAGCCCATATAATAAGGTTTGCATGAGTCAGAGGTGGGACCTCCATAAACTCCTGTGTGTTGAGAGAAGCTAAAACATGATCTTTTCCCTATGTGACTTTCTCTCCTTAGCACTCATATTTCTGGGGTAGACTCCAAAGCTGAGATTTCCAAGTCCCTTGAGGGGCACTGTAAATTTTCTCAGGGAAACAACAAATTTGGTACTCTGAATGTGCTGAATTGTCCTCTCTTGGCTTTTTCATCTGTGGCCATTGAAGGACAGGGGGGTCTGAAACTATCACATGCTGATATGGACCATACCCTTGCAAAGGATGTCCAGATACCTGAGTAGGCAGACAGACTTTTGAGGCCCTCACACACAGCACCACAGACAAAGAAAGTAGGAAAGAGGCTGTATTAGACAATAGATGCAGCCCAGATGTGCCTATGAAGCAAGATGGAGTTGCACCTGAGCCAAGAGATGAGAATGTGAGTGTCCATGACAGAGCAGAAGTGATTCAGGGCCAAAGGACAATGGAGAAGAATTCAGGACATTTTTGCATGTCCAACATATCCAGGGAGATATTCAAGGCCAAGGAGCTGCATGCTCTTAAATCACTATCTTGTGACATCTTGACCACCAGGGAGTTGGGAAGCCCCCAAATGACAAATGTCAATATGAATAAAGTAGAACCTATTCTGACCACTGAATGTCCCTCACGAAAAATATTATTTCCACAAAATTCAAAACTCTCAGACCTGAAAACAGGTTGGGGTGAGTCAAAGCTTAAATTGGAGAGAGGAGAGCCTAGCCAGGCCCAAGGTTGTGAATCTGACATTTCCCTTACTTCAGACAGCTTCCTTTCCATGGACTCACTGCCTTAGTGCCACAGCATCTCCAGTGGGGATATGGGAGCTTCCCAGGTGCCACGTGTCCACTTGGAGGACAGCAGGGTCACCGCTGAGCTGGGGCAGGAGCCCTGGGTTAGAGACCTGGAAGTGAGACCTGGGGCTCCAAAGCAGGAGAATGTGGAAGTGATTATATAGAAAAGAGACCTTTAATGCCAGAAAGAAGAGCCATCATGTTGAGGACAGAGCATTGGAGAACTTTGCCTCATCCCCGTCACAGAATGAACAGTTTCCTCCTGATAATTACTTCAGAAAGAAGATGAGGTAATTTTTTCACTGGAGCAGTTCCAGGAGTAAGTCAAAGACCAGAAATGAACCCAGCAGAAAGCCCAGGTGTTGTCAACCTATGTGTACCACCGAGACCCAGTGGAAAGTGCAGCTATCTTTGTAAGTTGTGGGCCTCCTGAAGCTCATGAGCACATGCTAGCCATTGGAAAGATCCTGGAGGAGAAACTGGCCCATGAGTACAGACTTGAGGCCGGGGAAGTAAGTCAGCAGAAGGAGGATCTGCCAGCCCAGGTAGAGCCTGACAAGGGACCTCCCTCCATCTGTGAAGCTCTCAGTGACCCCCAGCTAGAGGGAGGGGCAAGTCCCCAGTGCAGCATCCAAGAAGCCATCTATGCTGACCAGAGCTGTCTACAGATGTTGAAAGTAACAGAGTCATAATCAGACATCCCCAGAAAGATGTGACCTTCAATGATCAGCAAGTATACCAGTCAACACCCTTCCCTACCATCAGGACTCTGCCTCCTGAATGACCCACCTGCATACATCAAGTATTCCAGGTCTCTCTGGCCACACTCTCCCCTGATGAAGTCACCATGTTCAGAGATCTAACTCTTCTATTGAAACAGAAAATGCTTCACCACCACCTCCAGGGAGAAAACATTTCTCCAAAGAAATCCCTCAGTCCTTGTTAAGACCACCTCGCGGTTAAGATAACTCATTCTCTGATGAGAACAATCTTTCAATTTCAATCCTGGCACAACCAAGGATATTGACTCCTTCTTGATAAACATTTCTTCTAATGGAGACTCATGTTCTGTGTACTGCATTGGGGTGTGGGCTTTCATTATTCCTTGACTTGTGCTTAGGGAAAGGAAGGAGTTCATCAGCTCTTTGGGTTTCTAAAAGATGGCCAGTCCCTAGTAGACAGTCTGACAGTGGCCTTCTCAGTTTCATCCTGGGGTCCTTGATTTGAGCCTGCTGAGATGTCCTGTACTTAAAACACTTTGTTTCAATAAAATTACAAAATGTTTACACTACAAACTTTCAGGCCCTCTCTAAATGAGAAAAATCCTTCAGGTCCAGATGTTGGCTCAAAGTCTCTTTTTATCTGTTCCCTCACTCTTCACAGCTCTATAAAGCTATAGTGTAGAATGAGGTATCTGGTGCAATACAGCCAGAATTCCCCCTTGTTGCCTCCAGAAAGTTTTGGAATAGGACGTGGGGAAGGAGAGTATGTAGGCCTCTGCTTAGTGGCGGGGAACAATCTTTCTCTTGGACCTCTTGGTTACAAATATATATCACCTGCTCCTAAGAGCTCCTCTCTTCCTCGGGAAGTTTGGATAGACCACGTTCCCCTCTCCTTACTGCACTCTAATGAAAATGGGTAGCAGTTCACCCTTTTGCCCTCCTCTACCCTTCATGGAGCAGGGGGCAGGACAGAACATGCAGCTCTTAAAAGGATGTGGGATATAAATATTTACCTGGAAATGGTGGCTTATTTCATTCAGAAAAAGGTGCTGATTCCAGAGTATCTCACTGGTGGGCAGTCATTGATTAGGGTGTGCATGGATGAGTTTTGTGATTGTGGACTCTCAGTTGGCCAGGGCAGGGTCTAGAAAGTGGGTGGGTCCAGCTGCAGAATTTATTACAAATGTGGTGTTAATATGTCCGGAAGGCACATTCTGAGCTAGGCAATGATGTCTTCCTGCTTGTGAGAGCATTTCACACAAAGGGAAGCTGATTCTCAGGGTAGTCTCCTCAGGGTGCATAGCTTGTTAGCATTACTGCAAGACCAAAAGATCACCTGGCCATCCCTTGTAGGAATGGTCACCAGGCAGCCACTCAGAATTTGGGGGAAAAGGAGACAGAAAGGAAAGTATAATGGAAAAATGTGCCAGAAAGGAAGAACAAAATGAGGAAGAGGAGAATGACTTCATCATTGGGACTGATGACCCCACCCTGGCCATCCATTCCACCTGACACTTACCTTGGCCTCACCTCCTGGATATCAGTCAGGGCTTGATAGAGCACGGTGACACCACTTCAGCATAAGAGTATGTGGGATCATCACTGAGCACGAAGACAATATCTCCAGGGATGTCATCAGAGAGCTTGTCCTATTTGAGGCCTGTCTTCCCAGCCATGTTATATCATACAGCAAGGTTACAGTTATTTTGAGGTGCCTTAGTTACTTTTTGATATGTAAGTGGTACCCCAAAATGAGTGTCTTAAAAGACACATATTTATTATCTCACAGTTTTTGTAGGTCAGGAATCCAGGCCAAGCGTTGTTGAGTTCTCTGCTTCAGGAGCTCTCACAAGGCTGCAATTGTGGTATCAGCAGGGGCTGTCATTTCATCTGAGGTTCAACTGGTGAAGAACCCACTTCTGTATTCAACTATACAGCTGTTGGCAGCATGCAGTTTCTCGAGTCCTTTTGGCCTGAGATCCTCAATTCCTTGATGGCTGTTGGCTGGAGCTGGCTGGAGGCTACCCTCAGTTCCTTGTCATGAGGGCTTCTCCAATATGACAACTTGCTTCATCATAGTCAGGAGAGCGTCAGCTAGCAGAACAGAAGTTATAGCCTTTTGTAAACTAATCATGGAATCACATCCTATCACTTTTTGTTTATATTATCAGTCAGAAACAAATCACTAAGATCAGCCTATACTCAAGGGGAAAGGTAATTACACATGGGTGTAAATATCAGGAGGTGTAAGAATCATTGGAACTTTCTTCGAAGAGTTGCTTCTTGGAAATCCCACTCTTTCACTGAAGCAAAAGTGTCCAAAGGTGCCAAGTGAATCTTTGTCCTCATTTATATCCATGTCAACAAGGTCAAACTGTTTAATGGCTAAGTGGAATGAAGAGAAAAGCAAAAGAGATTGGAGCATCCAATGAAGAAAGGAAAGGTGGCATGGAGGTAGAGGTGGTGTGAGGTCAGCTCCCCAGAGGGCGATTGAGGGACTATTGACAGAAGGTGAGTGAATGCTGGTGCCAAAACAAAAACAAAAACAAAGCAGGTCTCTATAGCCCTCTCTCTCACTTTCCCATTCCTGCCTTTTTGCCCAGAATGTTATTGACTGGAGCTTAGAGTTGCAGGGAAGCTGATTTTGTGGAGACCTTGGGACAGGAAAGAGGTGGGATGGAGCCCAGGACAGAAAATTGAAGTGGGAGGAATCAGTCAGAGGCCCCATCATCCATGTGGATAGACCATCCATCAAGCTGGCCTATCATTGTCTACCTCTTGTTTTTGTTTTGTTTTGTTTGTGTTTTCTTTTTGAGGGCAGTGTCACTGGCCCTCATATGTGGGACCTGAACAGGGGCCGCCGGCTTCCCAAGCCAGCGCGTAATCTCTGCGCCACTGGGCCGACCCTGTCTACCTCTTTTTATTTCAGAGACCTTTACCCCCATTCCAGTTCAGTCATGATCATATCCTAGATGTTATCACCAGGAGCACTTCTGCCTTCTGAAAAAATAGTATGATATTCCACTCTTTACACTTCATTGTTTCAGCTCATGCCCTCTGTATGCCAATCCATCAGCCTCTTCAGGAACTACAAACCACTTCATTCTTTCTCTCTGTTCATCTGACCACTTTGTCTCTTCATTTCCTCTCCAAGTAAAATTTCATGGCCCATCACTGAATCCCAAACCAAAATAGTTCTACTCTAAAGAAGTCACCCCACTCGCCTTTCATCAGTCCTGCCTGGAAAAAATCATCTTTGTCTTTTTTAGACCTGTCTTCTAATGTGGGGCCAATTTATCTTGGGCAAAATCACATAATTAAGTATGTTTTTAGCACCAAAAATTTATGTTTTACAACTATTTATGTTTTACAACTAAAATTTATGTTTTACAACTAAAAATTTATGTCAGCCCCAACACTGCCTGAAAACATCCATTCATTTCCTCAGTGTTTCATGTGTACTGGGTACTCTTCTAAGCACTTGGAACACACCAGTGAAGGAAACAAAATCCCTGTCTTGGAGGAACTTATAGGATTGTTTTCTTAGCTAATACTCTTGCCTGAGTACTCAAAACAAATTCGCCTTCCGTTAGCTTCACCACATTCCTCACTCGTTGATCATATGTTATCTGGACCACCACAGGTGAATGAGCAGTCATCAGATGGGAACTTTTCATTATAAAAGCCTCAAAACGAGAATAAAATCAATACTTGAAACCCCACCCTTTCTTTCCTTTCCTTCCCATTATGCTGAAAGTTTTCCCTTGGATGCATTTCTCCACCTCCCAAGCTGAGACCTGTTCTTGCTTTCCAACTAACAACCATTTTCACACCACGTGGAATATCTGGCTTCATTATCTACCTTCCCAGGGGACCAAGACTGTGGTTACCTCATCATAGCAGAGTGTACCTAGTGGAGCTCAGAAACCTCTACAGGATCATTCAGGCCATAAGAGAGATTTCTCAGGAAGGCTCTGCCCAGCTTGCTTAGTCCAATGTGCCCAAGGAGCCCACCAGCCTTCAGGGGTGGAGCCACAACCATAGGCGGGGCCTGAGAGCTTAAGAGGTTTGGGTTCACGTCCTAAGGACTGCCCCAGATAGCCAGGCGTCTGACCTCAGGCTTCTTGGGCATACTTCCATTGCTTCTGAAAGATTAGATTTCAAATTTAACGCAACGACATGATCTGAGGAAGGTTTCTGGACTCCCAGGTAACCTCCCCACTGCCCTGCCTGAAGGATCCTTCCCTCCAACCATTTCCATCCCCAACTGCTTGGCCTCCTGCCCTGTCAGACCCCAATCCCCACCCGAGTCCATGTCTCCCCCAGAAAATGCTCAGACATGCGTGCGGTGCCGTGCCTGATGGCCACCAGCCCCTTCACAGCGGGCACCTCATGGGAACTCCACCAAGGCGATCATAGTAATGAATACTGTAACAATATTGACAGCTGTAAAGGCTTCACTTTGCACTGGCTGCCTCGCCTTGCACAAATAAACTAAGTCTCAGATCTCATCTATTGTGTAAGGACATTCTAATGCGAACTAATAGGGTTGTCCTGAAAACTGGAAGGAACAATTACAAAGCATGAAATAGAGTTAAGAGCCGATGTTAACGAGGGGGCTGGGGTCCTTGATGCAGTTAGTGCATGCTCCTGGCTAGCCCCCAGAGTGTCCAGTGCCGTGGATGTGCCTGCACAGGTCAGAGGGACAGTGACATGGCAAGGTGCCCCCCAGTCCACACGCTAAATTATGAAGTCATTATCTCTGATTCTCTGCAGGGCCAGTGACCCAAAGAAGGATGTTCACAGTCCTTTGGTTGTTGTTTTCAGAGGAGCCTACCAGAGCTTTCACTCCCCTGGAACCCATCAGTAAATCTAGTAGGAGTGGTTCCTGGGAACCCCAGGTTAAGGCTTATGAAGGCATCAGTGTCAGTGGACAGAGAGGGTGGAAGCAGAATCCCTTGTCCTGCCCTGCAAGATCCAGGACAGCAGCACATGAAACTCTCCAGCTGACTGGCTTGTACAGGTAAGATTGTAGGTATTGCTAGGTTGGTGCAATTACTGAGGAACTACTGTGTATCGTGGTTTTGTGTTAATAAGGAACTGTCACCATGTTTATCTTAGTAATAGGTGGAAGATAATTCTTTTTGTGACTGTTTCTCCTATTAGAAAATATTATTTAGTGAATCTGAAAGACAGAGAACCAGAAGAAAGAAACTTCTAGAGAGTTACTGTTAACTTTGTAATGCATCTCTTTCCAGATTTCGTTATGCCTATATTTACATTGCTTAAATAAAATATACTTTAAAAGATAAGCATATACTACCATAAGTATTTTTATGTCAACATAAACTTTCATAAAAAGCATTCTTTTTGAGGGCAGTGGGCCCTCATATGTGGGACCCGAACGGAGGCCACTGGCTTCCCAAGCCAGTGCTTAACCACCGTGCCACTCGGCCAGCCCCTTAAAAAGCATTTTTAATGATGACATCATAGAAGTGTAGAATATTACATTCTACTTTTGTTGACATTTGGGTAGTTTCTAACTTTTTGAAATTTCAATATTTTCCTTACCATGTTTGCTCAATTTATAGCTACTCATAAATTGTTCTATGATAAACAGCATAAAGCTTTTCCTAAATGTCTGCTTAACTCAGGATTTCGTCGAGGGCTGAATGCTTTTCTTTTTCTCCAATACTCCTTAGATGATTTTTCCTCTCATGTGGTTAGCTATTTAAACATTGAGTTTCAAGCCAATGAAACCAAGTACTTGCTAAACATCCTCAATGTACAGTCTTCCAAACTTAATGCATTATCTTCTCTGACCTCAACCTCTCTTCCTCTTACTGTCTCAGTATCAATTAATAACACCTGGACACAAGAGCCATTCTGTACTCCTCCCTCCTCATTTTTCGCATAGCTTTTCATCTTGTCCATGATGAGATGGACAAATATGCTGGGAAGAGAAATATTCAAGTTCTCACAGTCCACTACATCCCCCCAAAATAGATTGTAAGATATTTTAGATCAGGAGACGTATTTTTGAAATTAATTTTTAATTATATTAAATAATATATGTTCACATTATCTGAATCAAATTAAACATTCTCATTAGGATTAAATATCCCAGACATATAGATGACTAACAGACAAATAAAAAGATATTCAACATTACCGATCACCAGGGAAATGCAAATCGAAACCTTATTAAGATATCACCTCACATCTGTTAGAATGGCTATTATCAGTCAACAAATAAGTGTTGGCAACAATGTGGAGAAAAGGGAACCCTTGTGAAATGTTGGTGGTAATGTAAATTGTAGCATCCGCTATGAACAACAGTGTGGAGATTCCTCTAAAAGCTAAAAATAGAACTGTCATACGACCCATCCATTCTAGTTCTATTTATCCATAGAAAATACAAACACACACTAATTCAAAAATAAATATGCACCACTATGTTCATGTACATTCTGTATTGCAGCATTATTTACAATAGCTAAGATATGAAAGTAACCAAAGTATCCATTGATAGATGAATGGATAAGGAAGAAGTGGTACAGGTATATAATGGAATATTATTCAGCCATAAAATAGAATGAAATGTTTCCATTTGTGACAACATGGATGGACAGAGAAAGACAAATACCACAGGGTTTCAAATATATAAAAAATCTGAACCAAATAAATGAGCAAACAAAACAGAAACAAATTTAGATACAGAAAATAAAATATTGGTTGCCAGATGGGAGGGGCTTGGAATTGGGGTGGGTAAAAAGGTGAAAGGGATTAAGAAGTACAAATTGGCACTTATAAAACTAGTCATGGGGAGGTGAAGTACAGCCTAGCGAATACAGTCAATAATATTGTAATAGCTATGAATGGTGTCAGATGGATACTAGACTTATCGGGGTGATCACTTCCTAAGGTATATAAATGTGTAATTACTATGTTATACACCTGAAGCTAATATGATACTATATGTCAACTGTAATTTAAAAATTAAGACAATTACAAAATAAACATAAAAATAAAGACTCCCACTGATCATTCCTTCCTAGGAGGTAAACACTGTGATCACTACTACCTGTTTGGGATACATTCTGTGCTGTGCACTGACCTTGAATATGTACCGTTTATTTACTGATTTTAAATAAAATAGTATCATACCGTGCACATTGTCTGCAGCATGTTTCTTGTATTCCACAAATATCTTGTCAACCTACCTCTAAAAGCACATAGAAATGCATCTGATGCCTTTTAACTGCTATAGAGTATTTCTTTAAATGGAGAGTCAGCACGTTCAAATTGCTGCTCATCTGTGTCTTACTTTTCATTATAGATAATTCTGCCATGAACATCTTTCTACATGCCCCCCTGTGCATGCTTTCAAGTGCTTCTCTAGAGTACCTATCAAGAAATGCACCACACTGTTCTGGATCAGACGGTCCACATTTTTAAAGCATGTATTTACTTATTTAAAACATTCAATGAATAAACTTTTAATAGGAAGTAAATGCACATGCTAAAAAAAATATCATTGAAAAGTTGTGTAGCAAAAGGTAGTGTCTTTTAGTCTAAAACAGTTCCTCATTGAATACTTGATTTTCCTTTGTTAAATAGTATAAGCTAGGTCTTTTGAGGTATGTCTTTAAATTTGGGTTTATTCAACATTTCCTCATGTTTAGTTTTAGGTTATATGTCTTGGTAGGATCAGCCCACAAGTGAGGCTGACTTTTTGTTTTATCCTGCATGTTTTTATTAACCCCATTTCTAATGATGTTCAATTTAAGCATTTGATTAAGGTGTTGTCTGCCAGACTTTTTACTGTAAAGTTCTCTTTTTTTTTGTTATTACTATTTTGTATAGTGGTACTTTGAGACAACACACACACACACACACACACACACACACGAGGTCACACAATTTAGTTCGTGAATTCATTCTAGAAAAGAGTGCTACATACCTCATTGATGAATATCACTGCAGTCACCCTCAAAGCACTCCCCTTAGGAAACTACGCACTGACACCAGCATCTAGTTCACCCTTCAAAGCAATTTTGGAACTCTTTTTCTGGAATGGCCATTAGAGCAGTCATCATATTATCCTTCATATCCTGTCATAAAATATCTTCCTTTCAGTATTTCCTTTATCTTCAGATAAAGAAAGAAGTCACCAGGTCAGGTGAGTAGGGAGGGTGTTCCAATACAGTTCTTTGTTTACTGGCTAAAAACTCCCTCACAGACATTACCCTGTGAGCTGTACATGATCGTAATGGAAGAGCCATGAATTATTGGCAAAATGTTCAGGTCCTCTAACTTTTTCACGCAGCCTTTTCAGCACAGTAAATTTGGTTAACTGTTTGTCCAGCTGGTACAAATTCATAATGAACAATTTCTCTGATATCAAAAAAGGTTAGCAACATTGCTGCAACAAGTTCGTGAAATTGTCACACCATGTGTGTGTATGTGTGTGTGTGTGTGTATTCATCAAATTTTTCATTCATTCATTCATTCATTCATTTATATTCAGATGAGCTCATGGTTCTCTATTTTATTTTGTTAATTATAGTCTGTAATCAATATTTATTTGGATGTTCATATTATCACAGGTGTAGACAGTGTGAGTCACTTTAAACTGGCTTCTGGGTCCTTTTGACATGTCTCCATCATTTGTTTAACATTTTCTTACTTTCTCATGCAACACATGTCAGGACCATCTTGTATTCTCCCTGCACCTGTTATAGAATCAAAGCTCTCTGGGGGACTGAGATTCCTTTAGCAAATACTGTTTGTTTTTCTTTAAATTAAAATTTGTTTAGGTGACAGTGGTTAATAACATTATATACATTTCTAGTGTACATTTCTGTAACACATCATATATATATCACATTGTCCATCACCCAGAGTCAGTTCTCGTTCCATCATCATATATTTGACCCCCTTTATCCTTACCTACCACCCCCTTCCACTCTTACCCTCTGGTAACCATTAAACTGTTGTCTGTGTCTATGAGTTTTGTTTCTTTATTTCTTTGTATTGTTCCTTTGTTGCTTTCAGTTTTATATCCCACATATCAGTGAAATCATATGGTTCTCGATTTTCACTGTGTGGTTTCTTTTGCTTAGAATAATAATCTCAATCTCAAGATCCTTCCATGTTGTCACAAATGGCACTATTTCATCTTTTCTTAAGGCAGAGTAGTAGTATTCCATTGTGTATATATACACCACGTCTTCTTTATCTAATCATCTATGGAAGGACACTTTGGTTGTTTCCATATTTTGGCCACCATAAATAAAACTGCAATGAACATCGGAGCACATATATTTTTACAGATAAATGTGTTGAGGTTTTTTCGGTATGTATCCAGGAGAGGGATTGGGTCACTGCTTTCTGATAATGAACTTTAATGAGCCTTTTTAAAATTTGGACAACAGACTACATAGTTAGTAAAGTTACATAGGTTTCAAGTGTACAATTCTGTAATACATCATCTATACATCATGTTGTGTGTTCTCCACCCAGAGTCAGTTCTCCTTCCATCACCATATATTTGATCTTTTTTACCCTCATCTATCACCCTCCCCACCTCCAACACTCTGGTAACCACTAAACTATTGTCTGTGTCTATGACTTTTTGTTTCTTCATTTGTTTGCCTTGTTCGTTTCTTGTTTTCAGTTTTATATTCCACGTATCAGTGAAATCATATGATTCTCAACTTTTTCATTGTGATTTATTTCACTTAGCCTAATAATCTCAAGATCCATCCATTTTGTCACAAATGGCACAACTTCATCTTTTCTTATGGCAGAGTAGTACTCCATTGTGTATATATAACACCTTCTGTATTCAATCATCTATCAAAGGACACTTGGTTGTTTCCATGTCTTGGCCACCATAAATAAAGCTTAAGTGGACATCAGAGCTCATATATCTTTATGGATAAATGTTTTCTGATTTTTTGGGTAGATACCTGGGAGAGGGATTGCTGCGCATATGGTAATTCTATTCTTAATTTTGTTTTATCTTTTCTTATCAGTATATAGTGAGTATTTCATTTTATTATTATTGTTATTAGTTTAGATGTACAAAACAATGCAAGAGTAATCCTACTCACCCCTTACAAAGTGACTCCCTTCTCCCTGTATTCACTGCCCCCCCGATATCATACATATCTATTACCATTCCACTGACTCCATTCCTACACTAGACTCCATATCCCATGATTATATATGTGTTAAATTATAGTTAACATCTAATATTATTCAGCAGCAGCTTCAGATGTACAGTGCACTGTAGGTCAGGATTCAACACTGTCCATGAAGCAGTCTCCCTAACAAGACATGAGTCCACCAGGTCCCCTAAAAAATATTTTCAACATTATTCATTATATTCCCCAAACTGTCTCTTCTATCCCTGCGGCAATATTGTAGTTACCAGTTTATGTTGCCTCGCCCCTTCCCCTTCTCCCTCATGCTCACCCCAGTCCCATCTAGAAATGATCAGTTTTTCCTCTAAGACTATTTCTGTTTACATTGCTCATTTGTTCAGTTCTTTAGATTCCACATATAAGTGTGATCATATGGTATTTGTCTTTCTCTGCCTGACTTATTTCACGTAGAATAATGTTCTCTAGATCCATCCATATCGTTGTAAATGGTACGATTTCTTTCTTCTTTATAGCTGCATAATACTCCATTATGTAAATGTACTACAATTTCGTAATCCAGTCATCTGCTGATGAGCATTTCGATTGTTTCCAAGTCTTAGCTGTTGTAATTAACACTGCGATGAACACAGGGATGCATAATTTTTTCAAATTACTGTCTTGGGTTTTTCAAGGTAAGGACTTAGGAGTGGAATTGCTGGGTCATAAGGTAGTTCCATTTCCAGATTTTTGAGATACGTCCATATCCATAGTGGCTGCACTAGTCTGCAGTCCCACCAACAGTGCAGCAGGGTTCCCTTTTCCCCACAGCTTTGCCAGCACTTGTTGTTTGTTGATTTATTGATGATAGCCATTCTGACCGGAGTGAGGTGGTATCTCATGGTGGTTTTTATTTGCATTTCCCTAATGATCAGTGAGGTTGAACATTTTTTCACATGCCTATTGGCCATCTGTATGTCCTCTTTAGAGAAATGTCTCTTCATATCCTCAGCCATTTTTTAATTGGGTTGTTGTTTTTTAATTTAATTTTATGATTATGATTATTATTATTATTAGTTACAGATGTACAAAACAATGCAATAGTTATTTTTTTCACCCCTTACAAAGTGACTCCTCCCTCCCCCTTCCCAGCCCTCCCACACCCGACATCATACATATCTATTACAATTCCATTGACTCCATCCCTATACACTCTATTCCACATCCCATGACTATATATGTGTTAAATTATAGTTGACATATAATATTTTTCAGTGGCACCTTCAGATGTACAGTGCAGTGGTAAGGCCACTAAACCATCCATGAAGTGGTCTCCCTAAAAAGACATGCATCTGTCTGTTCCCCTAAAAAATATATATTTACAATCTTATTGATTATATTCCCTAAACTGTCTCATCTGTCTCTGCAGTAGTATTGTAGTTATCAGTTTATGTTGCCTCATCCCTTCCCCTTCTCCCATCCCCATCCCATCTAGCCCTCAGCAGTTTTTTCTTTGTGTCTCTAAGACTATTTCTGTTTACATTGGGTTGTTTGTTTTTTTGGTGTTGAGTTGCATGAGTGTTTTATAAATTTTGAATATTAACTCTTCATCAGATATTTCATTGACAAATATCTTCTCCCATTCAGTAGGCTTCCCTTTTGTTTTATTGATGGTTTCCTTTGTTGTGAAAAAACTTTTAAGTTTGATATAATCCCATATGTTCATTTTTTTTCTTCTATTTCCCTTGCCCACGAGGATGTATCAGTAAAAATATTGTTCCGGGTAATGTCTGCAAATGTACTCCCTATATTTCCTTCTAGGAGTTTTATGGTTTCCGGTCTTACATTTAAGTCTTTAATCCATTTTGAATTTGTTGTTGAATATGGTGTAAGGAGGTGGTCCAGTTCCATTTTATGGCATGTGTCAGTCCAATTTTCCCAGCACCATTTATTAAATAGACTGTCTTTACCCAGTGTAAATTCTTGCTTCCATTGTCATAGATTAACTGTTCGTATATACATGGATTTATTTCTGGGGTCTCTGTTCTGTTCCACTGGTCTATGTGCTTGTTTTTATGCCACTACATACTGTTTTGATTACTGTAGATTTGTAGTATGTTTTAATGTCTGGTAGCGTGATACCCCCGACTTTGTTCATTTCTCAGGATTGTCAAGGCTATTCGGGGTCTTTTATGGTTCCATATAAATTTTAGAATGATGTTTTCTATTTCTGTGAAAACTGCCCTTGGTAGTTTGATAGGAATTGCATTAAATCTATATATTGCTTTAGGCAGTATGGACATTTTAACTATATTAATTCTTCCTATCCATGAGCATGGTAGGTGATTCCATTTATTAGTATCTTCTTTTATTTCTTTCTTCAGTGTCTTATAATTCAGCGTCTTTTACTTCTTTGGTTAAATTTATTCCTAAGTATTTTATAGTTCTTAAAGCAATGATTAGTGGGATTCATTTTTAAATTTCTCCTTCTGATAGTTTATTATTGGTATATGCAAATGCAATTTATGTTTAATATTGATTTTCTATCCTGCTACCTTACTGAATTCGTCTATCAGTTCCAACAGATTTTTGATGACGTATTTGGGGTTCTCTATATATAGTATCATGTCATCTGCATATAATGACAATTTTACTTCCTCCTTGCCAATACGGATACCTTTCCTTTCTTTCTTTCTTTCTTTCTTTCTTTCTTTCTTTCTTTCTTTCTTTCTTTCTTTCTTTCTTTCTTTCTTTCTTTCTTTCTTTCTTTCTTTTTTGTCTGATTGCTGTGGCTAGAACTTCCAGAACTATGTTGAATAAAAGTGGAGAAAGTGGATAGCCTTGTCTTGTTCCTGATCTTAAGGGGGAATGGTTTTAGCTTTTCCCCATTGAGTATGATGTTAGCTGTAGGTTTATGATATATGGCCTTTATTATGTTGAGATGTGATCCCTCTATTTCCACTTTGCTAAGAGTTTTTATCAAAACTGGCTGCTGAATTTTGTCAAATGCTTTTTCTGCATCTATTGATATGGCAACATGATTTTTATTCTTCATTTTGTTGATGTGATGATCACATTAATTAACATGGATGTTGAACCAACCGTGCATACTAGGGATGAAACCCACTTGATCATGATCTTGATGAATGATCTTCTTAATATATTGCTGAATTTTGTTTGCCAATATTTTATTGAGGATTTTTGCATCTACATTCACCAGGGATATTGGCGTGTAGTTTTCCTTTTTTGTGCTGTTTTATTTTGGTTTTGGAATCAGGGTGGTAGTGGCTTCATAGAAAGAGTTTGGGAGCCTTCCCTCCTTCTAGATTATTTGAAATAGTTTGAGAAGAATAGGTGATAGTTGTTTTTTGAACGTTTGGTAAAATTCGCTTGTGAAGCCGTCTGTCCAAGGCTTTTGTTTGTTAAGAGCGTGTTGATTACTCCTGATTCAATTTCCTTGGTAGTAATCAGTCTATTCAGATTTTCCATTTCTTCTCGAGTTAGCTTCTCGAGTTAGGTGGTATGCTTCTAGAAAATTATCCATTTCTTCCAGATTGTCAAATTTGTTGGCATAGAGTTCCTCATAGTAATTTCTTAAAATTTTTTTGTGTTTCTGTGGTGTCTGCTGTCACTTCACCTATTTCCTTACTGATTTTACTAATTTGAGTCCTCTGTCTTGTTTTTTTGATGAGCCTGTCTAGAAGTTTATTAATATTTTTTATCTTCTCAAAAAACCAGCTCTTGGTTTTGTTGATCTTTCGTGTTGTTTTTCTGTTCTCTACTTCGTTTATTTCCACTCTGGTCTTTATTATCTCCTTCTTCTGGGCTTCTTTTGGTGTTCTTTGTCCACTTCCCTGAAGTGTAAGGATAACGTGTTGATTTGAGATTTTACATCCTTCTTTAGGTAGGCCAGCACTGCTATGAACTTCCCTATTAGGACTGCTTTTGCAGCATCCCAGAGATTTGGGGTCATGATGTTTTCATTTTCGTTTGTCTTGAGGTATCTTTTTATTTCCTCCTTGATCTCATTTGTGACCCACTCACCATTTAGTAGCATGTTATTTAGCCCCCATGTATTTGTAAGCTCCAGATTTCTTCTTATAATTGATTTCTAGTTCCATACCACTGTGGTCAGTGAAGACACTTGAAATGATTTCAATCTTCTTAAATTTATTGAGAATTTTTTTGTGTCCTAACATGTGGTCTATCTTAAAAAATGTTCCATGTGCACTTGAGAAGAATGTATGTTCTGTAGCTTTGGGGTGAAATGCTCTGAAAATATCAGTTAAATCCAGCTGGTCTAATGTGTCATTTAAGGTTGCTGTGTCCACATTGATTTTCTGTCTGTAGGATCTGTCCACTGGTGACAGCAGGGTGTTGAAGTCCCCTACTATGATAGTGTTACTGTTGATCTCTGTCTTTATGTCTGTCAATATCTGTTTTATATATTTATGAGCTCCTATGTTAGGTTCATAGATGTTTACTAGGGTTATGTCCTCTTGTTGGATTGATATTTTTTTTATTATGAAGTGTGCTTCTTTGTCCTTTATTATGCTCTTGAATTTAAAATACATATTATCTGATATAAGTATCACTACTCCAGCTTTTTTCTCAGTTCCATTTGCATGAAATAGTTTACTCCACCCCCTCTACTCTCAGACTGTATGTGTCTTTCATCTGAGGTGAGTCTCTTGTATACAGTACATGCAGGAGTCTTGCTTTCTTATCCATTCAGCCATCCTATGTCTTTTGATTGGAGCATTTAATCGATTTACATTTACTGTGATTATTGATAGGTGTGTAGTTATTGCCATTTTGTTATTTGTGTTACTGGTCTTTCTTAGTTAGTTTGTCCTTCTCTTCTGCTTAAAGAAGCCCTTTTAATATTCCCTGCAATGCTCGCTTGGTGGTAATGAATTCCCTTAGCTTATTCTTTTCTGGTAAGCTCTTTATCTCTCCTTCAATTTTAAATGATAACCTTGCTGTGTAGAGAAATCTAGGTTGTAGGTTATTGTTTTTCATCGCTTTGAAAACCTCCTGCCACTCCCTTCTGGCCTGCAAAGTTTCTGTAGAAAAGTTGGCTGATAGTCTTATGGGGGTGCCCTTGTAAGTAACTTGCTGCCTTTCCTTTGCTGCTTTTAGGATTCTATCTTTGTCCTTTACCCTTGACATTTTCACTATACTGTGTCTTGGTATGAGCCTGTTTTGGATCATCTTCGTGGGAACTCTCTGCACTTTCTGGGCTTGTATGTCAATGTCCTTTGCCAGGTTAGGTAAGTTTTGAGACATCATTACTTCAAATATGTTCTCAATTCATTGCTCCCTCTCTTATCCTTCTGGTATTCCTATGATGTATAGTTGTTGTACATCATGTTGTCGCCCGGCTCTCAAACTATTTTCAATGCTTTTCATTCTTTTTTCTTTTTGTTGTTCTGCTTAGATGATCTCTGCTATCTTGTCTTCTAAGTCACTGATTCAATCCTCTGCTTCTTCCAATCTGCTAGTAATTACATTGAGTTTGTTATTTAATTCAGTAATAGTGTTCTGTAGTTCTAGCTGGTTGTTTTTAATGATTTCTCTATTCTTCTTTATATTCTCATTAATTTCCTTGAACACTCTAATAATCAATTCTGAATTCTGTCTCTCTATTTACCTCTATTTCCTCTAGTTCCACTGATTCAGGAGGGTTCTTCTGTTCTTTTATTTGGGATGTGTTTCTTTGTTTCCTCATTCTGGCTTACTCTTTGTTCTTGCTTCAATGAAACAGGTAGATCCCCTAGGTCTCTCAGTCTTTTATGGGTGAACTTATGTGATGTGTGTCCTTCATATTTGAATTACGCAGTCTCCCTATTCTCCTGTGCATGTGTATCTGTGGTGTTCCTTCTGTTGTGTGCCTTCTCCTGTTGAGGTTGAGCTTTGATTGCTTTTGGTTTGTCAGTAGGTGGGACTGACTCCCAGCTGATTAGCTGCGAGGATCAGCAGTGTCCACAGTATATGAGCCATTGTGTGAGGGATGACCCCTCCGATGAGGAGGATTGGCCCCTTTAGGCTCTTATGCCTGTAGCGATTTCCCTTTGGGTGTGACTCACGTAAGTTAAACCCTGAAATGCTCTGGTTTTATCTAAAATTGGCCTCTGAGTATGATGATTCTTGTGTATCTTTGTGTGGGCCCAGCTGCAGAGTGATTTTTAGAGCAAAACAGTTCAACAAGTACAACTACCTCAGCCACCAAAGGAAACCAGATGCTCTCACATGTAAAGAAAAACAACCAACAACCTACACTGAACTTGTACAGAAATATCAAAAGTACAAAAGAAAAAACAAACAAAAACAAAACAACAACCACAAAAAAACAAAAAACATAAAATTAAACAAAAAAAATTACAAAATAAAAAATAGACTAAACATGAGTAACAAAATAGCAATGCAAAAAAAAATTTGCAGAAAAAAGGAAAGAAGGAGGAACAATAGAGCAGTGAAAAGAATGAAGAAATAAGGGAGAGAGTGAAGGGGAAAAAAGAAGGAAAGAAAGAAAAGAAAAATATATATATATATATATATTCAGATATATACAACCATATATATGCCTATATTAAAAGCTAAAAAATAATAATAATGAAATAGAAAACAAAAAACAAAACAAGCAACCAATAAGAAGAAAAAACCAGTGCTGTTCTTGGCTAAAATCCACCAAGCTCTCTCCAGGTTGTCCTCTGCTGTACAAAAATTCCTTGCATCTTGTGGGGGTAGAACCGGCCACCTGGCACCTATAGTGATCCTGGCAATGCAGGTCAATTGTAGATGAATGGGATTATGAGCTGTGATTGGTAGTTTTTACAAAGTCACTGTTGTTTCTGCTTTCGCCTTCCCCAAGACAGGCTGCACAACCAGAAGTCTCGATGTGTGTTTTTCGGCACTCTTTCCATGGAATGCTGTGATGGGTGTGAGAGTTCAGGGCTACAACCAGCCACTTGCTGGGGGCTTTTTTTTATTGTTTTATTTTTATTTATTCATTTTTAATTCTTTTATTGTGAAATAAACATTTTCTAAAATTAGTTTCAGGTATAAAACACTGCAATAATTATACCTTTTACTTTTCAGGTTAAACTCCTTCCTTCAATTCGCCACCCCACTGCCCCCCTATATCATACATATCTACCACAATTACTTTGAATCCCTTCCACAGTATACTACACATCTTGTGACTATCTATATATTCAATTACAGTTGGCATACAATATTATACAACATCAGCTTCAGGTGTACAGTGCAGTGATCAAACCTCTACTCCATCCATGAAGTGGTCTCCCTAACAAGACATCTGACCATCTGACACCCCACAAAATTTTTACACATGATTATATTCCGTGAACTGTCTTTCATATCTGTGTGGCAATATTGTAGTTCCCTATTTATGCTGTCTAATCCCTTCCCCTTCTCCTTCATCCACACCCCCTCCCAACTAGCAACCATCAGTTTTTCCTCTATATGTATGAGTCTGTTTCTGTTTACTTTGCTCATTCATTCAGTTTTTCAGAATCCACATATAAGTGAGATCATATGGTATTTGTCTTTCTCTGACTGACTTATTTCACTTAACATAATAGTCTCTAGGTCCATCCATATCAGTGCAGATGGTACGATTTCATTCGTCTTTATAGCAGAGTAATACTTCATTGTATAAATGTACCACAGTTTCTTTTTATTTTATTTTTATTATTATTATTATTTATTATTATTAGTTACAGATGTACAAAACAATACAATAGTTATTTTTTTACCCCTTACAAACTGACTCCCCCATCCTCCCTCCCTTGCCTTCCCACACCCGATATCATACATATCTATTACAATTCCATTGACTCTAAACCTACACTATATTCCACATCCCATGACTATACATGTGTTAAATTATAGTTGACATATAATATTTTTCAGTGGCAGCTTAAGATGTACAATGCAGTGGTAAGGCCACTACACCATCCATAAAGTGGTCTCCCTAAAAGGACATGCATCCCTCTGTTCCTCTAAAAAAAATATTTACAACATTATTGATTATATTCCCTAAACTGTCCCTTCTGTCTCTACAGTACTATTGTAGTTATCAGTTTATGTTGCCTTGTCCCTTCCCCTTCTCCCATCCCCATTCCATCTAGCCCTCATCAGTTTTTTCTTTGTGTCTCTAAGACTATTTCTGTTTACATTGCTCATTTATTCAGTTCTTTAGATTCCACATATAAGTGAGATCATATGGTATTTGTCTTTCTCTGACTCACTTATTTCACTTAACATAGTGTTCTCTAGATCTATCCATATCATTGCAAATGGTACGATTTCATTCTTCTTTATAGCAGAGTAATACTCCATTGGATAAATGTACCACAGTTTCTTAATCCAGTCGTCTACTGATGGGCATTTCAATTGTTTCCAAGTCTTGGCTATTGTAAATAGCGCTGCAATGAACATAGGGGTGAATATATTTTTTCGAATTAGTGTCTTGGATTTTTCATGATAAATACCTAGGAGTGGAATCGCTGGGTCAAAAGGTAGTTCCATTTTCAGTTTTTTGAGATACCTCCATACTGACTTCCATAGTGGCTGCACCAATCTACAATCCCACCAACAGTGCAGCAGGATTCCCTTTTCCCCACAACCCCTCCAACACTTGTTTGTTAATTTATTGATGATAACCATTCTGACTGGAGTGAGGTGGTATTTCATGGTGGGTTTTATTTGCATTTCCCTAATGATCAGTGAGGTTGAACATGTTTTCATATGCCTGTTAGCCATCTGTATGTCCTCTTTAGAGAAATGTCTTTTCATTTCCTCTGCCCATTTTTTAATTGGGTTGTTTGTTTTTTTGGTGTTGAGTATCATGAGTGTTTTATAAATTTTTGATATTAACCCCTTATCAGATATATCATTGACAAATATATTCTTCCATTCAGTAGGCTTCCTTTTTGTTTTATTGATGGTTTCCTTTGTTGTGAAAAAACTTTTAAGTTTGATATAATCCCATATGTATTTTTTCTTTTACTCCTCTTGCCCGCATGGATGTATCAGTAAAAATATTGCTCAGGGTAATGTCTGCAAATGTACTCCCTATATTATCTTCTAGGAGTTTTATGGTTTCAGGTCTTACATTTAAGTCTTTAATCCATTTTGAATTTCTTCTTCTATATGGCGTAAGGAGGTGGTCCAGTTTCATTTTTTTTGAAAGTGTCAGTCCAATTAACCAGCAACATTTATTAAAGAGACTATCTTTACCCCAGTGTAAGTTCTTGCTTCCATTGTCATAGATTAACTGTCCATATATACATGGATTTATTTCTCGGGTCTCTGTTCTATTCCACTGGTCTATGTGCCTGTTTTTATGCCAGTACCATACTGTTTTGATTACTGCAACCTTGTAATATGTTTTGATGTCTGGTAGCGTGATACCCCCGACTTTATTCTTATTTCTCAGGATTGCCGAGGCTATTCAGGATCTTTTATGGTTCCATATAAATTCTAGGATTATATTTTCTATTTCTGTGAAAAATGCCCTTGGTAGTTTGATGGGAATTGCATTAATCTATCTATTGCTTTAGGCACTATGGACATTTTAACTATATTAATTCTTCCTATCCATGAGCATGGTAGGTGTTTCCGTTTATTTGTATCTTCTTTGATTTCTTTCTTCAGTGTCTTATAATTTTCTGAGTACAGATCTTTTACTTCTTTGTTTAAACTTATTCCTAGGTATTTTATAATTCTTGAAGCAATTGTAAATGGGACAGTTTCCTTAATTTCTCCTTCCATTAGTTTATTATTGGTATATGCAAATGCCACTGATTTCTGAACATTGATTGATTTTATATCCTGCTACTTTACTGAATTCATCTATCAGTTTTTTTATGAAATCTTTGGGGTTCTCTATATACAGTATCATGTCATCTGCATATAATGACAATTTTACCTCTTCCTTGCCAATTTGGATGCCTTTTATTCCTTTTTCTCGTCTGATGGCTGTGGCTAGAACTTCCAGGTCTAGGTTGAATACAAGAGGAGAAAGTGGACAGCCTTGTCTTGTTCCTGATCTTAAGGGGCATGATGTTAGCTTTTCCCCATTGAGTATAATGTTAGCTGTAAGTTTATCCTACATGCCCTTATTATATTGAGATATGATCCCTGTATACCCAGTTTGCAAAGGGTTTTTAACATAAATAGCTGTTCGATTTTGTTGAATGCTCTTTCTACATCTATTGATATGACCATATGAATTTTATTCTTCATTTTGTTGATATGGTGTATCACATTAATTGATTTACGGATGTTGAACCAGTCTTGCATACTAGGGATGAAACCCACTTGACGATGATGTATGATCTTCTTAATATATTGCTGAATTCTGTTTGATAATATTTTATTGAGGATTTTTGCATTTATGTTCATCATAATATTGGCCTATAGTTTTCCTTTTTAGTTTTTTCTTTATCTGGTTTTGGATTCAGGGTGATAGTGGCATCACAAAAAGAATTTGGGAGCCTTCCCTCCTTCTGAATTTTTTGGAATAGTTTGAGAAGAATAGGTGATAGTTCTTTTTTGAATGTTTGATAAAATTCCTTTGTGAAGCCATCTGGTCCAGGGCTTTTGTTTGTTGGGAGCTTGTCGATTAGTGATTCAATTTCTTTGGTAGTAATCATACTCCTTAGATTTTCCGTTTCTTCTCCAGTTAGTTTTGGAAGGTTGTATGCGTCTAGAAAATTATCCATTTCTTCCAGATAGTCAAATTTGTTGGCATATTGTTGCTCATAGTGATTTCTTAGAGTTTTTTTGTATTTCTGTGATGTCTGTAGTTATTTCACCTCTTTCATTCCTGATTTTACTAATTTGAGTCCTCTTTTTTTTTTTTGATGAGCCTGGCTAGAGGTTTGTCAATTTTCTTTATCTTCTCAAAAAAACAGGTATTGGTTTCCTTGATCTTTTGTATTGTTTTTCTGTTCTCTATTGTTTATTTCCATTCTAGTTTTTATTATCTCCTTCATTGTAGTTCCCTTTCCTTCTTTTGCTGTTCTTTTTCCAGTTCCCTGGAATATATGGATAAACTGTTGAGTTGAGATTTTTCTTCCTTCTTTAGGTAGGACTGCACTGCTATGAACTTCCCTCCTGGGACTGCTTTCGCTGCATCCCAGAGGTTTGTGGTCGTGGTGTTTTCATTTTCATTTGTCTCAAGGTATCTTTTGATTTCCTCCTTGGTCTCATTTGTGACCCACTCACTACTTAGTAGCATGATATTTAGACTCCATTTCTTCTTATAATTTATTTCTAGTTTCATAGCATTGTGGTCAGAGAAGACACTTGAAATGATTTCAATCTTGAAAAGAATGTACAATCTGTAGCTTTGGGGTGAAATGCTCTGAATATATCAGTTAAATCCAGTTAGTTTAATGTATCATTTAAGGTTGGTGTTTCCACATTGATTTTCTGTCGGAAGGATCTGTCCATTGGTGACCGCGGGTGTTGAAGTCCCCTACTGTGATAGTGTTACTGTTGATCTCTGTCTTTATGTCTGACAATATATGTTTTATATATTTAGGGGCTCCTATGTTAGGTGCATAGATGTTTACCAGGGTTATGCCCTCGTGTTGGATCAATCCCCTCATTATTATGAAGTGTCCTTCTTTGTCCTTTGTTATATTCTTCAATTTAAAGTCCATTTTATCTGATATAAGTATCACTACTCCAGCATTTTTCTCAGTTCCATTTGCATGAAATATTTTACTCCATCCCTTTACTTTCAGCCTGTATGTGTCTTTTGATCTGAGGTGTGTCTCTTGTATACAGCATATGCTGGGGTCTTGCTTTCTTATGCATTCAGCCACCCTATGTCTTTTTATTGGAGCATTTACTCCATTTACATTTAGCATGATTATTGATAGGATTTATTGCCATTTTGTTATTTGTGTTCCTAGTCTTCCTTAGTTAGGTTGTTTTTCTCTTCTACTTAAAGAAGCCCTTTTAACATTGCCTGCAAAGCTGGCTTTGTGGTAATGAATTCCCTTAACTTATTCTTTTCTGGAAAGCTCTTTATCTGACCTTCAAATTTAAATGATAACCTTGCTGGAGACAGCAATCTGGGTTGTAGGCCTTTATTTTTCATCACTTTGAAAACCTCCTGCCACTCCCTTCTGGCCTGCAGAGTTTCTGTAGTAAAGTCAGCTGATAATCTTATAGGGGTGCCCTTGTAAGTAACTTGCTGCCTTTCCCTTGCTGCTTTAAGGATTCTGTCTTTGTCCTTAACCCTTGCCATTTTCACTATAATGTGTCTTGATATGGGCCTGTTTGGGATCATCTTGGTTGGAACTCTCTGCACTTTCAGGGCTTTTATTTCACTGTCCTTTGCCAGGTTAGGGAAATTTTCAGACATTATTACTTCAAATATGTTCTCAATCCCATGCTGCCTCTCTTCTCCTTCTGGTATTCCAATGATCTGAGGTTGTTGCATTTAATATTGTCTCCCAGCTCTCTTAAACTATTTTCAATGTTTTTCATTGTTTTTTCTTTTTGTTGTTCCACTTGGGTGATCTCTGCTATCTGTCTTCTAAGCCACTGATTCGATTTTCTGCTTCATTCAGTCTGCACGTCATTCCATCAAGTTTGTTATTTAATTCAGTAATTGTGTTCTTAAGTTCTTCTTTTTTGCTTTTCATGATTTCTCTATCCTTCTTTATATTTTCATTAATTTCCTTGAATCAGTGTTCTGAACTCTGTCTCCGATAGGTTGTTTACCTCTATTTCCTCTAGTTGCATTAATTCAGGAAGTATCTTCTGTTTGTTTATTTGGGTTGTGTTTCTTTGTCTCCCCATTCTGGCTTACTCTTTGTGTTTGCTTCAATATAACAGATAGATCTCCCAGGTTTCTCAGTCTTTTCTAGGTAAACTTATATGGTGTGTGTCCTTTATATTTGAATTAGTCAGTCTCCCTATTCTCCTGTGCGTGTATTTATCTGAGGTGGTCCTTGTGTTGTGTGTCCTCACCTGTTGAAGTTTTAGTTTTGTTTACTTTTGGCTTGTCAGTAGCTGGAATTGACTCCCATACTGATTAGCTGTGTGGATCAGCAGTGTCCGCAGTTTATGAGCTTTTGTGAGAGGGTTGACCCCTCTGATGAGACTTGAACCCTTTGGGCCCTTTGAGTGTGACTATTGTATGTCAAACCCAGAAATGCTCTGGTTTTAACTTCCTTTTGGGTGTGACTCTTGTATGTCAAACTCAGAAATGCTCTGGTTTTATCTAAAGTTGGCTTCCGGGTATGGTAATTTTTGTGTCTGTTTGTTTGGACCCAGTGCTGCAGAGTGATTTTAGAGCAAAACAGATCAAGAAGAACAACCTCCGCAGCCACCAAAGTCTCTCACATGTAAAAAAAAAAACAAAAAAAAACCATCAATCTGCAGTCAACTTGTACAGAAATATCAAACACACAAAAGAAGAAAACAAACAGAAACAAAGCAATAACCACACACACAAAAAGAACAGAAGAGGAAACACAATATAATATAAAATAAAAAATAGATTACACACGAGAAACCGAATAACTATACCAAAAAATTAAAATTAAAATTAAAAATTAAATATCTTTTTAAAAAGTAAAAATAAAAATAAAAAAAATAAAATTTGCAGAAAAAAGTAAAGGAAGAAAAGTATAGCAGTGAGAAGAATGAATAAAAGAAGGGAGAAAGTGAGGGTGGGGAAAAAAAGAAAAAGAAAAGAAAGAAAAAGAAAAAAAATATATGTTTGTCTACACACCCATATATATGGACATATATTCACCTATATACAACCATATATATGCCTATATTAAAAACTAGAAAATGATAAAAATGAAATAAAAATAAAACCCCAAAAAAACCAAGAGAAGCAACCATTAAAGGAGGAAAACAAACAAACAAACAAACAAAAAGACCCGTGTCGGTCTTGGCTAAAGTCCACCATGCTCTCTTTAGTTTGTCCTCTGCTGTACAAGAATTCCTGTGCGTCTAGTGGGAACAGAGTAGGCCACCTGATGCCTAGCGTGATCCTGGCACTGCAGGTTTGCTGTACTTGAGTGTGGTTGTGATGTGTGATTGGTCATTTTTACAAAGTCACTGCCATTTTGCTTTCACCTGTCCCAAGTCAGGCTGCACCCCCAAAGGCTCAATGAGTGTCTTTGGGCACCCTTTTATTGACAGCTGTGGAGAATGAAAGAGCTCCTCACTGCCAAAAGCCAGCTGCCAAGAGTGTCTTAATTAGTGCCTCAGCAGGTGAACCTGCCCTGCCTCCCAAGCCTTGCAGGAAAGGTGGGGGCGGGGTTGGTAGTCTCACTCTGTAGCCTTTACTGGGGCAGAAATTCTCGACCCCTTGCAGGTAGGAATATCTCTGTAGTCTGCCCGACCACTCCATTCCAGGGTCAGTTTAAGACTCTGGCTTGGCGGGGGCCAAAGTTTGTGGGAGTGCATGGGTTATTGGGGTTTTTTTTTTTTTGCTTTCTGTTCAAGGGAGGAGAAAAAGAAAAGAATGTAAAAAAAGAAAAAAAGACACAGTTCCAACACTGTTTTCAGCTAAGGCCTTTGCCTCATATGCTCCATCGCAGTTCCTGCTGCTCTCCCAAAGGGGCTGCCGGGGTTTAGGGGATTGCACACACCTGGCCGCGTCCCTCAGATCCCATCTCTCGGGGACCTGAGTCTCCGCCCGGCATGCGCTGCGTCTCCACGCACAAGTATTCTTTCTTCCCCTGCTCGCCTGGTTTCAGGCTTCTGCCTCAGAGCCTGCACTCCACAGGACCCGGTGGGCACAGAGACTAATACCTGAACTGGGTGGGTGCAGGGATTGATCTTGTCCTGTCGCTCTGTACCCTGCTTCCTGGGAACCCGGGGAGCTGTGGGTGCAGCTGTACGTCTCCCCTCTCTCCTCCCCCACTCGCACAGTCTGATGCTTCTTCCTCAGACCGCGGACCATCACACTCTTGCTATACTCTAGACGGGCCATGGGGCGCAGGGAGCGAGCAGTGGGAACACTCACCGATCTGCTCTCTGAAGCTCGGTGCCTCAGCAGCCGTGGGTGCCAGCTGCACCTCACGCCCGTCTTGCCGCCTTCTTCTGTACCAGTTTCTTAATCCAGTCATGAACCGATGGGCATTTCGGTTGTTTCCAAGTCTTGACTATTGTAAGTAGTTCTGCAATAAACATAGCGGTGCATATATTTTTTTGAATTAGCATCTTGGATTCTTCTGGGTAGATACCCGAGAGTGGAATTGCTGGGTCATAGGGTAGTTCCATTTCCAGTTTTTTGAAATCCCTCCACACTGATTTCCATAATGGTTGTACCAATCTGCAGTCCCACCAACAGTGCAACAGTGTTCCCTTTTTCCCACAACCTCGCCAGCACTTGTTGTTTGTTGATTTATTGATGATAGCCATTCTAACAGATGTGAGGTGGTATCCATTTTGGGTTTTATTTGCATTTCTCTGATGATCAGTGAGGTTGAACGTTTTTTCATGTGTCTTTTGGCCATTTGTCCTCTTTAGAGAAATGCCTCTTCATATCCTCTGCCCATTTTTAAATTGGGTTGTTTGTTTTTCTGGTGTTGAATTTCATGAGTGTTTTATAAATTTTGGGTATCAACCCCTTATCAGATATGTCATTGGCAAATATCTTCTCCCATTCAATAGGCTGCTTTTTTTTTGTATTGATGATTTCCTTTGCTGTGAAAAAATTTTAAGTTTGATATAATCCCGTATGTTCATTTTTTCTTTTATTTCCCTTGCCTGAGGGTATATATCAGTAAAAATATTACTAAGGGTAATGTCTGCAAATGTACTCCCTATGTTTTCTTCTAGGAGTTTTATGCTTTCAGACCTTACATTTAAGTCTTTAATCCATTTTGAGTTTGTTGTCGTATATGATGTAGTAGGTGGTCCATTTTCATTTTAGGCATGTGTCATTCCAATTTTCCCAGCACCATTTATTAAATAGACTATCTTTACTCCAATGAAAATTCTTGCTTCCATTGTCATAGATTAAATGACCATATATGGATGGGTTTATTCCTGGGCCCTCTATCCTGTTCTATTGGTGTATATGTGTCTGTTTTTATGCCAGAACCAACTGTTTTGATTACTGTAGCCTTGTAGTATGTTTTGATGTCAGGTAGTGTGATGCCTCCCTCTTTGTTCTTATTTCTAAAGATTGCCGTGGTGATTCAGGGTCTTCTGTGGTTCCATATAAATTTTAGGATTCTATGTTCTATTTCTGAGAAAAATGTCCTTGGTAGTTTGATCGGAATTGCATTAAATCTATATTTTACCTTTAGTAGTATTGACATTTTAACTATATTAATTCTTCCTATCCATGAACATGGGATGTATTTCCATTTATTTGAATCTTCTTTGATTTGTCTCTTCAGTGTCTCATAATTTTCTGTGTACAGGCCTTTTACTTCTTTAGTTAAATTTATTCCTAAATTTTTTATTGTTTTTGAATCAAATGAAAAGGGAATTGATTTCCTGAGTTCTTCTTCTGATAGTTTATTAGTGGTGTATACAAATGCAACTGATTTCTGAATATTAATTTTTTATCCTGCTATCTTATCAATTTCATTTATCAGTTCTAACAGTTTTTGTTGGAGTCTTTGGGATTCTCTCTATATAGTATCATGTCATCTGCATATAATGACAATCTCACTTGCTCCTTTCCAATTTGGTTGCCTTTTATTTCATTTCCTTATCTGATTTCTGTGGCCAGAACTTCCAAAACTATGCTAAATAGAAGTGGTGAAAGCGGGCAGCCTTGTCTTGTTCCTGATCTTAAGGGGAAAGCTTTTAGCCTTTCCCCATTGAGTACAATATTTGCTGTGGGCTTATCATATATGGCCTTTATTATGTTGAGATATGATCCCACTATTCCCACTTTGCTAAGAGTTTTCATCATAAGTGCCTTCTGGATTTTGTCAAATGCCTTTTCTTCATCTATTGATATGATCATATGATTTTTATTTTTCATTTTGTTAATGTGATGTATTACGTTAATTGATTTGCATATATTGAACCAACCTTCCATACCAGGAATGAATCCCACTTGATCATGGTGTATGATCTTTTTAAAGAGATGCTGAATTCGGTTGGCTAGTATTTTGTTGAGAATTTTTGCATCTATGTTCATTAGGGATATTGGCCTGTAGTATTCCTTTTTTGTAATATCTTTGTCTGACTTAGGAATCAGGGTGCTAGTGGCTTCATAGAAAGAGTTTGGGAGCCTTCCCTCCTTCTGTATTTTTTGGAATAGTTTGAGGAAAATAGGTATTAATTCTTTTTTGAATGTTTAGTAAAATTCACCTGTGAAGCCATCTGGTCTAGGGCTTTTGTTTGTTGGAAGATTGTTGATTACTGATTCAATTTCTTTGGCAGTAATCAGTCTGTTCAGAGTTTCTGTTTTGTTTTGGTTCAGACTTGGTAGATTTTATGCTTCTAGAAATCTATCCATTTCTTCCGGATTGTCGAATTTGTTAGCATATAGTTAGTTGTTCATAGTATTTTCTTAAAATTTTCTGTATTTCTGTGGTATCTGTTGTCACTTCTCCTCTTTCATTTATGATTTTATTAATTTGGGTCCTCTCTCTCTTTTTCTTGGTCAGTCTGGCTAAGGGTTTGTCGATTTTGTTTACCTTTCAAAAAACCAACTCTTGGTTTCATTCATCTTTTGTATTTTTTTTGTTCTCTATTTCATTTATTTCTGATCTGGTCTTTATTATTTCCTTCCTTATATTCCCTTTAGGCTTGTTTTGGTGTTCTTTTTCAAGTTCTCTTAGGTGTACAGACAGACTGTTGATTTGAGATTTTTCTTCCTTCTTTAGGTAGGCCTGCACTGCTATGAACTTCCCTCTTAGGACTAGTGTTGCTGCATCTCAGAGATTTTGGGTCATGGTGTTTTCATTTTTGTTTGTCTCGAAGTATCTTTTGATTTCCTCCTTGATCTCATTTTTGACCCACTCACTATTTAGTAGCATGTTATTTAGCCTCCATGTATTTGTGAACTTTCCAGATTTCTTCTTGTAATTGATTTCTAGTTTCATAGCATTGTGGTGAGAGAAGACACTTGATATGATTTCAATCTTCTTAAATTTGTTGAGACTTGTTTTGTGGCCTAACATGTGGTATATCTTGTAATATGTTCCATGTGTACTTGAAAAGAATGTATATTTTGTAGCTTTGGGTTGAAATGCTCTAAAAATATGAATTAAATCCAGTTGCTCTGAAGTGTCATTTACGGCCACTATGTCCGTGTTGATTTTCTGTCCATGGAGGATCTGTCCGTGGAGGATCTGTCCATTGGTGACAACAGGGTGTTGAAGTCCCCTACTGTGATAGTGTTACTATTGATCTCTGTCTTTATTTCTGTCAAAATCTGTTTTATATATTTAGAAGCTCCTATATTGGGTGCATATATGTTTACTAGGGTTTTGTCCTCCTGTTTAATGGACCCCTTTGTTATTATGTACAGTTCTCCTTTGTCATTTATTGCAGTCTTCATTTTAAAGTATAAGTTGTCCAAAATAAGTATTGCTACTCTAGCTTTTTTCTCATTTCCATTTGCGTGAAATATCTTATTCCATCCCTTTACTTTCAGTCTGTGTGTGTCTTTTGATCTGAGATGAGTCTCTTGTAGAAAGCATATGCATGGGTCCTGTTTTCTTATCCACTCAGCTACTGTGTGTCTTTTGATTGGAGCATTTAGCCCATTCACACTTAAAGAGATTACTGATAGGTGCATATTTAATGCCATTTTGTTATTTGTATTTCTTGTCTTCCTGGGTTAGCTTGTTTTCCCCTTTCTTCTGTTTCAAAAAGCCCTTTTAACATTTCCTGCAATTCTGGCTTGGTCGTAATGAACTCCTTAAGCTTATTCTTTTCTGAGAAGCTCTTTGTCTCTTCTTCGATTTTAACTGATAGCCATGCTGTGTAGAACAATCTTGGTTGTAGTACTTTATATTGTGTCACTTTGAATATGTCCTTCCACTCCCTTCTGGCCTGCAGAGTTTCTGAAGAAAAGTCAGCTAACTATTAATCTTATAGGAGTTCCTTTGTATGTAACTTGCTGTCTTTCTCTTGCTGCTTTTAGGATTCTGTCTCTGTCTTTAAACTTTGCCATTTTTACTGTGATATGTCTTGGTGTGGGCCTGTTTGGGTTCAGCTTGTTTGGAACTCTCTGCACATCCTGGGCTTGTGTGTTGATTTCCTTCACCAGGGTAGGGAAGTTTCAGTCATTATTTCTTTAAATACATACTCAATCCCTTGCTTCTTTTCTTCTCCTTCTAATATTCCTATGATATGAATATTGTTGCTTTTCATGTTGTCCCAGAGGTCTCTTAAACTATTTTCATTCTTTTTTCTTTTTGTTGTTCCAGGTGGGTGAGTTCTGCTATTTTGTCTTCTAATTCACTGATCCGCTCCTCTGCTTCATCTAATCTACCAGTGATTCCTTTGAATGTGTTCTTCATTGCAGTTATTGTATTCTTTAGCTCTAACTGGTTGTTTTTTATGGTTTCCCTACCCTTCTTTATGTCCTTAAATATTCTTATCATCAGTGTTCTAAACTCTGTCTCTGAAAGTTTGGATACCTCTGTTTCATTTAGTTCCATTTCTAGAGTTTTCTTCTGATCTTTTACTTGGGACATGTTTCTTTGTTTCTTCATTCTGGCTGTCATTCTGTGAATGCTTCGATGTATTATGTAGATCACCTAGAAAGAAGAGAAAAGAAAGAAAGAAAAAAATAGGTTGGTGTACTCTCCATCCTCTTTAATCTGCAGACCACTTGCTCAGGAATAGAGAGTCTCTGGGCGACTCAGCATGAGGTATTGGGGGGAAGAGCTTAACATGTTATGCGCCAGCCTCCCTCTCAGCCTTGCAGTGAGCTTTCTGCAATTAACTGCTGTGTGTTTTGGAACCATGCTCACTACCAAAATCTTCACAGGTTGTTGCAGGTTGTCTGCTGCTGCAAAAATCCCTCTGTGGTCTGCGGAGGTGGGAGCCAGGCACCGGGGGCTCAGGGTGCCTCTGGCAGCACATCTCCAGGTGGGCAGGGCAGGACCCAAGGCACCATTCGATATGGTCATTGGACGCCACCAAGTCAGAGCAGCATGCACTCTGCACCAGCAACCATAAACTCGCCAGGAAAGCCCCATCCGGATCACGCAGGTGCACAGCTCCCGTCCCAACACTCAGGAAAACTCCCAGTTTCAGGCTATCCAAATTAGCTGCTGGCAGATCAGGCAGAGCAGCCCAACAGACAATCTCTAGCCTGGCATCTCTGCATAAACAATGCGGAGAGTGGAGACCCAAGGCTGCTTACGCATTCCTGCGTCTCAGTGAGCAGCCTGATGGAGCTGGAGCACACTCACCTGGTGTTTCCCTGGCTATGAAGCACAAGCAGGGCAAAGGGTGGGGATCCAAGGCAGCTTGCACACTCCTGCGTCTCAGTGAACAGCCTGATGGAGCCTGATCGCAACCACCCAGTGTTTCCCTGGCTACACAGCACAAGCAATGAAGACAGTTGGAATCTAAGGCTGCATGCACATGCATTCCTGCTCCAATTTCACCAGATCAGTGGAGTCCTGGATCTGACCCTCTGTGAGTCCAACTCTGAAAAAATGGTGCCCTCCTTTATACTACTTGTGTGCAATCTCCACACCAGGGGAGCAATGGTCCCCAAACCTCCAGCTTCTGCACCAAGGTGCTCAGTTCAGTCCATCCCCACAGGCACCTGGGCCCGGCTCACACAGCTACTCCCTCCAACAGGAACTGGGTGAGTGCTCACCGGCGAGCAAGCCCATGCGCCAGCCTGACTGGTTCTCCAGCCTCCCTCAGCCTCACCATGTGGAGCAAAGAGTTCTCACTAATTTCTACTTTCAGCTATCATAGAACTCCTCTTCCTGACAAAGCAACTCTGGGCTAGTGAGCTCAGTGTGTGGTTGGAGGGTCTCTCCCCCAACTGGAGAAGCCTCCCCACCTCCGGGGCATCCCTCACAGGGCTTGCTCTCTCTCATCTTCTCCCCTCCTACCATATTTGACATGGCCTACTCTTTAGGTCCTTCGTTTAGGAGTTCTGTTCATCTAGTGTCCAGGGGACTTCCGAGGTTAAATGTTGTATAAATTTGTAATTTTGGTGTGATCGTGGGAAGCAGTTGGCACAGCATCCGTCTTTTGCACCATCTTACCAGAAGTCCCCAGGGTTCTTCTAGTGCCTCAGCAGATGAACCTGTCCTGCCTCCCAAACCATGCAGGAAAGGTGGGGGCAGGTTAGGTAGGCTTACTCTTTGAAGCCTCTTCTGGGGTGGAAATTCTCGACTCCCTGCAGGTAGGAATACCTCTGTAATCTTACCATACTCCTCCAAGCAGGGGTCAGCTTAAGACTCTAGCATGGAGGGGGCCAATGTTTCTGAGGAATGGTGGGGGTGGGTTCTTATTTCTGTGGTTGTGTTTTGCTTTCATTCCAAAAGAGGGGAACACACACACACACACACCAAAAAAAAAAAAAAACACCCCAAAACCGTCCCACCACTGTTTTGAGCTAGGGCCTCTGCCTCAGACACTCCAGCGGAGCTCCTGCTGTGCTCCTGGAGGGACTGCAGGGACTTAGGGGACTGTGCCCACCCTGCAGCTGCTCAGATATCTGCTCTGTTTCCTGGTGTCCTGCGTTTCCACAGCTGTAGGTTTGTGCTGCATCTCCCCGTGTCACGTTTTCCTCTTCCCCTGCTTGCCCCATTTCAGGCTTCTGCTTCAGAACCTGAGCCCTGCGGTGCTCCGGCTGAGCTCCCAGCTGGACTGGGTGGGCTCAGGGGCTGATCCCTGGACCGGGTGGGTGCAGGGATTGATCTCACCCTGTTGCTCCCACACTCTGTACTCTGTCTTCTGGGGACCTGGTTTTTCAGCCGCAGGTGCAACGATGGTATCTCTGCACGCTCATCTCCTCTCTCTCCTCCCCCACTCGCCCGGCCTGAGGCTTCTTCCTCAAACTGCAAACTGTCCCGCTCTTGCTGTACTCTAGGCGGGTCGGGGGACTCAGGGAGCGAGGAGTGGGAACACTCAGCAGTCTGCTCTCTGAAGTCCCGTGTCTCAGCAGCCACGGGTGTGGGCTGCACCTCCATGCATCTCACCTCCCTCTTCCCCCACTCGCCAGGTCTGCCCACCTTCCAGCAATCGTTGTGTGAGACTCTTAGTTGCTCTGTGTGATGTCCCTTTGAAGAGTTACAGAAATTCAAATTGTGGGTATTTCCAGGCGAGAACTCAGGGAGTCCTCCTCACAGCTGCCATCTTCTGGACCAGTTCTATTCTTAATTTCTTAAGGAACCTCCACACTGCCTTCCATAGTGGCGGCACCAATCTGCATTCCCACCAACATTGTACGGGGGTTCCTTTTTTCCCACAACCTCTCCAACACTTGTTATTTGTCTTATTGATGATAGCCATTCTACCTATTGTGAGGTCATACCTAATTGGGGTTTTTCTTTGCATTTGTCTGATGATTAGTGATGTTGAGCATCTTTTCATATGTCTATTAGCCATCTGTATGTCATCTCAAAATGGACCAAGGACCTAAACATAAGACCTGAAACAATAAATTGTATTGAAGAAAACATAGGTACTAAACTTATGGACCTTGGGTTTAAAGAGGATTTTATGAATTTGACCCTAAAGGCAATGGAAATAAAAGCTAAAATAAATGAATGGGACTATATCAAACTAAAAAGGTTCTGCACAGCAAAGGAAACTACTGACAAAGAGGCAACCAACTGAATGGGAGAAGATTTTTGCAAACTACACCTCCAATAAGGGGCTAATATCCAAAATATATAAGGAACTCATACAACTCAAAAAACAAACAATCCAATTTAAAAAATGGACAGAGGACCTGAATAGATATTTCTCCAAAGAGGATATACAGATGGGAAATTTTGAAATGAGAGATTACAACTGCTGGTTGGCCATCTTTGTTACTCAATGGTGAAGGCCAGTCTGAGAAAAAGGCCAACCCCAGTAAAGCAGGGATGACAGCAGGAGAAAGATTGCTGATGTCTTATTTGAGCACTTATATGCAACCCTGCTAATGGCTGCCTTAGCCTGCCTTTCATTTAAAAAGCAATGCATCCATTTTTTATTAAGGTAGTTTAAGTTGGATTGCTACCACTGATAACCAAGAGTCCTGGCTATTAACAAGTAGATGATAAAGTTATCAGTCATCTTATTCATTTTTAAATCAAACACTTAAAAATATAAGTATATTCATTTTGATAATGAGAGGGAAAAAAAGCCAAAACAGTAAATGTTATGGGAAACTAATTCATTTTCTTGTCAGTCAACAACATTCATTAATTATACCTGGTAAAGTTAGAAAAGAAATAGGAGTGGTGGTTATAATGCCCAAAGAAATAGAAACTAGAAAAACATATAGTACAATGAGATAAATAAAGCCAAGGGTAAGAAGTACTTCAGAGAATATTCCAGCATTGTCTAGGAGGTTATACTCAATTAACAGTAAGATGAACCCTCCTAATGATGAGGTTCTGTGACTTTTTAAAATTCTAAAATAGTAAACAAATGCAATTATGTTGAAGAAATATATAAGTAAATATAAATAATATCAAGGATAAGAGTTTTGTAGAATAAGGAGTACAAAAAGGTGGTAGGCATTCAGTTGGCTTTTGAAAGAGAGAAGGTCTTGAGTTGTTAGAGAAGTTATTTTTCTTCCACGACATTTTGTATTTAATGATCTTATCACAGCTTCAACTTTCATGGATTGATACAGTCCATGTTAGAATATCTAATATTATAAATATTCTTGTTAAGTAGCTATCATATACTTTAAAACTTCTGAGAATATTGCATTTTTAATTTGGCTTTACTGTAAGGAAACACTGTTGAGCTCTAAAATATAAACAACATGATTAGATGGATATAGACATACAGTGCAGGTGAAAATTGGACAGAAAAGTAACAACAATAACCACATCAGTGTTTCTTAACCAGAGGTTCACTTTAGAATCACCCACGGAGCCTGTGAAAATCATTTAGTGAAAGACTGTAACTAACCCCATTGCTCCTCATCATTAAATCTGAGATGTGTTCTAGGAGTTTTTATGTAAAGCCTCACAGATGATTCTGATGAATAACATTAATGTTGTTTGAAAATAACTGGGCTATATTTCATGCAAATGGTACTGAGAAAAAAGCTAGAGTAGCGATAATTATATCAGATAAAATGGATTTTAAATTGAAGAATATAACAAAGGACAAAGAAGGACACTTCATAGTAATGAAGGGATCGATCCAACAAGAGGACATAACTCTAGTAAACATCTATGCACCTAACATAGGAGCCCCTAAATATATAAAACAGATATTGTCAGACATAAAGACAGAGATCAACAGTAACACTATCATAGTAGGGAACTTCAACACCGCGTTGTCACTAATGGACAGATCTTCCAGACAGAAAATCAATGTGGAAACAGCGACCTTAAATGACACATTAGACCAGCTGGATTTAACAGACATTTTCAGAGCATTTCATCCCAAAGCTACAGAATATACGTTCTTTTCAAGTGCACATGGAACATTTTCTGAGATAGACCACATGTTAGGCCACAAAACAAGTCTCAATAAATTTAAGAAGATTGAAATCATTTCAACTGTATTCTCTGACCACAATGCTATGAAACTAGAAATCAATTATAAGAAGAAATCCAGGAAGCTGAAAAATAAATGGAGGCTAAACAATATGCTACTAAATAGTGAGTGGGTCACAAATGAGATCAAGGAGGAAATCAAAAGATACCTCGAGACAAACGAAAATGAAAACACCACGACCCAAAATCTCTGGGATGCTGCGAAAGCAGTCCTAAGAGGGAAGTTTATAGCAGTGCAAGTCTACCTAAAGAAGGAAGAAAAATCTCAAATCAACAGGTTATCCTTACACCTAAGGGAACTGGAAAAAGAACAGCAAAAGAGGCCCAAGGGGAGTACAAGAAAGGAGATAATAAAGACCAGAGCAGGAATAAACAATATAGAGAACAGAAAAACAATTCAAAAGATCAATGAAACCAAGAGCTGGTTTCTTGAGAAGATAAACAAAATTGACAAACCTCTAGCCAGGCTCATCAAAAAAAAAAAAAAAAGAGAGAGGACTCAAATTAGCAAAATCAGGAATGAAAGAGGGCAAATGACTACAGACATCACAGAAATTCAAAAAATTCTAAGAAATTACTATGAGCAACTATATGCCAACAAATTTGACTATCTGGAAGAAATGGATAATTTTCTAGAAGCATACAACCTTCCAAAGCTAACGCAAGAAGAAACGGAAAATCTAAATACCCTGATTACTACCAAGGAAATTGAATCAGTAATTGACAAGCTCCCAAAAAACAAAAGCCCTGGACCAGATGGCTTCACAAGTGAATTTTATCAAACATTCAGAAAACAACTATCACCTATTCTTCTCAAACTATTCCAAAAAATCCAGAAGGAGGGAAGGCTCCCAAACTTTTTTTATGAAGCCACTATCACCCTGATTCCAAAACCAGATAAAGACATCACAAAAAAAGGAAAACTACAGGCCAATCTCCCTGATGAATATAGATGCAAAAATTCTCAATAAAATATTAGCAAACAGAATTCAGCAATATATTAAGAAGATCATACATCATGATCAAGTGGGATTCATCCCTAGTGCACAAGGCTGGTTCAACATCCGTAAATCAATTAATGTGATACACCACATCAACAAAATGAAGGATAAGGATCACATGGTCATCTCAATAGATGCAGAAAAAGCATTTGACAAAATCCAACAGCCATTTATGTTAAAAACCCTTAGCAAAGTGGGAATACAGGGATCATATCTCAACATAATAAAAGCCATATATGATAAACCTACAGCTAACATCATTCTCAATGGGGAAAAGCTAAAACCATTCCACTTAAGATCAAGAACAAGACAAGGCTGTCCACTTTCTCCTCTTTTATTCAACATAGTGCTGGAAGTTCTAGCCACAGCAATCAGACAACAAAAAGAAATAAAAGACATCCAAATTGGCAAGGAAGAAGTAAAATTGTCATTATATGCAGAAGACATGATACTGTATATAGAGAACCCCAAAGACTCCATCAAAAAACTATTGGAACTGATAGACGAATTCAGTAAAGTAGCAGGATATAAAATCAATGTTCAGAAATCAGTGGCATTTGCATATACCAATAATAAACTAATGGAAAGAGAAATTAAGAAAACTGTCCCATTTACAATTGCGTCAAGAACTTAAAATACCTAGGAATAAATTTAACCAAAGAAGTGAAAGATCTGTACTCAGAAAATTATAAGACACTGAAGAAAGAAATCATAGAAGATACAAATAAATGGAAACACCTACCATGCTCATGGATAGGAAGAATTAATATAGTTAAAATGTCCATACTGCCTAAAGCAATATATAGATTCAATGCAATTCCTATCAAACTACCAAGGGCATTTTTCACAGAAATAGAAAATATAATCCTAAAATTTATATGGAATCTTAAAAGACCCAGAATAGCCTCAGCAATTCTGAGAAATAAAAACAAAGTCGGTGGGATCACGCTACCAGACATCAAAACCTAATACAAGGCCACAGTAATCAAGACAGTTTGGTATTGGCATAAAAACAGGCACATCGATCAGTGGAACAGAACAGAGAGCCCAGAAATAAATCCAGGCATTTACTGACAGTTAATCTATGACAAGGGAAGCAAGAATTTACACTGGAGTAAAGATAGTCTATTCAATAAATGGTGCTGGGAAAATTGGACTGACACATGCAAAAAAATGAAACTGGATCATCTCCTTACGCCTTATACAAGAACAAATTCAAAATGGATTAAAGACTTAAATGTAAGACCTGAAACCATAAAAATCCTAAAAGAAAATATAGGGAGTACATTTGCAGACATTACCCGGAGCAATATTTTTACTGATACATCCCTACGGGCAAGGGAAGTAAAAGAAAAAATGAACATATGGTATTATATCAGACTTAAAAATTTTTTCACAACAAAGGAAACCATTAATAAAACAAAAAGGAAGCCTACTGAATGGGAGAATATATTTGCCAACGATATATCTGATAAGGGGTTAATATCCAAAATTTATAAAACACTCATGAAACTCAACACCAAAAAAACAAACAACCCAATTAAAAAATGGGCAGAAGATATGAAGAGACATTTCTCTAAAGAGGACATACAGATGGCCAACAGGCATATGAAAAAAAGTTCAACCTCACTGGTCATTAGAGAAATGCAAATAAAAACCACCATGAGATACCACCTCACTCCAGTCAGAATGGCTATCATCAACAAATCAACAAACAACAAGTGCTGGTGGGGCTGTGGGGAAAAGGGGACCCTGCTGCACTGTTGGTGGGACTGCAGATTGGTGCAGCCACTATGGAAGTCAGTATGGAGGTATCTCAAAGAACTGGAAATAGAGCTACCGTTTGACCCAGCAATTCCACTCCTAGGTATTTATCCTGAAAAAACCAAGACACTTATTCAAAAAAAGTTATGCACCCCGATGTTCATAGCAGCACAATTACAATAGCTAAGGCTTGGAAACAACCAAAATGCCCGTCAGTAGATGACTGGATTAAGAAACTGTGGTATATTTATACAATGGAGTATTACTCCGCTATAAGGAAGAATGAAATCGTGCCATTTGCAATGATATGGATGGACCTAGATACTATAATGTTGAGTGAAATAAGTCAGTCAGAGAAGGACAAATACCATATGATCTCACTCATATGTGGAATCTGAAAAACTGTATGAATGAGCAAAGTAAACAGAAACTGTCTCGTAGATATAGAGGAAAAATCAGGGTTGCTAATTGGGAGACGAATGGGGATGAGGGAGAAGGGGAAGGGATTAGACAGCAAAAATAGGCAACTACAATATTGCCACTGGGATAGGAAAAACAGTTTGGGGAATATAATTAATAATGTTGTAAATATTCTGTGGAATGTCAGATGATCATAGGTCTTGTTAGGGAGACCATTTCATGGATGGAGTAGAGGTTTGATCACTGCACTGTATGACTAAAGCGGAGGTTGTATACCTACTGTAATTGAATATATATAGATAGTCATGGGATGTGGATTATACTGTGGAAGAGAGTCAGAGGAAGAGTAATAGATATATATGATATGGGGGGGAAGTGGGGTAGTGAATTGGGGGTGGGGGGTTGTCACTTTGATGGGTAAAATGTATAACTATTGCACTGTGTTGTACACCTGAAACTAATTAAAAATAAAAAAAATAAAAATAAAAAAGACAATAACTGGGCTAGAGGTAATTCAACAACTTAATTTGGGTTAACCTTTATATTCAGCAATACTACTAGACGTATATGTACAACATCCCTAAGTATGCTTTTGAGGGATCTGCAAAAAAGCACCCCATGATCATATGCATATTATCACAGTAAAAACTACGAAACACAAAAAACATTTTAAGAGTTTAATCCTGTATTTTTAAAACTTGACTATGAAACCTTTCAGTAATGTTATACCAATTATCATCCTACTGAATCAGTTTCCACGGAAACAAATATGAATAGAAAATCTTGTGAGGGACTCTCAAATATAACTGTGTTGACTTGAAAATTAAGGTATTTTTCACTTAAAACCTAGGAACTTGATCATTAACTACAGGGTCAAAACAGTTAGAAAGATGTTTATTTTTAAACTCTTCTCTCTTCCATAATACTTTTTAACTAGCCAATAGAATGTAATGTTCAGTGTCAAAATGACTAGAAAGAAATTCAAGGAAAGCAAAATTATAGTTGCCTCTCTCAACTTTTAGCTAACAGAATAATCCAGAGTATTAAAAATAACATATTCCCCACAAAACACACAGGTATAACACACAGTGTCTAAAAACTTAATGGGGGAAGTTCAAGTTTTCTTCTTGTTAATAAATTTTATTTAAAATGGCAACTTTTGTTGCACTACAGCTTATAACTTCCTAGATTAGAAAATATGACTTTTTAAGAATTACGTGCATTGTAAAGGATCAAAACTAATAGGCCAGAAACAGGCTATTTCTGAAGTGTCAGGAAAGTGACATGAAAATGGGTTAGTTACTATGGTATTTGTCTTTCTCTGACTCACTTATTTCACTTAACATAATGTTCTCTAGGTCCATCCATATCGTTGCAAATGGTACGATTTCTTCCTTCTTTACAGCTGTGTAATACTCCATTGTGTAAATGTACCACAGTTTCTTAATCCAGTCATCTACTGATGGGCATTTCAATTGTTTCCAAGTCATGGCTATTGTAAATAGTGCTGCATTGAACATAGGGGTGCATATATTTTTTTGAATTAGTGTCTTGGGTTTTTCAGGATAAATGCCTAGGAGCCTAGGAGTGGAATTGCTGGGTCAAAAGGTAGTTCCATTTCCAGTTTTTTGAGATACCTCCATACTGATTTTCGTGGTGGCTGCACCTATCTGCAATCCCACCAACAGTGCAGAAAGGTTCCTTTTTGCTCCACAGCCCCGCTAGCACGTCTTGTTTGTTGATTTATTGATGATAACCATTCTGACTGGAGTGAGGTGGTATCTCATTGTGGTTTTTATTTGCATTTCCATAATGATCAGTGAGGTTGAACATTTTTTCATGTGCTTGTTGGCCATCTGTATGTCCTCTTTAGAGAAATGTCTCTTCATTTCCTTTGCCCATTTTTTAATTGGGTTGTTTGTTTTTTTGGCGTTGAGTTGCATGTCTTTTTAGGGAGACCACTTCATGGATGGCATAAAGGCCTGACCACTGCACTGTACATCTATCTGAAGCTGCTGTTGAATAATATTATATGTCAACTATAATTTAACACATATATAGTCATGGGATGTGGAATGTAGTGTGATGATGGAGTCAATGGAATTGTGATAGTTATGTATGATGTTGGGGGTGGGGGTAGGGTATTGGGGATGGGGGAGTCACTTTGTAAGGGGTGACAAAATAACTATTGCATTGTTTTGTACATCTGTAACTAATAATAATAATAATAATAATAATAATAATAATTTTTAAAAAGTAAAAAAAAAAAAAGAAAATGGATTAGTTACTAACCCACACTCTCCAGATAACAAAGATCTTACTACTTCTCCCAGCAATACTTCCTTGTTGTCTCATCCTTCATATAATGTTATGTAGTGTTTCAAAGCAACAGCTTTTGGAGTTTCTGCCATGTTCAAAAGTTTTCATGTGGGTTGCTTTTATACGTACATCTCTGAATCTTCTTGAGCTGTACTTGTTATTTTGGTGTGTGTATGGGTTCCAGTTTTGCACAGATACTTGAGGGTTACAGTTTTCTGGGTATCTGTGAATAAAGTTGATGCTCTATTTCCTGCTGTCCTACAACTTCCATAAGGAAAAGTGTAACTTCAAAGCATTATCTCCAGAGTATGTAATTCTTCCTTTTTGAAGAAATAAATTTTTTTGACATCAGATCAGTTTTTGGTGTTTTTTTTAAATTTTGTATGTTTGGGTCCCAGATATTATTATTCAGGGTTTCACCTTATTTACAAAACTTTCTAGAGGCTTGGAGACCTTCAAATGCTCAGTATTGGTGGCAGTATAATAAAATGATGAAATCATGGGTATGTATGATTAAAATACTATTTTCTTTTAATTAAAACTTATTGGGGTGACAATGGTCAACAAAACTACATAGGTTTTAAGTGTGCAATTCTGTAATACATCATCTATATATCACATTGTGTGTTCACCACCCAGAGTCAGTTCTTCTTCCACCACCATGTATTTGACCCCTTTACCCTCTTCTACTATTTACTAATGCAGTATGTATGCTACTGTGATAATATATTTCCCAAATGCTCATTTTAATTCTATTTCATTTTATTAATGCTTCACTATTTATTAATGGGATAGTCTATGGAAGTGTTTCAGCAACATTACTTTGGCTTTTCCCAAGTTTAACCTAGACTGTTTGTTTCAATGTAATTTTTACCTTTAAATAATTATGCCTTTAAATATTTTGATATTCTCTCTCTCTCTCTCTCTCTCTCTCTCTCTCTCTCTCTCTCTCTCTCTCTCTCCACACACACACACACACACACACACACACACACACACACACACACAATTTGAAACCCTGGCTATAAAAAAGAATAACAGGACAAAATAATTTTTTAAAAATCCCACCAGGCTATTATCAATTCTCTTAGAGCACTCTGAAGGTTTCTGTCAGCCTCTTGTTGCTTTCATATTCCAATATTACTGAAGTGTTTTTGTAACTGAATATCCCCATACTATAGAAGCTGTGAACTATGTCTCTAACTTAGTAACTTTTTCTTCTCTATATATTATTGTTTATATCAAGTGTGATATCTTTGGCAATAAATTTTAATGGACAGGTATTAACTTTCAGTAGTGGACTGCATATAGTGACAATGCTGAAAAGAATTGCAACATTATGTTCCTGAATTAATCTGCCAGTTCAACCCAGTAATTGACATGCATACTAAAACACTGATGTGAATTGAAAATAAAAATAACTACACTTGACAGATATAATAGTTTCAGTGATTTCAAATTAACCACATCCCACTGATCACAAGTGAAGAATGTGTACTTTCCCCTGCAATGAAATGTGCTCTGGGGGCTCATTAAACATAGTGGAGTAAGTAAATTCAGAGTACAGCAATTGAAGCTGTGGAAGAAAGAGTGACAGCTACTTAATGTTTCTCAAAGTTTTACATAAAGATATCACAAGCGTTTTATATGTTATTTTTCTCTTTTCAATTTTGGAACATTATAAGCTGAACACTGGATTGTGTAGTAATTTTAAAACATGATATAGCTCTTAAGAAAAAGTAGTCACAACAAAGATGCATCAACTGCTTTAAAAAAGAGTAAATAACATGCCTTTTTACATTAAAAACAATTTAGATGTAACATAATCACAACCTTGGTTCTCTTCTTTTCTTCTAAGAATTTATGTGACAATTATTATGTGAATTATTAAACCTCCTTAGTTTTTATGTTGAAACTATAAACATCTTGTTTTATGCATTTATGTATACTTCTGTTTTAGGGCATTTAAATATTGTTAAAACATTTTTCAAAAAATTGGAAATATTGAAGTATTTAAAAATTAAACCAAAACAAGAGGCTTTTTATTCCAGAAAAAAAAAATGGGCTAAATTCAAGTTCATGCTGAGGAACAGGAAGTAGTTATATAAACGGAGTCTTCAGCCTTCCATTTTATCTAATGTGAATATAATTGGCAGCAGAATGTCTATTCAGGGAATGAAGTTAGCAAGGCTATTTGGTATTCAAATCAGGTAAGATTTCTCATGGGTTATGATTTATCACTCATTTCTAAAATATAAGTAGTTGTTTTTATTGATTATGAAGAAATGGTTCAACCAAATTCTCCCTAATGAACACAGCATGTAAAGAACATGAATATATAATGGTTATTTGATTTAATTAATTCTCCATGAGAATTGACTTTCAGGCATTTTAGGTTTGTGGCCAAATTTATCTACCCTCATCAAGCCACTGGAACAGCATATGAGTGACTATGATTGATTCTGTCCCTCTTTAATTCAGTAAACAGTAACTGGTTCTTGGTATTTGCTAGCTAATCTTCAAGATCAGGGGTCGGCAAACTGCGGCTCTTTGAGTACATTCAGTCTCAAAAGTTTGCTGACCCCTGGAAGAGCCAATCCTGTCCCTCACAACAATTGAAAAATTATTCGAGGGCTGGCCGAGTGGCGCATTGGTTAAGAGCTGGTTTTCGGATGCCAGCAGCCCCGGTTCGGATCCCACATATGAGGGCCAGTGACACTGCCCTCTACAGCTAACAACAGCTCCACCTGGAGCTGGGCTGTGCAAGTCCCGGCGACAGTGTAGGCTGCAGCCCCTGCTGCAGTGGGCTGCTATAGGCTACAGTGAGTGGCCAGCAGCAGCGTGAGTGGCCAGCAGCCAGCATGAGCTGCCAATAGCCACAGTGAGCGACCATCCAGAGGCCAGTGACCAATCTGCCTCATCCGGGAAGAACGCAATGACGATACCAACATGGGCCAGTGACGCAACGTCCTCCGCAACTAGACTGAAGAACAAGAAGACAGCAACTTGTCTGTTCCCCTTCCCCGATTCCCCAACGCTGTTCCCCTCCCCAAATTCCCCAATAAAATCTTTAAAAAAAAATTATTCGAGAGCCATAAATATATTTTTACATAATCACCATTATGTGAATAATATCCTTTAAAAATCTTTATAAATGAAACTATGATAGTTTTATTTTCATTTTCAATTTTACTTCAGAACCACACACTCGTGGGCCACAGTTTGCTGACTCCTGGTGGCTCTTCCATATCAAAAGTTTTCTGAGCCCTGTTCTAGATGTTGATAAAAATACATACCAAAATATTTTCTCTAGGTTCAAGAGAAAAGTCCTATAAATACAGCATTGAAAAGTGGTATAATAGAGAAATCCTCCCACAGATGTTGGGAGTCCAGAGGATCACATGTCAGTGAAATTTTGGAAAAATCATCTTCTGTAAGAGCTGAAGGCTCAGATGAGTAATTTATGAGAAGAGGGTATATGGAGGCATTCTAGGGAGGAGTCTTGGGATATTCAAAGACATAGAGGTAGCAAGGAACATGATCCACTTGGAAAACCGTGTGTGGGTAACATATCATATTGGGCTGTGTGGAGGTAATAAGACCAGAAAGACAGGCAAAGAGAAGAATATAAAGGTGATTTTTTATCTTAATGTTTTGCAAAGGAATTTTTAATGCATATATTAATTCATTTGTATTTCAACATATATTTTTATGCCATTCATTGTTCCTGACAATGGGGACAGGATGGCAAAAAAGTTATGGATACCATATGCGTATTGTTTATTTTTATAGGAGAGGCAGGTAACATATATACTTGTACAGGGAAATTGTAGAGTGTAATGGAAGACAATGGGACAGAGCCTTCAGATCATTCATTTCTATAGAAGATTAATATTCAAGGACAGATCTAAAATCTACATGAGGATTAGCTAGATGAATGGGGATGAATAGTGGTGAGAGTGTTCTAGAAAGAGGGAACAGGGCCAGCTGAGTGGAGCATTAGTTAAGAGTTGGCTTGGGACGCCAGCTCTGAGCAGCAGGACCCCTGTTCAGATCCCACAAGTGGGCCAGTAATGCTGCGCCCTCTACAGCTAAGATGGTGAACAATAGCTCAACCTGGAGCTGGGCTGCCATGAGTTGCTGGGGACAGTATAAGCCGCAGTGTGGCTTGCCAGCAGCTGGTGTGCACTTTTGTGAGCCACTGTGAGCTGCCGAGAGCGGCTGTCCAATGGCCGGCGAACGACTGCCTCACCTGGGAAGAGCGCAATGATAATACCAACATGGGCCAGTGAAGTGATGTCCTCCACAACTAGACTGAAGAACAAAAGGGCAGCAACTTGTCTGTTCACCTTTACCAATTCCCCAACGCTGTTCCCTTCCTCCAATTCACCCAATAAAAAATCTTTAACAAAAAAAGAAAAAAGAAAAGAAAGAGGGAACAGCACATAAGAAGGCTTGGAGGCAAGTGGGCACAGAACATGCTCGGGGAACTGAAAGAAGTTCTGTATGGCTGATGCTTAGAAGATTAGTGGAACATACAAACGTGAGAAATAAACTTGAAACAATAGGAAAGGATTAGGCCACACAAGCCTTGTTTACTTATAAAAACTCTTTGAGGCAGCATTATGGTTAAAAGGGTTAAATGAAACAGAAAAAACAATTAGTATTTATACTAGCATTATCTAATTAGGATGTGACAATAACTTTGATTAAAGCAACAATGATGGAAATGAAGAAAAATGAACAGAATTGTAAAATATAATGGATGAAGAATTGACTGATTTTAATCATTGACTAGACACGAAGAAGGATAAGAATGAATCATGGATTATGCCTAGAATTCTGATTTGGGTAACTGGGAGAATGTGACATTCACTTAAACAAGGGTCAAAAGATAAGTTGCATCCATGGGCAAATGGTAAGTTTACAGCCACCACAAGCTCACCAAATCCCAAATTAAACACATCAGTGTAAATGTCCAGTAGGCATTTGCAAACATGAGTCTGAAATTCTGGAGAGACTTATAGGATTGGGAAAGAGGTTTGAAAGCACTATGGAGATGTCAGTTGAAAGAGAGAATAACAGTGTTTATGAAACTGGATTAGGATAAAATCTGAAGGAACACAAATATTATAGAGAACCCTGTAAAGGAAACAATTATAGCCAGAGATAGGATGAGGATCAAAAGGATACAGACTCATAGGCCTAAGGATTGGAGTATTTCAACAGTATCAAATGCTACAGAAATAAACTGAGAAAGGAATATTGGATCCAACAATAATCTTTTTAAAAAATAGTTTCTATTATATAATGGATAGGGATGAATAGTGCAGAGAGTGTTCCAGATTGAGGAAACAGCACATAAGAAGGCTTGGGGACAAATGGGCATAATAAATGCTTGTGGGACTGAAAAAATTCCTGCATGGCTGATGCTTAGATTAGTGGAAGAGACAAACATGAGAAATAATCCTGGGACAACAACCAGAGTGCAACAAATTGATGTAGGTTTGTGGAGTGACTGAAAACTACAAATATAATTCTTTCAAAATGCTATGTTACAAGAGGGAGAAAGAGAGAACAGGTAGCAGGCATTCCATGTGGATCAATAACATTTTAGTGGATTATTTCAGATGAGAGGGACTTAAACATGTATACATATTGATGGAAAGGAGACAGTAGAAAAGGAAAGGTTAAAGGTAAAGGGTTGATTTACATGGGTGTGGTTGCTTTTAGAGATGAAAAATTTGAAGCTAAGTACAGTGAAACATAAGTGCCTGCTGTTAGGGAGGAAATAGGAGGCTCACAGAAAGAAATAATAAGTGTGGTTCCTCCCACCTGGAAGGTTCAAGGAAGGGCACTCTCAATTTATTTGGGTGGAAGCTTGGCTAGAAGATGGGTACTTTTCAGCATTATATAATTATTATTTTATAAGTAGTATCATAAAAGTCATGTTAAGGAGTAGGAAATTATTTTTTCCATTAGCCTAATGTAGACTGAAGTAGATGGTCTTTGGGTGAAAAAAACAACAACAAAAAACCTCATGTTTATTGAGTGAATGTATAATCGTCATATGGTAATTCAAGAAGTAACCTGGCCACAACAGTGGCATATGTACAAAGATATCTATTGCCCTGTCTCCAAGAGAAATTGAAGTCACTCTCCCTTGATAAGAAGAATAAGAAACCTGGGTAGGTGAGGATTCCAAACCACTTGCAACTGATGCAAAAGTTTGTGATACCCAAGGAAAGATGGAGACTTGTATTCCAACTTCTATTGTACTGATAGAAGAGGAGGGCTTAAATAAAGGACTGAAGAAGTAAGAAAATACACTGGGTTGGGAATGAGGCAAGACAAGTACACTAAGAAAATGGCCAGCCCTTCCAGGACACAATGTGAGGTGTTTCACTCGTTACACAAGTAATAAGCGAGTATATCTGACACCTGCAGCTGGAGAAGAACAAGAACCAGTCTCATCTAGTAAGGTTAATCCACTTGACCAGGACTGACCTTTAGATACTTATAATGTCATTATAATCTTATTTACATTTCATGACTCCCATCATGCATCTGACGCCATGACAGTTCTGGGGGAACCAAATAAGGAAGTCGAAGCAGAAAATGGAGGGTCCCAGCCAGGTGGAGATGAGTGAACCAAGTCAATGAGATGTCACCAGTTCCACCTTGGAGGGATATTGCTGGTGGGACATAGGTAAGGGCCCCTTTCTTTTTCTTTCTTTCTTTTTTTTTTAAACTGAGCCATCTTGCTACCTGTTGGCAGCTCAACTGCAACTCAGCTCAGGCTGGCATCGAACCGCCATTGCTCAGAGCTCAGCTCGCACTCTTGAGCAAGCTCTTAACCAACTGAGCCACTCGGCCTGCCCTTCCACCTCTGAGGGATAAATATCCCTGATCAGGACTTCCTCCACATGACTTGCTTTTTGAGTTTGTCTGCACTTCCCTCACAAGTATGTACTTACTCTTCAATAAACTCCCTGTGCTACCTTGCATCTGTCTCTCTTTTGAATTCTTTCTTGCACGGAGACAAGAATCTGGTCACTGCTGCTCCCAGTTGAGTGTTTTTTGGACATCCCCATGAGCTACTGGTGACATCTCTGATGACTACAAAGTGACATCTTCACCAGTGCCTGGACAGATTTTCCCAAGGTAAGAACAAAGCCACTTGTCTTTCACTTTGTTTTCAAGACTAATTTGAAAGACTTTAGCTGCATTGCAGGTATGGGTCAAGCACTTAAGAAGGTGCAGCTGCTTGAAGCTTCCCATGACAGGATAAGTTGGTCATGGATTGGGTTAGGCTGGCTCTAGGCATTCCTGCCAACGTCAAGACAATATCCATGCAACAAGGTAGACAGTTCCACAATCATACAACTCTTTCCCCTGTGGCAATTTCCAATATCAGGATTAGCATGGCTTCCCGAGCCAGCTGCCTCGACTTTTCCTTTTTTCATCTGATCCCTCTGCCTGTCTGTCCCAGAATCTGTCACAACTCACTTTTTCCAGATCCTGGGATCGTGCTTTCATCTGTCTTCACTTCTATAAGTGGGTCCCTGGCTCCCCTCTTCCTTTTTCACTTTTCCTTCCCTTCCTGAATTGTTTTCCCCTCTGTGCTCATTCCCTCTGGTCTCCTTTCCACCCCTGGGTTCAAAGCCTCCCTCTCCATGGTGATCCTCTGCTTCTTCCCATACCTATCAATCTGCTGCCCAATGCAACACCAATATACAAGGGCTAATTGTGCCTAGGACCTAGTCTTCCCTGGTGGGCTAGCAGTTAAGATTTGGAACCTCACAGCCCTGGTTTCATTTCTAGCATGGGAACCAGCCTCAGAGCAATCTCACCAATAAAATCTATTAAATCTTTAGGTCATTTAGTCACTGCTCCTGCAGACTGTCACTGAGGTCCTCCAAGAGTTTTGTCTTCTAACTCTTCTTTGGGACATTTATGAGCAGTCTGAGGTACTTTACCATTTTTCAAGGTTCCACCTGCTCCATCCTACTAGCCAGCCTTCCATAGCCTGGAGACCTCCATTCTGTTTTAAACTCTGGAATTGTTGGAGTCAAGACCTCTTGATATAAAGGACAGCCCAGGTCCACCCTGGGGATGCTGGTCAGACAATAAGAGCCAGGGGATGCCCTGCTCCCTAGTTTGACCTTCTAGTTCTCTTTTTCTTGTTTCAGACACCATGAGAAATTCATCATTAATATAAACTAGGAAGTGGGGAGAACTGACCTGAAAATGAGACCGTAAATTATGACATAATTCTCCAACTAGAACTCTTCTGTAAATAAGAAGGAATAGACAGAGATTCCATATGTACAGGACTTCACGGCTCTATGTCAAGACCCAGAATTAAGGGGCTCCTGTAAAATCTGTCATGTTCACACTCCCCTGTCTGTGCCACCTAAACATAATCCTGTCCTCCTGGACAAGCCCCTCATATCGGAACACCATTGTCCTGACAGGAAAGGGATCCAATAGGACAGTTAGGTCCAGGACCTGAACACCAATTTCCTCAGCTTCTTCACCCCCTACTTCACATACCAGTCCTATTTCACCTCTTCCCTATGCTCCTTTTCACCACCCCCCTTGCCAAAAGAGGCAGCTAAACCTATTCCAGTGGGACATACCTAGAGTGGAGCTTCTTACTACCCAGATTCTACCAAACTATGTCCACTCAGGGAGTTTGCAAATGGAGATGTGTCACGTCCAGTGAGGCAAGAGCAGTGAGCCTCAGGAAGGGCTGCTCAAGGTTAAGAAAGACAGGAGCCAAGGTTAAATTATAAACGGGCCAAGGGAGATCCCAAATTGGGCCCCAAATTGGGCTGGAGCAAAGCTTTTATTAATGAACCTCCAAGGAAATAAATCATTATTTTTATGGTCTGTGTACTACATGCCTTCTGGCTGTCTCCCTGAAATTCCCCATTCTGTTCCAGCATATACTGTGCCTACACACACACACACACACACACACACACACACACACACACACACACATCATCCCCGGGGGTGGTGTCACAATACTGAAACCATCCGATAAGGGAGATCACCTGATATCATTCCATCAGGCCTCAGCATTCCAAGACACTACCTTAAGGAAGTTTTACCGATATCTTTCCACCAGGTCTCTGCATTCCAAGACACTTTCTTACGATTTCATTTTTGACATGGGGTTAGCATGGGGGTGGGATGGAGGGTGGGGATGGAGGACAGATGGTTTGGCAGCTGTATGGAAACATCTCCCCCTTTCTGTTTTATAGCAGGAGACACACAGACTTGGCAATTTCTTCCTTTAAGGCCTGTTGGAGGGCTAGTTGTTCACATCCGAGGACTAAACAGAACAAAAGAAGAATAATTAATAGGAGTGCTACTGCAGCCACAAAGCCTCCACTAAGGTTTCTTACCCAGGTGAGGGGATTTAAACCACAGAGTCCATCCACAGCTTCGGAAAGTGCTCCACGGAGGAGCTGTATCATCTGATCCACTTGTTGTTGTAACTGTAGGATATCAACAGTGAGATTAGGAGCATGGCCCAGAAGATGGGCTCATACCTCCGACCAAGGGGTATGTGTACAATTATAAGAAAAAGGAGGGCCAGCCGAATGGCGCATTGGTTAAGAGCTGGCTTGGGACACCAGCTCTGAGCAGTAGGACCCTGGTTCGGATCCCACATATGGGGGCCAGTGACACTGCTCTCTACAGCTAAGATGGTGAACAACAGCTCTACCTGGAGCTGGGCTGCAGTGAGTTGCCAGTGACAGTGTAGGCTACAGCACCTGCTGCAGTGGGCTGCCATAATCTACAATGAGTGGCCGACAGCCAGCGTGAGAGGCTGGCAGCTGGTGTGAGCTGCCAAGAGCCACTGTGAGCGGCCATCTAGAGGCTGGTGACCAAACTGCCTCACCAGGAGGAGCGCAATGATGATACCAACATGGGCCAGTTAAGCAATGTCCTCCACAACTAGACTGAAGAACAAAAGGACAACAACTTTTCTGTTTTCCTTCCCTAATTCCCCAACGCTGTCCCCCTCCCCCAATTCCCCAATAAAATCTTTTTTTTTTTTTTAAGAGTAACATAACAAGTAGAAATATTCCAATCACTTTTTAAAGTAATCATAGTTCAGAGATTTTCTATTTGGTCTCTGAGAAAAACAACAGTTGTCTCTAAAACAGCTAATCTCAAACTAATCTCTTGGTCAATTTTTATTTGTTGATTCCAAGACTTACTAGCATTTTCATGCCATTGTTGTACAAAGTGAGTAGTCTGTACTGTCTGATGTAATGCTATTCCAGAGACAGCAGCCACAGTAGTTATATCTATAATTCCCATAATGGCTACAATTAAATGTCCTATAAATCTCTTAGTTCTATGTAAAATCTTATGAAGGAGTTGTAAAACAATATGTAGAGTAGGAGAGCCTTCCCATACTTGAGGGACTTGGACAGGGAGCCATAGTCCTCATCTTATTCTTAGAATCTTAATTTGGTCATGGGAGGCATCATAAATTGAAGAATTAAGACATGTATATAGACAACTATTTATTTTGTTTGATTAATAGTTATAGTACCTACCAAAAAGACAAAATGAATCTTAAGACATGTATGTAAATAAACTGTTTTTATTTTCTCAAACTGTAAAGTATATTTCTTGTTATTATTTTTAGTAAGGTTTCCTTTCCAAATTTTATTTTGTACAAGGCTTAAGGCCATAAAGTTCTCTGAAATCAGCTCCTAATAGGCTTGATCACTCTCAATTGAGGCAAAGCAAGAGCTCTGTCCTTCCAAAAGATGGAAATATTAAATGGTGACTCAATAACTAGTGGAAAGGCATGAAAGGATATCTGTCCCTTTATTTGTTGAGGTTCAGAACATTTTGACTGGGAGCATGTACGAATGGCAGTCCCAAAGGGACCTTAATCAACTACAGTTCCATAAGAATTGTCCACTACTACCCGATCTAGGCCTCCTTGACATTTTTCCCAATGAATATGAGATTGGGCATCCACCCAACTATTATTTTGAGGACATGGAGGGATGGGTGGAGGAAAACTATGAGTGCTGAGTTGCTGTGTTTCAAATCTTTTTCCAGTAATCATAAACAAATCTTTATAAGTGTCATTCTCCTTTCCTCTGGGAAGTACTCAGGCTTGATCCAAGAAACAAAGACATGGAGGGACCTGGCCAATACAAAGGGGTATATACATAAATCCTAAAGACGTATGGCCAGAAAGAATAAAATTTTGTCCCTCCTCAGGAAATTCCGAGCGTCTATGATCCTCTGGTCCAGGAAACTAAGAGCTTTCATTAATATAGATTAGAGGAGGGTCATCATTCCAAGTTATAGAAGTCAATAAAGGGGGGCTAGGTAGATAAGCCCAATAAGAAAAATTAATGGCTGTCACGCAGAGAGGGGAAAAACTTACAACACAGAGGATGGCCAGCATAGACCCCAGCATATTGGTGTCAGTGTTTGCCACATTTTCTTCACCCAATCTGTGTTCAGCCCCTAGGGCTAGTTTTTTCAGTTGGCCCCAAGTGGGAAGCTGGGCATTTCTCGTCTGCAGAGTACCCATCTCCAGAGGGTGAATTGGAAGGACGGTCATGGGTTCCATCGGAGCAGATGACACCGGATGAGTCCACTAGAACAAGAGATTGGACATCTGGATCATTGGAGGATCCTTGTACTAGTTCCCCTCGAATGGTTTCAGCCATGAGTTCTTTCTCTTTCTTTGGTTGTTGCTCATGGTATAGTTTAATACACTGGCCAGGTACCCACAAAGGACGTTCTTCCAGGCCTGGAGAAATACAAGCAAAACCTCATCCCCATGTCAATAAAGTTCCTAAGAGCCATTGATTGGTTTGGATATCCTTCCACCTGATGGGGACATTTTCCAATGGTTTTGGGCTGTGAAAATTATTAAATGTCTTTCTGCAGCAGCATGCCCAAGGTGTGGTTCATTGTCTGAACAAGAGGAATTTTAAAAAGTTTAAACTAAACATGGCTCTTGCTAATTGGTTCTGTGGGGGTTCCTTGTTGTCTCCCCCTTTTTGTTTTAATAATTGCTTTTTCAAGGTTGAATTGGCTCGTTCAACAATGGCCTAGCCCTGTGGATTGTATGGGATGCCAGTGATATGAGTAATTTTCCAAACATCACAGAATTGAGCAAATTTTGTACTGGTATATGCAGGACCATTGTAAGTTTTGATAGAGTGTGGAAGTCCCATAGTAGAAAAACATATTAATAAATGGCAACAGGAATGTGCTGCAGTTTCACTTGTCTGGGGAGTAGCCACAAGAAAGCCAGATGCAGTGGTGACGGAGACATATACAAAGGACAACCGTCAACCATCCAAAGGAGGGGACGTGAGTACCATCCATTTGCCATATAGCATTTGGGACAAGACCCCAAGCAATTACTCCTTCAGGGCATTCCTGTGGAGCATTAAGAATTTGACAAGTTTGGGGCAGCAGAGTGGCTCACTTGATTAAGAGTTGGCTTACAGCCATGCTCTGAGCAACAGGACCGCCAGTGTTATTTCCACATGGGCCAGTGAATGCTGCGCCCTAGCTGAACTGTCGCTGAGCTGCCAACAGGTGGCAGGATGGCTCAGCTGGTGTAACAAAAAGATTGCCTGTTCAATGGTGAGCTACGCCCACCCGCAACTAAAGATTGAATTCAGCACCTTGAGCTGAAATGCTGCCCAGATGGCTTAGAGGATAGAGCATGTGGTCTTAACAACAAGGCTGCTGGTTTGACTCCCGCATGGGATGGTGGCTATGCCCACCCGCAACTAGGATTGAACACAGCACTTTGAGCTTGGAGGCCATGAGCTGCCGACCAGAAGCCAGGTAGCGACTGGCGTCCCCCCACAATGAAGATTGAAGGACAACTTGGCAGGTCCCCTCCCCCAATTCCCCAACACTGTTCCCCTCCTCCAATTCCCCAATAAAGTCTTAAAAAAAAAGAATTTGACAAGTTGGACAGGTCTGGACAATATGTCGAACCTGTTTGTTGGTAATAGGAAAACGGGAACAGAGATCTCCCACATTACTATGAGTCAAAGAATGAAAATGAGTTGCCACAGCAACGCACTCCCCACTAGGGAATCAGCAAGAGCATTGCCATGGGTCATAGGACCAAGTAATGAACTATATGCTTGAATATGAGTAATAAAAAATGGATGTTGATGGTTTCTCACAATCTGTTGAAGTTGAGAAAATAAAATCTGAAGAGATTGACTAGAGTTTTAAGAAAGCAATTCAGTCTCAATATTTTGTACAGTGTGTACCACATAGGTGGAATCTGAAACAATATTTAAAGGACTAGGAAACATTTTTAAAGCAGTTAAAACAGCAACCAATTCAGCTTTCTGAGCTGAGGTACAATTAGTCTTTATTAATTGATTGTCTTTTTCACTAACAATGGCTGCTTTGCCATTGCTTGATCCATCAGTGGAAACTGAAATCTTCTTAGGTAAAATCCAATTAGTTTTTTGAAGAAACTGAAACAACTTATTTTTTGGATAATGATTGTCAATTATTCCATTAAAATTGTTGATAGCAACCTGCCATGAATCAGAATGACTATTTAAATGTGTTACTTGTTGTTTTATAAAGGGAAACACTATTTGACTGAGTTCCTGTCCACTGAGATGTAAAATTCTGGTGTGAGCTGGTGAAATGAGTTCTGAAATTAATTCTAGGTAGCTCATGAGTGATTTAACAAAGTTGTTAGGCAAGAAAAGCCACTCTACCAGATCATTTTCCTGAACAATCACCACTGTAGGCAAATGTGGAATAGGAAAAATTAAAACCTGTAAGGGTTGAGCTGGATTTATACGCTGAATTTGAGCTTTTTATATTTTTTGTTCTGCTAATTCCTGAATAGCCTGAGGGGTTAATGTGTGAGGGCTATTCAGCTGGGGGGAGCCCCGCAAAAGACCACATAAATTACTGAGAGCATAAGTGGGTATACCTAAGGTTGGATTTAGCCAATTAATATCTCCTAATAATTTCTGTAAATCATTTAAGGTGGAAATTTTATCTCTCCTGATTTGTACTTTTTTTTTTTTTTTTAAGATTTTATTGGGGAATTGGTGGAGGGGAACAGCGTTGGGGAATCGGGGAAGGGGAACAGACAAGTTGCTGTCTTTTTGTTCTTCAGTCTAGTTGCGGAGGATGTTGCTTCACTGTTGGTATCATCATTGCGCTCTTCCCGGATGAGGCAGATCGGTCGCTGGCCTCTGGATGTCGCTCACCGCGGCTATTGGCAGCTCACACTGGCTGCCAGCCGCTCACGCTGGCTGCCGGCCACTCACTGTAGCCTATGGCAGCCCACTGCAGCAGGAGCTGCAGCCCACACCATCACCGGGGCTCGCACAGCCCAGCTCCAGGTGGAGCTGTTGTTAGCTGTAGAGGGCAGTGTCACTGGCCCTCATGTGGGATCCGAACCGGGGCCGCTGGCATCCCAAAACCAGCGCTTAACCAATGCGCCACTCGGCCGGCCCCTGATTTGTACTTTTTGAGTTCGAATCATCTGTCTATCCACCACTGCTCCTAAATGTTGTACAGGCTTGGTGGTCTGAATTGTATTTGGAGCAATGCAAAGTCCTGCTGAATCTAATTGTTTTTTGAGTAATTCAAAGCATGTTGCCAAACATTTCATTGAGGACACAGCACAGAGAACATCATCCATATAATGAATAATGTAACAATCTGGAAAACTCATTCTAACTGGCTGAATATCTCGAGATACAAAAAGCTGACATATAGTCAGGCTATTTAGCATTCCCTGTGGAAGGACTTTCCATTGATATCCCTATTATTTGTAGATGGAATAGAAAATGCAAATCTGGGACAATCTTGAGGATGTAAAGGGACTGTATAGAAACAATCTTGTAAATCAATAACTATTAAAGGCCAATTTTTTGGAAACATGGAAGGCTGTGGGAGTCCAGGTTGCAAAGCACCCAGAGGCTCAATGATTGCATTAACAGCTCTGAGGTCAGTGAGCTTTCACCATTTTCCTGATTTTTTTCTTTATCACAAAGAAAATCCAGGGACTAGTAGAAAAGATACCCCATTTGACTCATCATGTTTTTGACTTTGAGGGCTATATTGTCCAGGGGGTATCCAGATTTCTGCCTCCCATTGGGGAAGCAGATCTTGACCCCATACATGAACTGGAATATCAGCAATATAGGGTTGTTAAAATCCTTTTTGTCCCTCAGGTCCGAGGCAGGGGAGAATGCAGACAGTTTTGATCAAGCTTGAAGTTTGCCCCAACCGAATAATATTAATGTTAGGTTTCTGTACTTTCCAAGTCTTTGGCCATCCATTCCTGAGAGCTAATTATAGAAACATCAGCTTCTGTGTCAGTAGACCTTCAATTTTTTTGCTTGTATTTCAATCTGGCAAACAGGACAAACTCCTGAAATCTTTTCTGCTACAAAAATACCTGCCTGTCTGGTACTTCCAAATCCTCCAGTTCCTCTTTTTTGTGTACCTCTTTTTCTTGGGAGGATGTATGGAAGCAGAAGTAATTGTGCTATCCATTCTCCCTTTTTAGCTGACCAAGTGATAAGGACATTATAATTTGAATTTCTCCTTCATAATTGGAATCAATAATTCCAGTGTGGACTGTAACTCCTTTTGATGTTAAACTACAGTGACCAAGGAGAAGCCCAACTGTATTTGAGGGAATTGGTCCAACTATTTCTGTAGATACATGGAGAGGGGATTCCCCGGGAAGCAGTAGCATATCCTGAGCCAAATAGATATCCACTGCAGCACTCCCTTCTGTTGAGGGACTTAATTGTTGAACTGAAAGTTTGGGGGAGGTACCGCCTGATAATTTTGAGGGACAACTGGTGTCATGTACGTCCTGGGTGTTGTCAGGGCCTGGGGCTGGCCCCTCCTCCCGTTTCCCTGACGAGGAGTTCCATTTTTATGAAAAGTGGACCTGCAGTCAGAGGTCCAATGTGGGTTTTTTTGGCACCTAGGGCATAATCCAGGTTGTTTAGGTCCTGTAGAAGTATAGTTATTGGGTGAACAGGAACTGTTTCTATTCTCCTTCTGGCATTCTTTTCTAGTATGGCTAGACTTTCCACAATTGTAACAATTGCCAGGAAACTTATCTTGCCCTAACTTAATTCCTACCGTAGCTAGCGCCAGCATAGTGGCCCTAAATTGTTCTGTTCCTACTCCTTGACACAAACGGATATATCCCATCATGTCAGTCTTTCCTTTTATGGCTCCTATGACATTTTTACAGTGTTCATTTGCATTATCAAAGCTATAACTTGTAAAATTATATCAGCTGCTTGTGGATTGGTTACCTGTTTGTTTATAGCATCCTGAAAGCAGGCGATGAACTCAGGATAAGGTTCTCTAGGGCCTTGTAAGATTTTCTGAAAAGAGCTGTGAATGTTACCATCTGTTTCTATTTTTTCCCAAGCCATCAAGCAAGTCCTTCTTAACTGTGATATAGCCTGATCCTCCCTTCCTAATTGGTCTTCAATTTCCACCCAGTCTCCATTTCCTAATAGTTGATCTTTGGTAATATCGATGTTATTAGCTTGATTATGTCTGCCTTGAGTTTCTGCACCACCAATCCACCATGTTTTAAATTGTAAAAACTGAGATGAGAGACAAGTTTTAGTCATAGCACTCCAATCTACGGGAATTAATCAATGGCCATCTGCCACACCCCGTATGAGGCCCATTGTATATGGAGAATAGGGGTCATATTTATTGGGTTACTGCCTGTTTGAGCTCCTTTAGTATTTTATTTCTTATTTATTTTATTTTATTTTATTTTACTTTTTTTAGCTGAGCCATCCTGCGGCAGCTCAGCTTGGTCTGGGCATCGAACTGCTGTTGTTCAGAGCTCAGCTTGTACTCTTGAGCGAGCTCTTAACCAACTGAAACACTCGGCCGGCACTAAGCTCCTTTACTATTTTAAAAGAGAAAGGGCTCATGTACAGCCTCATGCACTCTGTTGAGGGAATTATGATCAGCACCAGAGCAACACATTCCTGAATAACAATAGGAAAAGTTAAAGCTTCTGTCTCCCTCTAATCGTGCCTGTCAGATGCCTCTTTCTACTGCTGAAAATGGCATGCAAGAGACCCTGGAAGGAGGGGTAGGTGAACATGAGGCAGAACGGAAAGGGTTACTGTTTCTTGCCCGTTCCAAGTAGGAGAGGGGATTCCGCTCCTGTGCTATAAATGAAGGAGGTGGCAGTGGCAAATCGCATGGATTGGAGGGCAGGCAGCAGTCTTTTAAAGATGGATATAAAGATTTGGGAATAGCTGTGAGAGCTTCTAAAGACCCTTCCTCCTTTGTCTCAATTTTCTCCTTTTTATCTCCTGAATCTGAATCGTCCTCTTCCCCTTCATCCTCCGTATCAGTCTGCAACAGTTCTAAAACTAAACTGACCAGTTGTCAACTAGTCCAAATAGTTACCTGTAGATGAACTCCTTTATGATAAAATCCCCAGAGTTCTGTACCTACTTTCTCTCATGCTTTTAAAAGTAACATCCCCAAGGTTGGGAACCAAGAACAGAGTTTCAATTGCCTTTATTTTTTATTTTTTTGAAGGCAGTGTCACTGGCCCTCACATGTGGGACCGAACCAGGGCCGCTGGCTTCCCAAGCCAGTGCTTAACCACAGCGCCACTTGGCCGGCTCTTTCAATTGCCTTTAAAAGTTCATCTAATCTCTGTTCTGAAACTTGGGCTCCTCCAGGCTTAATAAGCTGCTTAAGCAAGCAGATGTAAGGCCTGTACTGACTATCGGCATTTCCCATTTTGTTAGTAAAGATATAGAGAGAGATTTCACTCAAATTTTGTTCAGATGCCCACCTGGTGGCTTCCTTTGCAGGAATTTAAGGTCTGTTTTGGATAAGGTGCACCCCTATAAGCCCTGGGTCTGGTTGATGCCATCAGGCACCAAGTCACCGTTTTGCCTTATGACTTGACTATGGAACTACAGATTAGGACCCAATCAAGTTCCGTAGACTTAGCCATGGAACCACAAGCAAACATTCACACATTCACTCCCTTGCACACAGAATTTGTTAAATTCCCCTTTACCTTGGTTGAAATTCCTGGGATCTTCCCTATCTTCTCTCAGTAGTTGCCGCGGCGCCTCCTGGGCCCTGTGCCTTGATTCTCCATTTAGTTCCAACTTGTAGTCAACCTTCCTTTTTGAGCCCCACGTTGGGTGCCAATTGTCCAGTCCAGTGCGGCAAGAGCAGTGAGGCTCGGGAAGGGCTGCTCAAGGTTAAGAAAGACAGGAGCCAAGGTTAAATTATAAGCAGGGCCAAGGGACCACAGTCTTTAAAACTGAGGCTCTTAATCGGGCCAAGGCAAAGCTTTTATTGATGAACATCGAAGGAAATAAATGATTATTTTTTATGGCCTGTGTGCTACGTGCCTTCTGGCTATATCCGTGAAATTCCCCATAGTGTTCCAGTACATACTGTGCTTTCACACACACACTCATCACCCCAGGTGATGGTGTCACAGTACTGAAACCATCCAATAAGGGAGATCACCTGATATCATTCCATCAGGCCTCAGCATTTCAAGACACTCCCTTAAGGAAGCTTTACCGATATCTTTCCACCAGGTCTTGGCATTCCGAGACACTTCCTTATGATGTCATTTTTGGCCTTGGTTAGCGTGGAAGGGGCAAACAGTTTGGCAGCTGTAATGCAACAGAGCTGCAGGGACCACTAGCATCCATATCCCATTTTCCATGACAGACCTAGCCCATTGCAAAATTAAGCTAGGGGACTTTTCTGATGACCCAAGTAAATTTCCTGATGAATTCCAAGCTTTAACAATGTTTTTCGATTTTGCCTGGAGAGACATCCAGATAGTCATGTCCACTTGCTGCACTCTGGAGGAGAAACAGAGAATCTGGCTCACAGCCCAAGGACATGCAGATAGGATGGTTGCTGCCCAGCCAGCCAGACATCCATTAGAAGCAACCACAGTCTTAAACCAGGACCCTGCCTGGAATTATCAAATGGGCAGGGAGACCTTGCTAAGAGAAATCATATGGTGCTTTGCCTAATTGAAGGTATGAAAAAGTGTAGTCAAACTAGTCAACTATGAAAAGGTCAAGGAGGTTACTCAGGAATGGGGGGGGAAATCTGGCTTTGTTCCAGAGTCAGCTGGTGGAGGCCTTCAGAAAGTTTACTAATATTGACGTTACTCTCTTGAGGGACATCTCTGCTTGGCGAGCACTTCATCCATCAGCCTGCTCCTGATATCAGGAGAAAGCTGCAGAAACTTCAGTATGGCCCTCAGCCCCCGTGGCTCAATTGTTGGATATGAACTTTGGAATCTTTAACGATCAGGATCAGGCAGAAGAGAACAAAAGAACCCAGTGTGAGACCAGATAGGTCAGATGTCTCAAAGGATAGCAGTCACTATCAGCAAGGCCCTGCAACCTTAGGGTCACTCATCAGAGATAAAGGGACATTCCCTGCATCCCCAAAGGGGGCTTGCTTTTACTGTGGGGAAACCAGGGCACTGGAGCAACCAGTGTCCTTGCTCCAGGACAAATGCCCTTGGGGCTCTCATCAATGCAACCAATCAGGCCACTGGAAGGGGGAATGCCCCTGGCTCTGAAAGGAACAAGGGGCCCTAAACCCATAATGTTCCTGTCTGAGGAGGACTGAAGGGGAGCAGAGTTCTTGGTGGCTCCTCATGAAAGACATCTTGAGAATACAGAAGAACCCCAGTGATCCTTGATGTAGCACATAAGAAAATAGATTTTTTAATTGATACAGGAGCCACCTACTTGGTCTTAATGGATCATGTAGGGTCCTTGACCTCTAAAGCTTGTACCATCATAGGGGTAGACAGCCAACCCAGAAAGATACTTCACCCCACCCCTTTGCTGTCACCTCTGAGAATTTCTAGTCTCTCAAGATTTCTTAGTTATGCCAAAATGCCCCACTCCCTTAATGGGAAGGGATGTAAAATGGTTCAGGGCACAAACATCCAGCTTCTTAACTTGTCCCGGGAACCCAATTGCTTAATGTCCTTCTTGGCCTCACACCCTGACCAGACCAATGTTCCTGCAGATTCCATCGTGGCTCATATATGATTGGCTATAAATCCTGTAGTATGGGATGAGAGAATGCCTGGAAAGGCTTCTTAGGTGCCCCCTATAAAAATCAGGATAAAGTAAATGGCAGGATACCCATGCAAGTGTCAATACCCCTGAGACCAGAAGCTCATAGGGGAAAAAAAAAACCCTCACAGGTAAATTTATCCATCACAGGCTGATAACCTCATCAGTCCCTTTATAACACCCCTATACTGTCTATAAAATAAACTGAATAGAGAATATTGTATGATCCATGACTTGAGAGCTATTAATGAAACTTAATTCCCATTCACACCATAGTACCAAACCCGTATACTCTTTTGTCTCCAGTTTCCCATGACACAAGAAGGTTCAGTGGTAGAACTCGCCCCTGTCCTGTGGAAGGCCTGGGTTTGATTGTCAGCTGATGCACTTGAACTGGTGGTCCAAAGACCAGAAGTTATTATTTTCTGCCAGGGATCAATGGAAACTTTGGCTTGTTAATTGCCATGGTCTGTTTAGATTTCCTCTTAGCTCTTATTTTTCTTCTCACCTGTGCCCCTCCTGGCATCTCACTTGATAATTGTTTCTTCCACAACTGGTATAAACCTCCAGCACACTTTTAATCTTCTTGGTCCTCTTTCATTCCTGGACTCTTTGGGGTTATTGAGAAACCAACAACCTCGTAAGCTTTTATAATGTAATAGCTAAGGGCAATGGCCTCTCTGCCTGCTGGATAATTCATAGACAGCAACCCTGGGCCAAAAGTCGTGATGCAATAAGAAAGAACAGGAAATTCTGTATCATGGATGGTCTACAAAGCAGAGCAGCTGTGGAATGAGAATTGAGAGTGGGGAATCCTGTCAAAGCTCAAAACTGGTGTAATTGGTCACATTTTGGGTGGAAAGATCATATGGTAATGAAGAGTATAAAGAAAGTGTGAGGAGTGAAGAGTAGAGTAGGAGGCAGTAGTAGGGTAGGGAAAGGCATTAAGGAGGACCAGTATAAGGAACACTGGAAAATGGCAGAGTAGAGAGATGTGAGCTATGTAGAGAAAATTTGAAGAGGAAGTGGCTAAATAAGAACTGGTGTTGACAGGAAGCGCCACATGGGAATCTTATTTGAAACAACAGTCTGGTCAATAGAGTGAAAGTTTCAAGAGTCCAATGGGATGGATTTTAACCATGGCCAGTGACAGAAACCTGAAGGTCTCGACAGAACTGAGAGTGCAAATGTATTTAGAAGAGTATGGAGGAAACAAGGAATGTGTTAAAAAAGATATATGATCAAGCTAAACGGCTTCATGTTTTCGCCAACAGAAATCCAACAGCTGACTTCATCTGGCAGGCTGTAAAAAGTGTTTTGCTCTCTATAACCTGCTTTCTGTCCCTGATAGGACCCTTGATCTCTCTCCTATCGATGCTAATGTTCAGATCCTGTCTCTCCAATCTCCTTGTCACATTTGACTCCCTCAGGTTACAGCAGTTCCACATGAAGCTAATGGTCCTCCAAGGATTTCAGCCAGTGCCTTCAACAGAAACCACACTGGAGGGAGGTCTCCACCCTTAGATCAAGCAGGGAGAGATTTTCAGTCCCAGGGTAGGTAAGGTCAATGCCCCTTCTCAGCCTGCAACAGCAACAGAAATCTGACTTCCAGTCCCTCAACAACACATATGATTATGGGTCCTAAAACCTCTCAGGGGAGATTTATGGGGCAGGATAAGTAGCCTAAGAAATTGACAACCTCCTCCAGGATACAACATGAGGTGCCTCACTGGTTACACGAGTAACAAGTGACTGTATATGACACCTGCAGCTGAAGAAGAACAAGAACTAGTTTCATTCAACTAGGCTAATCCCCTTGATGAGGATGACCTTTAGCTAATTATAATGTCACTATAATCTCACGTACATTGCAGTTTCTAGGACTCCCAACATACGTCTAATGCCATGACAGTACTGGAGGAGCCAAATAAAGAAGAAAGAGCAGGAAACTGAGGATCCCACCTACTGTGAGGAAAATGATGAACCTTGTGAATGGCACATCACCAAGTCCTGTTCCCAAGAGGTATAAATACCCCTGGTCAAGACTTCCTCAGCAGGACTTGTTCTCTGAGTTCACCTGCACTTCTTTCTCAAGTGTTTACTTTTGTTTCAATAAACTTCCTGTGCTTTCCTGCATCTGTCTGCATCTTGCATTTTTTTCTCATGAGAAGACAAGATCTTTGTCACCACTCCTTTGGGTAGAGTCCTCTCTTGGACATCCCTGTGAGCCTCTGGGGACAGGAGGAGAGTTTAATATTGCGGAAGCATTTACAAAGGCTTGTTTTCTAAAGGCTGAACCACCATAGGAATTTGTAATATAAAGAAGTGTATTACCTATAGATAAAGAAATGCACAATTTCGAAACAAATGCACAAACTCTGTATCATTTTGGGATTAAATATTCATTTAATTCTAGCAGTTATTTGTTCTGTAGAAGTTGATTGAAGTAGCATTCAGTAAAATTGTTGGTATCTCCTCTTACACATCTTAATTATGATTATCTAGAGTATACTTGCTTATCACATTGTTGAAAACCAGAAGAAGAGAAATACCAACCAATAAATTCCTGCCTAGCCTAGATACCATAAAGCTAAATTACTTAATTTTCCACCATATTGGAAAATTCTTCTTAGGTTAAAGAATACAGGGACATGGTCTTATGTGTGACAAAGTCATGGTAGTAAAAATTTGCAAGGGTGTGTGATTTTCATTTGACCATAGAAGATTGTGGGGTAGATATGGGTAATAATAACATTTGAGTTCTTTCATCATGTATTAATTTATTTAAATTTCACTAAAACATTTTTTTTAATATAACGAGAGTTTTTATTTTTTTATTTTTATTTATTTATTTATTTATTTTTAATTAGTTTCAGGTGTACAACACAGTGCAATAGTTATACATTTTGCCCCTCGAAGTGACAACCCCCCACCCCCAATTCGTCACCTCACTCCCCCCCCATATCATATATATCTATTACTCTTCCTCTGACTCTCTTCCACAGTATAATACACATCCCGTGACTATCTATATATATTCAATTATAGTAGGTATACAAACTCCTCTTCAGGTATACAGCGCAGTGATCAAACCTCTACTCCATCCATGAAATGGTCTCCCTAACAAGACCTATGACCATCTGACACCCCACAAAATATTTACAACATTATTAATTATATTCCCCAAACTGTTTTTCGTATCCCGGTGGCAATATAGTAGTTGCCTATTTTTGCTGTCTAATCCCTTCCCATTTTCCCTCATCCCCATCCCCCTTTCAATTAGCAACCCTGATTTTTCCTCTATATCTATGAGACAGTTGCTGTTTACTTTGCTCATTCATACAGTTTTTCAGATTCCACATATGAGTGAGATCATATGGTATTTGTCTTTCTCTGACTGACTTATTTCACTTAACATAATAGTCTCTAGGTCCATCCATATCATTGCAAATGGTACGATTTCATTCTACATTATAGCGGAGTAATACTCCATTGTATAAATATACCACCGTTTCTTAATCCAGTCATCTACTGATGGGCATTTTGGTTGTTTCCAAGTCTTAGATATTGTAAATAGTGTTGCTATGAACATAGGGGTGCATAACTTTTTTTGAATTAGTGTCTTGGTTTTTTCAGGATAAATACCTAGGAGTGGAATTCCTGGGTCAAAAGGTAGCTCTATTTCCATTTCTTTGAGATACCTCCATACTGACTTCCATAGTAGCTGCACCAATCTGCAGTCCCACTAACAGTGCAGCAGGGTCCCCTTTTCCCCACAGCCCCGCCAGCACTTGTTATTTGCAGATTTATTGATGATAGCCATTCTGACTGGAGTGAGGTGGTATCTCATTGTGGTTTTTATTTGCATTTCCCTAATGACCAGTGAGGTTGAACTTTTTTTCATATGCCTGTTGGCCATCTGTATGTCCTCTTTAGAGAAATGTCTCTTCATATCTTCTGCCCATTTTTTAATTGGGTTGTTTGTTTTTTTGGTGTTGAGTTTCATGAGTGTTTTATAAATTTTGGATATTAACCCCTTATCAGATATATCGTTGGCAAATATATTCTCCCATTCAGTAGGCTTCCTTTTTGTTTTATTAATGGTTTCCTTTGTTGTGAAAAAATTTTAAGTCTGATATAATCCCATATGTTCATTTTTTCTTTTACTTCCCTTGCCCGCAGGGATGTATCAGTAAAAATATTGCTCTGGGTAATGTCTGGAAATGTTCTCCCTATATTTTCTTTTAGGATTTTTATGGTTTCAGGTCTTACATTTAAGTATTTAATCCATTTTGAATTTGTTCTTGTATAAGGCGTAAGGAGATGGTCCAGTTTCATTTTTTTGCATCTGTCAGTCCAATTTTCCCAGCACCATTTATTGAATAGACTATCTTTACTCCGGTGTAAATTCTTGCTTCCCTTGTCATAGATTAACTGTCCGTAAATGCCTGGATTTATTTCTGGGCTCTCTGTTCTGTTCCACTAATCGATGTGCCTGTTTTTATGCCAATACCAAACTGTCTTGATTACTGTAGTCTTGTAGTAGGTTTTGATGTCTGGTAGAGTGATCCCTCCGACTTTGTTCTTATTTCTCGGAATTGCCGAGGCTATTCGGGGTCTTCCTTGGTTCCATATAAATTTTAGGATTATATTTTCTATTTCTGTGAAAAATGCCCTTGGTAGTTTGATAGGAATTTCACTGAATCTATATATTGCTTTAGGCAGTATGGACATTTTAACTATATTAATTCTTCCTATCCATGAGCATGGTAGGTGTTTCCATTTATTTGTATCTTCTATGATTCCTTTCTTCAGTGTCTTATAATTTTCTGAGTACAGATCTTTCACTTCTTTGGTTAAATTTATTCCTAGGTATTTTATAGTTCTTGATGCAGTTGTAAATGGGACAGTTTTCTTAATTTCTCTTCCATTAGTTTATTATTGGTATATGCAAATGCCACTGATTTCTGAATATTGATTTTATATCCTGCTACTTTACTGAATTCGTCTATCAGTTCCAATAGTTTTTTGATGGAGTCTTTGGGGTTCTCTATATACAGTATCATGTCATCTGCATATAATGAAAATTTTACTTTTTCCTTGCCAATGTGGATGTCTTTTATTTCTTTTTGTTGTCTGATTGCTGTGGTTAGAACTTCCAGAACTATGTTGAATAAAAGAGGAGAAAGTGGACAGCCTTGTCTTGTTCCTGATCTTAAGGGGAATGGTTTTAGCCTTTCCCCATTGAGTATGATGTTAGCTGTAGGTTTATCATATATGGCTTTTATTATGTTGAGATATGATCCCTGTATTCCCACTTTGCTAAGGGTTTTTAACACAAATGGCTGTTGGATTTTGTCAAATGCTTTTTCTGCATCTATGGAAATGACCATGTGATCTTTATCCTTCATTTTGTTGATGTGGTGTATCACATTAATTGATTTACGGATGTTGAACCAGCCTTGCGCACTAGGGATGAATCCCACTTGATCATGATGTATGATCTTCTTAATATATTGCTGAATTCTGTTTGCTAATATTTTGAGAATTTTTGCATCTATATTCATCAGGGAGATTGGCATGTAGTTTTCCTTTATTGTTATGTCTTTATCTGGTTTTGGAATCAGGGTGATAGTGGCTTCATAAAAAGAGTTTGGGAGCCTTCCCTCCTTCTGGATTTTTTGGAATAGTTTGGGAAGAATAGGTGATAGTTCTTTTTTGAATGTTTGATAAAATTCACTTGTGAAGCCTTCTGGTTCAGGGCTTTTGTTTTTTGGGAGCTTGTCAATTACTGATTCAATTTCCTTGGTAGTAATCAGGGTATTTAGAATTTCTGTTTCTTCTTGCATTAGCTTTGGAAGGTTGTATGCTTCTAGAAAATTATCTATTTCTTCCAGATTGTCAAATTTGTTGGCATATAGTTGCTCATAGTAATTTCTTAGAATTTTTTGAATTTCTGTGATGTCTGTAGTCACTTGCCCTCTTTCATTCCTGATTTTGCTAATTTGAATCCTCTCTCTTTTTTTTTTTGATGAGCCTGGCTAGAGGTTTGTCAATTTTGTTTATCTTCTCAAGAAATCAGCTCTTTGTTTCATTGATCTTTTGTATTGTTTTTCTGTTCTCTACATTGTTTATTTCTGCTCTGGTCTTTATTATCTCCTTTATTGTACTCCCCTTGGGCCTCCTTTGCTGTTCTTTTTCCAGTTCCCTTAGGTGTAAGGATAACCTGTTCATTGGAGATTTTTCTTCTTTCTTTAGGTACGCCTGCACTGCTATAAACTTCCCTCTTAGGACTGCTTTCGCAGCATCCCAGAGATTTGGGGTGGTGGTGTTTTCATTTTCGTTTGTCTGGAGGTATCTTTTGATTTCCTCCTTGATCTCATTTGTGACCCACTCACTATTTAGTAGCATATTGTTTAGTCTCCATTTATCTGTCAGCTTCCCGGATTTCTTCTTATAATTGATTTCTAGTTTCATAGCATTGTGGTCAGAGAATACAGTTGAAATGATTTCAATCTTCTTAAATTTATTGGGACTTGTTTTGTGGCCTAACACGTGGTCTATCTTAGAAAATGTTCCATGTGCACTTGAAAAGAACGTATATTCTGTAGCTTTGGGATGAAATGCTCTGAAAATGTCTGTTAAATCCAGCTGGTCTAATGTGTCATTTAAGGTCGCTGTTTCCACATTGATTTTCTGTCTGGAGGATCTGTCCATTAGTGACAGCTGGGTTTTGAAGTCCCCGACTATGATAGTGTTACTGTTGATCTCTGTCTCTTTGTCTGACAATATCTGTTTTATATATTTAGGGGCTCCTATGTTAGGAGCATAGATGTTTACTAGGGTTATGTCCTCTTGTTGGATTGATCCCTTCATTACTATGAAGTGTCCTTCTTTGTCCTTTGTTATATTCTTCAATATAAAGTCCATTTTATCTGATATAAGTATCGCTACTCCAGCATTGTTCTCAGTTCCATTTGCATGAAATATTTTACTCCATCCCTTCACTTTCAGCCTGTGTGAGTCTTTGGATCTGAGGTGTGTCCCTTGTATACAGCATATGCTGGGGTCTTGCTTTCTTATCCATTCAGAACACCCTATGTCTATTTATTGGAGCATTTAATCCATTTACATTTAATGTGATTATTGATAGGTGTGTATTTATTGCCATTTTGTTATTTGTGTTCGTAGTCTTTCTTAGTTAGGTTGTTTTTCTCTTCTACTTAAAGAAGCCCTTTTAACATTTCCTGCAAAGCTGGCTGGGTGGTAATGAATTCCCTTAACTTATTCTTTTCTGCAAAGCTCCTTATTTCGCCTTCAATTTTAAATGATAACCTTGCTGGATACAGCAATTTCGGTTGTAGGCCTTTATTTTTCATCACTTTGAAAACCTCCTGCCACTCCCTTCTGGCCTGCAAAGTTTCTGTAGAAAAGTCAGCTGATAATCTTATGGGGGTACCCTTGTAAGTAACTTGCTGCCTTTCCCTTGCTGCTTTAAGGATTCTGTCTTTGTCCTTAACCCTTGCCATTTTCACTATAATGTGTCTTGGAGTGGGCCTGTTTGGAATCATCCTGGTTGGAACTCTGCATTTCCTGGGCTTGTATTTCAATGTCCTTTGCCAGGTTAGGGAAGTTTTCAGACATTATTACTTCAAATATATTCTCAATCCCTTGCTCCCTCTCTTCTCCTTCTGGTATTCCAATGACCCGTAGGTTATTCGGTTTGATGTTGTCCCCCAGCTCTCTTAAACTATTTTCCAAGTTTTTCATGCTTTTTTCTTTTTGTTGTTCCACATGGGTGATCTCTGCTATTTTGTCTTCTAAGTCACTGATTCGAGTTTCTGCTTCTTCCAATCTGCTAGTGATTCCATCAAGTTTGTTATTTAATTCAGTAATTGTGTTCTTAGGTTCTAGCTGGTTGCTTTTCATGATTTCTCTATCCTTCTTTATATTTTCATTAATTTCCTTGAACATTCTAATAATCAGTGTTCTGAACTCTGTCTCCGATAGGTTGTTTACCTCTATTTCCTCTAGTTCCACTGATTCAGGAAGTTTCTTCTGTTCTTTTATTTGTGTTATGTTTCTTTGTCTCCCCATTCTGGCTTACTCTTTGTGTTTGCTTCAATATAACAGATAGATCCCCCAGATTTCTCAGTCTTTTCTGGGTAAAGTTATATGGTGTGTGTCCTTTATATTTGAATTACTCAGTCTCCCTATTCTCCTGTCCTTGTATCTGAGGTGTTCCTTGTGTCGTGCGTCCTCACTTGTTGAAGTTTTAGTTTTGATTACTTTTGGCTTCTCAGTAGGTGGGATTGACTCCCAGATTGATTAGCTGTGAGGATCAGCAGTGTCTGCAGTTTATGAGCTGCTGTGAGAAGATTGACCCCTCTGATGAAACTTGGACCCTATGGGCCATAGTACCTGTAGCAACTTCCTTTTGGGTGTGACTCTTGTATGTCAAACCCAGAAATTCTCTGGTTTTATCTAAAGTTGGCCTCTGGGTTTGATGATTCTTGTGTCTGTTTTTTTGGACCCACTGCTGCAGAGTGATTTTAGAGCATAACAGATCATCATGTACAACCTCCGCAGCCACCAAAGGAAACCAAATGCTCGCACAAGTAAAAAAAATAACAACCATCAAACTACAGTCAACTTGTACAGAAATATCAAACATATTAATGAAGAAAACAAACAGAAACCAAACAAAAACCACACAAACAATAATAACAGAAGAGGAAACAAAATAAAATACAATATCCTAAAACAGAAAATAGAATAAACATGAGAAACCGAATAGCTATACCTAAAAAATAAAAAATAAAAATAAACTAAAATAATAAAAAAAGTAAGAATAAAAATTAAAAAAATAAAATTTGCAGAAAAAAGGAAAAGAGGAAAAGTATTGCAGTGAGAAGAATGAATAAAATAAGGGAGAAAGTGAGGGTGGGGAAAAAAGAAGAAGAAAAGAAAGAAAAAGAAAAAGAAAAAATATATATTTGTCTACACACCCATATATATAGACCTATATTCACCCATATACACCTATACATATGCCTATATTAAAAACTACAAAATGGTAAGAATGAAATAGAAATAAAAACCAAAAACAACCAAGATAAGCAACCAATAAAGGGAAAACAAAACAAAATAAAACCAAACAAACCAAAAATACCTATGCCGGTTCTGGCTAAAGTCCACCAAGCTGTCTTCAGTTTGTCCTCTGCTGTACAAAAATTCGTGTGTGTCTTGAGGGAAAAGAGTAGGCCATCTGATGTCTGGCGTGATCCTGACACTGCAGGTTTGCTGTACTTGAGTGTGGTTGTGACGTGTGATTGGTGGTTTTTACAAAGTCACTGCCTTTTTGCTTTTGCCTGTCCCAAGGCAGGCTGCACCCCCAAAGGCTCAATGAGTGTCTCTGGGCACCCTTTCGGTTGACAGCTGTGGAGAATTAAAGAATTCCTCACTACCAAAAGCCTGCTGCTAAGAATCTGTTAATTAGTGCCTCAGCAGGTGAACCTGCCCTGCCTCCAAAGCTTTGCATAAAGGTGTGGGCGGGGTAGGTAGTCTCACTCTGCAGCCTTTACTGGGGCGGAAATTCTCAACCCCCTGCAGGTAGGAATACTTTCTTTTCTTTTTTTTTTTTTTTTTTTGTTTAATAACTGGATTATAAAGTCAACGTCAAGAAGAAAATCTTTTTGTTTTATTTTATTTTATTTATATATACTTTTAATTAGCTTCAGGTGTACAACAAAGTGCAATAGTTATACTTTTTACCCCTCAAAGTGACAACCCCCCTCCCCCAATTCTACCCTCCCACTCCTCCCCCCCCATATCATACTATCTATTAAAATTCCTTTGACTCCCTTCCACCATATAATCCACATCCCGTGACTGTCTATATATTCAATTACAGTTGGCATACAATATTATACAACATCAATTTCAGGTATACAGTGCCGTGATCAAGCCTCTACTCCATCCATGAAGTGGTCTCCCTAACAAAACATGTGACCATCTGACACCCCACAAAATTTTAACAACATTATATTTCCCGAACTGTCTTTCATATCCCTGTGACAATCCTGTAGTTACCTATTTATGCTGTCTAATCCTTTCCCCTTCTCCCTCATCCCCACCCCTCTCCCAACTAGCAACCCTGTTTTTCCTCTATATCTATGAAACTATTCCTGTTTCTTATGCTCATTCATTCCGTTTTTAAAATTCCACATATAAGTGAGATCATGTGGTATTTGTCTTTCATTGACTGACTTATTTCACTCAACATAATAGTCTCTAGGTCCATCCATATTGTTGCAAATGGTACAATTTCATTCTTCTTTATAGCGGAGTAATACTCCATTGTATAAATGTACCACAGTTTCTTAAGCCAGTCATCTACCGATGGGCATTTGGGTTGTTTCCAAGTCTTGGCTATTGTAAATAGTGCGGCAATAAACATAGGGGTGCATATATTTTTCGAATTAGCATCTTGGATTCTTCTGTGTAGATTCCCAAGAGGGGAATTGCTGGGTCACACGACAGTTCCATTTCCAGTGTTTTGAGATACCTCCATACTGATTTCCATAAAGGCTGCACCAATTTGCAGTCCCACCAACAGTGCACCAGGGTTCCCTTTTCTCCACACCCTCGCCAGCACTTGTTGTTTGTTGATTTGTTGGTGATAGACATTCTGACTGGAGTGAGATGGTATCTCATGGTGGTTTTTATTTGCATTTCTCTGATGATTAGTGAGGTTGAGCATTTTTTCATATGCCTGTTGGCCATCTGTTTGTCCTCTTTAGAGAAATGCCTCCTCATATCCTCTGCCCATTTTTTAATTGGGTTGTTTGTTTTTTTGGTGATGAGTTGCATGAGTGTTTCATACATTTTGGATATCAACCCCTTATCAGATATATCATTGGCAAATATCTTCTCCCATTCAGTAGGCTGCCTTTTTGTTTTATTAATGATTTCCTTTGCTGTGAAAAAAATTTAAGTTTGATGTAATCCCATATGTTCATTTTTTCTTTCATTTCCCTTGCCCGAGGGGATATATCCGTAAAAATATTACTCAGGGTAATGTCTGCAGACTTACTCCCTATATTTTCTTCTAGGAGTTTTAGAGTTTGAGGTCTTACATTTAAGTTTTTAATCCATTTTGAGTTTGTTCTCATATATGGTGTAAGTAGGTGGTCTATCTTCATTTTTTTGCACGTGTCAGTCCAGTTTTCTCAGCACCATTTATTAAATAGACTATCTTTACTCGAGTGTAAATTCTTGCTTCCATTGTCATAGATTAAATGACCGTATATAGACGGGTCTATTCCTGGGCTCTCTATTCTATTCCATTGGTCTATGTGTCTGTTTTTATGCCAGTACCATACTGTTTTGATTACTGTATCCTTGTAGTATGTTTTGATGTCAGGTAGTGTGATTCCTACCACTTTGTTCTTATTTCTCAACATTGCTGTAGCTATTTGGGGTCTTTTGTGACTCCATATAAATTTTAGGATTCTATGTTCTATTTCAGAGAAAAATGTCCTTGGTAGTTTGATTGGAATTGCATTGAATCTATATATTGCTTTAGGAAGTATAGACATTTTAACTATATTAATTCTTCCTATCCATGAGCATTTTATGTATTTCCATTTATTTGTATCTTCTTTGATTTCTCTCTTCAGTGTCTCATAATTTTCTGAGTACAGGTCTTTTACTTCTATAGTTAAATTGATTCCTAGATATTTTATTGTTTTTGAAGCAATTGTAAAAGCGATTGATTTCCTGATTTCTTCTTCTGATGATAGTTTATTATTGGTGTATAGAAATGCCACTGATTTCTGAATATTAATTTTGTATCCTGCTACCTTACCAAATTCGTGTTCAGTTCTAGCAGTTTTTTGGTGGAGTCTTTGGGATTCTCTATATATAGTATCATGTCATCTGCATATAATGACAATTTTACTTCCTCTTTTCCAATTTGGATGCCTTTTATTTCATTTTCTTGTCTGATTGCTGTGGCTAGAACTTCCAGAACTATATTAAATAGAAGTGGTGAAAGCGGGCAGCCTTGTCTTGTTCCTGATCTTAAGGGGAAAGCTTTCAGCCTTTCCCCACTGAGAATGATGTTTGCTGTGGGCTTATCATATATGGCCTTTATTATGCTGAGGTATGATCCCACTATTCCCACTTTGTTAAGGGTGTTTATCATGAATGGCTGCTGGATTTTGTCTAATGCCTTTTCTGCATCTATTTATATGATCGTATGATTTTTATTTTTCATTTTGTTAATGTGATGTATTATGTTAATTGATTTGCAGATATTGAACCAGCCTTACATACCAGGAATGAATCCCACTTGATCGTGGTGTATGATTTTTTTAATGAGATGCTGAATTCGGTTTGCTAGTATTTTCTTGAGAATTTTTGCATCTATGTTCATTAGGGATATTGGCCTGTAGTTTTCCTTTTTTGTACTATCTTTGTCTGACTTCGGAATCAGGGTGATAGTGGCTTCATAGAAAGAATTTTGGAGCCTTCCCTCCTTCTGCATTTTTTTGGAATAGTTTGAGGAGACTCGGTACTAATTTTTTTTGAACGTTTTGTAAAATTCACCTGTGTAGCCGTCTGTTCCAGGGCTTTTGTTGGTTGGAAGATTGTTGATTACTGATTCAATTTCTTTGGCAGTAATCAGTCTGTTCAGAGTTTCTGTTTCTTTTTGGTTCAGACTTGGTTGATTGTATGCTTCTAGAAATTTATCCATTTCTTCCAGATTGTCAAATTTGTTAGCATATAGTTGCTCATAGTATTTTTTTAAATTTTCTGTATTTCTCTGGTATCTGTTGTCACTTCTCCTCTTTCATTTCTGATTTTATTAATTTGGGTCCTCTCTTTCTTTTTCTTTGTTAGTTGTGCTAAGAGTTTGTCGATTTTGTTTATCTTTTCAAAAAACCAACTCTTGGTTTCATTGATCTTTTGTATTGTTTTTTTTTTTGTTCTCTATTTCATTTATTTCTGCTCTGGTCTTTATTATTTCCTTCCTTATGCTCCCGTTAGGCCTGTTTTGTGGTTTTTCTTCGAGTTTGCTTAGGTGTAAAAAGAGTCTGTTGATTTGAGGTTTTTCTTCCTTCTTTAGGTACGCCTGCACTGCTATGAACTTCCCTCCTAGGACTGCTTATGCTGTATCCCAGAGATTTTGGGTCATGGTGTTTTCATTTTCGTTTGTCTCGAGGTATCTTTTGATTTCCTCCTTGATCTCATTTTTGACCCACTTACTATTTTGTAGCATGTTATTTAGCCTCCATGTATTTGTAAGCTTTCCAGATTTCTTCTTATAATTGATTTCTAGTTTCATAGCATTGTGGTCAGAGAAGACACTTGATATGATTTCAATCTTCTTAAATTTGTTGAGACTTGTTTTGTGGCCTAACATGTGGTCTATTTTGGAGAATGCTCCATGGGCACTTGAGAAGAATGTATATTCTGTAGCTTTGGGGTGAAATGCTCTAAAAATATCAATTAAATCCAGGTGGTCTAAAGTGTCATTTAAGGCCACTATGTCCGTGTTGATTTTCTGTCTGGAGGATCTGTCCATTGGTGACAATGGGGTGTTCAAGTCCCCTACTATGATAATGTTACTGTTGATCTCTGCCTTTATGTCTGTCAGAATCTGTTTTATATACTTAGGAGCTCCTATATTGCATGCATAGATGTTTACTAGGTTTATGTCCTCTTGTTGAATTGATCCTTTTATTATTATGTAGTGCCCTTCTTTGTCTTTTATTGTAGTCTTCATATTAAAGTCTATTTTGTCCGAAATAAGTATTGCTACTCTAGCTTTTTTCTCATTGTCATTTGCATGAAATATCTTATTCCATCCCTTTACTTTCAGTCTGTGTGTGTCTTTGATCTGGGATGAGTCTCTTGTAGACAGCACATGCATTGGCCCTGTTTTCTTACCTACTCAGCCACTCTGTGTCTTTTGATTGGAGCATTTAGCCCATTTACATTTAAAGTAAGTACTGTTAGGTGTATATTTATTGCCATTTTATTATTTGTATTTCTTGTCTTCTTGGTTTAGCTTGTTTTCCCCTTTCTTCTGTTTAAAAAAGCCCTTTTAACATTTCCTGCAATACTGCCTTGGTAGTAATGAACTCCTTAAGCTTATTCTTTTCTGAGAAGCTCTTTATCTCTCCTTCAATTTTAAGTGATAGCCATGCTGGGTAGAGCAATCTTGGTTGTAGACCTTTATTTTGTGTCACTTTGAAAATCTCCTGCCATTCCCTTCTGGCCTGCAGAGTTTCTGAAGAAAAGTCAGCTGTTAGTCTTATAGGAGTTCCTTTGTATGTAACCTGCTGTCTTTCTCTTGCTGCTTTTAGGATTCTGTCTCTGTCTGTAACCTTTGCCATTTTTACTATGATGTGTCTTGGTGTGGGCCTGTTTGGATGCAGCCTGTTTGGAACCCTCTGTACGTCCTGGGCTTCTATGTCGATTTCCTTCACCAGGGTAGGGAAGTTTTCAGTCATTATTTCTTTAAATACAGTCTCAATCCCTTGCTTTTTCTCTTCTCCTTCTGGTATTCCTATGATGTTGGGTTGTTTTGTCTCATGTTGTCCTAGAGGTCTCTTAAACTGATTTCATTCTGTTTTATTCTTTTTTCTTTTTGTTGTTCCAGCTGAGTGATTTCTGCTATTTTGTCTTCCAATTCGCTGATCCGCTCCTCTGCTTCATCTAATCTCTGGTGATTCCTTCGAGTGTGTTCTTCATTTCAGTTACTGTATTCTTTTGTTCTAACTGGTTGTTTTTTATGATATCTCTATCCTTCCTTTTGTCCTCACTAAGTTTGTTAAACATTCTTATCATCAGTGTTCTAAACTCTGTCTCTGAAATGTTGGATACCTCTGTTTCATTTAGTTTCATTTCTAGAGGTTTCTTCTGATCTTTTCCTTGTGACATGTTTCTTTGTTTCCTCATTCTGGCTGTCGCTCTGACATTGTTTTGATGTATTAGATAGATCACCAGGAAAGCCCCAGCTGAATCATGCAGGTGCACAGCTCATGGCCCAACAGTCCCAGGAAAACTCTCAGTCTCAGCCTGTCCCAATTAGCCGCTCACAGATCAAGTCAAGCAGCCTGACAACCAATCAACCGCCTGGCAACTCTGCTCATACAGTGTGGAGAGCACGGACCCAAGGTGGTTCACACACTCCCATGTTCTAACGCACAGCCTTTTGGAGCCGCAGCACACCCACCAGGTGTTTCTCTGGCTAGGCAGCAGAAGCCATGTGGAGGGTGGGACTTCAAGGCAGCATGCACGCTCACACACATGCACTCCTGTGCCAATTCTATCTGACCAATGCGGTCCTGAAACTGACCCTCTGTGGGAGAGCCCAACCCTAACAACATGGCACATGCCGGTACACTGCTCATGTGCAAGCTCCACACCAGGGGAACAATGGTCCTAAAACCTCCAGGTCCGTACCAAAAGTGCTCAGTTCAGTCCTTCCCCACAGGCTCCTGGGCCCCACTCACACAGCTACTCTGTCCACCAGGGACCAGGTGAGTGCTCACCAGCAAGTGAGTCTGTGTGCTGGCTCCACTGGTTCTCTAGCTGCCCTCAGCCTCACCGAGCTGAGCAAAGAGAGTCCTCACTAATTTATACTGCCAGCTATCGTGGAACCCCTCTTCCTTGCAAAGTAACTCTCAGCTCGTAAGCTCGGTGTGGGGCTGGAGGGTCTCTGCCACAACCTGAGAAGCTCCCCATTGCTGAGGTACCCCTCACGGGGTTCACCCTCTCTCATCTCTGCCACTCCTACCAGACTCGATGTGGCCTTCTGTTTAAGTTCTTCGTTTAGAGGTTCTGTTCATGTAGTGTTCCGGGGACTTCCAGAGTTGAATGTTGTTTAAATTATTTGTAATTTTGGTGTGATCCTGGGAGGCAGTTGGCACAGCTTCTCTCTATTCCACCATCTAACCGGAAGTCCCTCCAATCTATTCTCATTAGGAAACAAATGGCTAAAGTTAGTTTGTCTATATTAGTGGAATGCATGGATTTGGAAACAGCATTCTTAGGCTCAAATCCTGCTGTGGCCATTTCTGAGTTGGGCAAGTTACTTAGTCTTTCTGTGCTTCAGTTTCCTCTTTTATAAAATGCAGTTTATGACAGTTCTTAACTTAAAAGTTCTATTGAATAGGTGGGGGGCAAGCTGGCGGCTGTGAGGAGGGCTTCATGAAATCTCCCCTGGAAATATCCACAATTTGAACTTCTAATACGCTTCAAAGAGACATCTACTCATCACACAGAGCAACTAAGAGTTTCACACAATGATTGCTGGAAGGTGGTCAGGCCGGGCAAGTAGGGGAAGAAGGTGGCGAGATGCGTGAGGTGCAGCGCACACCCGCGGCTGCGTAGGCACGGTGAGTGTTCCCCCGGCTCGCACCCTGCAGCCCATGGCCTGCGGACCACCTAGAGTTCAGCAAGAGCGCATTGGTTTGCAGTCTGAGGCAGAAGCCTCAGGCCGGGCCAGTGCAGGAGGGGAGAGAGAAGACGACTGTGCAGAGGTACAAGCTGCACCTGCCGCTCGCCGGGTCCCCAGGAAGCAGGTGCAGAGTCCTGCAGCGACACAGCAAGATCAGTCCCTGCACCCTCCCGGTTCAGGGATCAGTCTCTGTGCCCACCGGGTCCCGCGGAGGGCAGAAGCCTGAAACCCGGGAGCAGGGGAAAAAAGAATACTCGGGTGTGGAGACGTAGCTCGCGCCAGGCGGAGACATAGGTCCCCGGGAGACCGAGCAGGGATCTAAGCCACACGGCAGGGTGCGCGCAGTCCCCTAAACCTGGGCGGCAGTCCATCCAGAAGCGCAGCAGGAGAACAGCGCGGCTCCGAGGCAGAAGCCTTAAACCCGGGAGGAGGGGTAAAAAGAGGACTCGCGCATGGAGATGCAGTGCGTGCCGGGTGGAAACACAGGTCTTAGCCACGCGACAGGATGCGCGCAGTCCCCTAAATCCTGGCAGACCCTTTGGGAGAGCAGCAGGAACTCCACTGGAGCATAAGAGGCAAAGGCCTTAGCTTAAAACAGTGTTGGAACTGTGTCTTTTTTATTTTTATGTTTTTAATTATTTTTCCTTTTTCTACTCTTGAACAGAAAGCAAAAAAAACCCAATAACCCACCCACTCCCACAAACTTTGGCCCCCGCCAAGACAGAGTCTTAGACTGACTCCTGAATGGAGCAGTACGGGAACACTAAAAAGTATTCCTTTTTAGTTCCGGTAAGTTGGAGGAATAGACGGATGCTCTCTGAACTGCCTCCCAGGATCACATCAAAATTACAAATAAATTATGCAACATTTAACCTCGGGAGTCCCCTGAACATTAGACGAACAGAACCTCTAAACGAAGGACCTAAAGAGGAGGCCACGTCAAGTCTGGTAGGAGAGGCGCCGACGAGAGAGGGCAACCCCATGAGGGATGCCCCAGCTGTGTGGGGAGGCTTCTCCGGTTGGGGCCCCACACCGAGCTCACTAGCCCAGAGTTGCTTTGCCAGGAAGAGGAATTCCACTATAGTGGGCAGTAGAAATTAGTGAGGACTCTCTTTGCTCAACTCGGTGAGGCTGGGGGCATCTGGAGAAAGAGTGGGGCCGGCGCACGGGTTTGCTCACCGGCGAGCACTCACCCGGTTCTTGTCGGAGGGAGTGGCTGCATGAGCTGGGCCCAGAAGCCTGTCGGGAGGGTCTGAACTGAGAACCTTTGGTGCAGAAGTTGGAGGTTTTGGGATTGTTGTTCCACTGGTGCGTAGCTTGCACACGAGCGGCGTACAGGAGGCCGCCATTTTTTCAGGGTTCGGCCCTCCCACGGAGGGTCAGAGCTGGGATCCCGTTGGTCTGGTGAACTTGGCGCAGGAGTGCATGCGTGCATGAGTGCATGCATGCATGCATGCGCATGCGGCCTTGGAAACCCACCCTCCGCCCTGCTTGTGTTGCATTGCATGGAAACGCCTGGCAGGTGCCCTCCAGCTACATCAGGCTGCTCACTGAGACACAGGAGTGCGCGAGTGGCCTTGGGTCCCCACCCTCTGCCCTGCTTGTGCTGCGTTTCCAAAGAAACACCGGGCGGGTGCCCTCCGGCTGCATCAGATTGCTCACTGAAACATGCCTGAGCCACCTTGGGTCCCCACCCTCCGCGCTGCTTGTGCTGCGTTTCCAAGGAAACGCCGGGTGGGTGCCCTCCGGCTCCATCAGGCCGCTCACTGAGATGCAGGAGTGCGTAAGCCGCCTTGGATCCTCACCCTCTGCCCTGCTTCAGCTGTGTTGCCAGGGAAATGCAGGGCAGGTGTTCTCCAGCTGCATCACTCGGTTCACTGAGACTCAGTAGCAGACAACCTGCAACAACCTGTGAAGATTTTTTTTTTTTTGGGAGTGAGCACGATTCCAGAGCACTCAGCAGCTAATTGTGGAAAGCTCACTGCAACCCTGAGAAAGTGGTCTGCAGATTAAAGAGGACAGAGAGCCCCCCCCCACTTTCCTTTTTTTTTTCTTTCTTTCTTTTTTCTTTTTTCTTTTCTCTTCTTTCTAGGTGATCTATCTAATACATTTAAGCATTCTGAGAACGACAGCCAGAATGAAAAAACAAAGAAACATGTCCCAAGTAAAAGATCAGAAGAAAACTCTAGAAATGGAATTAAATGAAACAGAGGTATTCAAACTTTCAGAGACAGAGTTTAGAACACTGATGATAAGAATGTTTAAGGAACTTAGCGAGGACATAAAGCAAATAGGGAAACCATAAAAAACAACCTGTTAGAACTAAAGAATACAATAACTAAAATGAAGAACACACTTGAAGGAATCACCAGTAGAGTAGATGAAGCAGAGGAGCGGATCAGTGAATTACAAGACAAAAGAGCAGAAATCACCCATCTGGAACAACAAAAAGTAAAAAGAATAAAAAAGAATGAAAATAGTTTAAGAGACCTCTGGGACAACATGAAACACAGCAATCTTCGTGTCATAGGAATACCAGAAGGAGAAGAGAAAAAGCAAGGGATTGAGAATGTATTTAAAGCAATAATGACTGAAAACTTCCTTACCATGGTGAAGGAAATCGACATAGAAGCCCAGGACGTACACAGAGTTCCAAACAGGCTGAATCCAAACAGGCCCACACCAAGACACATCATAGTAAAAATGGCAAAGGTTACAGACAGAGACAGAATCCTAAAAGCAGCAAGAGAAAGACAGCAGGTTACATACAAAGGAACTCCTATAAGACTAACAGCTGACTTTTCTTCAGAAACTCTGCAGGCCAGAAGGGAATGGCAGGAGATATTCAAAGTGATACAAATAAAGGTCTACAACCAAGATTGCTCTACCCAGCACAGCTATCACTTAAAATTGAAGGAGAGATAAAGAGCTTCTCAGAAAAGAATAAGCTTAAGGAGTTCATTACCACCAAGCCAGCATGGCAGGAAATGTTAAAAGGGCTTTTTTAAACAGAAGAAAGGGGAAAACAAGCTAACCCAGGAAGACAAGAAAAACAAATAACAAAATGGCAATAAATATATACCTATCAGTAATTACCTTAAATGTGAATGGGCTAAATGTTCCAATCAAAAGACACAGAGTGGCTGAGTGGATAAGAAAACAGGACGCATGCATATGCTGTATACAAGAGACTCATCTCAGATCCAAAGACACACATAGACTGAAAGTAAAGGGATGGAATAAGATATTTCATGCAAATGGAAATGAGAAAAAAGCTAGAGTAGCAATACTTATTTCAGACAAAATAGACTTTAAAATGAAGACTACAATAGAACACAAAGAAGGGCACTACATAATAATAAAGGGATCAATTCAACAAGAGGACATAACCCTAGTAAACATCTATGCACCCAATATAGGAGCTCCTAAATATATAAAACAGATTCTGACAGACATAAAAGCAGACATCAACAGGAACACTATCATAGTAGGGGACTTGAACACCCCGTTGTCACCAATGGACAGATCCTCCAGACAGAAAATCAACACGGACATAGTGGCCTTAAATGACACTTTAGACCACCTGGATTTAATTGATATTTTTAGAGCATTTCACCCCAAAGCTACAGAATATACATTCTTCTCAAGTGCCCATGGAACATTCTCCAAGACAGACCACATGTTATGCCACAAAACAAGTCTCAACAAATTTAAGAAGATTGAAATCATATCAAGTGTCTTCTCTGACCACAATGCTATGAAACTAGAAATCAATTATAAGAAGAAATCTGGAAAGCTTACAATCACATGGAAGCTAAATAACATGCTTCTAAAGAGTGAGTGGGTCAAAAATGAGATCAAGGAGGAAATCAAATGATACCTCGAGACAAATGAAAATGAAAACACCACGACCCAAAATCTATGGGATGCAGCAAAAGCAGTTCTAAGAGGGAAGTTCATAGCAATGTAGGCCTACCTAAAGAAGGAAGAAAAATCTCAAATCAACAGACTCTCTCTACACCTAAGGCAAATCGAAAAAAAACAGCAAAACAAGGCTAACGGGAGCATAAGGAAGGAAATAAAAAGTACCAGAGCAGAAATAAATGAAATATCAAACAAAAAAACAGTACAAAAGATCAATGAAACCAAGAGTTGGTTTTTTGAAAAGATAAACAAAATTGACAAACCCTTAGCACGACTAACCAAGAAAAAGAGAGAGAGGACCCAAATTAATAAAATCAGAAATGAAAAAGGAGAAGTGACAACACATACCACAGAAATACAGAAAATTTTAAGACAATACTATGAGCAACCATATGCTAACAAAGTCGACAATCTGGAAGAAATGGATAAATTTCTAGTAGCATACAATCTACCAAGTCTGAACCAAAAAGAAACAGAAACTCTGAACAGACTGATTACTGCCAAAGAAATTGAATCAGTAATCAACAATCTTCCAACAAACAAAAGCCCTGGAACAGACGGCTACACAGGTGAATTTTACAAAACGTTCAAAAAAAATTAGTACCGAGTCTCCTCAAACTATTCCAAAAAAATGCAGAAGGAGGGAAGGCTCCAAAATTCTTTCTATGAAGCCACTATCACCCTGATTCCGAAGTCAGACAAAGATATTACAAGAAAAGAAAACTACAGGCCAATATCCCTAATGAACATAGATGCAAAAATTCTCAAGAAAATACTAGCAAACCGAATTCAGCATCTCATTAAAAAGATCATACACCACGATCAAGTGGGGTTCATTCCTGGTATGTAAGGCTGGTTCAATATCCGCAAATCAATTAACGTAATACATCACATTAACAAAATGAAAAATAAAAATCATACGATCATATAAATAGATGCAGAAAAGGCATTTGACAAAATCCAGCAGCCATTCATGATAAACACCCTTAACAAAGTGGGAATAGTGGGATCATACCTCAGCATAATAAAGGCCATATATGATAAGCCCACAGCAAACATCATTCTCAGTGGGGAAAGGCTGAAAGCTTTCCCCTTAAGATCAGGAACAAGACAAGGCTGCCCGCTTTCACCACTTCTATTTAACATAGTTCTGGAAGTTCTAGCCACAGCAATCAGACAAGAAAATGAAATAAAAGGCATCCAAATTGGAAAAGAGGAAGTAAAATTGTCATTATATGCAGATGACATGATACTATATATAGAGAATCCCAAAGACTCCACCAAAAAAACTGCTAGAACTGATACACGAATTTGGTAAGGTAGCAGGATACAAAATTAATATTCAGAAATCAGTGGCATTTCTATACACCAATAATAAACTATCATCAGAAGAAGAAATCAGGAAATCAATCGCTTTTACAATTGCTTCAAAAACAATAAAATATCTAGGAATCAATTTAACTATAGAAGTAAAAGACCTGTACTCAGAAAATTATGAGACACTGAAGAGAGAAATCAAAGAAGATACAAATAAATGGAAATACATAAAATGCTCATGGATAGGAAGAATTAATATAGTTAAAATGTCTATACTTCCTAAAGCAATATATAGATTCAATGCAATTCCAATCAAACTACCAAGGACATTTTTCTCTGAAATAGAACATAGAATCCTAAAATTTATATGGAGTCACAAAAGACCCCAAATAGCTACAGCAATGTTGAGAAATAAGAACAAAGTGGTAGGAATCACACTACCTGACATCAAAACATACTACAAGGATACAGTAATCAAAACAGTATGGTACTGGCATAAAAACAGACACATAGACCAATGGAATAGAATAGAGAGCCCAGGAATAGACCCGTCTATATACGGTCATTTAATCTATGACAATGGAAGCAAGAATTTACACTCGAGTAAAGATAGTCTATTTAATAAATGGTGCTGAGAAAACTGGACTGACACGTGCAAAAAAATGAAGATAGACCACCTACTTACACCATATATGAGAACAAACTCAAAATGGATTAAAAACTTAAATGTAAGACCTCAAACTCTAAAACTCCTAGAAGAAAATATAGGGAGTAAGTCTGCAGACATTACCCTGAGTAATATTTTTACGGATATATCCCCTCGGGCAAGGGAAATGAAAGAAAAAATGAACATATGGGATTACATCAAACTTAAATTTTTTTCACAGCAAAGGAAATCATTAATAAAACAAAAAGGCAGCCTACTGAATGGGAGAAGATATTTGCCAATGATATATCTGATAAGGGGTTGATATCCAAAATGTATGAAACACTCATGCAACTCATCACCAAAAAAACAAACAACCCAATTAAAAAATGGGCAGAGGATATGAGGAGGCATTTCTCTAAAGAGGACAAACAGATGGCCAACAGGCATATGAAAAAATGCTCAACCTCACTAATCATCAGAGAAATGCAAATAAAAACCACCATGAGATACCATCTCACTCCAGTCAGAATGTCTATCACCAACAAATCAACAAACAACAAGTGCTGGCGAGGGTGTGGAGAAAAGGGAACCCTGGTGCACTGTTGGTGGGACTGCAAATTGGTGCAGCCTTTATGGAAATCAGTATGGAGGTATCTCAAAACACTGGAAATGGAACTGTCGTGTGACCCAGCAATTCCCCTCTTGGGAATCTACACAGAAGAATCCAAGATGCTAATTCGAAAAAATATATGCACCCCTATGTTTATTGCCGCACTATTTACAATAGCCAAGACTTGGAAACAACCCAAATGCCCATCGGTAGATGACTGGCTTAAGAAACTGTGGTACATTTATACAATGGAGTATTACTCCGCTATAAAGAAGAATGAAATTGTACCATTTGCAACAATATGGATGGACCTAGAGACTATTATGTTGAGTGAAATAAGTCAGTCAATGAAAGACAAATACCACATGATCTCACTTATATGTGGAATTTTAAAAACGGAATGAATGAGCATAAGAAACAGGAATAGTTTCATAGATATAGAGGAAAAACAGGGTTGCTAGTTGGGAGAGGGGTGGGGATGAGGGAGAAGGGGAAAGGATTAGACAGCATAAATAGGTAACTACAGGATTGTCACAGGGATATGAAAGACAGTTCGGGAAATATAATGTTGTTAAAATTTTGTGGGGTGTCAGATGGTCACATGTTTTGTTAGGGAGACCACTTCATGGATGGAGTAGAGGCTTGATCACGGCACTGTATACCTGAAATTGATGTTGTATAATATTGTATGCCAACTGTAATTGAATATATAGACAGTCACGGGATGTGGATTATATGGTGGAAGGGAGTCAAAGGAATTTTAATAGATAGTATGATATGGGGGGGGAGGAGTGGGAGGGTAGAATTGGGGGAGGGGGGTTGTCACTTTGAGGGGTAAAAAGTATAACTATTGCACTTTGTTGTACACCTGAAGCTAATTAAAAGTATATATAAATAAATAAAAAACAAGCAATAAAAAAAATTTAAAAAATTAAAATGTGTTCAAATTTAAGTTATTTTCAATTTAAAATAGAATGTTATAAATATAGGTTGCTGTATGTAAGCCTCATGATAATAATGCAAAAACCTGTAGCAGATACACACACAAGAAATGAGAAAGAAATCTAAGCATATCACTGAAAAAGGTCATCAAACCAAGAAGGGAGGGAGGAATAGAGAAATGGAAAAAGTACAAAACAGCCAAAAAACAATTAACAAAATGACAATAAGTACAAACCTATTAATAATTACTTTAAATGTAAATTGACTAAATTCTCCAATCAAAATCATAGAATGGGTGAATGGATAAAATACAAGAACCGTCTAAATGCTGCCTACAACAGACTTACTTCAGATGTAAAGACGCACACAGACTCATGAAGGGATAAGAAAAGATGTTCCATGCAAATGGAAACCTAAATAAAGCTAGAATATCTTCACTTATATCAAACAAAATAGACTTTAAATTAAAGATTGTAATAAGAGACAAAGAAGGTTCCATTTCAGAATTTATAGACAAGCATTCAATGTGACTAACACCATGATTTTAGCCTTTTAAGACTGAGAGAACCTAGTCATGTGATGCTAAGACTTCTGACCTACAGAGCTAATAAATGTATGTTAATATAAGCCACTAAGTTGTAGTAATTTGTCATTTGTCAATAGAAAACTACTACAAAGATCTTTAATAAATAACATAATCATTCCATTTTCTCAACAGTAGAATGACAGTCATCATAGTATTATTATTTATTTGTTTTGAGGATTAAATAAAATATTTAAAATAAAAACTTTTAGAGGATAGGTCCAAGAAAATGGAGTAGGTAAATGCTGTGCCTGTCACATCCCAGGATCACACCAAAATTAGAAATAAATTATGGAAAAATCAACCTCAGGAATCATCTGAAGACTAGCTGAGTAGATCCCCTATAACTAAGGACATAAAGAAGCCACATTGAGACTGGTAGGAGGGTCAGAGATGCAAGATGGGCTGAACCCAAACCTACAGATACTGGTTGAACATGGGGAGGGACACCTCAGTGGCAGAGGTCCCACCAGAGAAGGGAGGGGTCCCAGCACCATGTTAGAGTCCCCAGCCCAGTGGCCTTGTGCCAGGAAGGGGAGTTCCCACATCTCACAGCGAAAATCAGTGAAGACTCTGTCTCCCTGTCCCAGTAAGATGAAAGGCAGCTGGAAACCCATATGCCCTCTTGAAGAGCCCCTGCACAGACTTGCTTGCTTGAAAACACTCACCTGGTCTCTGGGGGAAGGGCAGCAACTTAAGAGTCACCAGAGGCACATAGGGAAAAACTGAATTGTGCGGCTCAGGGTAAGGGTTAAAGGAGCCAGACTTCTGTGTAGCCTACAGGAGGGCACCACCTTATCTATGTTTAACACAACTCCAGAGTGACAAATCTGAGACTACTTTGGTCTGGTAAAATCTGCACATTCATACCAACTTAGTAAGGACCTGGGTCCCCTCCCTGCACAGCTAATACTGCATCACTGAAAACACTGTTGACTATTGAGTGCTTGGTCCAGCACCACAAGCTGCAGAATACTTTCACAGCAGAATCCTTCAGCAGTGCAAGAAACTTTTCATATTGTGACCCAAAACCTGTTTCTGCATCCTGTCTTGGTCAGCTCATAGGGATCTGCAGGCCTAAGGTGAATAGTGGCTAGCTGTGGTGTTATCAGGGTGTTTTGCGAAGTGTTCACAGGCCCAGGACTGGTGCAAGAACTGAAACTGCATTAACTTTTAAAAAAAAATTTGCTCACACTTTGTAGCTCCCTGGAATACTGCCCAGCCTACCTAGAGTTGCATTGCCAGGGTCATTCTTGGCACCTTGGTGACCAGCCTCATCCTACCCCTAAGCTGTGGAAAGCTTTTGCAAGGAAGTAAGAGGCCTTAGAAAATTAAACAACATTGCAGAGAGAAATTAAAGAAGATACAAATAAATTGAAACATATACCATGTTCATGGATAGGAAGAATTATATAGTTAAAATTCCCATACTATCTGAAGCAACCTAGAGATTCAATGCAATTGCTATCAACATACCAATGGCATTTTTCACAGAATGAGGCCAAATAATCCTAAATACTATGGAACCATAAAATCTCTGAATAGCCACAGCAAGACTGAGAAAGAAGAACAAAGCTGGAAGTATCACACTCCATGATATCATATTATACTACAAGGACATAGTAATCAAACAGCATGGTATTGGCATAAAAACAAACACATAGGTCAATGGAACAGAACAGAGAGCCCAGAAACAATCCCGAGCCTATATAACCATTTAATCTAAGGGAACAAGAATTTACCTTAGGGTAAGGATAGTGTACTCAATAAATGGTGTTGGGAAAATTGGGCAGAAAAATGCAAAAACATGAAACTGGACGATGGTCTTATGCCACATACAAGAAAATACTCAAATGGATTAAAAACTTAAATGGAAGACCCGAAACCATAAAACTTCTGGAAGAAATTATAGGAAGTAAACTCTCAGACATTACCCTTAGTAATATTTTTCAGTGATATATCTCCTCAGAAAAGGAAAACAAAAGAAAAAAAATAGTACCTCAAAGAACAGTTTTTTCATAGCAAAGGAAACCTGCAACAAAATGAAAAGACATCCTCCTGAATGAGAAAAGATATTTGCCAATGATACATCTGATAAGGCGTTAATATCCAAAATTTATAAAAAAACCTATACAACTCTACACCAACAAAACAAACAAGCTAATTAAAAATAGGCAGAAGACTTATACAAAAACAAATTCAAAATGGATTAAAGACTTAAGTGTAAGACCTGAAACCATAAAAATCCTAAAAGAAAATATAGTGAGTACATTTGCAGGCATTATCCGGAGCAATATTTTTACTGATACATCCCTATGGGCAAGTGAAGTAAAAGAAAAAATGAACATATGGTATTATATCAGACTTAAAAGTTTTTTCACAACAAAGGAATCCATTAATAAAACAAAAAGGAAGCCTACTGAATGGGAGAATATATTTGCCAACGATATATCTGATAAGGGGTTAATATCCAAAATTTATAAAACACTCATGAAACTCAACACCAAAAAAACAAACAACCCAATTAAAAAATGGGCAGAAGATATGAAGAGACATTTTTCTAAAGAGGACATACAGATGGCCAATAGGCATATGAAAAAAAGTTCAACCTCACTGGTCATTAGGGAAATGCAAATAAAAACCACCATGAGATACCACCTCACTCCAGTCAGAATGGCTATCATCAACAAATCAACAAACGACAAGTGCTGGTGGGGCTGTGGGGAAAAGGGGACCCTGCTGCACTGTTGGTGGGACTGCAGATTGGTGCAGCCACTATGGAAGTCAGTATGGAGGTATCTCAAAGAACTGGAAATAGAGCTACCGTTTGACCCAGCAATTCCACTCCTAGGTATTTATCCTGAAAAAACCAAGACACTTATTCAAAAAAAGTTATGCACCCCTATGTTCATAGCAGCACAATTTACAATAGCTAAGACTTGGAAACAATCAAAATGCCCGACAGTAGATGACTGGATTAAGAAACTGTGGTATATTTATTCAATGGAGTATTACTCCGCTATAAGGAAGAATGAAATCGTGCCATTTGCAATGATATGGATGGACCTAGAGACTATAATGTTGAGTGAAATAAGTCAGTCAGAGAAGGACAAATACCATATGATCTCACTCATATGTGGAATCTGAAAAACTGTATGAATGAGCAAAGTAAACAGAAACTGTCTCGTAGATATAGAGGAAAAATCAGGGTTGCTAATTGAGAGAGGAATGGGGATGAGGGAGAAGGGGAAGGGATTAGACAGCAAAAATAGGCAACTACAATATTGCTACTGGGATAGGAAAAACAGTTTGGGGAATATAATTAATAATGTTGTAAATATTCTGTGGAATGTCAGATGATCATAGGTCTTGTTAGGGAGACCATTTCATGGATGGAGTAGAGGTTTGATCACTGCACTGTATTACTAAAGCGGAGGTGGTATACCTACTGTAATTGAATATGTATAGATAGTCACGGGATGTGGATTATACTGTGGAAGAGAGTCAGAGGAAGAGTAATATATATGATATGGGGGGGGAGTGGGGTGGTGTATTGGGGGGGTTGTCACTTTGAGGGGTAAAATGTATAACTATTGCACTGTGTTGTACACCTGAAACTAATTAAAAATAAAATAAAATAAAATAAAAAAAACAAACAAAAAAAACAAAAAACAAAATAGTCATGGGGTATGAAATAGAACATCGAAAATAGTCAATAATGTAAAAACTATGCATAGTGTCAGATGGGTACTAGACTTATCAGGGAGATCATTTCATAAATTATATAAAACCCTAACCACTGTGCAATACAACCCAAACTAACATAAAATAATATTCAATGTTTTATATATATATGCATGCAGTCACGGGATGTAAAGCACAGCCTAGGGAATATAGTTAATGTATTGGAATAGGTATGTACGGTGTCAGATGGGTAGTAGACTTGTTGGGGTTATCATTTTGTGAGAAGTGTAAATTTCTAATCTTATGTTGTTTTGTACACCTGAAACTAATAAAACAATAAATGATAGCCATTGCCTCATTTTGTTGTTTTGGGAATTCAAAGAAGTGATACCTGAAATGCCCTCAGCATAGTGTCTGTTACCTAGTAACCTAAGAACAATGCTATCAATTTACTATTATTGGAGATGAAAAAAACTTGACATATACTCTCCTGAGACACTTTATCATTCCCTATACTGGCATGCCTTAGAGATATTGCAGGTTATATTCCAGATGACTTCAATGAAGTGAATATCACAAAAAAGAGAGTCACATAATTTTTTTTTGTTTCTCAGTGCATAAAAAGTTATGTTCACACTATAATGTAGTCTATTAAGTTCGCAATAGTATTATGTCTAAAAAAATCAATGTACATGCTCTAGTTAAAAATACTTTACTGCTAAAAAATGCTAACCATCATTTGATCTTTCAGTAAGTCATAATCTTTTTGTTGGTGGAGGGGCTTGCTTTGATGTTGATGGGTGCTGACTCAATAGGATGGCGGTTGCTGAAGGTTGCGGTAGCTGTGCCAATTTCTTAAAATAACACAGTAATGAAATTTGCTACATTGATTGACTCTTCCTTTTACAAACAATTTCTATGTATCATGTGGTGCTGTTTGGTAGCATTTTACCCACAGTAGAACTTCTTTAAAAATTAGTCAATCCTCTTAAATCCTGCCACTGCTTTATCAACAAAATTTATGGAATATTATAAATCTTTTGTTGTCATTTCAACAATCTTCACCAGGAGTAGATTCCATCTCAAGGAACCACTTTCTTTGCTTATTCATAAGAAGCAACTCCTCATCCATTCAAGTTTTATCATGAGATTGCAGCAATTAAGACACATCCTCAGGCTCACTTCTTATTCTAGTTCTCTTGCTATTTCCACCACATTTGCAGTTACTTCTTCCATTGAAGTCTTGAACCTCTCAAAATCATCCATGAGTGTTGGAATCAACTTCTTCCAAAATCCAGTTAAGATTAGTGTTTTGACTTCTTCCCATGAATTACAAATGTACTTAATGGCATCTAGAATAGTGAATCCTTTCCAGAAGCTTTTTAATTGCTGTTGCCCAGATCCATCAGAGAAATCACTCTCTATGGCACCTATAGTCTTACAAAATGTATTTCTTAAATAATAAGACATGTAAGTCAAAATTACTTCTTGATCTGTGGGCTGCAGAACAGATGTTGTGATAACAGGCCTAAAAACAACATTAATCTCATTGTCTATCTCCATCACACTACTCACGTGCCCAGGTGCATTGTCAATGAACAGTAATATTTTGAAAGGAATTTTTTCTGAGCAGTAGGCTTAACAATGGGCTTAAAATAGTCAGTAAACCATGTTGTAAACAGATGCCCTGTTTCAGGCTTTATTGCTTTATTTATAGAGCATAGGCAGAGTAGATTTAGCATAATTTTTAAGGGCCCTAGGATTTTCAGAATGGTAAATGCATATTAGCTTAAACTTAAAGTCACCAATTACATTAGCCCCTAAAAAGAGAGTCAGCCTGTACTTTGAAGCTTTGATCCAGGCATTGACTTTTCTCTAGCTATGAAAGCACTAGACTAGACAGCATCTTCTTCCAATATAAAGTTGTTTCATCTACACTGAAAATCTGTTGTCCAGCATAGCTACCTATATTAAATATCTTAGCTAGATCTTATGGATAAGTTGATGTAGCTTCTGTGTTAGCTGCTTCACCTTGCATTGTTACATTATGGAGACAGCCTCTTTACTTAAGCTTCAGGAACCAGCCTATGCTAGCTCCAAACTTTTCTTGTGCAGTTTCCTCACCTCTCTCAGCCTTCATAGAGTTGAAGGGAGTTAGGGCCTCGCTCTGGATCAGGCTTTGTCTTAAGGGAATGTTGTGGCTGGCTTTATCTTCTATCCAGACCACTACGTTTTTCTCCATGTGAGCAATAAAGATGTTTGTCTTTTTTTAAAAAATCATTCCTGTGTTCACTGAAGTAGCATCTTTAATATCCTTCGAGAACTTTCCCTCTGCATTCAAAACTTGGCTAGCTGTTTGCACAAAAGGCTTAGCTTTCAGCCTATCTTCTTTCTTGACATGTCTTCCTCATTAAACTTAATAATTTTTAGCTTTCGATTTAAAGTGATAGACATGTGACTCTTCCTTTCAATTGAACACTGAGAGGCCAATGTAGGGTTATTAATTAGCCTTATTTCAATATTTCTGTGTCTCAGGGAATAGGGAGGCCCCAGGGGAGAGAGAGAGAGAGAGAGAGAGAGAGAGAGAGAGAGAGAGAGAGAGAGAGAGAGAGAGAGAGAGAGAGAGAGATGAGGGAATGGTCCAGTTGGTGGAACAGGCAAAACACACAAAATTTATCAATTAAGTTCACCATCTTATATGGGTGTGGCTTGTGGTACTCTAAAACAATTACAATAGTAACATCAAACAATTAACAATAGTAACATCAAAGGTCATTGATCACAGTTCATCATAACAAAATTAATAATAATGAAAAGTTTGAACTATTGCAAGATTAACAAAATGTGACACAGAGACATGAAGTGAGCAAATGCTGTTGGAAAAATGGTGCTGATAGACTTGCTATCAAATGACAGTGGCATTTGTCGTAACGCAAGGTTATAAACCATTGTTTATAAAAACCACAGTACCTGCAAAGAGCAATAAAGCAAAGTGCAGTAAAATGAGGTATGCCCACATTCTTTTCTTTAAAATTTCTAAATTTCAACTAAAGGTTAATTGCCATAATATCACAGCCTTGAAGTGAGCTTGGTTCTTTTTCTAGCCATCAAAGATTGGGTTACTAACACCCAACACTTTGGTCTACTGGCAGGAAACTCAGATCTTAGCAACTTTACTCTTCAAGAAAGGGGTTAGTACTGAAATAAGAATGTGTACCATTCATTTTAAGCAGGGATACCTCCATCTGTACTTGGGGTTCATTCATTCCTCATAAAGATGGCTACAATTATATACTGAAAAAAACCCAAACATCACTAATTCTGGTTTTATTACATTGACAGGGAGGGTGGCATTATTTTATCATAAACCCAAGGAATGTAACTAAAGAACTTTCCATGTCAACAGTATGCTTGATATCAATTTTCAAATCTCTGAGGACAAGATAAACAGTGAAGTATGAATCACAGAAATATCCTTATCTATTTACTTGTATTTAGTTCAGAGAAATCAGGGCATGCCTTTCACTGGATTGATATTCCCAAGAATTCAAATGTAACAGCTTATGTGAAGGGCAAATGGTTGAATAATTTTGGGTTTCTAGAGTTAAAAAAAAAAAAATTCACATTAAGACTCATGATTGAGTTCACACTATCTTTGCAATGCAAACACACATTTCAGTGTCACTGTCTGCCACCTTACAATAACAGGAAACATCTGTATAATGGCCTATAACATTACACGGTGCATTACAATTAGAAATGCACTGAAGTGGTGGATTGGGGGTTTATTTATGGTCCATGAAATAAAAGATTCTATGAGCTTCTCATGAGAACTTAATAGTTCAAGAAAATAAAATAAATATTTGAGTGCAACATTTACATTTTAAGTGATATCACCAGAGAAACTTAAAACAGTCAAAAAGAATCAGTGTTAAAAGAACCCCATTACTAGTTGGCTGGAAGTCATTATTATTGAAGAGGCAAAGAATGACAGAGTATTATAAAAAACACATAATGCCTTTTAGGTTAATATAATTTTTATAATTGAGTAAAATTTTTCTTAATTGCTCATAAAATCAAGTCTCTGAAAGTTATGGTGAGAGCAATCAAATTTCAAACCTTGAATTTTTAAAAGAAGAACAGAAAAAGATCTTTTGCCATACTGCCATAAAAACTGGCAAGTTTGAGTAGTAGCAAGTCATGAATTGTTTCTAATAGGAGTCATCAAAGTACCCCAAAAAAATCTCCATGTGTGAGAGCAAATAATTACAGTTCACGAACAACATGTACTTCATTTCCAGATTACAGGTAATTGTATACACATTTAAATTTGTTTATTTTGCATGCATAATCACATATTCATGAAGATAATTCAATCATTTGTACCTATGTGTGGAAAAAATTATAGTGTCTAATCATGCATCCAGGTTTCTCAAAATTTTACACTGCTGTGGGAAAAATCTGTGTCATACCAGACAAAATGCTTTCATTTAGCTTTCAGAACTATTGAAAATCAAGAGAACCACAATGGTTGGTGACTTTTTTAGGTCACCTGGTCCCTATATTTATTACAGAAACATCCAACAGATTTTATTACATTTGAAAACTTTGCCATGAACTTCTATGTCACTGTATCCATAGGATTCTATTCTAATTAATGTCCCAAAGGCTAGATTTCTAAAACCGGTCTATATTTTTCCTATTTTTATTTCATTAAAAGTCCAGTTTAAATTGTCTACTTTCTGATATTAAAATAAACTATTTTCATTAATGTATAATTTAAAATATGCATTTATAAGCAGTGATTGTGTGGAAATTCAAATCTTTTAGACTGTTTGTATTCATGATAGTTATTCACAACATTTTCACAGGAGATTTATATGCTATTTTAGTACTGACTGCTGATTGGTTTTGAGAATAGGTGTAGGTTTTCTCCAAACTAACTTAAAAACAGAGTAGTCCCTCAATTAAAAAACATTCATCACATGAAATGATTTTCCATATGATTATGCCAAATAGCTACAGAAGAACACAAAACTATCAATCAACAGACCATGGAAACGAGTCAATATCATAGTACCATCTGCTGACAAGGAAGACTCACTGTTCATTTTCCTGTAATGTGCTATTTCAGATATGTAATCATTACCTTATTAGATTGTTGATTTCAGAGAGAACAGTGAGGCTACAGAAAGGTATCTGGATTTGGATACATAACTGAAGAAAAGAGACTTTTTATACCACTTAAAAATATTTTAAAGGGATATTACTGGAGAAATAGTGAATTGGAACTAGTCATACAATAACTTGGATTTTTAAACTTTTTTTTATTCTTTTGGATTTGATGTCAATAAGCAGAATATTATTTTATACCACTGAAACTTCTGGATTGATTAAATGGGGAAGACTCATCTTTCTGACTTGAAGAACAAAGAAAAGAGACAGGGATGGAGGGATTTAAAAGATGGATGGGAGAAAAGAAGAAAGGGTAGGGGAGAAAATTAGAATAGTTTATTTACTTCACAATCACTTAAGTGAGCATATAGAAAATACATGTTGCAAAAATCTCATGTTACCATTAATCTAACATTTATCAGTATCTGAAGGAAGTAATGTGTTGATGAATCGGAAACCAGGAATCATTGTCCCACATCATGTGTAAGGCAGTGACCTTAAGCAAGATCTTCTAGAGACTGCATGCCCATAGTTAGAGTTTCAGAAGGGTATATTAAATTCTTTTTTGTTTTTTTAATTCTTTTATTGTGAAATAAACATTTTTTACAAATTAGCTTCAGGTGTACAACACAGTGCAATAGTTATACTTTTTACCCCCAAAGTGACAACACCCCTCCCCCAGTTTGCCCCCCCACTGCCCCCCATATCATACATATCTATTACAATTCCTTTGAATCCCTTCCACAGTATACTCCACATCCCATGACTATCTATATATTCAATTAAAGTTGGCATACAATATTATACAACATCAGCTTCAGGTGTACAGTGCAGTGATTAAGCCTCTACTCCATCCATGAAGTGGTCTCCCTAACAAGACATCTGACCATCTGACACCCCACAAAATTTTCACATTATTATATTCTCCGAACTGTGTTTCATATCCCTGTGGCAATATTGTAGTTGCCTATTTATGCTATCTAATTCCTTCCCCTTCTTCCTCATTCCCAGCCCCCTCCCAACTAGCAACCCTCAGTTTTTCCTCTATAAGTATGAGTCTGTTTCTGTTTACTTTGCTCATCCATTCAGTTTTTCAGATACCACATATAAGTGAGATCATATGGTATTTGTCTTTCTCCGACTGACTTATTTCACTTAATATAATAGTCTCTTCACAACATTATCAATTACATCCCCAGAATAGCCCCCCATATCTCTGCGGCAACATTGTAGTCACCCACCTACGCTGTCCAAAACCTTCCCCCTCTCCCTCATCCCCACCCCATGCCAGCCAGCAACCATCACTTTTTCCTTTATATCTGCTTGATATGATTTCAATCTTCTTAAATTTACTGACACTTGTTTTGTAGCCTAACATGTGGTCTCTCTTGGAAAATGTCTCATGTGCACTTGAGAAGAATGTATATTCTGTTGTTTCAGGGTGAAATGCTCTAAAAATATTGATGAAGTCCAGCTAGTCTAAAGTGTCATTTAAGGCCACTCTTTCCATGTTGACTTTCTGTCTAGAGGATCTGTCCATTGGTGACAATGGGGTGTTGAAGTCCCCTACTACGATAGTGTTACTGTTGATCTCTGTCCTTATGTCTGTCAAAATCTGTTATATATAATTAGGAGCTCCTATGTGGGGTGCATAGATGTTTATTAGGGTTATAGTGCCCTTCTTTGTCTTTTATGGTAGTCTTCATTTTAAAGTCTATTTTGTCCAAAATAAATACTGCTAATCCAGCTTTTGTTTCTCATTTCCATTTGCATGAAATATCTTATTCCATCTGTAAACAGCATATACATGTGTCCTATTTTTTTATCCACTCAGCCACTCTCTGTCTTTTGATTGGAGCATTTAGCCCATTCACCTTTAAAATGATTATGATAGGTGCATATGTATTGCCATTTTGTTAACTGTATTCCTGGACTTCCTAGTTAGCTTGTTCACCCCTTTCTTTTGTTTAAAAAGGCCCTTTTAACATTTCTTGCAACGCTGGCTTAGTGGTAATGAATCCTTGAGCTTATTCTTTTCTGAGAAGCTCTTTATTTCTCCTTCAATTTTAAGTAATAGCTGTGATGGGTAGAGCAATCTTGGTTGTAGGCCTTTATTTTGTGTCACTTTGAATATCTCTTGCCACTCCCTTCTGGCCTGGAGAGTTTCTGTAGACAAGTCAGCTGTTAGTCTTATAGGAGTTCCTTTGTATGTAACCTGCTGTCTTTCTCTTGCTGCTTTTAGGATTCTGTCTCTGTTTTTAACCTTTGCCATTTTAACTATGATGTGTCTTGGTGTGGACCTGTTTGGGTTCAGCTTGTTTGGAACCCTCTGCACTTCCTGAGCATGTATGTTGATTTCCTTCACCAGGGTAGGGAAGTTTTCAGTCATTATTTCTTCAAATACATGCTCGACTCCTTGCTTCTTCTCTTCTGCTTCTGGTATTCCTGTGATTAGATTATTGTTGCAGTTCATGTTGTCCCATAGGACTTTTAAACTACTTTCATTGTTTTTTATTCTTTTGTGTTTTTGTTGTGCCAACTGGGTGATTTCTGCTATTTTGTCTTCTAAATCGCCGATCAGATTCTCTGCTTCATCTACTCTACTGATGATTCCTTCGAGTGTGTTCTTCATTTCAGTTATTGTATTCTTTCATTCTAACTGGTTATTTTTTATGATTTCTCTATCCTTCCTTGTGTCCTCAATAAATTCATTAAACATTGCTATCATCAGTGTTCTAAACTCTGTCTGAAAGGTTGGATCCCTCTGTTTCATTTAGTTCCATTTCTAGAAGTTTCTTCTGATCTTTTACTTGGGACATGTCTTTTTTGTTTCCTCATTCTGGCTGTCATTCTGTGATTGCTTTGATGTATTAGGTAGATCACCAGGAGAGCCCTGGCTGGATCATGCAGGCACACAGCTCACTGCCCAACACTCCCAGGAAAATTCCCAGTCTCAGCCTGTCCTAATCAGCCGCTTGCAGATCAGGCCGAGCAGCCCGATAACCAATCACCAACCTGGCAATTCTGCACACACAATGTGGAGAACGGGGACCTGAAGTGGCTCACGCATTCCCGCGTCTCAGTGAGCAGCCTGTTGGAGCCAGAGCCCGCCCGCTAGGAGTTTCTGTGGCAACGCAGCGCAGCACAAGCCAAGTGGAGGGCAGGGATCCAAGGGGGCTCATGCACTCCTGTGTCTCAGTGATCAGACTGTTGGGGCCGGAGGGCACCCGCCCAGTGTTTCCCTGGCAACACAGTATATGCCGGGTAGAGAGTAGGGATCCAAAGCCACATGCGTGCGCACGCACACATGCACTTTTGCGCCAATACCACCAGACCAATGAGGTCCCAGACCTGACCCTCTGTGGGAGGGCCCAACCCTGAAAAAATAGCACCCTCCTGTACCCCGCTCATGTGCAAGCTCCACACCAGGAGAACAATAGTCCCGAAACCTCCAGCTTCTGCACCAAAGGTGCTCAGTTCAGTCTGTCCCCACAGGCTTCTGGGCCCGGCTCACACAGCTACTCCCTCCACTAGGAACCGGGTGAGTGCTCACCGGCGAACAAGCCCGTGCGCTGGCCCCATTGATTCTCTAGCTGCCCTCAGTCTTACCGAGGTGGGCAAGGAGAGTTCCCATTAATTTCTACTGCCAGCTATCGTGGAACTCTTCTTCCCAGCAAAGGAACTCTTGTTTGGTGAGCTTGGTTTGTGGCTGCAGGGTCTCTTCCCCAATTGAAGAAGCTTCCCCACAACTGAGGCGTCCTTCACGGGTTTCGCCCACTCTCGTCCCTGTCCCTCCTACCAGACTCGAAGTGGCTTCCTCTTTAAGTGCTTCGTTTTGAAGCTCTGTTCATCTAGTGTTCCAGGAACTTCCGGGGTTGAATGTTGTATAAATTATTTGTAATTTTGTTGTGATCCTGGGAGGCAGTTAGCACAGCGTCTGTCTATTCCACCATTTACCGGAAGTCTCTATTTAATTCTTAAATATTAGTGGATTGGAGGTAAAAAATAGCTATTGTTTTATGGTAATGAGTCAAAGTTTTAGTAAGTGCTTCAAGGATCAGTGACTTTGCAGTAACTTCAGATATCTAGTGTGCTTTCTTTAGAAAAGATATCTAGTATCTTTCCTTTAAAAAATGCTGAAATAGCTTCCCTGACTCACCAAACTGCTTTATCATTTGCATTGTTAAGTACATGAAAAAAGAATATATACACATACTTTAGATGATAAAAATGATAGCCAAAATTTGATTTGACACACAACTTTAAAACATTAGTTAAATTAGACCACTGTATTTAAAATTCCACCCTATTTCCTTTACTCATATTCTTTTTTTTTTTTTTTTAAATTAGGGAATTGGGGAAGGGGAACAGCATAGGAGAATCAGGAAAAGGGAACAGATAAGTTGTGGTCCTTTTTTGTTCTTCAGTCTAGTTGTGGAGAATGTTGTTTCAGTGGCCCATGGTGTTATCGTCATTGTACTCTTCCTGTGTGAGGTAATCGCTCGCCAGCCACTGGACGGTCGCTCACCAGGGCTCTTGGCAGCTTACACTGCCTGCCACTCATGCTGGCTTCCAGCCACTCACTGTAGCCTATGGCAGCCCACTGAAGCAGAGGCTGCAGCCCACACTGCCGCTGGCCATCTTAACTATAGAGGCAACATTTACCATCTTATCTAGGCAACCAGGTGGAGTTGTTGTTCACCACCTTAGCTGTAGAGGGCAGTGTCACTCACCTTCATATGTGAGATCCTAACCGGGGCCCCGTTGCTCAGAGCTGGCATCCCAAACCAGCTCTTAACCGATGCGCCACTCAGCCGGCCCTCTACTCATATTCTCGATTCCTGTTACCCTGCTTATTTGTATAAAAATACATGTTTTACTTACTCTATCTTTGGTTTATTGCCTGTACTTTCCTCTAGAACGCATACCCCTGAGGTTTTTATTTTTGCGACGGTGTGTTGTGTGTGGACAGTGTGACTCAGTGCTGCACAGATACAAGCATCAAATTATGGTGAATAGAGTGGTAACAACTGGGTATGTGGTGCCATTTCGTATTGTTCCTAATCAGATTTAGTCCCCCTCAAATATGCTCTATATCACAAAGTTTTTCTCCAAAATTTCACTTTTCAATAACGTGAACACTATGTCCATCACCATACATTCAGTCCCAACACAGTGCCTAACATACAGTAGTTCTTCAATAAACACTTATTGAATGAGTAAATAAACAAAATACCAAAGTAAGACTGTCAAAAGGCATCATGGAAAACACAGGCCTGATTAACAAATGAGAACTATAGTCAGTAAGTTTAATAATTCATAGAAAAGAAAAATAATTTTCTATAAGAGTGGTTTAGAAAGCTTTCCTGGAAGAAGTAAAATTTTTCAAAAATAAAGTTTACTACAAAACTTTATATACCTTCTGGCATTAATTTTTGCCTTATTCCTGAATAATTCATACTATTATTTACATAGAATTTTTCTTTAACTAATCCAAATTTCTACTTAAGTAAACATATAAAAACCAGTTTTGTGACTGCAAGACTGGTATCACTTGCTTTAATAGAAGATAAGAGTAAAATAAACATATGGGCCAGCTGAGTGGCTCAGTTGGTTAGAGTGTAAGTGCTGAGCAATAGGGTCGCTGGTTCAATTCCCACAGGGCCAGTGAGCTGCGTCCGAGTTCCACCCAAGCTGAACTGCCACTGAGCTGGTGAGAGCACATGCTCTTAGCAGCAAGGTTGTCAGTTCAACTCCCACTGAGGATGGTGGGCTACGCCTTCCCCCATTCACCCCCTCACCACAAATAAGATTGAACATGGCACCTTGAGCTGAGTAGCCATGAGCTGCCAACGGGTGGCTGCATGGCTCCGTGTGCAAATAAGGTTGCTGGTTTGACTCCCGCATGGGATCGTGGACTATGCACCCCACCCCTGCAACAAGATTTAAAGCAATGACTGGACTTGGACCTGAGCTTGCACCCACCACAACTAAAATTGAAGGACAACAATTTGACTTGGAACTGATGGGTCCTGGAAAAACACAATATTCTTCTTCCCCAATTCCCCAACACTATTCCCCTCCCCAATTCCCCAATAAAATATTTTTTTTAAAAAAGAATAAAATAGACATATGTGGTAAACAAAATACATCTACTATGGATTGTCGGAAAAGTCATGACATATTTTTTCTATGTTTTTCGTTGCAAAAATGCATCATGACTTTTCCTACAGCCCCATATGTTCTAGCTAGATATTGTTTCTTTCAAAGGTCCTTTTTGAGGCAGATTAGCAAGTGTTAGAGACATGTTAAAAATAAGCGTAGGTCAAATTTTACATTAGTCAGAAAGACTGAAAAGAGATTTATGTTGTGAACGAATGTTGCATAATTTCGTTTATTTACGCCACATATAAGCCCCTTCTGTGCAACCTCAAATGATCTTGGATTCCACCAGAGTGTGCATGCCCAAATTTTAGGAAAAGTCTATAAAGCAGCTAATTACAAGATAGTGAAGTACCATGCATATATGATGAAGAAGAAAACATTTATTGACATTCTACAATGTGTCAAACATTCTGTAAAGTAGTTTGTTTTACAAGCTTTCTCTGACCCCGTGGTTTCTCTTGGTGTGTGTAGCACACCTATAGAGTCTCTGCAATTGACTATAATAGAAACAATGGGTCAAAGTTATTTATCTTTTACATTTTATTGTTTCATAATTTAAGCTCTATTTTTTATAGATTACATACTTACATGGTACAAAATTCTAAATCGAAGTATTTTCCATGAATGCCATTCCACAGTGGCATATAATGAAATTCTCCCTTCTGTCCCAGTTAGCCAGTTACCCAATTAAATATTCCCCAAGCTATTCTTAGCAATAGTTTTAAACAGATGGTAGCATACAATACACATTGTTTTATATAAAGCTTTATTTACTTAACAATATATCTTGAGAATACTCTCAGGGGAAAGAAATTTTAGCTAAAGAAGGTGTTTTAGTTAATGTGGAATAGGCTGCTTAATGACAAAGAAACCCCCAAAGAAATCATTTCTCATTCAAGAACATTCCAAAGTAAGTGATCCTTGTGAATTAGTAGCTCTATGCCACAAGACTCAGTAACTAAGCCATCTTATATACATGACTTCCAAGGTCATTTTGATTATTCCCATTCTAGAGAGTAGGAGACAAAGAGTGAAAGCCGTGGGTCAGAGATTTTCTCTTAAGCAAGTAAAACTGAGATTGCAAATATCCTTTCCATTCCCATGCTGTTGAAACTTAATCATTTGAGCACAACTAGCAGAAAGAGAGGCTAGGAAGAGAAATTTTCAGTGGGTCAACCATGTCCCAGCTGGAACTTTATAACTATGTTAGAAGGAAAGAATAGATTTCAGTGAATGGCTAGCACAATACATAATATATTTATGTATATTGAATAAATTAAGAAATTTCACCCATTATTTCAGATATATTTAAATTATTTCTGTGATATCTTAGATTTTGTTAGGTAATTATTGAAGTATAATCCGACAAGTTTTGACAAGTATACACAGTCATGTAATTTCTACCATGATTGGCAATTTTTAAGAATTTCCATTTTGCTTTTAATTCCTTAGCTTTTGAGGTCAAATTCATAAAATCCATTCTGAACCCAAGGTCATAAGTTTAGTACCCATGCTTTCTTCTATGCAATTTACTCTTTCAGGACTTGTGTTGATATCTTTGATCCATTTTGAGTTAATTTTAGTATACAGTGACAGCAGTCTAGATTCATTCTTTTGCACATGGCTTTCCAGTTTTCCCAGCACCATTTATTGAAGAGGCTTTATTTCTCCATTGTATGCCTTTGGCTCCTTTGCTGAAAATTATCTGCCCAAATATATGTGGATTCCAGGGCTCTCAGTTCTGTTCCATAGGTCTGTGTATCTGGTTTTCTGCCAATATCATGCTGTTTTATTATTGCTTCATAGTATAAACTGAAGTCAGGGTGTCTGATATCTGTAGCCCTGTTCTTTTTTCTTAGGAATTCTTTGGCTATTTGGGGTCTTTTGTGATTCCATATAAATCTGATGATTTTTTATTCCATTTCTTGAAAAAAACCCATTGGTATTTTGATGGGATGGCATGAAATCTGTATATTGATTTGGGTAATATGGCCATTTTAATCATGCTGATTCTTCCAATCCATGAATATGGAACATCTTTCCATTCCTTTGTGTCTTCTTCAATTTCTTTTATAATATCTTGTGTTTTTCAGTGTATAGGTCTTCTACATATTTTGTTAAGTTTATTCCTAGGTATTTTATTCTTTTAGTTGCAATTGAAAACTGAATTTCTTTTTTAAATTTCTTTTCTGATATTTTATTGTTAGTATATAGGAACATATTTTTGTTCATTGATTTTGTATCCTGCAACTTTACTATATTTGTTTATTGTTTCTAATAGGTTTTTGGTGGACTTTTTTTTTTAATTGGGGAGTTGGGAGAGGGGAACAGACAAGTTGCTGTCCTTTTGTTCTTCTGTCTAGTTGTGGAGGACATTGCTTCACTGGCCCATGTTGGTATCATCATTGCGCTCTTTTCGGCTGAGGCAGATCGGTTACTGGCCTCTGGATGGCTGTTCACAGTGACTCTTGGCAGCTCACATTGGCTGCCAGCCACTCACTGTAGCCTATGGCAGCCCACTGCAGCAAGGGCTGCCACTATGCCGTCCTGGGGACTCACAGCAGCCCAGCTCCTGGTGGAGCTGTTGTTCATCATCTTAGCTGTGGAGGGCAGTGTCACTGGCCCTCAATGTGGGATCCGAACTGGAGCTGCTGGCATCCCAAGCCAGCTCTTAACCAAAGCATCACTCGGCCGGCCCTTTGGTGGATTTTTTTAGGTTTTCTATATAAAAAGTCATGTTGTGTGCAAACAGTGACAATTTAACTTCTATATTCCCAATTTGGATGCCTTTTATGTCTTTCTCTTGCTTAATTGCTCTGGTTAGGACTTGCAATACTATGCTGAATAACATTGGTGACAGGGGGCATTCCTGTTTTGTCCCTTATCTCAAGGGAAAAGTTTTCAGTTTTTCACCATTAAGAATAATATTAGCTGAGGAGTTAAGTGTTTAAATCATAAATGGATGCTGTATCTTCTCAAAAGATTTTTCTACATCTTTTGATATGATCATATGATTTTTGTCCTTTATTTTTTTATTGGTGTATCACATTGATTGATTTATATGTGTTGAACCATCCTTGTGCCCCTGAAAGGAATAAACCCCACTTGATCATGATGCATAATCTTTTAAATACATTGTTGTATTTGATCTCAGAGTATTTTGTTTAGAAATTTTGTGTCTGTATTTATCAGAGATATTGGTCTACAGTTTTCTTTTATTGTGTTATCTTTACTGATAACACAGCAAAAGAAACCATCAACAAAACAAAGAGGCAACCAACTGAATGGGAGCAGATATTTGCAAACAACACTTCTATGGTGATGGGCTAATATCCAAAATATATACAGAGCTCATACAACTCAACAACAGAAAAGCAAATAATCCAGTTATGAAATGGGCAGAGGACCTGAACAGACAATTCTCCCAAGAAGACAAATAAAGGGCCAACAGATATATGAAAAAATGTTCGATTTCACTAGCTATTAGGGAAATGCAAATCCAAACCACAATGAGATACCACCTCACACCTGTTAGAATGGCTATTATCAGTAAGACCAGCAAGAAAATGTTCTGGAGAAGTTGTGAAGATAAAGGAACACTCATACACTGCTGGTGGGAATGTAAACTGGTACAGCCACTATGGAAAACAGTATGGAGTTTACTCAAAAAAATAAGAATAAAATTACCACACAACCCAGTAATTCCTCTTCTGGGTATCTACCCAAATAACCTGAAAATATTTAACTGTAAAGATATATGTACCCCTACACTCATTGCAGCATTATTCAAAGTAGCTAAGACATGGAAACAACCAAAGTGTCCTTCAATAGATGATTGGATGAAGAAGATGTGGTACACATATACAACGGAATATTACTTGGCCATAAGAAAAATTGAAATACTGTCATTTGCAACAACATGGATGGATCTTGAGATTACCATGCTAAGCAAAATAAGTCAGATAGAAAAAGCTGAGAACCATATGACTTCACTCATATATGGGATATGAAAGTAACAACTGAACAGTACAAAAATGAAACAAAAACTCACAGATAACAGTTTAGTGGTTACCAGAGGGTAAAGGGGGAGGGAGATGGTAGAAGAGGGTAAAAGGAGGTCAAATATATGGTGATGGAAGGAAAACTGACTCGGTAGTGAACACACAATGAAATATGAAGATAATGTATTATATAAATGTACAATTGAAATCTATATAATTTTACTAACCCATGCCACCCCAATAAATGCAATAAAAATTCAAATAATGAAAAAGAAAAGAAACAATAATACTTTCATTTAGAAAGTCTCTCAGTTTGGGTTTGTCTGATATTTCACTATGATTAGATTCAGGTCTGATATTTCACATATGATTAGATTCAGGTCATTGTATTTCACTTTGGCAGAAATACAATGGAAATAATGTTGTGTTCTTTCTAGTGTATCATGTCAGGAGGCTCCAAGTGTTGGTTTATCCTATTACTGGTGATGTCAACTTTGATTACTTCACTGTTTTTGTGATTTCATCCACTGTAAAGTTACTATAGTTGCTCTTTGATCAATTAATGATTCATAGAATACTTTGCAATATGTAAATACTTTCACCAAACTTTTCTCACTAGATTTAACCATCATTGATTCATGACAAATCAATAATTTCTATGGTGGTTGTAAAACAATGATTTTATAACTTTATTATTCTTTCTCCCCCATTTATTTATATATTTGTTTACTGATTTATATTAGTATGGACTCGTATAAATTCTTATTTTATTTTATGAGTGTTCTTATTCCCATTATCCATTTACATGAAGTTGTCCCAAATTTTGCCTTGTGAGAGCCACTTTAAGCTGGTCTCAGTGTTCTTTTGACATATTTTCATTATTTTATTTAGCAAATCCTTTCTTTACATCACAACAAGATGCTTCAGGCTCATCTTGTACTTTCTCTGCCAGAACTCCAGACTCAGACATTTCTCTAAGGAACCCCAGCTTTGTTTTTTTTTTAAGAGGGTATGAAATAAAGCAACTAATACCTAATCACTAGGTTTGCTCATTGCTATAGGGGTAGCTACTTTGAGGACTTTTCAGAAGGAAGAGATACTAAACATAAACAGATCTTTATATCTCTAGCCATAGTTTCTTTCTATATTTCTATATTAAAAATTATACATTCATACTGCCACCTTCAATTTCAACTCATTATAACAGAGTTCACTCTTGTCTTCTCTCTTTTATATTTTTAACTCCTTTCTCCAACAGGCAGAAATATGGCTTTCATTATTCCCAATATATTTACCCATATACTCAGATAGTAATTTCAGAATTGGTAACCTTCCCACTCTGAACAGGGCTTTTTAAAAATCCTAACTCCACAGCAATCTTTGATTAAGTGATCTTTAATGTTTATGATTCAAAGAATCACAAAAATTAGACATTCAGCACATTACTTTTCTCACTGTACTAAATATGTAGAAAATCTGTCCATTCACAGTTCCTTTTTATTGCTAATTATCTCTGAAAAGGTACCTTTTGATTTAGGAAAAGGATATATGTCTTTGTTATCCGTGTTCAAGTCTGTCTGTTCATTTTGTTAGACATTGGCAGTTGCTACATGAGTATCATTAAAAACATTAGTGACACTTTTTTTGTCATGTGTAGAAAATAACTAAATAGTATTTGAAGCTTACGATTAATCAGCTACAATCATAGTGCATCCTCTTGGACAATTGCTTTATATTCTGAATGTCAGCATAGCTTATGTGTCTTTCTCTATATTTGCATATAATTTTTTGAAAACTTAATTTAGATTAAAGCTTTATTATTTTGAAAGGCAGAGTTGGGAGGAAGCCTTAGTATTATTCAAACCCATAGCTATGGATTTCAAGATCTATTAACTTCTAGGCAGGTGTTCTTCTCTTACATGCAAATAACAGCTAATAATTTACTAATGTACAAAACATGACAATGGTCATGGCTTAGGACTCCATCTATTAAGATATAATGTAGCACTAGCATGCCCTCTACATAAAACTCAATGCAACTCCTGACACTTAATTTAGAAACCACTTCTCTACTCTTTCACATTTCAGCTGTCCTTAACTGTGACTGGGCAAAGAACTCACAATATTAGTGCTTATTTCCCCCAAAGCATACATTCTTCCCTCAAATCAGCCTCCAAATTGTTTTAATCTCACTCAATAAAATTTTCATTTTTAGTTGCTGTAGAAGTGAAATCAAAATGGTCAACAGAATTGTTTATGAAAAATGCCAAACCCTGTTTCATTTGGGGCCACACGACAAGATAAATGCACTTTATTGAGAAGATAAGACTTGCACATTTGTACAAGTGACATTTAAATAGTTTTTAGGCAACTATTTCAGCTTTCAGGTAGACAAATATATATATGATGCTTTATGGGTGGGACTTAGGCTTTGGATTGGGCAGGATTTGGAGAACGCAAAGGTTGCAGAAGAGTAATATCAGTGGAAGGACTATTGTGGGTAAGGGCAGAGAGGAGAAAACCCAATTGAACTTCTGAATTTGTATTTCCCTCAGATAGCACAAATTTAGTGTGTCCCAAACTGGATCTATTCTCCTCATCCCCCACTCAAGCCTGTTCCTCCTCCATGTCCCTATGCTGTAAATCCAGCATCTACCCTGTGGTCTATATCAGGAAAATAAATGTTATACTAGTCTAAGTGATTTAATTTCTGTTACTTTCCCACCTGCCATAGTCTATCATTCAGGGATCCAGGTCAATTATATAGTCTGAAGGAATTTTCACACTTTTGTTCTTGGTATGGCTCTGCAAATATCTTGACTAAATGAAAATAAAAACGCAAATTATGTAAATTTACGGGATGCAAGTAAAACAGTATTTAGACGACAACTTATAGTATTGAATGTATATTTCAGGACAGAAGATCTAAAATCAATAATCTAAGTTTACTCCTTATGAAACTAGAAAGAGAAGAGTAAATTAAGTCCAAAGTAAGCAGAAGGAAAGAAATGTTAAGAATTAGAGCAGAGGGACTGGCCGAGTGGCTCAGTTGGTTAAGAGTTGGCTTAGAGCACAAGCTCTGAGCAACAGGGCCGCCGGTTCAATTCCCACATGGGCCACTGAATGCTGCGCCCCAGCTGAGCTGTCGTTGAGCTGCCAAGAGGTGGCAGAATGGCTCAGCTGGTGTAAAAACAAGATTGCCTGCTCGATGGTGGGCCATGCCACAACTAAGACTGAACTCAGCATCTTGAGCTGTGCTGCTGCCTGGATTGCTCAGTGGATAGGGTGGGCGCTCTTAACAACGAGGTTGCTGGTTGGACTCCTGCATGGGATGGTGGCTATGCCCACTTGCAACTAAAACTGAATTTAGTACCTTGAGCTGAGCTGCCACCTGTATGGCTCAGTGGATAGAGCATGTGCTCTTAACAAGGCTGCTGGTTCGACTCCCACATGGGATGGTGGCTACACCCATCTGCAACTAAGATTGAACACAGCACCTTGAGCTTAGATGCCACGAGGTGCCATCGGGAAGCCAGATGGCGACTGGCACCCTCCACAACAAAGACTGAAGAAAATAACTTGGCTGATCTCCTCCCCCAAATCCCCAACACTGTTCGCCTCCCTCAATTCCCCAATAAAATCTTAAAAAAAAAAAAAAGAATTAGAGCAGAAATCAATAAATTAAAAACAGGAAATCAATGGAGAAAATCAACAAAAACAAAAGCTGGTTCTTTGAAAGATCAATAAAATTGTAAGTGTCTAACCAGACTAACAGAAAAAAAGAGAGAGAATACAAATTACTAATATAAGAAGTAAATGCCAGCTAAGTGGCTCAGTTGGTTATGAGTTTGCTTAAGAGCAGGTACTCTGAGCAATAGGGTCGCTGGTTCAATTCCCACATGGGTCAGTGAGCTTTGCCCGAGCTGTATTGGAGCTGAGTTGCCAACAGGTGGCAGGATTGCTCAGCTGGTGAGAGCGTGTGCTTATAATGACAAGATTGCTTCTTCCATGGTGGGCTATGCCCACACAGGGCTGAGACTTAACTCGGCACCTTGAGCTGAGCTGCTGCCCGGATGGCTTAGTGGATAGAGCATGCACTCTTAACAGCAAGGTTACTGGTTCAACCCCTGCATGAAAAAAAAAAAAAAAGTAAAGAGAGAGGGTTCATCACACAGTTTCCATGGAAATTAAAAAGATAAAAAAAATGCATACTATGAACAACTTTATGCCTACATATTTGATAACCTACATAAAAGCAACCAATTCTTTAAAGGATACAAACTGACAAAAATCACATAAGAAGAAATATATGATATAATTAGGGCTAAATCTATTCAAAAATCAAATCAATAATTAATAACCTTCCAAAAAAAAAAAGCCCAATACCAGATGGGTTCATTGGTAAATTCTGTTACACCAAACATTTAGGGGAAAATTATACCAATACTCTACAATCCTTTTCAGAGGACAGAAGCAGAGAGAATACTTCCTAACTCATTATATAAGACCAGCATTACCCTAATACCAAAACTATAGAAAGATATTACAAAGAAAGAAAACTACAGACCAATATCTCTCATAAATGTAAATGCAAAAATCCTCAACAAAATATTAGTAAACTTAACCCAAAATGTATAAAAAAGACTATACACTATGACCATATGCGATTTATTCCAGTATGTAAGGCTGGTTTGATGTTCAAAAATCACTTAATGCAATTTATCACAACAGACTAAGAAATGAATCACAAGATTGCATCAATAGGTACAGAAAAATCATTTGATAAAATTTAACACACAATAATAATCATAATCATAATAATAATAATAATAATAATAATAATAATGCCTCTCAGTAAACTAGGAACAGAGAGGAATTTCCTCAACTTAATAAAGAACATTTATAGATAATATCACACTTAATGGTGAGAAACTAATATTACACTTAATTGTGAGAAACTTGAAGCTTTCCCACTGAGATCAGGTACAAGGCAAGGATGTCCCCTTGCCTTGAAAATAAGTGTTAGCAATTATTTCAGCATAGTACTGGGAGCCCTGGTAATGCAATAAAGCAAGAAAAGAAAATTAAAGGTACACAAGGATTGGGAAGGAAGACATGAAACTGTCTGTTTGCAGATGACTTAATGATCAATGTAGAAAATCTTAAAGAATCAACAAAAAAACTTCAGGAACAAGTAGTGATTATAGCAAAGTTGCAGGATGCAAGGTTAACCTGTAAAAGTAAATTGCTTTCCTACATAGCAGCAATGAAAAACTGGAATTTGAAATAACAAATGCAATATCATTTATATTAGCACACTGTAAATGAAATATTTTGGTATAAACCTAAAAAAATACGTACATTATCTAGCTAAGGGAAAGTATAGAACTGTGATGAACAAAATCATCAGAACCAAATAAATGGAGAGATATTGCATGTTCAAGGATAGAAAGGCTGAATATTGCTGAGATGTCAGTTCTTTCCAAACTTCATCTATACATTCAAGACAGTCCCATCCAAAATCCCAGCAAGTCATTTCATGAGTATTAAAAAAAATGACTAAAATTTATGTAGAGAGGCAAAAGACTGGAATGGCTAACACAGTATGAGGGAGAAGGACAAAGTTGGATGACTGATACTACCTGATTTCAAGACTTACTATAAAGTTACAGTAATCAATACAGTGTAGTGTTGAAACAAAATTGAGAGTCCAGAAATAGACTATCATAATAAAGCCAACTGATCTTTGATATAAGAGCAAAGGCAACGCATGGAACACAGATAGTCTCTTCAACAAATGGTGCAGGAACAATTGGACATATACATGTAAAAAAATGCATCTAAATACAGACCTTACACACTTCACAAAAATTACCTCAAAATGGATCACAGATTAACTATCAAAGACAAAACTTCAAAACTCCTAGAAGATTATATAGAAGAATACCTAGATGAAGTTGGGGATGGTAATGACTTTTTAGACAAAACACCAAAGACATGATCCATGAGAGAAATCAATGATAAGCCAGGCTCCATTAAAATTAAACACCTCTTCTTTAAAAGGCTATATCAAGAGAATTAGAAGAAAAACTGCAGACTGGGAGAAAGTATTTGTGAAAGAGACATCTGATAAAAGATTGTTATCTAAAATATACAAAGAGCTCTTAAAACTCAGCAATAGGAAAACAAACAACTTGATCAAAAGTGATGCAAAGAAAGACCTTAATAGACACCTCACCAAAGAAGATATACAGGTGGCAAAATAAACATATGAAAAGATGCTCTACATAATATGTCATCAGGGAAATGCAAATTAGAATGACAATGACATACCACTACACCTATTACAATGGGTAAGAATCCAGAACATTGAAAACACCAAATGCTTGCAAGGTTTTGGAGCAACAGGAACTCTCACACATTGAAAAATTGTCTGCCACTTTGGCAGACAGTTTGGTGGTTTCTTACAAAAAAAAAACTGTAAACATACTCTTACCATACGATCCAGCAATTGAGCTCTTCAGTATTTACCCAAAGGTGTTGAAAACTATGTCAGCACAAAAACCTGCACACAGATGACTACAGCAGCTTTATTTATTATTGCCGAAATTTGGAAGCAACCCAGATAGCCTCCAGTTCATGAATGTATAAACTGGTGCTTCCAGAATGCAGTATTATTTACTGTTAAAAAGAAATGAACCATCAAGCTATGAGAAAAACATGGAAAAACTTTCAATGGATATTGCTAAGTGAAAAAAGCCAATCTGAAAGGGGTACATACTTACTGTATGATTCTAAATATATAATGGTCTGAAAAAGGCAAACCAATGGAGAAACTAAAAAGATCAGTGTTTACTAGAAGTGGGAATGGAGCCATGGAGAGAGGAACAGGCAGAGCACAGGGGATTTTTAGGACAGTAAAAATTGTGTGATATTACTATATTGGTGGATATATGTCATTAGACATTATAAATTTGTCCAAATCCATGGAACCTTAATGCAAACTATGGACTTCGGGTGATTACAATAATGTGTCATTATAGGATCATCCTTGGTAAAAATGCACATTTCTGGTGAGTGATGTTGAATATGAGGGATGCTATGCGTGTTTGGGGGCAGGATATATATGGGAAAATCTGTACCTTCCCTTAATTTTGTTGTAAACCTACAGCTGTTCTAAAAAATAAAGTATTTTTTAAAAGATTATAGATTTAGTAATTGAGTATGAAATTGTTGAGCAGAAATACAATTCCAAGATGATTAAACCACGAGGTTCGTAATGAGTAGTAAAACCTGAAAGGGGAGCTGCTTTCGGTGGAGGATGATTGGCAAAGCTCTTCCATTCTCTTCCCCTATTTTTTAGATGTATAGTGTACAACCCTGGACTGGTATTTGCTAATTGTTGTTTCTCTTCTCCAAGAATTTCAGAATGGCACAATGGCTGATAGCAAATGAGAGGAAGAAGGAGCACTAACAATTATAAAACTACCACTCCAAAATTTTTCTCTAGACCAAGTATGCCCTGGACATCAATAAATGTTTAAACCGCTCTTGGACTTGAAATTTCAGAGAAAGGCTCACAATCGAAACATAATTTGTGTCTTTGTTTCTCTAACCCAAGGCCTTGCTTCAGGTTAAAAGACTTTAAAGTATAGATTCATAGGGTCTTCTGTTCTCCTTTTTCATCCTTCTGTTCTTTCTGCAGTCCTTTATTTAAATCTCTCACATATGAGTAGGACTCAATACCTGATCCCACAGAACAATGGAATTCAGATCCCCATCTACTCTTGTGCCTTGCAATCTCAGCCTCTTTAGGGTTAAGATGGCTCCAATTAGAGCTGTCAGTAGCACTGACTTCTGAGAATCCTAAAGGAGGGAGGTGCTAGTGTTCTTCTGTTGCAGAGAAGGCAGTTGGTTCTTTCATGCTTTGGTACTGTGGCCAAGTTTTCTTCTAAAGTGCCTCAAAAGAAATATAACTTACCACCAAAAGAATGAATTTTAATTTTTAAAGACAGCCCGGTTGGTTGGAAAAATAAAGTTCTACCCTTTATCATTCCTTTGTCTCTCATCCTTATATAATAATAATCCAGTCATTATTACACAAAGATATGCTTTTATCTGGTCTGGCTTCTCCCCAAATTAATTAATTATTGTCTTCAACATTGTGCTATACTGAATGATATGTTAGAAATTATATATTGTGTTTTCCTATACAAGATGCAATCAATTTTACTTTCAAATGGAGCTTTTATATGTCTTTGTCAAAGTCTAGAAGATTCTCTCCCACTCTTCATTCTTCATTACAATGAATCCTGTGAGGAGTATTGGTTGGCTATGTTGAAGAATATCTTACATTATGGGTAAGTTTGACTCCCAGTGTGTCATATAATGGCAGAATGTTCACAGTACTGATGAGTCACTACTCCATGATTTGATTCTCAGACTTTATTTTGTTGCCTTAACTTTTCTCTGTTTATGACTTCAAATAGCTTTATTTTCTTGGTTATGTCCTGATTGACAAACTTCTTGTTAGTAGGAGTCATTCCAAGTGTAAGGCTTTCAAAGTAGGTTTGCAGGTTGGGTTTCTTCTCTATTTGAGTGTGAATATAATGATGACCATATCATAGGTAGAAAATAAGATAACACTAATACCTGGCATGCAGTGGCTTAATTTATTTAAATGAGCCCATGATACAGCTAACAACAGCTCCACCTGGAGCTGGGCTGTGCGAGCCCCAGTGATGGTGATGGTGTGGGCTGCAGTCCCTGCTGCAGTGGGCTGCCATAGGCTACAGTGAGTGGCCCGCAGCCAGCGTGAGCGGCTGGCAGCCAAGAGTGAGCTGCCAATAGCCACGGTGAGCGACATCCAGAGGCCAGCGACCGATCTGCCTCATCCGGGAAGAGCGCAATGACGATACCAACAGTGAAGCAACATCCTCCGCATCTAAACTGAAGAACAAAAAGACAGCAATTTGTCTGTTCCCCTTCCCCGATTCCCCAACGCTGTTCCCCTCCGCCAATTCCCCAATAAAATCTTTAAAAAAAAAAAAAATAAGCCCATGATTTTTTGGACTTAAGTGCCAGCCAATGGCAAGGATTTGGGAAAACAAGAGCAACTGCTTCCTACCAGTGTGGCAGTATTGATGATTTCACACACTGTCCTTGGGATAACTGCTTCTGACAGCTTTGAAGAACTGACAGAAAGAAAATCATAGACTCAGGGTTTTGACTTCTTTGTTCATGTTATGGTTAGAGAACCAGAAAGATGTTATAGGCTCCTTAAAATAATATATAATCTGTAGTAGCAGAGAATACATGACAGAGGATCAGACTCCAAATCCAGTAGTACATATTGTAGAATTATAATTTAACTTGAATATACAAACTTAGAAAGCATCTTATGTTACGTTTGACTGGTACACAAAGTTGGACTTGGGCACATTGTAAAGACACAGTAGCATGAGAAGGTGACTCATACTCGCATGACACCTACTTCTGTTGCTGTTTTCTATTAAGCAACAATTATGGCCTCCTGTGGGTTTCCTATGACCAGTTGATAGTAGAAATATTTGATTTTGGTTTACATAAAATTTGCACAATATGCTGGGACAGCCTGCACATGGACTGCAGCCATGTTACAGAGGTGATTCTGGAGGCTGGTGGTGAAGATCGATCTTCTCATAGTTAAGACTTTGGAAAGTATACCTTGTTGTCCTTTTTTTGTGTGAAATGAGAGGGATGGCTTGAGGACAACTTCCACTCTGATTCATGAGTGATTAGTATGTGTCCTAATGGTCAGAGACTTGAAAAGAACAAGACTGGAAGATTGATGGCAGGAGGAGCTATATGAACAGACTTTGCCATATGGGTCTGTGTGTCCACCTAAGCGCATCTAGTGCAGAGGAGGACCTCATTGATTATTTGGGCAAGATAGCTTACCACAGAACTGACTGCCTACTTTCTCACTGATTCTCTTTGTTGGTTTATTTATTTTTTTAATGGACCCATGATAAAAATGGCCATATAAGCAAGGATGCAGACTATACATGATCTCAGCAACATACACTTTCCTTCATCAAGGTTGATATTGTATTTGATAAGTGTCCAATGTCTGAACCCTGGATGCTAATACTTAATGTTTAATACAGCACCATTCTCCGTAGGTACTAGTTGGTCCACCTGTTGCAGGCGGATGACATTGGACCTCCTCCGCTGTGAAAGAAGTAATTTTTCCTCACTGGTATAAACATCTATTCTTTTTTTCATAATGCTCTTCAGGTTCCTTCATGTTGTAATATGTGACAACATTTTCTTCCTTAAAAAAAGATTTTTATTATAATATAGGTAACATATAATATTATATCAGGTGAACACCATAGTTATTCAACATTTATATACCTAAAGATGTGATCACCATGGTAGTCCAGCAACCATCTGACACCTTACCATGCTATCTCAACATTATTGACTATATTCCCTATGCTGTACATTACATCCCCATGACTGATTTGTTTTATACCTGAAAATTTAGACCTTTCATCTCCTTCACCTTTTACCACCTTTTTAAAACTTTTCAATTATAATTCACATTAAATATTGTTTTATATTAATTTCAGTTGTACAGCATAGTGGTTGGACATTTATCAATATTTCAAAAATTATTCCCCCACACTAGTCTAGTAAACACCTGGCATTATACATAGTTATTACTATATTATTGACTATATTCCATGTGCTTTACTTTACATCCCCATGACTATTTTATAGCCACCAATTTGTACTTCTTCATCCCTTAACCTTGTTCAGCCTGACCCCAACCTCATCTTATCTATCACCCAAATAGATCTAGTACCCATCTGACACCATACAAAGTTATTGCAATATTATTGACTATATTCTTTATGCTATTCCCTACATTCCCAGGACTACTTTGTAACAACCAATTTGTACTTTTTAATCTCCTTCCCTTTTTCACTAATCCCCAACTCCTTCCCACCTGGCAAACATCAAAATGTTCTCTGTATCTATGAGTTTCTTTCTGTTTTGTTTATTTTGTTCTTTAGATTCCACATATAAGTAAAATCACATTGCACCTGTCTCTCTCTGTCTGACATACTCCACTAGGCACAACACCACCCAGGTCCATCCATGCTGCAGCAGATGGCAAGAACCCATTGCCTTGTATGACCAAGCAATATTCCATTGTATCTATATAGCACTTCCTCTTTATCCTGTCATCCATCTACAGACACCAGGCTGCCTCCACATCTTGGCCATTGTAAACAATGCTGCAATGACATATGAATACACGTGTTCCCTCAAAGTATTGTTTAGGATTTCTTCAGATATATATCCAGGAGTGGGATTATGGGGTCTGTCTTTTGTTATATAGTCTTTGTTTTAAATTCTATTTTGTATGGTATAAGTATTGCCACTCCAGTTTTTTTTTTTAGTTTGTTTTTATTTTCATAAAATATCTATTTCCATCTCTTTTCTTTCAGTTTGTGTGTGTATTTTAATCTGCAGTGAGTTTCTTTTCCTTTTTGTTTTTAAAGATTTTATTGGGGGAATTAGGGGAGGGGAACAGTGTTGGGGAATTGTGGAAGGGGAACAGACAAGTTGCTGTCTTTTTGTGCTTCAGTCTAGTTGTGGAGGACGTTGCTTCACTGGCCCATGTTGGTATCGTCATTGCGCTCTTCCCGGATGGGGCAGATCAGTCGCCAGCCTCTGGATGGTCACTCACCACAGCTATTGGCAGCTCATGCTAGCTGCCAGCCACTCATGCTGGCTGCCGGCCACTCACTGTAGCCTATGGCATCCCACTGCAGCAGGGGCTGCAGGCTACACCGTCGCCAGGGCTCACAGCCCAACTCTAGGTGGAGCTGTTGTTAGGTGTAGAGGGCAGTGTCACTGGCCCTCTTATGTGGGATCTGAACCAGGGCTGCTGGCATCCCAAGCCAGCTCTGAACCAATGCGCTACTTGGCCGGCCCTGAAGTGAGTTTCTCGTAGACAGCGTATGTATGGCTCTGGTATTTTGGATCCATTCAGCCACCTTATTTTTTGATAGGAGCATTTAATCCATTTACATTTAACATAATTCTTGATAGATATGTAGTGATTGCCATTTTATTATTCCTAATTTTGATTTTTTTCCTTTGTCTTAAAGATGTCCCTTTTAGATTCCTTATAATTCTGATTTTGTGGTGATGAACTCCTCTAGCTTCTTGTCTGGGAAGCTCTTTACCTGTTCTTCAATTCTCAGTGATAACTTTGTTGTATAGAGTAAACTTGGTTGTAGGGCTTTGTTTTACATCATTTTGAGTATTTCTTTCCAGTCCCTCCTGGCCTGCAAAGTTTCTGTTGAGAAATCAGCTGACAGTCTTATGGGAGCTCCCTTGTTGGTGACTAACTGCTTTTCTCTTCCTGCTTTTAAGATACTTTCTTTGATTTTAAGTTTTGGCATTTTAATTATGATGTGTCATGGTGTGGCCTTCTTTAGGTTCATCTTGTTTGAGATTGTCCTCATATCCTGGTCTTGTATGTCTACTTCTTCACCAGATTAGGGAAGTTTTCTGTCAGTATTTCTTCAAATAGGTTTTCAATTCCTTGTTCTCTTTCTTCTCTTTCTGATATCCCTATGATGCAAATGCTGGTACACTTGATGTCCCAGAGGCTCCTTAAACTATCCTCATTTTAATGAATTTTTCTTTCCTTTTTGCTGTTCTATTTGGATATTTTCTGCTACCTTAACTTCTAAATCACTGATTCAATCACCTGTTTTATATAATTTACTGTTGATTCTCTCTAATGAATTCTTTATTTCAGTTATTGAATTCTTCAGTTTTGACTGGCTGCTTTTCATGTTTTGTATCTCCATTTTTATGTATCTTATATCATTTTTTAAGTTCTCCCTGAGGTCATTGAGTATCCTAATAACTGGTTTTGTGAACATTTGTCTGTTACATTGCTTGTCTCCATTTTGTTTAGTTCTTTTTCTGAAGCTTTGTTCTCTTCTTTTATTTGGTACATGTTTCTTTGTCTCCCCATTTTGGCTGCCTTGCTGTGTTTGTTTCTATATATTAGATAGAACTGCTATGTTCCCTTGTCTTAGCAGAGTGGCTTTATGTAATAGGTGTCTTGTGGGGCCCAGTGGCATAGTCTCCCTGGTCACCTGAGGTGATGCTCCATGTGTGTCTCTTTTGTGAGTTTTGTGTGCCTTCCTTTTGTAGTTGAGACTTAGTTGCCATTTGCATGTCACTGGGAGAGATTAACCCTTCCAAACATTGATTGTGAAGACTTGCAATGACTACAGAGGAGGTGCTGTTGTGTAGGGACTGACCCTACAGAGCAGGATTCACTTTATCAGGCCACTGGTGCCTGCCCAGTCTGCCCTTTGGATATGCTGTCCTTGGAGATGGCAGGGTGATGCTCTAGCCTTATCTGAAGCTGCCCAGTGGGCATGCCATCCCTAGTACTTCCTTGGAGGTGCCCCATTGCAGGCCAAGTTCAGCCCCAGCCTGTGCCCTTCCCAGGGCCAGATGGCATGAGACACAAAGCAACCCTCAGGTGGCTGCCACCCAAGCTGGGCTTGGAGGTACCTCAAGAGGCCAAGCCACAGATTGAGGCTGGCTTCAACTAGTGCCCAGTTGGGGTTGCTCAGCAAGAGGTATGGGACATGCCAAAGCCAGTTGTTGCTTGTTTTTGTTTTGTGAACTTTTGAAAGATTTTGGGAATGTTTACAACGTAAGCCAATAGAGGCTGTTTGCATGGAAAAGCTACTGGAGACAACTTGGATGGGCCCAAAAGTTGGGTGAGGCAGGGTCTCAGAGAACCACCAGGGTGGGGCAGAGGAAAGGTATTATCCAGATTGATGGAGACTCAGATATGGTAGTCACCAACATCTGCACATCAGGTGGGGGAAGGGCTCAACAAAGAAACAATTGTTTCTACCAGCACTTCCGTGTGGCAAAAAAAACAACAAAAAAAAACTGCCCTTCCAGCCCTCACTCTGAAGCCAGACAACTTAGTTCCTACCCATATGTCCCTGGTGTCTTTCAAGTTGCTGTCCCAGTAATTCTGACCAAAAGTAATGCAACAATGGACTCCACACAGGGATCTCTCTGATCTGCTCATAAACCCATCACCCAGAAGCAGTGGACCTGAAAGAAGAGAGAATAGCCTATTGAAGACAGTAATAATATTTGATGGGAGACCAGGTAAAGCTGAGATTATCTCCTGCAGAATGTAGTATATGCTTTGAATCAGCCACAGTATATGATGCTAGTTCTCTCATAGCCAGCAGTCATAGGTTCTCAGTTGAAGAAGTGGAAGTGAGAAAGGCCCCCTCACTTTACACATAATAACCCATTCACTGACATGTTTTTTCAGTTACTGTAACCTTGTCCGGTCCAAGTGTTTACTATGGGACATAACAATAGACCCATTAAACTGAAACTTGAAACTACTACCTGACTGTTTTCAGAGGCATGACTCCACGCCTCTGAAATAAAAGTCAGTGAAGAGGTTAAAGTATTAGTAGGGGTGACTGTTCCAAATTATTAAGGGGAAATTGTGTTGCTGCTATAAAACAAGAGCAAGAAATAATGTATTTGGAACTCATGGTATCCCCAGAAACTCATTATTTCCCTGGCTGATAAACAAAGGCTGGTCCAATGAAGGTAAAACCATGAAAGATTCAGAACCTTCTGGAATTAAGGTTTGGGACACTTCTCAATGTAAAAACTTTCGAGCAGCTGATCTTAGAGCAAAGGTAAGTAGAATGAGTAGTAGGAAGAGAAATTCATAAACATCAATGAAACCATAACCACTTCCAAAACTGACTATAGCAGGTGTGCATGCTTGTGTGTGTCTGTGTTTTCTATTTTTATTTTTTGGCTGTGCACATTTCAATGACTTCCCCCTCTCCACTTATTATTTTGTATGAGGAGTTTTAATGGGCAAGCTACTTTAACTCTATAAAGCTCAACATCCTCGTATCCAATCTTAAGATAATAATGATACCTACCTCATGAGATTTTTGTAGAGGTGAAATATATATCAATAAACAACAGTATTGATCCATGGGGAAATAATAACTAGTTCCTGCAGGTATTATGGGAGATAGCTGTAGAGCAGAAAAAATAAGATAGTGCAGAAGAAAATGTGGCAGATGAATGAGAAAGAAGGAAGAACTTATGTTTGATGAAAGGAAGCACTGAGTAAGCAATTTTTTATAGAAGAGTGTAGGAGCAATATACATGGTCCAAATTATATTCAGAATATTGTTTTGGCAGTGTGGAAGGGACACTGTAGAATTGTCTCATGCTGGGAGATCTGGGGATGAGGCCAATGACAGGGCAAGTGAGTATGTTGATTGATATGTTTTAAAAGCAGCTTGTTTTTATACGGCATAGCCCTTCATTTTCATCCCAAAATCAAAGCATAACAGAAGACCAACCAGCCAGCCAGTAAACTGAAAAAAACATTCAGGGGCAGGGTATGTAATGGACAGGAGAAAATGAGAATTTGGGTCACTTGAATCTTGTCAATGGATCATTGACTCTGATACATACAAAGTTTAGAAACAGAGACATTTGCATTAGTATTTAGAAACATATTAATGTTATATTTTGTGTTAAGGCATAAAATTTTATATCTTTTTTTCCACCAATGCAACATTTCATTTACATTCATAAAATTAATTAGGTACTTCCATTGTTCTATTCTTCTGCAAACTCTGCATGCTGTTAGAACAATTACAGTCATCCCAGGGATGAGCAGCAACAGGCTTTGATCATGTAAGTTGAAGCTCTTTCCCTTTCCTTTTCTTCCATTTTCCCAGTGTGTCTTTCACTTTCCCTTCCTTTGATTGCTGGAGAAGACATTTTCTCCATTTTGTTGTCTTCTGGGTATGAAAACATAAATGCTGAATTACTCCAACTTAGGTAACCCTTAGGATAATTTTTTAAGCAGCGGGAAACAGGGCTATCTGGCTGCGCAGATAATGATATCAGCTGCTTCCTTCCAAAACAACAGGTGCTTTGGCATAAAAATGTATATCATCATACTGAGATGATGACATCAGTTCATACTTCAGCTTAATTATAAACTACCTCCATTAATCCTCAAATAATTAAACATTTTGTGTGTGCTACAAGGTGAAATGTAAAGTTAAAGGTTCCTGTCTCTTTATTATAGGGTTTTGAAAATGTATTTCTCCACAATGCCTTTCTTTGTACACCAACAGAATAACATTTAAAGAGTATTTCAAAAACCATATTTTGCTTCTAAAATAGAAACATAAAAGATAAGATAATCAATGAAACATAATATTTTTGTCTGTTTGTATAAGCTTAGAACCACCACAAGAAATGCTAATAGCTATGGAGGCCATATATGTTTAAGAATCAACAGCAAAATTATTTTAATTAAAAATATTAAAGATTTGAAGCACTCATTAATATTTTAAATTTGTATTTTCAATAATAAATGCCAAATACTTGCATTTACATTTTATTAAAAGCACATATTCAACCTAATAGGGTCTGATGTGTATCATAAAAAATTAGGTATATCAGACTTTTTTTGTAAAAATAACACAATTTTACATGAAGTACTATTTGACTCCTTGCTTATAGTTTCAATATTTAGAAGTTTTAGTGAAATATTTTTGTGATATTATTTATGTCATCAAATCCAAAGCAGAATTACAAAACTTAAAACCTTTCTTGATTCAGTACAGAACTGAACCAAAAAAGATACTGTATCCTTTCTTTAACTTTAAAATATAGAGCAGACCTTCTTTAAAATAATTGTTACATCCATGGGCCAGATGTGTTTCTAAGCAAATTACTTATATGAAATACATCCAAGGACATAGCCATTTAAGACAATAAATTATGCATTTGTCATTTGTTATTGGGTAAGACTTAAGCTGACATCTTTGACATGCATACAAGTGTCCTGGTACTTAGTAATTACATTAACAATTTAGCAGAGGTGATTTTCTGAGGGACTGAGAGAACAGTGGTTTATAAAATTATTATCATAGAAGTATGTATTCCCACAGATTTTAATTATTCACTATACACCCATTTAAAAAAGCCACCTTTCTCAGGTTATATTACAATTGATATAAAGTAAATTTCATGGAGTTCCCAGGAGTGCATCATTATCTGTTTATCATGAAGACAACATAACAGCTGTACAAAGTTGTTCTTAAGCAGATTATTTTTTTCCATTAAAAAAAATGTAACCAGTTGACAAGACTTTCTTGTAGTAGGTATATAATGATAAATTCATACAAGAAGAGTTTTATTTTTTACAAGTAAAACTCAGACTGGAAATTTTCAGTGGATTTAGCTGTAACATTTGGGTCACCATATGGAACGCTCCATGGTGCCACCAGACCATGCAGCTCTGAAATCTGATCACCATCTCCCCAGTGACAGCTGGGCCTTTACACCATCAGAAAATTTTTAGACTTCTAATTTGTCATAACTACCTCCTGTGGAAAAGAAATATGTCATGTAGCCAAACACAAAAATTCTTGGTACCCAGCACTATAAACAGTTAATTCCTTAACTGCATTTTGTGATTCGCTGATGCAACTTCTACACCAAAACATCCAGTCCTGTTCAGTTAGAGTCAGCCAATTGCTCCACCCATTCAAAAAGCCATTTTCATGATACTGTACCCAGAGAAAGATTCTGTCACGGAGCTTAGCCTTTTAAATACATTTTATTTCTAGTTGCTCTCTAAAAGTCATTGATGCTATTGAGAGGTTTCATCTGAGTTCCACTGGCCCTTATTGATCTATTTAAGTCGAATGATTCTTCATCTGGATGGATGAATATTATGCTATGGCTCCTGGTTCCTGGTTCTTTCCACATAGTGAGGCCGAAACTGTTCTCCTGCTGTGATTCTTTTCATCTCTCAATGGGTCACAGGCTTATTAAGTACCCCTCCAGTTATCCAAAGAGATAGAGAGCTGTTTAGCTCCTCGCCTTTTTTGACTGCTCATCAGGAGTTTCTGCTTGGGGATCTCTTCATAACCATTCCCAACATAGAAAGAGTCCCTAGGATGTAGTTTGTATTTTTCCTCATCCCAGTCGTCATTGAAGATGCAATTTTAAGATGTGACTTCAACTTCCACTTCTACTGGCTAAATTCTTTTGTTTGGTAGCTTTTTAATCCCATTTTTCATTTTTTAAATCATTTGCTGTATTTGATTTTCTAAATAGATACCCTACCACAATCTTTAAGGCAGTGAAGAGAGAATTTGTGGTGGTTTTCCTTCATCGTCCTGCTCATCTGTCTTCATATTAGCTTGCAGTGATTAGGACTGTACTTTAAAAACATCAGGTGCTCCATATATTTTGTAACACAAAAATCATGTAATAATAATCGCTAACATTTACTAACCACTTACAATGTGTCTGCACTAGTCTAAATACTTTAAATGAGCAAAATCATTTATACTCTACAGCATTCTTGTGAAATTGACACAGATGTCATTCTCATTTTAGAGATGAGGAAGCCAAGGTACTGTTTCACTGTCACACAATTTATAAGTATCAAATTCAGGATTTGAACCCAGGTGGTTGTGTCTGACAGCCAGTGCAATTAACCACTACACCATTCTACCTCTCAAACTAGGGATGTGGGAAATTAGCTTGGCACTGCAGAAAACAAACATTAGTTTCAATTCTATTAGTTCTGCAGCCTTGAACTAGCTCTGTAACACTGACAATGACATCCGCTGTGGGTCTCAGTTCCCACATTTTTAAGATAATGAAATGAGAATAGTTTTTTTCTTTGCAGCAATAAGATGCTAAGGTACAGTTTCTTTATAGATGACTATAGTTCAAGGTTATTCATATAGGTAATGGTTATTTTATAGACACTATTATCTTAATATCATTTTCTATATTTTCCACATTGTTGATACTATTACTCTATACACAAGTTGTTAGTCTATCCAGTACAGTGCTTTCCATTACTTATTCTTCAGTACTCTTATACTTCAGTATATTTTCTTCATGTTCTACATCAAAATCAATGCCAAGCAAAATCTTGCATTTATTTCCATGCATCTGTATCTTCACACCCCAAACCACTCCTGATTTTTCCACGCCAATCTTGTTTATCTGACCTCAACCATTTTTTTCCTTCATGCCAATCATTACACCCTATAGCATATTAGCCATTCTCTACTTCCCTTCATCAAATGAACCTTACATTCTACCCATGAAGTACTAAATGTGGATGAAAAGGGGTCATATACTAACCCTGACAAGCTCGGGGGATGACAGCATGGTGGCCCTACAAATTCAAACTGAAAGTAAACACATAAGATGGTCTGAACATAAAAATTCCTAACTAAAAGTGGGTCATGGCCAGTAGTCATATCCTAAGCCTAGAGTTTCCTTGACAAAAGCCAATCTTTACCTTAAGTGAGCCTGGCTATTGTCTACTTGCATCTAAGATAACATGTCCTTGGAATGTCAGAGTAATCCCCTTTTCTAGATCCATCAGGGCATAACCCATCACACCAGAGCAGGAGACCACAGAATCCCTCATGTTATCTTGTTCCCTCAATACCACTTCTATGTGCTGTAAATGTTAATTATTAATTATGCTGCACCCACCAATATAAAAGAAGTATGTGTATCTCCATTTTACTTTTTATCCAATCCCAGAGATCTCCCCCCTTTGCTTTCTCGTATCACCTTAATCTACCACCAGTGGATTTCATGTAACCTCCATATGTATCCTCCTTTGATTGTAATGTATAAAATAAGCTGCAAAACTGCCATTCTCTGGAGCAGTTTCTCATTCTGTTGAGATTTTGCTTCCTGGCAACTGTTTTCAAATAAACAGTTAGCCCAAATAAACTCATTAAAATTCCCTACAAGTTTGGACGTTTCTTATATTGACATAAATCAAAGTTGAATGGAGTCACTCAAGGCACCTCCTATCACCTTCCAGCACTGCTGTTAAGCTGTACTCCAGACATCCCATGTAATTTCTCCATTTATAGAAAACATACAGCTTTGCTCTTTTAGTTCTTCCAGAATGTCTACTTTCAACTGATTATGGAGTTTAAGTACTTTAAGCTACAAAATACATACACTTCAACACCTAGATTAGTTAGCTGAATAAATAGGGACTTTAGGTTAACCAAGTGGACACGTGAAAAATACCATCACAGTTCACCCTTGTCAAGACACCCATTTCCTTGGAACACATATTCTTAAATCTTGTTTCCAAACAAAGATGATAACAAAGTCATATTTCTGCTGAACATGATACAACTATCTTGGGTACAACCAAAAACAAACTAACCCTTATCTTAGAAAAAGATGCAAAGTTCTTGGGTGATGTTCACTCTCTTCATTTGATATCTTGCAGCTTAAATACTGTGAGATAAAATCATCTATTGTTAATGTATTTTATTGTACATTTAATGTAATGTTAGATGATAAAGGGAAGAAAACAAAAATGTTTGATATATATATATATATATATATATATATATATATATATATATAACAAAATTTTTTAAATGCTCATAATGATTATAACATATTTCTTTTGCCTGGAGCTGGTCATTGTGGTCCTTGTTCTTCATCAACCCAAGAACATGGCATGATCCAAAATCTTCGTTCTCAAAGGGTTTGAGTCATTAATAAGCCTGCCTAAATTGGGTTGTTGTAGTTTTCAATTGACTCTTATCACAGGATGTGGTCGTACTAAAAGATGCCCTAAGGGACCTCCTGTATTCTAAACATATTCTTCCTTAACTCTGTTGTGTAGTAGCAAGCCAATTTACCATGCAACCTAGTCAGCACTGTAACCCATTTCTTTGCTTGTTGTTTCAGAGGCATGAGGAGGATAAATATCTTTCTCACAGTTTCAACTTTTAATTCAGTGAAATCATTGTTATGTTTTCTGGAAGAAACAATTTTTCCCTTTAAAACTAAGACCTCTAGGTCAGCAGAGTCTAAGGTTATGGGGGCAGGAAGCAAACATCTTTGCCAGTGGATCACCATGGGTAATGGTGAATGGTGCAACTAACATTTCTACCCTTTGATCCTAAACCTGTGAATCCTGGCTATGGGAGAAAAAAACACAACATATCTAATATTGGATGCTAATTAAGAGCATATACAGAATGTTAGAGTTTGTCCAAGCCCCCCAAGTTATTGCCACAAAGGTGGCACTGTAATTGAGTCTTCAAAAAGCTGTTCCACTTTTCTAGAAAGCCAGCTGCTTCAGGATGATGGGGGACATGGTAAGACTAGGGAATTCCATGAGCACAGGCCTATTTCTGTACTTTATTTTCTGTGAAGTTCCATGATCAGAAGCAATGATATGTGGACTCACATGATAATGGATAAGGCATTTTTCAAGTCCATGGATAGTTTTGGCAGAAGCATTGTGTTCACAGAAAGAAAATGAATGTTTAGAATGATTGTCTATTTTAGTAAGAACAAAGTGCCTCCTCTTCCACTATGGGTGTGATCTAACATAATCAGCCTGTCACCAGGCAGCTGACTGATCATCCCAGGATGAGGTGAAACCAGGGACTCAGTGTTGGTGTCTGATGCAGGCTGAGTGGACACTCAACAGGACTGTAGGAAAGTCAGTTTGGGTGAGTGGAGTCTATGTTGCTGAGCCCATGCCTAATCTCCATTCCTGCCACCATGACCACTTTGTTTATGAGCCCACTAGGCAATGAGAAGTGTGGCCAGGGAAAGAGACTTATTGATATCCATAGAACAGGTCATTCAATACAATTAATTATTAAAAGTCTCCTCTGCTGAGGTAACCCTTTGGCAAGCATTCACATGGGATACAAATATCTTCACATTCTTTGACCATTCAAAGAGGTCTATTCACATATTTCTCTCCCAGTCACCAAATTTCAAATTGTGTCCCTTCTCAAGTTCTTTGTTATTGGTCCCAAACCATTGGCTAAATGCCATAAATCAATATTGACTGTTACCACACTTAAGTAATGAAATATTATTATCTTACAGTTCTATAGGTCAAATGTTTTACACTGTTTCAATAGGCTAAAATAAAGATTATAAAGCAGGGCTGCATTCTGGATAGGATATGTTTCCTTGCTTTTTCCAGGTTCTGGAGGTTGCTCATGTCAACATAAAAAGATGTCTTAACCTGTAAAGAATTTCCATAAGAGTTTACTTGAGTCAAACTGATGACATGTGTCAGGAGCAAGATCTCAAATGCTCCAGAGAATAACAGCTTTGCAGCTTCTTTTATACATTTGAAATTAAGGAGGGAACATAAGGAAGATTAGAGAAAGCAAGGCAGGAATTGGATTACAGAGTAGTTAACAAGATTATGTGTTCTCATGATGGTTACTACCCCCTTCAACGGGTATTACTTAGGGTATTTCAAAGGTGTGTTAACCCCATGCACAATAATGATGCACAGGACTGGCTTAAAACCTTTCACTAAAGAAGTTATAGGCCTTGGGATGACTACCCACTATAACCTGCCCAGTTAGGAATTTATGATCAGATCACCCTCTGAGGTTACTTTCTACAGAACCTTTTTATTCCCCTCCCCACATATTCCTTAACTTGTAGGCCTCTTTATCTTCAAAACTAGCAAAGGTGAATAGAGAACTTCTCACATCTTTCACATGGCATCATTTTGACCTCTCCCACAGTCAGATCTCCCTGTCTCTCTTCTCCTTCTCTTTTCCTTTTAAAAGATTGTTTTGATTACATTGGATCCTTCCAGATAATTCAAGATAATCTCTTTATTTCAAAGTCCTTAATTTAATCACATTTGAATAGTTCCCTTTGCCACATAAGGTACTGTATTCACACCTTCCAGAGACTGCAATGTGAACATCTTTGGAGAGCTATTATATTGACTACCACAGTTTACTCTTTGTATCCCAAAAATTCAAATTCATCCTGTGAACAAAATATATTCACCCTATCCTAAGATCCACAATATCTCAACCCATGGTACCATCAACTCTAGGTCCAAAATCTAACTCTCATCAGCATAAAATCCCCCAAATCAATCATCATTGAAATCCCTATAAATTATGTAGAAGTATAATGCATGCTGGGGCAAAATCCCTCTCCATTTGTTGACCTATGAAACTAGGAAACAAGTTATTCACTCCCCAAATGCAATACAATAGGACTGACATAGGATAGCAGTTATAGACATTCCTTCACAAGAAGGGAGAAAATGGAAAAAAAAAAAAAAAGTCACTGATCCCAATTTCAATATCCAGCCAGGTAAACACTATTAGGTTTTAAGGTCTGGAAATAGCAGTTCCAGACTCTGGGCTCTTGGCTCTGCAGTCAAAGCTCCAGGTTCCACCTCATAGCCTTGTGTGTCACCTTGTGAGTCATCTTTCCTTTTTTTCTCTTCTTTCTTTTTTTTTTTTTAATTAAATGATAGCATATGTTTGCCACTGAGTAGTTTTTATAAGCTTGTTTCTTTCCTGAAGAATTTTAGGGCTCAGAAAGCCTTCTTTTATTTTGTCCTCTCTCTGTTTCTTTTAGTCCTAACTGGCAGTATTTCTTCTGGTATAACATTCTCAAGAATCTTGTGGGTTTCTTGTGTATGACATGGAGATTCACTCCAGTAGGAAAGAGTCTCTTCCACACATATTTTCTAGGTAATCCCATTTCTATTTTTATCTTCTGCCCAGTTGTATGAGGAAATCTATGAACAAATAACACTTGTTACTGAATACTCTGACATATTTATCTACCTGAGGTATTAGCTAAACTTGTATAGTCACACTCTTTTTTTTTCTTTTTCTCTAGAGCCTTCTTTTCTGATAGGGAATTTCTTAATTTTAGGATCTTTTGCAATTAAGATAGGCTGAAAGTTTTCCAAACCATCAAGTACTGGTTCCTCTGTGTTTAACCATTCTTTTCTTAATTTATCTCTATTTTCTGGAATTTTATTTTAAACAGCAAGAAGAAACAGTGCCCCCAACTTCAACACTTTATTTGGAAATCTCCTCAGTTAAATGTCAAATTTCATTGTTTCCAAATTCTGCTTTCCACACAACTTGAGGGCAGAATTCTGCCACTATGTAGCAAGAGTCTTCCCTCCCTTTTGTTTCTAATACTGTTTCTCATTTCCTCCTGAGTCCTCACCAGCAGAATTCTGGTGAGGACTTTAACATCCATGTATCTACTAAGAGTTTGCTCATGACAATTTAGATACTTGCTAAAATGATTCAAGTTTTCTCTTTTATGGTCCCCATTTCCTTCCAACCCCTTAATAGTTATTAACACCCATATTTCTACTAATAGTATGTTCAAAGCAATCTAGGTTTGTTTTTGTAGGTTTTTTAAACCATTATGTTCCTCAAACTTCTTCCAACCTTTTCTCATTGCCCAATTTCAAAACCAGTTTCACATTTTTGGGTATTTGTTAGAGCAGTACTGTAGTTCCAGTTACCAAAAAACTGTGTCTATCAGAAGTAGAACCAGTAGGAGATACATATTAAGAGATTTATTATAAGGAATTGGCTTATTTGATTTTGGGGGCTAGATGGGCAAGTCAAATTCATAGGGTAAGCTGTCAGGAAGGGCACATTCTGAAACCATTGTCCACATGTGAAATTTCTAATTCAAAAAAGCCTATGACTTTAAGAGCTTTCAACTGAGTGAAACAAGCTCACCAATATCACTTAGAATAATTATAAAGTTAACTGCCTATGGCTTTTAGTTACATTTACAAAATACCTTCACAGCAAACACATAGATTTATTTTATTGAATAACTGTGGACTGTAGCTTAGCCACATGGACACATCAACAGGCAATTACAGTGTGTTGTCAATATGGCCTTTCTTCTTTTAATCCTTGCTCAACCACTTACCAACTAAGCCACCAAGGAACTTAACAAAAGATTCTAGCCCTAATTTTCAAACTTTTAAACAAAATAGTAACATCTATTTGATATAGTATAGGGATGAACATTATAAATTTTTGACTTGGTAACAAGCATATACTAGATTTTAGTAAAGGTTATTTATGTATGTCTATATGTATGTATGTATCTATTTTTGTCTCTGCTTCTCAAAAGTGGAAAATAGAGTCTGTGAAGCTTTTTGTTTACCACTCCCAGAACAAATCGAAAATTAGTTATGGGCATTTAATTAGGATCTATAATATCATGTTGCAATTATTTTTTTACCTCTCTTCGTCTCTTTTTCTGATCAGTTTGCAAAGCTGTAGAGTTGCTAAGCCATTTCCCATCTTTGCCCCCCCCCCATTTCTAGTGAATTGACTGTTAGTAAATGTGCACACTAGTAGTTAGGGACAGTGTCTCTTTTCCTTCCTTTGAAGTTTACTATTAAAGCATCATTTTCATAGCAATTATAGTGCAGTGATTTTTATAATGACGGTGATGACGATGATAATGATGATGATGGTTATTTGCTATAGGTTGACAAATTTGGCTGAGCACAACATATTTGCCAGGCATTTGGAATACAAGTGAACAGGGCAAGTGACCACAAATAGATCAGAGTCTAAGGCTGAGACAAATACTAAGAAATAGACTAATATGTGATTAGTTAAAATAGTAACTATATCTAACAGTTCTTGAGTATGTATTATGTTCCAGCATAATTATAAGGACTTTATTAAACCAACTAAATAAATAGTATATGGTATTATATTTAAAGAAAGATGAACAGAGATAAAAAAGAAAGATTCATACTATATGAAAGATTAATGGAGCAAGAAACTTTACTTATATATTTCAGAATAATGATTTTTAATCTATATTTTAAAATTCTATTAAAGATAGTTTGTAATTCTATTAAAGGTAGAAAAATACAACTATATTGTTCTACAGTTTCTAAAAGTTAAACAAAGTTGAATCTGCTCAATCTCATCATTGAACTCAAAGAACCAAAAATAACAGAAAAAATAAATTAAAGGAAAAGACACTCACAGAAAATTTTACATTGGCAATGGAAGCAAAGATCAACCTTAACAGTTTTGTTGAGCATGGTAACTGAGATTGGAGTCTTGCCACCACATTGGAACTTGGTATGATGGGATAAATCAAGCAAACCCTATGTACAGTGATTAAAACAAGATCCATTTACCAGTATATGTTTCCTGGCTTCTGCCACTGCCAGGATAATTGCCACTGCCAAGGCTTTATGTTCAATGAACTCAATCAGCCAGTCCAAAAAGTCATGCGTTAATGCTGCATGGTGCCAAGCAAAGGAGAGAGTTGCTGGGGAGCTTGGGATGGGGGAAAGCTCATACAAATGAGCTTTTTGGCAAGATATAATCCCCCTTGGAAAGACCCCTACCTTTCAAAGAATATGCTGCATTTTACTAGAAACAAGTCCCAACTGTGTTCCTTTACAGAGGTCCCAGTTAGCACTACCATCACTGATAATAGTTCTGATGGTGGCAAAAATTCTACTTATGAGTGCCTACTATTTCTAACATGAGTTTGTAGGATGATCACTTATTTCCAAACCATCTTTAGTTGTTATTTCTCTCACTAAATACAAATTTTCCAAAATTTCTAATGTCTTTCTATATCTAAATACTCCCACAAATTTTTCTGATTTCAAAGTTAGAATTTATAGAATGTAGAAAAAAAAGTATATGAAAATGTATGATACAAAACAATGGATAGATAAAATAAAGTCTTTTTACAGTTGGATTTAAGTTTATTTTAGGAAGCATGCTTAGTTTTGTCTTTTGAGAGGACATGGAGACGATTTGTTCTCTTTTTAAGCCAACGCACCTGGTGGTATTTTATTTGCCTTATACTTTTCCATAAAACTGAACGCAAGAGTCACCTATCTTCTTATTCCAGCTTTCCCAGAATAGATATAATTTGTTTCACTACGTTTTCATTACTTTATTGCTTTGACATGTTGTTATGTATGTTGCACTTGCTTTCTTAAGAGCATGGGAATGTGGTTGCTACAGACACTGCTAAATATGTCTTTCATTTATTTAGCTGGTGGAAGATAGAGAACAGGAGTTGAGATTTAGCAAAGTAGACTTCATAACGACAAAACTGTTGATAGCTAACTATTGCAACCTGCTGAGCTTTGGATCCTATGTATGACTTGTATAAATGATTGTGGTTCAATATAATTTTCTTGCTAAAATATTTTCCCTAAAATTATGAACAGATATGCAAATATTCAAAAACACTGATACATCCAAAATAATAACTTTTGATTTTATCACCCAAGGAACTAATGTTTAAATTTTAAGCTCATATAAACATAAATTAAAAGCTATGTAACAACTTTTTCAGACTCATGGAAAAAAAAAATGCAGCCTAGAACTAACTCACTCTCTCTCTCTCTCTCTCTCTCTCTCTCTCTCTCTCTCTCTCTCTCTCCCCTTAATTTCCCTTTCTTATTGTTTTTTGTTTGTTTGTTTGTTTGTTTGGAGAAATTGTGTTTTACCATGTAAAAATAAGACTAAGCCTACAGAGACTAAGATTTGTTTGTGCAAAATTCCATCTCTAAAACTAATAATCCTTAACATTTTACACTATTACAGGAAGAAAAGATAAAAATTTATAAACCACTTAATTAAAAACATCATTTCCATGGGGGAGGGGAGTTGTCACTTTGAGGGGTAAAAAGTATAACTATTGCACTGTGTTGTACACCTCAAACTAATTTAAAAAAAATTAAATTAAATTAAAAAAGCAAAGAAAAATAGCATAATTTCCCAAGGAAAATGTGTAGCTCTTTTATACTTCCTTGTTGTTTTATAACCTTCTCTCTTTTCTTTACCACCACCATCCCAATCAACACTTGACAAAAAAAAAAATTAAAAAAATGGAAATGTTAATAAAAATGTTCCTGAACTAATAATTTTAGTAGTTCTTTTGTTGTTGTTTTATTTTTCAATTACAGTTAACACATAATATTATATTAGTGTCAGGTGTACAACATAGTGATTAGACATTTATGTAACTTACAAAGTGATCACCCACATAAATCTAGTACACACCTGACACCATATACAGTTATTATAATATTATTCACTATATGCCTTATGCTATATTTTATATCCCCATGACTACAAATTTGTACTTTTTAATGCCTTCCCCTTTTTCACCCATCCCCCTAAACCCCTCACATCTGGAAACCATCAAAAATGTTCTCTGTATTTATGAGTTTCTTTCTGTTTTGTTTGTTTATTTTGTTCTTTAGATTCTGCATATAAGTGAAATCATATGGCGTTTCTCTTTCTCAGTCTGACATACTCCATGCAGCATAATACCCTCTAGGTCCATCCATGTTGTTGCAGATGGCAAGATTTCATTCTTTTTTATGGCTGAGTAATATAATATAATATAATATAATATAATATAATATAATATAATAATTTTATATATATATATATATATATATATATTTCACCTCTTCTTTATCCATTCATCCATTGCACACCCAGATATGGGCTTCCATATCTTAGCTATTCTAAATAATGCTGCAGTGAACATATGGATGCACATGTCAGTTCAAAATAGTGTTTTGGGTTTCTTTGGATAAATACCCAGAAGTAAGATTACTGGATCCTTCTTTGTCTTTTGTTATAGCCTTTGTTTTAAAGTCTATTTTGTCTGGTATAAGTATTATTATCCCAGCTTCTTTTTTGTTTGTTTCCATTATCATGAAATATCTTTTTCCATCATTTTACTTTTTAGTCTGTGTGTGTCTTTTGATCTGAAGTTGAGTCTCTTGTAGGCAGCATATGTAAGGGTCTTGATTTCTTATCTGTTCGGCCACCATTTCTTTTTATTGTAGCATTTATTCCACTTATATTTAAATAATTGTTGATAAATATGTAGCTATTGCCATTTTATTATTCATATGTTTTGTAATTTTTAAAAATTTATTGTCCAGTTACCATGTACAAACAATATTATATTACTTTCAGGTGTACAAAACAACATAATGATTAGACATTTATATACCTCACAAAATGATAGCCCCAATAAGTCTATTACCCACCTGACACTATACATAGTTATTACAGTGTTATTATTCTCTATGCTGTACTTTACATCCCTGTAACTATATATATTTTTTTCAATTATAGTTGGCATGCAGTATTATTTTAAATCAGTTTCAGGTGAACAACACAGTAGTTAGACATTTACATGATTTATAAAGTGATCCTCCAATAAGTCTAGTACCTACTTGGCACCACACATACGTTTTTTACAATATTATTGACTACATTCCCCATACTGTACTTTACATCCCCATGACTATTTTGTAACTACCTATATGTACTTCTTATTCTCTTCACCTTTCTCACCCCAGCCCCACAAATCCCCTCCCATCTAGGGGCTCGGGGGGATCAGTTTGTTTTCTGTATCTATGAGTCTGTTTGTTCTCTGTATCTACGAGCCTTTCTGGTTTGTTTGTTCATTTATTTTGTTCTTTATATCCACATATAAGTGAGATCATATGGTAGTTGTCTTTGTCAGTTTGACTTATTTCACATAGTCTAATACACACTAGATCCATCCATGTTTTTGCAAATAGTAAGACTTATTTTTTAATGGCAGAGTAATATGCCATTGTATATATGTACCACATCTTCTTTATCCAATCATCTATTGATGGACACTTGGGTTGCTTTCATATGTTGGCTATTGCAAATAGCACTGCAGTGAACATAAGGGTGCATATATCTTTTCAAATTAGTGTTTTGGAGTTCTTTGGATAAATACCCAGAAGTGTAATTCTTGGATATAAATAAGGTAGTTTATTTTAATTTTTTGAGGGACCTCCATACTGTTTTCCATAGTGGCTGCACCTAATTTACAACCCCACCAACAGTGTTTGAGGGCTCCCTTTTCTCCACATCCTCACCAACGTTTGTTGTTTGTTTGATTTATTGATGATGACCATTCTGACAGTTGTGAAGTGATATCTCATTGTGGTTCTCATTTGCATTTCCCTGATGATTAGTGATGTTGAGCATGTTTTTACATGTCTTTTGCCATGGGTATGTTCTCTTTGGAGAAATGCTTATTCAAGTCCTCTGCCCATTTTTAAAATTGGATTGTTTGTTTTTTGTGTTGAATTGTATGAGTTCTTTATAAATTTTGGATATTCACTCCTTATCTGATGTATCATTGGCAAATATATTCTCCCATTCAGTAGGATGTGTTTTTATTTTGTGGATGGAAGTTAAAAAAGTGTTTCCTGGGCCGGCCGAGTGGCGCATTGGTTGAGCGCTGGTTTTGGGATGCCAGCGGCCCGGTTCGGATCCCACATGAGGGCCAGTGACACTGCCCTCTACAGCTAACAGCTCCACCTGGAGCTGGGCTGTGCGAGCCCCGGTGATGGTGTGGGCTGCAGCCCCTGCTGCAGTGGGCTGCCATAGGCTACAGTGAGTGGCCCGCAGCCAGCGTGAGCGGCTGGCAGCCAGCGTGAGCTGCCAATAGCCGCGGTGAGCGACCATCCAGAGGCCAGCGACCGATCTGCCTCATCAGGGAAGAGCGCAATGACGATACCAACAGTGAAGCAACATCCTCCGCAACTAAACTGAAGAATAAAAAGACAGCAACTTGTCTGTTCCCCTTCCCCGATTCCCCAACGCTGTTCCCCTCCGCCAATTCCCCAATAAAATCTTTAAAAAAAAAAAAAAAAAAGTGTTTCCTTTGTTGTGGAAACACTTTTTAGTATAATGTAGTCCAATGTACTTATTTTTTCTTTTATTTCCCTTGCCTAATGAGATATATCAGTAAAAATATTACTAAGGATAATGTCTGAGAGTTTACTGCCAATGTTTTCTTCTATGGGTTTTAGGGTTTCAGGTCTTATATTTAAGTCTTCAATCCATTTTGAGTTTATTCTTGTATATAGAGTAAGAAAATGGTCCAGTTTCATGTATCAGTCCAGTTTTTTTCTGCACGTATCAGTCCAGTTTTCCCAGCACTATTTATTAAATAAGCTGTCTTTACCCCCTTGTATATGCTTACTCCTTTGTTGTAGATTAAATGACCATGTAAGCATATTTTCTTTTTTCTGGATTCTCTTCGGTTCAGTGGATTCTGTTCCATTGATCTATGCATCTGTTTTTATGCCAGTACCATGCTCTTTTGATTACTATGGCCTTGTAGTATAGTTTAATATGAGGTAACACGATACCTTCAACTTTGTTTTTCCTTCTCAAGATTGCCATGGGTATTTTATGGTTCTGTATAAATTTTAGAATTATTGGTTTTAGTTTTGTGAAACTGTTATTGGTATTTTAAAAAATTTATTTATTAAATTTACTGGGGTGACATTGGTAAAATTATATAGGTTTCAAGTGAAAAATGTCATTGATATTTTGATAGGGGTTGCCTTTAATCTACACGTTGCTTTGAAAAGTATGGAAATTTTAACCATGTTAATTCTTCCTATCCATGAGCACAATATATGCTTCCATTTATTTGTATCATTTTCAATTTCTCTCTGCAATGTTTTACAATTTTCTGAGTACAGGTCTTTTACTTCCTTGATTAAATTTTTTCCTAAGTATTTTCTTTCTGATACAATTTTAAATGGGATTGTTTTAATTTCTCTTTTTGATAGTTTGCTATTAGTGTATAAAAATGAAATCAATTTCTGAATATTAATTTTGTATCCTGCTACTTTAATAAATTTATCAGTTCTAACAGTTCTTTGGTGGAATTTCTTTCAGTTTCTCTCTATATACTATCATATTATCAGCTAATAATGACAGTTTTACTTTTTCCTTTCCAATTTGGATACCTTTTATTATTTTTTTTCCTCTAATTGCTGTGCCTGGACTTCCAGTACTATGCTGAATAAAAACAGTGAAAGTGAACATCCTCTCCTGTTAAGAAAAAAGCTTTTAACTTTTCCCCACTGTGTATGATGTTAGCTTTGCATTTATTATATATGCCCTTTATTATGTTGAAATATTTTCCCTCTATTCCCACTTTACTGAGATTTTTTTATCCAAAATGGATGCTGGATTTTGTCAAATGCTTTTTCTGCTTTTATTGATACAACCATAAGATTTTATTTTTCATTTTGTTTATGTGTGTTATGTTAACTGATTTGCAGATATAGAACCATTCTTGCATACCAGGAATAAATTCCAGTTGATCGTGGTGAACGATCTTTTTAATGTATTGCTGAATTAGTGTTGGTAATATTTTGTTGAGCATTTTTGTATCTATGTTCATCAAGGATATTGATCTATAGTTTTTTTGAAATGTCTTTGTCTGGTTTTGGAATCAGGTAATGGTGGCCTCGTAGAATGAGCTTGGGAGCCTTCCCTCCTCTTGAATTTTTTGGAATAGTTTGATAAAAACAGGTACTAATTCTTCTCTGAATGTGTGGTAAAATTCACTTGTGAGGCCATCTGGTCCAGGACTTTGTTTATAGAGAGCTTGTTGATTACTAATTCGATTTCATTAGTAGTAATCAGTAGGCTCATATTCTGTTTCTTCTTGATTTAGCCTTAGAAAATTGTATGCTTATAGGAATTTATACATTTTTTTCCATGTTGTGCAATTTTTTTGCATATAATTGCTCATAGTATTTTCTTACAATTTTTGTATTTCTGCTGTGTCCATTGTCACTTTTCACTCATTTCTGATTTTATTTATTTGAGTCCTCTCTCTTTTTCTCTTGATGAGTCTGGTTAAATGTTTATCATTTTGTTTATCTTTTCAAAGAACCAACTCTTGGTTTCATTGACCTTTGGTTTTGGTTTTTTTTTTAGACTTTATTTCATTTATTACTGTTCTGATCTTTATTATTTCCTTCCTATTATTTCCTCCTCCTTACTCACTTTGGGCTTTGTTGGCTGTTCTTTTTCCAATTTCCTTAAGTATAAAATTAAATTGTTTATTTGAGATTTTTCTTGTATTTTAGGTAGGCCTACATTGCTATACATTTCCCTCTTAGGACTGCTTTCACTGTGTTCCATAGATTTTGGGGTCATTGTCTTCCTTTTCATTTGTCTTAAAGTACAAGGTGTGATTAAAAAACTACAGTGAATGTTTAAATTTAAAAAATTATTACAGTAAAGGACACATTGCCATAATCCTACTCAAAATAGCACCCACCTCACTTCTAACACACTTATCCCATTGTCCTTGCCACTTCCTGAAGCAGTTCTGGAAGTCCTCTTTCATGAGTGTATTTAGTTGTGCTGTCATGGCTGCCTAGATGTTCTGAATCAATTCAAAACGTTAACCTTTCATGGTCATTTTGACTTTGGGGAAGAGTCAGAAGTTGCATGGTACCAGATACAGTGTATAAGGTGGATGAGGACACACTATAATGTTTTTATTTGACAGAAATTGCAGTACAAGAAACGATGTGTGACATGGAGTGCTGTCATGATGGAGGATGAAACCATCTGTCCATTTCATGTTAAAGTGTTGTCCCTGCTCCATGATTTATGGCACACATTAAAACATACCTTCTCTCAACCATAACTCACACCTGACTGTCTGCACTGAACAAATTAAAACTTGTCACACACTGTTACTAAGATTCAATGCACTGCTTCCTGTATTGAAGATCCCTGCCTTTCCCTTGCATGGCACTTGGCAGCAGCATTCATCATGATTTGTGATCACACCTCATATATTTTGATTTTTTCCTTGATCTCATTGTTAATCTATTTTATTGTTTAGTAGCATATTATTTATCCTCCATGTGCTTTTTAGTTGTTTTGTTTTGTTTTTTTTCCTTTGATTTCTGGTTTTATACCATTAATGACAGACAAGACGCTTGATATGATTTCTATCTTTTTGAATAATTGAGACTTGTTTTGTGGCCTACAATGTGATCTATCTTGGAACATGTTCCATATGCTCTTGAAAAGAATGTATATTCTGCTACCTTGTGGTGGTATGCTATAAAAATATCAATTACAACCATCTGGTGTCATTTAAGGCTGCTGTTTACCTGTTGATTTTCTGTCTGGAAGATCTATTGGTGTTAGTGGGCTGCTAACATTCCCTGCTATGATTGTATTACTGTTGATTTCTCCCATTGTATCTGTCAATATATGTGTTATATATTTAGACGCTCCTACATTGGGTATATAGATGTTTAGTACAGTTATGGTCTCTCATTGGATTGACTCCTTTATCATTATGTAACTTCCTTTTTTGTCTCATCATTGTCTTCATTTTAAAGTCTATTTTGTCCGACATAAGTATTGTTACTCCAGCTTTCTTTTCCTTTCCATTTGCATGAAATTTTCTTTTTCAATTTTTTTACGTTCAGCCTGTAGGTGTCTTCTGATCTGAGGCATGTCTCTTGTAGACAGCATATGCATCAGTCTCGTTTTTATCCATTCAGCTACCCCATGTCTTTGGATTGGGATATTTAATCTATTTATATTTTCATTGATTATTGATAGGTACATAGTTATTGTCATTTTATTAGCCACTTAATTTTTTTCTTTGCTTGTTTTCCTCCTTCTTCTTCTGAATGAAGTACCTTTAACATTTCTTGTAATACTGGTTTGGTTGTGATGGGTTCCTTTAGCTTTTTCTTGTCTAGGAAGCTCCTTATCTGTCCTTTGATTCTCAATGATAGCCTTGCTGGGAAGAGTAGTCTTGTTTGTAGGTCCTTAGTTTTCACCGCATTAAATATTTCATGCCAAACCCTTCTGGCCTGCAAAATTTCTTTTGAGAAATCAATTGACAGTCTTATGGGAGCTCCCTTATAAGTAACTAACTGCTTTTCTCTTGCTGTTTTCAAGAGATTTTTCTTCGTCCGTAACTTTTGCATTTTAATTATATGTTTTGGTGTAGGCTTATTTGGGTTCATCTTGTTTGGGACTCTCTAAACTTCCTGGGCTTGTATGTCTATTTCTGTCATCAAGTTAGGGAAGTTTTCCATTATTAGTTCTTCAAATAGGTTTTCCATTCCTTTCTCTCTCTCTCCTCTTTCTTATATCCTTATGATGCGAATGTTGCTATGCTTGATATTGTCCCGGAGACCCTTGGAACTGTCTGCATTTATTAGATTCTTTTTTCTTTTTACTGTTCTGTTTGGGTGGGTTTTGCTACCTTATCTTCTAAATCACTGATTCAATCCTCTTCATTATCTAATCTACTGTTGATTCCTTGTAATGTATATTTTATTAGATTATTGTAGTCTTCACTGCTGACTGGTTGTTTTTATGTTTTTCATCTACATTTTTATGTTTTATATTTCTTTGTTGAAGTACTTCCTGAGATCATTGAGCATCCTTATAACCAGTGTTTTAAACTCTGTGTCTAGTAGATTGCTTGTCTCTATTTCGTTTAGTTCTTTTTCTGGAGCTTTTTTTTTGGGGGGGGGAGGTGGGAGATGGGAAAGATGTTTCTTTGTCTCCTTATTTTGACTGCCTCTCTGTGTTTGCTTCTATGTTTATTTAGGGCTGCTATACCTCTTGGTCTTAGCACAGTAGCTTTATGTAAGTGTCCTATGGGGACCAGTGACACAGTCTCCCTGGTTACCTGAAAAGGTGGTCCAGGTGTGTCCCCTTTGTGGGTTATGTGTGCCACTCACTGTAGCTCATGGCAGCCCACTGCAGCAGGGCCTGTAGCAGCCTACACCATCACTGGGACTCATGCAGCCCAGCTCCAGGTGGAGCTGTTGTTCACCATCTTAGCTGTAGAGGGCAGTGTCACTGGCCCTCATATGTGGGATCTGAACTGGGCCGGCTGATGTCCCAAGCCAGCTCTTAACCAACGCCACTTGGCCAGCCCAGTTTAGTTGTAATTTTGATGTGCTCATGAAAGGAGGCAAGCACAGTGTTTACTTACTCTGCCATCTTGCCTGGAAATGTGTTTTCAAGTTTTAGTCATTTTTAAAGTTATAGAAAAGTGATTCAACCTAGTAAAGAGTTTAGTCATCTTCTGGTTAATAAAAAAAGACCAGATTCTCGCGCGCGGAGATGCAGCACACCCCGGGCGGAGACGCAGGTCCCCAAGAGACTGAGCGAGGATCTGAGCCACGTGGCAGGTTATGCGCAGTCCCCTAAACCTCGGCGGCAGTCCCTCCAGAAGCACAGCAGGAGCACTGCACGGGCACGCGCCGGCTCCGAGGCAGAAGCCTTAAACCCGGGAGGAGGCGAAACAAGAAGACTCACGCGGAAACGTAGCGCGCTGGGTGGAGACGCAGGTCCCCGAGAGATGCGGAGTGGGGATCTTAGCCACACGGTAGGGTGCACGCAATTCCCTAAATCCCGGCACACCCTTTGGGAGAACAGCAGGAACTCCGCTGGAGCATAAGGGGCAAAGGCCTTAGCTTAAAACAGTGTTGGAACTGTGGCTTTGTTTATTTTTATGTTTTTTATTTTTTTTTCCTTTTTCTACTCTTGAACAGAAAGCAAAAAAAAACCCCAATAACCCACCCACTCCCACAAACTTTGCCCCCCGCCAAGACAGAGTCTTAAACTGACTCCTGAATGGAGCAATAGGGGCAGACTGGGAAGATATTCCTACCTGCAGGGAGTTGAGAATTTCCACCCCAGTAAAGGCTGCAGAGTGAGACTACCTACCCCGCCCCCACCTTTATGCAAGGCTTGGGAGGCAGGGCAGGTTCACCTGCTGAGGCACTAATTAACAGATTCTTAGCAGCTGGCTTTTGGTAGTGAGGAATTCTTTAATTCTCCACAGCTGTCAACCGAAAGGGTGCCCAGAGACACTCATTGAGCCTTTGGGGGTGCAGCCTGCCTTGGGACAGGCAAAAGCAAAAAAGCAGTGACTTTGTAAAAACCACCAATCACACGTCACAACCACACTCAAGTACAGCAAACCTGCAGTGCCAGGATCACGCTAGGCATCAGGTGGCCTACTGTTCCCACAGACGCACAGGAATTTTTGTACAGCAGACAAACTGAAGAGAGCTTGGTGGACTTTAGCCAAGACCGGCATGGGTATTTTTGGTTTGTTTGGTTTTATTCTGTTTTGTTTTCCCTTTATTGGCTGCTTATCTTGGTTGTTTTTGGTTTTTATTTCTATTCCATTCTTATCATTTTGTAATTTTTAATATAGGCATATATATAGGTGTATATAGGTGAATATCTGTCCATATATATAGGTGTGTAGACAAATATATATACATATATTTTTTCTTTTTCTTTCTTTTCTTTTTCTTTTATCCTCACCCTCACTTTCTCTCTTATTTTATTCATTCTTCTCACTGCTATACTTTTCCTCTTTTCTTTTTTTCTGTAAATTTCATTTTTTTAATATTTATTCTTACTTTTTTTATTATTATTATTGTAGTTTATTTTTATTTTTCATTTTTTAGGTATAGCTAATTGGTTTCTCATGTTTGTTCTATTTTTTATTTTAGGATATTGTATTTTATTTTGTTTCCTCTTCTGTTATTATTCTGTGTGTAGTTTTTGTTTTGTTTCTGTTTGTTTTCTTCATTAGTATGATTGATATTTCTGTACAAGTTGACTGTAGTTTGATGGTTGTCTTTTTTAACTTGTGCGAGCATTTGGTTGCCTTTGGTGGCTGCGGAGGTTGTTCTTGTTGATCTGTTATGCTCTAAAATCACTCTGTAGCAGTGGGTCCAAACAAACAGACACAAGAATCATCATACCTGGAGGCCAACTTTAGATAAAACCAGAGCATTTCTGGGTTTGACATACAAGAGTCACACCCAAAAGGAAGTTGCTACAGGTTCTAGGGCCCGTAGGATCCAAGTTTCATCAGAGGGGTCAATCCTCTCACAGTAGCTCATAAACTGCAGACACTGCTGATGCTCACAGCTAATCAATCTGGGAGTCAATCCCACCTACTGACAAGCCAAAAATAATTAAAACTAAAACTTCAACAAGTGAGGACACACGACACAAGGAACACCTCAGATACAAGCACAGGAGAATAGGGAGACTGAGTAATTCAAATATAAAGGACACACATCATATAAGTTTACCCAGAAAAGACTGAGAAACCTGGGGGATTTATCTGTTATACTGAAGCAAACTCAAAGAGTAAGCCAGAATGGGGAGACAAAGAAACACAACAAAAATAAAAGAACAGAAGAAACTTCCTGAATCAGTGGAAATAGAGGAAATAGAGGTAACCAACCTATCAGAGACAGAGATCAGAACACTGATTATTAGAATGTTCAAGGAAATTAATGAAAATATAAAGAAGGATAGAGAAATCATGAAAAGCAGCCAGCTAGAACTTAAGAACACAATTACTAAATTAAATAACAAACTTGATGGAATCACTAGCAGATTGGACGAAGCAGAAAATCGAATCAGTGACTTAGAACACAAACTAGCAGAGATCACCCATGCGGAACAACAAAAAGGAAAAAGAATGAAAAACATGGAAAATAGTTTAAGAAAGCTGGGGGACAGCATCAAATGCAATAACCTAAGGGTCATTGGAGTACCAGAAGGAGAGGAGAGGGAGCAAGGGATTGAGAATATACTTGAAGTAATAATGTCTGAAAACTTCGCTAACCTGGCAAAGGACTTGAAATACAAGCTCAGGAAGTGCAGAGAGTTCCAACCAGGATGATTCCAAACAGGCCCACTCCAAGACACATGATAGTGAAAATAGCAAGGGTTAAGGACAAAGACAGAATCCTTAAAGCAGCAAGGGAAAGGCAGCAAGTTACTTACAACAGTAACCCCATAAGATTATCAGCTGACTTTTCTACAGAAACTTTGCAGGCCAGAAGGGAGTGGCAGGAGGTTTACAAAGTGATGAAAAATAAAGGCCTACAACCAAGATTGCTGTATCCAGCAAGGTTATCATTTAAAATTGAAGGCGAGATAAGGAGCTTTGCAGAAAAGAATAAGTTAAGGGAATTCATTACCACCAAGCCAGCTTTGCAGGAAATGCTAAAAGAGCTTCTTTAAGTAGAAGAGAAAAACAACCTATGAAAGACTACGAACACAAATAAGAAAATGGCAATAAATACACACCTATCAATAATCACATTAAATGTAAATGGATTAAATGCTCCAATAAAAAGACATAGGGTGGCTGAATCGATAAGAAAGCAAGAGACTCACCTCAGATCCAAAGACTCATACAGGCTGAAAGTAAAGGGATGGAGTAAAATATTTCATGCAAATGGAACTGAGAAAAAAGCTGGAGTAGCGATACTTATATCAGATAAAATGGACTTTAAATTGAAGAATATAACAAAGGACAAAGAAGGACACTTCATAGTAATGAAGGGATCGATCCAACAAGAGGACATAACTCTAGTAAACATCTATGCACCTAACATAGGAGCCCCGAAATATATAAAACAGATATTGTCAGACATAAAGACAGAGATCAACAGTAACACTATCATAGTAGGGGACTTCAAAACCCCGCTGTCACTAATGGACAGATCCTCCAGACAGAAAATCAATGTGGAAACAGCGACCTTAAATGACACATTAGACCAGCTGGATTTAACAGACAGTTTCAGAGCATTTCATCCCAAAGCTACAGAATATACGTTCTTTTTAAGTGCACATGGAACATTTTCTAAGATAGACCACATGTTAGGCCACAAAACAAGTCTCAATAAATTTAAGAAGATTGAAATCATTTCAACTGTATTCTCTGACCACAATGCTATGAAACTAGAAATCAATTATAAGAAGAAATCTGGGAAGCTGACAAATAAATGGAGGCCAAACAACATGCTACTAAATAGTGAGTGGGTCACAAATGAGATCAAGGAGGAAATCAAAAGATACCTCGGGACAAACGAAAATGAAAACACCACAACCCAAAATCTCTGGGATGCAGAAAAAGCAGTCCTAAGAGGGAAGTTCATAGCAGTGCAGGCCCACCTAAAGAAGGAAGAAAAATCTCAAATCAACAGGTTATCCTTACACCTAAGGGAACTGGAAAAAGAACAGCCAAAGAGGCCCAAGGGGAGTACAAGAAAGGAGATAATAAAGCCCAGAGCGGAAATAAACAATATAAAGAACAGAAAAACAATTCAAAAGATCAATGAAACCAAGAGCTGGTTTCTTGAGAAGATAAACAAAATTGACAAACCTCTAGCCAGGCTCATCAAAAAAAAAAAAAAAAAGAGAGAGAGGACTCAAATTGGCAAAATCAGGAATGAATGAGGGGAAATGACTACAGACATCACAGAAATACAAAAAATTCTAAGAAATTACTATGAGCAACTATATGCCAACAAATTTGACAATCTGGAAGAAATGGATACTTTTCTAGAGGCATACAACCTTCCAAAGCTAACACCAGAAGAAACAGAAAATCTAAATACCCTGATTACTACCAAGGAAATTGAATCAGTAATTGACAAGCTCCCAAAAGACAAAAGCCCTGGAACAGACGGCTTCACAAGTGAATTTTATCAAACATTCAAAAAAGAACTATCACCTATTCTTCCCAAACTATTCCAAAAAATCCAGAAGGAGGGAAGGCTCCCAAACTCTTTTTATGAAGCCACTATCACCGTGATTCCAAAACCAGATAAAGACATCACAAAAAAGGAAAACTACAAGCCAATCTCCCTGATGAATATAGATGCAAAAATTCTCAATAAAATATTAGCAAACAGAATTCAGCAATATATTAAGATCATACATCATGACCAAGTGGGATTCATCCCTAGTGCGCAAGGCTGGTTCAACATCCATAAATCAATTAATGTGATACACCACATCAACAAAATGAAGAATAAAGATCACATGATCATTTCAATAGATGCAGAAAAAGCATTTGACAAAATCCAACAGCCATTTCTGTTAAAAACCCTTAGCAAAGTGGGAATACAGGGATCATATCTCAACATAATAAAAGCCATATATGATAAATCTACAGCTAACATCATACTCAATGGGGAAAAGCTAAAACCATTCCCCTTAAGATCAGGAACAAGACAAGGCTGTCCACTTTCTCCTCTTTTATTCAACATAGTGCTGGAAGTTCTAGCCACAGCAATCAGACAACAAAAAGAAATAAAAGGCATCGAAACTGACAAGGAAGAAATAAAATTGTCATTATATGCAGATGACATGATACTGTATATAGAGAATCCCAAAGACTCCATCAAAAAACTGTTGGAACTGATAGACGAATTCAGTAAAGCAGCAGGATATAAAATCAATGTTCAGAAATCAGTGGCACTTGCATATACCAATAATAAACTAATGGAAAGAGAAATTAAGAAAACTGTCCCATTTACAATTGTGTCAAGAACTATAAAATACCTAGGTATAAATTTAACCAAAGAAGTGAAAGATCTGTACTCAGAAAATTATAAGACACTGAAGAAAGAAATCATAGTAGATACAAATAAATGGAAACAACTACCATGCTCATGGATAGGAAGAATTAATATAGTTAAAATGTCCATACTGCCTAAAGCAATATATAGATTCAATGCAATTCCTATCAAACTACCAAGGGCATTTTTCACAGAAATAGAAAATATAATCCTAAAATTTATATGGAACCATAAAAGACCCAGAATAGCCTCGGCAATTCTGAGAAATAAGAACAAAGTCGGGGGAATCACGCTACCAGACATCAAAACCTACTACAAGGCTACAGTAATCAAGACAGTTCGTATTGGCATAAAAATAGGCACATCGATCAGTGGAACAGAACAAAGAGCCCAGAAATAAATCCAGGCATTTACGGACAGTTAATCTATGACAAGGGAAGCAAGAATTTATGCTGGAGTAAAGATAGTCTATTCAATAAATGGTACTGGGAAAATTGGACTGACACATGCAAAAAAATGAAACTGGACCACCTCCTTACACCTTATACAAGAACAAATTCAAAATGGATTAAAGACTTAAATGTAAGACCTGAAACCATAAAATTCCTAGAAGAAAATATAGGGAGTACATTTACGGACATTACCCGGAGCAATATTTTTACTGATACATCCCTGCGGGCAAGGGAAGTAAAAGAAAAAATGAACATGTGGGATTATATCAGACTTAAAAGTTTTTTCACAACAAAGGAAACCATTAATAAAACAAAAAGGAAGCCTACTGAATGGGAGAATATATTTGCCAATGATATATCTGATAAGGGGTTAATATCCAAAATTTATAAAACACTCATGCAACTCAACACCATAAAAACAAACAACCCAATTAAAAAATGGGCAGAAGATATGAAGAGACATTTCTCTAAAGAGGAGATACAGATGGCCAACAGGCATATGAAAAAAAGTTCAACCTCACTGGTCATTAGGGAAATGCAAATAAAAACCACCATGAGATACCACCTCACTCCAGTCAGAATGGCTATCATAAATAAATCAACAAACAACAAGTGCTGGCGGGGCTGTGGGGAAAAGGGGACCCTGCTGCACTGTTGGTGGGACTGCAGATTGGTGCAGCCACTATGGAAGTCAGTATGGAGGTATCTCAAAGAACTGGAAATAGAGCTACCGTTTGAGCCAGCAATTCCACTCCTAGGTATTTATCCTGAGAAAACCAAGGCACTTATTCCAAAAAAAGTTATGCACCCCTATGTTCATAGCAGCACTATTTACAATAGCTAAGACTTGGAAACAACCAAAATACCCATCAGTAGATGACTGGATTAAGAAATGTGGTATATTTATACATTGGAGTATTACTCCACTATAAAGAAAAATGAAATCGTACCCTTTGCAATGATATGGATGGACCTAGAGACTATTATGTTAAGTGAAATAAGTCAGTCAGAGAAAGACAAATACCATATGATCTCACTCATATGTGGAATCTGAAAAACTGTATGAATGAGCAAAGTAAACAGAAACGGTCTCATAGATATAGAGGAAAAATCAGGGTTGCTAATTGGGAGGGGGATGTTTATGAGGGAGAAGGGGAAGGGATTAGATAGCAAAAATAGGCAACTACAATATTGCCACTGGGATAGGAAAAGCAGTTTGGGGAATATAATTAATAATGTTGTAAATATTCTGTGGAATGTCAGATGGTCATAGGTCTTGTTAGGGAGACCATTTCATGGATGGAGTAGAGGTTAGATCACTGCACTGTATGACTAAAGCGGAGGTTGTATACCTACTGTAATTGAATATATATAGATAGTCACGGGATGTGGATTATACCGTGGAAGAGAGTCAGAGGAAGAGTAATAGATATATATGATATGGGGGAGGAGTGGGGTGGCGAATTGGGGGTGGGGGGTTGTCACTTTGAGGGGTAAAATGTATAACTATTGCACAGGTGTTGTACACCTGAAACTAATTAAAAATAAATAAATAAATAAATTAATTAATTAATTAAAAAGAAAAAGACCAAAGTGTCATTCATATTTAGCTTTCTAAGCAATTTTCCTATTTAATTCTGGAGTCAAGAAATGATTGAATGTATAAGGAGATTTTTTTTCTTTCCGTGATTCTCTCTCTTCCCCACCTGATTCACCCCCAGTGTTCTGTGTCCACCCCACAATTAAATAGCTAATCTATCGTTCATTTTTTTATGTAAGCCATTGTGTGAGAGATCATGAACAAATTTATGTTCATATAGAAAAATATATCTTCAGCTATTTTGTTTATCCTAGATTGTTGAAATTCCTGGGACATTCTCCCTCTTATTGTTGTTAAGATTTAGTCATTGTCATTAACCTTGTTTGTTCCTTTTGTACTGATTATGTCTTGAGATTGGTTTGAATAAATGTGCTTATTAGAAACAAATTATCCTTCTGTTTTCCAAATGTATTACCTTATTACTTTATATCTTTAAAATGAAAGGCTTTTGTTCCATTCACTTATATAGCCAGTTCTCTGTTTTTACTAACCAGATTCTCTTGTCATCCCTGAAGTGATGCCCAGACACTGAAACAATTTCTAACCATAACTTGACAAGGATTTCCTTTGATTAGAATGTTTATACATTTTTTGTTTCCTTCACTTCAAACACAAAATCTTAACCTTTATTACTTTTGCCTGGAATTAGGGAGAGAAATGCAAAAAGCATGTACATAGAAATACAAAAAGTATGTACATAGAAGATTGAGCACATAATGTCACTAATTACACTTCTTAAAGATAATCATTACAGACTTCCAGTAAAATGGCAGAATAGACAGACACTGTGCTAGCTACCTCCCAGGAATACATCAAAATTACAAACAATTTATACAACATTCAACCCCAGAGGTCCCCGGAACACTAGATGAACAGAACCACTAAACGAAGAATTTAAAGAGGAGGCTACATTGGGTCTGGTACGACGACGGGCAGAGACGAGAGAGGGAGAACCCCATGAGGGAAGTCCCAGCTGTGGAGAGCCTTCTCCTGTTTGGGGAGAGACCCTCCAGCTGCACACCAAGCTCACCAGCCCAGAGCTCCTTTGCCGGGAAGAGAAGTTCCAGGATAGCTGGCAGTAAATTAGTGAGGACTCTCTTTGCTCAGCTCAGTGAGGCTGAGAGCGGCTTGAGAATGAGTGGGGCCGGCACACAGACTTCCTCGCCAGTGAGCACTTACCTGGTTCCTGGAGGAGGGAGTAGCTGTGAGAGCCAGGCCCAGGAGCCTTTGGGATTGACTGAACTGAGCACCTTTGGTACCAAACTGGAGGTTTGGGGACTATTGTTCCACTGGTGTGGAGCTTGCATGCGAATGGTGTACAGGAGGGCACGATTTTGTCAGGGTTGGGCCTCCCACAGAGGGTCAGGTCTGGGACCTCATTGATCTGGTGGAATTGGCGCAGAAGTGCGTGTGTGCATGTGCGTGCATGTGGCCTTGGATCCCCACCCTCCGTCTGGCTTATACTGCATTGCCACAGAAACGCTGGACAGGTGCCCTCCGGCTCCAAAAGGCTGCTCACTGAGACCTGGAAGTGTGCAAGCCGCCTTGGATCCCCACCCTCCACACGGCATGTGCTGTGTTGCCAGGGAAATGCCTGGTGGGCATGCTCCGGCTGGCTCCAACAGGCTGCTCACTGAGACGCAGGAGTGCATGAGCCGCCTTGGGTCCTTGGTCTCCGCACTGTGCTTGCAGAGTTGCCAGGCTGGTGATTGGTTATCAGGCTGCTCAGCCTGATCTGCGAGCGGTTGATTGGGACAGGCTGAGACTGGGAGTTTTCCTGGGAGTGTTGGGCAGTGAGCTGTGTGCCTGCGTGATCCAGCCAGGGCTCTCCTAGTGATCTATCTAATACACTGAAGCAATCCCAGAATGAGTAAACAAAGAAACGTGTCACAAGTAAAAGATCAGAAGAAACCTCTAGAAATAGAAACAAATGAAACAAAGGGATCCAACCTTTCAGAGACAGAGTTTAGAACACTGATGATAAGAATGTTTAACAAACTTATTGAGGACATAAGGAAGGATAGAGAAATCATAAAAAACAACCAGTTAAAAATAAAGAATTCAATAACTGAAATGAAGAACACACTCGAAGGAATCACCAGTAAAGCAGACGAAGCAGAGGAGCGGATCAGAAATTTGGAAGACAAAATAGCAGAAATCACCCAATTGGCACAACAAAAAGACCAAAAAATAAAAAACAAGGAAAATATTTTAAGAACCCTATGGGACAAGATGAAGCGCCACAACCTCGAATCATAGGAATACCAGAATGAGAAGAGAAGAAGCAAGGGGTCGAGAATGTATTTGAAAAAATAATGACTGAAAACTTCCCTACCCTGGTGAAGGAAATCAACATACATGCCCAGGAAGTGCAGAGGGTTCCAAACAAGCTGAACCCAAACAGGTCCACACCAAGACACATCATAGTTAAAACGGCAAAGATTAATGGGCTGGCCGAGTGGACCAGTTGGTTAAGAGCTTGCTCAAGAGTGCGATCTGAGCTCTGAGCAATGGCGGTTCGATGCCAGCCTGAGCTGAGTTGCCGTTGAGCTGCCAACAGGTGGCAGGATGGCTCAGCTAAAAAAAAAATGGCAAAGATTAAATAAAGACAGAGACAGAATCCTAGATGCAGCAAGAGAGAGACAGCAGGTTACATACAAAGGAACTCCTGTTAGACTAACAGCTGACTTGTCTACAGAAACTCTGCAGGCCAGAAGGGAGTGGCAGGAGATATTCAAAGTGACACAAAATAAAGGCCTACAACCAAGATTGCTCTACCCAGGATGGCTATCACTTAAAATTCAAGGAGAATAAAGAGCTTCTCAGAAAAGAATAAGCTTAAGAAATTCATTACCACCAAGCCAGCATTGCCAGAAATGTTAAAAGGGCTTTTTTAAACAAAGAAAAGGGTAAACAAGCTAACCCAGGAAGACCAGGAATACGAATAACAAAATGGCAATATATATGCACCTATCAACAATCATTTTAAATGTGAATGGGCTAAATGCTCCAATCAAAAGACAGAGAGTGGCTGAGTGGATAAGAAAATAGGATACATGTATATGCTGTTTACAGATGGAATAAGATATTTCATGCAAATGGAAATGAGAAGGAAAAAAAAAACCTGGAGTACCAGTACTTATTTTGGGCAAAATAGACTTTAAAATGACTACAATAAAGGATAAAGAAGGGCACTATAACCCTAATAAACATCTATGCACCCAACATAGGAACTCCTAATTACATATAACAGGTTTTGACAGACATAAAGACCGAGTTCAATAGTAACACTATCATAGTAGGGGACTTCAACACCCCATTGTCACCAATAGACAGACCCTTTAGACAGAAAATCAACACAGAGAGAGGGGCCTTAAATGACACTTTAGATCAGCTGGACTTCGTCGATATTTTTAGAGCATTTCACCCTGAAAAAACAGATTATACATTCTTCTCAAGTGCACATGGGGCATTTTCCAAGACAGACCATGTTAGGCCACAAAACAAGTCTCAGTAAATTTAAGAAGATTGAAGTCATATCACGCAGATATAAAGGAAAAGCTGATGTTTGCTGGCTGGCAGGGAGTGGGGCTGAGGGAGAGGGGGAAGGTTTTGAACAGCATAGGTGGGTGACTACAATGTTGCCGTAGGGATATGGGGGCAGTTCTGGGAATGTAATTGATAATGTTGTGAAGAGAGTATTATGTTAAGTGAAATAAGTCAGTCGGAGAAAGACAAGTACCATATGATCTCACTTATATGTGGAATCTGAAAAACTAAATGAATGAGCAAAGTAAACAGACTCATAGATATAGAGGAAAGACCGAGGGTTGCTAGTTGGGAGGGGGGTGGGGTTAAGGGGGAAGGGGAAGAGATTAGACAGCATAAATAGATAACTACAGTATTGTCACAGGGATATGAAAGTCGGTTCGGGGAATATAATGTTGTTAAAATTTTGTGGGGTGTCAGATGGTCACATGTTTTGTTAGGAGACTACTTCATGGATGGAGTAGAGGCTTGATCACTGCACTTTACACCTGAAGCTGATGTTGTATGATATTGTATGCCAACTGTAACTGAATATATAGATAGTCACGGGATGTGGAGTATACTGTGGAAGGAAGTCAAAGGAATTGTAATAGATATGTATATGGGGGGAGTGGGGTGGTCAACTGGGGGAGGGGGGTTGTCACTTTGAGGGGTAAAAGTATAACTATTGCATCGTGTTGTACACCTGAAACTAAATTTAAAAAAAAATGTTTATTTCACAATAAAAATTTAAAAAAAAAAAGGTAATCATTACACAGAAATCTCTGAAGTCTTGAGGCACCTCACCGCCTACAAATTGGACAGCAAGTCTTATTAGCGCCCCCTCTAGGATGCACCCCAGCCATTTCCTCCACTGCCCTCAGTACAAGCCTCTAATATTGGTCACCTAACCTCCAAATTATCCTCACCTTCAATGCATCACTCCCTTTACAGTCCATTCTGCACACACAGTTAGAGAGATGTTATGTCATGTTATACCTGAGCATAGAATCCATTTGTACCTTCATCAAATTTTGAATTTCAGACCTAAACAGCTCTTCATAATTTCACTGTGACCTTTCTATTCTTCTTATTTAATCTCATACCAAGATTTCTTGGGCTGTCTGCACTCACTGGCCACCTGTCTCTCCTTAAGACACACAAAGCATGAAGTTGACCCAGGGTTCTTTCATGATCTTTTGTTTGCATGACATTAACTTAGCCAGATCAGGCTATGGCTGCTTCCTCCTACCTGTTCAGAAATTACCCAGATTCTGCATCCCAGAGAGGTCTTTCAGATGATCCAGCCTAAAGTAGTCCTCATTTCCTACTCAATCCAATTGTTCTCTGTGCTGACTAGCATCACCCAGTTTTGTTGCCTTCACAGCACATATCACCCAATCTTTCTTTATCCATTTCCTTATATGCTTGTCTCCTCCTCTAGAATATTAGCCCCATGAGAGTGTAGCCCATATTCTCTTGCTCTATCCCCATATCTGATGCAAAATAGGTGCATAATAAATAAAAGCTCGGTTAGTATGAAACCAAGAGTTTGGGTTAGAGAAATTATGGTAAGGAGCTGTATAGTATGATTATGGCTACAATTATGATTTTGATTCCTATTCTAAGGTAGCGCTAATAAAATGTTCTCTGTCGCTGATATTTTAAAAAAATCCACAACACAATGCTTAAAATTATGTGCATATGTTATAAAATTATTTAAAGAGACTTAGAAACCTGTAATAGCTAATAAATGACCATACCTTATACTCCTGTTGTGTAGTCCCTTAGAACTGATGGAGCCTAGCTGAAGGTGTAGGTAGAGAGCAGGTGAGGCTCCTGCTGGGTGTAGAGCTGGACAGAATGATCTGTTGATGCATGGGAGAGTGTGGGAGAGGGCCTTCCCCAAACTTGCTCACTGCCTGGAGATTAGTTTGCCTTATGTTCATCCATCTGGGGTGTGACAGCTAATTCATTTTCTTTTAAAAGAAATTATGAATTTGGCATAGGTCTTAATGTTTTGCTCCAAAATCTTCCATTTTCAGTATTGTTGAATGTTGATTCTTCAATCCATCATGAAAACATACGGCAGATATTTTCAAACCTAGCTACTTGGAAACTTGATTTCCTAAGATGCATTTTAGAACACATAATTCTATCCAGGCCTCTGGTTCATTCTTCCAAGAGTTAGGACAAGGAACTAGGGCAATATTGTATTAGATAACAGAAGCATCTGTTCTTCATGGAATTCTGGAGAATAGAAATTTAGTGATTCTCTCCTGATGGGCAACTAAAATTAGAGTTCATGGTAGACTTCCTTTTTGTGGCAGGTTGCTGTAAGCATTTTTCAGTGAGATTCAGATCATTAAATGTTACTTGGAAAATCTGTTATCAGCAGGAAAGCTGGGGAATGTGGTTCATCTGAAACTCACATAAGATTTCCATAAAAATCATTTGGATAATCTATCTGATAGGTGAGATGAATTTTTGCTTGAATCTGAAAAAATGACCCCAAATCTCTGTATTACACTATGATATTTGTGGACAAGAGGTATAGAACATATGTGCTTTCAAATTTTAGTTAATATCTACTGCATCTTCAGACTGTGTACTCTTTATCCCAAATATATCTGTTACATTTCATTAATACCATAACAATTATCATTGCCAGCCCTAGCTGAGTTTACACTGACTGTGAAGAATATACAATTATACATAGAAGCCACCTGGAAAACCAGAGCTAATTCTGAAGCAAGCTTGTGAAGATGATCATCACTGAAAATATAAGACATTTTGCACAAAATGGATTTTATGATTTGTTCTTTTTTGTTGCAGATGTCTCATCTTGGTGGCCTAGATGGTAAGGCAGGTTGCCAATACCTTCCATATAAACCTAGAAAAAAATAAGTCTTCCAAAACATTTACTACCATTGAAAGACCCTTTACTCTCAATACCCATGGCTTGTGAAAAGCAAAGCTCATATTCGTGGCTTACTAATTTTATCCTTCAAGGTGTCCTAAGACTTAAGTCCTGACACATTTCAATAACTGATTCCTCAGGCAAGACGGCTGGATGGTGTTTTTATATTGCATAGCCACAGCTTTTATACAATAAATGAATTTTAAACATTATTTTAAATCATTTAGGCAACAAAGATACCATCCTATTACATTTGTTTCATGGTTTGGAATCTTCAAATCTCAGAAAATAATTTACAACAAATATCACCCTAAAAAAAAGTTTTCTAGATTCAGGGGGAAATGGTGGCTGTAAGGCGGACTCCCTGAGTTCTCCTCTGGAAATAGCAGCAATTTGAACTGCTGTATCTCTTCAAAAGAACCTCTACGCATCACACAGAGCAGCTAAGAGTCTCACATGATGATTGCTGGAAGGTGGGCAGACTGGGCAAGTGGAGGAAGAGGGAGGCGAGACGCCTGGAGGTGCAACCCGCACCCGAGGCTGCTGAGACACAGGGCTTCAGGGAGCAGATCAGTGAGTGTTCCTGCTGCTTGCTTCCTGCACCTCTGCGACCATCTAGAGTACAGCAAGAGCGCAAGGGTTTGCAGTCTGAGGCAGAAGCCTCGGGGTGGGCGAGTGGGGGAAGAGAGAGAGGAGATGTGTGTGCTGAGGTGCGGCCAGTGGCTACAGGATCCCAGGAGACAGAGTGGAGAGGATAGCAGCGGCAGGGTGGGATCAGTCCCTGCGCCCATCCTATTCAGGGATCAGTCCATGTGCCAACAAGGTCCAGCCGGGAGGGCAACAGGACCTCCGCAGCGCACAGACTGTGAGGCAGTAGCCTCAGACCAGGCGAGTGTGGGAAGAGGGAAGGGAGACACGTGGAGATGCAGCCCGCACCTGCAGCTGCATGCCGAGAGTCAAAGCAGAGAGTGTAGCAGTAGCAGGGCGGGATCAGTCCCTGCACCCCTGCAGTCCCTCTGGGAGCACAGCAAGAGCTAGGCTGGAGCATCTGAGGCATAAAGCCTCAGCTCAAAACAGTGGTGGGATGGTTCTGGTGCTTTGGGTTTTTTTTTGTGTTTTTTGTTTTTGTTTTTCTTTTTTCTTTCTTGGACAGAAAGGAAAAGACAACTGCATAAATATGAACCCACTCTACTCTCCCTCAGAAACCTTGGCCCCCTGCAACCAGAGTCTTAACCGGACCTCTGAATGGAGGATTAGGGTCAGATTACAGAGGTGCTTCTACTCCCAGGGGGTCGAGAATCTCCACCCGAAAAGAGGCTGCAAAGTATGAGCCTACCTACCCCGCCCCACCTTTCCTGCAAGTCTTGGAAGACAGGGCTGGTTCAGCTGCTGAGGCACTAGCATACCCCAGAAGGTGGCTTTTTGCAGCACTGAAATATCACCCCTGCCACAGCCTCCAGCAGAAAGAATGCCTGAAGACGCACACCGAGCCTTCTGGTTGTGCAGCCTGCCTTGGGGCAGGCAAGAGCAAAAACGGCAGTGATTTTGTAAAAACTACCAATCACACCTCATAACCCCACTCATCTACAATAGACCTGTATTGCCAGGGTCACTCTAGGTGCCAGGTAGCCGGCTCTGCCCCCACAAGATGCAGAGGAGTTTTTGTACAGCAGAGGACAACCTGGAGAGAACTTGGTGCACTTTAGCCAAGACTGGCACAGGTTTTTTTCTTTTCTTTTTTTTTTTCGATTGCTTGTTTTGGTTGTTTTTGTTTTTTTCTATTTCATTATTATCGTTTTTTAGCTTTAAATATAGACATACATGTGGGTGTATATATGTGAATATATAATCATATATATTAATATATATATTCATATATATATATTCATATATGTATATATATATATTTTTTTCTTTTCTTTCTTTCCTTGTTTCTTTTTCACCCTCACTCTCTCCCTTCTTTTCTTCACTCTTTTCATGGCTCTACTTTTCCTCCTTCTTTCCATTTTTCTGCAAATTTTTTTTCTCTTGGATATTGCTCTTTTGTTTCTCATGTTTATTCTATTTTTATTTTATTATATTCTATTTTGTTTTGTTTTGTTTTGTTTTCTGTTCTTTGTTTTTTCTTCTTGTTGTTTTGTTCTTGTTTGTTTTCTTCTTTTGTATGTTTGATATTTATGTACAAGTTGAGCGTAGGTTGTTGGTTGTTTTTTTTACATGTGATAGCATCTGATTTCCTTTGGTGGCTGTGGTGGTTGTTCCTGTTGATCTGCTTTGCTCTAAAATTGCTCTGTAGCAGGGCCCACCCAAAGAAACACAAGAATCATCATACCCAGAGACCTACATTAGGAAAAACCAGAGCATTATCAGGTTTGAACTACAGGAATCACACCCAAAGGGAAATTGGTACAGGCACAATTGCCGATAGGGGCCAAGCCTCATCAGAGGGGTCAACCCTCACACAGCAGCTCATAAACTGTGGACACAGCTAATCCTCACAGTTAGGCAGCCTGGGAGTCAATCCCACCTACTGACAAGGCAAAAGCAATCAAAGCTCAACTTCAACAGAAGACACACAACACAAGGAACACCTCGGGTACACAGAGAATAGGGAGACTAAGTAATTCAAATATATGGGACACACACCACATAAGTCCACCCAAAAAAGACTGAGAGACCTAGGCAATTGACCTGTTACATCAAAGCAAGCACAAAGAGTAAAACAAAATGGGGAAACAAAGAAACACATCCCAAATAAAAGAACAGCAGAAGCCTCCTGAAGCAGGGAACTAGAGGAAATAGAGGTAAACAACCTATCAGAGACAGAGTTCAGAACACTGATTATTAGAATGTTCAAGGAAATTAATGAGAATATAAAGGATAGAGAAATTATGAGAAACAACCAGCTAGAACTAAAGAACACAATTACTGAATTAAATAACAAACTCCATGGAATTACTAGCAGATTGGATGAAGATCTAATTAGTGACTTCGAAGACACGATAGCAGAGATCATCCAAGCAGAACAACAAAAAGAAAAAATAATGAAAAACATTGAAAATAGTTTAGAAGGCTGGGGGACAACATGAAATACGACAACAATCACATCATAGGAATACCAGCAGGATAAGAGAGGGAGCAAGGGATCGAGAACATATTTGAAGTAATAATGTCTGAAAAATTCCCTAACCTGGCAAAGGACATTCAAGCCCAGGAAGTGCAGAGACTTTCAACCAAGATGATCCCAAACAGGCCCACACCAAGACACATTACAGTGAAAATGGCAAGGATTAAAGACAAGGACAGAATCCTAAAAGCAGCAAGGGAAAGGCAGCAAGTTACTTACAAGGGCACCCCCATAAGATTATTAGCCGACTTTTCTACAGAAACTCTGCATTCCAGCAGAGTGTGACAGGAGGTTTTCAAAGTGATAAAAAACAAAGGTCTACAACCTAGATTGCTTTATCTAGCAAGGTTATCATTTAAAATTAAAAGAGAGATAAAGAGCTTCCCAGAAAAGAATAAGTGTCAAGAATTCATTACCACCAAGCCAGCAATGCAGGAAATGTTAAAAGGGCTTCTATAAGCAGAATAGAAAAACAACCTAGCTAATGAAGACCAGGAACACAAATAACAAAATGACAATTACTATGCACCTATCAATAATCACATTAAATGTAAATGGATTAAATGTTCCAATCAAAAGGCATGGGGTGGTTGAATGGATAAGAAAGAAAAACCTTTCTATAAGCTGTATACAAGAGGCTCATCTCAGATCAAAAGACACATACAGGCTGAAAGTAAAGGGATGGAGTAAAATATTTCACGCTCTTGGGTCGGAGAACAAAGCTGGAGTAGCAATAGTTATATCAGATAAAATGACTTCAAATTGAAGAATATAAAGGACAAAGGACACTTCATAATAACAAAGGGATTGATACAACAAGAGGACATAACCCTAGTAAACATCTGTGCACCTAACATAGGAGCTCCTAAATATATAAAACAGATGTTGACAGAAATAAAGAAGATCAACAGTAACACTATCATAGCAGGAGACTTCAACACCCCACTATCAACAATGGACAGATCCTCCAGCAGAAAATTAATGTAGAAACAGCGACCTTAAATGACACAGTAGACCAGCTGGATTTAACTGATATTTTCAGAGCATTTCACCCCAAATTTATAGAATATACATTATTCTCAACTGCACATGGAACATTTTCCAAGATAGTCCACATGTTAGGACACAAAACAAGTCTCAACAAATGTAAGAAGATTGAAATCATATCAAGTGTCTTCTCTCACCACAATGCTATGAAACTAGAAATCAATTATAAGAAGAAATCTAGAAAGCTCACAAACACACGGAGGCTGAATAACATGCTACTAAATAGCAAGTGGGTCACAAATGAGATGAAGGAGGAAATTAAAAGATACCTTGAGACAAACGAAAAGGAAAACACCATGAACCAAAATCTCTGGAATGCAGCAAAAGTAGTGCTAAGAGGGAAGCTCATAGCAGTGCAGTCCTACGTAAAGAAGGAAGAAAAATCTCAAATCAACAGGTTATCATTGCACCCCCAGGGAACTGGACAAAGAATAAGCCCAAAGGGAGTACAAGGAAGGAGATAATAAAGACCAGAGTAGAAATAAATGAAATAAAGACCAGAAAAACAATACAAAAGATCAATGAAACCAAGAGCTGGTTTTTTGAGAAGATAAACAAAATTGACAAAACTCTACTCAGGCTCATCCAAAAAACAAGAGAGAGGACTCAAATTAGTAAAATCAGGAGGGAAAGATGTGAAATGACAACAGACACCACAGAAATACAAAAAATTTTAAGAAATTACTATGAACAACTATAGGCCAACAAATCTGACAATCTAGAAGAAATGGATAATTTTCTAGGAGCATACAATACAACCTTCCAAAGCTAACTCGAGAAGAAATGGAAAATCTGAATAGACTGATTACTACTAAGGAAATTGAATCAGTAATCAAAAAGCTCCCAACAAATAAAATCCCTGACAGCTTCACAAGTGAATTTTACCAAACATTCAAAACAGAACTATAACCTATTCTTCTCAAACTATTCCAAATAACCCAGAAAGAGAGAAGGCTCCCAAACTCTTTCTATGAAGCCACTATCACCCTCATTCCAAAACCAGATAAAGACAGCACACACACACACACACACACACACACACACACACAAATACTACAGGCCAATATCCCTGATGAACATAGATTCAAAAATCCTCAATAACATATTTAGCAAAGAGAATTCAGCAATATATTAAGAAGATCATACATCATGATCAAGTGGGTTTCATCCCTAGTATGCATGGTTGGTTTAACATCCACAAATCAATGTGATACACCACATCAACAAAATGAAAAATAAAAATCATATGGTCATATCAATAGATGCAGAAAAAGCATTTGACAAAATTCAGCAGCCATTTATGACAAAAACTCTTAGCAAAGTGGGAATAGAGGGATCATATCTCAACACATTAAAAGCCATATACGATTAGCCCACAGCTAACATTATACTTAATGGGGAAAAGCTAAAACCATTCTCCTTAAGATCAGGAACAAGACAAGGCTGTCCACTTTATCCACTTTTATTCAACATAGTCTGGAAGTTTTAGCCACAGCAATCAGACAAGAAAAAGAAATAAAAGGCATCCAAATAGGCAAGGAGGAAGTAAAATTGTCATTATATGCAGATGACATGATACTATATAGAGAGAATCCCAAAGACTCCATCAAAAACTATTGGAATTGAAAGATGAATTCAGTAAGGCAGCAGGATACAAAATCAATACTCAGAAATCAGTTTCATTTGCATATACCAATAATAAACTATCAAAAGAGGAAATTAAGAAAACAGTGCCATTTATAATTGCTTCAAGAACTATAAAATACCTAGGAATAAATTTAACCAAAGAAGTAAAAGACCTGTACCCAGAAAATTATAAGATACTGAAGAAAGAAACAGAAGAAGATACACATAAAGGGAAACACCTACCATGCTCCTGGATAGGAAAAATTAACGTAGTTAAAATGTCCATACTGCCTAAACCAATATCTAGATTCAATGAAATTCCTATCAAACTACCAGGGGCATTTTTCACAGAAATATTATCCTAAATTTCACAGAAAATATTATCCTAAAATTTATATGGAACCATAAAAGACCCCGAATAGCCATGGGAATCCTGAGAAATAAGAACAAAGTTGGGAGTATCACACTACCAGACATCAAAACATAACACAAGGCACAGTAATCAAAACAGTATGGTACGGCATAAAAACAGGTATATAGATCAATGGTACATAATAGAGAGCCCAGAAATAAATTCATGCATATACAGACAGTTAATCTATGACAACAGAAGCAAGAATTTACACTGGGGTAAAGATAGATTATTTAATAAATCGTGCTGGGAAAGTTGTATTGACACAGGCAAAAACATGAAACTGGACCACCTCCTTACCCCATATACAAGAAAAAATTCAAAATGGATTAAAGATTAAATTGCAGACCTGAAACCATAAAACTAGAAGAAAATATATGGAGTAAACTTGCAGATATTACCCTGAGCAGTATTTTTACTGATATATCCCTGTGGGCAAGAGAAATAAAAGAAAAAATGAACATATGGGATTACGTCAAACTTAAATGTTTTTTCACAACAAGGAAACCATCAACAAAACAAAAGGAAGCCTACTGAATGGGAGAATATGTTTGTCAACAATATACCTGATAAGTGGTTAATATCCAAAATTTATAAAACATGCATGCAACTCAACACAAGAAAAACACACCAAACAACCCAATTAAAAAATGAGCAGGGGTTATGAAGAGACATTTCTCTAAAGAGGACATACAGATGGCCAACAGGCATGTGAAAAAATGTTCAACCTCACTTGTCATTAAGGAAATGCAAATAAAATCCACAATGAGATACCAGCTCACTCCAGTCAGAATGGCTATCATCAATAAATCAACAAACAACAAGTGCTGTCGAGGTTCTGGGGAAAAGGGAACCTTAGTGCACTGTTGGTGGGATTGCATATTGGTTCAGCCACTATAGAAATCAGTATGGAGGTATCTCAAAAAACTGGAAATGGAACTACCTTATGATCCAGCAATTCCACTCTGAGGCATTTTCCAGAGAAATCCAAGACCCTAATTCGAAGAAATATATGCACCCCTATGTTCATTGCAGCACTATTTACAATAGCCAACACTTGGAAACAATCGAAATCCCCAGTGGTAGATGACTGGATTAAGAAACTGTGGTACATTTACACAATGGACTATTAAGCCGCTATAAAGAACAATGAAATCAAACCATTTGCATCAATATGAATGGACCTAGTGAACATCATGCTAAGTATAAGTCAGTCAGAGAACGGAAATATCATATGGTCTCACTTATATGTGGAGTCTAAAGAACTGAATAAATGAGCGATATAAACAGAAATAGTCTTAGAGACACAGAGGAAAAACTGATGCTTGCAAGATGGGACGGGGGGTGGGTTGAGGGAGAAGGGGAAAGGACGAGACAAGATAAATTGGTAACTACAACATTGCCACAGGGATAGAAAAGACAGTTTGGGGAATATAATCAATAATGTTGTAAATATTTTTTAGAGGACCAGATGGACTCTTGTCTTGTTAGAGAGACCAAAGTCAGAGGTATGACATTCCCTGGCTTTAAATTATATTACAAGGCAACAATAATCCAAACAGTATGGAATTGGCAAAAAATAGACAAACAGACCAATGGAACAGAATTGAGAACCCAGTGAAATACATACATTGTCATGGGATATAGAGTATAGTGTGGGAATGGAGTTAATAGAATTGTAATAGATATGTATGATAACTGGGTGCGGGAGCACTGGGGGAGGGGGTTTGTCACTTTGTAAGGGGTGAAATGGATAACTATTGCTTTGTCTTATACACCTGAAACTAATAATAATAAAAAAAAATTTTTAAAAAAGTTTTCTACTTAAGCACCTGAAAACTTTTGGAATAAATCATGAATTTTTCAGAGTTTAAATCACTGAATATTCACTTTTAATTTCAGTATTTTATATGTAGAAAGCACATTCATATCCCACATACATTTTAAAAAAAAGAAACAAAAAAATACCAACACAATCTCAGAAAATGTCAACTGAGAGCTACTTTTCTGATATATTATTCTCTTTATAATATTATAGAATTGATAAAAGAAGCATTTATCACTGGGTTCTCAATTCTGTTCCATTGGTCTGTTTGTCTATTTTTTGCCAATTCCATACTGTTTGGATTATTGTTGCCTTGTAATATAATTTAAAGCCAGGGAATGTCATACCTCTGACTTTGTTCTTTTTTTTAGGATTGTTTTGTTGTTTAGGGTCTTTTGTGGTTCCATACAAATTGATGAGGTTTTTTTTGGTTCTATTTCTTTGAAAAATGCCATCAGAGTTTTAATGGGTATTGCATTACATTTGTGTGTTGCTTTAGGTAACATGACCATATTAACTATGTTGATTTTTCCAATCCATAAAATCATGGAATATCTTTCTATTTCTCTGTTCCTACTTCAATTTCTTACAACAATGTCTTGTACGTTTTAGTGTATAGGTCCTTCACTGCTTTTGTTAAGTTTATTCTTAGATATTTTATTCTTTTTGTTGCAATTGCAAAAAGAACTTTTTAAATTTCTTTTTATGAAATTTTATTGTTAGTACATAGGAACACAATGGATTTTTTACACTAATTTTGTATCCTGCATCTTTGCTGTATTGGTTTATTGTTTCTAATAGTCTTTCAGTGGAGTCTTCAGGATTTTCTTTATATGTAGAATCATGTCATCTGCAAAAAGTGATGATTTTACTTCTTCATTTCCAAATTGGATGTCTTTTATTTCTTTCTCTTGCCTGATTGCTCTATCTAGGACCTCTAGTACTATGTTGAATAAAGGTGAGGGAAATGCAAATCAAACTACAATGAGATAATATCTCACACTTGTTAGAATGTTTATTATCAACAACACAAAAATAACAGGTGTTGGAGAAGAAAGAACCCTCGTACACTGTTGGTGGGAATGTAAACTGGTACAGCCACTATGGAAAAAGTATGGATGTTTCTCAAAAAACATGTGATCTAGCAATCACTTTTCTGGGTATCTACCCAGAAAATTTGAAAACATTTATTCATACAGATGTATATATCCGTATGTTCATTGCAGCATTATTCACAGTAGCGAAGACAAGGAAACAACCTAAGGGTCCTTCAATGGATGATTAGCTAAAGAAATGTGTACATATATACAATGGAATATTATTCAACCAACAGAAATACTGCTGTTGTGACAATATGGATAGATCTTGAGAGTATCATGCTAAGTGAAATAAGTCAGATGGAAAAGGACCAGAGCCATATGATTTCACTAATATGTGAGATATAAAATTCAAAGCAACAAATGAACAAACAAACAAAAAAACTCATAGACACAGAGGAGAAGGTTATTAGAGGGGAAGGCAGGTGGGAGGAGGATGAAGAAAATAAAGTGGGTTAAATATATGGTAATGGAGGGAGATTAGGTTTTGGGTAGTGAGAACACAATGCAATAGATACATAATGTATTATAGAATTGTAAATTTACAGCCTTATATAATATTATTAATCAATGTCACCTAAAAAAATTAATAAAAAAGCATTTATCATTTTATTTTTTGTCCCCTGAGAGAGGTTTCTAGTTTTTCATACTATGCTTTAAGTGACATTTTTTTCAGTAATATTAAAAGTGCAATGATCCGCAGGTGGGTGGTGGGCGGGGCGCGTGGGAGGCGCTCATGCTGGGGGGTCGGGGGGAGAAACCGCTGCAAAGAAAAGGCCCTTTCCAGCGCCCCATCCCTGCTGGCCTCCCGCGAGGCGCCAGCGACGGGCCGTGCGAGCCGGGCTGAGCAGAGGGCGGCAGGACCGCGGCGCGGTGGCTTGATTGTAAACAGCTCCAGTGAGAAGCGAAGCCAGGCGCGGGTCCCTGGGGCCCCCGTGCAAGGCTTTCGCTAGTTGCAGGGGCGGCTGGGCCCGCCACACCCAGGGGTGCCAGCACTCTGCTTGTCTCATGCTTCGGTCATAGGACTCCGTGTGCAAGTGCATGTTTCCAGCGACATCTGCACCTTTTCCCCCTCTCCCAGCGCGGAGACATTGCTCCTAATCCATTTCTCTTATTGAAACACGCACACTTAGCCCTTGGCAAGCGAGGCGGCACCTCGGGTCAGACCTCAGTGTTGAAGCTGCTGAAACACAGGGCATCTTGGGTTTCGATATTTTACTGCAGTGAAAATAAGGCGCCTCCTGCAGTTGCACCAGCTCGGATTCTTCCTTGATTAGGGTCAGCATCGATGATCTGTTGGAGGAAAAAGTGTTTCATCAGAAAGGAGTCGAGTTATTTGAACTCCCAGTTCCTTGACGTTGGGGGGGCATATAGGCAAGGAACAGCTACAGATAAGTTAAAAAAAAAATACACAAGAGTCCCCGCAAAACCATTATTGGCATGCAGTATCTCTTGGCTTCTGGGGATCCACTTCCCTTCAATTTACTTTCTTTTTTTTTCTTTTTTGAGAGCAGTGTCACTGACCCCTCATATGTGGGATCCGAACCGGGGCCGCTGGCTTCCCAAGCCAGCGCTTAACCACCGCGCCACTCGGCCAGCCCTCAATTTACTTTCTTGTTCTTAAGCACTCTAGGCCCCAGGTTTTCCAGTTAGTACTCCACTCTCATCTTAGAGGGTTCCAGACTGGAGAAGGGGAAGGCACCCTGTTCATTGATCTTCGTTACCTAACCTGCCCAGTCAAGAGACCGTGAGTTGTGTTTCATGGGTTTCCTGGAGCCTGATGGTGGAATTCAAGCTATACTCTTAGTGTGCAAATGTAGTGAGCTCAGCTCTCCAGCTTATAGGGCCACTTGCTTCCTCCTGCCTTTTTAACCACTAGATACAGTCAGGCCCTGACAGAACATGGGCAGCCCAGCAGAAAGCTGTCCCTTCTGGGAACCTCACCATGATAAAATAAGGGGAGCCACCATGCTGATCTTTCTGTTGGGGGAAATAAGTACACTGCTCAACAAATACCTGCTGTTGTTTTCTCGTCTCTCTCTCACTCTCTCGGTTCCCTGGTATCTTCTCTGGTCTTAGGCAAGCATTTCCTGCCTTTTCTGATCTTCTCTTGGTGTGTGCATGGGTGTTAGAGGAAGAAAGAGGACGAAGATCGGTGATAAGGGAATAGTCGGAGCAGGAAATGGCTATTTGGTACAGATGGTTCTGCAGAATGAGGGGGTGTGGATGGTGCTGATGCCATGCGGTCAGTTAGAAGGGTTCAGTTGGTCATGACATGGAGTCCTCACCTCACAACCAGGTGGGTTAGCGAGTGCCCCAGCAGCAGTCAGCTTTGGGAAGACTCCATGCCTCCTACTCAGTGTCATGCAGACAATTCACGGAACAGGTCTCTGTGTATCTGTGGAGCGTAAGAGACAATAAGGTCCTTGGAAAAAAAAAGTGCAATGATCAAGAGGGAAGAAAAGTGAGGGCAATAGGGCTTAACCCTAAGCCACCCGTAATAGATTTCCAAAATTTATTATTAAGTTTTGAAATAATCATCATTCATTATACCTGTGTTATCTCATAACTTGAATGAATCAGTAATTATAGGTAGCCTTTCAACTTCACATGCCATAATGCAAATTAGAAATTCCCATGCACTCAGTTATAGCTTCTACTCACCTAGTCAAGGTGAAGAGTAAAAGTGGGAAATTGGTATTATTAAATATAAAGGTTTCTTTTAATTAATTCTGAGAAAGAAAAAATTTCTATGTAACTAAATATTCTAAGTGACTTAATAGAGAAGCAAATATCAAAGGACATGCTTTGTTGTTATTGCTGTGTGGGTTGTTTTTTTTTTTGTAGAAATGTAATTATTAAACAATTTAGAGGATGATTTTGTATGTTGTTTAGCAATCAGTAGGAAACCTCAAGAATTATCTGTAGGCAAAACGTAGTGTGTGTGTGTGTGTGTGTGTGTATGTGTGTGTGTGTGTGTGTGTATAGTATAGAGGTAAATAGGCACTTAGGAAATGTGTTTATTTTCATATTTATGACTCTTGACTTTAAAATATGTTGTTTCCTTAATGTCCATGATTTGATTTCTGTTGATGTGATTTAATATTTATTTGTTCTCTACTGTACAAAGAACATGATAGGTAGATAAGGAAACTCTTGAAAATATCTTAAGTAACATTTATATAGCAAAATCCTTATACAGCAATAACAATGAAGCATGTTTTTGTTTATCAAACAGCTTTCCAATTTTCACCCACCAGCAATGTATAAGAGTTCCAGTTGCTCCACTTCTCCACCAACACTTGGCATTGTCAATTTTTAATGGGGTGTAGTGATGATTTACTCCTACAAAGATGTTACTAGAATTTAAACCTATGACCAGGACTATATCTCTGTAGAAAGTAGTATTACAAATTTAACTTTAAACATTAATTTTAGTTGATCTGTACTTTTTCCTCTCAGTTTGGCATGCACGTACAAACACAAGCCCACCCACACAAATGCCAAAAACTGAAACAACAAAAACTATATTTGCTAGTTCTGAAAGAACCCTGTGATTTCCTACTGTGCTTTTTAAAAAAAAAAAAATGTATGTATTTGTGTTCTTAGAGAAATAGAAAAAGCAAAACATCTTATTATGTTTAAGAGGATCATTTAAAAACCTTAGAAACCGTCTCTAGCCAGTGCTTTTAAAGTCAGCTCAAAGCATAGTGGGATGTGCAGAAAATGTTCATTAGCTCAGGCACACTGCGAGTTAAGCCTTCACTTCTAGGAGTCATTTCTAATCATTTGTAATTAGAGCAATGCTTTTGAAAATGTTTGCATTGCTAACCATGAGGAGTTGAAATTCTGTCTTCTGGGAAAGTGAGCAGATGGTGTCACTTCATTTACTTTTTCCCGTTCGGCAGGGATGACTAGGGGCATAACTTGTCCCTTCCATCTCTCCTGCTCATGGTCTGGATAGTTGTCTGGTCTGTGGTCAAAGCTCTTGGCTCAGCTATTTCTTGTCCAGTTCCTTTTGTTTGATATTTCTTTGATCTTCACCCAATATTAGCAATGTCTTGCTTGGATGACTCACTCTAGCTCTTACTCTTTCCCTTGGCAGGAGTATTCTTTTCTTTTGGTTGTAAGAATCTGGCCAGTAATGAGGTGGTAAGCAGCAGGAGTTGTCAATGCTCCTTTCTTTCATTAACTTTCTTGGGCTGTAGCCACAACAGCAAGACTTCAGGGACTGAGAATTTAACCTTCTCTGGTTCTGATCATTTTTCCACACAGATTCACACGGCCCCATGGCCCCTTTCACCACCCCCTTCCTTCACTCTGCTTTTTATAGATTATCCTGAACTTTCTGTCCAATGCTCTCCAGGGCCACCATGAAATAATACACAGAAGCATTTCTTTTTTTCATTAACTACCTTTTATTCATTGTTAGATGAATAGCACGTTCATACAGCTGTAACAAAAGGTGCTGAAACTTCAGATAACAACTATGGCAAATTATCTTTTTCCTTATAAAATAAGCAAATGGTTGATGACCATAGTTTATAGTATGTAATTTATTTTAATATAAAATTAAAAATCTTTTTATTCTTCTACCTGATAGTAATGATTATATATGTATGTATGTGTATGCACATACATATATATAGGATATAATTATATCTCTTCAAGTAGTGACCATTAAATTAAATATTCATTATCGTCACTTGCCACTCAGTTCACTATAAAAGAAACAATGTATCAATATATTCATTGGGGACTTTGACCAACTTAATGTGATGATAATAATAATAATACCAATAATAATTATGGCAATAAAAGTATCAGGTTTTAGATGCCTATTGTATGCCAGATACAATGCCAGACATGAAGTATTTAGTGTGTGTGTGTGCCTGTGTAAAATTCTTAGGTAAAACTTATAAGATAGTTATGATCCTGTTCAGTTTAAAGATAAGGAAAAAACACAGACAAGTTTCTTGCCCAAAGTTAGACTGACTTAGATGCTTCTTCCCTTCCCTCACAACCCATACCCTCTGTCACTTTGCTGTTCTCTCAGATTTTGCTGTCATACATATCATCAATATTCATTTACCACCCCTACTATGCATTACTATGCATATTGATTTATAAAATAATTTTCTAAGTCTAGATGGGTATATATAACATATTCTTGAACCTATTATTATGAGCCATACAATGTTGAAAGACTAGATTCACTTGATATTTCAAGCTTCTTTTGAAATGATTCCTGTATATTAATGGAAGATCCACACTTACTGATGTGTGATCTTATTATAGACTGATTTATTCATTTACAATAACATAGATTGTGCTTTTCTTTTTAGGGATTAGAGGATATAGAGATAACTGCACATGTATGATTGGCTAGTTTTAACATATTACTTTCATTAATTTCCAATTTGCCATTAGGGACTAAGATGATTTTCCATTCTTTAGATTTTTATAGACACCAAGTTAATATCAATTTTTAAAAAATGCCCATATTGGGGCCAACAGGCATATGATAAAATGTTCAACCTCACTAATCATCAGAGAAATGCAAATAAAAACCACAATGAGATACCACCTCACTCCAGTCAGAATGTCTATCATCAACAAATCAACAAACAATAAATGTTGGCGAGGGTGTGGAGAAAAGGGAACCCTGGTGCACTGTTGGTGGGACTGAAAATTGGTGCAGCCATTATGGAAATCAGTATGGAGGTATCTCAAAACATTGGAAATGAAACTGCCATATGACCCAGCAATTCCACTCTTGGGAATCTACCCAGAGGAATCCAAGACGCTAATTCGAAAAAATATATGCACCCCTATGTTTATTGCAGCGCTATTTACAATAGCCAAGACTTGGAAACAACCGAAATGCCCATCGGTAGATGACTGGCTTAAGAAACTGTGGTACATTTATTTATACAATGGAGTATTACTCCGCTATAAAGAAGAATGAAATTGTACCATTTGCAACAATATGGATGGACCTAGAGACTATTATGTTAAGTGAAATAAGTCAGTCAGAGAAAGACAAATACCACATGGTCTCACTTATATGTGGAATTTGAAAAACTGAATGAATGAGCATAAGAAACAGAAATAGTCTCATAGATACAGAGGAAAAACAGGGTTGCTAGTTGGGGGGGGGACGAAGGAGAAGGGGAAAGGATTAGACAGCATAAATAGGTAACCACAGTATTGTCACAGGGATATGAAAGACAGTTCGGGGAATATAATGTTGTTAAAATTTTGTGGGATGTCAGATAGTCACATGTTTTGTTAGGGAGACCACTTCATGGATGGAATAGAGTCTTGATCATGGCACTGTATACCTGAAATTGATGTTGTATAATATTGTATGCCAACTGTAATTGAATATATAGACAGTCACGGGATGTGGATTATATGCTGGAAGTGAGTCAAAGGAATTGTAATAGATAGTATGATATGGGGGTGAGGAGTGGGAGGGTAGAATTGGGGGAGGGGGGTTGTCACTTTGAGGGGTAAAAAGTATAACTATTGCACTTTGTTGTACACCTGAAGCTAATTAAATGTATATATAAATAAAATTTTTAAAAAAAGATTTATATTTCACTGTAAGCAAAGAAAAAAAAATGCCCATATTGGGTACAACTTTCTTAACATATACCATGGTCCATCAGTTACTCTAATGTTCGTTCAGTTTTATTTGATAGATGCAACTCTCTTATACTCATATTTGCTGATGAATATACTTTTATTAATATCATCTTTGACCACCAGCAGCCACAGGCTTTTAGTTACCACCAGGAAAACTGAAAGCAACTTTCTTGACATAGTGCTTTTTATTTCATAATATGTAACAGTATGAGCAAAATGTCAATCTAAGTCAATTCAGTTTCATCAAATATTCTAATAATAGCTTAAGCATTGTGGAAATTCCCTCAATGGCCAGAACATGAGTTCAGAAAAGAATATAAAAGGAGTTTCACTTTGTAAAAACAAAATTGTAAAACAAAGATAGAAAATTATAGTCAAAATATTTCTCTTTAACTGATGGAGATGTTTCTTGTAAGGAGATGTAAGGTGTCAAAATATTTCTTTTATTTCTGTTTAATAAAATATCAATTAAACAAAGAGAGAAGAAACAACTCAGTGTATTTCTTCTACATTCCTAAAATTATAAATGATTCCAAGTTTAAAAACAAAATGCTATTGCCAATATTATAATCTTTCAATGGTTAATTTAATTCATTTAACCAGAGTAACCTAATCTGTTGCAAGCATTGGAGCTAAATGAATTAAAACAGCCTGAATAGTGGAAAGAATCTTAGAAAGAGCAAGAGAGCTTGGCTGTTTTGATCTCCCACTCAGCTCTTAAAATCCCCAGGTAACCTTGGGTAAGTACCCTGTTTTTATGGTCCTTCCTTTTCTGTGCAATAAGAAATTTTGAGAAGATAATCCATTATGTCCTTTCATGCTTTAGACATTTATGATTATTATTTTATCAAGACTGCAATTTACTAAAATTACTTGAGTAAATCAGGCCACATGTGAGAGGAGCAGGAACCTAGGGGGAATTACCTAAATTATTAGAAACAATGACTGTTTCTTCATTACAAATAGAGCTAATTGAAGATAACTGGTTTTATGATCATGACATTTCCTAGTTTGAATCCCTTCAGTGGTTCCCCGTTACCCTTAAGATAAAGATCAAACTCTTTAACTTGGACTGAAAGTTGAGGTAAGTCAAATGAGTGATGGCTCAAAAATAAAATAAATTAAATCAAAATAAGTGGAAGTGTATTATTTGTTTAGCTAGAGGGTTTTGCTGACCGGCCATTTTCTGAACAGTGCCTCAGGAACCTTGGTTCTTCCCAATTGCAGCTCTGCATTTTCCAGGAATTTTAATTTTTTGTATGTAACTGACAAAGGTAAAGGGAGAGTGGGTCTTGGCTCAGATGTGACACACATCATTTCCACTCACATTCTAGAGGTGGGGAAAGTTCACATAGTCACCTAAATGAGGAGCGAGAAGCTCAGAAATACAGCATTGATAAACTTCCAGGGAACAGACAAAAGTATTTTGGTGCCCCACTAGCAGTCTCAGCCAAAGCTTCATCTCTACCTTTAAGCCATACTTAGCTTCTTTCAGGACCTGGAAAACCCATACTCGCTTCTGCCCCTGTGTCTTCACCTCAGATCTCATCCCTGTTCACCTGACTCTACCTGGCCCCTCAGGTCTCATCTGGTGACTTTGTCTCTAGGCTCCCATCATACTTTGTTTCTATTTTGTATTATACCCTAACATAGTGTTCATTGCAGTTTATTTTAATTAATTTTCTATTTGCTCTGATGGATTCTAAGCTCCGTGAGGGTAGAGAACATAGTTTAACCCTGTTTCATTTAGGAATGAAAAAAAAAAGAAAGTGAAAATAAAACAAGAAGGAAAGGAAAAAGATACAGAGTAACTGTGAGGGCTGGAGAAAAGATAGTAGATAGACCACAGTGCAAAAACTTATTTATTTATTTTTTCCCACTGAATAGACTAGTTATTTTGGCATGGTAAAATATGTTCATCATTCTCTGTGGTTATAAAATTGGATGCAATATTGCAATATTTTGTTATATTAACATAGAATCAAACTTCTTTAGAATGAAAAAGAAATACTAACTCTAAAGGAAAAGGGCTGCATCTCAAAATATTTTCAGTACCCATTCTCGTCTTGCATCTCAGCAGTGTTCTTTTGAGCACCACAAAATGCTTGCTGTTTTATTCACTCAAAGAATTCACAGGGCTCCTCTCATCTTCACTGAATTAACTTTCTTACTCTCATTGTGCATTTCTCAGGTTGTGAAAGGAGAGGCTCTATAAGAAGAATGAAATGAAGATCAGATTCACTATGGTTTGCTTTTGGGATAATTTTCTGGCGATTTGAAAACATAAGCAGTTAGTTGAATCAGCCCTCAAAAGATTGTGAACCTGCCTTCTTAAAATGTCTTAGAAACAGAGAGCTATAATGTTTCTGAAGTTCATGTTTACAAATATATGTGTAAAATTCTTCTTTTGGCTTCATGGGGAAATATATTGGTAGAAACTGTCATATGGTGAAGAAGGTGTGTGCTCTTTCAGAACTATATGCATAGAATATTTAGCAATGTGACAAGCAGTATTTCTGAAGCCAAATTTTCTTACCACCACACTGAGTAGTAAGAAAATAAATAAACCTCTACACCACCATGAAGTCTCAACACAAGATGAAGAGTGGACTCCATTTGAATGTTGTAGTTAGGCAAACTACATCCATCTTCCCAGCTGCTTGCCAGGAATAATCATAAGAGAAAGAAGGCTAAACTGGCTGTCTTGAAATACTATAAAGTGGATGAGAATGGTAAAAATCAGCCGCCATCTTTGGAAGTGCCCTTCAGATGGATGTGGTGCTGGAGTTTTTATGGCCAACAACTTTGAAAGACATGGGTATGGCAAATATTGTCTGACCTATTGCTTCAACCAACCAGAAGACAAGTAATTGAATACAGGTTAATAAGAGACATGAACTAATAAACAAAAGTAAAAGCAAAACAAAAAATCTCTACAGTGATCATTTTACTGTCATGTAATGCATACAAATAAATAATCTAAAACTACATAATGTACAAATTAGAGTACTAGGATTAATGGACTTCTGGAAGAAGGAAAACACATAATTACTTAAAAATAACTTGATGGGCCGGCTGAGTGGCGTGGTGGTTAAGCGCTGGCTTGGGAAGCCAGCGGCCCCGGTTCGGTCCCACATGTGAGGGCCAGTGACACTGCCCTCAAAAAACAAACAAACGTATAGCTAATAGGTTTCTCATGTTTATTCTATTTTTTATTTTAGGATATTGTATTTTATTTTGTATCCTTTTCTGTTATTATTGAGTGTGTGGTTTTTGTATTGTTTCTGCTTGTTTTCTTCATTAGTATGATTGATATTTCTGTACAAGTTGACTGTAGTTTAATGGTTGTTTTTTTTTACTTGTGCGAGCATTTGGTTCCCTTTGGTGGCTGTGGAGGTTGTTCTTGTTGATTTGTTATGCTCTAAAATCACTCTGAAGCAGTGGGTCCAAACAAACAGACACAAGAATCATCATACCCGGAGGCCAACTTTAGATAAAACCAGAGCATTTCTGGGTTTGACATACAAGAGTCACACCCAAAAGGAAGTTGCTACAGGTACTAGGATCCATAGGGTCCAAGTTTCATCAGAGGGGTCAATCCTCTCACAGCAGCTCATAAATTGCAGATGCTGCTGATTCTCACAGCTAATCAATCTGGGAGTCAATCCCACCTACTGACAAGCCAAAAGTAATCAAAACTAAAACTTCAACAAGTGAGGACGCACGACACAAGGAACACCTCAGATACAAGCACAGGAGAATAGGGAGACTGAGTAATTCAAATATAAAGGACACACACCATATAAGTTTACCCAGAAAAGACTGAGAAATCTGGGGGATCTATCTGTTATATTGAAGCAAACACAAAGAGTAAGCCAGAATGGAGAGACAAAGAAACATAACACAAATAAAAGAACAGAAGAAACTTCCTGAATCAGTGGAAATAGAGGAAATAGAGGTAACCAACCTATCGGAGACAGAGATCAGAACACTGATTATTAGAATGTTCAAGGAAATTAATGAAAATATAAAGAAGGATAGAGAAATCATGAAAAGCAACCAGCTAGAACTTAAGAACACAATTACTGAATTAAATAACAAACTTGAAGGAATCACTAGCAGATTGGATGAAGCAGAAAATCGAATCAGTGACTTAGAAGACAAAATAGCAGAGATCACCCATGCGGAACAACAAAAAGGAAAAAGAATGAAAAACATGGAAAATAGTTTAAGAGAGCTGGGGGACAACATCAAACACAATAACCTACGGGTTTTTGGAGTACCAGAAGGAGAAGAGAGGGAGCAAGGGATTGAGAATATATTTGAAGTAATAATGTCTGAAAACTTCCCTAACCTGGCAAAGGACATTGAAATACAAGCCCGGGAAGTGCAGAGAGTTCCAACCAGGATGATTCCAAACAGGCCCACTCCAAGACACATTATAGTGAAAATGGCAAGGGTTAAGGATAAAGACAGAATCCTTAAAGCAGCAAGGGAAAGGCAGCAAGTTACTTACAAGGGTATCGCCATAAGATTATCAGCTGACTTTTCTACCGAAACTTTGCAGGCCAGAAGGGAGTGGCAGGAGGTTTTCAAAGTGATGAAAAATAAAGGCCTACAACCAAGATTGCTGTATCCAGCAAGGTTATCATTTAAAATCGAAGGCGAGATAAGGAGCTTTGCAGAAAAAAATAAGTTAAGGGAAATCATTACCACCAAGCCAGCTTTGCAGGAAATGCAAAAACGGCTTCTTTAAGTAGAAGAGAAAAACAACCTATGAAAGACTACGAACACAAATAAGAAAATGGCAATAAATACACACCTATCAATAATCACATTAAATGTAAATGGATTAAATGCTCCAATAAAAAGACATAGGGTGGCTGAATCGATAAGAAAGCAAGACCCCAGCATATGCTGTATACAAGAGACTCACCTCAGATCCAAAGACTCATACAGGCTGAAAGTAAGGGGATGGAGAAAAATATTTCATGCAAATGGTACTGAGAAAAAAGCTGGAGTAGAGATACTTATATCAGATAAAATGGACTTTAAATTGAAGAATATAACAAAGGACAAAGAAGGACACTTCATAGTAATGAAGGGATCGATCCAACAAGAGGACATAACTCTAGTAAACATCTATGCACCTAACATAGGAGCCCCGAAATATATAAAACAGATATTGTCAGACATAAAGACAGAGATCAACAGTAACACTATCATAGTAGGGGACTTCAACACCCTGCTGTCACTAATGGACAGATCCTCCAGACAGAAAAGCAATGTGGAAACAGCGACCTTAAATGACACATTAGACCAGCTGGATTTAACAGACATTTTCAGAGCATGTCATCCCAAAGCTACAGAATATACATTCTTTTCAAGTGCACATGGAACATTTTCTAAGATAGACCACATGTTAGGCCACAAAACAAGTCTCAATAAATTTAAGAAGATTGAAATCATTTCAACTGTATTCTCTGACCACAATGCTATGAAACTAGAAATCAATTATAAGAAGAAATCCGGGAAGCTGACAAATATATGGAGGCTAAACAATATGCTATTAAATAGTGAGTGGGTCACAAATGAGATCAAGGAGGAAATCAAAAGATAACTCGAGACAAACGAAAATGAAAACACCACGACCCAAAATCTCTGGGGTGCTGCGAAAGCAGTCCTAAGAGGGAAGTTTATAGCAGTGCAAGCCTACCTAAAGAAGGAAGAAAAATCTCAAATCAACAGGTTATCCTTACACCTAAGGGAACTGGAAAAAGAACAGCCAAAGAGGCCCAAGGGGAGTATAAGAAAGGAGATAATAAAGCCCAGAGCAGAAATAAACAATATAGAGAACAGAAAAACAATTCAAAAGATCAATGAAACCAAGAGCTGGTTTCTTGAGAAGATAAACAAAATTGACAAACCTCTAGCCAGGCTCATCAAAAAAAAAAAAAAGAGAGAGGACTCAAATTAGCAAAATCAGGAATGAAAGAGGGGAAATGACTACAGACATCATAGAAATACAAAAAATTCTAAGAAATTACTATGAGCAACTATATGCCAACAGATTGGACAATCTGGAAGAAATGGATAATTTTCTAGAGGCATACAACCTTCCAAAGCTAACACAAGAAGAAACAGAAAATCTAAATACCCTGATTACTACCAAGGAAATTGAATCAGTAATTGACAAGCTCCCGAAAGACAAAAGCCCTGGAACAGACGGCTTCACAAGTGAATTTTATCAAACATTCAAAAAAGAACTATCACCTATTCTTCCCAAACTATTCCAAAAAATCCAGAAGGAGGGAAGGCTCCCAAACTCTTTTTATGAAGCCACTATCACCGTGATTCCAAAACCAGATAAAGACATCACAAAAAAGGAAAACTACAGGCCAATCTCCCTGATGAATATAGATGCAAAAATTCTCAATAAAATATTAGCAAACAGAATTCAACAATATATTAAGAAGATCATACATCATGATCAAGTAGGATTCATCCCTAGTGCGCAAGGCTGGTTCAACTTCCGTAAATGCATTAATGTGATACACCATATCAACAAAATGAAGGATAAAGATCACATGGTCATTTCAATAGATGCAGAAAAAGCATTTGACAAAATCCAACAGCCATTTCTGTTAAAAACCCTTAGCAAAGTGGGAATACAGGGATCATATCTCAACATAATAAAAGCCATATATGATAAACCTACAGCTAACATCATACTCAATGAGGAAAGGCTAAAACCATTCCCCTTAAGATCAGGAACAAGACAAGGCTGTCCACTTTCTCCTCTTTTATTCAACATAGTGCTGGAAGTTCTAGCCACAGCAATCAGACAACAAAAAGGAAAAAAAGGCATCCAAATTGGCAAGGAAGAAGTAAAATTGTCATTATATGCAGATGACATGATACTGTATATAGAGAACCCCAAAGACTCCATCAAAAAACTATTGGAACTGATAGACGAATTCAGTAAAGTAGCAGGATATAAAATCAATGTTCAGAAATCAGTGGCATTTGCATATACCAATAATAAACTAATGGAAAGAGAAATTAAGAAAACTGTCCCGTTTACAATTGCGTCAAGAACTATAAAATACCTAGGAATAAATTTAACCAAAGAAGTGAAAGATCTGTACTCAGAAAATTATAAGACACTGAAGAAAGAAATCATAGAAGATACAAATAAATGGAAACACCTACTATGATCATGAATAGGAAGAATTAATATAGTTAAAATGTCCATACTGCCTAAAGCAATATATAGATTCAATGCAATTCCTATCAAACTACCAAGGGCATTTTTCACAGAAATAGAAAATATAATCCTAAAATTTATATGGAATCATAAAAGACCCAGAATAGCCTCAGCAATTCTGAGAAATAAAAACAAAGTCGGGGGGATCACACTACCAGACATCAAAATCTACTACAAGGCCACAGTAATCAAGACAGTTTGGTATTGGCATAAAAACAGGCACATCGATCAGTGGAACAGAACAGAGAGCCCAGAAATAAATCCAGGCATTTAAGGACAGTTAATCTATGACAAGGGAAGCAAGAATTTACACTGGAGTAAAGATAGTCTATTCAATAAATGGTGCTGGGAAAATTGGACTGACACATGCAAAAATATGAAACTGGATCATCTCCTTACACCTTATACAAGAACAAATTCAAAATGGATTAAAGACTTAAATGTAAGACCTGAAACCATAAAAATCCTAAAAGAAATTATAGGGAGTACATTTGCAGACATTACCCGGAGGAATATTTTTACTGATACATCCCTACGGGCAAGGGAAGTAAAAGAAAAAATGAACATATGGGATTATATCAGACTTAAAAGTTTTTTCACAACAAAGGAAACCATTAATAAAACAAAAAGGAAGCCTACTGAATGGGAGAATATATTTGCCAACGATATATCTGATAAGGGGTTAATATCCAAAATTTATAAAACACTCATGAAACTCAACACCAAAAAAATAAACAACCCAATTAAAAAATGGGCAGAAGATATGAAGAGACATTTCTCTAAAGAGGACATACAGATGGCCAACAGGCATATGAAAAAAAGTTCAACCTCACTGGTCATTATGGAAATGCAAATAAAAACCACCATGAGATACCACCTCACTCCAGTCAGAATGGCTATCATCAACAAATCAACAAACAACAAGTGCTGGCGGGGCTGTGGGGAAAAGGGGACCCTGCTGCACTGTTGGTGGGACTGCAGATTGGTGCAGCCACTATGGAAGTCAGTATGGAGGTATCTCAAAGAACTGGAAATAGAGCTACCATATGACCCAGCAATTCCACTCCTAGGTATTTATCCTGAAAAAGCCAAGACACTTAGTCAAAAAAAGTTATGCACCCCTATGTTCATAGCAGCACAATTTACAATAGCTAAGACTTGGAAACAATCAAAATGCCCATCAGTAGATGACTGGATTAAGAAACTGTGGTATATTTATACAATGGAGTATTACTCCGCTATAAGGAAGAATGAAATCGTGCCATTTGCAATGATATGGATGGACCTAGAGACTATAATGTTGAGTGAAATAAGTCAGTCAGTGAAGGACAAATACCATATGATCTCACTCATATGTGGAATCTGAAAAACTGTATGAATGAGCAAAGTAAACAGAAACTGTCTCATAGATATAGAGGAAAAATCAGGGTTGCTAATTGGAAGAGGAATGGGGATGAGGGAGAAGGGGAAGGGATTAGACAGCAAAAATAGGCAACTACAATATTGCTACTGGGATAGGAAAAACAGTTTGGGGAATATAATTAATAATGTTGTAAATATTCTGTGGAATGTCAGATGATCATAGGTCTTGTTAGGGAGACCATTTCTTGGATGGAGTAGAGGTTTGATCACTGCACTGTATTACTAAAGCGGAGGTGATATACCTACTGTAATTGAATATATATAGATAGTCACAGGATGTTGGATTATACTGTGGAAGAGAGTCAGAGGAATAGTAATGGATATATATGATATGGGGGGGAGTGGGGTGGTGTATTGGGGGTGGGGCATTGTCACTTTGAGGGGTAAAATGTATAACTATTGCACTGTGTTGTACACCTGAAACTAATTAAAAATAAAATAAAAAACAAACAAACAAACTAACAAACAAAAAAAACCTTGAGAAGTGTTTTGTTTCAGATATGAAATTAAATTATTTTATATGGTGTGCCTTTTGGCTTCAAATTCTCACAGAAATAGTTGAGACATAAATCTTAGAAAAGCGTAGTGAAATATCAACTTTTAAAAATAAACCATGAAAATTCAGAATTCATTAGTCAGCAAAAGTTTCCACATCAGTGTATGATTCTGCAAAATGGGTTAGGTATGGCAGACTTCTGTTGGTGCTGCCCATAGTCTAAGTCCAGCATGGCATGGATTAAAAATTGAATGTAGGGCCGGCCAAGTGGCATGGTGGTTAAGCACTGGCTTGGGAAGCCAGTGGCCCCAGTTTGGGTCCCACATATGAGGGCCAGTGACACCTCACTCAAAAAAAAAAAAAAAATTTGAATGTAAAACATCAGTTTATAGGTGTTAGTTTACACATACTAAAATTTAAAAGATATAGGTAGTCACAGCATTTAAGTACCCAGGCAATATTTCAGGATCTATTAGTTTCAGAGTTTTCATTGCTTATAGGTAATTAAAATTTGAGAGTTGTCAGTCCAGCTTTATTCAGATGTCCACCTGCTGTCTTAATATCATATTATTTTCCTATCTTGAATCCAAAATTGAGAAAGCTGAGCATTTGTATATTTTAAGAAAATTACCAGGAGTTTTAGAATTATGTCATATATTTAAATAAGAGACCAAATTGTGTCTTACTTTTTACTTTAAAGCTGTGAAAACTGAGGCCTGAGAAATTTAAGTGGCCAGCCTGAGATAAATGGATGCTTCTCTGAGAACCATGATTTTCATTTTATTTTTAAAGTCTGTTTTTATAAGATAGCTTCATTATTTGGATTTAGTTTAAAACAAATTTAATCCCTTTTAGAAAGTAAAGTAGTCTTACATTTAGACTGCTTTATTTTTTTTATCCAGTTAGTCTGTCAACATGTGGACAGTTGTTTCAGATGTTTAGCTGCTTTGAAATGTATTATTTACATTTCTTTTGAATGACAAAAACAAAACATAGTATGCAGTGATATTTTAATTACAGTAATGTCATCTCAAAGAGTCTAAAAAGGGGGAGAAAAAGGGCTCTTTAATACTTAACACAAAGGAACTCATTCTGCTTTGCCCTTGCACCTGCTTATAGGAATTTATTGGAAGAAATGGAATTGGAGATATTTGCCCTTTTTTTAAAAAATAAGCTCAATAGTTCTTAGCACCACCTGTTACCACATTGCATAATCCATCTTTGGGTACTGGATTTTCTCCAGATGTTTAGCTTTTTGTTGTCTTGGGGATTGTGGTTTTTTTAACAGTCCAATTAATCACAGGTCACATTATTTGCCTGTGGCAAACAGAGAATAAATAGTTTAAAAATGTCTTGTGTTAAGAAAAAAAATACTGTTGATTTTGAGAATTCCACTTTTAGATTTAAATAGTGAGCTGATACGGCATTCCTGAGTACAGGCAGTAACCAGATTGGACTTTACTGATGGAAACAAACTATCAAGCTAAACTTTGAGGTTTCCTCATGAGTCTATTTTAAATATCTAATTCTTACCATTCTTATTTTTTGGAATTGTACTGTGTTTTTATGCAAAGACAGTATCATGCAATTTTAAGTTAATTACACAATTATATACCAAAGCATAAAATAAATCTGTTGATTTTGTCTAGTATTGGGCAGAGAAAGCACAGTCCAGAATATGTTTATTTTCACATGATAACCTATTACAATAACCTATTACAGACAATATGTTCTTTCAGTGAATTTATCCAGGGAAAGGCTCCAGTTGTACCTACTTTGAAACTGGACAGTTTACTTTCTGTTAACAGGAATAAGCTTCATTGTATCAGAAGAACCTTCCCAGGTAAAGGAAGATCGGTCTCCTTGTAATTCTGTCCTGTTAGCTCTCCTTAATTCTGAGTGGCCATTGTGTTAAAGCCTCATGTCACATTATAGCCTGCCTGTCTGCCTCCATGATCATTACTTCAATATTATGATTACTGTATATAATCCTATTTGGCCCCAAAGATGGCCGGTTAGTCAGTGACGGGTAAGATCCCTCAAGAGAGGGGCAACCTAAGCCAGACACACCTATGTGTGTGTGTGTGGGTGCGTGTGGATGCCCATGTGTGCCTGTGGGTACCAGTGTGTACCAGCAGGTGTCAATAGGAGGAATCATGAGTTGACAGAAATAGGGTATGAACCCCATGCTTCAGGTTCTGGCAGCCTGCATGTGAAATGACCTATTGATGTGATAATACCTGCCCTCTGTGCATTCTTATCAGTAAGCCTTGGTGGAGAAAGTTCTGTCTCTTACGAGGTATATAATAATAACCTTATGGGGCCTCCAGTAATGGCAGCTTGCAGGTGTGGGCCCTGAGCTATGCTTTCGGGTGTGAGACACACAGACCATGGAAGTTACGTTGACCCTTGCTTATGTGTAAGATAATAAAAGGAAGAGTCAGGCCTGATTCGGAGCTTCCCATCCACGAGGTGGAGGTCCCCTGGCCCCAAACTGTATTCTCTCTTATTTGTGTCTGTCTCTCTCTGTCTTAACCTTTCGATGTCCCTTCTCACTCCCACCTACCCTATCGTGCAGGACGTGACAGCCTCAATCAAGAGAAAGAGCATCACTGAGAATGTGGACCTATGATGCATATTAGGGCATGTCGTTCTACTTGTCCTTTGCTAACTTTTGAGAAATTTGATTTTTTGGACACTTGACAAGACGCTTATCTTGATTAATTGGCCTTTTGGGTTTGGAATGAGTGTATCCCTACTAGAAGGAGTAAAGAAAAGTACTTTGCTGCCTCACTGAGTTGTAAATTACATCCAAGCTTCTTTGGAATAGAATGAAAATGGAGTGAGACCAACCTACAAGGACTTTCCCAGGTTTAAGATTTGGAAGGAGGATAATTCAGACACCTTTCAAAGTAGCTTTCGCTTTCTGAGCTCTACTAACTCAGACGACATACCGCAGCACATGGAGGCTCCCTGATGTTTGATGGCCAGTGCTGCTCCCATGTTAGGAGGACTCCATCAGACCCCAAAGCCCCCAGTATCTTTGAGTGAAACTTTCACCCTTTATAGCATTAGGCTGGAGTCTGTGACAGTGCACAAGCATCTTTATTTATGAACTTTATTCTGTCATGATTATATTTTTACTATCTTGTTGAAACAAGAGCAAATCTGAATATTGCAGGTATATGAGTTATTTACTCAGATTTGCAGAAAGACTTGACTGATTTAGGCTTTTCTTATTGCGTAAACACTACTTATTCTTAATTAAACAAGAACCTTTCAACTTTGCCATTTCCACTTGTCATCAAATTTTTCTAATTTAATAACAGTATCTTGGGTGGAGGAGAAAGGCTTCCCTGGAAATAAATTATTGAGGAAATACAGGTATTGTATATATTCATTCTGTAAATGAAAAATAAGAACGCAAATATTTAAGAGTATTTGCTGACATGAGAGAACTCTGTTAGTGTTCTACAAAAGAAATATTTTTTTAGCCTTAATGGTTAAAATAAATTGCTTCTTTCATTCTAAATTTTATAACTCAACGGAGGAAGCAGACTTATATTTAAATAAGATTTGGTATTACACAGTTGAATGCAGAAATTTAGCTCTCCTGTCCTTACAGTCTCATTTTGGTATAGCTTTTGGAGGAAAGGGAAGCAGAAAACAAGTTGTAAACGGATAAAGAAAAACAATTTCAATAAAGTTTTTAAAAAATTTTTATCAAACACTTTTATTGAATTCATACTGTGTTTGTGTGCCACCCCTGGTGCCAGCAGCTGGAACTATAAACTTTCATTTAGTCAACAAATTTATTTGAGCCTGTCCTACAAGTGAAGCACTATTCTAGGTACTGATATAGTAATAGACAGAAGAAACAATTTTTTTTTTTTTTGAGGGCAGTGTAACTGGCCCTCATATGTGGGACCCAACTGGGGCTGCTGGCCTCCCAAGACAGCGCTTAACTACCACACCACTCGGCCGGCCCAGAAGAAACAATTCTTGACCTCACTGAACTTATGTTCTAGTGGGAAAGGTCAGGTAAAAACACAATATACATCAGGTTCCAGAAAGATGGCAGAATAGACGGATGCTCTCCGAACTGCCTCCCAGGATCACATCAAAATTATAAATAATTTATGCAACATTTAACCTCGGAAGTCCCCTGAACATTAGATGAACAGAACCTCTAAACGAAGGACCTAAAGAGGAGGCCACGTCAAGTCTGGTAGGAGGGGCTCAGACGAGAGAGGGCGAGCCCTGTGAGGGACGTCCCAGCTGTGTGGGGAGGCTTCTCCGGTTGGGGGAGAGACCTTCCAGCCTCACACTGAGCTCATTAACCCAGAGTTACTTTGCCAGGAAGAGGAGTTCCACGACAGTGGGCAGTAGAATTAGTGAGGAATCTCTTTGCTCGGCTCGGTAAGGCTGGGGGGCAGCTGGAGAACCAGTGGGGCCGGTGCATGGGTTCGCTCACCAGTGAGCACTACCCGGTTGCTGTCGGAGGGAGTACCTGCATGAGCCGGGCCCAGGAGCTTCTGGGGAGGGACTGAACTGAGCACCTTTGTTGTAGAAGCTGGAGGTTTGGGGACAATTGTTTCACTGGTGCGGAGCTTGCACACGAGCAGTGTACAGGAGGCCGCCATTTTTTCAGGGTCAGGCCCTCCCACAGAGGGTCAGATCTGGGATGCCATTGGTCTGGTGAACTTGGTGCAGGAGTGTGTCCGTGCATGCGTGCATGCACGTGCATGCGGCCTTGGATTCCCACCCTCCGCCCTGCTTGTGTTGCATTGCCAGGGAAATGCCTGGTGGGTGCCCTCTGGCTCCATCAGGCTGCTCACTGAGATGCAGGAGTGTGTGAGCCACCTTGGGTCCCCACTCTCCACCCTGCTTGTGCTGCGTTTCCAAGGAAACACCGGGCGGGTGCCCTCTGACTCCATCAGGCTGCTCACTGAGACACAGGAGTGCGCAAATCGCCTTGGAACCACACCCTCCGCCCTGCTTGTGCTTCGTTGCCAGGGAAACGCAGGGCGGGTGCTCTCCAGCTGCATCAGTCTGTTCACTGAGACTCAGTAGCAGATAACCTGCAACAACCTGTGAAGATTTTTTTTTTTTTTGGTAGTGAGCACGGTTCCAGAGCACAAGCAGCTAATTGTGGAAAGCGCACTGCAACCCTGAGCAAGTGGTCTGCAGATTAAAGAGGACGGAGAGCCCCCCAACCTCTTTCTTATTTTTTTTCCTCTTTTTTCTCTTTTTTTTCTTTTTTTCTTTTCTCTTATTTCTAGGTGATCTACCTAATACATTGAAGCATTCACAGAACGACAGCCAGAATGAAAAAACAATGAAACATGTCCCAAATAAAAGATCAGAAGAAAACTCTAGAAATGGAACTAAATGAAACAGAGGTATCCAAACTTTCAGAGACAGAGTTTAGAACACTGATGATAAGAATGTTTAAGGAACTTAGCGAGGACATAAAGAAGGATAGGGAAACCATGAAAAACAACCTGTTAAAACTAAAGAACACAATAACTGAAATGAAGAAAACACTCAAAGGAATCACCAGTAGAATAGATGAAGCAGAGGAGCGGATCAGAGAATTAGAAGACAAAATCGCAGAAATCACCCAGCTGGAAGAACAAAAAAGAAAAAAGAATAAAAAAGAATAAAAATAGTTTAAGAGACCTCTGGGACAACATGAAACACAACAACCCTAGCGTCATAGGAATACCAGAAGGAGAAGAGAAGAAGCAAGGCATTGAGAATGTATTTAAAGAAATAATGACTGAAAACTTCCTTACCATGGTGAAGGAAATCGACATACAAGCCCAGGATGTACAGAGAGTTCCAAACAGGCTGAATCCAAACAGGCCCACACAAAGACACATCATAGTTTAAATAGCAAAGGTTAAAGACAGAGACAGAATCCTAAAAGCAGCAAGAGAAAGACAGCAGGTTACATACAAAGGAACTCCTATAAGACTAACAGCTGACTTTTCTTCAGAAACTCTGCAGGCCAGAAGGGAATGGCAGGAGACATTCAAAGTGACACAAAATAAAGATCTACTACCAAGATTGCTCTACCCAGCCTGGCTATCACTTAAAATTGAAGGAGAGATAAAGAGCTTCTCAGAAAACAATACGCTTAAGGAGTTCATTACCACCAAGCCAGCATTGCAGGAAATGTTAAAAAACGTTTTTAAACAGAAGAAAGGAGAAAACAAGCTAACCCAGGAAGACAAGAAATACAAATAACAAAATGGCAATAAATATACACCTATCAGTACTTACTTTAAATGTGAATGGGCTAAATTCTTCCAATCAAAAGACACAGAGTGGCTGAGTGGGTAAGAAAAGAGGACCCATGCATATGCTGTCTACGAGAGACTCATCTCAGATCAAAAGACACAAAAGCAAAGGGATGGAATAAGCTATTTCATGCAAATGGAAATGTGAAAAAAGCTGGAGTAGCAACACTTATTTCAGACCAAATGGACTTTAAAATGAAGACTACAATAGAAGACAAAGAAGGGCACTACATAATAATAAAGGGATCAATTCAACAAGAGAACATAACCCTAGTAAACATCTATGCACCCAATATAGGAGCTCCTAAATATATAAAACAGATTCTGACAGACATAAAGGCAGAGATCAACAGTAACACTATCATAGTAGGGGAATTCAACACCACATTGTCACCAATGGACAGATCCTCCAGACAGAAAATCAACACGGACATAGTGGCCTTAAATGCCACTTTAGACCAGCTGGATTTAATTGATATTTTTAGAACATTTCACCCCAAAGCTGCAGAATATACATTCTTCTCAAATGCACATGGAAGATTCTCCAAGATAGACCACATGTTAGGCCATAAAACAAGTCTCAACAGATTTAAGAAGATTGAAATAATATCAAATGTCTTCTCTGACCACAATGCTATGAAACCAGAAATCAATTATAAGAAGAAATCTGGAAAGCTTACAAATACATGGAGGCTAAATAACATGCTACTAAATAGTGAGTGGGTCAAAAATGAGATCAAGGAGGAAATCAAAAGATACTTCGAGACAAACGAAAATGAAAACACCACTACCCAAAATCTCTGGAATGCAGCGATACCAGACCTAAGAGGGAAGTTCATAGCAGTGCAGGCATACCTAAAGAAGGAAGAAAAATCTCAAATCAACAGAATCTCTTTACCCCTAGGGGAACTCGAAAATAAATAGCAAAACAAGCCTAAAGGGAGCATAAGGAAGGAAATAATAAAGACCAGAGCAGAAACAAATGAAATAGAGAACAAAAAAAACAAAACAATAAAAAAGGTCAATGAAACCAAGAGTTGTTTTTTTGAAAACATAAACAAAATCGACAAACCCTTAGCACGACCAACCAAGAAAAAGAGAGAGAGGACCCAAATTAATAAAATCAGAAATGAAAGAGGAGAAGTGACAACAGATATAACAGAAATACAGAAATTTTTAAGACAATACTATGAGCAACTATATGCTAACAAATTCGACAATCTGGAAGAAATGGATAAATTTCTAGAAGCATACAATCAACCAAGTCTGAACCAAAAAGAAACAGAAACTCTGAACAGACTGATTACTGCCAAAGAAATTGAATCAGTAATCAACAATCTTCCAACCAACAAAAGCCCTGGACCAGATGGCTACACAGGTGAATTTTACAAAACTTTCATAAAAGAATTAGTACTTATTCTCCTCAAACTATTCCAAAAAATACAGAAGGAGGGAAGGCTCCCAAACTCTTTCTATGAAGCCACTATCATCCTGATTCCTAAGTCAGACAAAGATATTACAAAAAAGGAAAACTACAGGCCAATATCCATAATGAACATAGATGCAAAAATTCTCAACAAAATACTAGCAAACCGAATTCAGCATCTCATTAAAAAGATCATACACCACGATCAAGTGGGATTCATTCCTGGTATGCAAGGCTGGTTCAATATCCACAAATCAATTAACGTAATACATTACATTAACAAAAAGTGAAAAATAAAAATTATATCAATAGATGCAGAAAAGGCATTTGACAAAATCTAGCAGCCATTTATGATAAAGACTCTTAACAAAGTGGGAATAGTGGGATCATATCTCAACATAATAAAGGCCATATATGATAAGCCCACAGCAAACATCGTACTCAATGGGGAAAGGCTGAAAGCTTTCCCCTTAATATCAGGAACAAGACAAGTCTGCCCACTTTCACCACTTCTATTTAACATAGTTCTGTATAAGAAAATGAAATAAAAGGCATCCAAATTGGAAAAGAGAAAGTAAAATTGTCATTATATGCAAATGACATAATACTATCTATAGAGAATCCCAAAGACCCCACCAAAAAACTGCTAGAAGTGATACACGAATTTGGTAAGGTAGCAGGATACAAAATTAATATTCAGAAATCAGTGGCATTTCTATACACCAATAATAAACTATCAGAAGAAGAAATCAGGAAATCAATCCCTTTTACAATTGCTTCAAAAACAATAAAATATCTAGGAATCAATTTAACTAAATAAGTAAAAGACCTGTATGCAGAAAATTATGAGACACTGAAGAGAGAAATCAAAGAAGATACAAATAAATGGAAATACATACCATGTTCATGGATAGGAAGAATTAATATAGTTAAAATGTCAATACTACCTAAAGCAATATATATATATGAAATGCAATTCCAATCAAACTACCAAGGATATTTTTCTCAGAAATAGAACATAGAATACTAAAATTTATATGGAGCCACAAAAGACCCCAAATAGCTACAGCAATGTTGAGAAATAAGATCAAAGTGGGAGGCATCATACTACCTGACATCGAAACATAATGCAAGGCTACAGTAATCAAAACAGTATGGTACTAGCATAAAAACAGACACATAGACCAGTGGAACAGAACAGAGAGCCCAGGAATAAACCCTTCTATATACGGTCATTAATCTATGACAATGGAAGCAAGAATTTACACTGGAGTAAAGATAGTCTATTTAATAAATGATGCTGGGAAAATTGGACTCACACGTGCAAAAAAATGAAAATAGAGCACCTACTTATACCATATACGAGAACAAACTCAAAATGGATTAAAGACTTAAATGTAAGACCTGAAACCATAAAACTCCTAGAAGAAAATATAGGGAGTAAGTTTGCAGACATTACCAAGAGTAATATTTTTACTGATATATCCCCTCGGGCAAGGGAAAAAAAAAATGAACATATGGGATTACATGAAACTAAAAAGTTTTTTCACAGCAAAGGAAATCATCAGTAAAACAAAAAGGCAGCCTACTGACTGGGAGAAGATATTTGCCGACGATATATCTGATAAGGGGTTGATATCCAAAATTTATAAAAAACTCATACAATTCAAAACCAAAGACAAACAACCCAATTAAGAATGGGCCAAGGATATGAAGAGTCGTTTCTCTAAAGAGGACATACAGATGGCCAACAGGCATATGAAAAAATGTTCAACCTCACTAATCATCAGAGAAATGAAAATAAATACCACAATGAGATACCGCCTCACTCCAGTCAGAATGTCTATCAGCAACAAATCAATGAACAAAAAGTGTTGGCGAGGGTGTGGAGAAAAGGGAACCCTGGTGCACTGTTGGTGGGACTGCAAATTGGTGCAGCCATTATGGAAATCCGTATGGAGGTATCTCAAAACACTGGAAATGGAACTGCCGTACGACTCAGCAATTCCACTCTTGGGAATCTACCCAGAGGAATCCAAGACGCTAATTCGAAAAAATATATGCACCCCTATGTTTATTGCAGCGCTATTTACAATAGCCAAGACTTGGAAACAACCGAAATGCCCATCGGTAGAGGACTGGATTAAGAAACTGTGGTACATTTATACAATGGAGTATTACTCCGCTATAAAGAAGAATGAAATTGTACCATTTGCAACGATATGGATGGACCTAGAGAACATTATGTTGAGTGAAATAAGTCAGTCGGAGAAAGACAAATAACATATGATCTCACTTATATGTGGAATTTGAAAAACTGAATGAATGAGCAAAACAAACAGAAACAGTCTCATAGATATAGAGGAAAGACAGGGTTGCTAGTTGGGAGGGGGTAGGGATGAGGGAGAAGGGGAAAGGATTAGACAGCATAAATAGGTAACTGCAGTATTGTCTCAGGGATATGAAAGACAGTTCGGGGAATATAATGTTGCTAAAATTTCGTGGGGTGTTAGATGGTCACATGTTTTGTTAAGGAGACCACTTCATGGATGGAGTAGAGGCTTGATCACTGCACTGTATACCTGAAATTGATGTTGTATAATATTGTGTGCCAACTGTAATTGAGTATATACATAGTCATGGGATGTGGATTATACGGTGGAAGAGAGTCAAAGGAATTGTAATAGATAGTATGATATGGGGGGGAGGAGTGGAGGGGGAAAATTGGAGGAGGGGGTTGTCACTTTGAGGGGTAAAATGTATAACTATTGCACTTTGTTGTTCACCTGAAGCTAATTAAAAAGTATATAAATAAATAAATTGAAATAAAAAAACACAATATACAAGTAAACTTTGTTAGGTGATGAGTGGTAGTGAGAAAAATAAAGCAAAATAAAAGGGACAGGGAGAATTAGGAGGATGTAATTTTAAATGGGGTGATTTCAGTGAGTATTTCAGGCAAAAGCAACATCCAGTATTAAGGTTCTGTAGTGGAGCATGCCGGCACAGGTTCAAGATCAGGAAAGAGACTAGAGAAGTTGCAATAGAATGAACAAGGGGGAGAATACTAGAAGTTGAGAGACAATAGTAGTGAGTGAGACCATGACAGCATTGTAAGCTATTGTAAGAATTTTAGCTTTCACTTCGAATAAAGAGACACCATTGGAGGGTTTTGAGCAGAGGGTTTAATCTGATTTAAATTTTAAGAGGATCTCTTTCACTGCTATAATGACTAGATTGTGACAGGAGGAAGTGGGGGAGCAGCTGGGTAAGGATGGAAGCAGAGTTTCATGCTCTTGATGGGTCTAGGTCATAGAACCTATCTAGGAACCAGATATGTTCCCAAATTGTAAAGGTGAGTACTGAAAAGGAAATAGGAGTAAAGTGGATCTGAGAACAAAAGCAAGCTCTTTCAAAGTCAAATGCACTCATTTCTAATTCTGCTCCATCAGTGTTAGTCCATACTCAGAGTCCTGGAGTGTGGAGGCAGAAAATAACAGAAAGTGGGTGACACATTTTCATTTAAAATATTTATCTTTTTCAATTATAACTGCAGTATATATTAATTATAAATATGTTTATAAAAGTATAAAGAAAAAAGAGTAAAAATTTAAATTAAAAAATACATAGCAATTATAATGTCATCATCAAGAACTCTGTGTTAATATTTTTAGTTATTTTATTTCAGCCTTTTATCTATCTATCTACCTATTTATGAAGAATCCTATGTAAATGCATTCAGTTTTTTTACTCAAATTATACTATTAATATTTATTTATATCATGTAATATTTACAGAAACTATGATTTTTGTGGCAGCATTTCCATTGTAGAGATATAGATTATTTTACAATAGCCATACAGTTAGAAAGATTTTTACTGTTATATTGTTACAGGAATGATGTTATAATCATCCTTGAATATAAATCTTTATAAGAATCTCTAATGATTTTCTTAAGATACATTTACAGTGGCAGTGGTGAAATTTCAAAATTGAAAGTACAATTATCTGTAATGCTCCTGGAATAGCATCATACTGTTTTCCAGAAAGGCTACAGTTGTATGCTTTTGACAGCCTTACCATAATCCCAACTGGCTTTGAACAATATTATTAATATACATATATGAGTTTATTTACTACTGAGTTTTACATTTGTTTCTTGGTATTGTATTTCTCTTCACCGCCTTTTTTCCTTCAGTGAGTTGCATATGTATACTTCTTATTCATTTATAAGATCTTAGTATATAATATTATTCAACGTTCAGTCATGTATATTGCAAATATATTTGTCATTTTGCCTTTTAATTGGTATGCTATTTTAAGTTATGGATGGTCAATCTTTTCCTTTGTTATTTCTTTCCTTATTTTTGGAAATACTATTTCCCATTCTGACATTTTTATTCATGTCATAGTTTTTTCTATGTGCTCTGGTGTTATTGATTTTACATGTATACTTCATTTGGATTTTTTTTTTACATGTAGAGTCAGAGATGAGGATCTAAGCTCACTTTTGTTTTCTCAGTATGTAGCCAGTTTTGCCAATGGTGTGTTCAGAATAGTCAATTCTTTTCCCACTAAATTGTGGTATTTTCTTTATTGCATAATAAAGATTTTACATATACTGGGTTCTGCTTTCTCTGATCTGTTTAAAAAAATTTTATGCTACAATATATTTTATTCTGTGGTAGGAAATACCTCTTGGACATTTCAAGTCTTAAATATGATTAAGTTGGTTTGAGGAAGTCAAAGAGACTAGTCAAAGAGATTTCCTTGTAGACCAATAAATTATTTTTTCCTATTTTTGTTTCTGTCTAAAATGAAAGTAACAAAACGTCTTTTTATCATCAATTCTGTCATTTATTATTTATTCTGAATAAACTCTCCCCCCATGCTAAAAATATTTGGCAAGAAATAAAACTTTTAAGATTTAATATTAAATCAAACCAAACCCCAATTTTATATACGCATACAGTATAAAATATGCAACATTTCTGATAGGTGAATGAATGAATGAAGTATGGTATGGAGATAGATACAGACATAAGATTTTCATAATGATGTCACACTGGTAGATATACTTGTAAAACTAAGAAACTCTAATACAAAAACACACTTTATAGTGTAAGATGTGAACTCTAATTCAGAATTTTGAAATTCTAGTGAAGAATATGGTTTGAGACAGGATGGAATTACTGAAAATCTGAGATGATTTTCCAATTTGCATTTCTGTTCTAGAAGTGAGTGGGAATCAATTTCCTGTGGTGAAATATAAAGGTTTTAACACCCTGAAAAATGAAGCATATCCTGAGAGCTTTTTTTTAAGCCATAGTTGTATTTTATATAGTACTTTTTGCATTGTCTACTAATGTTTTCTTTATCATTCTTTCTCCATTTACTGTTTCCTTCCCCTTTTTACATGCCTTCCCCTTGTCTCCTATTAACTTCAACAAGAAAGGTCTACTAGTCAATCAGTCATGAAAAATAACAAAAAAAGAAAAGAAAAGAAACTAGCAATGAATTAGTATATATTTCTCATTTTACAGTAGATTAGATATTACTCTTTTGACTTCCCAGTCTCATGAGAAAGATGGCTAAGAAAGACTACAACAAAACATTTATTAGGGAGATCCAAGACAGTGGAGTAAACACTGTGTGTGCCTCCTTCCATGAATACATTAAAATTATAACTAAATTATAGAAAAATAAACCTGCAGAACCATCTGGAGTCTAGCTGAACAGAAGTTTTATAACTAATGATGTAAAGAAAAAGCCATATCGAGACTGGTAGAAGGGGCAGGACCTGAAACAAACTAGCCCCAAACCTTCACATGGCAGATGGAAATTGGGAGGGATATCTCAGCCATAAAGCACAAGACTCCAGCCCCACACTAGGTTCCCCAGCCAGGAAGAGGAATTCCCTCAACATCTGGCTGTGAAAAACACGGGATTCTGACTGGCCAGATGGGAAGAAAGGCTGTGGGACACCCCGATATTCTCTTAAGGGACCCACTCACAGACTCACTCACCAGCACACACTGGGCTCTGGCAGAGGGACAGTGACTCAGGGGGCATCAGTAAATATGGGGAAAGACTGATCTGTGTGGTTTCAGGGGAAGGACTGGAGGGACAGTTGCCTTTTTCTCTGTGTAGAAATCCTCCTCTTGTAGAGCAAGCAGGCAGGTGCCATCTTTCAGATGCCCATGGCCAAGTCTGAATCTGAATTGGTCTGGTGAGTTCTGCTCACTGTACCTTGCTGACTCTTTGGGACCAGGCCCCACTCAACTCCTCCAATGCTGGAGGTACTTTCTCAAGAAGCAACCAGCCCTGCTCACATTGCACTCTTTCTTGGAGAACTACTGGGGGTCTGCAGGCCCTAGGCAGGCAATAACTGGCCTCAGTGTACTCTGAGATTTTTCCTGAATAGCTCCAGGCTCAGCACTGGCACAAAACCAGAATCAAACCTGGTTAACACAACTCTTCCCACTCTAGTGACTCCCTGAAACCCTGCCTCACCCAACTGGCATACAGCATGAGGCTTTATCAGTGGTTGAACCTTAAAGGAGCTGGCAGGTGGCAAGAGTCCTTAGGGTGTCCTTGCTTTTTTTCAGCACTATCCCAGGCCCAGTACTGGTGGCAGACATCCTAGGTTTGCAGTGTGGCCTCTCCCATGTGCCTCCAGATTTAGCAAAGGAAGTAAACAACTGTGGATCACTTTGTAGCTCCTACCCCCAGTCACAGGCAGTGGCTGACCTGGGCCTGCACCAGAGACCCTCCTAAGAGACCCCAGAACAACATATTTGGAAGCTGGCTTCAGACCACAGCAAGGCACCACCTAATTTGTCCCACAAGAGGCACACATAAAGGGTAGTCTCAACAGGCACCAGAGCCTGCTGGCACAAATCTCATTCAGTGGGGTAAACTCCCAGCACAGCAACCTCTAAACTGTAGATGTGGCCAAATACCACAGCCAACCAGCCTGAGGGGCAATAATTGCACCCACTGATGTGCCAATCAATCAATGCTCAACTATAAGAGGAGGGCACACACAACTCACACAAGGGACACTCCTGGAGTACCCAGTGCAGGTGGCGAGGGAGACTGTGCCAGGGCCCCAGAGGGCACTTACTACATAAGGCTACCTGGCCAAGACTGGGTGACATAACACATCTACCTAACACATAGAAAAAAAAACGAAGAGAAGCAGGCAAAATGAGGAAACAAAAAAAATACATCTCAAATGAGAGAACAGAAGAAAATTCCAGAAAAAGAACTAAATGGAATGGAAACAAGCAGCCTACTAGATACAGAGCTCTAAACAATGGTTATAAGGATGCTTAAGAAACTCAATAAGAACTTCTACAAAGAGATAACAGGTATAAAAAAGGACATAGAAACCATTAAAAAAGCAAACAACCGCCCGCCCAAAAAAAAAAAAAAAACCCACAAAAAAAACCCCAAAACAACCAGAAGTGAAGAATACAAACTAAAATGAAGAATGCACTAGAAGGAATCACCAGCAGACTAAATGAAGCAGAGGATCCAATCAGTGATTTGGAAAACAAGGTAGCAGAAAACACTCAATTGGAACAGCAAAAAGAATAAAAAGAAATAAATGATGATAAATTAAGGAACCTCTGAGAAAACATCAAATATAACAACATTCACATTATAGGGGTACCAGAAGGAAAAGAGAGAAAGCAAGGAATTGAGAACCTATTTGAAGAAATAATGACTGAAAACTTTCATGACCGGATGAAGGAAATAGACATACAAGCCCAGAAAGCACAGAGAGTCCTAAACAAGATAAACCTAAAGAGCCCACATATTAGATACATCATAATTAAAATGGTAAAGTTTAAAGGTAAAGAATCTTCAAAGCAGCAAGAGAAAGAAAGTCAACTAGTAACTTATAAGGGATCTCTCATAAGATTGTCAGCTGATTTCTCTACAGAAACTTTGTAGCCCAAAAAGGATTAGCACAAAATATTAAAAGCCATGAAAAACAAGGACCTATAAGCAAGATTACTCAACCCAGCAAAACTATCATTTAGAATTGAAAGACAGATAAAGAGCTTCGCAGACAACAAAACTAAAGGAGTTCATCACCACCAAACTGGTGTTGTAAAGAATGTTACAGGGACTACTTTAAGACAGAAAAAAAAAAAAGAAAGAAAATATCAAAAATATTAATAATAAAATGGGAATAACTACATATCTATCAACAATTACTGTCAACGAAAATGGATTAAATGTTCCAATCGAAAGTCATAGAAGGACTGAGTGGATAAGAAAACAAGACCCTTACATTTGCTGCCTACAAGAGAATCACTTCAGATTGAAATACACACATACACTGAAAGTAAAAGGATAGAAAAACATATTTCATGAAAATGGAAACACATAAACAAAAACAGCTGGGGCAGCAATTCTTATATCAGTCAAAACAGACTTTAAAACAAAGACTATAATAAGAAACAAAGAAGGACCCAGTAATCCCACTTCTGGGTATTTATCTAAAGAAACCCAAAATGTTACTTCTAGGGGATGTGTGTATCCACATGTTCATTGCAGCATTGTTTACAATGGCCAAGATGTGGAGGCAGCCTAGGTGTCTGTCAATGGATGAATGGATAAGGAGGAGGTGGTACATATGTACAATGGAATATTGTTTGGCCATGGAAAGGAGTAGGTTCTTGCCATCTGCAGTGGCATGAATGGACCTGGAGGGTATTGTGCTGAGTGGAGTGTAAGACAGTGAAAGACAGATGCAATATGATTTCACTTATATGTGGAATCCAAAGAACAAAATAAACAAACAAAATGGAAAAAAACTCATAGATACAGAAACATTTTGATGGCTGCCAAATTGGAGGGACGTGGGAGGTGAGTGAGAAGAAAGAAAAGATTAAGAAGTACAAACTGGTTTTTACAAAGCAATAATGGGGATGTATGGTATAGCATAAGGAATATATAATAATATTGTAATATTATTGCAATGATATTGTAATAACTATGTATTTTGTCAGATCAGTACTAGATTTGTTGTGGTAATAGATGGGAGAAGGTTGACGGGCAGGGTGGAAAAGGTGAAGGGATTAAGAAGTACAAATTGGTAGTTACAAAATAATCATGGGGATGTAAAATAAAGCATAGGAAATATAATCAATGGTATTATAAATAACTATGTATAGTGCCAGGTGGGTACTAAAGTAATCGGGGATTACTTCTTAAATTATGTAAATGTACTATGCTGTACACCTGAAATTAATATAAAATAGTGTTGAATTTCAACTATAACTGAAAAATTTAAAAGAGGAGGTGAGGTGAAGGGAAATAAATGGTCGAAATTTCCAGGTACAAAACAAATAAGTCATGGGGATGTAATGTACAGAATGGGGAATATTGTCAATAATATTGTGATAGTGTGGTACGGTATGAGATGGTTGCTGGATTTATCATGGTGATCACTTCTTTAGGTATATAAATGCTGAATAACTATGTGTATACCTGAAACTAATACAATATTGTATGGTAGCTATTTTTTTTTAAAGATTTTATGTATTGGGGAATTGGGGGAGGGGCACAGCCAAGTTGTTGTCTTTCAATCTTAGTTGTGGAGGACACAGCTAGCTCAGCTGCAAGACGAGTCACCAACCAGCGCCGGTAGGCAGCTCGAGAGGTTGCACAGCTCAAGATGCCATGTTCAATTTTAGTTGCTGGTAGGTGTAGTCCACCATTCCATGTAGGAGTCGAACTTGTTGTTAGGAGCACATCCTCTCACCGGCTGAGCCATCCTGCAACCTGTTGGCAGCTCAGCGGCAGCTCAGCTCGGGCGCAGCTCACTGGCCCATGTGAGTCAAACCAGTGACCCTGTTGTTCAGAGCCCATGCTCTTAACCAACTGAGGCATTTGGCCAGCCCCTGTTAGCCATATTTTTAATAAAAAATTTTAAAAAGTAAAAAAACAAAACAAAACATTCATTAGTATGACATATGTCCAAAATTGAAGTGGGACCCAACAAACCCATTCAGATTAAAGTGTTGAAGTTGCAATTGTAAAATAATTGCGTAGTCTTACTGTCAGCTTATAGTTATAGCATGAGACTAATAGGATTCCTAGGAAAACATCCATCAGTAGTTAAGAGCCTTAATTTTCTCCGAATTTTATTTACCTTGTTCAATGAATAGGGTTTTCTTCTGAAGTTGTTATTCTGCCAAAAGTGTGGCCAAACAGCTGATTGAGAGGGCGTTTAGTGGGCACTTAATGAGAAGATGATGGATATCCTCTTCCAAGATGTAAGCAATGCTCCTAACATCCACATTCGTATCTGACTGTGCCAAAGATGTGACTCATCACAAGTATGATAAATAAACCACCGCATTATTTTTTATTCAATTTACTCCAGTTAAAGAAGCTACTTTGTTGTTAAGCAAAATTTGTAGGATTGATCAAATCCTAAAGTCTGTGTCGATTTTCTTTTAAGAGTTCCTCTATGATCACAAATTTATACATTCTGCTGTAAGATGTTTATAAACATAATAGTATCTCACCAGTGTTGAAATTGTAAGCATTCTGATGTCTCCAATTAATCTATTTTTAATAGGAAAGTGGTATATGCTGCATACCATTCTTATTTTAAGCGAATTACACAAAGTTTATTTTAAGCGAATTACACAAAGTTTTAAAAAAAACACCTTTCTCCCATAACAACTTGTGTTATGTGTTTATTAATGAACTTTATTTGTAGTGCTCAGAGAAGGCAAAAGACAAATATCTCCATTGGCAGGAGGCAACCAGAAAATGCTCTATTTTCAATTGTGCAATAAGTTATTTAATACCAGAATGAACTGTTAAACTTTTGCCAGAATGAAATCACTGATTATCAGTTACCTAAAACCTAAAATTGGATGGAAATATGCTCAAAATTAGTTTGAAAAATCAGAATAATTCAAGACGTTTTTAATGTACATTTTCAATAATTTTCCCACAAAGTTGTGATATATGCCTAGTTAGTCTATCGGGTTAATTTTACAGGTAAGGGCAAAAACCACAGTGAGATCAAGACCAAGAGGCTTTTCCAAAACCAAGTATCTACTTGGCATTAGAATCAGAAATTCTTCCTGCCCATCCCACAGATGTATTTACACAAGAAAACAGATGTTATCCAACACCTTGAATGAGTATCCAAGTCAGATACCCTTAGGTATTTGCTAGCTCTTCTTTCATACCTTCTGTTATTTGTCATTATTCTTTTACAATGTAAAACTGATCATGACATTCCTCTGTTCAAAATCCTCTAGCAACAACTCCTACCTCCCCAATTCCCTCGGATTAAAAGCCTGCTTTTATAATGCCCTGGCAGAATTCTGATTCTCTGTCACTCCATTTTTACACTCTGATCTCATCTCCCCCCCGCACCCCAGCCTTATTCTGCCTACGTTCTTGGTTCTTCACATTTCCTAGGCATTCTCATCTCAGAAACTTTGTAGTTCCCTCAGCCTGAAATTTCTCTTCCCAGATAACTTCCTCTCTCTCCCCCTTACCTTCTTCAAGTCTGTGGCTAAGATAACTCCTAAACACAGACACCTCCCCCTGTGTCTGCTCTGTTAGAGGTCCCTGTTTTGCTTCTCTTCATACTGATCTGCACACCCCACAAAGCGGAGTTCAACAAGCCCAAGAGAAACACTTACTTGAGACTGGCTTCCCTTTCTAGAGAGCCCTGCCATTTTCAAGGGATGCCCAGCAAATGTTATGGGTGAGGCTGCTTTACTCGAGTGTCAGCACCAGAAAGGGCTGCTCCAGTTATCTTATTTAGATTATAGCACATTATTACCCAGAGCTCCCCCTTTTCCTTTCCTATAGAATGTATCACCTTGTAACCTAGTGTATAATTTATTACTAATTGTGTTTGTGTGCTCCTATTAGGGGGAAAACTCCACCAGGCAGGGATTTTTGCCTACTCATTCACTGTGGTGGCACTGTATGCTAAACACTGCTGGGCACAAAGTATGTGTTCAATAATATTTGTTGGTTGAATGAATATGTGAATAAAGGGCACAAATCTATCTTCTGTCTTCTGATGAGCTGTGAAGATGATGAAAATTCATTTGGAGACGTTATGTTGTTTTCAGTTCATCTTTCTTGCCTACAGAGCCTATTCCAATGTTTTAAACCTCTCTTCTGAAATCTACCAAGTACTCTCAAAGTTAAAAAAAAAAGTATTCAAAGTATCATAGTTTAATCAAATTTAAACTCTTCACCATATCTCTGAGTCTATTTTCTGTTCTGTTTGTTCATTTATTCTGTTACTTACATTCCACATATAAGTGAGGTCATATGGCATTTGTCTTTCTCCAACTGACTTATTTCACTTAGCATAATATTCTCTAGGTCCATCCATGTTGTTGCAAACGGTAAGATTTCATTCTTTTATAATGGCTGAGTAATACTTCATTGTATAAATGTACCACAGTTTCTTTATCAAATCGTCTATTGATGGGCATTTCAGTTGTTTCCATGTCTTGGCCATTGTGAATAGCAATGCAATGAACATAGGGGTGCAAATATTTTTTCAAAGTAGCATCTTGGTTTTCTCTGGATGGAGACCTAACAGTGGAATTGCTGGGTCATAAGGTAGTTCCATTTCCAGTTTTTTGAGGAACCCCCATAGTGGCTGCACCAATCTGCAGTTCCAGCAACAATGCACCAGGGTTCCCTTTTCTCCACAACCTAACCAGCCCTTGTTTGTTGATTTATTGATGATATTGATGATAGCCATTCTGACTGGAGTGAGGCAGTATCTCATTGTGGTTTTTATTTGCATTTCTCTAATGATTAGTGACGTTGAGCATCTTATTATATGTCTGTTGATCATCTGTACGTCCCCTTTAGAGAAATGTCTCTTCATGTCTTCTGCCCATTTTTTGATTGGGTTGTTTGGGTTTTTTCGTGTTGAGTTGTATGAATTTTTAAATAAATTTTGGATATTAACCCCTTATCAGATGTATTATTGACAAAATATCCTCTCCCAGTCAGTAGGTTGTCTTTTTGTTTCATTGATGCTTTCCTTTGCTGTGAAAAACTTTTTAGTTTGATATAGTCCCATATGTTTATTTTTCTTTTGCTTCCCTTGCCTGAGGGGACATATCAGTAAAAACATTACTAAGAGTAATGCCTGTGAATTTCCTATATTTTCTTCTAGGAGTTTTATGGTTTCAGGTCTTACATTTAAGTTTTAATCCATTTTGAATTTATTCTTGTATATGGTGTAAAAAGCTGATGGTTGTTAGATGAGAGGGAGGAGAGGATAGGAAAGAAGATGAAGGAGTTAGAAAGTACAAATTAGTAGTCACAATGTAGTCACAGGAATATGAAATACGGTATGAGAAATATAATCAAGAATATTGTAAAGATTATGTAAGGTACCAGATGGGCACTGAACTTATCAGGGGGATCACTTCATAGACTATGCAGATGCCTGACCATGGCACTATACTTATGTATCTAGTGACTTTTTCATGTATTAAAGCAATCACTGAAAAATAAGCATTGGCAAATATCTCCCACACAGAACTTTTAATATAATAGTTTCATTAACAGAAATATTCACATTTTGTCATGACATTTTGAGTGCATGGAATAGAATTTTGGATCTTTAGGAACTTTAGAGATTATCTAAATTTAATCTCTTAATTTCACTAGTGAAATTGTTAGCCTCAAATAATTTAAGACAGACATGAACAGTGCACATGTGCATTAAAAATTAAATATTTTGATATTCAAAGAAGAGCTCCTATTGGCAGTGGAAGAAAACTGGAGAACATCAATGGAAGAGATGGAGGCAGTATGTCCAGGCATGACACAAGCAAAGGAACAAAGTTGGGAATGCTTCATTTGAAAAGGAAGAGTGAGTGCTCTGGTTTGATTGGCATGTCAGGGAGAAATGGGGCATGGATGAGAAGTAGGATCAGATTATGGCAGCCTTTCCATTGTAACTTTAAAAGTTTAGATTTTACTCCATAAGCAATGATGAGCCATTAATGTGTTTGTGGGAAGGTGATTAGAGTTGTGTTCAAGAATTGACCATTTTTGTCAGTAATTGGAAAGGTCAGGATGGTGAAAAAAAGAGTAGAAGCTTGAAGATCATTGGTGTTATAAAATGATTGATGTCATATATAGCTATATTAAGTCATTGGGACACATATTTTAGGGGTGGAAATATCCATTTGAACTCAAGTTATGATGGTAGAAAGGAGAATTCCTTTGTGGGTGGGTGTAAGGGAACATGAAAACTAAATGTATATTTCAACAATATTTCTAATGTTACTGTACCACCAAGAGACTCCAACTATAGGTTTTACAGTTAAATTGGAAACTTAAGATAAACCATAGTAATAAAGTAGAAATGAGTCTATTCAATATCTCTCTGTCACTTTTCTCATTTTAGAGCTAGATAGATATTCTTAGGTATTGAACACAGATCAAGTAACCAAAATTCCCTCTTCTGATTTTAATTGAACGAAGAACTCATCCGCTATGATGCAAACTAAATTTAGGAAGGAAGTCATAGAAAGCTAAGATGTTGTTGAAAGCTAGATATCAGTGGAAAAATTAAACAAAACAGATGTGATCTTCAATATGTGAAATATTTATAAACAAGTAATAAAATAATTTAGAAGAAAGAGAGAAATGGGAATAATTTTGAGCACCATTTTGTACCAGACGTGAGCATCTATAGAGCAAGCAAGGTAAACTAAGGACCAGCCATATTGTATGTGCAGAAGCTAATGATAAAGATATTTTATAGCACACAGAATTCATAGCATTTAAAATATTTAGTTGCTCCTGACAAAGAATATGTGATTAACTATATTCATAACTTATATATAAGAATGTAGAACATTTTACAAATAAGTTTTTATGTGTTTTATTAGCAAAATGTTTTTGCTCTGAATATGTGATCTAAAATAATCTGCATTTCAAACTTGTGATATTTATTGATCTTGGGTTAAGTTTTTTCCCATAAGAACACATCTCTAATGTAATTATGTAAATCAATGAGAAACATGATTTAATTAATTTTTTAAGACAAATGCCTTGCAAAATTATATTTTAAAAAGTGTATAATATCTTTAATCTTTAAATTATTTTCATAAAAGTAATTTACACTGGATTTAAGGTGGACATTTTCCTTAGTAAAACATGCAACCGACAAATCCACAAGACAGCATGTTTGGAGATGCTAGATGTGTTAAATTATACATTGTCACTTAGGGAATTGCTCAAGGAAACACTAATAGTAACAGTAAAAGCCCATAGGTATTATGGCAAGTACATTCATCATGTCAGAACAGTTGTCATTAATAAATCCTTATTGCCAACTATAAAGAGCTTTTAAAGCATTTTCCACTTGGATTACTGTATTGTCTTACAGATTTTAAAGATTCAGTTGTTGGCTTAGAAAATTGAAAATAAATTTCAAAACCCAAAGTGTGAAATTCTGTAATAACTATTTTGGTTTGACCAATCCCCTGCTATAAGAACATAAACATAATTAAGACACATATAGAAAATAGTTTATTTGAATACAGGAAATCGAATAGCATTGTTTGATAAAAGAAGGTATTTCAGAAAAATGTAACCCTTTTTTTTTCACCACCCTTCTCTCCTGCCTTACCTTCTAGTAACCACTAAACTGTTGTCTGTGTCTATGAGTTTTTGTTTCTGTTTGTTTGTCTTGTTTCTTCGTTGCTTTCAGTTTTATGTTCCACACATGAGTGAACCACATATGGTTCTCGACTTTTTTGTCTGACTTTTTTCATTAGCATAACAATCTCAAGATCCATCCTTGTTGCAAATGGCAGTATTTCATCTTTTCTTATTGCAGAGTAACACTTTTTCTCACCAAGAGTGTTCATCTGGCATCAAACCTGTAAAATCTTGTGACTTCTTGACTCACCACATTGACCTTTTATTATCATCTATATTGTCATTTAAACTTTCACACTTTATTCTACCCTTCCCAGAATGATTGGAATCACTCTGATTAAAGAAACACACTTTAAATTTGTTTAAACATGTAGCTTTTCAATCAGAATAAACATTTAATAAATCTATAAGATTAATTACAAATTATCTGTCATTTTTTGAAAATTATTAAAGTTAATAGTTAACATCTGTTGAATTCTTTCCATGTACCAGTAATGTGTTATGTTTTATGTAGATCATCTAATTCAATCTTCAAAATACACCTAATTATTAAATAATTCAGTATTCATATTATTAGTATTCCTTTAGAAAAGTGAGACAAAACTTAAGAAATTTATTAAGGAATCCTCAGTTATTTGTGACAGATAGAGATAGGACTTCAAACCTAGGAATTTAGATGCCAGTGTCTTACTATGACTTTATACTGAGTCCACATTTTCTAAATCAATATCCTAGTTTTCACATAAATAAGATTGTGAAAGGCTTTTCTTTATCTTTTAAATAGTCCACCTAGAAAATAAAGATTCTGGGTTTTATGAATGTAATTTCTTGTGCTTCATGTTGTCTTTATCAGGTCTTTGATTCCTTAAGAAAACTGAATCTTCTCTATTAAAAGAGCAAAGTTTTATTAACAACTGTGTAACTTTCTGTATTTGCCTTTGAAGTCTTTAATTGCCACTTTGATTAAATGGATATCATATGTGTGTGTGAATATATACATGTAATTCTTGCCCATATAGGACCTGAAATGGACTTTTTCCTCTTAATGAGAGATAACCCAATGTCCAGCTGTTACATGAAAAATAATGTTACTGTTCATTTGGCCCAATATCTCTGGATGACATCTATTTTTCTCTAGTTCTGCAATGGTTCCCTAATGATACTGTGCAACCTATATAGGCAAGTCATGTATATAACTTGCATCAATTCATACAAGATATGACAATTAAGTTCGTGAACTTGTTGCAGCAATGTTGTTAACCTTTTTTGATATTGGAGGGATTATTTATCATGAATTTGTACCAACTGAACAAACAGTTAACCAAGTTTACTATTTGGAAGTGCTGAAAAGGCTGTGTGAAAAAGTTAGATGGCCTAAACTTTTCTCCAACAATTTATGGCCTTTGCATCATGACAATGCATTAGCTCACAGGGTACTGTCTATGAGGGAGTTTTTAGCCAGTAAACAAATAATTGTATTGAAACACACACACACCCCTATTTACCTGATCTGGCCCCCAATGACTTCTTACTTTACCCTAAAATAAAGGAAATATTAACAGGAAGACATTTTGATGACATTCAAGACATCAAGGGTAATATGATGACAGCTTTGATGGCCATTCCAGAAAAAAACTTCTAAAATTGTTTTAAAGGGTGTACTAAGCACTGAAATTTGTGCATAGCTTCCCAAAGGGAGTATCTCAAAGGTGACCATAGTGATATTCAACAATGAGGTATGTATCACTTTTTCTAGGATGAGTTCACGAACTTAATTGTCCTACCTTGTATTGTCAAGACAAGAGAAGAATTAAAAAGAATGAAAAAATTCAAATATCATATGTTTTGCAAACAAGGAATAGATTATATTCCTAATTTTCGCAAATTGCTAGAAAGCCAGAGCTGGTATTTCTGACTTAATCCCTCTGCAACCAATTCATAATGTCTTTGTTCAGTATCTCTGCTTTTTCAGTTTTACCATGTTAGGGTGATTCAAATTATTATTCCTGGGATCCAGGGCCTATAGTGGGTCCACTTAGTCCTGAGAGTGAGGGCCAATCACCTCAACCATAACAGTGAAATGTACCTGCTTCATCTCCTGATGCCCACTGGGAGCAGTTCTAGTCTCCATTTTCCTTCAGGACCCCCTCTGGATGGGGCTGTGATAAAATAACTGCCACTTTCAACAGGTGACTGCACCTTGCTCATAGCCAGCTGTTATCTAATGTCCAGCTTCTTTATTTTCAAACTGAAACTCAGATCTCCATGAGGTCCTTATCTTTGGTATTGATTGAGGAAAGGCAGTGTTATGGCAGGAAAAGACATGCTGGGAATGTGAGCAGTGCCCTAAAGAACTTATCTAGTCTTTGTAGACATATTCAGGCAAGGACTCCTACTTTATGGCTAATTAGATCACATAGTACCTAATTCAAGATAAACAGCTCAGGTAAGTTGGTCAGTTGATATCCCAAGCATTCTCCAACCAAGCCACAGGCTATTTTTCAGACAGGAAATAATAAATTGCTAAAAGGCACAGGGCAAACCTCCAAAATCCTAGGGACCTTTTGCTATGACTAGACTATCAGAGTTTTTCACATGATCTATCCAGGAGGATGGGGGGAGGGTCTCCTCAAGAAGCTTTAAGCAGCATTGGCTCATGGACTCAAAAGAACAGTGGCAGAGCTGCTCAAACTGGGGTGAGGGTCAGTGGGTTACCCACTTCCTCTGAACTCTACTCAATTTTGGGTGACTTGGTAAGGGAACTGGAGGAAGACACCTATAGATAGTATATTTTTGTCCCAAAATCCAGGTAATACACCAGGCATTGTACCTTCCTCTTGGTGATTTAAGACACAAAATGCAATGACTTGTCCTTCAGTAGAGGAATGATTGTTCTTCACTAGAGAAAGGGGTTATTTGATATGTTCAGTGCCACTCAACCCCGCAAAATGTATTATATGTTTTCTCTGAATTTATTTCTAATTTATTTTATTTCCTTCTTTCTTTTTCAAATTAAAGTTTATTAGAGTGACAATTGTTAGAAAAGTTACATAGATTTAAGGTGTACAATTCTGCAACACATCATCTATATATCACATTGTATGTTCACCACCCAGAGTCAGTTCTCTTTCCTTCACCATATATTTAATCCCCTTTTCCCTCATCTACCACCCTTCTCCCACCTTACCCTCTTGAAACTCTAATTTATTTTCAATGTATCACATTCATTTACTACTTCCCACTCCTCAGATATCACCATAATGGCCTTCATATATTGGATGAGTGTGAAGTTTTGAGGGATGGTTGAAGTATTTAGGTAGAATGTTTTTCTATCCTTGAAGCAAGATATTACATTTGTACTGCTGGCCCTTTAAGATGTTTTTCTAATTTTCTGTGTATGGGAGGAAATAAAATATATTTGCTATTTTCATGCACACCAGGTACCAGGAACACTTTAATTTTCTTTAGGAAGAAGCTCCTACTAGGAACAGCAGTAGCATCAGAGTCATAACCTGATCAAGTTCAATAATCCTCCATCCTTCCCCAGGTACCACTAGTCTTTTTATTTAGCCAGAAGAGGAATCAGAAATGTAATAGGAAGCAACAAATCTCCATCTTCCAAGGCTGTAATGGTAACAGTAACCACTTCAGATCTCTCAGAGGTGTCTTATAGCGTTTGACTTATTGTTGTGATAGGAAAAGTGAAGCCCAGTGGCTTTTGTTTTTACTTCTTGCGTAACAGCCCTCACTGAAGTATCAGGAAATCAGAGTGGTGATTCTGCAAAGATGTGATATTGATTCAAAGCATGAACAAAACAAATATGGAAATTTCCAAAGAGTGGAATCTGGGCCACAGAGAACTGATTGTGAGATTATCTTACTTTTGAATTCCATTTATCATATGACTCTCCATAGGCCCTTTAAGACTGGTTGCAAGTTTTGGTCTGGATGTTCATGAACAGTGTTTAGTTGGAGCTAGTCCATGAAAATTATGGTTAGTTGCTGGGAGCCGACATCTGTCAAGGTCACATTACCCTGCTCAGCACTAGATGTTTGGAGTGCTGCCTTATGGTTGGTCATGTAATATCTCCTGCCTCTATGAACCCATGTGCCTTTCCTCCTATAGGAGACAATACACTCACTGCATTTGTGACGAGTTCCTGTGATACCCTGATGATAGTTGGTTGTGTAAGTCAATGATGGGGCAAGATTTCCTAAAGAGAAGGAAACTCCCTAAAAAAGGCTACAACCCGAAAGGACCCCTGAACTGAGATACTGGGGACTCAAACCCCTTGGAAACTGAGGCACAGACCTCTGACAACATAGGCCAAGAAGCCTGCCTGTGGCTTAAGGGCCCTGCTGTGAATAGTCTCCTTAAAGATTAAAAGTCTTCAGGCTATGAGAGTTCCGGTAGGAGGGGACTTGCTGATCTTGGGTATGTTAGTTAACAACTTCGTTTAAATTCTTTGACAGATACTGAAGCTTTGACTGAGAAACAGATGCTACTCTCTATTGTAAATATGTAGCCCTCCTAGGACAAAAGATGTTTAAGACTTCCTTTAGCTACTAAGTATTTTATTTACATAGGAATAGATTTTAGATGCTTTTACCCTAAACACAGCCACTCCTAGTCTTTTAGTATAGCACTGTGAGTCTAGCTGCTGGTATTTGGGATAATGGCTAGGTAGTCATGGTAACCACTCTTTAGGCAATATGTAGAGATAGGTGAATCCTTAACATAGAAGAGGCCAGTGTATCCTAGAACAATTACAGGGGAGGGAAGACTGAGTAAATCCTGGGAACTAGAAACCACCAAACTCATGTGATTGAGGTAATGGTCAAGAATCGCTATAAAAATAACATGCTCTGGCAATAAAGTGTGACACTTTCTCTCTTTAACTCCCCGGTGTCTCCACTGTCTCCCTTCTTTATTTTCCTCCCCCGGCAACACCATCTCCACCTGAGGGAAACCCTGGTCAGCGGAGGCTGGTCCCCCGCAGTTAGTTGTCCTTTGCCAATGCGTAATTAGTTAGGAAAGTACCCATAATTGTTCTGGGGAAGGTTAGGGAAAGGCCCACATTATATGAAATCAAGGCAAATCAATGGTGTGGATCAATGGGAGACTCGGTCTTATAATCAAACTCTTTTCTTATTCATTACTATCTTGATATTATATTTCCTCTGGAGGACATACACTCTTTTAAAAAAAATAGAACTTAATAATAAAATAATAGAACTTAAAAGAATATATAATTAGACAAAAAAAAAAAAAATCTGAAACTGTTACTATCCAGGAATGTAACTCATTTATAGCACTAAACATTTTTCTATCTATATTTGTATCTGGTAAAAATTGTGGAAATCCTTGACTTACAATGGATCAAGAAGAAATGAAAGAGATAAATAAACAAATGGCTGTTGTAAAATTTTCTTCCTTATTCTTCACACTTAAAAATTGTAACAAATATTAGCATGCTATTTCAGCTATAAATTTGTAAAAATGCAGACTCATTTATTTTAAAACTTTGAAATATTAACTAAACCTAAAGTATGTGGGAAAAATTCATGCATGTTAAAATTCTTCAAATACTGTGAATATGTATTCTTGAAATATTGTGATAATGTTTGAAATATTGATTGAATAAATACTTGAGAAATCTTGTCAGACATGATTGAGTCATTTCAGTTTTACAAATATTTTAAGTTGCTATCAGAAATTTACATTGGCTTTGTGGCTACATAATTTACCACATAAAACGTATCATTTGTCTACTCCATGAATAAAGGTCCTACTTGGACATGGAAACTTAGTTGCTTTTCTTTAGCCATAATCATCCCTGGTCTCTCTCTCTTTCTGTAGTTCTTAACCCAGATCTTAAAACAGTGTTCCTAAATACTACATGAACATTAGAATCATCTAGGGTTGTTTTAAACACTGATGTATAGTTTGGACCCCAGATCAATTACATCAGAATGTTTGGGGCACAACCCAGGCATGAATAGCCTGGATTGAGATCCATTGCTTTTAGGATAAATATGATAGGTTTTAGTTTTATCTATAATAAAACAAGAAACTATGTCAAGGCTTAAAAATATTAAAAAGGTATAAAATCAGTTCTTAACTACACTTAACCACATAATCCACTTTGTTCTCTGTCAAATCAAACCTGTTGACACAATTCTAAGGATAGTGTTTAAGGAAAGTTAGACCTCAAAACTATGAGGTAGAGCAGATCTCAAGACTATGACTTAAAGTAGAGCTCACAGAAACAGTGCAGTTATCTCAGGAGAATTATCTCTACCTACAAAGTCTGAGCTAGTTCCACACTTTTATTAATTGACAGCATGGGTGAAAGTGTCCTGGTCAGAAAATTTCAAACAGATCTTCACCTTGAGGCTCAGTTTGACCCCTTGCAGGCTGTGCTGTTGGTTTTATAGCTTCTCAGCCATTCATAGTGAGGAGTAATTTAAATACCCAGGTGGCTGTTTGGGATAAATATCTGAGACCCAATGTTTTCTATAATGGAAAGTTTATTTTTCTTCAATACAGAAATATGTATTTCTACAATATATAGTAGAGCATAGAGAAAACTACTGGTTTATGATAACACATTAAGGTCAATTCATTAACCTGCAATGCTTACAGCTGATCTGACAATACTTTGTAAAATACTAATGAAGTTCTGAATTTTTATAAAAGAAAAAAATCGATAAATTGGGCATTATAAAAATTCAGAACTTCTGCACTGCAAAGGACCTCATTAAGACAATGAAAAAACAAGCAATAGATTGGAAGACAATATTTGCAAAACACCTACTCAGTAGAGGACTTGTATTCAGAATTTACAAAATCCTCTTAGAACTCAATAATAAGACAAACAACTCAATTAAAAAAGGACAAAAGATATGAACAAATTCTTTGCCAAGAAGATATATATGAATGATTAATAAGTGCAAAAAGATGCTCAATACCATAAGTCATTAGGGAAATGCAAATTGAAACCACAATGATATATCATTTCATACCCAATAAAATGACTGTAATAAATAAGACAGACAATAAGATCTGTTGTGGAAGATGTGGGAAAACAGCAACCTTGTCACAGTCAGGGTGGGAATATAAAATAATCCAGTCATTTTATTTATTATTTTTTTAAATTAATTTATTTATTTATAATTAGTTTCAGGTGCACAACACACTACAAAAGTTATACTTTTTACTCCTCAAAGTGACAACCCCCCATATCATGTATCTCTATTACACTTCCTCTGATTCCCACAGTATAATCCACATCCTGTGACTATCTATATATACACTTACAGTTGGTATACAATATTATACAACATCAGCTTCAGGTGTACAGTGCAGAGATCAAGCCTCTACTCCATCTATGAAATGGTCTCCCTAACAAGACATGTGACCATCTGACACCCCACAAAATATTTACAACATTATTAATTATATTCCCTGAACTGTCTTTCATATCCCTGTGGCAATATTGTAGTTACCTATTTATGCTGTCTAATCCCTTCCCCTTCTCCATCATCCCCACCCCCCTCCCAACTAGCAACCCTCAGTTTTTCCTCTGTATCTATGAGACTGTTTCTGTTTACTTTGCTCATTCATTCAGTTCTTCAGATTCCACATATAAGTGATTCCATCATATGGTATTTGTCTTTCTCTGACTGACTTATTTCACTTAACATAATAGTCTCTAGGTCCATCCATATCATTGCAAATGGTACGGTTTCATTCTTCTTTATAGAGGGTAATACTCCATTGTATAAATGTACCACAGTTTCTTAATCCAGTTATCTACCGATGGGCATTTTGCTTGTTTCCAAGTCTTAGCTATTGTAAATAGTGCTGCAATGAACATAGGGGTGCATATATTTTTTTGAAATAGTGTTTTGGGTTTTTCAGGATAAATACATAGGAGTGGAATTGCTGGGTCAAAAGGTAGTTCCATTTCCAGTTCTTTGAGATACCTCCATACTGACTTCCATAGTGGCTGCACCAATCTGCAATCCCACCAACAGTGCACCAGGGTTCCCTTTTCTCCACAGCTCCACCAGCACTTGTTGTTTGTTGATTTATTGATGATAGCCATTCTGATTGGAGTGAGGTGGTATCTCATTGTAGTTTTTGTTTGCATTTCCCTAATGACCAGTGAGGTTGAACATTTTTTCATATGCCTGTTGGATATCTGTATGTCCTCTTTAGAGAAATGTCTCCTCATTTCCTCTGCCCATTTTTTAATTGGGTTGTTTGTTTTTTTTGGTGTTGAGTTGCATGAGTGTTTTATAAATTTTGGATATTAACCCCTTATCAGATATATCGTTGGCAAATATATTCTCCCATTCAGTAAGCTTCCTTTTTGTTTTATTGATGGTTTCCTTTGTTGTAAAAATACTTAAGTCTGATATAATCCCATATGTTCATTTTTTCTTTTACTTCCCTTGCCCACAGGGATGTATCAGTAAAAATATTGCTTAGGGTAATGTCTGCAAATGTACTCCCTATATTTTCTTTAGGAGTTTTATGGTTTCAGATCTTACATTTAAGTCTTTAATCCATTTTGAATTTGTTCTTGTATATGGCAAAAGGAGGTGATCCAGTTTCATTTTTTTGCATGTGTCAGTCCAATTTTCCCAGCACAATTTATTGAATAGACTCTTTACTCCAATGTAAATTCTTGCTTCCCTTGTCATAGATTAACTGTCTGTAAATGCCTGGATTTATTTCTGGGCTCTCTGTTCTGTTCCACTGATCTATGTGCCTGTTTTTATGCCAATAACATACTGTTTTGATTGCTGTAGCCTTGTAGTATGTTTTGATATCAGGTAGCATGATCCCCCCGACTTTGTTCTTATTTCTCAGGATTGCCGAGGTATTCGGGGTCTTTTTTTGTTTTGTTTTCTGAGGGCAGTGTCACTGGCCCTCACATGTGGGACCAAACCTATTCGGGTTCTTTTATGGTTCCATATAAATTTTAGGATTATATTTTCTATTTCTGTGAAAACTGCCCTTGGTAGTTTGATAGGAATTGCATTGAATCTATATATTGCTTTAGGCAGTATGGACATTTTAACTATATTAATTCTTCCTATCCATGAGCATGGGGGGTGTTTCCATTTATTTGTATCTTCTTTGATTTCTTTCTTCAGTGTCTTATAATTTTCTGAGTACAGATCTTTTACTTCTTTGGTTAAGTTTATTCCTAGGTATTTTATAGTTCTTGATGCAATTGTAAATAGGACAGTTTTCCCAATTTCTCTTTCTGTTAGTTTATTATTGGTATATGCAAATGCCACTGATTTCTGAACATTGATTTTTGTATCTTGCTACCTTACTGAATTCGTCTACCAGCTCCAATAGTTTTTTGATGGAGTCTTTGGGGTTCTCTGTATACAGTATCATGTCATCTGCATAGAATGACAATTTTACTTCTTCCTTGCCAATTCGGATGCCTTTTTTTTTCTTGTCTGATTGCTGTGGCTAGAACTTTCAGAACTATGTTGAATAATAGAGGAGAAAGCAGACAGCCTTGTCTTGTTCCTGATCTTAAGTGGAATGTGTTTAGCTTTTCCCTATTGAGTATGATGTTAGCTGTAGGTTTGTCATATATGGCCTTTATTATGTTGAGATATGATCCTTGTATTCCCGCATTGCTAAGGGTTTTTAACATACATGGCTGTTGGATTTTGTCAAATGCTTTTTTTGCATCTATTGATATTACCATGTGATTTTTATTCTTCATTTTGTTGTTGTGGTGTAGCGCATAAATTGATTTATGGATGTTGAACAAGCCTTGCATACTAGGGATGAAACCCATTTGATCATGATGTAAGATCTTCTTAATATATTGCTGAATTCTGTTTGCTAATATTTTATTGAGAATTTTTGCATCTATATTCATCAGGGATATTGGCCTGTAGTTTTTCTTTTTTGTGCTGTCTTTATCTGGTTTTGGAATCAGGGTGATAGTGGCTTCATAAAAAGAGTTTGGAAGCCTTCCCTCCTTCGGGATTTTTTGGAATAGTTTGAGAAGAATAGGTGATAGTTCTTTTTTGAATGTTTGATAAAATTCACTTGTGAAGCTATGTGGTCCAGGGCTTTTGTTTGTTGGGAACTTGTCAATTACTGATTCAATTTCCTTGGTAGTAATCAGACTATTTAGATTTTCTGTTTCTTCTCGAGTTAGCTTTGGAAGGTTGTGTGCTCCTAGAAAATTAACCATTTCTTCCAGATTGTCAAATATGTTGACATATAGCTGCTCATAGTAATTTCTTAGAATTTTTTGTATTTCTGTGATGTCTGTAATCATTTCACCTGTTTTGTTCCTGATTTTACTAATTTGAGTCCTCTCTCTTTTTTTTTTTTTTTTTTTTTGATGAGCCTGGGTAGAGGTTTGTCAATATTTTTTTTATCTTCTCAAAAAACCAGCTCTTGGTTTCATTGATCTTTTATATTGTTTTTGTGTTCTCTATATTGTTTATTTCTGCTCTGGTCTTTAGTATCTCCTTTCTTGTACTCCCCTTGGGCTTCTTTTGCTATTCTTTTTCCAGTTCCCTGAGGTGTAAGGATAACCTGTTGATTTGAGATTTTTCTTCCTTCTTTAGGTAGGCCTGCACTGCTATGAACTTCCCTCTTAGGACTGCTTTTTCTGCATCCCAGAGATTTTGGGTCGTGGTGTTTTCATTTTCGTTTGTCTCGAGATATCTTTTGATTTCCTCCTTGATCTCATTTGTGATCCACTTGCTATTTAGTAGCATGTTATGTAACCTCCATTTATTTGACAGCTCTCTGGGGTTCTTCTTATAACTGATTTCTAGTTTCATAGCATTGTGGTCAGAGAAGACACTTGAAATTATTTCAATCTTCTTAAATTTTTTGAGACTTGTTTTGTGGCCTAACATGTGTCTATCTTAGAAAATGTTCCATGTGCACTTGAACAGAATGTATATTCTGTAGCTTTGAGGTGAAATGCTCTGAAAATGTCTAATAAATCCAGCTGGTCTAATGTGTCATTTAAGGTCATTGTTTCCACATTGATTTTCTGTCTGGAGAATCTGTCAATTGGTGACAGCAGGGTGTTGAAGTCCTCTACTATGATAGTGTTACTGTTGATCTCTGAATGCAGCCATTTTAGAAAACAGCTTATCAGTTTCTCAAAAATTAAGCATAAAACTATCATGTGACCCGACAATTTCACTCTTAGGTGTCAAAAAAGAGAAATAAAACTTAAATCTACACGAAGACCTTCATGTTATAATCTTTATAGCAGCATTATTCATAATTGCAAAAAAAATGGAAAGGGAAAGCCTTTTTTCTTTTGAATACTTCAACTGATGAATGGATAGATAAGATGTGGTATACCCATGAGATGGAATACTATCCAGTAATAAAAAGTAACAAACTATTGATACATGCTAAATCATGAATGAACATTAAAACATTACACTAAATGAAAGAAGTCATACACAAGCACCACATGTTCACAAAAGGCAAATTTATAAAGAGGAACTACATTAGTGGCTGGGATTTGGTCGTGGGAATGAAGATTAAATGTAAATGGTCATGAGGAATCTTATCAAAGGTATAAAAATGTTCTAAAACTTATTTATGGTTGTCGTTGTATCAGAAAGTAAAGCAAAATACAAAAATTATTGAGTGTTACACTTTCAACGTGATTTTTCTTGTATGAAAAACAGCTTTAAAAATATATGTTTTTAAACAAAAAGAGATAGAATGCCTGGGTTCAAAGTTTTATACCTGAATTTACTAACATGTATTTTTGGGAAAATTAGTTAACAGCACTGAACCTCATTGTCTCATGTGTAATATAGTGAAATCTGTATCTGTATCTATATCTTAAGATTAGGTCAGGTTGACAAAAGAATAATATGCTATGGACCTAGAATAGAGTAAAGATTTGCTTAGTAGTAATTATTATCTGTCATACTATGGAATTATTTTCCATTCTACTCTCCATTCAAAATTCTTGTTTTCTCTAAAATTCTGATTAAACTTAAATAATTGATAGGTCATGCACTCTCAGGGAGTTGTTTGCTGGTTGTTTTAACTTGGAGAGTTGAAGAGAATGAACAATATCAAAGGCCTTGGAATATATGTGGCATGTATTAGTGCTCCTGGTGGTGAGCCGATGGTTTCTCACATGCCATACTCAGGAAGGGGAGAGGGGAGTGGGAGCCACCAGAGCTGGCCAGGGAGCACACCTGAGCTTAGATGACATTTCATAAGTTCCTCTTAAACTTTCTAACCTGGTACACTGCTCAGCACATAGGAGTAATTATGTAGACAAATATGTGAGCAATTTAAATCAAATACAGATGTTAATTTAATGAAAAATTCAATGAAGATGATAGCTCCCTTTAAAACTGTGAAGAGATGATTACAAAAGCCACAAAAGAATGAACTTGAATGTATAGTTACAAAATTGGTTTTATAAATGTTTTATATTTTAAATCAGAAGAAAAAATTAGTTGAAATCTAGAGTTGAATTTTCCATATCTGTTCCAGTGGAAACAAGTTCTTAAAACTCCATTTCGGAATATTTATATGAATATATTAATATATTTTCCTCAGGTTTTTCCTAAATAGATTTATTTTATTTTTTCTTTAGCCTTTTAACCTCTAAGTTTTGGGAAGCTTTCACAAATACCAGTGGCAGTGTTCATTAAATGAACATTTCCCCTGTTACCTAATTGTTTATTTTGAATCTCCAATTTTCTTTAGTGGCCTTCAGTGGATTGCTTTGCCTATATTATAGGCTTCTACTTTGGATATATATTTAATAATGTGCTAAATGGCACATTATTTTCCTAAGCCATCAAATCTATGAGCATTCCTCAGGGTCACACTTGTTTTTCCTACCTTCTGCTATCTCTTTTCTAATATGCTACCATAAAATATAAACTGCAAAATAATTTAGTCCCTGCAATGATTCAAAAATTATTTCAAATCCCACATTTAGGACTCTTCCAACACTCTCCTTCACCACACACATAACCAGTCAAATATATCAAAGGTGGCTTCTTAGATCTTTTTCTGATTGGAGATAATGTTTGTTGAAAATAGTGTGTGCAAGACATTGCACTAGGCACATTGACTGAATACATTGTTGCATTGTCCTCACAACCATCTTAGGATGTAGGAACATTACGGACTTCATTTTATGGACAAGGAAACAGGTTCAGAGAGACTGAACACAATGTATCTATAAAGTCTTTCCTGAAACATGGCTATCTTATCCCTGGTCATCCTACTTTGAGGACCACACTTTCCACATGAAATAACTCACTTGACTGCAGTTAAAAATATTCTTCACTCAGTTATCAGCCTCTGCTTCTTCAGAGTAATGATCTTGTCCTCTGTGGCTAGACACAAAAGTGAAAATGCCAGAAAGAGTGAGGTTCAGAAACCTCTAAAATGCTAAATTGAGCTATTCCATTAGAGTGTGCATTACAGCAGTGGGCTTGATTGGTGGTCAGGTGATGAGATCCAGGAAGATGATACAAGCATGAGTATCATTTACCTTCCATTGGGGAGAAAACTGGGCAGAGTACAAACTTCAAAGTACAAGATGGAAAACAGACTCCTACAAGTAGGTACAAGACTAATTTTTCTCTCCAGTCTTTCTAACATGAGAAGAAAAGTGTTCAGTGTGTCCTGCTCTCCAGAGTAAGGGCTGATTTTCAGTGTTTGCAGAAAAGGTGTCACTGAGCAGATACTGGAGTTCTCACAGATTGCTCCAATTTTCCATACTGGTAGGCTCCGATTGTCAAATTTCCAATAATTTTTATGCTCTGATCTAAAAGATCTCCAATTTAATTCCAAGAAAGAATATTCAAAAAAAAATTGTAGTTTCAAAGACTCTAAATACTTATTATTACTCAATTTCAATATGAAAACAATTTTGAGTTATCTCTTAATTGGTTTGAGTTATTTATAAATAGACGAATCAGTTGGAGTCAGTAGCCAAATAAACAAACAAAATCAGGTGTGTGTGTGTGTGTGTGTGTGTGGAGGGAATTTACTTTGAACTCTCCTAACAGTTTTGAACCAACTTTAAACACTTTAATACAGTATGAATTAAGCATGAACCTAAAATTTTTTGACAAATCAGAATTTTATGGGTTCTTTGAATTTCATTACTGATTTATTCCATCAGAATCCTAACTATATTATTCCACCACTCCAATTCGTAACGCAAATTATTATTATATTAATTTCTAAAAAATGTGTCCTTTATTTAGGACATCTGAGGTACCAGATACTGTGCGAGGAGCAAATAACACTTTTGTCCCTTGAATCATTAATTTTGATTTCTTATAGATTACAGAACCAAAACCCAAACTTAATGTCATAAATTTTTGTTACTCAGTCTTAATGTTCTTATAGTTTATACAAACCTCTATGTTTTCTAGCTGTTCTGATCTAACATCTACTTTTCAAACACACTTGAACCTTCTTTCCTTTGATCTTACAACTTGATGAACCAGCTATGGCATCCTTTAGTTTTTGAACTCATCAAAGTTGTTCTTGATATAAAGAACATTTGTTGTATGTTTATGTGCCTGCCATTGATACCTTCTTTTGGGAGCATATCCTTAATTCCTTTTGGGGAAGCACTACCTGCTATTCTCTTAATCTTTCTTGCCATAGTAAATGGTTCATGGCTCAATAAGAGCCAATCAGAACTAATCCAGGTTCTAGGCTGGTTAGAACGGTGTTCTGTTTTTCTCTTCACTTGATCCTAGACAAATACGGTTAGAGTTACTCTCAATGAGGAAAAGGTATATTTGAGGAAATGGAGCAGAGAAATGGAGAAAAATATATTCTGATGATGACAGTCTCTGTACCTTGACCAAAGACTTTCTATTATAAGAGCCAATAATTTTATCTTATAATTTCCCCCTCAAAATCCAATACACATTGTATTTTCTGTCACTTTTTTCCATTTGCCTCTGCCACTAGCAAGTCATTCTGTCCTGTACTTCTATAGAAAAAAGAGTTTAGAGGAGTACTTAGAAGAACATGGGGCTTAAATCATTCCATACATTGTGCCCTTTCTAATTTTGTGTCTCCCCATTATTCAAAAATTTAATTGGGAAATTTAGAATATGCTGGTTTCATGGTATGAATTTATATATATATATATATATATATATATATATATATATATATATATATATTCTATTTTATATATAAATATATTCTATTTTATAATAAGTAAATCCAAACAATACAGATATTTTCTGCATAAAAATACGTCAGCAGTATTAAGAGATTTTCTCTTAACTCTACATCAAAGTTGAAGTCCAGTTAATTCTAAGACTAGAAGTACAATGAAAGCACATTTGTAAATGGATTGTATAACCTGGTGTGTGTAAAGCGTTAAGAATGTTTCAGAGGGGCCGGCCGAGTGGCGCATTGGTTAAGCGCTGGTTTTGGGATACCAGCGGCCCCGGTTCGGATCCCACATGAGGGCCAGTGACACTGCCCTCTACAGCTAACAACAGCTCCACCTGGAGCTGGGCTGTGCGAGCCCCTGTGATGGTGTGGGCTGCAGCCCCTGCTGCAGTGGGCTGCCATAGGCTACAGTGAGTGGCCCGCAGCCAGCGTGAGCGGCTGGCAGCCAAGCGTGAGCTGCCAATAGCCGCGGTGAGCGACATCCAGAGGCCAGCGACCAATCTGCCTCATCCGGGAATAGCGCAATGATGACACCAACAGTGAAGCAACATCCTCCGCAACTAAACTGAAGAACAAAAAGACAGCAACTTGTCTGTTCCCCTTCCCCGATTCCCCAACGCTGTTCCCCTCCGCCAATTCCCCAATAAAATCTTTAAAAAAAAAAAAAAAAAAAGAATGTTTCAGAGCACTCAGAATATTCCCTGACCTCAGTTCAATGCTGGAGATAACTTTTACATTCTATCCACAGCTCCTCCTGTGATGTCACAGTCTATCTGCTGGACCACCAAAAGAATGCCAGGGGAAGGAATAGTTCCTCGTAACTATGTTTGCCCACTGTGCATCAAAATGGACAGTGTCGGGGCCGGCTGAGTGGCGCCGTAGTTAAGTGCTGGCTTGCGAATCTAGTGGTCCAGGTTCGGGTTCCACATGTGAGGGCCAGTGACACTGCCCTCAAAAAAAACAAAAAAAATGGACAGTGTCAAGGAGTCATCTACCAACAGATCACCTTCCATACTTCCATACAAGGAGTAGAGATTGATTTGTGGTGATAGAGTATTTTTCCACTAAAAAGAATGATTGTACTTCATGAATTTGAAAGATAGACGTTTTTCCTTCTTATAAAACATTTAGTTGTAAAAGCACAGATATACCATTACAAAGCAAGATTGTAATGATTTTTAAACTTTTCAATTTTGCATGTGTTAAAACATAGAGATTTACTTGATTATTGTAGTAAATTTTCCTAAGACGGTTATTTTTATATTGGACTAAAGTTGGCAAGGAAAAATTTGCCTGATAAGAAACAACTTAATTTCATATGTAATCATTCTTGTGTGCATGATATATGTATGTATGTGTTTATGCTTATAAATAATTGAGCTCAGTATAGAAATACTATGTTTAAGATTTTCCTGACATACAAACTCATTAAGTTTGTCACTACAGGTGAGACAGAAGGCTTTCCATGGAAGCATGAGTGCTTTTTCTGACTACTGGTCTCTGAACAAGGAAACCTCACTGAGCATGGAGAACCGAGGACCATCATCATTAGGATCTTGCAAGTTTTGGATCCTGAACGCAGACTTCATGAAGATACTTTTAAATTAACACCTCTGTCTCATTTTATACCTCCTGTAATCTCTTTTTCTGAATTTAATATTAATTTACAGAATCAACATTTTGAAGTAGTTTTCATTTCACAATTTAAAAAACACTCCTCACACATGTTACTACATCTGTGATAGACAAGGTTTTTGAAATATTACCATCTTCATTAAAATTTATTAAGTTTCAGGAAATAATATTTTAATCAAGCCTCAGATTGTCATCAGAATTATTAAGGCAAACTCTCTTCTGAACTAGGTTTCAGACAATTTTTGGTTTAAACTACTTTACTGTGTTTTCTTTGTAACCCTATACAGCTTAATTAGAGTGGGTTTGGCTAAACATCTGGATAAATATCACATTTTCCCAAATGGGCCTATATGGGCTAAAAAGGAGACTGTTACTAGTATATTCCACAATAACTAAGTCATTTGTGGCTTTCAACAACACCCAGGGGGCAGCATGCCTGTCATTTGTGGTTTTCCTACAGCTTGGCTAGCAGATATTCAGATATCACACTTAAATACTTTCTACTAGCTCCTCATGGGAGCAATTTTTCCTGAGATGAATAGATGAAAGGAGAAAGAAGTGGGAAAAAAGAATGGTTAATAACTTTGCTTCTTTTTAAATTTTATATATACTATTTATACTATTTATTGTATTGTGTTCCTGTTTTCTATTAAGTTCTATTGAGGATTTCATAATATTAAGAAAGCCATTGGCTTATGGATTAGTTCTCAACTGTTGTCACGTTCTCATCTCCCAGAATAGAATCAGCCTCAGAGAGAAAGAAAGAGACCTAAGGGAACTCAGGACCACTTCCTCTTAGTAGCTGTCCCAGAAAATACTGGGTAGAAATTAGAGAGCATGAATCAGACAGTCCTTGTTGGAATCCTGGCTCTTTCAGTTACTGGCTGAATGTCCTTAAGCTATAGACTTGAACTTCTCTGAACCTCCTCAGTCTCCTGCACTGTGAAATGGCAACAGTAATACATACTTCAGAAAACAGAAGAAATGATGGGACAATATATATAAAACACCTCGCATACAGTGACTTCTATAAAAGTAAATTATTATTTTCTTCTCTCTGATGAAGGAGATAACAAGAGCACTGCTGGCTATTTGGAGAAAAAAAATCTTATCAGTTCAAGACTTCCAAATTTAACAGTAATAAAGCCATTTTTATAGATTAACTACTTTCAAATTTTATGAATGCATGAATTAACCAGTATTTGTTGAGCTCTTGTCCAGCATCAATCTCATATCCTAGATGCTTTAGCTTTCATTAGAAGAATGAAAAGATCTAGTTCCCACTTGCTCTGTTTATGATATAATTTGAACAATGGAAATAGCATGAAAATTGAATACAATTATACACAAAAGACATACAATGAATTGTAATGATATTGTTATATAGAAGTAATATTCATAGGCATGAAGATTCTGTCACTAGACTTTCATATTATTTTAGAGAAGAGTGTGAACATGTATGGGTTGCCTTCCTGAGCTTTACTCTATCTATGCTAGGTGCTGAATACCCACTATCCCCTGTTAATTTTGTGATAGCCCATTTGCATTCGGTGTTATTATATACATTTCAAGATAAAAAGTATTTCAAGTTTAAAAATCCAAGTTTTGGGGCTGGCCACATGGTGCGGTGGTTAAGCGCTGGCTTGGGAAGCCAGCAGCCCCGGTTTGGGTCCCACATATGAGAGCCAGTGACACTGCCCTTAAAAAAAAAAATTCAAGTTTTGAAGATCAAACGGTTTACAAAAAGTCACATGCTTAACCAGGGATCAATCTGATATTCTCAATCAAGTTACCCTTTCTTCAAAGTCCTTAGTCACCCAACCTCCACATGAAAATTGCAAGCTTCCTGAGCGCCAGTACCTTTGGAGCCCTTGCCTTGTTACCACTACTTCAGAATTCACATATCATGGGTGGTTGTGCAGGGTTGTGCAGCCCTGAGATACTGAATAGATTGTGGGCAGAGAAGGGCTGCATGGAGTAGGACTGCTGTTTTAAAACAGAGGTCCATACCTACCTGAGCTGTGAGGTAGAACAAAGAGCTGGTTTTTTTCATGCATCCAATATTACAAGTGGCTCAACTTCCAGGGCCAACACCCCAAAGCCCGCTTAATCTAAATATGGATACATTATAGTACTAACTGTGACATTTCAGACACTGATAATCCCTCTTCTTTCTTGCCTCCTTTTAATATTTTTATTAAAACAAGAGGTATTCCTTTATATCTGTGTGTTCATCTCTTGCTTCTTTAAAGGTTTCTCTGTGCGGTGTTTGAAGATCCTAATTCTTCAAGCTGTCTGTCCAGATATATGGTCTTTCTTCTTCCATTTTTTCTTAATTAATTCATGCAGAGCACAGCTTATGTCTCTATTTAAATATCACTGAGGAAAATTCTCCCTGATCCCCTGTACTAGATCTGCTGTATGCTTCTATACTTTTGTATTCTTTTCTTCCAAAGGACTTGTGAGATTTTGAAATTATGTTTTTGTACAAATATTTGATTGGAGTATTTACTACACCTACTATAAGCTCCTTGACCATAAGATCATTTTTTGCTCAACATTGCTCACCTTTTGACTCTGGTTGTCTTCTGCTAATGGAGACCCAGCACCTAGTGAGAAAGCTGTCAGCAGGTAGAAAGCTTTCTCTTTCGGCAGCAGTAGGTGAGTGACTGTGGGCTCCTGAAAAAGCACAGGTGGTTCCTTCTAGCAGGTGCTTGAGTTCCAAATGTAGCTGAGTTAGTGGAAGCAATGGGTGACTTGGGATGACTGAAGGTTCTGCAATAGTTTTGCAGTTCTAGCAGTGACAGTTGTTGTGAGTGTGTCTACTTAAGGGTAATATTGACGGGTGTTGGGGGAGGCAGCTTCTGAAGCAGCTGAGGTGGGTACTGCAGCTCAGTCAGGCTCTTGCTGTTGTGGAGGCTTTAACATCATCTGTAGTACCTAGTCCTTGGGAAATGGTGCCTTCCTCCTTTTGTTTTTCCATTGTTTCAAAAAATAAGTAAGATTATTCCCATATTCTATCTCTATTCAAAAATACTCTAGTGAATTCTTGTTTCCTAACTGGACATCGGTTCGTCCTGTTTTCCCTACCTCTTAATTTTGCTCCAGAACTCAGTAATTCATCCTCTTTTATCTATATTCTCATCCTCTCTGATCTCATTCAGGCTCATAGATTTTATATATATATTCATATCTGTGCCAACAACTCCCCAGTTTAAATCTCCGCACTCATATATCCAATTGCCCACTGGGCATCTCCACTTGGACATCTAACAGACATTGCAAATTTGCTATTTCCAAAAATAAACTTCTGAACTTCTCTCTCACACTTGCTTCCCTCCCATAAACTTTCTGATTTAAGTTGATGGAAAGCCTACCCTTTCATAACTTTAGAGTCCTTTCAAATGTCTTCCTGTTATTCATATTCTATATCAACTCCATTAGGATAATTTATTTTTTCTATTTTCAAAACATTTCAGAACTTGCTCACTTCCCACCACAACCTTTGTTATCACTATGGTCCAAACCAACATCATCTTTCACCTGATTGACAGCAACAGTCTGCCAGATGGCCCACCATTCCATCATTGTTCCCAGTACTGAAACAGAGTACTACTTTCAATATATTACTGAGGGGTCTATAACTCCTCCTCTGCTCTGAATCTGCCAGTGGCTCTCTTCCACTCAAAATAAAATCTAAATTCCTTGCACTAGATAACAAAATCTGCTTCCTCTCATTAGTGTGCCTCTGACCCCAACTCCTATAAGCCTCCTGTTTTACTATATCAGCTATACCAACCTTCTTGCTGTTTTTTTGGAGGTACCATGCCTACCCCCACTTCAGGGAATTTGTTGTAGTAATTCCTTCTGACTAGAACTCTCTTCCCCACCATATTTGCAAAGCTCATCCATTTAACTGCTAAGTATTCAACATTATCCTCTCTATCAGGCCTCTTCTAATGCCTCCCAATATTGCAGACTCTAGTCACCTTCTGACTTTTTCCTCAGCAAGACGTATATTTATAACACACTATATTTTTGCAATTTATTATTTATTTATTGCCTAAACCACAAGAATATATGTTTAATAAGGGCAGGATTTGTTTTTGACTATTTTATTTTACATATGTATCTTTACAAGTATTAAACACATTGTAGATATCAATGACTATTTGTTAAATGGTGGAATGAATTCCTTTCCTTACATAGCTATTGTCTCCTGAATTGAGGGGAATTCTTTCAGAATGAATATTGGCTGAAATTTAGAAGTAAAGCAGGTAACATTTTTCTCTCTGTGTTCTTATGTATTTCTCTCTCTCTTTCTCTCTCTCTCTCTCTCTCTCTCTCTCTCTCTCTCTCTCTCTCATCCACACAAATACATAAACACACACAGACACATGTTCTGGCACACATACTGAAGAGGTGAAACTTGGTAATCATGATCTGAAGTATAAAAGCTTTATCTTGCAAGCAGGAGTGGAAAAAAATCAAGTGAATTTGATTACTTTTGACGAAGCAAGGAGTAGAATAAGGTTCTAAGCAGCCACTTAAATCATTGTGCACAGTATGCTTTCATTATTATTCACCTTTCCTCAATTCTTCTCATACACAAAGAAGGAAATTAAGATAATATCAAAACAATCACCCTACAAGAGAATGTTTTTATTTTTGGATATGCTTTCAACTGCTAATGAATGAGACTGCTAATTTGCCTCAGAGTAGATTGTCATTCTGTATCCTGGAAACCTCTCTTAAAATATATTTTCAGAGCTTATATTATATCATGTACTCAGGTGAATAATAGGAACAAATTTCACCGTACATCTTAGCATTTTTCCTTTATACTCCTTCAGCATACTTTTCCTGCCCCACCAAAGAGCTAGCACAGATTTGGAATTTCCAAAGGGCGTAATTATTATGGAGGCAACTGCATTCTCATCACAGTCCTTAATTAACAAGGATGTTCTATACATGATAAAGGTGTTAAATTATATGTGTCTATATATATGAAAATGTTTTTACTAAAATCCTTTTGAAAGCAATTAATGCACCAGATAACTATAAACATTTTCAGACAAATGCTTCCTGTTTTGTGGCTACAAATTTGGATTTCAAAGTTGGGGATATGGATGGAAATCAAGAATCCTAGTAGTTAACATAAAGACCACTTACACAGTAAGCAACTTATATTGTCTTATTTTCTGTTGTCCTAACCTTCCTTCGGTACACATTGTCAAACTCCCTCGAATCCAGCAGTAGCCTAGGTTAGAAGCTATCAAATGTAATCTGGTGTTGAACTGTTTTAATTGTTTCAAAGTGATTTAATAAACAAAAGCCTAAATGGAATGTTTTCACTATTTTGTTGGACTGTTAGGCTGTGTGGACTGGAGGGCAGAAACCAGAGGCTTTGGAGCTACAAAACAATTGATGCATTCTCATTATTTGGAAAGGGAAATAGAGATTTATATAAAATATCCCTGCCACTGTCTCTTTCTCTGCTTCTCTCTCTCTACCCCTCTCTCAAATGTAAAAGCATATGAGTCAGTAATAGGATAAATACAAGGGCAGGTTTGCCTATACTCAGCAGATGCAGGCAACATGGCACAGGTGGTGTGGTTTGCCATGGATGGCTGTACCAGGAGACTGTCCCCATGCCAGCATCTAAGGACACTTAGAGCTCAGTATCAGGAAATCTAGACTGGCTGCTCTCTGAAGTCAGGAAAACAGGTTTCCAACTATTGATCTTTGTTTTTCTGTTTATTTTCATAGAAGTTCCTCTTGTTGATATATAATTGCTTGTAGCATTCAGCAAATATTCTCTACCAGCAAGTCTCAACACATGGTATAGCTAGCTGGTCCTTAATGAATGAAAGGCAACTGAAAGAGAAAGTAGGCTAATGTTATTCAAAGGAGGGAAAATGTTTCTTCTTTCCCTGAACCAGAGGAAGGACTGATAAAGACTGCTTGACCAAACTTCAGTCAGTCTCCTCTGAGCCATTTTCTGGGCTAAGCTCTGACCTTTGGACTTCCATGTTAGTCTTTGCATTGTCCAAGAACTTTGCTAAACAGGTTTAGTCAGAATCCTCTAGTCTCTATATTTGATCATCCTCTCCTGACTTCAGCAAGAACTGCTGAGTCAGTTTAGCAAGAATTCCCACTCCTGAGGTTTCCTTTTAGTAATTGTCCATCCACAGTCCTCCACCTTAACCAGCAACTTGACTGCAAATCGCCACTTGTTCATGCTGTATTTGGAGGTGAGCTCAATCTTTTCTCTCACCTGCTGCAAAACCCCAGTGCAGTGGTCTTTCTTTTTTTCTTTTTTTTTTTTTTGAATGTTTAAATTAAAATAAATTTATTACAGTAAAAGACACATTGCCATTAATCCCCCTCAAAATACCCATCTTGCTTTGAATACACTTATCCCATCGTACTTGCCACTTTATGAAGCAGTTCTGGAAGTCCTCTTTCATGAGTGTCTTTAGTTGCACTGTCCTGGCTGCCTCGATGTTCTGATCAATTCAAAATGTTTACCTTGCATGGTCATTTTGACTTTGGGGAAGAGCCAGAAGTTGCATGGTGCCAGGTCCAGTGAATAAGATGGATTGAGGACACACTATAATTTTTTTAACTTAATTTTCTTTTCTTTTTTATTAGTTTCAGGTGTACGAAACAATGTGATAGTTAGACATTTACACCCCTCACAAAGTGATAACCCCCCGCCCCCAATCTATTGCCCCTCTGACATCATATATAGCTGCTAGAATTCCATTAACTCTATTCTTTATGCTGCACTCCATATTCTGTGACTATATACATATTAAATTATAGTTGACATACAATATTATTCAGCTTTAGCTTCAGGTGTACAGCACAGTGGTCAGGCATGCAGTGGTCTCTTTAATGAAGTTTTCTTTGTCATCTTTAACAAGTGTCAGAATTATTTTTTTTTCTCTCACAGTATATCGTAAAACACAGGGCCTAGGTTGAAACAATAACTTTCCTGATGGAAAGACTCACCATATTCAAAGGATAAAACGAAAATCAATTTCAATCTGTTTAGACCCTTAATTTGCCTTTTATCTGGTAATTAATAGTAATATTCAGGTAATCTGTTAAATTAATATAATAGTGTATATAATCATGAGTTTTAAAGTCAGACATCCTTGGTTATTATCCTAGCCATGTCACTTTTTATTCTGTGATCTTTAAGAGATTACCTGACCTTTCTAAGATTTAATACTTCATTTGTTAAATGAGCATAATGATAATATATTTCTGATAGGCTTGCTCTGAGGATTAAACGAGATAATACATATAAAATGCATAATATGGTGCCTAGGGCATAGTAGGCACCCACTAGATAGTAGCTATTTTTATTTTGAATATTAGTAATAATTAAATACTTTCCATGTTTTTTGAGTTGTTCTATTTGTTATATAAAACATTCCCAGGGATCTCTTTAATGGGCATGTGCTAGTTAATACCATATTTTGAAATGAGTGATTTCATGGGAAGGTGTGTTTGATATGTGAGTTATATGGGCACGCATATTTTTTTCAAAATAAGTCATCTCATAATGCTCTCTAAATACATCATAGTCAAAATTTATTTCCTTTCCAATCATGACAGCCTCCATCTGGAGCCCAGATATTTTGATATTTTATAGGTAATCAGAAAAATTCTGTAATTTCTTGTAGATAAGAATATTAAGATGGGGAAAAATCTGTTTTGTTTTGATTTCTAGAAGAAAGAGTATCATAGAAGTGTATAGTCAACTTAATAAGATATTCTTATTAATAAGGTGAACCATATGAAATCACCACTGAATGGCAAAAATAATCAAATATCAGCAATTTCACACTTCAAACTAAATATCAAATGTATTTATATGGTTAATATTAATTATATTTCTACTTTTGTGAATTCTGAGTCTAGTAGGATATTTGCTTAAGCCCTGAATTTGTCCATGCCATGCCCAAACGACCACGGGTTAACTCCAATGCGTATGGTGAGGTGCTGTGTGAGTGGAATTTTTGGGTGTAAACGACAGAAGCCACTTTGGCTAACTAAACAGAAAAAGGGTTTCTTGGAAGAACACATCATGAAATAGGAAGGAAGTGTGGAAAACCAGGCCTGCACAGGTAGGCTAAGACCCTAACACTTGTCAACTTAGCACACTGTAGTTTGGGACTCTCTGCCATCTCTGACATTAGCTGATATGCTACTCCACCATATCCCCCAGAAATTATCTCAGCTGGACCCTGCACTTTTTTTTCCCTCATTTTCTAAATGTTTGAAATTCTGGGAGGGAGTGTCTGATTAGCTGACAACACATCCTTTCACTTTGCCTTCCATTAGACAGCTTCCCCTCTCTGTCTTCTGTAATGGGAGACAGAGCCCTGCTTCCCACCTATCTTATTATTTCTGCAAAAATAGGAAGTCTGTTTGTATGCTGGGCGCATGTACATAGTTCTTTTGCTAGACCTCTCCCTCTGGATTTATTCCTGTATAACACTGTTAGAATAGTAGTAGATAGCTACAGGCTAAAGAGGTTTTGAATTTTCTATTGTTTTTTGTTTGTTTACATATTCATGTATGTTCCTATTTCAAAATATATATATGCATCTGTGTAAATCTAAAAATAAAGTATGAATTAAAAATGATAAGCTAAAACATAGTTTCTGACACTCAAAAAGATGGTAGTTCAGAATTGCCCATATTTATTTGATTTTTCTTGTATTATCAGTGTCAATTGTTGTAACACAGAGAGTGACATGAAAATAATATGAAGAACAATTTTTTGTTGATTTATTGTGCAAAATTTACTTGAGTGCTTCCAGAGATGTTACTCACACATAGGGGAAGTCACACATTTCTATCCTCATGTAGAACGTATGGGAGATGATCAGTTTAACAAAAGAGAAGCAAAAATTAATTTTCAGCTAATGTACTTGTGTGAATTTAATAAAAATTGAAAAGTAAATAAACCTGTTTGCTGATGAGTTTGTTTTCTATTGAGGTTAGAGAAAAAGTTTGCACTGTTGTAGGTGAATAATTTTTCACACAAAAATGAATTCATCTTTTTGCAAGGTGAAGAATTTACTACAGATTAACTTTTAACCTATGTGCTATAGAAGTTAAAATTTTATTAAGAGATAATAAAACCATACTTAATCACGATTATTGCACAGTGGGAATGAAACTGACTGAATCCTACCATCCCCTATTTCCCATGATATTTTTCACTCTTTAAAAGGCTTCTAGAATCTCAAAGGCAGTGTGTTCTTTACATGAGCACTTCCTAGCACATTGTATTCCCCAGTCACAATTATCTCTCCCTCTACTCATTTAAAAGAAGCCTGAAAAAACTTAGCCCAGAGCACACATTAAAAAACATGACTTACTCTTTCTGCTGAACTAATACATTGAAATCACTTTTAAGTTTTTATTCTAAATTTACCTGTTTGTAAATGCTTTCTTTCTTATTGTAAAAAATTGGAGGGTTTTTGTTTGTTTGTTTTTATCCCTTTGGGGGGAGGAGAGGACTCTGGCAGTAAACGAGCTTTTGGTGTTAAGGGTAAAACAAGTTTTTAAATATCAAATTTAGAAAGTAATTGAACATTAACTGAAACAAAGTTGTAATACAACAGTTGAACATATTAAATACACAGGTTGTCATTTAAGGTTCAGTTCAAACCATGGGTTTATTCATTTAAACAATCAAATAACTCATACATGAATAAATTCAATATAATACTGATGAAGTATTTTTCCTATAATTTGGATTATTTTTACTGAATTGATACCCGAATTGGTATTCATTTGAAGATGACTGGTGGATAGCGTAGGAGTGTTGTTTCTTCACTATGAAACAGAAAAGGGGGGAAGGGCCTTTACTGAACAATAAGTTCTGATCTTGGTACAATTAGCATGATGTTCAACCATGTTTGGCCATTTGTTTTGCTATTTAATATTTAAATATATAAATTAGATACTTGGCATCCTATGTCTATGAGGAAGAAAGAACATTTTTTTAGAAAAATCGAAAGCTAAAGTTCTAGGATTTTTATTTAATTACCCCCCGTTCTTTCTATTGGGAACACCATATTACAAAACCAGACACATTGCCATGCAAGAAAAACATCACCAGAGACAATTATTTCGGATTAATTTAATCCCATGAATAACAACTTTTTCCCCAAAAAACATGAGTGTAGCAATTCATGGCATTCATCGAATAATAGAAAACTTGGTTGAAAGGGGATTATTGGTTTGGTTCCATGTCCAGTGACTAAGTTATCTATATTGTTTTTGCCCAAAGAATAGAAGAGCATCAAAAAATACAAAAATATCAAAGTTCAGAATAAAAATGACTATGTGTATGTCTATTTTTGCACTTGGGGCAAATTTGATATGAAGAGAGAGAGAAATATATATACTCATATATTTTAGATGATTACTTTAGAGTTAGAGAAATTTGGAGCAATGTTGATCCTCACTAAGGCACCAAAATAGGCTACATCACTTGAGTATTCAGCATTAGGTGCACTAAAATAACAAAGAGAAGAAACAAAGAAACAAAAGTAACATGGGCTCCTAGAGAAAGCAAGGAAACAAATGGTATAAGACATCTATCTTTTCTCTTCCACTTCCTCCTTGATTCTTAATTTCTCATTTCTGTACCCAAGGTGCTTCACTATGGAATTGAAGTGAATTGTAAAAAGCATGATGTCAGCTGATATGTAACCTTGATCTTGACCCTACACTTCTGTACTCTTGACTTCAGTGGCTTATACAAAAGGAAAAGCCAAAGGGTTCACACCTGGTCTTACAGCATCATATGAACAAGCATGAGGTGACCCTTGCTATGATTGGAAAAGTCCTTTTACTGTTCCTCCCTCGTGATTATGTCACTCAAGGCATGAGATGCAGGCATTTCTTGTATGTTTTTTCATTTGTTTAAGATCATCTTGGGCTGGACAAGTGGCTCAGTTTCTTAAGAGCGCAAGCTCTGAACAACAGGATCGCCACATGGGCCAGCGAGCTGTACCCGAGATGAGCTGCCACTGAGTTGCCAGCAGGTGACAGAACGGCTCAGCTGGTGAGAACACCTGTTCCTCACAACAAGGTTGCCAGTTTGACTCCCGCATAGGATGGTGGGCTATGCCCACCCGCAACTAAGATTGAACACGGCACCTTGAGCTGAGCTGCTTTGAGCTACCGACAGGAGGCCAGATAGTGACTAGAGTTGGAGCTGAGCTAGCTGCACCCTCCACAACTAAGATTGAAGGACAACTTGGCTGCTCCCCTTCCCAATTCCCCAATAAAATCTTAAAAAAAAAAAAAAGATCCTCTCATATAGGCAAGACTTAGTCATTAATGACTCAGCTATCATATATTGATTAGGGAGACAAACTTTAACGAATCTTGAAAATAGACTTCTATTTCTAGCCAATCCTTACTGACAATACAAAACAGTCATTTGCTTAAAATAGTGCATTCTATCAAAAACTTATTCAGGCTGACTTGAGTTTTTTTCAAGATGAGATCATTATAAAAATAACCTGAAGAAGAAGAGCTTCCTAAAATAATATGTATTTATAATCTATATTTCTCCCAGATAGACCGTTCCAGGAGTAAAAATAATGGACTAAAAAGAGTAAGAAGGGGCCGGCCAAGTGGCGCAGTGGTTAGGCGCTGGTTTGGGGAGCCAGCGGCCCTGGTTCGGGTCCCACATATGAGGGCCAGTGACACTGCCCTCAAAAAAATAAAAATAAAGCCATGGATGTTAATAAAGTGTTTACAAAAATGTAATAAAACAGTATTTCTGTTTTTGCCACTACCTATAAAATTTCAGGAGCTTCAGTTTCCCTCAGATTTCTACAAAAACTAGAATCTGTCCCCTATGGGGATAGCCAAAAAACAGTCCATTCAGCTGATATGCAGAGGGCACAATTTCCTCTTGAGTAATCTTTTTGGATACCCCAGGGAATCCTTTATTTCTCTTGTCTCCTACCCCAGCTGCTGTGAGGACATGTCTTTCATCTCCTAATACTCTGATGTTCCAACCCTGATATGTAGTTGTTTTCTTTCTCTCCATTCTGCACAGAGGTTGGATTGGTTTGCTTCTTTGTCTAATGTTACCACAGAGATCAGTAAATCTAAATGACAGTACTATACTGTGCTACGTAGGCTACTAGGCACTGTTCTTTTCTGCTCTGTTTTACAGAGATTTTAAGGAACAAGCTCTTGTTTTATTTATATCCCTATACTCAGGTCTCTGCAATAAGTCTTTAAGGATAGAAAAGAAGTACATAACATCTTATCTATACCCCAAATTTCCAGTTTTTCTTGAACCTTAAAGCAAGTTTATGTGCCTTGACTCTCTTTTTCCAAAGTATTTGTTTTTTCTAGGAGGTTCATTATTAGTTCTGTATGTGAACAGATCCTGGTAGACATTTTTTTTAATTTTATTTTTTCAATTACAGTTGATAGTCAGTGTTATTTTATATTAGCTTCAGGTGTACAGCGAAGTGGTTAGACATTTACATAATTTACAAAGCGATCCTCTCAATTAGTCTAGTAAACATCTGGCACCATACATAGGTATTACAATATTATTGACTATATTCTCTATGTTGTACTTTACATTCCCTTGATTATTTTGTAACTGCCAATTTGTACTTCTTAATCCCTTCATCTTTCTCACCCATCCCCCCCAAATCCCCTTCAACCTAGCAACTATCAGTTTGTTCTCTGTTTCTATGAGTCTGTTTCTGTTTTGTTTATTTGTTTATTTTGGTTTCTAGATTCCACCTATAAGTGAGATCATATAGTATTTGTCTTTCTCTGATTTATTTCACTTAGCATATATAATACCTTCTACATCCATCCATGTTGTTGCAAATGCTAAAATTTCTTTTTTATGATAGAGTAATATTTCATTGTATATATGTACTGCCTCTTCTTTATCCAATCATCTACAGATGGGCACGTGGGTTACTTCCATGTCTTGACTACTGTAAATAGTGCTACAGCAAACATAAGGGGTGAATGTGTCTTTTCAAATCTGTGCTTTGGATTTCTTTGGGTAAATGCCCAGAAGTGGAGCTGCTGGATCATCAGGTAGTTCTATTTTTAATTTTTTGAGGACTTTCCATACAGTTTTCTATAGTGTCTGCACCAATCTGCAATCCCACCAGCAGTGCATGAGGGTTATTTTTTCTCCCCTTCCTCACCAACACTTGTTGATTTATTGACGATGGCCATCCTGACAGATGTGAGGTGATATCTCATTGTGGCTTTATTTGCATTTCTCTGATGATTATTCACATTGAGCATCTTTTCATATTATCTATTGGCCATCTGTATATCCTCTTCGGAGAAATGTCTATTCAGGTCCTTTGCCCATTAATTGGATTGTCTGGGGGTTTTTGGTGTTGAATTGTATGAATTCTTTATAAATTTTGGATATTAACCTCTTATTGGATGTATCATTGGCAAATATCTTCTCCCATTCAGTAGACTGTCTTTTTTGTTGTTGTTGATCGTTTCCTTTACTGTGCAAAAACTTTTTAGTTTGATGTAGTCCCATTTGTTTATTTTTTTCTTTTGTTTCTCTTGCCCAAATAAATTATCAGAAAAAATATTACTAAAAACAATGTCACAGAATTTACTGAAGATATTTTTTTCCAGGATTTTATGATTTGGGGTTTTACATTCAAGAATTTAGTCCATTTTGAGTATATTTTTGTATATGGGGTAAGAAGGTGGTCCAATTTCATGTTTTGCATGTATATGTCCAGATTTCCAAACACCATTTATTGAACACACTGCCTTTACTGCAATGTATATTCTTGTTTTTATGTCATAGATTAAATGGTCATATAGTTGTGGATTTATTTCTTGGCTCTCTATTCTGTTCCATTGATCTATGAGTCTGTTTTTATGCCAGTATTGTGCTGCTTTGATTACTACAGCCTTGTAGTATAATTTGATATCAGGTGGCATGATACCTCTGACTTTCTTCTTTCTCAACATTACCATGGATATTCAGGGTCTTTTATGATTCAATATACCTTTTAAGATTATTTGTTCTAGTTTTGTGAAAAATGGTATTTTGATAGGGATTGCATTGAATCTATACATTTCTTTGGGAAGTAAGGACATTTTAACAATGATAATTCTTTCTATACATGACCATGATAAATGCTTCCATTTATTTCCATATTCTTCAATTTCTTTCTTTAGTGCCATAATTTTCTGCATGCAGGTCTTTTATCTCCTTGGTTAAATTTATTCCTGGGTATTTTATTTTATTTTTTTAAACTTATTTATTTACATATTTTTTAAATTAGCTTCAGATGTACAACAAAATGCAATAGTTATACTTTTTACCCCTCAAAGTGACAACCCCCTTCCCCCAATTCCACCCCCCACTCTTCCTCCCCATATCATACTATCTATTACAATTCCTTTGACTCCCTTCCACCATATAATCCACATTCCGTGACTATCTATATATTCAATTAAAGTTGGCATGCAATATTATACAGCATCAATTTCAGGTATGCAGTGCAGTGATCAAGCCTCTACTCCATCCATGAAGTGATCTCCCTAACAAAACATGTGACCATCTGACACCCCACAAAATTTTAACAACATTATATTCCCCAAACTGTCTTTCATATCCCTGAGACAATACTGTAGTTACCTACTTATGCTGTCTAATCCTTTCCCCTTCTCCCTCATCCCCACCCCCCTCCCAACTAGCTACCCTGTTTTTCCTCTATATCTATGAGACTGTTTCTGTTTATTTTGCTCATTCATTCAGCTTTTCAAATTCCACACATAAGTGAGGTCATATGGTATTTGTCTTTCTCCGACTGCTTATTTCACTTAACATAATAGTCTCTAGGTCCATCCGTATCGTTGCAAACGGTACAATTTCATTCTTCTTTATAGCGGAGTAATACTCCATTGTATAAATGTACCACAGTTTCTTAAGCCAGTCCTCTACCGATGGGCATTTCGGTTGTTTCCAAGTCTTGGCTATTGTAAATAGCGCTACAATAAACATAGGGGTGCATATATTTTTTTCGAATTAGCGTCTTGGATTCCTCTGGGTAGATTCCCAAGAGTGGAATTGCTGGGTCATACGGCAGTTCCATGTCCAGTGTTTTGAGATACCTCCATACTGATTTCCATAATGGCTGCACCAATTTGCAGTCCCACCAACAGTGCACCAGGGTTCCCTTTTCTCCACACCCTCGCCAGCACTTGTTGTTCGCTGATTTGTTGCTGATAGACATTCTGACTGGAGTGAGGTGGTATCTCACTGTGGATTTTATTTCCATTTCTCTGATGATTAGTGAGGTTGAACACTTTTTCATATGCCTGTTGGATATCTGTATGTCCTCTTTAGAGAAATGACTCCTCATATCCTCTGCCCATTTTTTAATTGGGTTATTTGTTTTTTGGGTGTTGAATTGCATGAGTGTTTTATAAATTTTGGCTATCAACCTCTTATCAGATATATCGTTGGCAAATATCTTCTCCCAGTCAGTAGGCTGCCTTTTTGTTTTATTGATGATTTCCTTTGCTGTGAAAAAACTTTTAAGTTTGATGTAATCCCATATGTTCATTTTTTCTTTTATTTCCCTTGCTCGAGGGGATATATCAGTAAAAATATTACTCATGGTAATGTCTGCAAACTGACTCCCTATATTTTCTTCTAGGAGTTTTAGAGTTTCAGGTCTTACATTTAAGTCTTTAATCCATTTTGAGTTTATTCTCGTACATGGTATAAGTAGGTGGTCTATTTTCAGTTTTTTGCATGTATCAGTCCAATTTCCCCAGCACCATTTATTAAATAAACTATCTTTACTCCAGTGTAAATTCCTGCTTCCATTGTCATAGATTAAATGACCGTATATAGATGGGATTACCCCTGGACTCCCTATTCTATTCCATTGGTCTATGTGTCTGCTTTTAGGCCAGTACCATACTATTTTGATTACTGTAGCCTTGTAGTATGTTTTGATGTCAGGTAGTGTGATGCCTACCACTTTGTTCTTATTTCTCAACATTGCTGTAGCTATTCGGGGTCTTTTGTGGCTCCATAAAATTTTAGGATTCTATGTTCTATTTCTGAGAGAAATGTCCTTGGTAGTTTGATTTGAATTGCATTGAATATATATATATATATATATATATATATATATATATATATATATATATATATATATATTGCTTTAGGTAGTATTGACATTTTAACTATATTAATTCTTCCTATCCATGAGCATGGTATGTATTTCCATTTATTTGTATCTTCTTTGATTTCTCTCTTCAGTGTCTCATAATTTTCTGCATACAGGTCTTTTACTTCTTTAGTTACATTGATTGCTAGATATTTTATTGTTTTTGAAGCAATTGTAAAAGGGATTGATTTCCTGATTTCTTCTTCTGATGATAGTTTATTATTGGTGTATAGAAATGACACTGATTTCTGAATATTAATTTTGTATCCTGCTATCTTACCAAATTCGTGTATCAGTTCTAGAAGTTTTTTGGTGGAGTCTTTGGGATTCTCTCTATATAGTATCATGTTGTCTACATATAATGACAATTTTACTTCCTCTTTTCCAATTTGGATACCTTTTATTTCATTTTCTTGTCTGATTGCTGTGTCTAGAACTTCCAGAACTATGTTAAATAGAAGTGGTGAAAGCGGGCCGCCTTGTCTTGTTACTGATCTTAAGGGGAAAGCTTTCATCCTTTCCCCATTGAGTATGATGTTTGCTGTGGGCTTATCATATATGGCCTTTATTATGTTGAGATATGATCGCACTGTTCCCCCTTTGTTAAGAGTCTTTATCATAAATAGCTGCTGGATTTTGTCAAATGACTTTTCTGCATCTATTGATATGATCATTAGGTTTTTATATTTCATTTTGTTAATGTGATATATTATGTTAATTGAGTTGCAGATATTGAACCAGCCTTGCATACCAGGAATGAATCCCACTCGATCGTGGTGTATGATCTTTTTAATGAGATGCTGAATTCGGTTGGCTAGTATTTTGCTGAGAATTTTTGCATCTATGTTCATTAGGGATATTGGCCTGTAGTTTTCCTTTTTGGTAATATCTTTGTCTGACTTCGGAATCAGGGTGATAGTGGCTTCATAGAAAGAGTTTGGGAGCCTTCCCTCCGTCTGTATTTTTTGGAATAGTTTGAGGAGAACAGGTACTAGTTCTTTTTTGAATGTTTTGTAAAATTCACCTGTGTAGCCATCTGGTCCAGGGCTTCTGTTGGTTGGAAGATTGTTGATTACTGATTCAATTTCTTTGGCAGTAATCAGTCTGTTCAGAGTTTCTGTTTCTTTTTGGTTCAGACTTGGTATATTGTATGCTTCTAGAAATTTATCCATTTCTTCCAGATTGTCGAATTTGTTAGCATATGGTTGCTCATAGTATTTTTTAAAATTTTCTGTATTTCTGTGGTGTCTTTTGTTACTTCTCCTTTTTCATTTCTGATTTTATTAATTTGGGTCCTCTCTTTCTTTTTCTTGGTTGGTCGTGATAAGGGTTTATCGATTTTGTTTATCCTTTCAAAAAACCAACTCTTGGTTTCATTGATCTTTTGTATTGTTTTTTTTGTTGTTCTCTATTTCATTTATTTCTGCTCTGGTCTTTATTATTTCCTTCCTTATGCTCCCTTTAGGCTTGTTTTGCTATTCTTTTTCGAGTTCCCTTAGGTGTAAAGAGAGTCTGTTGATTTGAGATTTTTCTTCCTTCTTTAGGTCGGCCTGCACTGCTATGAACTTCCCTCTTAGGACTGGTATCACTGCATCCCAGAGATTTTGGGTCATGGTGATTTCATTTTCATTTGTCTCAAGGTACCTTTTGATTTCCTCCTTGATCTCATTTTTGACTCACTCACTATTTAGTAGCATGTTATTTAGCCTCCATGTATTTGTAAGCTTTCCAGATTTCTTCTTATAATTGATTTCTAGTTTCATAGCATTGTGGTCAGAGAAGACACTTGATATGATTTCAATCTTCTTAAATTTGTTGAGACTTGTTTTGTGGCCTAACATGTGGTCTATCTTGGAGAATGCTCCATGTGCACTTGAGAAGAATGTATATTCTGTAGCTTCGGGATGAAATGCTCTAAAGATATCAATTAAATCCAGCTGGTCTAAAGTGTCATTTAAGACCACTATATCCATGTTGATTTTCCGTCTGGAGGATCTGTCCACTGCTGACAACGGGATGTTGAAGTCCCCTACTATGATAGTGTTGCTGTTGATCTCTGCCTTTATGACTGTCAGAATCTGTTTTATATATTTAGCAGCTCCTATATTGGGTGCATAGATGTTTACCAGGGTTATGTCCTCTTGTTGAATTGATCCCTTTATTATTATGTGGTGCCCTTCCTTGTCTTTTATTGTAGTCTTCATTTTAAAGTCTATTTTGTCTGAAATAAGTATTGCTACTCCAGCTTTTTTCTCATTTCCATTTGCATGAAATATCTTATTCCATCCCTTTACTTTCAGTCTGTGTGTGTCTTTTGATCTGAGATGAGTCTTTTGTAGACAGCACATGCATGGGTCCTGTTTTATTTTCCACTCAGCCCCTCGGAGTCTTTTGATTGGGGCATTTAGCCCATTCACATTTGAAGTCTTTACTGATAGGTGTACATTTATTGCCATTTTGTTATTTGTATTTCTTGTCTCTCTGGGTTAGCTTGTTTTCCCCTTTCTTCTGTTTGAAAAAGCTCTTTTAACATTTCCTGCAATGCTGGCTTGGTAGTAATGAACTCCTTAAGGTTATTCTTTTCTGAGACGCTGTTTATCTCTCCATGAGTTTTAAGTGATAGCCATGCTGGGTAGAGCAATCTTGGTTGTAGACCTTTATTTTGTGTCACTTTGAATATCTCCTGCCATCCCCTTTTGGCCTGCAGAGTTTCTGAAGAAATGTTAGCTGTTAGTCTTATAGAAGTTCCTTTGTATGTAACCTGCTGACTTTCTCTTGCAGCTTTTAGGATCTGTCTCTGTCTTTAACCTTTGCCATTTTAACTATGATGTGTCTTGGTGTGGGCCTGTTTGGATTCAGCCTGTTTGAAACTCTCTGTACATCCTGGGCTTGTATGTCGATTTCCTTCACCATGGAAGGGAAGTTTTCAGTCATTATTTCTTTAAATACATTCTCAATGCCTTGCTTCTTCTCTTCTCCTTCTGGTATTCCTATGACACTAGGGTTGTTTTGTTTCATGTTGTCCCAGAGGTCTCTTAAAATATTTTCATTTTTTTTTAATTCTTTTTTCTTTTTGTTCTTCCAGCTGGGTGAGTTCTGCTATTTTGTTTTCTAATTCGCTGATCCGCTCCTCTGCTTCATCTACTCTATTGGTGATTCCTTTGAGTGTGTTCTTCATTTCTGTTATTGTATTCTTTAGTTCTAACAGGTTTTTTTTTATGGTTTCCCTATCCTTCTTTATGTCCACGCTAAGTTCCCTAAACATTCTTATCATCAGTGTTCTAAACTCTGTCTCTGAAAGTTTGGATACCTCTGTTTCATTTAGTTCCATTTCTAGAGTTTTCTTCTGATCTTTTACTTGGGACATGTTTCTTAGTTTTTTTATTCTGGCTGTCGTTCTGTGAATGCTTCGATGTATTAGATAGATCACCTAGAAAGAAGAGAAAAGAAAAAAGAAAAAAAAAAGAAAGAGGTTGGGGGGGGCTCTCCGTCCTCTTTAATCTGCAGACCACTTTCTCAGGGTTGCAGTGAGCTTTCCACAATTAGCTGCTGTGTGCTCTGGAATCATGTGCACTCCCCCCCCCCAAAAAAAAAATCTTTACAGGTTGTTGCAGGTTGTCTGCTACTGAGCCTGTGAACAGACTGATGCAGCTGGAGAGCACCCGCCCTGCGTTTCCCTGGCGATGCAGCACAAGCAGGGCCGAGGGTGGGGATCCAAGGTGGCTAGCGCACTCCTGAGTCTCAGTTAGCCGCCTGATGGAGCCGGAGGGCACCCGCCCTGCGTTTCTTTGGAAAGACAGCACAAGCAAGGCGGAGGGTGGGGACCCAAGATGACTCTCGCTCATCTCAGTGAGCAGTCTGATGGATCCGGAGGGCACTCGCCAAGCGTTTCCCTGGCAAAGCAACACAATCAGGGCGGAGGGTGGGAATCCAAGACCGCATGTGCCCGCAGGTATGCACTTACGGGCGCACTCCAACGCCAAGTTCACCAGACCAATGGCATCCCTGTATCTGACCCTCTGTGGATGGCCCAACCCTGAAAAAATGGCTGCCTCCTGTACATCGCTCGTGTGCAAGCTCCGCACCAGTGGAACAATCGTCCCAAAACCTCCAGCTTCTGCACCAAAGGTGCTCAGTTCAGTCCCTGCCCACAGGCTCCTGGGCCCGGCTCATGCAGGTACTCCCTCTGACAGGAACCAGGTGAGTGCTCGCTGGCGAGCGAACCCGAGCGCTGGCCCCACTGGTTCTCCAGCTGCCCCCAGCCTTACCCAGCCGAGCAAAGAGATTCCTCACTAATTTCTACTGCCCGCTGTCATGGAACTCCTCTTCCTGGCAAAGCAACTCTGGGCTAATGAGCTTGGTGTGGGGCTGGAGGGTCTCTCCCCCAACCAGAAAAACCTCCCCACACGGCTGGGGCGTCCCTCACGGGGCTCGCCCTCTCTCGTCTGCGCCCCTCCTACCAGACTTGACGTGGCCTCCTCTTTAGGTCCTTTGTTTAGAGGTTCTGTTCATCTAATGTTCAGCGGACTTCCGAGGTTAAATGTTGCATAAATTATTTGTAATTTTGATGTGATCCTGGGAGGCAGTTCGGAGAACATCCGTCTATTCCACCATCTTACTGGAACTCCTAGGTATTTTATTTTTTGATGCAATTATAAATAAAAAAATTTTCTTGATTTCTTTCTCATATTTCATTATTGGTGTATGAAAATGCAACAGTTTTCTGAATATTAATTTTATATCCTGGTAGTTTATTTAATTTATTTATTAGTTCTAATAGTTTTTTAGTGGGATCTTTAGCATCATGTCATCTGCAAAGAATGACAGTTTCACTTCTTCCTTTCCAGTTTGGATGTATTTTATTTATTTCTTTTCTGACTGCTGGTGTTAGGACTTCCAATACTTTGTTGGACAAAAGTGCTGAAAGTAGACATCCATGTCTTGTTACTGAGCTTAAGGAAACTGCTGTTAGCTTTTCACTGTTGAATATGATATTAGCTGTGGGTTTGTCCTTTATGGATTTTATATGTTAGGGTATGTTTCCTCTATTCCCACTTTGCTGAGAGTTTTTATCATAAATGAATGCTGGTTTTGTCAAATGCTTTTTCTGCATGCATGATACAATCATATGATTTTTATCTTTCATTTTGCTTATGTGATGTATCATGTCAATTGGCAGATACTGAATCAACCTTACATCCCAGGAATGCATCTCACATAATTGTGGTGTATAATCTTTTTTTTTTTTTTTTGAGGGCAGTGTCATTGGCCCTCATATGTGGGACCGAACTGGGGCCGCTGGCTTCCCAAGCCAGCGCTTAACCACCGCGCCCCTCGGACGGCCCTTAATCTTTTTAATATATTGCTGAATTCAGCTTGCTAATAATTTGTTAAGGGTTTTTGCTTCTGTTTTCATCAGGGATATTGGCCTATAATTTTTTGTAATGTCTTTGTCTGGTTTTGGAATCAGTGTAACAGCAGCCTAGCAAAAGGAGCTTGGAAGCCTTCTCTCCCCTTGAATTTTTTGGAAAAACTTGAGAAAGACAGGTGTTAATTCTTCTCTGAATGTTTAGTAAAATTCACCTATGTAGCCGTTTGGTCCAGGACGTTTGTTTGTTGGAGGTTTTTGGATTACTGATTCAATTTTGTTTATAGTAATTAGTCAGTTCAGATTTTCTATTTCTTCTTAAGTCAGTCTTGCAAGATTGTATGTTCCTAGAAATTTATCTATTTCTTTCAGATTGTTCAATTTTCTGGCATATAATTGCTCATAGTATTTTCTCATAAACCTTTTTATTTCTGTGGTGTCAGTTGTCATTTTTCTTTCATGTATGATTTTATTTGTTTGGGCATTCTCTCTTTTTTTGTTGATGAGTCTGGTTAAAGGTTTATTAATTTTGTTTATCTTTCCAAAGAACCATATCTCGATTTCATTTATCTTTGTAGTGTTTTATAAGAATCTGTTTCATTTATTTCTGCTCTGATAGTTATTATTTATTTCCTTCTGATTACTTTGAGCTGTATTTGCTTTTCCTTTTCTAGTTTCTTTAAGTGTAAGGTTAGATTGTTTATTTGAGATTTTTCTTGATTTCTTGAGGTGACCTGTATTGCTATTTGGGTTGATGTTTTTAATTTTCATTAGTCTCAAGGTATCTTCTGATTTCTTTCTTGATCTCATGTTAACCTATTCATTGTTTAGTGGCATGTTATTTAGCCATCATATGTCTATGTGTTTTTTCAGTTTTTGCCTTATAATTGATTTCTAGTTTCATACCATTGTGGTTGAAATGGATGCTTGATATGATTTAAATCTTCCTGAATTTACTGAGATTTGTTTTGTGTACAAACATGTAGTCTATCTTGGAAAATGGCCGATGTGCACTTGAAAAGAATGTACATTCTGCTTTGGTGTGAAATGCTATAAAAATACCAATTAAATCTATCTGGCCTAGTGTGTCATTTAAGGCTGTTGTTTCCTTTTTGATTTCCTGTCTGATACATCTGTCCATTGGTGTCAAAGTCTCAGACTATGGCTGTATTACTGTTGATCTCTCCCTTTATGTTTGTCAATATTTCCTTTATGTATTTAGATGCTTCTATGTTGGGTGTGTAAATGTTTACAAGAGTTATATCTTATCGGATTGATCCCATTATCAATGTGAAATCTTTCTTGCTCTCTTATTGTAGCATTTTTGAATGTCTACTTTGTCTGATAAAGTATTGGTTCTCTAGCTTTTTTGTTTGTTTCCATTCATATGAAATATATTTTTCCATCCTTTCATTTTCAGTCTGTGTGTGTCTTTCAATCTGAAGTGGGTGTCTTGTAGATAGCATATGTATGGGTCTTGCTTTCTTATCCATTCAGCTACCCTATGTCTTTGGATTGGAGCATTCAATCCATTTCCATTTTAGGTGATTATTGATAGGCACGTAGTTATTGCCATTTTCATTATTCTCCCCCCCCCCCACCTCTTATTTGTCTTAAAGAAGTCCCTTTAACATTTCTTGTAATGTTTTGGTGCTGATGAGCTCCTTTAGCTTTTTCTTGTCTAGAAAGCTCTTTATCTTCTCCTTCAATTTTAAACAATAGCTTTGCTGAGTATATTAGTCTTGGTTGTAGGCCCTTGCTTCTCATCACTTTGAATATTTCATGCCATTTCCTTCTGGCCTGCAGTTTCTGTTAAGTCAGCTGGTTTCTTATGGGGGCAGGCTCCCTTGTAAGTAACTAGTCATCTTTTCCTTTGCCACTTTTAGGATCTTCTATTTGTCTTTAACCTTTGGCATTTTAATTATAATGTGTCTTGGTGTGAGCCTGTTGATGCATCTTGTTTGGGATTCTTTGTACTTCCTGGGCTGGTATTTTCTTTGCCAGGTTACAGAAGTATGTAGTCATTATTTCTTCAAATCGGTTTTCAATTCCTTGCTCTCTCCTTTTTCTTGTACTCCTATCATGCGATGTTGTTATGCTTAATGTTGTCCCAGATGTCCCTTAAAATAGCCTCATCTTTTAAATTTCTTTTATCTTTTTGCTGTTCTGATTGGGTGTTTTCTGCTACCGTGTCTTCCAAATCACTGCTTCATCTAATCTGCTGTTGATTCCTTATAGTGTATTCTTCATTTCAGTTATTGTATTCTTCATATCTGACTGTTCTTTTTTATGATTCCTATGTTCTCAATTTTGTACTTACTATCCCTTTGCTGATGTTCTCACTATGTTTCTTGAACATCTTTATAACCAGTGTTTTAGACAGTGTATCTGGTAGTTTATTTGCCTCGATTCTGTTTAGTTCTTTTTCTGGAATTTTCTCCTGTTCTTTCATTTAGCACATGTTTCTTTGTTTCCTCACTTTGGCTGCCTCCCTGTGTTTATTACTATGTATTATGTGGATCTGCTATGTCTCTCAGTTTTGTTCTGGCAGCCTTGTGTAATAGGTGTCTTCTGGGGCCCAGTGGTGCAGTTTCTTTTATCACTTGTATTGGTGCTCCAGGAGTGTCACTTTTGTGGGTTGTGTATGCCCACTTGTTGTAGTTAAGGCTTGATTCGTATTCACAATTGAGTGAGTGTGGTTGACCTAAAGTTCATGGTGGTGAGGCTTGGCCATGCCCACAGTGTAGAAACTGCTATGTGGAGGCTGACTCCATGAAATGGGATTTGCCCCAGTGGGCTTTGTTGCCTACCAAGACCACACATTGGGTATGTGGTTAATTGGGTGGTGCTCTGTTGTGGTCTAAAGCTGCTCTCTGAGTGTGTTGATTCTGGAGCCTCTTGGGAGGGGCTCCCATGCAGGCCAAGGTCAACACTGCCTTTGATCAGGCCCAGGCTACATGGAGGAGCTACAAATACATCCACAGTTGTTCATGCCTATGTTGGACCTGGAGGTAAGTGGGAGAAGCCACGCTCTGTACAGAGGTAGGATGCCACCAGTACCTGGCTTGGGGCAGTTCAGCAAAAGGCCCAGTGGATTCAGAAAATTGCCTGCTCACTGCCCATAACATTAAGCTGCTGAAAGACCCTCCTGTAGTAGATATTATGTGAGATATGGTCTCAAGGAGTCTCCAGGGTGGGATGAGTGGTATTATCAGGTTAATGCAAATTCAAGTTTGTCACCAGTGCAGAGCTCAAAGCCATACAGCAAAAGCCTCAGAGCACACTGTGGCCAGCTGCTGCCTACCTAGGGCCAGGGACCCATGAAAATTGTTCAAGAAAGACTGCAGCTTGGCTGGAGCTAGCTGCCTGCCCTGAAAACGCCTCAAGGAGCATGAGAAGCAAGCCTGGCTGTTTGCTGCTAAAACAGCCTTCTCAGTTTCACAGACAAGGTCTGGGTTCCTGCCAGCAAAATTGCTTCCAGTGGTGTTTGAGTTGAGTGGGGCAGGGGCCCATGAAGTCACCAGGATGAAGCAGGCAGTTTTCACCAGGCCAATGCAGGTTCAGATTTGGCCATGTAAGGGGAGGTTTCAACACAGGAAAGACAGTGCCTGCCCTTAGGCTGCACAGGAGAAAGGGTCAACAAAGGGAGAATGGTGGCTGTCCCTCCATCCCTTGCCTAAGAGCCACACACGCAGTCTCTCCCTGTATGTGTCTGGAGCCTCCTGAGCCACTGTTCCCCTGCCAGAGTCCAGGAAGTTTCCATGAGCAATTGTGTGTGTGTGTGTGTGTGTGTGTGTGTGTGTGTGTGTGTGTGTTCCCTTTAAGTATGCCGGGTTTCCAGCAGCCTTCTATCTCAACTGGACAAATGGCCTCCCTGTTGATTTTCACAGCCAGATGTTTTGGGGGCTCTTTTTCCCTACACCAACACTCTGGGCTGGGAAGCCCAGTGTAGGACTGGGACCCCTTGCTCCTCATGGGGTGCCTCTGCAGCCATGATAGACCTACTGCTTCTCAACCACCACACTTAAGTGTGGGACCAGCTCATTTCTTGTTTTCGCTCCATCTATAAGTTTCTATGTAGTGACTTCTTTATATTCTTAGTTATAGGAATTCTGTTCAGCTAGTCTTCAGATGGTTCTTCGGTTGATTGTTCTATAATTTATTGTAATTTTAATGTGATCATAGAAGGAGGCAAGCACAATGTTTACCTATTTCATCTTGCCCAGACTCTCTGACCTTGATAGACATTTAAGCAAACTCACTAAACTTGCTGAAATGTATCTGAATCCTAAGGTGAAATCAACTTATTCTTTCAAGCTAAGATTCCTTCACCATATAAGAACATATATTCCAATGATAAAATTCTATTTGAGGACAGGTTATTTTTTTATTATTATTATAAATATAATACTGAATGGGCTTCAAGTGAATTATTTTATACTTTACACTTGGAACTAATTGACCTTTGTAATAGAGGAACAAAGAGAGCATTACTTCTTAATATCAGTTTGGATGGTGTGGTATGAGGGTCACTGAGTTTCCTAGTGTAAATAATTATTTTTTCCAAAGAGTAACTATGTTGGCCATTTCCAGGACCTTGGGTGATTGAAGCACTGAACACACCATTTTAACTCATTAAAATGATCTGTTCAAAGAAGCACTTCTCTAAGAAACTATTTCACTGTGATAGACCATAAGCAGGTTTTTTAAAGTTCAGTCACTCCTGAAACTTGGGTACAGCAAATAAATAATTCCACATGCCCATACTGGTCATTCTTACGTATTTTCAAAGCTAGTACACATGGTGATGTCTTGTAATTTTTTACACATTCTATGTAAAATGCACACACAGGATAATGCTTGTCTAGTAAGAAATTCCAAATTGAGTCTAGAACTGACATGGTTTTCAGATGTTTATAAGCCACAAAGAGGTGTTTAGAAACCACATAAATGATTTGATGGGGTATAAGAAGCTTGTAAAGCCCTCCCCTGGTGCTTCCTAGGATTCAGTCCTCACCTTGGACAGACATGTAAGCCTGTCATCATGTGAGTGCATATCTAAATAAGGGAACTGGAGGAGATTCCAGAAGTCCTGGTCATTAAACTTCTTTTACCCTTTCTAAAAACTGTTAAGTTTATGTTAGTAAAATACAACTTGATTAAAATTTAGGTTTTGGAAAGACTAGTTTTGTAAAGTTTTAAAACTTTTCCTCTATGGGACTAAATTAGTTGCCATGCAAATAAAGGTTTTGACCAAGAAGAAAGAATAATGACAATTTTATATTTCTATAATATTTATTTAATTCATCCCTAAGTGAGTATTAATCAAATTTATTATAACAATGAGACTGTGTCTATCATTTAGAGTCTTCTAACATTAAATTTGGGACTTCCTTCTTATAGCCTAACTTTGGGATCATGGGGTAGTCAGTAAATGGGGTCCCTTAGACTTCTACATGGGTTGGATGAAATAAAGGAAAAATGGCAAAAAGATTTGAAGAGTTTGATGTATATCAACCATATAGGCTTCCCTTTTTATTTTCTCCTTACTCTCATAATTTGAACCAAGTTTCTCACAGAAAGTGTCTGATAGAGAGAATTCTGGAATTCCCAAAATCTTCAAACACCAGGGCAGAAATATCATCTCAAAATTTTCCACAGTGGAAGCTGATTTATAAGACTAAAGGGTTATCTAAAAAAAATAAAATAAAATAAAAACTCTCTGTTGAAAAAGGTCTAGGGTAGAACAAGGAAGAAAAGAAACAGCCGGAAGAAAAACCTGTAAAAGATATCTCTGAGAAAGGTCACTCCAATGATGTAGGTTTTTCTGTTACAGATTCTTTTTTATGTGCTTAGCTGTTAAATGTTAAATCTTCCGTTTTAAAATGGACTTCAATTTCACCATGGAATAGGACTCTCACCCCTGCAAATGGTGGTCAGTCTCTACATATGTATTTCATTTTATGTCATGTGCTCTCTGCTCATGCTTTCTATTTTTCTTATTTGGTTCCCTTATATAAGGGCACTTATCTGTCTGAAACGTCATTGTGTGAATGTGCATTGATATCTTCTTGTAGAAGTGCCTCAGGGACATTCTTTTTTGATGGATGTTCCAGATGTCAGAGTTTACACCTGTTCCTAAGTGTAAAATGCATATGTTAACCAACAAAAATAAAGTTTTATAAGACCAATATGATTTTAAACTGAGAAGCTCATGTAAATGGATATAGCAAGGTGTAGATACATAAAACATCTCATATTTGTTAGAAAAACATGATTTATAGAAGAATGCAAATAGGACATTTGAAGAAATTATCTGGATTAAGTATCATATAAGTAATTAACTAAGTAGGGTAGCATAAACAAAAGGTTTTCTTGTTCCCACAGGGTTATGATTTTTCTTCTTGTGCTGATATTAAATAGCCAATGGTTGGGGGTACAGAAAAAAAGGGAAATTTAGAATTTTAATAAGAAATGTCAATCCTTAAACATAAATAGAATTTAATAGCTTTATTCATTTTTGTTTTTTTTTTAAAATATTTCTTGTTATCAACACTGCAGTTAGTGATGGTGTCAGGATTAGTAGAGCGAAGCCTAGATTATAATCCACTCTTTAGCATCTACAAGCAATAGTAATTCAGATGTGCATTCAGCTAATATTTACCTACTTAATATGTGCCATGAGTGTTCTTGGAAATCACAGTAACATTGCTGGGCCTCTGGTGCCTCAATCTATAAAGTGGATAACATTTTCCCTGACTTAGTGAAGACAGAGGATAAACAAGATGTTCTCTTTAAGTTAAATTACAGATTTATAATTTTATTTTTCAGGGTAAGATTTTCTATTTGTTCATCATTTTCTGTGTCTCTTTCACTGAATAACCCCAAGACCAGAAGAAGAGGTAAACAAAGAAACAAACAAAACCACCTCTGTGAAGACCAGCAAAGAAAATCAGGTTTAGGAAAGCCTTCTGATTGTTAGAATTTTCTCACTAACAGTTCCTTGAATTCCATTTAGATTTGTGCCTTTTATTTTCCTCCCTTGTACATGATAATAATGCAGAACAAAATGAATTTAAAAATCACTTGTGAAGAACTGAAAAGTATTCCAGAACATGATTTAGCAAATTAACTAAAAAGCTAAAATGATTGTATAATGTACAAGAGTGGTAATGTGATAAACAGTCAAATCCCAAAATAAAATTTGATGATATGTTCCGAAAGCCCACCTTCTGAAAGGCAGGATCTTGCTGAGGAAGGCTTTTGATGATTACCTCATTAAGACAGCATTTTTAGGGCCGGCCTAGTGGCGCAGTGGTTAAGCGCTGGCTTGGGAAGCCAGCGGCCCTGGTTCGGTTCCCACATATGAGGGCCAGTGACACTGCCCTGAAGGACAGCAATTTTAAGTAGAGATCTTGCAAAAAGTCAGTTTGGGACCCATTACAACTGCAAAATTAAAGCAGTTATTTTGAAAATATTCTTTTTTAAAAAAATTCTTTTATTCTTTTATTGTGAATTAAACATTTTTTAAATTAGCTTCAGGTGTACAACACAGTGCAATAGTTATACTTTTTACCCCTCAAAGTGACAACCCCCCTCGCCCAATTCACCACACCACTCCTCCCCCACGTATCATACATATCTATTACAATTCCTTTTACTCCCTTCCACAGTATAATCCACATCCCGTGACTATCTATATATATTCAATTACAGTTGGTATACAATATTATACAATCGCAGCTTCAGGTGTACAGTGCAGTGATCAAGCCTCTACTCCATCCATGAAGTGGTCTCCCTAACAATACATGGGACCATCTGACACCCCACAAAATATTTACAACATTATATTTCCAGATCTGTCTTTCATATCCCTATGGCAATATTGTGGTTACCTATTTATGCTGTCTAATCCCTTCCGCTTCTCCTTCATCCCCACTCCCCTCCCACTAGCAACCCTATTTTTCCTCTATATCGATGAGACTGTTTCTGTTTCCTTTGCTCATTCATTCAGTTTTTCAGATTCCACATATAAGTGAGATCATATGGTATTTGTCTTTCTCTGATTGACTTATTTCACTTAACATAATAGTCTCTAGATCCATCCATATCATTGCAAAAGATACAATTTCATTCCTCTTTATAGCGGAGTAATATTCCATTGTATAAATGTACCACAGTTTCTTAATCCAGTCATCTACCGATGGGCATTTCGGTTGTTTCCAAGTCTTGGCTATTGTAAATAGCGCTGCAATAAACATAGAGGTGCATATATTTTTTTTTCGAATAAGCGTCTTTGGATTCCTCTGAGTAGACACCAAAGAGTGGAATTGCTGGGTTATACGGTAGTTCCATTTCCAGTTTTTTGAGATATCTCCATACTGATTTCCATAATGGCTGCACCAATTTGCAGTCCCACCAACAGTGTACCAGGGTTCCCTTTTCTCCACAACCACACCAGCACTTGTTGTTTGTTGATTTATTGATGACAGCCATCCTGACTAGAGTGAGGTGGTAACTCACTGTGGATTTTATTTCCATTTCTCTGATGATTAGTGAGGTTGAACACTTTTTCATGTGCCTGTTGGCCATCTGTATGTCCTCTTTAGAGAAATGCCTCTTCATATCCTCTGCCCAGTTGGTTGTTTGTTTTTTTGGTGTTGAGTTTCATGAGTGTTTTATAAATTTTGGATATTAACCCCTTATCAGATATATCATGACAAATATCTTCTCCCATTCAGTAGGCTGCCTTTTTGTTTTATTGATGATTTCCTTTGCTGTGAAAAATCTTTTAAGTTTTATATAATCCCATATGTTCATATTTTCTTTTATTTCCCTTGCCTGAGGAGATATATCAGTAAAAATATTACTCAGGGTAATGTCTGCAAACTTACTCCCTATATTTTCTTCTAGGAGTTTTATAGTTTCACATCTTACATTTAAGTCTTTAATCCATTTTGAGTTTGTACTCATATGTGGTGTAAGTAGGTGGTCCATTTTCACTTTTTTGCACTTGTCAGTCCAATTTTCCCAGCACCATTTATTAAATAGTCTATCTTTACTCCATGGTAAATTCTTGCTTCCATTGTCATAGATTAAATGACCGTATATGGATGGGTTTATTCCTGTTCCATTGGTTTATGTGTCTGTTTTTATGCGAGTACCATACTCTTTTGATTGCTATAGCTTTGTAGTATGTTTTTATGTCAGGTAGTATGATGCCTCCCACTTTGTTCTTATTTCTCAAGATTTCTGTGGCTATTCTGGGTCTTTTGTGGTTCCATATAAATTTTAGGATTCTATGCTCTATTACTGAGAAAAATATCCTTGGTATTTTGATTGGAATTGCATTGAATCTATATATTGCCTTAGGTAGTATTGACACTTTAACTATATTAATTCTTCCTATCCATGAGCATGGTATGTAGTTCCATTTATTTGTGTCTTCTTTGATTTCTGTCTTCACTGTCTCATAATTTTCTGAGTACAGGTCTTTTACTTCTTTAGTTACATTGATTCCTAGATATTTTATTGTTTTTGAAGTAATTGTAAAAGGGATTGATTTCCTGATTTCTTCTTCTGATAGTTTATTATTGGTGTATACAAATGCACCTAATTTCTGAATATTAATTTTGTATCCTGCTACCTTATCCAATTCGTTTATCAGTTCTAGCAATTTTTTGGTGGAGTCTTTGGGATTCTCTCTATACAGTATCATGTCATCTGCAAATAATGACAATTTTACTTCCTCTTTTCCAATTTGCATGCCTTTTATTGCATTTTCTTGTTTGATTGCTGTGGTTAGAACTTCCAGAACTATGTTAAATAGAAGTGGTGAAAGTGGGCAGCCCTATCTTGTTCCTGATCTTAAGGAGAAAGCTTTTAGCCTTTCCCCATTGAGTACAATGTTTGCTGTGGGCTTATCATATATGGCCTTTATTATGTTGAGATATGATCCCACCATTCCCACTTTGCAGAAAGTTTTTATCATAAATGGCTGCTGGATTTTGTCAAATGCCTTCTCTGCATCTATTGATATGATCATATGATTTTTATTTTTGATTTTGTTGATGTGGTGTATTACGTTAATTGATTTGCAGATATTGAACCAACCTTGCATACCAGAAATAAATCCCACTTGACGTGCTGTATGATGTTTTTAATGAGATGCTGAATATATTAGTATTCAGATTTTCCTTTAAATAGCTGTAATCTAAGTTCATTATTTGTTTATTTACTCTATTTATATTTGAAAAATATTGAGATGATTAGGCCACTGTTATTATGATTTTAAATTTCTTGCTAGAGGAAAATGAGTACCTCATTGATAATCAAATAAACTATTACCAGAATTTAATTTTAATTGAGAACAGTGGCAACACAAGCATTTAAAACAATGAAAGGTCTTGATTGGTTGATTTCCTGTGTGATATGGCTGCCTTTCAAACTCAAAATTCAAAATAGAAGGTTAAGAATTACTTAGTTATCTATGGTTGTGTGGAAATTTCATCTTGTAGATTTTGAAGGCTTTGAATATATGAGTCTATGAATATGCACACACACACAGACAGACACTTACACACACACACATAAAGTTTCTGTGTGCTGTCCTTTATTGGTTAAAATGGCTGGATGAATTTTCACCAATTATATATTGATTATTGTATGAAAGTTTTCTTTTTTGCTTGGCTGTGTCTTTCTGGTCCTTTAGCTAGAGAGGGAAAACATTTGTTAATGACTTTTTTTTGTCTTGTTGCCTTCAACTAGGGTATATGAAGCAAAAGGAAAGGAACTCACAGTCCTATTTTTCCTTTTATCCCCAAACACTGGTTGCTCTGCCTTCTTCTAATCTTTCTAGGTCTTCTGAGGTTGTTTAATATATAATCCCAGGATTATTAGTTGCATTCAGTTGGAGGAACAGATGTGTCTACTTTGTCTTCCCAGAAGTGGAAGTACCAAAAAATTTTACAAAGTTAATACTATGCCAACTTTGAAAAGATAGTTTCTATTAAATCTTAGTATGGCTAACAATTCTTCTAGACAACACAGGATAATGCAATTTATTGTGATCTTCAGTTATGTCTGAAGCATCATATAAATTGACAATGATGAATCACAGGTAAAAATATCCTGAATGGTCACGTACTCCTTGAAATTTCACATTTAACATCAGCTCTATGATTAGAAATCAGACTCTTAACACCTAGAAAGTCAGTTACTATGGTAGCAAGTAGAAAATCTTGTAAAATTTAGTAAATGCTCAATTCTTAAAATTACAACACAATGCTGTGTTTCGTAATTAGATTTTCAAAGTTCTGCCTCTTGTTGCCACTCTTCTATTACCCTTTTTAAAAAAAAAATCACAATTATGAAAATAAATATGCCTTCTCTTGTCTTGGGCTTATTTGTTTTAATAAAATGCTTACAAAGTATATTAAAAACTGTTATTTAGTAAACTTGGGGAATGCACTACACCAGAAATATGAGTTACCAGCATACCTAAAAATATAGACAATTAGCTATATAATTGTAGTATTTATTGGTTATATTTATGAATAATATTTCTTTATGTCACAGATTAAACTCGTTCAATAGTTTGATAACTAGTACCATGTTTCCACTCTCCCTCACTACGGTTCATTCTCAGTCCATTCTCAGATATCGCAGTGATTTTTTTAAAAAATGTAAATCAGATTATTTTATACCATACCTGGTAAAAACTCTCCAACAATTTAAATTCATGCTTAAAATAAATACAAACTCCTTCCATGCCTTTAAGCCTCACTTGACCTGCATCTTGCTTCTTCCTTTTACCTCACTTCTCTCCCTCTCTTCCATTCCCGGCTCCCTCCACTAATAGATACTATGTTTCATCCACACTTGTATTCTTTCTGTTCTTGAACACATCCAGCTTGTGTCTACTTCATGGCTTTTGCACAAACCATTACCTCTCATTTATGTATCTGACTATCTTCTATTCCATCATTCTATCTTCTTTCACACCACCTAGCACTATCTGAAATGATCTTATGTATTTGTTTACTTGTTTCCATTCTCTTTCCCTGACTAAAATGCATGTTCCATGAGAGCAGACAACATGCCTTGCATTTGCTGTAACTTCTCATGTCAGAAATTTAATATAATGCTAAACATAAAATGTAGTTAAATTAGTTTATTGAATGAACAATTAAACTTTTATTGTTGATTGAAAGACTCATGATGAATATTTGTTACTCTATTCTCTTGCAATATTGTAAATTACTATAGGAACTATTGAGAATCTAAGATCTTTATGTCTTCAGATATCTATACATTTTGAGTTCTTATGTGTTTGGTTTACTTTTTCCTTAGGTTCACTGCCTTATTTTTCTGTTGACAGTGAGCATTCCTTGAGTAACTGATACTCCCATCCTATTGCTTACCTACCATTGTTTTGAAATCAACAAAAGGCAATTTGTATGAATTGTATGTAAAGTAAATAAGGTTTTGAATGGGGGTCCAGGCAACTTTTGAATAAGGAAAGTAAATAAGCTTGACTTGTTATACTTTGTGGCATCTGTGATTGCAGCACTGAAAAGCATTTTCAAAAATAGCCTTCTATTGTGTGTAAACAGAAAAAGACCTAATACACAATTGTTTGCTTGATAAAATTTTACTGAGTGATCACAACCCATGTAAGTTCCTCCCAAGTCAATATATAAAAAGTAATCTATAATTTGGAAAACTCCTACCACTTCCTAGTCATTTTTTTTTTTAAGAAAAGAAAACTATTTTGACTTCTATCACCATTAATTCATTTTCTTCTTGAATTTTATAAAAATAGATTCATAAATATGTATTTTTTTTTTGTATTTGGCTTCTTTGGCTCAACAAAACCTTTGTAAGATATATCCATATTATTGCACATAATAGTAGTTCATTTTCATAGCTGTGTGGTATTTCATGGTGTACAAATACCATACTATTGTTCTTTCTATGTTGATAGACATTTGAGTCCTTTCTAGTCATTGGTTGTTACAAATACTGCTACTGTGAAGATCCTGGCTCATATAGGTTCATACTTCTGAGAGGTATTTATATAGGTTTGGAAATGCATAAATTTAGTCATAATAGATCCAGCAGAAGTAGTTTCCCAAAATGGCTGTATTAATTTACACTCCCCGCACAGTAGAGTATGAGAGTGCTAGTTGCTCCACATCTTCAACAACTCTTGGAATTATCAGCCATTTTAATTTGCAATTACGCTTGTTTAATTTCATCACACTGTTGTAATAATGTGCTTATACCTGGTACAGTTAAACCACTTTTCATATGTTTACTGACAATTATATTTTCTTTTGTAAAGTGCCTATTTAAATATTTTGTCCATATTTCTATTTGTCTTGTTGACATGTAACACACACACACACACACACACACACACACACACACACACACACCTTGGATATAAGTTTTCTATCAGATAAATGCATCACAAATACTATATTCTGTCATTCTGTAGTGCCTTTTAACATTCTTTATGGTGAATCCTGATGGGCAGAAATTTTAATTTTAGTCAACATAGATTTATTGATTTTTTCTTTTATGATTAATGAGTTTTGTGCTATGCTACTCCAAATTCATGAAAATATTTTCCAATGTTTTGTTTTAGAAGACTTATAATTAGGGCTTTTGTATTGGGCTTATTATCCATCTCAAATTAATCTTCATATTTGATTTGAAGTATATGTCAAGATTCATTCACAAAGAAAACCACAACTAGGCAAACCATAATCAAATTGCTAAAAGAAAAAAAATGACAAGGCTATGTAATATTATAACTTAGAGAGATTTACATTTTGAATCTTGACCTGAAATAATAGAAGTTTAAAAGTTTTTGAGGTTGGTTTAAATATCTGGCCCAGAATTCTAAATGGGACATCAAAGTGTTAGAGTAGATGTATGTTTAACTTCCTGAGAAAATACTGACCATTTCCAAAATGGTTGTAAAATTTCCTACTCCCAAAAAAACAATATACATGATGTTCAGTTTCTCCATATTCTGCCTAACCCTTTTTAATTTTAGCTGTTCTAGTAGGTATCTCATCATGATTTTAAATTTCCTTAATAACTAATGACATTGAGTACTTTTTAATGTATTTGTTGGAAATTCATATGGCTTCTTTTGTGAAGTGTCTGTTCAAGTCTTTTGACCATTTTTATAATTAGGTTTTACTAAGTACTTAGAACAATGGTTGGCACTCTTAATGTTAGTACTGTAAAAAGGAAAAATGTATAGAGAAAAAAAATGAGGGTACTGGTGTAATAATAGTTGGCCCAGCATCACGGAACCCAGTTGGGGGTCATCGGAGTAAATAGTGTTTGGCAGAATCTCAGAGGATTTAGGGTCAGAATTAAAGCCTAGAGATTAGGTGTTATTTACTACTTGAATATCAGTTTATTCACAGGAAGGTGAGGGTCTAGCATTCTCTTTTCCTCTCAAATAATCTGAAGTTTAATTATTTGCATTCAATATTCAGATTTTTTATTTGGGCTTTTTTTTTTTTTTTTTTTTTTGAGGGCAGTGTCACTGACCCTCATATGTGGGACCCAAACCGGGCCACTGGCTTCCCAAGCCAGCACTTAACCACCGAGTCCCTCGGCTGGTCCCAGATTTTTTGTTTATCTTTAAACATTAACAAATCATTAGAATTTCACAGCAACATTCAGCAACTGTTAATAAGGGTTAATATGTTCTAAAACTGTACTCTTGAAATATTTATTTCGTGCCAAAGTTGAACTGAAAGCTTTACTTTCACATGAGCCACTACTTCATCCGGTTCTCATTATGGTATCCATCTACTCTTTTTCCTTTATTGTTAGAAGTGAAATAATACACTTTTCAAGTAACATAATCAAGAAATGGGGAATTGGATGTGGTTATAAAGTACTCAGGAGTTTGGGATTCAACGGCATGTAGTGTGAGAATGGAATTGAGACAATTTTATTTAAATTCTGATGTATAGGGCACCTAGGCTGACATCTAGGTTATAAGAATAAACATGTTTTGTAATTTTTTTTTGAACATCAAACTTCATTGTCATATATATTTCTGACATTTGTTTACAAGCATGATTCCAGAATACTGCTTTAGTGAGTTAAATCAGATCGAGGAGTTTCACAACAGTATTCTGACACATTTCCTGTCAAAAAATACCCAGATGCTACTTAATGTCCTCTGTCTTCCTTTAAGTTATATTAATTGCAAAATGCTTATCCTTATTTATATCATAGCAATAAAAAGAGAATACTAAATCCCCAACTCACATTATTGCATTTGCCAGAAAATTACTATCACTATAATACAGAAAAAAACCCAAGGTTCGCTATTGTGTGCTAGCTAGTGAATGAGAGTGCTACTATGGCTGCTTCTTTATTTTCAATCCTCTATTGTTATCAATTATCTACTGTAAGCTATAAAAGAGAAGCTTACTGAAATGTGTGAGGCTTCAGAACATAACTGAAGATAAATGCTAAATTTTATGTAATCTGTCTGCATAGAAAAAAACCCATTGTAGATTACAATTTCAACTATTCCACACACTTATCATCAACAGAAAACAACGGAGTTAGGCATGGAGTTAAACCAGCCCAGGCCAATTATGTTATTTCATGTGCTACTCTCAAAGCAATAACTCTGGAAAAAATCCAAATGGAAACTCAATTCAATATCATTCTGTATTCCAGACGGTTTGTGATGAGACCAGAAGTATAACAAATGTGACTTGAGGGTACAATGTTCTAAGAAGAAAAAAATGACATATCTCACATAAAGGATGAGCTGATTGTAACTAGTGGGGGGCAAATTAGAGAATATCATAGATATTCTGATAAGAGCACAAAAACATTATAACTACACAAAGTAATATACTCTACACCCTTTAAGTCTGAAGTTTCACTATCTGACTTAATTTCAGCTCAGATTTTTTTTTCACACTTTGTATATTAAATTGTACCACCACCAGTAGCACAACCTGTTGCTCTATTTTTTTCTTCCTTTGGGAACTTTTTTGCTTTCCATTTCTTAAAAGCTAAAATTAAGCTATTTGTTGTCAGATGATAAACATGCCAACAATATCTATTGACATAGAAGTAGGAAAGTTTCTTTGGCCATTATCAGCATTGTTTTTCTGAGGTAGCAGAATATCATTTATTTAGGTACAGATTTTTAGTGTATATTACTTTAAATGTGAGGCAAAATAAAAAATTCTCACTTTTTAAAAATGGTTTTCCTAGGCTGGAAATTTTAGAATAATTTTCTCATAAATTTACTACTGATTTGCATAACATATGTTGTTTAGAAATATCTCTGTGTGTGTGTGCATGCATGAGTGTGCATGTGCGTGTGCATGTGTGTGTGTACAGCATTCACTTCATCTACCCCTGCATCACTGTAAAATCTTGACTCTAAGGATAAAAATTGAATCCAAATATGAAATGTGGACATCGGAAGAAAGAAGTTACGTTGGCTTCCTTCCAAATTACATTTAAGTTTTATCATAAAACTAGCATCAGTTTCCTAACAAAACACAAATACTTAATGGGTACAATAGGAAGCAGTTTATCTTTCCCTCCACTCCACAGCCTTCTAATCTGCTCCCTAATCTCCCTTCCTTTGCCCCTTGATGGCAACTCAAGTATATCTCACATATTTCTAGTAACCTTAAGGTATTAGGAGTGTTTTAATTTCAGGCATTAATAAGTGCAGCCCATTCTATATCAGAATGTTAATTTCTCCTTCCATTTAAACACCACCCAAGTAGTGTAAACCATGGCCAGGCAAGCAGCAACAAGGAAAATGACATGCATTGTCTATGCTTTTACCGTTTTCCCTACCCAGGTTTTGTGGAGCTAAAACATTTACCATTAGGGAAAAGGCATCTTCTCATGAAAAAATAATACAAATAATGAGTACAAAATTTGGTCCTTGACATCCAAAGAATGCTGTGCATGTAAAGGGCTCTGAAGTTTGAGCTTCTCTAGCTAAAGTAAATCCACCCCTGTCTTGACCTTACACTTCTCTTCCTCTTCCTCATCCTCTTGGTTCTTCCAAGACCTAATACATAATGAAGAAGGTTTAGGGAAGAAGAAATAAAAGGCATTTTTTCTTAGTTGGAGTTATTGTCAGTTCTTTCTTGGCTAGCACTGGCTAGCTATTGCCCTTTGTCATGCAGACATCCAAAGTTGAAATTCTATAAAATACATTATTGGATTATGTAAGAACTATCGTTCTCTACCCAATCCACGGTGGCTTTCACTGTTGTATATTTTCTGGTGAGAATGTGGCAATTCTGAGCTGAACCTCTGATTTTGCTCTTAGCTACTACCTCTGGCAGTACACACTATACTAAGTCCTTGCCATGGCAAGTAACCCTTTTATTGTGGTTGGTGGGTAGAACAGTACTTTCAATATGACTTTAGCATGTTTATCTCCCATAGTGTCCACTGACTCAAAGGAGGGTAAACTTCCTTGTTTGTCAAATTGTAGAATTTTATCTTGCATCTACAGTGATTTTCCTTCTCTTTAGCTCACCATTGCAGTGGTGCCCCAGGCATCCTACCAGCTTCAGAACTTTCAGTGTGAGAGCCAAGCCTCAGTTTTTTTTGCTACCAAAACTCCAGGGTGCGACAGATCAAAATCTCCTAAGACTTCACAACACTCTCCCCATGGTAGCAGCAAGGGCCTGGTCTGTGGGTTTCTGAGCTCAGCAACAAGCAGTCCGGGAATAAAACATCCATTTCTCCTTCTGGACTCCTTTGTCTCCTACTCTCTCCAAGGATATTTTAGAGCCTTCTTATGTGCCTTAGGGGCACCTGCAAGGAGGAGAGGAAATCCTAACATCTCTCCTTACTCCTACAAATGTCCTTACTTCAAGAAATTCTGTCATCACCAATACCCCCCTAGCCTTTATGTTTGTAAATGGCAGGTGAGAAATGGCGCCTGGGCTAGTTGGGCCTTAGATTAACCAGTCCTTCCATGATGTATGTTGTTTCTCGCTTTCGATTTTGACCTTTGGATCATACCCAATTTCATAAGCAATGTGGCCTTAGCCAAAATTATGAAATAACAGGAAAAGTCCCATTCAAAATGTTGTTGCATTAGGTTTTCTTTACTGGCTTTGAAATGTCCAAGCACCTATTTAGCCCTAATTAAATGCTTGATATGTGACCTACAAATAGAAAAGTGTTATTAATTCAGCCAGAATTTTGTTCATTTATGGTTACAGTGGAATACCAGTGTAGAGTTTTGAAAACAAATGCAGGGATATTATTTTAGATAGGAGACCTCAAGGCAGACATAGATGTGCTGTGAGTGATGTCTCAAAAACTGTCAGTGTTTAAATATGGTAGGGTCTAACAACTCTTTTTCTTCTCCAGTTGATTTTGCCCATGGCTTCCTGATTGATCCTTGTAAAATGAAGTTTTTATAATTTCAAACTTTTCTTTCACTCTTGTATCCCCTAAAAATCTTTTAGCAGCCATTCATTGTCCAGTGGCTAAAGTTCAGCTTTCTTCACTTATTTATTTAGGCCTCTCATTATTAGAATTTAAGCCTTCTTTATGGTCTTATTTTTATTCTATCCCAACCTATTTGATCCATCCTAGATAGTCTATTGCCAAACACTCCTCAAGAATTTATTTATATATTCTCTATCCCTGGAATTCTTCCCCTTTTCATTCTATCTTATCTCTACCCATTCTATAATAATAAATATAACAACATAGAATAGATAATCCTTGTTCAGAATTGCTAGTATGGACTTTTCTACTTCTGAGACACAACTAGTTAGTTGGCAATATATTGCTTAATTGTTTTCTTTTCTTTTTCAGTCACTAGTATTAAACCATTACTCTATTCAGACCACAAGTAATAACTTGTTTTGCCAAATGCGTTGTGATCTCCTATAGGACTTTGCCTTACATGCATAGAACAATGTCTTGGAGATGCTTGATTAAGTCTTGTATTTTTAATGATTAACATATGACAGAATTGATGAGCAGTAAAAGAAAAAAATGCTATTTCCAAAGACTAAACAAAATAGCTAAATTTTAAGAACTTTAAGAATAGAATCAAATAATTTGCTTTTTCTTTTAGGAAGAATAAATATGGAGGAAAACAAAAACAAACAAAAAGATCTGTGGAAAGTAATTCATCGAAGCTGTAACAACTTGCTATGACATATTTTCTACTATCAACTCTGTCTAGTCTTCAGTAAGGGGCACTTATGGGTCACTGAAACAAGAGTTGGAGAGGATCTTTTGGGTTTTCTTCCCCTCCCTCTCTTCTTCCTTTTCCTCTTATACCTCTGAATCCTTCTCATCCTCCTTCTTCATCTCATTTTGATTAGATCACACTATATAATGGTCAGTTAGTGCTATCATTCAGGACATCATTATAATAGGCAACCATGAGGGGCAGAGATTCTCAACCTTTTTCAGGACCACAGAGTGTACACCTGGCTTGTTCTTCTGCCTTCATGCCATTGTCTAGAAAAGAGGGTTTAACAGGGATCTTATCCAGTTACATCCAGAACATACCACACTCACTTACCCAGCCTCAAGTTTTCATAATATTGTACCTATTCTTCCTGTTTCAACTCTTGGCCTACTTCAATTCATTTTAACTTCAGAAACTGGTGTGATGCTTTAAAATATAATTCCCATAGGGGGCCGGCTGAGTGGCGTGGTGGTTAAGCACTGGCTTGGGAAGCCAGCGGCCCCGGTTCGGTCCCACATGTGAGGGCCCGTGACACTGCCCTCTAAAAAATAATAATAATAATAATAATATATATATATATATATATATATAATTCCCATACTTTTTCTTTGCTTCTCAAATCTGACAATAATCTGGCTCACTGGTGGTGAGGATTGGTTATGCCATAGTGTATGAGTTGCTGTGTGGGGACTGACTCCTCAGGTGGATTTGCTCAGCGGGCTCTTGTGCCTGTTGAGACCACACTTTGGGTGTGATGCCTGTGGGGCTAATTGGATGGTGCTCTGTTTTGATCTGAAGCCAGCTTCTGAGTGAATTCTCCTGTGCAGGCCAAGTTCTGCCATTGCTTGTCACTGGCCTGGGTCTACTTTGTAGGTACTACAAAGCTATATACCATTGGTTGCTGCCTTTGCTGGACTTGGTGGCATGTGGGGGTGGCCACACTATGAACTGAGGCCAGCTTCCACCAGTATTGGGCCTGGGTCAGCTTAGCAAAAGGCCCAGGGCCACCTTCAAGTTGCCATAATGCTTAGCAGCTGAAAGAGCCTCCTTAGGTACACAAGGCCAAGCTGGTTGTCCATGTGCTAACAATGCCCTCAATGATGCACCTGGAGTTGGGCAGGGCAGGGTCTTGGGAAGTCACCAGGATGGGGCTGATGGTGTTATCAAAGTTAATTCAGATTTAGTCGTTACACCAGTGCTGAGTCTGTGGTCACTCTGTCAAATTCTCAGAGAACACCAAGGCCAGCTGCAGATCTCCAATAGCTGCCCCAAAACGGTTACAGCATGAGTCTGGGCTGATTGCTGGACCCCAAACCAGGCATTCCAGTCTATGGTTCCAGAGCCAGGAGGACAAGTCCCTACAACTTCTGGCAGTGAAAACCAGCAGAGATTGTGGCCTCGTGAGGTGGAGGGCTGCTGTTTTGGCTCTCCTCTAGAAAGGCCTGAGCATGAACTTACTCACTGATGGACTCATTTGCTCTGAGTTTCTGCACTGGGCAGCAGCTCAAAAGGCACTAGGGAGGAACTGAATATTCTGGCTCAAGGTGAGGGCTAGAGGGGCAGCTTCCTTGCTGGCAGAAGTGCTGGCAGAAGCCATTGTTTTTTTTTTTTGTTGAGCCCTCCCCACTCTCAGTGTGTAGATGCAGGTGGCCACCATATCTGAGTCTTCATCAACCTGGCTAACACCATTCACACCGCCCTGGTAATTCCCTGAGACCCAGCCCAACTCAACTTTCTGACCCACCCAAGGCATTTCCAGTGGCTTTTCCATATAAATGACTTATATTGGTTCATGCTACAGACTTTTCTAAAATCTCACAAAGGTTCACAAAACTAGACAAGCAGTATCTAGCCTCCGCATGTTCCATAACTTTTGCTAAGCAGCCCCTCCTAACATTCTTGAGGTGGTTTCTTCTATATTTACTTAAATGTAGGACTTCTGTTCAGCTAAGCTTCAGGTGATTCTCAATGATGGTTGTTCTGTAGTTTAGTTGCAATTTTGATGTGGTTTTGAGAAGATTGACAGTGATCATTGATATTGAAAATTTTGTTTTAATTTCACTCAGTTTTGAGACACTAGGGTGTGAAAATGTATTTAGAAGAAGAAATTCTAAGGATCCTTTGTTTGCAGTTCATATGGAATGAAAATTTACTCCTAGCCTGAAATTTCCAGTGATGTCAGAAGCTGAGTTAGACTAATTCATTCAACCCATGGCTTAAAAACATCAGATTCAAACAATCATCTCACACATATGGGAAGCCAGTCATCCTCATTGCCTCAATTCCACTAGGGGATGATAAAAGAAAGAAATATTTTTAACATGAAATACTTCATACTTTCAAGAGGAGGATGAGCCTCTCTTTCAATGAGAATAAAATCTCCAAAAATATCTCTTAAATTACAGGAGGAGGTTTATATAGTAGAAAACACAGCACACCAAACAAATAAACAAAAGTGATCAAAACATGTTCAGAATAGTCAAGCAGCAAACAAAGACAGAAAGGGTTATGTTGGGGACACAGCAACATAATTGGATTCCTCTGCCAACTCTGGTAATTAAAATGAAGACAATACCTTAGTTGCTGTGCAATCCCATAATATGTTTGAGATTAACAACCCTTGAATCATGGTTTTACTGCTGTATTATTTGAATATACAATACGTATCTCTTGCCATTTTCAGAATACACAAACAGAGGTATTGTGCAGGGCTGTGAGGATTTAGAAGCAGCTAATGAGATAGCCTGACTTGTGCTCTCGTCACACTTTTCTTGCTGCCTTGGGTGTTTTGGCCAAATCTGAACAGAAAACAAACAAAAAAGGAGGAAGCAACAAGCTGTGCAGTGATTTAAAGCTTTGCTTTCTTATTTCAGAAATAAATTGTTGCTGCTCTGTAGCTCTGCATAGCTATTTCTCTGTTTTGCCAGTGTTTCTTGTTCTTTTTTGTGATCTCACCAGTGCCTTGTAAAAATGCAAGATATAAAATGGATTGTTGACTTGAGCTGCCTAGAGAGGGCTGGGTTAACTGTGAGGGACCAGTATCTTCATTGATGCTGCCCCACTTCACATGCCTCAATGCTCTTGTGTCTCAGATCAGGCTCTACCTCTCTATGGAAGGGGTATGCAAACTTGGGAGCTCCTCCTTGGTGGTATTGCCTGGCCTGCCTGATGCCTACAGCTAACCCACAGCTGACTGGTCATGCCAACCAGCCATATCCAGGAGACTGCACACACAGCAAACCACTGCTGCTAAAAGGTTGTTCTGACTATGGGGATGGTAATTTCAGCTGAAGTCCCACTGGCAGAACGATGATAGCTTCTTCGGGCTCTGGTGGAGGTGATTGTCAGGTGCCAGATATGGGTATTATAAAGGGAATGGGAAGTACATGCCAGTAATTAATATTATATCTTGTTCCCAAAGACATTCTTGGTCCTTTTATATGTTAGTTAACTAATCCTCCAACCCCTGTGAGAGGTAATGATGAAGTTAACACTGAGCTTTATACCTAATTTCTACTATTAAAGGGGAGGGAGGCAAACACATAACGCAGGTTGATAATACCTAAGAAAAATATCAGTGATACTTGGTATGCTACCCAGAGGACAAAGAGTTGGGAACCCGGCTTTTCTGGCTGCAAGGACTGTTTCTAGTAGGTTAGCTCATATGACATGTGTCACAAATAGTCTGGAGTAAAACGAAGTTGAAAGGGCTAAAAAAGAAAGGATAAGACCCTGCAGTATTTTACTTTTGTTTCATCCTGGACTAACACCTTTTATAAAACAAAACCCTGCCAACAGCAGTTCAGCTGGTATGATACAAAATAAAGCCCTGCTCTTAAGCTCACCTGCCTGGTTGGTGAAAGAGGAGGTGAGACCAGAGGTAAATCAGTGATTATTCTTACCTCAGTGTAGACATCTATCTATCCTTACAGGGCCCACGCTATAGTGAGAGAACAATTGGAAAAAACATTAGAAGTATTGACTGGAGAGAACAAAGATGGATTTATTTTTTAAAGACAAAAAGATGGATTCCGCCAACATGTAGCCCCCATACCTATCACCTATATTTTACTGTTGTAATTTTGAAAGGACTAAGTAAGATTATAATGGTGAGGGAGCCCAGCCACAATACAGTTCCATGAATGCTGATCCCGGCTATAATATGATCTTCCCCAAAAGAGTAAAAACAGCCAATCAAAATCTAATGTTTCTAAGAGAGAACAATCCCGTCTTCATGATTTAATGTGATTGAATGTTAAAGAAGTTTCATTTGCAATTTCCTGGATTATCTATATTATTTCAAGGGTACCATGCCATCTCTTGATCTTTGATAGCCAAGCATTTTAAATTCACATAAAATAAAAATAAAACATGACATGCTTGACCATAAAGATGAAGGTAAGGTGTTATAAAATAAAACAATTCATTAAGTGTCACAACTCCTCCAACATGGATAATCTTTGCATTTGTATGATCTTTATTTTATTAAAGAAATGCCATTTCTTCACCACCTATCAGGAAAATAAAAATATAGTTTTCTGTCAGAAAAGTCACACTAACTACTTTTACCTATTTCTTTCAGTGGAAAAATACCCTAATGAAAACAAGAACAATAGTGCTTCTGTACCCCAGTATCATTCCAATGGCTGTTGGAGTCTGAATATATGAATTGAAGAAGTAGAATTTTAGGGTCTGAGAATTTCAGGGGAAAAGGCACAAGTTTGGGTCTACATGTGCTCAGCAGTGGTTACACTTCATAGCAGATGCTCCAGGGGGAAAAGGGGAACAGATGTAGCTGTGGAGAGAGTCAGCCCCTGCTCTGGGACACAGTTGCTCATAGCTGGTGCTTGGTGCTGGTGAATCTGGAAGCTGCACAGCATTATGGTGCAGTGGTTCAATTGTTATTACTGAGTGTCATTGTGCCCTGATTGCAGGCACTCAAGTGTTCAGAAGGGGAATTGTGGGTACCAAATGGAGAAAAACAATACACAGGAGCCTAATATCTTTAAGCGGGTAAATTATCTTTTCCTTGAGAAAGCAGAAAATGTTAATGGCTAAGTCTGCCAAGACATTTTATAATAGAGGTAAATAAAGAAACAAAAGATTGTTCTAGTATTTTTGTGTGCAATTAAAGCATGTCATTCGTACCCTGAATGAATCTGGAAGCACTGACATAAACTTACAGTTATATCATAAAAGGTGTAATTGGGCTCGATTTTTGTCTTTACAAAAAGTATTTCGTAACTAGAAGTTTTTCATATGTGCAGTAATATTTTTTTTTCTATAATGCATCAACATTAGAGTAGAGATAACTTTTATTCCTATTTATCTTCTATCTTTTCCCTTTTTTTTTTTAAAGGATTTTTTTTTTTTGAGAGCAGTGTCACTGGCCCTCATATGTGGTACCCGAACCGGGGCCGCTGGCCTCCCAAGCCAGTGCTTAACCACTGTGCCACTTGGCCAGCCCTATCTTTTCCCTCTTATAACTCACTGAACTGTTTTGCGATTGAGACTCAATTTTGTTAGTCAAAGTTTCTTTTGTTCTACGTGATAATATAGTTACTAATTTATAAAAATTAGATTGGGGGAAAAAGTAGAATCTGTGAAATAAGGGGTTTCAGAAACTGCAGAACTGAACCAGCTGGACAACACTGGCTATCTCCCTGCCTGTCTCTCCTGACTCAAGTGGGATGCTTTCACCTGGGATATCTAGACAAATGAAACCTACTTTCACTTCTGAGTTACTGAAGGGCATGCTGAAGGAAAACTGACCTTCTTGCCCCAAAACTGTTCCTGCACCCAACTACTCCATTGGTAGAATTGTAGAAGGCAAAAAATAGAAGTCAATTCTCTGATATCACAATGAAGCAGATTTGATTGCCAAAATAATTTTCCTGTATGGTAAAAATAGATCCAACTATCTCACTATCTCTGAAAGAGCTCTTTTTAATAAGAGTCAAGTTAAAAACTCTGAATCATATGGTGTCATAGTTTAATTGGCCTCACATTGTCTTTCCAAATGAGAACATAAAATAGGTTTCCTCTGACCACCAGCAGTGTCTTTGTTTTAATGAAATATGGTAAGTATTCATTAAATAAATAAAACAGTATGTTGAGAGCAAAAAAAGTGAAATAGAGCATCCTAAGGAGGTCAAAGGCAACTTCCCTGAGGAATGAATTTTTGAGGTGAGATCTGAAGAAAGGGCAGGGGTTGTGGGGTGGAGGAGAGGAAGAGTGTTCTAGGCAGAGGAAAGGGTGTGTGCAAAGATCCTGTGGCAGGAGAGGACATGGTACTCCAAAAGGTATAACTAAGTGAAGAGTCATCACATCAGAACCCCATTTCAACATATTTTCAAGATCTGATTCCCTATAAATTGACAGCAGACTTTTCCTTACACACTTTAAAAATATATCCAATTTCTAGAATTCTCATCATAGTTTGGAAGTTAATACCATCCCTTTTTGTCACATCTTATTTTTATTTTTAACTGAAAAGGGAAACCTGTCTCATTGACAAGAAAGCTATATTACACTAGTTTTTTAAATGTCTACACTTGAGAGTTTATTCAATATGGTTTTATAATGGCAGTTTTTAAAAAATTGAATAAATATTATTTGATTAACACAAATAATATAATGAATCCAATTACAAAATAAGAAAAGTGGTTGAATCACTGTACAACACAAGTTAAATTGTAATGAAATAATTTGAGTTTAATTTGAATGTAAGAATTCATGTATCTTCACATTTTTTGTTTCTTTTTAATATAGTGAGCAAATTACAGTCTCCAAACCTTTATAAACTAACATTTGTAAGGGCCAGAAAAGTATTCTGCTCTATGAACTCAAAAACGGTTATGATAGAACTATATATTTAAAATAAAAAAAATTGTGGTGAGGATTATTTTAATGTGCTTCACTGTAATGTTAAAGAGTATAGTGTTTATCCTTTATATTTTTAGATTTTTTTCAGTAACCATTCTTTATTTTAATAAGTTTTAATCTTATGTTCTTTCTTTTTCCTGCTATTTTTTTATTCTCTGATGATTTGCAAAGTAAATGCATAGCCTATTTAATTCCCCTAGAGTTTCCTTTACAGTTTGAAAACACAGATCATTCTCCAATTATATTATCACAAGTTATAGTAATAGTTGAATTCCCCTTTCTTTAAGATGAGGAAATTTTATTATTTTTTTTACTGATGCCTTTTTAACTTTGGAATTTTGGTTCATATTAACTGGTATTTTGACACATTATTTTTTACATTGATTAGATTTTTTCCAGCACTACTTTATTTACCTTTATTGTAAAGAGCCATTAGAATTCCCATTACAAACTTGACCTTCTTCAGTCTTTTGACTTTTCCAATAAACAAAACATTAAAATTTTAATAGATATTGCATAAATAGACAAAAAAGTATTTTTAAATTTTTCCCAGTGTTCTCTGAAGAAAAAAAATGACTGCTTGTTTCAAATCATTTGTCTCTACCTTTTGGGTCATTAATGTTTTCCATTATTTTGTTCCAGGTTTGGTGAACCTGTTAGTGCTGTTCTTAGAGGCCTTTGAGATTTATTTCTGGTACATTTGGTAAAAGGAATGAATAATCATTGATAGTTTTGATGTCAATAAGAATTGAAATCACAGGCTACCTTTTTAAAAATCAATACATGTTTTATCAAGGAAAAGATCAATTTCAGGGAAGTTGGTCAGACAGTTTTTTGTTCTAAACAACCTCAATAATTAAATTAAATCTGAAATTTGTAGATGTCATCGTTTTGCAAATTGGCAAAACTTACTGAAAATAAATATGACCATGGGGTCATTCAATGCAGTTTTGGTTCCATGAGCCCTTGTCACTAGTGTTGTCACAATATTTCTTATGTTGAACACAGGTTCACATTATATCTATCTCACTTAAGAAAAGACCAACAACTTTCTTTTTGGCTTTGTTTCCATCACCTTTAACTTCTTACTGGCTATTATGGTACTATACCAAGAGACAAAGATTCCTGATTATTCTTGTTAAATTTATTTTAGAGAATGTGTTTTCCTCTTCAAGAATAATTTTTGACAATTGCATATTATTTTGAGATTATATTTGTTGTGGGATTACGTCCTTTTAATCCAAACTTCCTATTCTTTATTTTGGATTATCTTTGATTCAACTGAAATTTTTATTAACTTTTTAAATTAGGTAACAGTGGCATACTTTCTGAGTTCCCATTGTATGAGGTTGTCTTTCAATTTCTCATGTGGCTAAAAACTTAATTGTATGGAATTTTGGGTCATGCCATTTTCTTCACCAAGAATTCGATAGACATTGCTAAATCTTCTTGAGTTTTGGTGATATAGTAGATATTTGAGGCAAATTTGATCTGTAATTTCTGTTGTTAAATTTTTATTTTATTCAGATGCTTATAAGATGTTTTTCTTAATACATTAAATTTATAACTGTAACCAGGTAAACCCAACACTTCTCTAGGGTTTCAAAAAGTTAGATTAACTCGGGCCGGCCGAGTGGCGCATTAGTTAAGAGCTGGTTTTGGGATGCCAGCAGCCCCGGTTCGGATCCCACATATGAGGGCCAGTGACACTGCCCTCTACAGCTAACAACAGCTCCACCTGGAGCTGGGCTGTGTGAGCCCCGGGGGCCAGAGTAGGCTGCAGCCCCTGCTGCAGTGGGCTGCCAAGGCTACAGTGAGTGGCTGGCAGCCAGTGTGAGTGGCTGGCAGCCAGTGCGAGCTGCCAGTAGCCGCGGTGAGCGACCATCCAGAGGCCGGTGACAGATCTGCCTCATCCGGGAAGAGCGCAATAACGATACCAACAGAGAAGGAATGTCCTCTGCAACTAGACTGAAGAACAAAAAGACAGCAACTTCTCTGTTCCCCTTCCCTGATTCCCCAACGCTGTTCCCCTCCCCCAATTCCCCAATAAAATCTTTAAAATAAAAAAAAGTTAGATTAACTCAAGAGCAGTGCGTGCTGTTTATATTATGTCTTCAATCTTCGTACTGAATTATAACTCCCTACTTACTAGTCTCCCTACCTCATTTGGCTTTTTATCTCCTTAGCCACACTAGCAGTGTCATTTTTATGCTGTATGTTTAGCATGTTGCACAATACTTGATACAACATAGCTCTTAATTAATATTTGTTGAGGGAATGAGTGAGCATGCAAATAAATTCTCCCTTCAAATTCCCAAAGTCTCTCCAAGTAATGTTCAGTGCAAGCCAACAGATAGACATAGGTAGGAATGAGAATTAAGAGTCTGCATGTTTTTAAAGAAATTTGAGAAAAATATTAAAAGATTGTAACAAATATTAAAACTTTGTTCCAAATAAACCATTGAATATCAACTATTATGACTGAATTCCAGTTGCCTTGTCCTTTTTATATGTATTGACTATTTTTCATGGATGTTTACTTCATTATGTGGTTGGTGATTTGATGGCATGGTTATTTCCAGTGGCCATGTCTTTCCTGGGAATACCTTGTTTTTTAGACATAAGCATATACATCATTTTTAACTTTGTCCCTAAGGGGGGCAAAATTCATTTAAAAAATGAGAATGAAACTTATAATATCCTACCTGAATTGTGCATAGGCTTGGGTTCCAATTCCTTCCAAATCAGCCTCTCCCACCTCTCCTGTGGTAAATGGAAATCTTCCATGCCATATTACACAAGAACATGCAGTGAATGCCTTAGTTCCTGAGTTGATGGAGGCTTCATGCCTTTCAAGGTATTATTTGGGCATCAAAACCCATGATCCTACCCCATAAAGATTAAATCTATGTTGGAAACCTCTAGGCCCACCTGACCTTAGCTCTGCATTAACTTTGTGTTCCTGCTTCATTAACAACTTTCCTTTTATTTTACTTTATTTGAGCTCAACCCCAACAATATAATCTTTAACACTTTTCATTTACAAAGCCATCTTGTGTGTCTGAAGAACAAGTTTACTCTTCCATATCGACATGTTTTCATGTTTGAATTTCCAGTGCCTTCTTAAGTGTGTGGACCATAGTTGTCCCTCAATTGTTTGTTGAATTAATTACTTAATACATGAATAAAGCAGAGGTGAATGTCCTAAGTGCTGCTGTTCCTTGGAAGGGTGGAGAATAACCAAAAAAATGACCTATCTTTTATAATCAGGGGAAAAAATAATAGGAAGGAATAATGAGAAGTATGAGAGCAATAAAAAGCAGACAACAGAGCACTAAGGAATAACTTCTGTGATTTCCATAATTTGCCTGAGACCTGACTTCTATAGTGAAATAAAAGTCATCATTATGACCCTAGGACACTAGTTTTGCCGTGTTGACATTTTACTGATTTTATTATATTAAGCTTCTGTAGCTTCACAAAATATACAAAATAAAAATTCTGCCAAAAATGAAGGAAGATGTCATTGGAAACAAAGAGTGAAAATGCCATCTAATGCAAATTTCTAGTAGCAAATTCCTCTCCATGACATCCCCAGCTTGACAAATTGGATCATATTGCAGATGTATAATTTTTTTGGCAATAATGCCAGTTTTTTTCCCAAACAGAACCTACGTGTTCACCGTTTTCCAGATGTGTAATTCCCTCTGGTTAATTCTTACAAAAATATCTTTCACTGTTAAAATTAATAAAGCTTCTTTGTGTTTTTATTGTTTCATTTGATAAAACACAGCTTATCTGCCCAGCACATACATTGCTTTCTTAGCATACCTTGTGGCAGCCCAGCTCTTTTTTTTTTTTTTTTTTAAATCTGCATTTGCTAAATTTAGTATGAATGGTAGAATAATCCTTGCTAGGAAAGTGGATTATAAAGATAAAAGAAAGAAGCATTAAGTTCTTTCCCCAACGAGTTCCAAATGTGCCTTTCTGTCTATATTGTCCCATAAACACCAGGGCAATGACGCCAGCTGCTCTGATTCTCGGAGGGCATGATATTTCCTCCCATTCTGGCACCAACCACAACCCCAAAGGAAAGAAACTCTCACAAGCCAGAAGTAGATAGGCAGAGTTATCACCAGGGCTACTGATAAACGCTAGGACCTGATAGCTCTCTGCTGACAGTGAGTTCCTATAAACATAAATAAGCAAAATAGAAAAAGACACTAAATCCAGGCATAAAAACAGGCTTTTGGACATTTTTTCATTATATTCTTCTGATATTTTGTATGTGTGATATCCAGCACTCTTGGCAAAGATGCATTAAATGGGAGTAAGGCAAAGAAAAGGAGGGCTTGAACTCTCTGAATGGATTGATTACTGCATGGCTTACACACTCCCATTAGTATGGGCACTTTCTTCTGTGTGATTGCATTTTTGTACAGCTAAAAACAATGCATTGGATTATGTTAAAGCTGGAAACATCATTAAGCACCATAAAATCTGAGGTGTACACCCTGTTTTATTTATTTATTTATTTATTTATTTATTTATTTATTTATTTATTTAGATTTTTTTAAATTGGGGAATTGGAGGAGGGGAACAGTGTTGGAGAATTGGGGAAGGGGAACAGAGAAGTTGCTGTCTTTTTGTTCTTCAGTCTAGTTGTGGAGGACATTGCTTCACTGGCCCTTGATGGTATCGTCATTGTGCTCTTCCCGGATGGGGCAGGTTGGTCACTGGCCTCTGGATGGTCGCTCACCATGGCTATTGGCAGCTCACGATGGCTGCCAGCTGCTCACGCTGGCTGCCGGCCACTCACTGTAGCCTATGGCAGCCCACTGCAGCAGGGGCTACAGCCTACATCATCGCCGGGGCTCGCACAGCCCAGCTCCAGGTTGAGCTGTTGTTAGCTGTAGAGGGCAGTGTCACTGGCCCTCATATGTGGGATCCAAACCGGGGCTGCTGGCATCCCAAACCAGCTCTTAACCAATGCACCACTCAGCCGGCCCACCCTGTTTTATTTTATGATTTTATTTTCTTCCATCAAATGATGAGATTGAGAATTTTCTTACTCTTCAAACAAACACAAAACAAAACTACATGTCCAAGAAAGACTGGGAAGTTCTGTCCTGAGCATCATTATCCCAAATCTCTTGAACACTAGCCACAGATTACTATGTTACTGTCTGATACTGAAACAAATAAACAAACAAACAAATAAACTGGAGTACATCATCCGAAGCTTGACGAGTTACTAGATGATGATTGCCCAAAGCAGCATCAGTATATTGTGGCAAAACTTTGTCCTTTCCCACATACTCACTTCAACTCTTTGCAAATTCCATCACACACACACCCACCTTGTTCTGCAGTGAAACACTGAGGCTATGAACAGGTGAAGGGTAAAAATGTCATTGAGTCCCCATTCAACACAATGAGGCCATATGTTGGCATCTATTGACCTCTCTATAACAGACAGATGAAGATTCAGAAAAATTTTCAGAAGAGACCTAGATTTAAATCTTAGCCTTGATACATGAGATTTGATGCTGGTTATTTGTTTTTTTTAGTCTGTAAAATGAGTACAGTCTCCCTGCCATTTCTTCCTCTATGTTGCTTTTGTTTTTTCCACAATAGGGTGAGATAATGTGTATAAAAACTTTTCCAAGTTTGTTTACAGAAGTGAAATTTTACTATTTTTGGAAGGTTTGTATTTGGTATATATAGCTGACACTTAGAACTCCCTAGGTGTCAGATACTGTTCTAAGTGATTTTAATATTTAACTCATTTAATCCTCACAACCATGAAATAGAGATGATTATTTTCCCCATTTGACAGATAAGTAAACTGATATGCTGAAAGACTAAGTAACTCATCCGTGTTGTTAACCCTTAAAATGTACTGTAGTTTTATGGACACCACTGATTGAACTGGTACTAACGTTATGAAAACAGTGAACTGGAGTCTAACTTGGTTTAACTATAATATTTTGAGATATAAACCCTCAAAATACAGTAGAAGCCAATCTGAGAATAAAGTTAGAGACACCAGAGTGCTCATTCTCCACATAGAAACAATGAAGTCTAGGCAAGGAGAGACAAAGGTTAATAATAGGAACCTGCTCCTATTGAATGGTCCATCACTGTCTAAGGTTGGACCTTTTAGTCATTATCACTTGATTAGTGCTATTATCATAATTCATGTAAGCAACAGCAGGAAAAAAAGGGTGGCGAAGAAAGATGTGGAAAATCCTATCCCACCACATCCTATTAAATGTGTTACAAAATGTTATAAAACAAAATTGAGCAGGGAAGTTTCAAAATAGGAAGGAATAAGTATTATTAAGTTGCATATATGATCTGGAAAGAGGGTTCAGAGAATGCATGAGAGTTACTCTGCCCATTTTGTACTGTTTTACTTGAACAGCGAGTCCTCAGGGGCAGACCATAAGCAGTAATGGCACCAACAACACTTTTATGGGGAAGGCAGACATTTGGATGCACTCATGGGGTATGTAACATGGAGTATATGTTCCTTTCTTTAACTATTTGCTCCCTTTTTTTCTTACTATTTTCTTAGAGGTTCTATTGTTTCCCATGTAACAAAGACCTAAATGCAAAACATTAGTTTTCAGGATTCATGTCAGTGTTTGATGGAAAGGATGACTATTTTTGTCTTGGCCATTGATACTGCATTTGTTATCTACTGCTGACTAGCAACTTGCACTAAAGCTTAGTGGCTTTAAAAACAGCTTTTTTCCTTCTTCTTTATTTTAATCTCACAGTTTTTGAGGGTCAGAGACTTGGGGACATTTAGCTGTGTACCTCTAGCTAAAGGCTTCTCACAAGATTGTAGTTAAGGTGTTAGCCAGGGCTTCCATCATTTCAAGGCACAGCTGGGGAAAGATATACCTCCAAACTCACTCCCATGGTTTTGGCAGGATGTACTACTTTGTAGGCTTTGGGTCAGAGAGCTATTGGCTAAAGGTTGCATTGGGTCCATTGCCACATAGCCTCTTCGTATCTCAGCTCAAACATGACAGACAGCTTACTGGTAAATAGCTTGAACATGGGAGTTTAAGCTCATGAGATATAGAGGCAAGGAAGTTTAGGGCACTGATAAAACAAAAAGTTAATATAAAAACAGTGGAAGACAATGGTGGGATTCAAGTGTAATGCCAAGTCTTGGGAAATAGAAGGTCTAGGGATTGAGCATCCATATGTTTGGTGAGTCTTTCTTGTGAATGTTGAAGTCATAATTGTTGACAGGAGTTGGAGCGTTCTGAAAGATTTGAAGAATCAAATGGAAGGGGTTGTAAATTCAAGGGGGATAACAACGTGACACGGGAAGCAGGGAGAACTTCTGATCTCACTAGGTCCATATAATATGTGGAGTGTGAGAAATTAAGCTGCCTCTGCTTAGGTGAATGGCAAGAGAAGTAGAGACTTCTAGGGAGGGCCCGTCAAGGAAGTGGAGCTATATTCATTGAAGTTGTTTTAGATATAGAGAAGTTTCTTTACCATAAAGTATTAATTCCAGAATTTCCCAAACAAGGGGCCAACTTGATAAATAAAACTGAGTAAATCTCCCTCCTTCCCATGGCGTTCTCCCTCTGTTATCCAATATCCCCCAATAAAGTCTCACACATACTTCTTTATCTCAGGCTTGGTTTTCTGGGGAACCCAAGGTAAGACAAAGGGAAAGGGAAACTTATATTTTTATCCAAAGGCAAATATATATATATGCACACACATATACATACATACACACACACACACACGGTGCCAAAAACTGTATATACATTTTAAGAAAGGAAAACTGTATGAAAATTGTAATAGTCAATATATACCAATAACAAAAGATGAATACAAGTCACGTTTGACTTCTGCAATTACAAGTGGTGCCCAAAGTGGTTAGCATCAGTGTCCAGACACTTCTGGCTATGGTGAACTACTGCTTGAACAATGTTGACCAAAGTACACCTGTATACATATTGTTTGCACCCCCAGTATTTGTACATATATGAGCTTGGACAATTAAGTTCACAAACTCATCCTGAAAAAGTGCTGTTGGGACCAGCTGAGTGGCTCAGTTGGTTAAGAGCTCGCTCAAGGGTGTGAGCTGAACTCTGAGCAACAGCAGTTCGATGCTCAGCCCGAGCTGAGCTGCCGCTGAGCTCCCAACAGGTGGCAGGATGGTTCTGCTAAAAAAAAGAAAAGAAAAAAAAAAGTGCTCCATACCTCATTGCTGAATATCACTATGGTCACCTTTGAAGTACTCACCCTGGGAAGCTATGCACTGATGTTAGCACCTAGTCCATCCTTCAGAGCACTTTTGGAACTCTTTTTCTGGAATGGCCATCAGAGCTCTCATCGTATTACCTTTGATGTCCTGAATGTCATCAAAATGTTTTCCAGTCAATGTTTCTTTTATCTTCAGGTAAAGAAAGAAGTCACTGGGGGGCCAGGTCAAGTGAGTAGGGAGGGTGTTTCAATATAGTTATTTGTTTACTGGCTAAAACCTCCCCCGCAGATAGTGCCTTGTGAGCTGGTGCATTGTTGTGATGCAAAACCATTAATTGTCGGCAAAAAGTTCAGGTCATCTAACTTTTTTCATGCAGCCTTTTCATTGCTTACAATTAATAAACTTGGTTAACTATTTGTCTGGTAGGTACAAATTCATAATGAATAATCCCTCTGATATAAAAAAAAAATGTTAGCAACATCATTGCAGCAAGTTCTTGAACTTAATTGTCAGGCCTCCTATGTGTGTGTATATATTTAACATGTTAGTAAATAATAGCAAATATTACCAAACTTTCAAAAAAGATTTAGGATATGAATTATACTGTCTCTCATAATCACTACTACCACCATGTTGACTAGTCTCTCCCCACTGAGACTCACAGGAATGTAACAGACACATGATTTAATTCTGCAATACCTGCAGGAGGAGTCGAAGGCCACACTGCAGATGGGAATGAGGATGTTCATCTTCACACAATTGACCCTGATTCATTAAGGTGATGAAAAGTTTCTTTCCCCTTAACTTGGTATATTCTGTTCAGAAGTCTTTTGAGATATCTCAATATTCTCTATATAAAAAAGGGAATTGAATTTTTTAACAATAACAAAATTAAAGAACTATAACAGGGCCGGCCGAGTGGCGCAGTGGTTGGGCGCTGGCTTGGGAGGCCAGCGGCCCCGGTTCGGATCCCACATCATATGAGGGCCAGGGGCACTGCCCAAAAAAAAAAAAAAAAAAAAAAAAAAAAGAACTATAACAATGCCTATGTCATTTATAATCAGAAAAAAATTATATTTCACAGTATGTCTTAGTTTACTAGGGCTGTTGTAAAAATTTTCCACAAATTGGGTGGCTTAAAGCAGAAGAAATGTTAGACTCTCACAGTTCTAGAAGCTTAAAGTCTAAAACTAAGGTCTTGCCAGGGCCAAGCTTGCTCTGAAGGTCTAGAGAAGTATATTTCCTTGCCTCTTCCTAGCTTCTGGTGTTTGGTGGCAATCATTGACATTCTTTGGCTTGTAACTGCATCACTCCAAAATCTACCTCTGCCTTCACATGGCTATTCCTTCTTTGTGTGTCTCTGTGTCCCTAAATCTCCTTTCCTTAAAAATGTCACTGTTATCAGATTTATGATCCAGTCTAATCCAGTATGACCTTATCTTAATTACATCTTCAAGACCCTATTTCCAAATAAGATCACATTCATAGGACTTCAACATAGACTTTTTAGGGAACACAGTTCAACCCACTATAGAATATTATCAAATAATTTTTGGAATTTCAACACTAATTTCCACAAACAAAAGCATCTATTAAATGAAGGGGTGAAATAACAAACCTCGGATTTTTTTTTAATAAGTAAACTGCCTATTCTCACGATCTTAGAGCAGCCACTTAAATTAAAGTATTTCTTTAACCCCAATTAAGCTAGTTAGTTTTCATGAAGTTGTCTAACCTTTAATTCTGATACTCTCTGTTTTCAGAAAGAATTGTTTAATTAATGACAGAATACATATGGACAAATTTAGATTAGACATATCCTTAGCCCTGGTGATATTTTTGCTTTGCTTTTGCTGTTCACACTTCTGGAGTTGAGAACATGGTAGGGGGCTGAACAATTGAGGAAAAGAGAGAGAAGAGGGGCAATGCATCAGAGTTGTTTTCCCACTTCAAATGACTGGATTCTGAGCTTTCCCACTGGCTCGAGGTCCTCTGAGATAGAAGGCTTAGCATCCAAACAGTGCACAAGTGCCTACTGTGAAACCACATGCCAGCTGCTTATCATAAACACCACTGGGAAGTAAGAAAAGGGAGTTTCTCCATGTTGGCAAAGGACTTTGGTACAAAGGATATGTGAAAGCAGAGCTTTTTCCTTCTGGCCTTCATCAGTGCAAATAGGTGCAGTCATGTTGACTGGCTCTCAGGTCTACAATACAAGACCTTCTGAGTAGAGCTGCTACACACAGAAAGAACAAAAGGCAGGATGCATTTCAAATCCGGGGACATGGCCAATCTAAAGATATATTAGATTTTTGTTTAAAAAAAAAAAGTTACCACCTTTTATTACTTTTAAACCATTTCTGAGCCATTATTCCTGACAAGATATGAATGTGGAGTTAGTGCATTTATTCTACCAAAAAAAAAAAAAAAATTAAGACCAAATTTTGGATGTCTTCATCCTTAACCCTTTTTGTCCTCTTTGATGACATGTTTTTCTACATTCTTTATTAATGACTTATTTTTCTTTGTGAAATTTTGATATGACTAATTTCAATATCCTGAGGCTATCCTTAGAACTTAATATGTGATGCTATTCCTGTTGTGTTTCTCTTCACCACATTTCATTACCAAATCTTTTTCCAGATCCCAGTTAATTCAAAAATAGATCAAATGCAGTCATTTTCTCACCATCATTCGTAACCCCACTTCTCCCACCATTAGTCCATTTTGTCAGCCAGGCTGTTACAAGCTGTGTAATTAAGTCACACTGAACATTATGCCATTTCTCAACTGACTCTCTCTTTCCAATACACAAAACTGATTTCCCGTTGTCTTTAAAACCTACCACTAGTACTTCAACATTCCCCTATTAAATTGATTATTTTTGGTGCATGCATGTCTATCTGTAGCACAGTTATTTGTTCTTCAGTGGTCCTGTCCAAAACAATTTTCTCAAACAATTTCTGAACCTCAAAATGAAAGCCCTTTCAAGATCATTTCTCTGTATACAACTTTACCTTTAATATGTTGGCTTCAGTTTCTTTATCTGTGAAATGAATGATTAGAATAATTATTCCAATTCATGATTTTATGCCTTTTGTCCCCTTTTAAATTCGGCACAAGCTCTAATTGCTAAGTTTTATTTTAAATTAATCTTATGAGAACAGTATGAAATTCCATTTGATATAAAGAATATATTGCTTAATGTCATAATTTATAATCTGCCTCAAATCTTTTAAGTAAAAAAGAATATAAAAATAAATTGAATAAATAAAAAATTAGACTTTTCCAAAAAACAAATGTTTTGAGGACTTTGTTTACACTCTATGAGCTCAACTGCTGGTCGCATGTTACTACAGGTAAACTATTCAATTTAAATTTCAAGTTAAAACAACTCAGTGATTTTTGCTAATAATAATTGATGAGTGATAGGCTATTTTATTTTTACAAAGTCAAGGGGAAAATAATCATCTGATTAGACAGAATCTTGACAAGAATGTTGGTGATCTACTACTGTAGTGTGTAAAAGAAGAAAATATACCCAATTAATTTTTTTTCCTTTTATTGTTATGTGAAAAAGAGAAATCAGAGGATGTCATGCCAGAGGACACAAGAGGAAAGTGTTGGTTTTTGGTCTGATATGGGGATGTATAATGCTAAAAATATAATAAATAAATAAAAATAGAAGGGAGGCTATTCATTATTAGTATAATGGCTTAAATAAATAAAATATGTATGTGTGATGCAGAGACATTTTTGGCAGCTAACTAAATGTGAAAATTTTACTTGAAGATAAACTGAAATTAGAAAACCAGTCCAAAGATGATTTACTGTTAATATAAGATTAAGGGTAATAAATATCTAATTCAGATTTTAGTATATGAATTATGTTTGATTAAAGATAATAATAAATGAAAAAATACTCAATTCTACATATTTACTTTAAAAAGACAGATCCTATGGGCCGGCCGAGTGGCTCAGTTGGTTAAGAGCTCGCTCAAGAGTGCGAGCTGAGCTCTGAGCAACAGCGGTTCAATGCCAGCCCGAGCTGAGTTGCCGTTGAGCTGCCAACAGGTGGCAGGATGGCTCAGCTAAAAAAAAAAAAAAAAAAAAAAAAATACAGATCCTGCTATATAAGAATTATTTCCTTAGATTGTAGCATTGCTTAAGTTCAGTTGTTAAGTTAAAATGAATCTGGTAGAGTGGGTCCTAATTCAATCTGAGTGGTGTCCTTATAAGAAGAGGAAATTTGGACACACAGTAAGACAGTATGTTCATCATACACAGGGACAAATATACACAGAGAGAAGACTGTGTGAGGACATGATGAGAAGGCAGCCATCTACAAGCCAAGGAGAGAGGCCCCAGAACTAACCAAACCTGCTGACACCTGGTTAGACTTATTGTCTCCAGAACTGTTAGAAAATAAATTTCTGTTGTTTAAGCCACCAATTCTGTGGTATACTATTATGACAGCCCTAGAAGACTAATACATGTGGATGAAAGCCTGAAACAATACACAGAACCTGCCTCAGAAACATTTTCATTTATAACATTGCATTGTCAGGGTTCAGATACAAGGAATGATTGCATCAGAAGATATCTGCTCACTTACTCTTGTTTTGGCTTGACCCATTATTTCACTATAAGAATATGCTACCAGGAAAGGTCCTCCCACTCTGGCTTACCTCTGCTCATCTTTCTGGGCACATCTTGTTTCCAACCATTTGATTCTCTGGGCACTACACGGGGTCTCACTGGGCAGCCAAACTTCAGTAGGTCTCACTACAGACAGCTAAAGTGGCTGCACTTCAAATGATTCCAATGAGCTATCTATCCACTAGCTATTTTGTGCTACCCTGAACCAGGATTGGGGTGAAATAATCCTGCTCTGGAATGACCTTGAGAGGGAGTGACCCTGAACATGAGTGCCTCCTGAGATTTTGCATCTTAGTCACCTCACTCTCCTCATCTGAATTCCAGCCCAGCTGGTGCCACACACTCCCAAGTATTCCTCAGTCCAGGGCCTTAGCATTTGTTTAGAGCATATACAATTTAGTTTAGAATACACAGTGGAGATATATATCTAAATATATGTATATGTGCTACATGAATGATACAAGTGAGTTCTTTAGATGTTCAGAGGAAAGTTCACTTTCCTTGATGCTATAAAAATACCTTCATAACATGAGGATCTTTAAGGTTATGGTTTTAACAGTGCTTGGAAGGTGGAATCTTCAAATCAAATAATATAAAGAGATGGATAATAAGTACCAAGTATCTAATTCAAAAACATCAGAGAAAACACAGTTTGTACCTACCAGCTGTGAAGCATGGAGCAAATTACAGCCTTTCGAAACCTCTATTTCCTCATGTGTTTATTTAGATGATTAAAAATAAATAACCTATATAAAATGAGTAACATTGTGCCAGGCAAGTGGCCTGGACTCGCTAAATGGTTCTATACTTATTATCATTGTTTCTTGATTAATGCAAATCTAACACCATCATCTCAGCAGGCTTCATTTTAGCACTCACATGACAGACATCAGAAATCAAAATTGACCTTAGCAATGATTTAGTCCAGTCTACTCATTTTTCAGAGAAAATTAATGCCCAGAGAAATTAAATGACTTGCCTCAGGTCACAGAGCCAGTTGGTGGCAGTGACAGTGTCAGCTATAGAACATATGATTTCTTACCCGATTCAGAATACTTTTCATTCCAGAGAACTTCATTAATAGCAGTACACATGTCTTAATAAACACATATTTGTAAATGTATGCTAATTACATGTAGACAGTCAGTGAACTGAAATAAATGACATAATTATGAAATCTAAGTATGGTGGTAATGCTGCACATTTACTCAAGACAATCCAATATACGAAGTAATTGAAGGTTCCTGATTGTCTCTAACAAATCTAATCTTCCTCACAAGCCCTGACCTTGCCGAATAGGGAAGGATTCATGGTGGAGATTTTAACTGGGTAATTAATAGCATCTCAGACTCTGGATTAAAAGTTCTTTCAGCAAAAGTGCTTTGTTTTACAGACTGCCAATCTCAAAATAGCTAACGGGAATGCTGAAAGAGGTCACGGGCCTCTTGCCTTTACAGACGTGGAGGAGAGATCTGATGCTCCTGGGGTAACCTCTGGGCTCTGGGGGTCCTCCCAGTCTCAGCAGTAGGATGGCTGGTTCACCCCTGCAATTCTTGTACTAGTTTCTGAGGTGCAGTATAAACTTGTGACTTGTTTCCTTTGACACTTCCAGGCTTAGTTGTCCTCCCCTCTTATTTTCATAAACACCCTCCATCTGGTGCCTGATTAAAATGTTTTCGCTCTGGCTTTTGCACCATGCCACCTTGCCTCTTACAGGGTAGCCCCAGTCAGGCCTCTTCTCTCTGGGCTCAGCATCTTCCATCTCCTCCCTGTGGCATGGTGCACTTCCAAGTCCCATGCAAGTCCCACAAAACAGGGGGCAGCTCTGAGCATTTTCTCAGAACCTCTCTGTGCTTCATGCTGCTATAGCTTAATTTCTTCTTTCTGTTCCCTGGCTGGCCCATGTTGCTACAAATACCACTCTGAAAGGTTGTCTTTTCAGAGTTCCAGGTGGAAGTGGGCAAAACCCTTCTGATTTGGCTTTCTCCTCAATTAACTCCAAACCTCTGACTGGGACTCAGAAGAGCTGGTGAAGGCTATGACACTTAAATCTTGCCATTTGATTTTTTTTTTTCACCTTGGTGCCTTTCTTCCCAAGCTTCATTGAATCATAAGGAACTCTCATTACCTGTCTCCTTCAGTCTACCCAAAATTCTTCTTGTGACATAATTTCCTGTGCCTTCTCTGCACTTTGGATAATTTTAGGTATCTATGATTTGAGTCAGATAGGCCAGGTCCATGAAAATGAAACTAGTGTTACATTGGAACACATAATATGAATATCTATGTCAAAAAGTTGCTTAAGGGCTGGCCGAGTGGCGCATTGGTTAAGAGCTGGTTTTGGGATGCCAATGGCCCTGGTTTGGATCCCACATATGAGAGCCAGTGACACTGCCCTCTACAGCTAATAACAAGTCCACCTGGAGCTGGGCTGTGTGAGCCCCAGCAATGGTGTGGGCTGCAGACCCTGTTGCAGTGGGCTGCCATAGGCTACAGTGAGTGGCCGGCAGCCAGCGTGAGTGGCTGGAAGCCAGCATGAGCAGCCAATAGCCGCGGTGAGCGACCATCCAGAGGCCGGCGTCCAATCTGCCTCATCCAGGAAGAGCACAATGACGATACCAACATGGGCCAGTGAAGCAATGTCCTCCACAACTAGACTGAAGAACAAAAAGACAGGAACTTGTCTGTTCCCCTTCCCCAATTCCCCAACGCTGTTTCCCTCTCCCAATTCCCCCAATAAAATCTTTAAAAAAAAAAAAGTTGCTTAAAACCTTCAAAGATTTTTCTTTTTACTTGGATGAAAATACAAATTTCCTACCACAACTTGTAGGGTTTGGTCTCCCCTTTCTTCCTTCCAACTTCATCTCAACCCTTTCCTCCTTGGTCATTGCACCCTAAACAAGGAAGCTGATTCCCTACTCAGGATATTTTTTCCTCATTCTCTTTTTTCTAGACCTTTGCAGACCCACCTTCTTCTTATCCTTTAGGTCTCAGCTTAAAAATCTCCATCCAAAGTGGAATTCCATGAGCATCTTATTGAAAGATTTTGAACTAACCACCCATGCCCTCCAGCCATTTTTTGCTGGCACAACACCATGGTTACATCCTGTATAGAGCTTAAGACAATGTGAAACAATTTTTCTTATTTGCATGTTTGTTCATTGTCTGTTTCTCAATAGAAAAAGCAAAATACCAGAGACTGCTTATTTTGTTCATCATTTAATGCCTAGAACTAAATAGTGTCTGAAGCATAGTAGATGCTCAATATGTAAGAAATCAATGAATAAATAAATATATGTTGATGTGCTAGGAGTTTTATAAAGTTGACATTTCTTTATGTACCCAGATAGTTTTTACCTTTGGGAATATTATAAATTCCATAATTAATATAGGATTATTACATTTAAGAACTATCAAAATCTTGTGATATTTTTCTTTTCTTTTTTTTTTCTTTTTTTTTTTAAATTTTATTAGTTTTCGGTGTACAACACAATGCAATAGTTATACTCTTTACCCCCCAAAGTGAAAACCCCCCTCCCCCAGTTCCCCATCCCACTCCCCCCCCATATCATACATATCCATCACAACTCCCCTGACTCCCCTCCACAGTATACTCCACATCCCGTGACCACCCACATATTCAGTTGCAGTTGGCATACAATACTATACAACACCAGCTTCAGGTGTACAGTGCAGTGATCAAGCCTCTACTCCATCCATGAAGCGGTCTCCCTAACAAGACATGTGACTATCTGACATGCCACAAAATTTTTACAGCATTATTATATTCCCCGAACTGTGTTTCATATCCCTGTGGCAATATTGTAGTTGTCTATTTATGCTGTCTAATCCCTTCACCTTCCCCCCATCCCCACCCCTCTCCCAACTAGCAACCCTCAGTTTTTCCTCTACATCTATGAGTCTGTTTACTTTGATCGTTCACTCGGCTCTTCAGACTCCACACACAAGTGAGATCACATGGTACCTGTCCTTCTCCGACTGACTTATTTCTCACAACATAATAGTCTCTTCACAACCTTATCAATTACATTCCCAGAACTGCCCCCATAACCCTGCAGCAACATTGTAGTCCCACATACACTGTCCAAAACCTTCCCCCTCTCCCTCTTCCCCACTCCCTCCCAACCAGCAACTATCAGTTTTTCCTTTATATCTGCTTGATATGACATCAATCTTCTTAAATTGTCTCTCTGGGTTAGCTTGTTTACCCCTTTCTTTTGTTTAAAAAAGTCCTTTTAACATTTCTTGCAATGCTGGCTTGGTGGTAATGAATTCCTTAAGCTTATTCTTTTCTGAGAAGCTCTTTATTTCTTCTTCAATTTTAAGTGATAGCCGTGCTGGGTAGAGCAATCTTGGTTGTAGGCCTTTATTTTGTGTCACTTTGAGTATCTCCTGCCACTCCCTTCTGGCCTGCAGAGTTTCTGTAGACAAGTCAGCTGTTAGTCTAACAGGAGTTCCTTTGTATGTAACCTGCTGTCTTTCTCTTGCAGCTTTTAGGATCTGTCTCTGTCTTTAACCTTTGCCATTTTAACTATGATGTGTCTTGGTGTGGACCTGTTTGGGTTCAGCTTGTTTGGAACCCTCTGCACTTCCTGGGCATGTATGTTGATTTCCTTTACCAGGGTAGGGAAGTTTTCAGTCATTACTTTTTCAAATACCTTTTCAACCCCTTGCATCTTCTCTTCTCCTTCTGGTATCCCTATGATTTGAAGGTGGTTGCGCTTCATCTTGTCCCATAGGGCTCTTAAACTATTTTCATTGTTTTGTATTCTTTGGTCTTTTTGCTGTGCCAACTGGGTGAGTTCTGCTATTTTATCTTCCAAATCGCTGATCCGCTCCTCTGCTTCATCTACTCTACTGGTGATTCCTTCGAGTGTGTTCTTCATTTCAGTTATTGTATTCTTTAGTTCTAACAGGTTGTTTTTTATGGTTTCCCTATCTTTCTTTATGTCCTCGCTAAGTTCCTTAAACATTCTTATCATCAGTGTTCTAAACTGTGTCTCTGAAAGGTTGGATCCCTCTGTTTCATTTGGTTCCATTTCTGGAGGTTTCTTCTGATCTTTTACTTGTGATATGTTTCTTTGTTTCCCCATTCTGGCTGTCGCTCTGGGATTGCTTTGATGTATTAGATAGATCACCAGGAGAGCCCTGGCTGGATCACGCAGGCACACAGCTCACGGCCCAACACTCCCAGGAGAACTCCCAGTCTCAGCCTGTCCCAATCAGCCGCTTGCAGATCAGGCCGAGCAGCCCGACAACCAATCACCAGCCTGGCAACTCTGCAAGCGCAGTGTGGAAAGCAGAGACCCAAGGCGGCTTGCGTGCTCCCGCATCTCAGTGAGCAGCCTGTTGGAGTCGGATCACTCCCACTAGGCGTTTCCCTGGCAACACAGCACAAGCCGAGCGGAGGATGGGGATCCGAGGCGGCTCGTGCACTCCCGGGTCTCAGTGAGCCACCGTAGGAGCCGGAGGGCACCACCCTATGTTTCCCTGGCAACGCAGTATAAGCTGGGCGGAGGGAGGGGATTCAAGGCCGCAGGCGCGCGCGCACACGCATGCACTCATGCACGCACGCACGCACTTCGCCAATTCCACCAGACCAATTAGGTTTTGGACCTGATCCTTCGTGGGAGGGCCCAAGCCCGACAAAATGGCGCCCTCCTTACACCACTCGCGTGCAAGCTCCGCACCACGGGAACAACAATCCAAAAACCTCCAGCCTTTGCACCAAAGGTGCTCAGCTCAGTCCGTCCCCGCAGGCTCCCGGCTCACACAGCCACTCTCTCCATCAGGAACCAGGTAAGTGCTCACCGGCGAGCAGGCCCGGGCGCCGGCCCCACTGATTCTCCAGCTGCTCTTAGCCTCACCGAGCTGAGGAAAGAGAGTCCTTACTAATTTATTGCCGGCTATCTTAGAACTCCTCTTCCCGGCAAAGGAGCTCTGGGCTGGTGAGCTTGGGGTGCGGCCGGAGGGTCTCTCCCCCAACCAGACAAGCTTCCCACGGCTGGGGCTTCCCTCACGGGGCTCACCCTCGCTCGTCTCCGCCCATCCTACCAGACCCGACGTGGCCTGCTCTTTTTTCTGATATTTTTCTAACTAAGGATATAGTATTCAAAAAAAGACTATATGATGTGTGTTTAAAAGAAAGAAAGAAAGAAAAAATGTTAAAACTTGACTATGTTTCAAATTAGCATCTTATCCAATTGGTTTCTCAATTTTATTACTGTTTAACTTTCAACATTTCTGTTCTTCATTGCAGTTTATGTTATATAAAACATGTTATCTCTGTTGCATAAAGCTTGTGAACATTCTCCTAATAAATGATAGTTAAAGTGTTGCTTCTCATCTATATCAACCCATGCATATGTGCACACAATATGAAATTTTTACTAAAAATGAACTTTACACTAAAATTGCATTAAGATTATTCTATCTAGGTATATTGGGGCTGCAAATAGAGCATGCCACCTGATGTTGTTGGTACCTTGTAATGTATCACATCAAAGCAATTCTCCTTTCAGGTAAAGCTGACAGAGAAATGACTAAGCAATGGAGATTTCTTCATTATCTCCTCTGTATCTTTTCTTCAGGACAAAAACAGAAAACATGTTATTAAAATAACAATTTTGTTACTCCACTGGAATATACATAAAGATAAACTCACAAAGAGCAAGATTTAATAGAATTTTGTAATTTGACTTTCACTGTAATTTTCATTTAATTGTCTTTTTTTCAGAATTAAACCACTGTTTATCTCTTTAAGCTCAATTACCTACTTAGAAAGTAATTTTACTGTATGGGAGAAACTATTCATTTCTATACTTTTTTCCCTTTAATTAAGCATTACTTCTTGCAGTTATAGATTTATAGTTTCTTGAAACAATTTACATATCTTGAAACAATAGATTTAAATGTGTCCGGTTGCATTGGAGGGTGACAATTTTAATCACTCAAGTTATAATTGAGCTTTCTAGGTGTTTACGTTTCTATGATGTTTCCTACTGGTGTTTCTCTGTCCCTGGATCTTCTCTCCCTTTCTAAAACAAACAAGAAAACAAACAAAAATCCCTCTATATTACCTTGGATCCATACATGATTCAAGAGAAGTGAAGTTTAAACAAGAACAGAAGAGAAGGAAATCTGTAACAATATTTGTCCACAGAGGAAAAGTATCACATCTCCGCCTTTTTAGGTGTCTTCTAGTTCCTCATTCATTTCCCACAGCCTTGTTTAAAAACGGAATATACAGATATTAAATCATTGATTATAAACATCACTGATAGTTTAAATTTTATATTCTTTCCAAATCACACTGACTAAAGAGAAAAAACAGAATTTTTCTTTTTATTTCCTTTCACAATGTATAAACATTTATTTTAAGAAAAACACATCAAATATTAATTTCTTCACAATCTCCTATGGTCAATTTAACTGGAAGATTGGTCTTATTACCTATCCTCAATAAACGTACAATATACGGTATTTATAGGCTAATTTTATAGGACTTTGTTTTATCTGTTTGTCTTTTGTACATTGCAATAAAATGGCTTTTAATCATTTTCTCTCCATGATTTCTTTAAGTCTAGCAAAACATTGATACATAATTTGAAATAGGCAAAACTCATAGATTAAAAAAAAAAAGAAATTAAAAGTACTGAATATACTAAAGGTCTAATGCTAAAGGCTACTATACTAGTAAAGCTCCATATTTTACAGTTTTCACATTTGATAAAATCTTTAATCATATCAAGAACACACATAGCCAAAAATAAAAATAAAATAAAATAACATGTTGTAGTCATTTTGATCACTAACTGAATAATTGAGACATTGGCTAGTGAGGTTAGATTTACCTTTTTATTCTCAAAAAATAATCTCTGTGTGAGATTAGTAAAAATCTGATTATATTTTCTTCTTCATCTCTAATTTTTTCCTTCTGCTCATTGTCTTTTCTCCTCCTTGTCTTCTTCCTCTTCCTCCTTTTTTTCTATTCTTTTCCTCCTCTTCTTTACTTTCATCTTCTTCTCCCCAACTTTTCTTGGCACTATTTACAATGAGGAAGACAGCACTGTATACCCTCTTATTTACAGTTTGTCTGTCAACCTTGACAATCACCTGCATTATTCTTACTGTTAGTCTCTTGAGTATGGAGTAGTAGTGCTTTGTACATAGAATTTGGTTGTTTCTTTCATTCAGCTATATTTTAACTGATTATAAAAGTTAAAGACAAATTTAAATAGTTAAAATGCATTTAGTTGTTTTTATACCCCCAAATTTTGGATATTTTATTGTTGTTTTAGATGGGATCATATAAAATTGTTAAATCGAATTTTATAAAAATAGTTTACAGAATAGTTAAATTTCCATTGAAAAATTCAATTAAAACAAAAGTATATAAAGGAAAAAAGTCAAAGTTCTTCCCTTGTCATCTTTAATTGTTCTCCCAGAGGACATTACTGAGAGGTGTATAGGTGATTACTTCCGTGATATTTTTTGAATATGCATAGATGCATCCATGAAAATATAAACACATAAACATATTTTAAGCAAAAGCTGGATCACAGAATCCACATCATTCTAAAACTAGATTTTTTAGATGAATAATTTTTCATAGATATCTATATTCTTAAATTATTTTAAAATGAAATGATTGGAATAAGTAATATATGTATAAAAAGCTGTAGAGATGTAACATTTAAATTACTTTCATTATATACTTTTTATATTTAACTACAGAATGGTGAAGCAAAGCAAAAATAGAAACCTAAGCATGGTTCTGGTGAAATCACATTAAATTGCAATTTGGGAGATTTATTTAAAATCCCAGAATTGGTTAGCTTTTGGACTAAGTTTCTTTAATTGACAAATATCGGATGGAGGTTGGAAGACACTGGTCTGGTTGATGCCTGCTAATCTGTACTATTCTGTAATGAAGGGTACACACATATACACAAAATAGTGGTAGTGGTGAGAGCAATAGTAGAATAATTAAAATGTATTGTGCTTTATCAAAATATGATTTTAACTACTGTTATGCAAACCTGCAATATTCTATATAAGATGGAATTTATTTTTGTTTCATATACCATTCTAAAGTGGTATGGGTGCGCTAATCCTCAAAGTTGTCAAAGATGTAGGCTTCTTCTCTCCTCTTGCTCTGCCATTCTTAGCAGGCCGCTTGTGTCTCCTGGTTCAGGAAGGCTCTTCCAGGTCCTTGGTATCATGGGGACAGTCTACCCAGCCAAATGAATGAAATGGGGAATGGAATGCTGGCTTCCTCCCTTTAGAAGCACTGCCCAGAAATTACATACACTTCTGATCTATTCCATTAGCCAGAACTTTATCACACGGTTATACCTAATTTCAGTCAAAGATTTGATATGAAGTATAATATTTCCCTATGTTTAGCAAAAAATTCTATTGCATAAAAAGATCAGAATGGATATAGTGGACAATTAACCTTCCTGTCATGTATTGTCATTTTCGTAAACAGTTTTTAAAAGATTTTGACATGATTTAATCATATTTGATAAGGGGATACCATAGATAGCTAGAAATGCATACCTTTTAATATCATGAAATCTATGATTTTATAAGAAAAAAAAGGTGTACCTAAGAGATTCTTAGATTAGATTAAAAATTAGCTTATTCTCTTTTACCCTGACAATTTATCTCTTATGTCAATTATAATTTCACTCTTTTCATCCTTTGTGTATGCCACCACCAATGCCATTAGTAGAAAGACTGTAATTGTAACAGATTGGAAACCTGTCATTCCTACTCCTCTTGGTTAAATCACTTAACCTTAATTTTGTCTCAGTTTTCTCATCTGTTGAATGCTGAGCAGGATGCCTGTGCTATTTCTGTAGATAATGCATAAGAAACTACTACATAGGAAGAAAATACAATTGCAAATATTAATCCAATAGATGTTATACTTAAAGTAAATAATTAGAGTCACCAACAACTTATGCTTACTATGAGCCAAGCACTCTCTTAGATTCTTTAAGCATATCTCATTTAATTTAGTCTTCACAACAACCATGTGGTGTATTTCCTCGTGTCTCTATTTTAGCATTGAGGAGGTCAAGGCTAAAGCGAGGTCAGATTTACCCAATGCTGCTTTCACCATGCTCAGACTTTGCTATTTCAAGTTTTTTGGGGATTTAGCCTTTTAAGCTTTTAAGTAAAAATCTAGAATATTCATCTGAATTATTTTACTACAGGGAGTAACTGTATGAAATCATGAAAAGAAGTAACCAAATAGAAACCATTTTTAAGACTGATGATAGTAAACTGAAATACTTTGGTTCCTTCTCCTGAAGCTCATCCTTGTCACAATATTTTTGTCCTCATTGAATGACTGACAAGGAATAATGCTTAAAGTCCAATGCACTCATCTTCAACTTGAACTGTCATTCATCTTAGTCCAACCCTTGTGAAGTCAGCATTGAAGCCCAAGGATAGCTCAGCATGCCCTTGGTCTGTGTGAGTGAATGTTGGGTCCTAGACAGACATGGAGGCTGAATCCTCATTTCTGTGGAATATTCCCTTGTAAGGTGGGCAGTGTGAGCTGACATGGAAACCCAGAGATGATTTCACCATGGTTAATGAGAGTACACCTAGCTGGTGGGTAATTACAGGCCTTCAAACCTCAGTACTTCTCTCTTCATGAGATTAATGTTTACTCAGAATAATAAATATAAGGTCTATGACACCTTTAAAGTTACACTTAAAGGTGACTCGGTGACCACTCAGGAATGACTGTTTCATGCCTTGCTAAACATGCTTGGCTCTTTACAAGCAATGGATTCTAAAAGGAGGATTATTTACAGTGGGTGTCAGAAAAGTGTACATATTCATTCTGTAAAATCTAGCTAAGACTGGTGTCCAATTCTTCAAGGGATGACATTAATAGAGTTTTGTGATCCAGACTTGGTTCTCATAAGAGCTGAGTAGCTAGGAGAGAAAGTATTTTCTCTGCTTGAATTTCTACTATTCTTGGGCATTGTTTCTGACAAGAGTGAAGGAATGTGGCTCTCTGGACCTTTGGGAGATTCTGGGATGATAATGTACTTTTCAAAATTCTTTTTCAGGCCAGCCGAGTGGCACATTGGTTAAGAGTTGGCTTAGAACGCCAGCTCTGAGCAGCAGAGCCCCAGTTCGGATCCCACATATGAGGACCAGTGACGCTGCACCCTCAACAGTTAAGATGGTGAACAACAGCTCGACCCGGGGCTGGGCTGCCGTGAGTTTCTGGTGATGGGGTAGACTGCAGAGGAGCTGCAGTGGGCTGCAGTAAGCCACGGTGAGCAGCCAGCAGCTGGCATGAGCTGCCAACAACCGCCATGAGCGGCTGTCCAGTGGCTGGTGACAGAGCTGCTTCACAAAGGAAGAGCGCAATGATAATATCAACATGAAACAGTTAAGTGACATCCTCCACAACTAGACTGAAGAACAAAAGGACAGCAACTTGTCTTTTCCCTTTCCCAGAATCCCCAGCGCTGTTCCCCTCCCCACAATTCCTCAATAAAATCTAAAAGAAAAAAAAATTCCATTTCTGTCTAAACCAATTACAGTAGATTCTATTTGCTACTAAGAACACTGAAGATATAACTATGAAACCTTAAGAATCTTAGAAAATGGAATTCATTCATTCATTGAATCACATATTTACTATTTCCATTTATTCATTTTCTCTGCTATTCTTGGATAAATAATTAATTCATTTAAAATGTTTATTTCACAATAAGTACATGCATGCCACTTTATGTCTTTGTGAGAGGTAAAAAATAAATAAGTTACAAGGGAAACTGGCTCAAAGAATTTGAGCTAGAAAACAGAAAATGGCCAGTGCTTGAGGGAGGTGCTTTGTTATGAAGCGTCAGAGGAGAGACCCATTGGGCAGAACAAGAGAGTCATCTCTTTCAGATGGCATAAGAGATGGGACTAAAAATTAGGGAAAACTTGGACAGAAAGATGAAAACATAGGTATCTCTTGGGTAGAGAAGACACAGAGGGGATAAAACATGTGACATATATGAGCAATGATCATACTTAGCTTTCATGCAGCATTCAGGGACCTAGAAAAATAACAAAATGTGAATGGCCAGGTTATTATACGAGACCTTGCAGTTTATATACGGGTGTTTTGACTTAAATTTGTAGCCCTTGAAGGAATCTGAGAGGGGAACACTTCAAGAAGAGTGTTCTTTTTTATGTTTATAGGCTTTATTGAAATATAATTCATATGTCATACCACTCACCAATGTATCAGTATGAGGAGGTTCCTTCTATTCCTAGTTTGTTGAGTGTTTTGATTATGAGGGTAAGCCAGGAAGGTTATTCTGATATCTGTATATAAAAGGAATTGGAAATTAGAGACACTGAAGATGTTATGCGTATATCAAGGCAAAATGTGATGACAGCTTAGAGCACAAAATGTAGCATTGTTATAGATGAGAGAAATATTGAGAATGTGCAAATGGTAAGTACTGATTACTGATCTGACAAAGGTGAAAATGTAGAGAAAGGTACCTGAGGGTGTTAAACTTAAGAGAACATGGTAAGACCCTGGATTAAAATATCAGCTTGATTTTTCCATCATTAAGTGTTCTTGACCAAGCAACTCAGCCTCTTTGTGGCCTCATTTCCTTAACTTTTAAATGTAGATATAATAAGAAATGATTTCCTGTGGGTATTAAATGCATTATTATACACAAAGCTCATAAAAAATGCCTGGCTTTGATCTGAGAATTACCTGCAATCATCATTATTTCAAAAGAATAATTTTTTCTTAGTTTATGAACAAACAGAAATGTACAGTCATCATATTGGTATTTTCCAGCCAAAGAGTTGAAATAGAAATAATTTTCTACTAACAATGAAATGGACAATGCATTGATTCCATTGGCACAAAATATTATTTATCATAAGTGAGGGGGAGAACACATGTTTTGAAATGATATATTCACATTTTCAGGAAAACAGCTTGTTTTCTTACTGAACACCATGATTATTAATGAGCAGACAGCACAAAATAAAGTTCAGAATTTTTAGAAATAGCTATCCAATTAATATACAGAAAATATGTCTTTATAGAGTAAAAATTCACATTAAGTAAATCTAATCAAACACAATCATCACTAAATTGTCTGATAATTGCCCAAGACATACACACACTTGCTGAACAAAAGGAATAAAATATCTTCTGTCTAGGAAACAGCTGTAGTAAATCAGCTTCAAAAATATTTTATTTTTGAACTTTTATCCAAATCCAGAGTAGCATTTACTAATAATCAGAATGTAGAATATGGTGATGTCATGGACTATTTTAAAATGGCTGTATTTGATCCTTACCTCAATCTTTGTGTTCATATAGCTGCGGAGTAATGTAGAGTAATATATATATTTATTGAGGTGACAATTGTTAGTAAAGTTACATAGGTTTCAGGTGTACAAATCTGTAATACATCATCTACATATCACATTGTGTGTTCACCACCCAGAGTCAGTTCTTCCTTCAGCAGATGATTGGATAAAGATGTGATATATATGTAATGGAATACTATTCTGCCATAAGAAAAGATGAAATAATGCCATTGGCAACAACATAGATGGATCTTGAGATTATTATGCTTATCTAAATAAATCGGACAGAAAAAGTCGAAAACCATATGATTTCACTATGTGGTATATAAAACTAAAAACAACAAAGGAACAAGACAAATATATTTAAATATTTGTCTAAAGTAATACTTTACGAAATGGATTAAGTAAAACTAATAATTCCCAAAAGGAAATGGCATAGCATAAAATAAAACAAGGGTCAGTTCATTTACCTATAATTTTTACTTTAAATTATATACATACATTTTTACAAATCACGATTGTTACAAGCCTAAAAGTCTCATGTAGTCTATGCATTAATGAGTGCAAAAATGTTTTCATCTCAAAATATTAGAGATTAAAACTTCAATAATGTTTTCTTAATAGGTCAAAATTTACCCATCCTAGCTTAAGACTCCTTATTAAATTTTGACAATTTTAATTCAGTCTGGAATATTTAAATAAATAACAATGACTAGTTAGGTGAATTTGGTTATTTGTTATGCACTGCACTTTTTATCTAAAGATATTGCATCTCTAAGTTTTTTTAATTTTTCAATTACAGTTTATATTCAATAGTATATTAATTTCAGGTGTACAGCATAGTGCTTAGATATTTATATGATTTATGAGGTGATTCCCTCAATAAGTCCCTAACACCATACATAGTTATTACAATATTATTGACTATTCCCTAAGCTATATTTTTCATCCTCGTGACTACTTTGTAGCTGCCAATTTGTATTCCTAAACCCTTCACCTTTTCTATCCAGTCCCCCACAACCCCCTTCCACCTGACAACCATCAGTTTGTTCTCTGTATTTATGAGTTTGTTTCTGTTTTGTTTGTTCATTTATTTTGTTTATTCGATTTCACATATAAGTGAAATCATATGATATTTGTCTTTGTCTGACTTATTTCACTTAGCATAATACCCTCTAGGTCCATTCATTTGGCACAAATTGTAAAATTTCATTCTTTCTTATAGCAGAGTAATATTCCACTGTATATATGTACTTCTTTATCCAATTGTTTAACTGATGGACACTTAGGCTCCTTTATATCTTGGCTACTGTAAATAATGTTGCCATGAACATAGGGATGCATATATATTTTCAAATTAGTGTTTTGGATTTCTTTGGATAAATACCCAGAAGTGGAATTGCTGGGTCATATGGTAATTATACTTTAAATTTTTTGAATCTCCATACTATTTTCCTTAGTGGCTGCACCAATTTGCAATCCCTCCAATAGTGCACAAGGGTTCCCTTTTCTCCACATCCTCACCATTTGTTGTTTGTTGATTTATTGATGATGATAGTCATTCTGACAGGTGTGAGGTGATGTCTCATTGTGGTTTTAATTTGCATTTCCCTGATGATTAGTGATATTGAGCATCTTTTCATATGTCTATTGGCCATCTGTATGTCCTCTTTGGAGAAATGTCTGTTCAGGTCCTCTGTCCATTTTTTTAATTGGATTTTTTGTTTTTTGGAGTTGTATGAATTTTTCCATATTTGGGATATTAACTCCTTTTCGGATATATTATTAGCAAACATCTTTTCTCATTCCATAAGTGGTCTTTTGGTTTTGTTGATTTTTTTTTTTTTGCTATGTGAAATCTTTTCAGTTTGATATAGTCCCATTTGTTTATATTATTATTTTTAAAAAAGATTTTATTGGGGAATTGGGGGAGGGCAACAGCATTGGGGAATCGGGGAAGGGGAACAGACAAGTTGTTGTCCCTTTTGTTCTTCAATCTGGTTGAGGATGTCACTTCACAGGCCCATGTTGGTATTATCATTGCGCTCTTCCAGGGTGAGGCAGTCACTCACTGGCCATTGGACGGCCACTAAGGATGGCTTATGGCAGCTCATGAAAGCTCACACCAGCTGCCTGCCAGCCCCACTGCAGCCTACACTGTCGCTGGCAACTCATGGCAGCCCAGCTCCATGTTGAGCTATTGTTCACCACCTTAGCTTAGAGGGCACAGCGTCACTGGCCCACATATGGGATCTGAAACAGGGCCCGGCTGCTCAGAGCTTGTGTCCCAAGCGAACTCAACCAATGCACCACTCGGCGGGCTCCCATTTGTTTATTTTTTGTTTGTTTCTGTTGCCTGAAGAGTCATACCCAAAAAAAGATTACTAAGAGCAATATCAAAGAGTTTATTGCTTATGTGTTCTTCTAGAAGTTTAAGGTTTTGGGTCTTACATTTAAGTATATATATATATATATATATATATATATATATATATATATATATTTTAATTAGCTTCAGGTGTACAACAAAGTGCAATAGTTATACTTTTTACCCCTCAAAGTGACAACCCCCCTCCCCCAAGTCTCCCCTCCCACTCCTCCACCCCATATCATACTATCTATTACAATTCCTTTGACTCCCTTCCACCATATAATCCACATCCCGTTACTGTCTATATATTCAATTACAGTTGGCATACAATATTATACAACATCAATTTCGGGTATACAGTGCAGTGATCAAGCCTCTACTCCATCCATGAAGTGGTCTCCCTAACAAAACATGTGACCATCTGACACCCCACAAAAATTTAGCAACATTATATTCCCCGAACTGTCTTTCATATCCCTGTGACAATACTGTAGTTACCTATTTATGCTGTCTAATCCTTTCCCCTTCTCCCTCATCCCCACCCCCCTCCCAACTAGCAACCCTGTTTTTCCTCTATATCTATGAGACTGTTTCTGTTTCTTATGCTCATTCATTCAGTTTTTCAAATTCCACATATAAGTGAGACCATGTGGTATTTGTCTTTCTCCGACTGACTTATTTCACTCAACATAATAGTCTCTAGGTCCATCCATATCGTTGCAAATGGTACAATTTCATTCTTCTTTATAGCGGAGTAATACTCCATTTTATAAATGTACCACAGTTTCTTAAGCCAGTCATCTACTGATGGGCATTTCGGTTGTTTCCAAGTCTTGGCTATTGTAAATAGCGCTGCAGTAAACATAGGGGTGCATATATTTTTCCGAATTAGCATCTTGGATTCCTCTGGGTAGATTCCCAAGAGTGAAATTGCTGGGTCATACGGCAGTTCCATTTACAGTGTTTAAGTCTTAAATCTATTTTGAGTTTATTCTTGAATATGATGTAAGAAAGTAGTCTAGGGAAAACTGAACAGATACATGCAAAAAATGAAGCTAGACTCTCCTTACCTAACTCCTTTCTCACCTCATACTATTTTGTTCCTTGCTGTCTCTGCTGACCCATATTGACTTTTTCCCCCTTGATCTCAGGGGTTCAGGGCCTAGAATGATTTACTCCATTGTTCCTGATTCACTCTAACTCATCTTCAAATATGCACTCAAATATAGTTTCTTCAAGGAAACCTTCCTTGAATTTATCAGACTTGATTTTGTCCCTTTATAGATTGCTATAACTTTTCTTCACAGCACAAAGTAGTTTGCAATTGTATTTATGTAATTTCTCTGATACCTGGTATAGTATAAGTCTTATGAGGGTAAGAATCATACCTTTTGGGGTTTTTATTATGATACTTATTATTTTATTTTTATTAGTCCTGCTATCTATTAGAGTGACTGGAATATGATAGGTATTTAACAACTATTTGTTAAATAAGTTTAATGATATCAACATTATTTTGAATTTGATTGGATGTAAAATATAAACAATATGGAGAAGTCAAAGACGGTTGTAAGGGGTAAAAGATTATATTCACGATGTGCCTATGTCATAATTAAATTAAATATTTTGTTTTCCCAGTCATAAATATTGGAGAAATGAATTTCTTAAAATAATTGTTGATCTTCATGGCATTGTAATTCGCATTAAACAAAATATTTATGAATTTTAAATCATTAAAACTGAAATTAAGTACTTTCATGGTGTGTGTATACATACATAGTAGTTGATTCATGGATATTTAAACATCTATAGGTATTTGAAATTCATGACATAAATAAATACAGACTGAATACCAGATTTCATGTAATACTAAAGCAAATAGTTTAAAATTTCAGTATTTTCTAATTTTCTTATGTTAGCAGTAAACTTCATAAATAAAGGAAAATAATAATATTCAGTAATTGAATTGATTTATTATTACTAATTGGTTCAGTGATAACTTTGAAATACTTGAAGAGGTATTCAAATTATTATATGAAATCATAATTAAAATAGTTTTGACAGTTGATAATAAACCCTTCTTAGATTATCTTCCCTAAATTTTAAGATAAGTTGGTATTGTTTAAGTAGTGAGGCTGGGAAAAGATTGAGTGGATTAAAAAACAATCTTTGTAAATGGCTCTGTATTTTATTACTGTACCATTTTCAATTTCATAAGAATATGTTAGCTTTAATTTGGTCTGAGATTAGAATATATAATAAGTGGTTTTTCTGACGACTTTCTCAAGTAACTGCAATCCAGAAGTATTCACCTTTATAAGGATATTAAAATGTTGATCTGCTAATTTGAAAAAATATGAATGGCTATTTTTTTTTAAGCTCTAAGAAGGCAAAGATCATGTCACACAGCATAAATTTCCGTTATATCACCACTAAAACACACAATTTGAAAACTTTCCAAATTACTGTTAAAATTTATATTTAGGCTATTAAAGTCAGCTTGAACCAACCTGGTAGTATTTTTATTATTTTATGCACACACATACACACACACACCTCAAAATAAATAGATGGTATATTAAAATTCACCTGAGTACATTTCCTAGTTTCCAGAATAGATTCAGATGAAAATCTTTTTGTTGTTGTTCAGGTATGCTCCCATTTCAATATATTTAAAGGGTTACATATAACTCTTACATAAGCAAGCATATGAAGTTTGCCTTCTTAGAATGTGTTTTTCCCATTAAAAAACAAACCAAAAAACAGATGCACCATTGCCTGTTTCACAGTCAGAGCCAATCTGAAATGGCTGATGCTAGCTCAGGGAAGTCATAAAGAGATCAAATGACTTCTGGGCCAATGGAAAGCCCCACTGTCTAAATGCTTTTCAGGCCAATTTGAGGAAGTAATTAGACTTACTGGAAGCTTGTGTGAATAATGCTGCAAGTACAATTATGAACTGCCCAGACATACCGCTTTCAATACAGAATTTGTCTATTGATTCTGATGGGTTGTATGTAAAATTTAAGATCTTGATATTAGAATGGGTAAAATGATGGTGACATGATGATATATCCAAAATTATGGTTCATTTATGGAATTAGTTGTCATTAGATAAAAAGCCAGCTATTAATCAATTGTAATATAATCATGTTCTCCTTCTACCTGTCTTTAGCACTCAACCTTCCTTGTTCTAAATGTAGACAAATGACTGTAAATCTAAGGAGCTTACAGATAATAATAGAAAAGCTTTTAAAAACTGAAAATCAATGAACACATGGCAATGGCACGCCATTGTAATGCAATTAGGTGATGTTGTGTGGATGTCTCTGAAGTGCCTATTACTGAATGTGACTTCAGTACTGCTGCTAACCAACTCCAGTGTCCCACAAATGAACTGAAAACAAAGTGCCTGGAATATTGTATCTTCAGTGTCACTTTAAGGCTACAATCATGCTGCATTACTGTAGTGATTTGCTGGAAACAGCATGGCATATACATACACCATGATACTATATTTAAGCCCCATTTTACTCTAATGAAAGTCATGTTCACCATTCACGAGAGTGTCTGTGTCACCATAGTATTCAGCATGACTGAAAAGATTGAGAGTCTGTTTCATTCGGAATATGTCTAAAAGCTGAATCTGGCAATGTTAAAAAATATTTATTAAAAAGTTGTAATAATCAAGAAAGCCAAAAACAGTAAAGAATGCAACTTTGGTTTCTACTAATTTCAAACATGAAATTATAGTGTTATATTCAGTATTTGGATACTTACTAGGGAATTTTTGCTTTTCTTGTTCTAATAAACTTGTGTTAACTATAATCTAGCAGTTCAAATAAACATGTGAATTATTTTTTATTATCATTTTACAAATTCCTATTTTAGTACTGCTTACCATGTGCCAGGTACTAATTGATTTACAAATATTAACTCATTTAATCTTCATTACGATCCTGTGCCGTAGGTAGATTAGTCCCATTAGCAGTTGAGAAAACTAATTAAGACATGAAGAGGATAAGTAATGGGCCTAAGGTCACAGAATAAGTGAGTGAGAAGTCCAATTAAAACCTAGTTAGTCTGTTTTAGAGCACTGGACTTGAATGTGGACCTACAACATATATTTCAGTGTGTACACAACGAGAATCATCACAGAAATTTTAAAAAATATTTTGATACCCCGTTTCCACCCCAACAAATTCTGGTTTAGTGAATCTGGGATCGGGTCTGGGTATCTCTCTTAATCCACAGTAATCTTTGTAACTAATTAATTAAAGCTACACCAGCACTCCTTCTGATCATAACTAGAGCAAACTCAGAGACAAAAAGCTCATACATCTCATGCTGCCATTTTCAATTATCACTGAGGCCTGACCTTTCATAGATCAAGCACTTTTAGGAATATTATTTATTAATCTGGAATAATTAGTGAGCCCCAAACTATTTTTGTTAACAAACAGTCATGAGCATCTTTACTTAATACAACTAAGACATGTGCCTTGCTGAGTCTTTGTATTGCCTTATACTAAACATTTTTTTTACTTCATCCATGATAATCTAGGATGAGAATTTATTTTTGCTTTTCAAATGAATACTCCCTACTAGCACTACAATAGTTAATTGAGTACTTTCATTTTATAAAATATCTTTGAGTGTAATGACTGCAAATACTTCATTGAATATTCATTAACTATACTTTTCTCACAAGGCACATAAATCCTCTGAAATGCAATACATATACACTTTAAACTTTGACATAAAATACTCATATTTCTAAGATAAAGGAGTTTTTCTTCTTTAAGCACTCTCTCAAATCATATATAATCAGGAACATTGGCAACATTGCTGCTATGAGAAGGACAGAGAGAACATCAAGAAATCCAAATGAATTCAAACCCATTAAATGTAATGGTGTGGTAAATCTCAGTGTACCATCTGCTGTAGAACACTGATACACTATTGGAATTCCACATCTTATTTACATAACAGATAAGAATGTGCTAGTAGATTTATATGGTGAATAAATACCCAAAGACAAAACTAAGTTTTTCCTATATTCACATCTGGGGATATCTACATCTGTGTAAAATTTAATCTATTTGTGATTAGCTCTTCTAGTAAAATTTAAAATGCTACCTTATCCAAATGTTATCAGCAATATTGTTAGTAAAAACTAAATAATCAGTAAAAGAAACAAAGAGTTTATCTACAATGCTGTGTAAAATGTGATATTTACTTAAAGAATTCTATCTCTTCAATACTGATATGCATATTAAAGAATAGGACTATACGGCTATAGTAGGTGCCTAATATATCTATGCTTGCATTTAACAAATAACTTGGTAGCAATGCTTTCTGAGAGATAGTAGGCTCATATTTACTTTAAAACACTTTAAAAATTAGGGTATAATTAAAGTTACATTAAATTTATAGAACTAATACTTGAAGTGAGATCCTAAAAACTAAAACAAGTTTTGAAAGAAATGCAAAATCAAATTTTAAGTGGAATAGTCTGTTGTCCTGGAATTCAAATTAATCTCCTCCATTTTTCTTTTGCTTTTACTTAAAGATTTTCCTTAAATTAAATGAATCACAAAGCCTGTAGATGTTTGCATGAAGCATATCCCACATATGCTACATAAGACTACCTTATCTATTTCTATATGTGTCTTTTTCAGCAGTTGGAATTAGTCGGCAAGGTACTTTGTGAGTTATGCATACTTTCATATGCATTCTTTTAAAAATATTTTTTATTTAAAGGAGATAAAGAGGAAATTGACATTTCAATATTATATCTCAAAGCTCATGAGATACCAAATTTCTTCTGGATCCACTCTTGTGACTTTCCTCACTAGCAATGTTGAATAATTAAGCACCTTCAAATTTACAACTGCAACTTGGATTTAATTAAGTATACGCGTAGTTCTCGTCTCTTCAGCAGTTCTTACCAAACCTCCAGAAGTTCAAGAGTGTTGCTGTTGACAATGGCAGTCTACCAAGTGGAAAATTATGCAAAGAAAATTGAGAAAGTAGGGAAAATGCCAGACCTGGTGCCTTAGGGAAGGTGGAGAATATGAAAGTAAATACTGTACAGAATAATTTGGTTATTGCAGTTGGCACTCTTCTTGATTATGTAATTGACTTTGTAAATTGATATATTACATGTTTATTACTTACCATAAAATCATAGGACTAGGAAACAATTTTGTTCTTGAAAGAATGATGGCCCATTACACAAATCCCATCAAGAATGTATCAGTCTATGTAATTGACCATGGTGGTAAATTGAACTAATTTTAACATAGGCTTTGTAAAAATATTTATCTGTGATTACCAATACTTGGAGATGATTTTTTTACTATTTCACATATTTCACATTATACATAGGACAATTTCTTTTTCATACATTTACAATTTTGCTAATAGAGACAATTAATTATTATGAAGTAGAATTATGTAGGTAGAATCTGGATTCACATTTTAAATGCTGTGGAAGCATGGTATGCTACTAATTTATTAACTTTTAAAAATTAGCTTAACTTTATTATTTAACAAAATTCTATAATTACTTTAATTATTGGTCATAAATATTATTCTGACCCTTGCAATAATTAAGTACCTATGTATGCAAACATGCTGCAAAATACATAATGACACAAAGATGAAGGGAAGGACAAGCTGAGGCTGAGTGGTTCAGTTGGTTAAGAGTGTGAGCTCTGAGCAACAAGGTCACCGGTTTGATTCCCACATGGGCCACTGAGCTGCACCTGAGCTGAGCTGCCACTGAGCTGCCAATAGCTGGCAGGATGGCTCAGCCCATCAGACCACCTGCTGCTAACAACAAGGTTGCTGGGTCTAATCCCGCATGGGATAATGGGCTATGCCCACCCACAACTAAGATTGAACACGGCACCTTGAGCTGAGCGCCCGTGAGCTGCCAACGGGCGGCCAGATGGTGACTGGACTTGGAGTTGAGCTAGCTGCATCTTCCACAACTAAGATTAAAGGGCAACAACTTGGCTGTCCCCCTTCCTAATTCCCCAACACTGTTTCCCTTCTCCAATTCCCCAATAAAAATCTTTAAAAAAAAAAAAATGATAGCTTAAAAAAAAGAAAAGATGAAGGGAAGACAGTCTTTGCCCTCAATATAACTGCTAATTTAAATGTACTTGATTGATAAACACATGCATAGTCAGTTGAATGGTGACCCTCCCCAAAATATGTCCGTACCTTGACACCTGTGAATGTGACACTATTTAGAAAAAATGTCTTTGTAGATGAAATATTTTAATAGGAGACCACCCTGGATTAGGGTGGTCCTCAAATCCAATGGCATTTACTTATAAAAGAATACATGGAGTCCTATAAGAAAATATTGAATCTCTGTAAGAGAAGACACAAATATTATGCTAGACACAGAAAGACAAATACTATATAATGTCACTTACATGTGGAATCTAAACAATAATGCCAATAAGGTCTCAGTATATTCTTTCTCCTCCATCCTCCTCTCTCTCTTTGTTTTTTCCCCCCTCTTCTCTTCCTCTAGTTCAACTTACTAGCTAAAATACTAATTTGTTAGCATTTTATTTGTTATCAATTTGTGAGAAAATAAGAAAGAAAAAATAAATTTAACACTAAAAAAAATAGAAGGACATTTTAAAATCTTTCATTCTTTTTATAATATACCAACCACAGGCAGTACTATGTATAAGTAGGTGGAACATACATAAAGAAAAACATTTTTTCTACTCTCCTTTAAGTGAATAATATATTTTCTCAACATAAATTTTCATACCATTTTAACTCATCCTTATAAAATCAAAATAAAGAATGTAATACAAAATATACTTCCTTCATTTAATGGATGAATGATCTGAGTTTCAGAGGTGCAAATGAAAATCAATAGAGAAGAGAGATATAGTTTTAGAGTCTATGATTGGTGGAAAAATGGACCCCAATCAGTCCACACTTTAACCTCTAAAACCTGTAAATATTTTACCTCACATAGTAAAAGGAACTTTAAGATAAGATTTACATTAAGGATCTTGAAATGCAAGATTTTGAGGACTATACAGGTGGGCTCAATGTAAGAACAAGGGAGGGAGGTGGAGAGAGAGAGAGAGAGAGAGAGAGAGAGAGAGAGAGAGAGAGAGAGAGAGAGTTTGGAAGATGCTATGCTCTTAGCTTTGATGATAGACAAAGCAATGGGTTATGAGCAAAGAATGCAGGTGACCTGTAGATGCTGAAAAAGACAAGAAAATGAATTCTCCCCTAGACATTCCCGAAGGAATGCAGCCCTGCCCACATCTTGATTTGCGAACTTCTGATCTCTAGGATCTAAGACAATATTTATTGTTTAAGCCATTAATTTTGTGGTAACTTGTTAAAGCAGCAATAGGAAACTAATAGAGTCCATGACTCCTTTTTCATAATTATTGTTTATGCCCTCTTCAAAAACTGCCACAAATGTGCTTGAAATCATACATTTCATCAAATAGTGAAGAGTTATTTTTCCATTCTTTTTTTTCTGTCCTGAATCTCAGTTTATGATAAAAAATATAATGTAGATTTCAGTACTAATTTTTTAAATTAAATTTGGAATGAATCATGTTTATCTGGCCCTCCATGTTTGAAATTTATCAACTTCAGCCAGTCACCCCTTTGCTTAATTTTAACATTTTCCAAACTGGTTTACTGGGTGTTTTTTTTTACATTATCCCTGGGGTAAGGGTCTGAGGTGATACATATTTGAGAGATTCTATAATATATATCATGGTTTTCCCTCGGAGGTTTACAGAAAATTTTCCTCTAACTTTTCATAGGTATGAAAATTTTTGCATACATTATTGTTACCACTTTTTTCCTTCCTGTTCATCCCTGATGGCCACCTACTCTGACTTACAAACTTGCCATTCTACTGAAATTGTTCTTACTGAGATCTTTAAAGAAGTCCATAATGTCAAATCCAAGGAACATTTTGCCCCCTCCGATGTTTCTTAGGTTCTCAGGATCAGCGAACTTAACTGATGACACCCTCCATCTATTCAATAATTTATACTATATTTATATATATTTATCTAAAGAATAGAGTTGACTGAAGATACTCTTCTATTCATGGCACATGATTATCAACAATCTATGCAAAGCACTTCTAATTTTATTTTTATTTTCATCATCCTCTCCAAGCCCATGCTTATTCTTATTGCCACAATAGGCCCCACTATAATATATCTGATATATTTGAATATATATGTAATTTTGAAAAATTTTGAAAAATTACTGTCTTTGTGTATGCTATTTAAATATACATAAATTGTATCACTCTATAAGTTCATTCTATAGCATTCATTCTGTTTCTTAATTTTTGTCCAAACATTTGGTTTTATCATCTATCCATGTTGTTGAGTATATTTGTAATTCATTGTTTCCAAATGATGTAATTTTTTTCAAAAGAATTAATCCAATAGTTTTCATTTATTCACTCCCTTTCTAATGAGTACCTATGTAACCTCCAAATCCTTACTACAACAAATACTGCTTGATAAATATCTTCACAATTCTTCACCTAAGACCTGTTTGCAAGTGTCTCTGGTGTATATATCCAATAGTGGGATGCCTGAGAATGAGAGTAAAAACAAAGATTTTTCACTGAGAGTGTAGTAAATTATAAATAAATTTGTAACAAATTTAAATCTTAAAAATATTGTTTTCCAATCCATGAACATGTTACATCTCTCCTATTACTCAATTTTTCTTTAACTTATCTCAATAATAATTTGTATTTTTTGTAAGACTCGTAAATCTGTATTAGATTTATACCTAGGGGTTGGATAATTTTTACATTAATATATATGTTATATTTTTTAATTTCATTAAAAAATTCTTCTGTTATAGAGAAATGAAATCAGAGGTGGTCTCTGCTTTTCCCACTTTACTGTAAGTCTCTTGGAAGAAAGACTATTTTCGTCATTGTGGCTACAGGAAAAAAGACAGTATATGAGCTAAACAAAATTTGTTGACTAAGTAAATTGTTTCATCATAAATCATGTCTCCACTATCAATAAAAACCACAGACATTATCTCCAACATTAACATACAAAAGAATATAATGAACAGCAGCTGCATAAAAATTGCAGCCTTGTCTACTGACTGTCAAACTCTGTCAAACTAACATCTCTAAAACTTTTGATATTGTCCAAAAGTCAAAAGCACAAATAAGACAACAATTCTCAAAGTTTAAATCTCTCAACAAAGCACTTTTTTAACTGAAAGAAACTAACCTTTTTAGTGAACACCTGTGAGAAAGCACAAGAAAATAAATTTAACCCTTTTCATTCAGAACCTGATAACTCATCCAAAGTTCTGATTATTTTAAATGAACATTTTCACATAATCCAAGACATAGAAAATGTAAACAAGTTGGTTATGGGCATTAAAGTAAAACAGTTTCTGTGTGATTATTCAGATCAGATATTTGGCTGTGCTTCTTGGGATGAGGAATCCGCCAACTGTCAAATGTCAGGCTAGATGAAGTTGGAGGAAAAGAGAGGAAGAGACTTGGGAAGAGAGATTATTCTGTTTACATTGTCGTGTTTCAGCACCATCTATACACTGTTGTCACAAAGCATCAGTGTCTTTTGTCTATTATTCAATCCAATCCTACCATCTGGACTGTTCAGTTCACTTCTGCAGATTAAAAACCAAGGTAGCCAAATTTGTTTTTTGTTGTCATTTAATAAAAAGGTAAATCATTGTTACTCTTATTTCTACTGTTCTTGATTTCTATATCAAAATAGAAATCAATAGTCACTTGTTTTCCTTTCATATACCATGGAGAACAGACATCTTTTGAATTTCTTTTGGCATTAGATGAAATATGTTTTCTAATGAGAGAAGAGTTTACCTGTTCCTTATTAGTGTATTCTCATTTGACTTAAAATGTTGGAGCATGCTACCATTTCCTATTTTATATATTGTATCTTCTCTGAAAATTCCTAGCTCCCCCAAAGTTTTAATCTGTCAAGGATTCATTTCAGTAACAAATGTATTCAATGTATAGCAGACATTTCTTAAATCAAGCACATTATTTAATGTTTTCCAAGATTAACAGATTTTGTAAAATAATACTAAACTTAAATATTAACCTTATGTAAATATCTGACAAAATCTGTATTCATTATAAAAATTGTGATTCAAAATAACAAATAGGCTCTTCTCATTACATCCAAATCTGTGATATTGTGTAAGCAAAAGGATTATTTCTATTTTAATGCAAGCTTCATCAGTGGAAGAAGATAGTTAAATCCTCCTCAAGAATTCAGCATCAAATTTCATTTTTACAATAAACATAGAAAAAAACTGAAATTAATTATTTTGGTTAGAAAAAATTTTTATAAAGGAAAATGGACTTACCATTTGGAATCACTGAGAACATTCAAGAAGATAGTACACATTATAGTACACATTATTATAAATACAGTGGCAATTTCTTGAGATCCATTATTGGCTTGCAATCTTACAAAAATACTCTTAAAAATATTTTGCTGTTTAATGTAGACAAATGCACCAGAATATTTTGAATCAGATTATATTAACTAATGACTTCCTAAACACACAATCTGAAGACATTGTAGAAGACATTGAATAATAGAATTATAATACATACAATATTGTATGTTATTTATTATATATTTATGTTATATATTATTATTTTACATTCAATATTTATTAAAAATAAAAGCTAACTTATGAAACATTTGGGGTACTTGTGACTTTATCATAAAATAGCAAATTCACTTTGCTATATGCTATGTATTAATTTATAGACATTCTATGATTATTCTTATTGCTTTACATTATGAAAACCTCAAGAAGTTTTACTCATTTCAGATATAAAAATTCATCTTCTTTAAAGATGTTGTTAATGCTACCCTCAAATGCATTTGTGATTCCCTTGGTAGGAAGGAGAATAGGAAGAGAGCATAAATTCAGGGTCCTGGGAAGAGTGCCTAAAACAGATAGCCTTTGCACCAAGAGGGTCCAGAGAATGGGAGAGGAGTTTGGCAAGGCAGATAAAGCAAGGTAAATGCTATTCTGGATTTGAAATAGTAAGACAAGAATCAAAACCTCATGGAGGCTGATAGTTGTTGGTGGAACATAAACATGGGACAAATTCCAAGAGCAAGAATTATATAGTCAAGACAAGAATCAAGAACCAAAGAATTACAGGAGAGAGGTAAACAAAGTGGTGTAAATGGGGCCAGGAGGCTCAGAGAGGATTCCTGGTACCTTTAGGCCTTATGGACACCAGACATCATTTCTTGTGGGCATTTTTGTTTATTACAAAATCTATACTTGTGTTTCATTGTTTCTAAAATGACATGTAATCTTATTGCAATCTGGAAGTAATCTGGAAGGAAGATCATGTCCATCCCGCCATCCACATATGTCCACTGTCTCATAGAAAGACAATGAAGGGCCAGCCAAGTGGCGCGGTGGTTAAGCTCTGGCTTGGGATGCCAGCGGCCCCGGTTTGGGTCCCACATATGAGGGCCAGTGACACTGCCCTCGGGGAAAAAAAAAAAAAGGAAGACAATGATATGTGACAGATAATTTGACCTAATTTAAAAAATAAAACATTACATTTCATCTTTCTAAATTATTTTTCCATCCATGTTTCTCCAAAATTTTCTCAGTAGTACACATCATGGAGATACGCTTCAATTCAAAAAATATTTTTTATATTAGGTAGATGTTATATACAATAAAATGGTTCAAAAACCATTTAATTTTTTCTCTGGGCTTGGAAGCGATGAAGTTCAGTCATGTGCGTACAATTTTGAAATTAAGATAGCTGTATAAATATTTTCTCTTACATTTTTTTTCGAGTTTACAAACAAGTGCTGCTGATTCAAGCAAACTCTTAATACTACTTAATTTTCCATAAATTATTTACACTATGAGTCTCAAAATCAATAGAAATGAGATATTTCAGAATTAGAAATATTGGCAGGAGAGTTTTGAAGAAACAGCATCAAAAATTTAGGAATTATACAATATCATGGATCATGAAATAAAGACCATAAGAGAACTTAAAAAAATAAAGGTATCAGATCAAAAAGAAGTTTTTATTGTTATAATGTTTGAAATTCTTCTATTTATTTTTCTCCACACCTCAGGCAAAATACCTGTCTTCTAAACTGCTATCTATCTGAAAATTATCTCAGAGCCTTTTTTGGAAATCTGTTTAGTATTTTTCAAGTCTCATCACCAAAACTTTTTTTTTTTTTTTTTTTTTTAAGGATTGGACATTCTTTTTGTGACAGTCTGATTTTTGTATGTCTGGTTTTCAGCAGATAAGTAAAACTTCTTGGGAATACCTCACAGGCGAATCTCTACAGTTGAGGCTGATCAAATGCTAGGGATGTGAAACAGATAAAACGTACTTTTCTTCTCTAAGTGTGTGAGATAATTAGTCTACCATTACTATTAGAACAAGATCTTTTCTTGAGAATGTAAATTTGAGATTTCTTCTGAAGCCATCCAACATAGTCCTACTCAACCACTTTGTAGCATGAAAGTTACTCTATAAGAAATCTTGTCATATAAGAAATTACTGAGAAAGTAATAAGAAAGTAATAAGAAAGTCTTCTTCAGACTTTCAGTTCCAGCATTAGACCCTCTCAGACAACTAGATGATATTTCTTCAGCTACCCAAAGATTTTTTCTGGATGAATTTCATCACAGTTCAGCATCTCAGTTCAAATCAGAACTGATTTATTCTCTCCAAAAACATGTAACACATGTTTCCTTGATCACAAATATGCTTAATTAGTCTCCCTAGTTAATAAGCACCTTGCAGAGTTCTTGTAAGAATTAGAAAATAATTCATGTAGCACAGCACAGTCTTTACAGGTAAGTATTTAATAAACTGTAGCTGTTATGCTGTTATCATTTTTAGTCTGACTAGCGTTTTCTTCAAGTCAGTTCTACCTTTCCTTCCAAAAGTTTTTGTTTTGTGGTGTTTGTTTATCTGCAGGAATAACATTAGGCACAAAATGCCTTTATCTCTGAAGTTCTGTTTGCTTTTGGTTTGGTTCAATCAAATACAAATTTAAGTTCCCATGCTTCCAGTTTTTACATACCCATATTTCCAGTAAAAATGTTACAGTTAATTAGGGAGGGAGCCAAAATGTAGTGTCTTCAAACACAAAATTCTAATTCAAATAAAAAGCATTTGTAAATCCATAAAATTATCTTAACATTCATAGAAGAATAAAAAATGTGAGAATTTCCAAGAATGTATTGATAAATAAGAATAATAGACAAAGACTTGTCCCAGCAGATATTAATACTTAGTGAAAAACTAGTATAATCATGATATCACAGGGCTGGCACAGGAATAGAAATATAGCTGACCCTTGAACAACATGGGTTTGAACTGCATAGGTACAGTTACATGCATTTTTTTTTCAGTAAATATATTGGAAAATGTTTTGGAGATTTGCAACAATTTAAGAAAAACTCAGATGAGATATCCAAAAAAATTAAGAAAAATTAGGTATATTATAAATGTATGAAACATATGTAAATACTAGTCTATTTTATCCATTGTTACCTTAAAACATACACAAATCTATTATAAACAGTTAAAATTAGTCAAACCTTACATACACAAACACTTTCTGACTGTACATGGTGTCATTTGCAGACAAAAGAAATGTAAACAAATGTAAAGATGCAATTCAAGTTATAACTGCATAAACATGACTGTAGTACATAATGTACTACTGTAATAATTTTGTAGCCACCTCTTGTACAAATTACAGTAGGATACCATATGCTGCTTTTTCATTATCAGTGCATGAATCATTATACCTATAAATGAATATGAATTTCTTTTTCACGTTATCTTTTTTTTTTTTAAGATTTTATTGGGGAATTGAAGGAGGGGAACAGTGTTGGGGAATTGGGGAAGGGGAACAGACAAGTTGCTGTCCTTTTGTTCTTCAGTCTAGTTGTGGAGGACGTTGCTTCACGGTCCATGGTAGTATTATCATTGCTCTCTTCCCGGTTGAGGCAAGTCGGTCGCCGTCCTCTTGATGGCCACTTGGGCAGCTCTTCGCAGATCACAATGGCTGTCGGACACTCAAGCTGGCTGTCGGCCACTCACTGTAGCCTATGGCAGCCAACTGCAGCAGAGGCTGTAGCCCACACTGTCGCAGGCGACTCACATCAGTCCAGCTCCAGGTAGACCTGTTGTTCACCATCTTAGCTATAGAGGCAACCAGGTGGAGCTGTTGTTCACCACCTTAGCTGTAGAGGGCAGTGTCACTAGCCCTCATATGTTGGATATGAACCGGGGCCCCGCTGCTCAGAGCTGGTGTCCCAAGCCAGCTCCTAACCAACGCGCCACTCAGCCAGCCCTATGTTTTCATTTTTGACATCTAGCATTTGTAAAACATAACATCTACAGTGTTTTGTATCATATAAAACATATTGATGTAGATAATAACAGATGATTCAACTTGTAAAAAGATGATGTAAATTTATAGTGTTGATAAATACAATACACTACTATAAATGTATTTTCTCTTACTGATATTTTTAATAATATTTTCTTTTCATTGGCTTACTTTAGTGTAAGAATATGGTATATAATACATATAACATACAAATATGTATTAATGAGCTATTTATGTTTTCAGTAAGTCTTCCAGTGAACAATAGATTATTAGTAGTTGTATTTTGGAGGAGTCAAAATTATATGTGGATTTTCAACTCCATAGAGAGTTGGCATCTCCTCTAACCGGAGTGTTATTCAAGGGTCAACTAGTATTTATCAATGGAACAGACTTAAATCTAGGAATAGATTAAAGTCTATACAAGAACTTAATAATGTCCATGGGGAGCCAAGTACAATTTACATTGGGAAAAATTAGATCAGGCTCTACTACACATTGTATAGAAAAATACTTTCTTAGGGCTGGCCGAGTGGCTCAGTTAGTTAAGAGCTCCCTCAAGAGTGCAAGCTGAGCTCTGAGCAACGGCGGTTTGATGCCAGCCCGAGCTGAGTTGCCGTTGAGCTGCCAACAGGTGGCAGGATGACTCAGCTAAAAATAAAAAAGTACTTTCTTCATGAATTAAAAACATATGTAAAAAAAGTAAAGATACTAGAAGAAAACAGAAAAATTTTAAATATGAGTAGATTATTAATTCAAAATAAAACCCCCCAAATTATGAAAGAAACAAGTTCCATATTAATTACATAAATATGAAAATCCTATCTGGCAAAACTTATAACAAAATCAAAAGATGATTGATAGATCAAGAGAAAATGATTGCAAACAAATATTAGATAAAGAGTTAATCTCTCTAATGGGCATGGTGCTCCAACAAATTACTAAGAAAGGTAGGTAATCCAGTTTGTTTTGTGTTGTTGTTAAAGATAAAGGAAATAAACAGGTATTTCACTGTAATATAGATTGAAAATATGAGAAAAAATTATTATTAGTTTGCAGGAAAATGAAATTAAGATAACAGGTATTACATCCATTGGGTTGGCCAAATAATAATAATAAAATAGAAGCTTCCAACGTTGCTAGAGTTGTAGGTACTATTAGGAATGTGAATTACTACAAGTTTCTTGGAAAGCAATCTAGCATTTAAATAACTATCAAATATATAATTTTACTTTAATTTAACATTTAACTTAGTATTTAAATAATTTAAATAGTTGTTAAAATATGAGTAGTATTTGATGCCATTTTTATTCCAGATAGGATAAAATTACCATGATTATAAGATAATTGTTCTAGGGTATTTATTATAGCTTTTTTTTTTTTTTTTTTTACTTGTAGCAAGGATTACTATCTAACTCCATTCATTGGGCCAGAGACCCTTGTGGTGTTAGTGAAAAACTTGCCCCTCATGTAGTACACTACCTATACTTGTGAGTTCATCGGCCAGCCAATGGCCTCAACTCCAAGCTCTAACAATGTGCTATTATAGCATTTCTAGTAATAGTAAAGATTTGAAACAATCTAAGTTTTCCCTCAAATTGGAATGATTAAATGGTACAACTTTTGATACCTTGGTATATAGATAACTGATTATTATGCAGGTATTAACACAAATTAGATTGACATGTACCTTGGATATACTGTTGGGTCCTGAAAGCAAGTTATAAAAAGTATACGTATTGTGTGTTGTCACGTCCTGCGTGGCAAGGGCGAGTGGGACATGAGAGGGGCGACGCAGATTAAGGAAAAACAAGAGACAGAAGAAAGATAGGAGCGAGACCAAGGGACTCAGCCAAAGACGACTGAGCCCCAAATCGGGTCAGCGCATAGCTTTTATTGAGAATTTACAAGGATGCAAACTGCAACAAATCATTAACGGTGGTTTGTAGTTCTCAGGATTTACACAGTCTTTTACTCCCCTGTAAGTGCTCTTTCCAGGGTGCACTGTGACTTACTCTTCCGTTAAAGGATTACCTTGTCTTTATTATGATAATTGCTGCAGACTTGGTTTCTGTAAGTCACCTAAAGAATGTTTACTAAAGCTATCTTGACTATCTAGAAGTCATCCTAAATCCTAGCAGTTAAACACAATCATAAAACTCACAGTATACTTGAGCTATACCAAAAGACTAGGAGTGGCTGTGTTTAAGGTAAAAGCATCTAAAATCTATTCGTTTGTAAATAACAATACCTAGCAACCGAAAGGGTTTCACACCTCTCTTATCCTACAGAGGGCTGCATCCGTTTCTCAAAGCTTCAGTATCTGCTGCTGCAACAAGGCACTGGGCAAAGGAATTCACACAAGGCTGATTAACAAATCCATGGTCAGCGGACGTCTTAGAGCTGCCTCTTACCCGGAACTCTCATGGCCTGAAGACTTAATCTTCCAGGAGACTATTCACAGTAGGGCCCTTAGGCAAATGCATCAGCTTCTCACAGGCCTGAGTTTTCTGGCCTGAGTTTGTCAGAGGTCTGTGCCTCAGTTTCCAAGGGGCTTGAGTCCCCAATATCTCAGTTCAGGGGTTCCCCACGGAACTACCGCCTGGCTTGGGTTGTCTCCCCTCTTTTAGGAGATCTTACCCGTCATTGGCTGCGTAGTTAGCTCATTGGGGTACCACAGGAACATGTCACAAGTGTAGTGAATATATTGTCTCCTATAGAAGAAAAGGCACATGGGTTCACAGAGGCAGGAGATATTACATGACCAACCATAAGGCAGCATCCCTAATATCCAGTGCTGAGCAGGGCAATGTGGCCTTGTCAGACACTGGGGTGCTATCAACTTCCCACAGTGTGTGTGTGTGTGTGTGTGTGTGTGCGCGCGCGTGAACTCATCGCATATAGCAATCTCACTTTTATAACTTGTGAACATAATGTTTTGAAATGTTTTATATGCAAAATGAAATGTACATAAGTTCACATGTCAATTTTCTATTAGTAGTGATATTTGATATTGGAAAAAGAGAACTATTAATACTATTTTAAATGCATCTATTTATGTTAGTGATTGATTATTTTGTAACTTAGACCACTGAGAAAAGAAGTAATTAAATATTTCCAGTTTTTAATTTCATGAATGGTTAAAATAGTTTGGTTAGCATACTTACAACAATGATGTGGGCAAGTATTAATATTTACATTTTACCTATAAAAACCTTGAATTTCAAAAAGTTAAATGACTTGTTCCATGACACAAACTAAAAAATGCTGGTGCCAAGACTCAAAAACAAGTATTTGTGTAGTGAACATACAATGCAATATATAAATGATGTATTATACAATTGTACACTTGAAACATATAATTTTGTTAACCAATGTCACCCCAATAAATTTAATAAAAGTAAAATAAAACACATAAGTAAATAAACTAAAAACAGAAAAAAACAAAAAATAAACCCAAGTATTCATGTCCCTAAATCCATGTACTTTTTAATTCATCCCATTGTTTCTTGACTCTGTGGGTGTTGAATTTTTCAGACTGACACAACTGAGTGATTTATATTGGCTATACATTGATCCACTTCATGTTTCTTGGATGTGTAGACACAGAAATAGGGTGAAAGTCTTAGGTATTTCAGAGAACCACAAAGTCGAGAGGAATCTTAGTGGTTTAATGTCATTCCTTTTTAGTTAATAAAACCTCAGACATTGGGAATCAAATTTTCAGCATGGCTATCGATTAAAATCAAGTGCTTTGGAGTCAAGAGGAAGCATAAATTCCCAATAAAGTCATTTATTAACAAAGTGACATTCACTAATGAACATCTCAACACTTCCTGCCATTATCAACCATTCGGGCCAAAAAAATAAGGTTTATCTTCAAGCTCTCTTTTCTTAACACTTCACATCAAATTCATGAAGTCCTGCTAATTTGACTTCCAGAATATCTCTAAACAGTCTGTGTCCTCCATAGACACTGTATGTAAGTCCAAGCCAACCTTATATTTGGCTTCATGTATTGCCATAGCCTCCCAAAAGTTCAACCTCTTTTTACTCTTGCTTTTTAAAATTTCATTCTCTGTAATATTCCCTACTTTTCAAATATATATCAAATCAAGTCACTCTTCTGTTTAGAAGACCTCCATGAAGGATAATTCTCAGGAAAAAAAGTACATGCTTTACCGTTATCTACAGAACCCTTCAACATGTGGTTTCTTCTCTCACCTCTCAAACCCATGCACTAGTCCGGAGTTAATATTGTTTCATTTATGTCCCTCAGGTGTGTCAAGTTCTTTCTTGGTGCAAGGCCTTTCCTCGTACTTTTTCCCATACCTGGACATTTTTTCCTTCACTGTTCTTGTAACTGGTGATTTCTTACTTTTCAAGCCTTAACTTAAAATTTACTTTCTGATAGTTCTAGAAGTCAGAAGTCTGAAATGGATTTTACTGGGCTAAAATTGAGGAGCCGGCAAGGCTGAATTGCTTCTGGAGAACCTAGCAAGAAGAATCCTTTCTCTTGATTTTTACAGCTTCTAGAAGTTGCCTTCACTATTTGTAGGGACACATTAGGGATTCCTCCACAAAGGCCCCCAGAACCAAGATAGTAAGCTTGCTGCCTAAGCAAAAGCTCGGGGTCAACTAAGGGTTAACTGAGAGAGGCTGGATGCTTGCCACACTGAAATCAGTGGGTGCTCAGCCAAAGTCCTTGAAACTGTTTTGCTCCTCTTGAGCTAAAAAACAACTGTTAGACTAAGCGTTTCTCCCTTAGTCTTAGGGGCGTGCTTGTTATTTCCTACCACGTGTTCCTCTTTTATCTCTAATAAAAGACTGAAGTCAGCGAGGATGCGGGGTCAGACTTCACTGTCTGTCCTCCTCCCTGTTCTCTGCATTGCATCTCTGTCTCCATTCTTGGTGTCTCCGATTGGCAAAACGACAACTGTTTGCTTGTGTTCCCTTCTTATATCTTCAAAGGTAACAGCTTAGCACCTTCTAATATCTAGATTTGACCCTCACACCCTCCTTTTATAAGGATACCTCTGATTACACTGGACTCATGTAGGTAAGAATCATCTTCCTTAATTGACTCACATCTGCCAAATCCTTTTTCCCATATAAAGTAACATTTTCACTGGGCCCAAGGATCACAACTTTGGGAGACATTATTGCCTATCACATACTTAATCACTGACTTTATTTTCTGGCTTCTCCCATCACCTGTAAAGTCATCCAATATATATTTTTATTTCAGATATTGAATTTTCTCTGCTAATATTCTCTGTTTATCAGTTCCTTTTAGTCTATAAGTGTATTTTTAAGAACTGCTTTAAAGTTCTTCTCTGCTAATTGCAATACCTGAATCATCTTTTACTATTGAGTATTTATTGGGCTATCAGAACAGTCATGAAGTGTTTTTCTATGTTTTTCATTGCAAAACTGTGTCATGACCTTTCGGACAACCCAATACCTTGACTGTGAGTCATATTCTATTGTAAACTTGAGTAACATGTTTAGAGACACTGGATTCTTTTATCTGAAGAATGTTAGCATGGTTCTAGCAGACAGTAAAATGACTGACTAATGACATTGCTCTCATGGAGCCTGGGTTTTATGCTCGTAAAGATGTCAGCTTGGGTTTTTACTCTTATTCTTAGGGTGATTCCTTTATTCCTTGCATATAGATTTTCTTCCTAAAATGTGACTTCTGGATTTCAGTAGAAAGCAAGAGGTTTCTGTCTAGCCTCTCTCACTTGATGAGACTCAAACTCCTCCCCTTTTCTGCCTGGCATTCTGCTCAACTTTTTCTAACTTCAAGCTGTCTCTTTCTGCTTGACTTCTCTACGTATCCCTCGAACATGTTGAGCTCAGAGAACAATTCAGGATTTGAGGGGAGTTTACATGTAGATATGGCATCCTTCCTGCTTTGGCTCTCTTCCTTCTTGGATCAATCCCTGTTCAATTCTCCAGCTATTTTAATCAATCCCAACCTCCATCTTTTGGCTGTTTGTAGTTCTCTGTTACTTTGATGGCATCTGGTGAACCATATTCCCCTTTATTCATGCCCTTATGTAGCTCACTCCCCTTGTATCTACACTGATCCTGTGACTGTTTTGACCAATAAAATGTGGAGGAAGTGATGTTTTAGCATCTCCAAGTCTAGGCATTAAGAAATTTTGCCAAGTTCTATTTATCTCTGTGGGTACAAATTACCACATGAGAAGTCAGGTACTCTGAGACTGTCTTACTGTGATATGACCAGCCTTGCCAGATTGAGAGGTGGCATGGAGGAGAAACAAGACCCCAGGCCAACAGCTCTAGCTGAGCTTCCAGCTGAGAATGAACAACCAACTTGACAGTCATGTAAATGAGTCATTTTAGATGTAAATTCTGTAGTCTCATTAGAATTGTCCCAGGTGACACTACATGGAGCAAAGATAATCTTCCCACAAAGCCTTGCCCAACTTGCAGAATTAATTTTTCCATATTTTCATTTTTTTAAAATAAATAACATATATTCATCTTTTTGAAAAATCAAGCAACACTAGACTACATAAATAAAAACTGAAATTATTCATATGCTGGTCACACACAACTACTCCCCTGCCAAAATTAATTTCCAATGATACATGGATTGGTCTATATCTTTCCAAATGATTTTGCATATATGTATGTATTCTTATAAGCTTATATATATTTCTCTATAACATAAGTTATATAAAAAATACTATTTGTATCTTCATATACACACAGATATATATGTATATATCATTTTTACATACCTATCAATATGACTATTTACCTTATTTGACTAAATATTTAACATAAAATATTTTATTTCATATTATACTTTGTACTCTGTATGTGCCAGAATTTTTTTTTTTTTTTTGAGGGTAGTGTCACTGGCCCTCATATGTGTGAGCTGAACTGGGGCTGCTGGCCTCCCAAGCCAGTGCTTAACCACTGCACCACTCAACCGGCCCTGTATGTTCCAGAATTTAAGGTTGGGCATATGAGCGTTATTATTCACTTTGGGAATCACCAATACTGCTCTAATTAACTTCCTTGTATGGCTATGTATACAAAAATACAAACATGATGAAGAGTACAAATGGTCTGGTTGCCATGGGAGAAAGATAAGTTCAGGATGTGGTTTCACATCTAGCTCAAAATTTCATAGGCATGAAGCAAAATCTTTGTTACCTTCTGGCTCTATTCTAGTTTCCTCGACATAAGTGACAATCATGGTAATTTCCATTCACATAAATATATATACTTATATATTTTCATTACACTAATATAGTTCTGACACCTAATTTCCACTTGTTAATTTTTTTTACCCATACCACCAAGCAATTCTTCAACACCTGTGGGTGTTCTTACAATTGAACTCAATTCTAATACTATCTATATGAAGATAGCATTAAATCCCATAGGTTTTGGACTCAGTTCTGCAGGACTACCCCCACACACACACCCCAGAGGCCAACAACAAGTTCAGGTTGTCACCTGTGCTTTCTTCTCCTTCTCCCTCCCTACTCCCCGCCACCTCAGAGCTGTTGTTCTCAGTCTAGTTGTGGAGGTTGCCTCTCACTGGCCTATGTTGGTATTATAATCATTGCACTCTACTCGGTTGAGGCAGTCAGTCGCCAGCCATCGGTTGGTTGCTTCACGGCGGCTGCCTGCCACTCATGCTGACTACTGGCTACTCACACTGGCTACCGGCTAACTCACAGCAGCCGACAGCAGCCGACAGCAGCACACGGCAGCCCAGCTCCAGGTCAAGCTGTTGTTCACAATCTTAGCTGTAGAAGTAGTAGCTTACTGGCCCATGTGAGAATTGAACCAGCAGCCCTGTTGTTCAGAGCTCGCGCTCTTACCAACTGAGCTATCTGGCCACCCCCATTTGATTTTGATGAACTATTTCTAAATCAGGGGTTCCAATGACCCTCTCCTTGGGTTTAATTAATTTGCTAGAACAACTCACAGAACCACAAAACATTTTACTTACCAACTGGTTTATTATGAAATGATATAACTCAAGAACAGCCAGATGGAAGAGAGGCATAGAACAAGGTATGGGGAAATGCCTTAGGGCTTCCATGCCCTCCCAAAGCACCCATTCTGCCATATCTCCATTTGTTCACCAACCCAAAAGCTCTCTAGACCCTGTCCTCTTCGGATTTTATGGAGGCTTCATCACTTAGACATGATCTATTAAATTACTGGCCCTTGGTAAACTCAATAGCCAACTCCTCTCCCCTTAACCCTGAAATCCAACTCTCAAATCACTTGGTTGGCTCCCCTGGCAACCAGCCACCATCCTTAGGTATTTTCTAAATGTCACCTCATTAACATAACAAAAGATACCCTTACTTAAGAAATTCCAAAGACATCAGGATCTCTGTTCCACGAAGGAGGATGAAGACCAAATATATATTTCTCATTATAAATCACAGTATCACAACTAATAATTATTTTTAAAAATTATATATCCCTATGGATAATGTGTTCTAAAGGTAGCATTGTTGAACTGTTATTTCCATTACAAGGTGATTTTTAATCCAGATAGTCATTTTTTTATCAGAAATTATTGAAGTCAAATATCTAATGATAGAAGTTCAGCGTGTTTTCCTCATTGGATAATCTGCATGTCAAATTAAATGATAAGAGTAAAGTTCTACTACTGTTTAAGATCATACGTATAAAAGGTATTATTTTATTTTATTTTTTTTAGCTGAGCCATCCTGCCACCTGTCGGCAGCTCAATGGCAACTCAGCTCAGGCTGGCATCGAACTGCAGTTGCTCAGAGCTCAACTCGCACTCTTGAGTGAGCTCTTAACCAACTGAGGCACTCGGCTGGCCCAAAGGTATTATTATTTTAGTTTTCCTTGTTAAATTTAAATCTCTTTTAGAGAAAGAATCATTTTTAATTTTTCATAAGCATCTTCTGCTATATCATGGATGAATTACTTAGAGTTCATTAAATATTCCCATTTTCCTGTGTTCATTGCTTTCTTGCAGGATGATCCCTCTGCTTAGATCTGACTCCTCCTCCCCTGACTGACTCCTATTCTACAAGACCCAGTTTAAATCATGGGTCTTCCTGGAATTGGTCCTCGGTAGCTCACCCTCCACCAGCTTGTGCAACATGCCTACTAACTGGCATCCCCCCTTCTATGTGTTGTTTTCTAGCCAGAGGTAGCTCTGTCATCTCATTTAGTGCACTGTATTATAAGTCTCCTGCCCCTGCCTGTGAGCATCTTGAAATGCACATCTTTGTATCTCCGGTGCCTAGTATGGGCTAATACCTCAAAAACACTCATTATCTCCTAAGCTCGTTTATGAGCTCCTTGTAAGCAGGGACCATGGGTATTTTTCTTTTGTTTTCCTGGCACATAATAATGATAATTACAATATTTATACTGTGTCATCACTCTTCTAGGTAATAATTGTATATATTTTTTCTTCATCTGCTCATGACAACAAACCTGTGAGATACTTAAAATTATTTCATACATTTTAAAAAGCAAGAAAATGAAGGCACAGAGCGTTCAAGTAAACCTAGCAAGGCCACACAGTTAGTCAGTGTCAGAACCAATATTCAAACTCAAGGAGTTCAGCTGTGTACTTAATACTATGCTTAAGTACAGACTAGATAACAATGATTCAATGAATATTCATCAGAAAAGTGTAAAGCGCACTGTGAATTCTCAAATAGGCATCACAGCTTCCAAGCTACCTCTTTTTGTGTGTCCATCCCAACATTTAATATATATAAAGCTATATTTATAAGAGTGAACAGGATAAAGCCACTTTATTTCTTCAAAGATCTGTAGCAATTCTCTTATAACATTTATGAACTAGTAAGCAAGAGTTTTCAATAATTTTTACCATTAAATTTAACAGAGTGTTTGCAACATGCCCTGCTTATTGAGAATAAATTTGACCACATCACTAGCTTACTAAATCACTGTAAATAATCAGACAGTGAGATTTGGATAGATAGCGTCTCAATACAAAGAATTCAATTTATGCACTTCTATGGTGTCTAAAATTTCAGGTTAAATCATCTTATTCTTGGAATGTACAGCATAGCCATTAATAACCAAATAGAGATTAAGATTCAAACATCAGTTTTATACTCCATTGGAAGAAATGGTTTTGTTTCTAACACTGAATAAAAATGTAAAATATCTAATTTTTTTTAAATGGTCTTTAAAAAAACTTTGTATCTATAAATATTTGAGATTCATTGTTATATATATATTTTTTCAACCAGGTCTTCTTTGAGAATGGCACACACAGAAAAAGATGTAAATGTCTTCTTTATTCTGACAAAAATTCTGCAGGATATCCTTTTATAATATTGCCAAATACCAATTTAAATATATGTTAAATCAGTTTTCTTGCATCAGAAATAAACTGATTAACTCAACAAACCAAGACCTACAAAAATCTCATTCTCTAATACACACTCACACATAAAGTTAAATATACCCTTCTCTGCAGGCTGAGGTATTTCGTTCCAGTCTTCCTTACTCCCTGCGCATGGAAGTAATAATATTATATATCCCTAGGTTTATTTCACTTCCTTTTTGCTCTTCTCAAGCACTGTCGTAAAAATAAATGAATATTGTTCCACTGTGCATGCTTTTTACACTCCTCATGATGAGAATGGATTCGTGATAACCCATTTATTTTCTTTTCTCCTAACAATCTTTGCGGTAAGAATGAGATGCCTGAATTTTAATGCCTAATATGATCTTTGAAAGACTATAAAGTTTTAATGGACTTTAAACATAAAGTGAGGGAGAGGATAAATAAAAAGGAAGTCTGTGGTTTGTCCCAGGAAATCCTGATTAATGGCCTTCTGATTGTGGCAGACCACCCTGAATATCTTCTGAAAACAATTGGTTCATTTTGCCAAATACATCGTAATTGAACTTACCAACTTCTCACCAAATGAAAATCTAAATGCAGGGGAAGAGAAAGAAGAACAACTTATTTCTTATGTGAGATCTAGGATGTGCCTCATTTTATCTGTGCTCTGCAGTATTTATTCCTGTTCAATTTATGTGATAAACATAATAGCAGGTTTAAGGAAACAAAGGTTTTCTTTATAGACTTGCCCTCTCTGTGAATCTTTCTGGGAAAGCCATATATTAGCACAAAGTCAGAAATATTCAACATTGTCTTTACAATATCAAGGGTAAAATACTGACTAATTTCAGGGGTATGCAAGCACAGAATTTAAAGTCTCCTCGGAAGGAAAAATCTCTTCTGTAATATCACCTTTAGCAATGTTTACTATGTACTTTGAAATTTTTTTTCTCTGTTTAAAATTTTTTAAAGTGAATTTTGAACATTGCAATATTTATAGCTCTTTAAATAAATCAGCCTTTCAAGGCATGAATATAACAAAAATTCAAATGCGCTTTATAATCTTAAAAAAATGGTTGTAGACATTGATAATGTGAAAAGGGTTCAAATCATTTACATTTGTTAATTTCCTTTTATTGACTTCTTTTTAAAGTATAAAAATGACATTTTTTATTACATAAAAGGAAAGCAAGAGCATAAACTCTTGTAGTGATAAAATACTATAAATGATTCTTCCAAAATTGCATCTCCTTTAAATTGAGGAGAGAAGAAAAGAAAACAGTTAAAAAGAACATAGTTGGTATTGCTACAATATACACAACCCCCTGAGCTTTGCCTTTTAAATCACCATTCTGCTGTTAAGTAATAAAAGAAAAGTCCCATTATTTCCCAGCTTCACTTTGCTGAAGTGATTGATGTAGAATTTTACTGCCATCCAATGGCAGTCGTCTAATATAGCTCAAGTAAATGTCTAAAGCTTTTTGATCAAATTGCAGTCTAGGGAATTTAACTTATGTAGTACACTCAGAACTTACATCAATACATCTCTGTTTGTTACACAGCGAGAAAGAAATATGACTACAGTTTCAATTTATTGTGTGTTCTCCAAATTCAATTTAACAGTGAATTACTAATATTGCTGAACATAATTACCTAAATGAATAAATCAACCTAGGCTACTCACTAGAGAGAACATTAGAGCATAATATTAATTTTTACATGCACCTCATCATATTAGTTTAAAAGGTTTCTTTTTTCAAATAACAATCTTTTCCTACCGGGGAAAATGGCCTTTATTAAAAGACTGTTCTCAGCTTTACTTCTGATATTTGGAAGTCATTTGAATCTTTTTAGCTGCTATTGTACATCGTATAATTTCTGATTAACATTAAATTGCATACTGTTTTAATTATAATCTCCATTCCTAAATGATTGAGTATTTAGATCATTTCTCAAAAAGGCAAAATAAAAATTATGTCTGATTGATATGAATGAGTTTGTGCTTTAAATATTCAAGTTTAGTTATTTAAAATTCCCAATTTGATGTAGAAGAGTTGTTGACTAATAAATCAATTTTATTTTTCACTAATATTAACTAAAATATAATATGTTTAATATAGGTAAGTTGCTACTACAAAGTGATATTATTTTAATAAAACCTCACAAAATATATTGTGTGATATATTTATATATGAATAACGCTGCTCAAATATAAAATTGTTTAGTTCAGTAATTAGTTTAAATAAAAGGCAAATTCAGATAAATATCTGGCTCATAACTTAAAAAGTGATGTCAATGTTATTTTATTTAACTGAATGTTTTTAAAGTGTGTGTGTGTGTGTGTGTGTGTGAGAGAGAGAGAGAGAGAGAGAGAGAGAGAGAGAGAGAGAGAGAGAGAGAGAGAGAGAGTAAAAACAGCCTCAGGCTTTAAATATGTTTTGATACTCTTCAACATCTGAGACCAATAATTCAATAATTGAAACACAATAACATACTTATTTTAACTGATTTAGCATTAGAATATTTAATTCCAAATATTCTTTTAGCTAAAACTTCACAATATTATTGCTTTTCTAAAAGATTTCCAAATTAAGTCAAAAATATTTTTTAAAAACCTTCAGGACAGACGTCATGCTGAGAGAGATTTTGTAAGGTGCTTAAAACAATTCTAAGAGTTTTGGATGGAAATAGATAAAGTAGTGAACATTTTCTGATATTAGATTAAATTTGAAGACTTCGTGTTTACAGAATAAAGAAAGGGACCTCTGTATGGTGTCTCTGTCTGCTCTGGGAACCATAGCATTAGAATCTGTGATTAAATTTACAAAATCACAAATTTAAAGAAAACACAGTAACTTTGACAGATATCAACGATGAAATTAGACATTTAATTCTAGAAACATCAAGCTACTAAACACTGAAAAGAATTATTTTTTTTGTCTGATGGCTTTTCCCAAATTTCTCATGTCTCTATAGTGGATTTGATTTTTGTTTTACATATTTCATAATTATTCCACTGTTTAAATCCTATTTTCCAACCTGATGTTTTTGGTGTGACAGCCAAAAATCTCAGTTTTAGTAATGTCTGTAAAGGAAATATAAAGCTCATTCTGCCTCAGTTATGTTATTTACAAGATTAGAAACTCAAAGATAATATTGTCTGTCAATAGAAAAATCAGTTGTTTAGTATATTCCAACCTTTTTAAGAAGTTGGAAATAAATTTAAACAATTCTCATCAAAAGTTCCATTCTACCTGTACTATATTTTATATACAATATGTTTATGTAGTATAACTTATACAATATATGTACATACATATAAATATGTTTCTATACCATAAAATATTATTTTTAGAAAGTTTTATATCTGACCCCCTATTATTAAAATCTAGAAATCAATTTTCATATGTGAATGATGTTTTGAAGGCACCAATTAATTGCATTTTCTTCATTTTACTGATATTATTCTACAAATTCTCTCTACATGTGAAGGGTATTTTGCTTTGCTGCAAAACAATCACCCTACTATGTACAAGTTAGCATTTTCTCCACCTGCATATGTATTCAAGCAATTAAACCCAAGTATAAATAGCATCTGCAGTTTTACTACTTAAAACTCAAAATTTAAAACTTGTGAATGAGAACATTTCCACTGATATGATTTCTATATCTGTTTCTATCATTTTCTCACCCAATGCAACAAACAAGTAAGACAAGTTAATTTCTTTATGTAAAATATGGAGTTTTAAAATGTTTCAATTACTTGAAACATTTTGTTTTGTAATGATTTTAATTTCCTTTTCATTAGCAAGAATACAAAGAGCTATTTAAATATTTAAATGTGTTCATCCACAATTTTTTTTTTTTATTGGGGAATCAGGGAAGGGGAACAGACAAGTTGCTCTCCTTTTGTTCTTCAGTCTAATTGTGGAGGACTCTGTTTCACTGGCCCATGTTGGAATTATCATTGCGCTCTTCCTTGGTTAGGCAGATCGGTCGCCAGCCTCTAGATGGTGGCTCACGGTGGCTCTTGGCAGCTCACGCAGGCTGCCGGCCACTCACTGTAGCTTATGGTAGCTGACTGCAGCAGGGGCTGCAGCTATGCCACCACCAGTGACTCACAGCAGCCTAGCTCCAGGTGGAGCTGCCATCCACCATCTTAGCTGTAGAGGCAACCAGGATCTTTTGTTGACTACCTTAGCTATAGAGGGCAGTGTCACTGGCCCTCACATGTGGGATCTGAACAGGGGCCCTGCTGCTCAGAGCTGGTGGCCCAAGCCAGCTCTTAACCAACACTCCACTCGGCCGGCCCTGTTCATCCACTATTAACTTGGAGGAATATCTGCTTTGTTTTTAATCTAAGATATTAAGGATTAAATAAAAACTCACATCTATTGTTTAATATAATGAAAGGACTGATATGAGAATTGGTATAGAAAAATATTTAATGAACTTATGATCTTTTTTAACTATCAGTGTTACACACTACTGTATTTCATATTATGTTATAAATTCAACTTTAGGAAATATTTTAATAGTATGTGAAATTAATAGTATGTCAATGTATGAATATTTCTCGTATACTAATTTTTATACCCACAGCTATCAAGTGTACTTAAGGTGCCATTTTCAGAGGTAGAGAGTGAAGCAGAAAAAAAAAAAAAGCTACATACACCAAGAGACAAGAAAGGGTAAACTTCTAAGGTGTACATCTTTGATGATATAAACATTCCAGGTCATATTTAGATATTTACTTTTTTTATCCAATAAACACCTTGCTGCCAAACCTATGCTCTTATATTTGCATCACATTTAGAAAAATTATTTGGGATAAAACTTGTTTACATGAAAGCTATGATTAGTTAGTTACAACATTCTGTTTGCTCGCTTCCCTGAAAATAAAAATCTTACATCATGGATAACTCAATTCCTATGCCATGACAAAGAAGTTCCCACAGATTCCAGTTTCATCAGAAATGGAAAAGCCCATTATGTTCTGCAAGACAGCATTGCTGAAGGCTTCTGCCAGCTAGCTAAATGAAATGATGCTATTTTGAACTAAGCATGTTAATATCAGACCCTATCAATCCAAAGAATATCAGAAGCACAGAGCTTGGTCTTTCTTCCTCCAAAGACAGCATCAAAATCTGATCAAGATAAAAGCAAAAACTTCTGATGAACCTACACTACATGATTAAAACCCTAAGTCCTTATGGTTTAAACCTTGAAAACATTTTAATTATCTATTTAACATCTTGCTATTTCTGGAATTCTGACTGAGAATGTTTCTGACAGAGTATTTCATGGAATGTCCTTTTCTCATACTGAGCTGCTTTTATACTCCAGATGTAAACACAAAAGCTTGCCTTTCATCTTTAAACTCCATCACATGAAAGGAAAGGCAAAAAAACCCTAAAGACCATTTTTTATTGAGTCTCCTATATATAATATAGATTATAAAAATAATAACTCTCTTAAATATAGAAAGTTAGTTATTTTCTTAAATTTTCATATAGTTCCTAAGCATATATTTATAAATTCTTTGATTGTCATGATCTAATTTTACCTCTTTGAAAAGTAAAAGAAAGATGTTTTAGATATGAATGCACTGAGATGTTTGCTCCGTACACAGCAATTAAGTCGTTACTGAAATTTTCACTATTTAAAAAATCTGACTAAAGTAAATAGAATATAATTTTTAAAAAAATCTTTCCCTAAAATTTTAAAAGTTTTGCTAAATAAATATTTACTGAAAACAAAGTTTGCCCTAGCTAAGTTTATTTCTAGCTAAACAAAGTCATATGAAAACATCAGAAGAAAATTTAAAATGCCATGTAGCAAGGGATTTAGTATCACATTTTCAGATACTCAAAATAACATTGTTTTTTACAAGAATAAAAGATAAAGAAAATAAATATAAACCTTATTATATTGATACAGTCTGATTTTTCTTCACATTTTTTGTCATTTCTTTATATTTGTGCCAGAAAGCTTAGGTGTGTATCTCTACATATCTTTGTATATTTCTGAAGGTTTAATTATATGATTCTGTAAGTGCATATTCATTTTACCTTTGAAAACATGAATAGCATACCATGATACATTTTATATTGGTACACATATCGCAGAACACATATGGTCATGAACCTATAACTTTTTGTATTTTGTTTCTAATAAATAAAATTAAATAATATTTGTTTCTAAAATGTGCCTAACTTATAATAGAATTTGGAGAAGAACATACACTTTTGTTTAGATTTATCAACCTTATTGCCCCATTGGTTACTCATAGGAGACAGATTTCATCTTCAAAGGGGGTATTTGCTAACTAGGATTGAAAGCATCATGGTAGTGGCATGCTCCCAGATTATCACTTGGGATCCACTGCTGGCTGATCAACAGAACAGCTTTGATTGAAGATTCACAAAGCCAGGTTCCTGCTGTCCTGGCTCCAACTTTGTTTTCTTTTGTTTGTAGCAAGAGGGGAGGTGAGGCTTGATTTTCTACTTACCTCTAAATGATGAGCTTAATTTTTCCCTAAAGAAAGAAGAGAATTTCTCAAAACTGGAGTGGTTCTCTTAGTTTCATGAAAGTGGACAATAAGAAACAGTCCTGGCTATTTTCGTGTTCATATTCTTTCTACTAACTGCTGGACTGAACCTCATTTTTAATTTCAGAATGGACTCTGAATGAAAGCAACAAGGTAGCCAAGGTCCTGAGGCCTGGAAATGGAGAAATGGCTTACACACACACACACACACACACACACACACACACACACACACACTAGATTGAAGGAGAAAATGCACAGGTTCAGAGGTGTCCACTAAATCTATTCTACGTCTCTTTTCATAACAGTCAAGACTTTTTTTTTACAATGGATTGGAGTTCCATTCTTCCTTTAAGATGCAGCTCATGTCCCACTTCCTCTGTGATCTTCTCTACTTTTTCCTTGCATAACTTTACTTCCTCTGGCATGAATAAAATCATGTAGAGAAGTATAAAATATTGAGTAGGTTGTGAAATAAAATACTTAGTTGCAAAGTAATGAAGGAAATAATGGAAGATAAGATAAAAAATTATGTGAGTATTCCATTACTAAGAGATTTGAATGATAGCCTAAAGAGAGTTTATACTTTAAAGGATCAAAATTTTAGTGAGCGTCATGGTAGAAAACCAGTATCTTACATGATTATCCTAAATAAAGATGGTCACATTGCAAAGGTCAGGGTAAAATTATTTTGTTAGTGGGTCAGTAATTTACAAGAAAGCTCAAGATCTGGTTTAATTTGGGACATAGAGTTAGACAGAATGATTCTGTTCCTTTTCATTGTCATTGTTGTTTACATACTTAGTTTTGTTTATCTCAGGGTGCAAACTATTTTATTTTCTTTCCCTAATAGTGAATATGATATGTACCCCTATTCTGTAAATGGAGCAGGGCAAGGTGTCAGATTATTTTTTCACAGACATTATTCTAGGCAACTTATTTCAACTAATTCTTAACAATAAGCCTATAATGTTCATAGGGTTCTATTTACTCACTGCATTTAAAAATACACTGGAGGTGAGGTTCAATTAGAATCAGTACATAATTTAGTTAGCCCCCAGAGAATGACTTAGAATGCCAGTACCCACTTGCCCATATGTATGGTCAATATTATTTTCTGTGAGAGACCCATAATGAGATTACAGAGAAATTAGAAACTAATTAAGAAAATAACACCAAACTTTTCACTCCCTAGTCAATTATATACTGGCTATTACTTTTCCAGGAGCTTCTTAAACTTCCCTTTAACAAGCTGAAGACATTAAGAAGATTAATATATCAACAGACCTATATACATATTTATTTGCATATGATTAACAATGCAGGAATAAAACACTCTCAAAACTATACTTGGTAGGGTGTAGTCCTTTTCCTTCTGTGATGTATCTTACATGACTATTTAGTGGTAAATGATAATATAACTTTGTACATTAAATTACCTTCTACATTGAAAAATTAGTTTAAGAAATATCTGAGTGAAAATAGAAAACAGTCAGCACTAGGTCAATTTTACATTTTTAAAAGATGTAAGTTATTTTTCTTTCAAACATATTCAATAATGAATCAGCCAACAGTATTTTCAAGTAAGACCTTCTGAACTTGTGCTGATGAATGGGTCAAATTCATGTGTAATTGCAGAAATAGAAAATATAATCCTAAAATTTATATGGAACCATAAAAGACCCTGAATAGCCTTGGCAATCCTGAGAAATAAGAACAAAGTCGGGGGGATCACACTACCAGACATCAAAACCTACTACAAGGCTACAGTAATCAAGACAGTTTGGTATTGGCATAAAAACAGGCACATCAATCAGTGGAACAGAACAGAGAGCCCAGAAATAAATTCAGGCATTTATGGACAGTTAATCTATGACAAGGGAGGCAAGAATTTACACCGGAGTAAAGATAGTCTACTCAATAAATGGTGCTGGGAAAATTGGACTGCCACATGCAAAAAAAATGAAACTGGACCACCTCCTTACGCCATATACAAAAACAAATTCAAAATGGATTAAAGACTTAAATGTAAGACCTGAAACCATAAAACTCCTAAAAGAGAATATAGGGAGTACATTTGCAGACATTACCTGGAGCAATATTTTTACTGATACATCCCTATGGGCAAGGGAATTAAAAGAAAAAATGAACATATGGGATTATATCAGACTTAAAAGTTTTTTCACAACAAAGGAAACCATTAATAAAACAAAAAGGAAGCCTACTGAATGGGAGAATATATTTGCCAACGATATATCTGATAAGGGGTTAATATCCAAAATTTATAAAACACTCATGAAACTCAACACCAAAAAAACAAACAACCCAATTAAAAAATGGGCAGAAGATATGAAGAGACATTTCTCTAAAGAGGACATACAGATGGCCAACAGGCATATGAAAAAATGTTCAACCTCACTGGTCATTAGGGAAATGCAAATAAAAACCACAATGAGATACCACCTCACTCCAGTCAGAATGGCTATCATCAATAAATCAACAAACAACAAGTGCTGGTGGGGCTGTGGGGAAAAGGGGACCCTGGTGCACTGTTGGTGGGACTGCAGATTGGTGCAGCCACTATGGAAGTCAGTATGGAGGTATCTCAAAAAACTGGAAATAGAGCTACCGTTTGACCCAGCAATTCCACTCCTAGGTATTTATCCTGAAAAACCCAAGACACTTATTCAAAAAAATTTATGCACCCCTATGTTCATAGCAGTGCTATTTACAACAGCTAAGACTTGGAAACAACCAAAATGCCCATCAGTAGATGACTGGATTAAGAAACTGTGGTATATTTATACAATGGAGTATTACTCTGCTATAAAGAAGAATGAAATCGTACCATTTGCAATGATATGGATGGACCTAGAGACTATTATGTTAAGTGAAATAAGTCAGTCAGAGAAAGACAAATACCATATGATCTCACTCATATGTGGAATCTGAAAAACTGTATGAATGAGCAAAGTAAACAGAAACTGTCTCATAGATATAGAGGAAAAATCAGGGTTGCTAATTGGGAGGGGGGTGGGGATGAGGGAGAAGGGAAAGGGATTAGACAACAAAAATAGGCAACTACAATATTGCCACTGGGATATGAAAGACAGTTTGGGGAATATAATTAATAATGTTGTAAATATTTTGTGGGGTGTCAGATGGTCATATGTCTTGTTAGGGAGACCATTTCATAGATGGAGAAGAGGCTTGACCACTGCACTGTACACCTGAAGCTGAGGTTGTATAATATTGTATACCAACTGTAATTGAATATATAGATAGTCACGGGATATGGATTATAATGTGGAAGGGAGTCAGAGGAAGTGTAATAGATATATATGATATGGGGGGGAGGAGTGGGGTGGCCAAACGGGGGAAGGGGCATTGTCACTTTGAGGGGTAAAAAGTATAACTATTGCACTGTGTTGTACACCTGAAGCTAATTAAAAAGAAATAAATAAACTATAAAAAAAAATTCATGTGTAATTGGAATCTATTTGTTCATCAATAATTAAAGTACTAACATTCTTAAAAATAGCTTGTAGGCTAAATAAGGTCTAGTGAAACCAGGATTACATTGATTAAAACAAGAAAATTTAAATTAATTTTAGTCTTGCCTAGGTTATATTACCACATTTTTCCTTTTCATCCCATGTGGTAATGAATCACAAACACAGGGCAGAAATTGGTCTAGATATGAATTTTGGAGGCGGGCCATAGAAAGGAAATTAATATTGGAGGGGAGATCACCGAATGGCTAAATCAAGTTACTACTAAGCCATGGAATTCCCACTGCTTTCTGGGATCTTTTAAATTTATCCCTCTTCTCCAACCTCATGCCTCTACTAGGGTTCCAAAGTTCTGTGTCTTACTTGAAATATTATAATAATCCTTTCTCTTCCTAACTGGTCTCTCTGTCTCTAGGTTTTCTCCACCACTATCTCTTTTCCACATTAACATTAGAGTTTATTTCTAAAATGAGATGATAAAGTCAAGTTTCACTTCCCTCTCCAGAAACTATACACTGATTGAAAGGTAAGTGTCTAATTTTAACTTACCTAGAGTATGTGCCTTTTCACTTTCAACTTTCAACACCAGTATTCCTCTCTACCCCTTGTTTCCACAGCCCTATGTCCCTGGCTTGGTTCACACATGCTCTAGTAGTTCCTATTCTTACCACTTTTCCCCTTCTTCTCCAGTAGGCTCTATAGCTCTGAACACTCTCTTTCCTCTGCTTAGGTTGTGACTAAACTTCTATTCTCCACATCATTAAATTTTAATGTATTTAAGATGCAGAGACAATCCCTTGTTTTTGAACATTCTTTGACTCTAGGTAAAAGTAATGATTTATTTCTCAGTTTCTTTCCTCTCTATTTCTCTCTATCTCCCTCTGTCTCTCCTCCCTCTTGGTAGTGGGTGAATAGATGGAAGTACCTCTATCTTCCTATAATACTTAAGCAAATCATGTTATATGCTAGAGAAAGGAAGAAGCAGTACATCTTGGTCCCAGGTTAAATTTGTTTGTTTGAAGAGTTAGGGACTGTTCAACCAAAATAATAAACATTAATAAAAGAGATACAAAGGCAGAGTGATATAGCATCAATGACAAGGAGAATTCTTTCTCGTCACATCTGTTTCATCCAGGAAACCAAATTTTTCAAAGATAGGATTTACTTCCGTGTCTACAGTGGGAATAGTTCAGCCACAATAAAGTGTTGGTTAAACTGATTTGAGTGGGAAACACAGGGCCCAAATTATATGCAAATATGACTTTTGTAAATTAGTAAATTAGTAAAGCTAATTAGTAAACATCCCAATTGTGAGAATTATGTCGTTTATATAAAATGAGGCAACACAAGTAAAACACGTTTTCATTGTGATTGCTACCAAGGTCATTATCACTGTTCTTGTTAATGTTACTTACTTTGGATTACCCTGTATAGGATTAGTCCAAAGCTTTCTGTGCCAAATGTTTTGCTCAGCAAAACTAATTCACTTGTTGAAATAAAGAAGGTATCATTAGTTAGGTTATTGCAACAATAACGCTGCATATTCACCCACACCAGAATGCAGTAGCATTTTACAGAAAGCATATATTTCTTGTCCTTGCATCCACAGATTAGCTGTGGTTTTACTCATCAAAACCCAGATTGATTTTATCTCAGCCTACTTCAATGTGTCTACTTTCAACCATCAGCTAACCGATGTATTTTCTCCTCATGAAGGAAGATAGAAAGGCAAGAGTGCAAGTCCAATTGCCAAGAACATTTCAAGTTCCTGTTTATGTCCTACGTATTCACATCCCCTTGGACTCTGCCCAGAGTCAAAGAGCTGAGAAGTATAATTCTGTCATGGAAAGAGTATTGCTAAACAACAGAACTATCACTGATTTTCCTTACACTAATCCAGACAGCCTTTCTTTGGGAACATGCAGATTACAAGTGACTTGCACATATTTCCTCTCCTCCAGGATCCAGACTCTAAGGGGTCTTTCCTTGCTTCTGATTTTAGAGATACTCAGTTACCAGGTCTTTTCACCTCCAGTGACTGCTATCCTCCACTCCTTCCACCCTCTCCTAGCTTATTTTAGGGTCATGTCTTGGCTGGAAAGTTTTATTCATCTTGTATAATGCAATAATGAAATTATAAAGATTGCTATGTATATTACTAGTACTTGTGACATTATTTTTGTGGGAAAATGTAGTACAATAGTTTTCAAACTATTGATTTGTTTAATTTTGTAACTCAGCTTATTTTATGTAAGAAATAAATTTTATATATTATTTATTGTATATTATATATAATTTATTTAACTAAATACATGGCCAATGTGTTATCTAGTATAATTCAAATGGACTGTGAAGAATTGGAGAAGTTAATCAACATAAGTAGTAAGAATTTCTGGTTGAATCTAATGTAATTTCATCTATTGACAAGATTTTTCCTTATTGTAATAATTTTAATTTACTACCCACTTGTGGGGAATTTCATCTCTCAATGACCAAAAACTGTTGTCAAAAGTATCAATATATAATATATACTAATTCCATAAGACAAACTTTGACATTAATTTGTTTTCTGATTCTAACATTCATTTTATTTTAATAAAGATACACAAGGACACTTAATCTGCTTTGTGCCTTTTTAGGACTCCTTTTAATAATGGCCCAGAAAATTAAATCTAATTTATGTATTTAATAGTGTTGTTATTATAGTCTCATTTTTATAAGTAAGCTTATATAGTGTTCTTTAAATGATGAATATGATATACAGGCAAGAGAATATTTTTGAGCCTTTATTAATTTTGTTTAGATGTTGTGTATAGTTAATTGTAGCCATAAAGCGAGGAAGTGGCTCAACATATCATAGATTTAGAGAATTAAATATCCTAAGTGAGAGGAATATATATCCCAGATCCAAGATCAAGTACATTACCATGGTAAATTATTTAAAAGGCCTCACTCAGGAGAATTTTAAACACTATAAACTCTACTTAGCAGGATTAGTAGCATAACGTGGTATAAGGACATGGAATAAGATTTTATGTTTGATGTTTTGTTGTGGCTGCAGGTAGGCTCTTCTTTCTTGTAGTAAGAACTATGCCCCACTCCAGTGTGAATTGCAATGAGGCATTGAGGTTTTATAAGAAAACCTGACAAGTGAAATCAGAGTACAAGGGAACAATCCTGAATTTGCTCTATGATGTTTCACAAGGTAACTAGAAAATGATGAGAACAGACAGCATATCTTCTGCTTTAAATTTCATATTTCAACTAAAAACATTACCTTAAATTTAGCTATTCTTGTTCTAAATGGCTAAATCCACTATTATTAAAGATTTTTAAATGGCTATAATTTCCAAAGCAATATACACTTTTAATGTAAGCCCCATCAAAATCCTAATGACATTTTCTTAAATAAATAAACAAAAAAAAATCATTAGAATTGTATGGAAGCACAAAAGACTATGAACAACCAAAGCGATCCTGAGAAAAAAGAATAAGGCCAGAGATATTACACTCCCTGACTTCAATTTATACTACAATGTGACAATAATCAAAACATCATGGTGTTGGCAGAAAGACAGACACATTGACCAATGGAGTAGAATTGAGAACCCAGAAATAAACCCTTATATATGGGCAGATAATTTTTGACAAAGGAGCCAAAAACATACAATGGAGAAAAGAAAGCCTCTTCAGTAAATGGTGCTGGGAGAATTGGAAAGTCACATGCAAAAGAATGATACTAGACTGCTGTCTGTCACCGTGTACCAAAATTAACTCAAAATAAATCAAAGACCTAAACATAAGACCTGAAACAATAAGCTGCATAGAAGAAAACATAGGAACTAAACTTATGGACCTTGGGTTCAAAGAGGATTATATGAATTTGACCTTAAACGCAAGAAAAATATATGAATGGGACCATATCAAGCTACAAAGCTTATGCACAGTAAAAGAAACTATCTACAAACAAAGAGGCAATTAACTGAATGGGAGAAGATATTTAAGGGGGACTACCCAAATACAAAGAACTCATATAACTCAACAATAAAAACACAAACTATCTGGGCCAGCTGAGTGGCGCATTGGTTAGGAGCTGGCTTGGGATGATGGCTCTGAGCAGCAGGGCCCCGGTTCGGATCCCACATATGAGGGGCAGTGACACTGCCCTCTACAGCTAAGATGGCGAACAACAGCTAGACCTGGAGCAGGGCTGCGTGAGTCCCGGCTATGGTGTAGGCTGAGGTCCCTGCTGCAGTGGGCTGCCATAAGCTACAGTGAGTGGCCGGCAGCCAGTGTGAGCAGCCGGCAGCTAGAGTGAGCTGCCAATAGCAGCCATAAGCGGCCGTCCAGATGCCGGTGACCAATCTGCCTCACCTGGGAAGAGCACAATGATAATACGAACATGGGCCAATGAAGCAATGTCTTCCACAACTAGACTGAAGAACGTAAGGACAGCAATTTGTCTGTTCCCCTCCCCAAATTCCCCAATAAAAATCTTTAAAAACACAAACAAACAATCTAATTTTAAAAATGGGTAGAGGACCTGAACAGACACTTCTCCCAAGACATACAAACTACCAACAGATACATGAAATAATGTGCAACTTCATTAGCTAGTAGAGAAATGCAAATCGAAACCACAATTAGATACTACCTCACACCTATTACAATGGCTATCCTCAACAAGACAAATAATAAGTGTTGCAGATGCTGTGGAGAAAAAGGAACCTTCATACACTGCTTGTGGGAATGTAAATTGATACAGCCACTATGGAAAACTGTATGGAGTTTCCTCAAAAAATTAAGAACATAATTACAGGGGCCAGCTGAGTGGTGCATTGGTTAGGAGCTGGCCTGGGACACCAGCTCTGAGCAACAGGGCCCTGGTTCAGATCCCACATATGAGAACCTGTGACACTGCCCTCTATAGGTAAGGTGGTGAACAATAGCTCCACCCAGTTGCCTGGATAGCTAAGATGGTAAACGTGGCCTTTATAGCTAAGATGGCCGGCGATGGTGTGGGCTGAAGCCTGTGCTGCAGTTGGCTGCCATAGGCTACAGTGAGTGGACGGCAGCCAGCATGAGCTGCCAAGAGCCACCATGAGTGACTGTCCAGAGGCCGGCAAGCGACTTCCTCGTCCAGGAAGAGTGCAATGACGATACCAACATGAGCCAGTGAAGCGACGTCCTCCACAACTAGACTGAAGAACAAAAAAGGAGGACCACAACTTGTCTGTTCCCCTTCCCTGATTCCCCTACACTGTTCCCCTCCCCCAATTCCCTAATAAAATCTTTTAAAAGAAAAGAATATAATTACCATATGACTTAGCAATTCCTTTTCCTGGCATCTACCCCCAAAAATCTGAAAACATTTATCTGTAAAGATATATGTACCCCTATGTTCATTGCAGCATTATTTATGGTGGCCAAGACATGGAAACAGCCACAGTGTCCTTCGATAGATGATTGGATAAAGATGTGGTACATATACACAATGGAATATTACTCAGCCATAAGAAAAGATGAAATACTGCCATTTGTGACAACATGGATGGATCTTGAGATTATCATGCTGAGTGAAATAAGACAGACAGAAAAAGTCAAAAATCATATCACTTCACTCATTTGTGGGATGTAAAACTGAAAACAGCAAACAAATAAGACAAACAAACAAACAAAAATATCATGGAAACAGACAACAGTTTAGTGGTTACCAGAGAGTAAATGGCAGAAGCAGGTAAAGGGGGTCAAATATATGGTGACTTCGGGTGATGAACACACAGTGCAATATATAGATAATTTGTTACAGAATTGTACCCTTGCAACCTATATAATTTACTAACCAATGTCACCCCACTAAGTTTAATGAAAATTTAAAAATATTTAAAATTCAATCTAAAGATTCTTTAATGTAACAAATATAAAGTTACCCTAAGTTAAAAAAATTTTAATGGACATTGAAATAACTATAAGCACCTCCAAAATTCTTCTTAATATTGGCATAAATAAAATTATTTTAAGATTTCATTATGATTTGTGCCTCAATAATGATTTCTCCATTAGAAGGCCCTAGGAGTAAATGAATCAATGAATTCCAACCACACTGAAATGTTTCAAGAGACAGATTTACTTTAGCTTTTAAAAGTGTGTTCTTCAACACTTCATTGGAAGTAAATCTCTGAAAGGAAAGAACAATATTTTTAAAATTCCTAAATACCTATTTGTGTTATAATTTTTTACATAAGCCATTTTTATTCATCATGAGTTATTCATGCACCTACCGTAACTTTTAATTACCAACTCAACAAAGTTAAAAATCACATTGTACCTAAAAATACAAATACTATCACACTGAAGTTGAGAAGGCATTATTCTTTAAATATAATTGCTCTCATGCTGAGGTTGGGTTGCCACCTTTTCCTGTGAAACCACAAAGAAACTCTGTATGTATGCCTTCAACATATGCACATGGTAATGTTTCTTTTACCCTTGTTAAAAACAGACCCTTTTGGCAATCTCCTTTTTTCTAATACTTTTCATACAGGAAGGTTTATTAGTTTTACTTCACAGAACCATTCAGCAGTTATCTCCACTAAATAGAAGAGTTCTCACCAAATAATTGACTCGGTAATTCATAGGAAGGACAAAAAGCAGGGCTTCAAAAATCCCAGATTTTTAGATCCTGCTAGGAGTCATAGTAGTCCAAAAGTTCTGGCATGGTTTGCCAGGAATGTAGTAGATGCATAAGATTGTGAAGAGAGGGTACTGCCTCATTGGCATTGCCTCTACAAGGATAAAAGCTACTCAAGATGGATATCAGTTTCATTTATTCCATTTATAGACCTATGGGTCAGTGACTCATCTCTTAAATAGTTTAGATCACTTTTCCATGACACACTGCTTTCCAAACATCATGTATTTAACTGTCCCAATCACATGCAAATGAATACAATTGAAATAGTGGTTACCTGTTTTTTTGGTAATACAAAATATATTGTAAACCTTAAATTTCTAGTTAAAATGCAAATATAGTATTAACCACTAAGCAAATGCCCTCTTTATCAATAGTGTTTAAAAATGTATACTAATTGATATTTGGCTTCAGGCATATAAATAACTATCAGAACTTGAAGTACAGGATATTTAAATTAAGTTGGTGTAAAATAATATTAGCATTATTTATAGTGGAATGTTTGGAAAAATTTACATTAAATACATATCATTTGGAAGTTCATACAAAGAATCATGATGACAGGTAAAATGAAGTACATTACTAAGACAAAAAAGCAAATTTCAGAAGAGTATTTTTCATATGACATTATTTTTGTTAAAATATATACATTAACCCATTGAATCTTCATAACAACCATTTGGAATAGAATAATAGACTATTATTATAACACTTATTTACAGATGTGGTACATGAATACAAATAAGCTTTAAAAAAACTGCCCAAGGACTAGAATTTCAACACAGGCAACCTGGTACTAGAGTATAATTTTCCTAATTTAGCCACTCTTTTTTTAGAAGAGAGGTGATTTCACTGAGTTAACGAATATATATATTTATTTATAAAAGTTTATAAAAGTGGAAAATATATCAATATGCAATTTATAAAAACTCATTTCAAAAATTTCTCAAAACTGATTTATACCAAAATATATTTCTATACTTTACACTGATTTCAAACCAAATTCCTCATAATATTCCAAGTCATATATTTTTTAATGTTTCTGGTTATATGCTATCCCTTCAAATAATAAAATAAACCCTTTACAGCACTGTTGATTATATTCCATATACTGTATTTCATATGCCCATGACTATATTATGTTTACTAATTTGCACTTTCTACCCCTTCACCTTCTCCCCCTGGTCACTGGGTTTATCAAGGGGACCACTTCATAGATCATGTAAATGCATGACCAATGTGCTGCACTCCTGAAGCAGAAGTAGTATAATATTGTAGGTCAACCATAAGAATATATATATATATATATATATATATATATATATATATATATATATATATATATATATATTCACAGGAGGTGGAGTATAGCATAAGGAAGATAGTCAATGGTATTATAATGGATATATAAGATGCCAGAGACATAATAGCTTGGGGGAGGAGGTTATCACTTTGTGAGGAGTGTAAATGTCTAACTATTATGTTGCTTTGTACACCTGAAACTAACATAAATAAATAAATAAGTAAATAAATGAAACCTTCTTCTTAAAACACAAAAAGATGAAAAATGGCATGAGTATGTGAAATCCACCTGCTGCTTGTCAAAACTGCACGTATCTCTTTTCAGTCATTTTTCATGTAAGTATTGTACACTTGGAGAAAGTCCTGGATTTGTCAACACAACATGAGAGTATTAAAAAATCTGTTTTTTATTTTTGCTTTTTTACTTACTAATTACTTGGATAATAATTTTTATAAAACTTTGCAAAGCAGGAAACAAAATACCAATAACCCCTGTAATCACACCCCCTCTGTTCAATTCTAAAGAACTTGAAAATTTTCTTAATTGGTGCTTAATTGTTTACATCTCTTGTCAATTCTTACATTTATTTCGGCAATCAGGTGCCAACAGCTCTTAAAGTTTGTAGCTATCTACCTATTTATTCTTCAATTCCAGTGGAAGCAGAAACATTGCCAGTAAGGGCAACAGCTGAATTTACAAGGACAGAGACCTATTTAAACGGTGAAGTTACCCAGTTTCCTACTATAATTTTTATTGTTATATATTAGGAATGCTCAGTGCATTTTTACCTTGTATTGTTCACTAAAACTGACAACTACTCCTATGCTCTAATTTGACCTAAATCCTGTAAGCTATCTTAAATACTGAAATTATATAGGAAAGTTCCTATACAACATAATCTAACAATGTTCTTATTAGTTTGTAAAAAGAAATACAAAGCCTTTGAACCAAACTTGTGTGTGTGTGTGTGTGTGTGTGTCTTTACAAAACCATGTCATGCTTATTGTATGTATGGAATTCCTTCTCATCATGACTTTGCAAGGAACTTATTTCATCTCAAAACACACCTGCTATAAACCATGACTGTGCTGATTTATTTGCAGCTTATCCGGAATTGAGCAGGAGCTGGCTAAATTGAGGCATTGAGACTCTAAATTTTAAATATTCAAGAATTTTGCAAGCCTGTTCTTAAACCATGGGTAGCTTGAAATGGGCCACAGGTTACATGATGAAACTCTGCAAAGCCTACAAATTGGGGCTTTTTTTCAATCTTAAAGAGCTGGCTTACCGACATGCCGCTGGGCTTACCAGATGTGATCATTTCTTAGCAATACATTAACCTTACTGAAACTAAGGAATTTGTGGATCATACATAGACTGTCACTCTTATGCCTTATCACTCTTATGTAAGTGGCTGAGTACAATTATAAAAAATTATTTCCTGCAGGTTACAGGAGAAGGAAATTAATTTTCACAACTTTTCTTAGTTTCCACTGCCAATAGGTGACTTCCTGTGAAGAAACAGGAGAGAGTTCTGCTAGTTTCAAAATGATCTATCAATTTGTCTTCAATGTTTCCCTTTGGTTTTAGCTGAGGGCTGAGCCTGTGAACATAGTCAACATATTGTCTGTCTGTCTGTTCTTTCCTTGTTTATGCCCTAACGTCAATTTTTTAAAAATTAGGTACTATGGAGCTGGAACAAGGTACCTTGCTGCTCAGTTAAAGTTAACCAAAGCCACAAGTGTTCTTACACAAGATCTAGGGAACAGATGGGCCAGTAAAGCAGAGCCATGGTGACCACCATAAAAGAGCTCCTCTCAGGGTGTCTTAACAACAGCTGAAACATTAGAGGCATTTCCTCTGGAGCCATCTGGCTTTGATTATTTTTTAGCTATTTTTTTCTGTTGACAGAGCCACAAAGTTAAGGAAGCAATAATTCTACACTAGTTACTGTAACTGCTGATGCAAAACCACTAATCTTTCTAAAACCAGTCAGAGAGTACAGAGACCCATCTCACAGAAGAGTGTTCTGGGGATTAAAAGACTATGTTATCAAAGGGAAGAGTGATGCAAAGTGACACCGAGGTTCATAGTCAGTGTACATGTTCTTCAGGAGTTCTTATAATTATAGGTTGACGTGATGTTCATTTGTTTTATCCCAACTGTAATTGAAGACCCAGTTATTCCCTTCCACTACCCCCCAAAAAATACTTTTACAAAAATGGTGCCTTTTGCAAAGCACTCCTCCCCTCACCTCAATCTTGAGATTTATTCTGACAAAAGTAGCTTTAATGATACCTAGATAAGGAATTAAGTTTTGTTTACTAAAGCTTTATGAAGTCCTGATTAGATTCTTCATTGTAGTAAGGATAAGGAATCTTACATACGTTGCTGACAGAGAAGCTTCCTACTAGGAGAGGGGAGGTGGCCAACCAATTCCAATTAGAAAAGCATTTAGAAGATGAGGAAGTCAACTAAGAGTGGGAAGAGGAAGTGAATTAAAATATTTGGGAGTGTTTGCAAGTTTTTGTTGAATGAGCTCAAATCAAAGTCATTTTTTATTAGGCATTATGATTACATATGATTATAAAGACAGAGGATTCATGGTCCAGAGAAAAACAAAAGGAGGTGCCGGCCATCTTAAGTCTCTCCTAAGACGTAAGAGTTTCAGAGAAGAGACTGGATTCTAGAAAAAGTAAATTAAGAGGCTGAGAGTGAATTTGGTCAGTAAAACTAGATGTCACTGAAGAAATAAAGACAAACAGAAAAATGAACCATATTTCAGAAACTACAGGGATGTGGTCAATTATACAATAGGGTGCAAGTTGGGTCTGGTTAGGTCAATTGAAATCAGAAACTGTGAATACATGGGTAACAGAGGTTAGCCTCTTCTATTTTGTCTCTTACTCATGGAGTATGTACTAGCTTTTTGGTTTAATGGAGTAATATAGGAACAGAGTCGATGCTGATGGCAAGCTCTCAGTTATATTGGGTTTTTTAAGCTCTTTCCCTTTTTCTTTAGATTTAAAATAGCAGCTCAATTGTGCCATGATTTGTGCTCATTCTGACACAGATTACTGGATTTATGGTGTTCCTGATTGGGCCAAGTGTTACATGGTCAAAAGGAAGAAATGATGGTTTAGTTTCTCTTTGGTTCAAAACTTAAGGCATTGAAATGAGATCATCCACAGAACCATGAGTGGGAGTAATTCTTAAGAACCAGATGACAGGGCCTGCCGAGTGGCGCAGTGGTTAAGCACTGGCTTGGGAAGCCAGCGGCCCTGGTTCAGGTCCCACATATGAGGCCAGTGACACTGCCCTCAAAAAACAAAACAAAAAAAGAACCAGATGACAATTATTAATATATTGAATCACTGGGTTTTTTTTATTAATAAACTTTAAATTTTAAAGGCGGTTTAGATTTCAGGCAAAACTGAAAGGAAAGTACAGAAATCTCCCATTAAGTTTCACTATACGTATTCTATATTCTACGGGTTTTGAAAAATTTATAATGACACGTATCCATCACTATAGTATCCTGCAGAATAGTTTCACTGCCCTAAAAAATCTGTTGTTTTCAGCATATACATCGGTCTCTCCCCATGACTCCTACAATCACAAATCCTTTTACTATTTCCATAGTATTGCTTTTTCCAGAATGTCATATAGTTGAAATCATATGGTATGTAACCATTGCATATTGACTCCCTTGACTGAATATTATGCTTTAAGGTTCCTCTATGTCTTTTCATGGCCTCATAGATGATTTGTTTCTTTTCAGTGGAAAATAATATTCCATTATCTGGATGTATCATAGTTTATTTATCCATTCTCTTACTGAAGGATATCTTGGTTGCTTCCACGTTTTGGCAATTATGAATAAACATGTGTGCAGGTTTTTATGTAGACATAAGTATTCAATTCATTTGGGTAAATACTGAGAAACCCACTCCTTATATCATTGCTGTCATTCATATTATTTATACATAAGCATATATATATATATATATATATATATAATTGCTATTATTTTTTAACAAACTGTTATATGTTAGATTAAGAACAAGAAAAATAAAAGTTTTTATTTCGTCTTCACATATTCCTTCTCTGATGCTCTTCCTATCTTTTTGCAGATCCAAATTTCTGACCTATATTATTTTCCTTTCCTCTGAAGAACTTCTTTTAACATTTTTTGCAAGGCAGGTTTAGTGGCAAAAAATTCCCTCATTGTTTGTATATCTGAGAAAGTTTTTATTTTTCCTTCAGTATCAGGAGAATTTTACAGAGTACAGAATTTTTGGTTAGTGTTTCCCACCCCCCACCTTCCCCCACCCCACCACCACCAACACTCCACTTTCTTCTTGTTTGTATAGTTTCTAAAGAGAAGTCAGATATAATGCTTACCTTTGTTGCTCTACAGATAAGGTGTTTTGTCCTTTGGCTTCTTTCAGGATATTTTCTTTATCTTTGATTTTCTGAAGTTTGAATATGATTTTCCTAGGTGGTGTTTTGTTTGTTTGTTTTGGTTTTTTGCATTTATCCTGCTTGGTATTCTCTGAGTTTCTTGGATCTGTGGATTGGTATCTGACATTACTTTTGGGAAATTCTCCATAATTATCACTTCAAGCATTGTTTCTGTGTCTTTATTCTTTCTTTTTTCTAGCATTCCCATTATCTGTATGTTATACCTTTTGCAATTATCTCACAGTTCTTGAATATTCTGTTCTTTTTTCCCCCCAACCTTTCTTCCCTTTGCTTTTCAGTTTTGGAAGTTTCTATTGTCATATTCTCAAGCTCAGAGATCCTTTCTTCCAACAAGTGCAGTCTACTACTGAGCCCACAAAGGTATTTTTTTATTTGTGTTACAGTATTAATCTCTAGCATTTTTGGTTCTTTCTTAGAATTTCCATCTTTATTTACATTATCCATTTGTTTGCTTTTTTTTGTTTTTGTTTTTTTGTTGTTGTTTTTGAGGGCAGTGTCACTGGCCCTCATATGTGGGACCCGAACCGGGGCCGCTGGCCTCCCAAGCCAACGCTCAACCACCGCGCCACTCGGCCAGCCCCATTTGTTTTTTCATATTGTCTGTTTTTTGCCATTAAAACCCTCAGCATATTAATCATAGTTATTTTTTCTTAATTCCTGGTCTGATAATTCCAACATTCCTGACATATTTGACTTTGCTTCTGATGCTTGCTCAGCTTCTTCAAAATGTTTTTTATCTTTTACTCTGCATTAATTTTTTGTTTAATAATGGACAAGATGTACTAGGTAAAAGGAATTCTAGTAAATAGGCCTTTAGTGATGTGATGGTAAGGTGTGCAGGGAGGGGAACATTTTGTAGTCATATGATTAGGTCTCATTCTTTTGGTGAACCTGTGCTCCTGGACTGAAACTTCAGTCTAGTACTTCTCAGCTCTCTGCTTCCCCCAGGTGAAACAGGTACACTAGAGGAAGCTGGAGTTTTCTATTTCCTTCCCCCTAAGTGGAAGGTTAGAACTGGCTGAAGCTGGGGGTTTCCTTTCTCCCAGGTAGATTAGGCTCATAAAATCCCAGCAGCAGATTAGGCTCTGGTAAAATACTAATCCTGAGGGTAGGTCTTGTTAAGAAGAACAGAATGCTCTGGTGTACTTCAAAATGTTTCCTTTTCCCCTGTCCAACTGAAAGCAAGAGGATTTTTCTATGAGATTAGCCCTGAGGATCTGGTTGAGCTCTTGGAGGTAAAACTCACAAAAGCAACAGGATCCCCCTATGTCTGTGTTGCCCTGGAGTTTTCTAACTCTCAGACTTTTTATTCAGAGCCTCCAGCAATTTGTCAATTACAGTTTGGGTTCTCCTATCCAGGTACTGGTTTCTATGAAGTTTCTGCTCTGGTAAATTGTGCTTTTCTATACGTACCCATCTATCTCTCCAATTTTTAAGGCAGAGATTCGCCGTGTGATATCACGTCTCTCATAGTTCTGAGACATCTTGTTGATTTTTCACTTTGTACATATTTTTACTTGTTGTTAGCACAGAGTGGTCACTTCTAAGCTCCTTACATGCTGTACCAGGAACCAAAAGTCAAACACTTCATTTTGAAATCTTGAGGTACTTAGTTGAAATAAAGACAGTAAAGTTTATCAATAGAATGAGTTAAGAATTTGAGATCAAGCAGAGGTAAAACATTGCAAGTTCTGAGTTACTAAAGGTGATATTCTGTTATGCATTTTCTCTGAGAAAATGACAGAGAGCAGGGATTTAGGAATATCAGGCAAAAAAGTGCTGCTTGATTAAATTGTAAAGGAGTTAGATATTGTAACATTAATTTAAAGGTATTCTGAAATTATCTCTGATTTCACCAAAAAAATAAAATTACTTATCAATAAATTGACATTTTTATTTTAAAAAGTAATGTATTTTCACTTAATAGCATGCACTACAGATGTTTCTTTTATTTAATGAAAAAGAATGCAAGTTCTATTACTGGTTTAGTGGCAAAATAATTTAAAAAGAAATAACATACCAAATTTTCTTACATACACACACACTCATTTTAAGTGACTTAGAGGGTTACTCTGTGTAAAGACTACAAATATTTCAATTTGTTCTATCTAAAAACTGTAAACATAAAGGCAGAACAAGAATAAACAGAAGAAAACATAATCATTTTTCAACATAAGTAAGGGATAAATCTGAGCAGTGTCACAGGGAAATCTGTAAGGACATACATAGAATATTGAGAGACATATTTTAAAGCTGCACTTACATAGTAAGCACTCTGTTTTTAGTTAGCTTATATTTCATACATTAGATAAGAAGTACTAGGTAGGCCAACACTCACCCCTGCACTGGTTTTACACCAGAGGCTGAGGTAATGCTTTTTAGGGGTGGCATAAACTAGACACTGGGTGTCATGTAGGACATTCAGACTAAGTACTCAGTTTTCTACCTGTAAACATAGATGCATTACTAATTTTTATCTAAAAAACAACATTCTTTGAGTTTTATAAAGACTACCTTCTTCCCTGAAACAGTCAGGTCTTATATGCTATTTGGAGTGGGTTACATTCCTAAGTCTTGTGGGACTTTGTAGAGAATGTAGGCCTGAGTGATGAATAGTATATAAGTGCCTTGTTTACAGAAGAAATAAGCCATACAATTGCTGATCTAACATACCTGGAGAGAAGCAAATGAATAATACACACCAAAACTCAAGACCTGGAACTTCACTGATAGCACACAGAAACATTTTTCTAACCTAAGGAAAAGGCTAACTCCAAGTTTAGAGTATAAAAGAGTTAGTATTCTTTCCCAGCTCATTCTCCAAGCCACTCCTCTGCATCATCTTCCAGAGCATATAGATCATGCCAAAAGAATGGATTCATTCAAGATTAGTAGTTATCAGAAAGTAAACAGCAAGCTCTGTAAGAATATGGTAGGAGAAAGCAAATCAAACAACTAATGAAAAATGAACAATACAATAATTATATCATGAAACAGAAAAAAGGGGCAAATATTTCATAAAAAACCTAAAATATTAAAAATACATGGCCTCACGGGCCGGCCGAGTGGAGCAGAGGTTAAGCGCTGGCCTGGGAAGCCAGCGGCCCTGGTTCGGTCCCACATAAGAGGGCCAGTGACACTCCCCTGGCCTCATGTCACCTGGGTGGCTCAGTTGGTTAAGAGTTGGCTTAGAGCGCAGAGCTCTGAGCAACAGGGCTGCCGGTTCGATTCCCACATGAACCAGTGAATGCCGCGCCTGAGCTGTGCCAGAGCTGAGCTGTCGCTCAGCTGCCAACAGGTGGCAGGATGGCTAGCTGGGGTGACAACAAGATTGCCTGTTCGATGATGGGCTATGCCCACTTACAACTAAGACTGAACCTGGCACCTTGACCTGAGCTGACTCCCAGATGGCTCAGTGGATAGAGCATGTGCTCTTAACATCAAGGCTGCTGGGTTCAACTCCTGCATGGGATGGTGACTATGCCCACCTGCAACTAAGACTGAACTCAGCACCCTGAGTTGAGCTGCCGCCCCAACGGCTCAGGGATAGAGCGTGTGCTCTTAACAACAAGGCTGCTGGTTTGACTCCCACATGGGAAGGTGACTACACCCACCCACAACTAAGATTGAACACAGCACCTTGAGCTTAGAGGCCACAAGCTGCCAATGGGAGGCCAGATGGCGACTGGCACCCTCCACAATGAAGATTGAAGAACAACTTGGCTGGTCTCCTTCCCCAATTCCCAAACACTGTTCCCCTCCCCCAATTCCCCAATAAAATCTTTAAAAAACGGTTGTGGTCACATAGCAACCTAGCCATCTGCCCCCATGCACCTTTCCTTAACAACAGATCCTCATGGAGACAGTGCTTCCACTATGCTTATGGCAATTCCCTATGGGACTCCAAAAAGAGCACTGGTTAATCAGATGGGTATGACCCTAACCAGCTGATAGAGCAACCCAAGCCAGACACAGTCATGGGGGTACCATGGGAGGAATCATGGAGGTGAAGAACATGGGCCAAAGATCCCTTGTCTTCAGTGCTGACAGCCTGCCTGAGAATGAAACCTAGCCAGGTGATAACATCTGTCCTCCATGCATTCTTATCTCTACGCCTTGACATGAGAAGTTTCTGTCTCCCAGGAGGTGCACGTACACAGATCATGGGACTTTCGGTAAAGGCAGCCTGCAGGCCATAGGGCGATTTGACTCTGAGCTAAGTTCTCTAGTATGATGTATGTGACTTACAGACCGTGAAAAAAACAATGCTATTTCCCTGAGTGTATCCCAATAAAAGCTGCAGTCAAGCCCGATTCGGGGCTCTTTGTCCTAGAGGCTTTGAGTCCCCTGGCTAGCACTGCTTTTGAACTATCCTTTGTCTCTTGTCTCTATCTTTCTGTTTCCAACCCCCTCCGGCCCTCTCAAACTCATATGGCACTGTTGTGCGGGACACGACAAAAGGCTATAACAAGAGACAAAGAAGAACCCTGTAATCCCACTTCAGGGTATGTATTTATCTGAAGAAACCCAAAAGCTACTTTGTGGGGATATGTGCATGCATATGTTCACTGTAGCATTGTTTACAGTGGCCAAGAGATGGAGGCATCAATGGATGAATGGATAAAGAGTAGGTGGTACCTATATACAATGGAATATTGCTCGGCCATGGAAAGGGATGGGTTCCTGCCATCTGTGGCAGCATGGATGGACCTGGAGGATATTATACTAAGTGGAGTCACACACACATAGAAAGACAGATGTAATGTGATTTTTGCTTATATGTAAATAAACAAAACAAAAATAAACAAACAAAACAAAAACAAACTGATAGATACAAAAAACATATTGATGGTTGCCACATGGGAGGGGGGTTCTGTGTGAGTGAAAAAGAGTAAGGAATTAAGAAGTACAAATTGGTTGTTACATAGTAATCATGGGGACGTAGGGTACAGCATAAGGAATATTGTCAATCATATTGTAATAACTATGTATTGTGGAGATGTGTATGAGATTTGTTGGAGTAATTGATGAGAGAGGGTTGAGGGCAGGGTATAAAAGGTGAAAGGATTAAGAAGCACAAATTGGAGTTACAAAACAGTCATGAGGATATGAAGTTAAGTTTAGGGAATATAGCCAATAATATAGTAATAACTATGTATATTACCTATTATACCAATAATATAGTAATAACTATGTATACTGCCAGGTGGGTACTAAACTACTAATTAGTGGGAAATTTTCTTCAATTATATAAATGTCTAACCACTGTGCTGTATACCTGAAGTTAATATAAAATAATATTGAATGTCAACTGTAATTGAAAAATTTAAAAGGGGAAAAAAAATTGAAGGTGAATAAGAGGTCCAAATTTCCAGGTATAAAACAAGTAAGTCATGGGGATGTGATGTACAGCATGAGGAACATAATCAATAATATTGTGATAGCGTGGTATCAGATGGTTCCTGGACTTATGGTGATCACTTCTTTAGGTATATGAATGTTGAATAATTATGGTGTACACATGAAACTAATATAATATTGTATGTTACCTATATTTTAATAAAAATGCTTTAAAAAATACTGTGAACAACAAAGGCTGATAAAATGTGTCTTTGTTGAAATGAACAATTTTCAGATAAATATTACTTACCAAAATTAACTACATAAGAAATGGGAAATCAAACTTAGATTCATTAAAGAATTGAAATCGGTATTTAAAACTTATCAGTGGCAAACTGAATGCAGCAATAAATAAAATACATAATATCCTATTATAAGGTGTCCCTTTGCACAAACAGGGTAGGAATGGTTTTAGGAAAAGTAAACTTTAGAAAATGTAATCATGTATTTTAGATTAAATGGAATAATAAAGAAGAAGTAATGTTGTCATTTCAGCTGATGCAGAAGAAAAAAGGCTTTGATAAAATTCAATATACAGTTCTGTTAAAATCAAATCAAATAAATAGCCTTAGCAAACTAGGACCCAATGAGAACTTCCATAACCAGATAATAGGTATATATGGACCACAATCTCACATAAAACATCACACCTTAATGATGAAGCCTTAAGAACTTCTACTGAAAAATGGGAACACAGTGAAGATTCCCAGTATCGACATTTCTATTTAACATCATTTTAGATCTCTTAATAAATATAAGACTTTTAAAAATGTTTTGTATAAAGTATTAAGAAAGGAAAGAAACAAATTATTTGTAGAAGATGTGACAATTATTTAAATAGAAAAAACAAAGTACAGATAAATTATTAGTATGAGTTCAGTGAAGTTGAACAAGAATATTAAACAAATACTGATTGTACTTATTTACATCATCAAGAAATCATTAGGAAATGTAAATTTTAATTGGTACTATTCACAAAAACAAACAAAATTTGCAGGCATACAGGAATAAATCCAGCAAAAACTATACTTGACTTTCAAGGAAAATCATTAAACTTTATTAAAAGATATTATAAAAGGTAGCCTAAATAAATATGAAGAGATGTACCCTGTAATGATGAGGAAATCTGTAGATGTTAGAAACAACATCTTTCCCTAAGTTAATGTGTACATTCATTGTGGACCACACCACACAGGCACCAGGTTCCCAGGGGAAGGAAAGGGGACACTTGGCAGAAGGTGAGGCCAGGACACTTAGGTAAGACTTATCTACTTCAAGATTCTGTTCTGACAAAATTTCATATTGAGAATTCACAGAATTATTTTAATTTTTAAAGTTTTTTTGCCATCTTTATTTCTACAGATAAGTCTCAAACTTAACAATGTCCTGGTCTGAGGTGGAAATTATTGAAATTCCGGGGAAATTGAGTAGAGAGTTCACTTGAATGAAAGCAATGTTATTAAAGCCTCAAATTTAAAAGCTTCAAATTCTTCCAAGTAATTTTCTTAAAAGCCTGCATAATTTTAATTTTATTGTAGTCATCACCTTCGGACACTGATGATTTTTTCTTTTCTTTTCTTTTCTTTTCTTTTCTTTTCTTTTCTTTTCTTTCTTTTAATTAGTTTCAGGTGTACAACACAATGCAATAGTTATACTCTTTACCCCCCAAAGTGACAACCCCCCTCTCCCAGTTCGCCACCCCACTCCCCACCCCATATCATACATATCTATTACAATTCCTTTGACTCCCTTCCACAGTATACTCCACATCCCATGACTATATATTCAGTTACAGTTGGCATACAATATTATACAACATCAGCTTCAGGTGTACAGTGCAGTGATCAAGCCTCTACTCCATCCATGAAGTTTTCTCCCAAATAAGACATGTGACTATCTGACATGTCACAAAACTTTTACAACATTATTATATTCACCAAACTGTGTTTCATATCCCTGTGGCAATATTGTAGTTGTCTATTCACACTGTCTAATCCCTTCCCTTTCCCCCTTATCCCCACCCCCCTCCCAGCTTGCAACCCTCAGTTTTTCCTCTACATCTATGAGTCTGTTTACTTTGATCGTTCATTCAGTTTTTCAGATTCCACATATAAATGAGATCATATGGTATTTGTCTTTCTCCAACTGACTTATTTCACTTAACATAATAGTCTCTTCACAACATTATCAATTACATCCCCAGAATTGCCCCCCATATTCCTGCAGAAACATTATAGTCACCCACCTATGCTGTCCAAAAACTTCCCCCTCTCCCTCATCCCCACTCCTTCCCAGTCAGCAACCATCAGTTTTTCCTCTATATCTACTTGATATGACTTCAATCTTCTTAAATTTACTAAGACTTGTTTTGTGGCCTAACGTGGTCTATCTTAGAAAATGTCCCATGTGTACTTGAGAAGAATGTACACTCTGCTTTTTCAGGGTGAAATGCTCCAAAAATATCAACGAAGTCCTGCTGGTCTAAAGTGTCATTTATGGCCCCTCTTTCTATGTTGATTTTCTGTCTAAAGGGTCTGTCCACTGGTGACAATGGGGTGCTGAAGTCCCCTACTATGATAGTGTTACTGTTGATCTCTGTCTTTATGTCTGTCAAAATCTGTTACATGTAATTAGCAGTTCCTATGTTGGGTGCATAGATGTTTATTAGGGTTATAATGCCCTTCTTTGTCTTTTACCATAGTCAGTCTAAAGTCTATTTTGTCCAAAACAAGCATTGGTACTCCAGCTCTTTTTTTTTTTTTCTCATTTTCATTTGCATGAAATATCTTATTCCATCTGTAAAGAGCATATACATGTGTCCTATTTTCTTATCCACTCAGCCATTCTCGGTCTTTTGATTGGAGCATTTAGCCCATTCACATTTAAAGTGATTATTGATAGGTGCATATATATTGCCAATTTGTTATTTGTATTCCTGGTCTTCCTGGTTAGCTTGTTTACCCCTTTCTTTTGTTTAAAAAAGCCCTTTTAACATTTCCTGCAAAGCTGGCTTGGTGATAATGAATTCCTTAAGCTTATTCTTTTCTGAGAAGCTCTTTATTTCTCCTTCAATTTTAAGTGATAGCCTTGCTGGGTAGAGCAATCTTGGTTGTAGGCCTTTATTTTGTGTCACTTTGAATATCTACTGCCACTCCCTTTGGGCCTGCAGAGTTTCTGTAGACAAGTCAGCTGTGAGTCTCACAGGAGTTCCTTTGTATGTAGCCTGCTGTCTTACTCTTGCTGCCTCTAGGATTCTGTCTTTGTCTTTAAGCTTTGCCATTTTAACTATGATGTGTCTTGGTGTGGACTTGTTTGGGCTCAGCTTGTTTGGAACCCTCTGCACTTCCTGGGCATGTATGTTGATTTCCTTCACCAGGATAGGGAAGTTTTCAGTCATTATTTTTTCAAATACATTCTCGACACCTTGCTTCTTCTCTTCTCCTTCTGGTATTCCTATGATGTTACGGTTGTTGTGTTTCATGTTGTCCCAGAAGTCTCTTAAACTATTTTCATTCTTTTTTATTCTTTTTTCTTTTTGTTGTTCCAGATGGGTGATTTCTGCTATTTTGTCTTCTAATTCGCTGATCCGCTCCTCTGCTTCATCTATTTTACTGGTGATTCCTTCGAGTGTGTTCTTCATTTCAGTTATTGTATTCTTTAGTTCTAACAGGTTGTTTTTTATGGTTTCCCTATCCTTCTTTCTGTCCTTGCTAAGTTCCTTAAACATTCTTATCATCAGTGTTCTAAACTCTGTCTCTGAAAGTTTGGATACCACTGTTTCATTTAGTTCCATTTCCAGAGTTTTCTTCTCATCTTTTACTTGGGACATGTTTCTTTGTTTTTTCATTCTGGCTGTCATTCTGTGAATGCTTCGATGTATTAGATAGATCACCAGACTTGACGTGGCTTTGTCTTTAGGTCCTTTGTTTAGAGGTTCTGTTCATCTAATGTTCACGGCACTTCTGAGGTTAAATGATGTATAAATTATTTGTAATTTTGATGTGATCCTGGGAGGCAGTTCAGAGAGGGTCCGTCTATTCCACCATCTTATGGGAACTCTCAGAAATATCTTTCTTTTTTTCAAAATCTTCCAGCTCAGCCGAGGTCTAAATTTCCAGTGGAGATCTTACCATGTGCAATCTTACCAAAGTTTTAACAACTTTAACTACCGTTATGCTCAGTGATGTATCTATTCATCCAGTACCTACATATTTACTTTAACCCAAAACAATTTAGAAATTAATAAGATTAAGAGCTTCTGGGCCGGCCGAGTGGCACATTGGTTAAGAGCTGGCTTGGGCCGCCAGTGGCCCCGGTTTGGATCCCACATATGAGGGCCAGTGACACTGCCCTCTACAGCTAACAACACCTCCACCCGGAACTGGGCTGCACGAGCCCCAGCAATGGTGTAAGCTTCAGCCCCTGCTGCAGTGGGTTGCCATAGGCTACAGTGAGTGGCCAGCAGGCAGCGTGAGCAGCTGGCAGCCAGTGTGAGCTACCAATAGCCGCCGTGAGCTACCATCTAGAAGCTGTCGACTGATCTGCCTCATCCAGGAAGAGAGCAATGACGATACCAACATGGGCCAGTGAAGCAATGTCCTCCTCAACTAGACTGAAGAACAAAAAGACAACTTGTCTGTTCCCCTCCTCCAATTCCCCAATAAAATCTTTTAAAAAAAACACGCAACTTCTTATAGCCTCTGACATCTCAAGCTGCTTTCCCATCGCCTAGGAATACCTCAAATTCAAAATATCAGTCTCCAAATTTTCAATGTAATTTTAGTTGCGCTGGAGTATTTACACAGGTTATTTTGCCACAGTAGTAAAACATTTTTGTTAAACACTGCTAGTTTATAGCAAGAAATAAGTGTTAAGTAACACAAGAATGTATAGCCAGCAGTTTTATGTTCCCTAGGAAAGTGTTAAGAAATAGGTTTCTTACTCTTTGCAAATTGCAAGCCAACAGATTCTGACTCGTGAAATGCTGAGTAGGTGGATATATATATATATATATATATATATATATATATATATATGATCTCCAAGATTTAGAAAGAAAATTTGGAAAGGAGGTTGCGGGAAGAAGATAAATTTCTTTCTGATTCTAACTTGCTTTCCATTCTTTTTTTCTTTTCATTTGTGTGTCAGAGCAGTTTCCAAAACTACCAAATATAAGAATAGCTTTGGTCTATTTTTAAAATCCAGAGGTATTTTCCTTGAAGATTTTGACTCAGTGGGTTGAAATGCGACTTGGAGAACATGCATTTTGAATAAGTATGCTAAGTGGTTATTTATAACCAAAAAGGCAATTGTGAAATATTTAGTAGACCATCCTGGTGCTAGGTAATTAACATTTAACAAATAGATGCTTTCTGTAAGTGTAAAAGATTTTGTTGATATCATCAATTAAATGCAGTATTTATTAAGAGGATAGTATTTAGAGCATTTTAATGAATATCTTCAAATATTTTTTGCTAAAGTGGCAAAATACTTCAATTCATTCGATGAGAGCATTTTAGCCTCAATCTGAATTGACCTTTTAGAAATCTTTAGATCATAGATTCCAAAATTTATCTTGGGTGTCTATGAAACTCCAGATAAGCACCATTAAAATTCTATGGAAAAAGTAATAATGCCCAATAAAAATCAAAATAAATCTTACAGATAAACAAAAAACTAGACAACCTAACCTAATAGAAAAAGAGGAAACTCTAGTGACCAATAACAAAAAAAATGACATGATGCTGAAACTCATTAGTAATGAAGAGAAACAACTCAAAACCCCATGAAGTTCCATCTTTCATTCATTGCTCTGGCAACTTTTACAATAATAGTACCAACTGTTGACAAAGAATAAATTTGTTACACCAATCTACAGAGTAATTTAATGATAGGTAGTAAATTTAGGGTGAATATAAAATGTATTGGGAAACTGTGACTTTTTTAGAATAAAACAATATACTAAAATATATAAAATTATGTAATATTTAATATACTTATTTCCTGACAAATTGTTTTTATTACATTGATGGATCTATAAACAGTTCTGTTCAAACTGCTTTTGAAAATGAAATTCATCAAAATTTTGAAATCATGACTGTGTACCTTGAAGCAAAACAAAAAAATTTTTCTTTATATTTCTTAAACATTAAAAACAGCAAGCAAAATAATTGTTGTGTTTTTATATTAAAAAATAATATAAAACATATTTATATACTTTAAAGCATTTTGTTTGCCATTGTAATTTCTGGTTATTTTCTGCAAAATATACTTTAATACAGATTATTATTATTATTATTATTATTATTTTAAAGATTTTTATTGGGGAATTTGGGGAGGTGAACAGTGGTGGGTAATTGGGGGAGGGGACCAGCCAAGTATTGTTCTTCAATATTCGTTGTGGAGGGCGCCAGTCACCATCTGGCTTCCCGTTGGCAACTTGTAGCCTCTAAGCTCAGATTGCTGTGTTCAATTTTAGTTGTTAGTGGGTGTAGCCACCATCTCACGTGGGAGTTGAACTCGGCAGCCTTGTTGTTAAGAGCGCATGCTCTATCCACTGAGCCATCAGAGTGGCAACTCAACTCAAGGTGCCGCGTTCAGTCTTAGTTGCGGGTGGGTGTAGCCCACAATTGAACAGGAAACCATTTTTTTTTTTGAGGGCAGTGTCACTGGCCCTCACACGTGGGACCCGAACTGGGGCCACTGGCCTCCCAAGCCAGCGCTCAACCACCGGCCACTCGGCCGGCCCAAACAGGCAATCTTGTTGTTACACCAGCTGAGCCATCCTGCCACCTATTGGCAGCGCAGGGACAGCTCAACTCAGGCGCAGCGTTCACTGGCCCATGTGGGAATCGAACCAGGGGACCTACTGCTCAGAGCAGTTGCTCTAAGACAACTCTTAATCAACTGAGCCACTTGGCTGGCCCCAGTTTAGTACTGAATTTTATAAAATTATCTACAATTATCACTAAAGTTGATTCATATCATCACCAACAAGAGTTATCATGGTTATTTAGCTTTCAGACTGAATTTTAAAAAGCATTTATAATCTTGCCAAATGTTTCATTTCTAGCAGAATAAACTTCCTAAAGTGTTTTTTGGTCCATTAATTGATGCTCAATTGAACTGTTTTCGGATCTGATTTTCTATATGAAACATCTATACAGCATTATTCAACTGTTTGTGAATTTTCTATGATGCTAATGGAGCTATTGATAGCAATTGCTGCATATTTCAAAAGTGCAGCAAAGATTTGATAAAAACGAACACAATTTATTTAAGCAAACAGTAATTTGATCTAAATGAAAAACCATGCTTCTCAGAGTGATATTCTTACACACTTTCTGATTCACATGTTAAACCTGTGGGAAAAAAATCTTCAGGCAGTGTTCTTAATGTGACTATTAAGTTTTCAAGTAGCAGCTAATATTTTTTCCTCAGATTTATATCTTCTGGATTTCAGGAAATCATACTTACCTTTATGACCTAATAGTGGATAAAAAAAAAATCCACCAAAGAATATATTATACAAGGTTTATGGTTGCCATAAACTTCCTTGAAAAGGAAATTGAGCATTTCGTTTTTAATTAAACATGCACTCATTTTCTAACTTGTTGTGCAAACATTATTTCAAACTGATAATCTTTACCAAGCAACTCAATAAATAAAAAGTTGAAGGTGTCTGAGAGATGGCAAAACTGCTATAGCAAGACAAATTAACTATCCTTTAAGTGCTCAGCTTCTATTTCCTGCATATCATTCACATATGAGTATACCTAACCACCTATTTCCTTTGTTTTCACCCAGTCCAACATATTTGGACTGCCAGTTTCATTTAAGTGGGCAGCATGAAAAACCATGCCCAATACTTCCTCTACAACCACGCAAGGTTGGAAAGAGTTAGCTATCCCTTGTCACTACTGAATCAGTGTACATTGTTTTATCATCAAGCACTCTGCATGCTGTCCTTGAAAGGGAAGCATTAGCCATGTTATTTTGAAATGGGTCAGGAAAATAAAATCAATTTTCAGATTTAACACCCTACTGAGGTGTTAACATGTCATTCATTTCATATTTCATAGAGCCATGACAAAAGCTGGAAGTAGTAAACAAAATAGACATCTGAAAAAGTCATGCTAGTTCTTATCAATGTAATTGATAATAATACTTCATTAAAAAAAAGAAAAATCCGGGACAGATGCTAAGCCAATCAGGATGAGTGGACAAGAGTAGTAAAGTGGATTCCCGGGAGCAAAGAAGGATGTTTGGTCTCCCCAAAACTGATATTACACATAACCTGCAATCCAGCTATTCCTTTTCTATATATTTATTGGAAACTCTTGCACATGTGTGTCTTGAAGCACAGAGAAGGTTTTTCATTATAGCATTTGGGAAAACACATTATAGAACATAGTAGAATACAGCAGACTGGGATCTACATTATCAATATGGGTAGCTCTCAACAAGAATAGTAAATGGCGGGGGAAAAGATACTATTTACATCAACATTAAAACTCACAAAATACTAAGTGTTATTTATAAGGCAATATGTTCTAACGAAACTATAAAAATATGAAGCTAAAGTTAAACGTCAGGTTCATAATATCTATACCTTTGGACAGGGAGAAAAGGGAGTGAACCTAAGGAGGTGTATGTACTTTAATTATAACTGAATGTAATATAAATAGAACAAGGTATGATTCATAGTCATTATTTCTGGGTGGAATTAAATAGATATCTAATATTTTATATTTTATGTTTTTCAAATTTCACTGAAAACCAAAATAATTTCATAATGAACAATTTTCAGTTTAACTTATAATCATCTTGTGACATATTTATTTTGCTTAAAAAATTCCCTGCTCTCATTGTCACCTCCAAGGGGTTTCAAAAAGGAAAATTAGAAAATGTGGTACTTTATTAAACAAAAAGTTTTTATAAATATAAATATGAAATAAAATAAATAGCCAACACACCAACACATCACAGTTCTGTTTTTTTGTAATTGGGGAATTGGGGAAGGGGAACAGTGTTGGGGAATTGGGGAAGGGGAACAATCAATCAAGTGGTTGTCTTTCAATCTTAGTTGTGGAGAATGCAGCTAGCTCAGTTCCATGTCATTATCTGTATACAATCATATAGTACAATGAAAGAGAAGGAGGCATACAGAATTTGACTTATAAATAAAAGAAATAATTCTCATATTTAACTATTTAAAATATCTTCTTAAAAGACAATAAATAACATTCCACAATTGACATTATTACAGTGAGAAATGATTGAAACATGCTAATAAAATCAATATAAGCTTTATGGAAACAATAAATACTTGCCTGACTCTTTTAAAGTAAAAAAAGATGAGAACAGCAACCTTCATGCCAATTAACTAGCACTGATTTGTTGCACTGATTAAGAGAACGAAAGCTCAGTCAATCAAATGATAATAGATGAGCTATAATAGATGTAAAAACCCCACTTTATTAAATTAGCTTTGGAATCATATCCTGAGTTTCCTTCTATTTTGAGAAACATCACTTTAATAAATACAGAGAAAAGACTGTATAAATTAGTATGATTTCAATAGAACATGTTTCATCTTCAAAATCTGATAAGAACTTGGCAATCCATAAAACACTAAGAGAAAACTGTGAATCAGGCTAGACACACATTTCAAAGAGCTGATGAGGTTGCACATCACTTATACTTCACTCTCAAGTTACACGATAATGCTAGCACTTGCATAGTGTTTTCTAGCTTCAAAGAGCCTACAAACTTTAACTAATTAATCCTTACATTACCCAGTGAGATAGTGATAAGAAACCTCTTGAAGAGAGAATCTAACTATATAATTCACACTTGCCTATATAGAATCCAGCATATATGCCATGTTGTTTTTTTCCTATCTTTCTATTTCAATAAATCTTGAAAGAAATGACATCCATATGTGAATATATGATGCATAGCTGTCTATTGTGAATAAAATGATGTATGTTGCACTCAATCTGCAGCTAAAAGCTAAGAAAGATATATGTACAACCAACACATGAAGACCATCTGTTGTATTTTCTTTTCTCATTCATTTTACATCTTGTTCTCAGCTATTCCGAAGTGGACTTGTTAGATTTGGATAGTCCAAAACTTTTTCACAGAGGATATACAAGTATCTTGTTAATTTTTACATTATTTGTATTTATTCTGAAATAAAATATTTGAAAATTAAGCCTATAAATTGTGCTGATTATAAAAGAATACCATCTGGGAAAGCTTCACTCCAATGAAAGACTATTTAACTACTGTTAAAGATTTGCTCTACTAGGAGTCCCTTCTCTCTGCAGGTAGCTGGCTGCAGCAGTCTACCAAAACAAATCTATTCCTGCAGTAAAGGCCAACCCTGGGTCACTCAGGAGACAGCGCTTTCTGTCTGATAAGTGTTCTATGACTTCTTGCTAAAATAAGAGAAATCCTTATCCAGTTGTCCTGTTTAACTGAAAATTCATTTAAAAATTCATCATTTTCTTTCTCATTTCAAAGAAATTCTATTTACCTTCAAATTGCTTGGCCCTTATCTAATCTCTATTAATATCTAAAATTACATAGACACACACAAAAACAAAACAAAAACAAAAACAAACAAAAACCAGTACAACTGGAAGACCATCCAATGTACACATGTGCTCTGTTTTTAAAATTCTTTGGTATACTATTTGCATTAAGGTTGTAGCTATCATTCAATGGATGACCTATTTTACTAACGTCCATAGACCATCATCGAAATTAAGAATGTACAATGTGAGAAACATGATTACTATATGCACACACTTTCTTTGTAACTAAACTTATATATTTAAAAAGGTCAGCTTTGTTGTCAAAGACAGATACTGGCTACACGTGAATTTTTTTTTAAATATTTTTGTTCTGTTTTCAACTTCTAAGCATTTTTCTATTTAAATTAATCTAAAATAGAATGTCAAACATTTAAATAAAATGAAAAAATGTCAGCTGAAAAGATTTGATTTCTTAGTGTAAGTAATATAGCAGGTCATTTCAGTTTTTCCTTAAATCAACAAAATTATATAGGACTAGTTAAAGAGCTAATATGCTGTATTGATATATTATTTGAGTCTCTTAGAGACAATAAGACTTAACTCATTATTAAGGGAAAATAAATTAGGAGTTCTTTTTATAAGGATCTACCTTAAAACAGTTGCGAGTTTTACAGACACTAATCTCAGGTTCCTTCCAGCACGATCAAATTTCCTTTCATCTCTTTCTCTCTCCTTCTTTATCATAATAGAGATGTGGAAAAGTAGGATTGGAATATGAAATGGAGAGAGTTTGCCTATAGAATCACAAAGATTTTGCACGGGAGACTGAGGTCTCAGATTAAGAGTAAAAATGATATGGGAATGCAAATTGATATAGCCATTGTGGAAAATAGTATGGAGTTTCCTCAAAAAATTAAAGAGCTTTCATATGATCCAGCAATCCAATTTTTGTATGTGTATCTGAAGGAAATTAAATCAGTCTCCAAGAGATATCTGCACCACAATGTTCATTGCAGCATTATTTACAATAGCCAAGATATGGAAACAATCTAAGTGTCTACTGATGGTAATTTTCTGATAAAAAATATTGTGATAATTGTAAGACATTTATTAAGTTCAATAAAACGTTCTTAATTTGGGATAAACAAATGTGAATTTTGTTGTTTTTTAATGTTAAGATGATAGGATTAAACCAAAACCTCCCTGGAATTTTCAATGTCTGGTGTCACGACCATGATGCTAAATGATAAACACCGTGAAAAAAATGAATAATATTTATTCTCTTAAGAACAAGAGTTGTTTTAAATTATGAGCATGAAAATGATGTCTTCAAATATCAAGAGCCAGACAATACCATTAAAAAAATAACAACAACAAAACATTGGTAAGAGTTACATTCTGAAAGATACTGTCACATTTTTTTTAGAATGTGTAAAGAAGTAGACACTTCTCACATGAGTAATATTCAGGGAATCTTAATTATATTTTTTGACATTTGTCAAGATGTGTCCTAGGCTTCAATTATAGCTTTTAAAATACTTTTATAGAATCACCTTTTTTTCCCTTTACTTACAGGTTGGGTAAAGCCAAGCCCCAGACAACTCCAATCATGTTCCTAACACTGTGCCTGTTTTTGAACCTTGTGCAGAAACATAAAAAATAAATATCATTATAGATTGACAAAAAATAAAAATAATAGGTGAACAAAAGTATAATAGATGAGGTCTGACAATTAAGTTCTTGAACTCATCCTAGAAAAAATGCTATATATCTCATTGCTCAATATCACTATGGTCACCTTCAAAGTATTCCCCCTTGGGAAGCTATGCACTGACACCAGTGCTTAGTTCACCCTTCAAGGCAATTTTGGGACTCTTTATCTGAAATGGCCATCAGAGCTGTGGTCGTATTACCCTTGATGTCCTGAATGTCATCCAAATGCCTTCCTTTCAATATTTCCTCTATCTTTGGTTAAAGAAAGAAGTCATTGGGGGCCAGATCAAGTGAGTAGGGAGGGTGTTCCAATACAGTTATTTGTTTACTAGCTAAAAACTCCCTCACAGACAGTGTTATGCGAGCTGGTGCATTGCCGTGATGCAAGAGCTCCTTCAGGACCATTTTTGCACATACCTTTCTCATGCCAAGATGTTCAGTTAAGATTTCCCTAACTGTTTCTCTATCGATGTTTACTTGGTCTATTATACTTCTCACAGTCAGCCGACGATTTGCATGCACAATTCAACAAATTTTTGCAATGTTCAATCAGTTCTGCTCATTACTGGCCTCCCTGACTTCTCTTCATCAGTGACGTGCTCTCTCCCCTCAGAAAAAAAGTTTTTTGTTTTTTGTTTTAATTCTATTGTGAAATAAACACATAAAATAAACACATAAAATAAAATTTAAAAAATTTAATTTTATTGTGAAATAAACATTTTTAAAAAAAAAATAGTTTTAGGTGTACAACACAGTGCAATAGTTATACTTTTTACCCCTCAAAGTGACAAACCCCTCCCCCAATTCATCGCCCCACTCCCCGCCATGGCATACATATCTATTACAATTCTCTGGACTCCACTCCACCCTATACTCCACATCCCGTGACTATCTATATATTCAATCACATTTGGCATACAATATTATACAACATCAGCTTCAGGTGTACTGTGCAGTGATCACACCTCTACTCCATACATGACGTGGTCTCCCTAAGAAGACCTGTGACCCTCTGACACCCCACAGAATACTTGCGACATTATTAATTATATGCCCCAAACTGTCTTTCATATCCCTGTGGCAACATTGTAGTTACCTATTTATGCTGTCTAATCCCTTCCCCTTCTCCCTCATCCCCAACTAGCAACCATTAGTCTTTCCTCTATATCTCTGAGACTGTTTCTGTTTAGTTTGCTCGCTTATTCAGTTTCTCAGATTCTACATATAAGTGAGATCATATGGTATTTCTCTTTCTCCGACTGATTTATTTCACTTAACATAATAGTCTCTAGGTCCATCCATATCATTGCAAATGGTACGATTTCATTCTTTTTCTATAACAGAGTAATACTCCATTGTATAAATGTACCACAGTTTCTTAATCCAGTCATCTACTGATGGGCATTTTGGTTGTTTCCAACTCTTGGCTATTGTAAATAGCTCTGTAATAAACGTAGGGGTGCATGCATTTATTTGAATTGGCGTCTTCAGTTTTTCTGGATAGATACCCAAGAGTGGAATTTCTGGGTAGTTCCATTTCCAGTTGATTTCCATAATGGTTGCACCAATCTGCAGTCCCACCAACAGTGCACCAGGGTTCCCTTTTCTCCACAACCTCACCAGCACTTGTTTGTTGATTTATTGATGATAGCCATTCTGACCAGAGTGAGGTGGTTTTTATTTGCATTTCTCTAATAATTAGTGAGGTTGAACATTGTTTCATATGCCTGTTGGCCATCTGTATGTCCTCTTTAGAGAAATGCCTCTTCATATTCTCTACCCATTTTTTAATTAGATAGTTTGATTTTTGTGGTGTTGAGTTGAATGAGTGTTTTATAAATTTTGGATATTAACCCCTTATCAGATATATCGTTGGCAAATATCTTCTATCATTCAGTAGGCTGTCTTTTTGTTTTATTGATGATTTCATTTGCTGTGAAAAAAACTTTTAAGTTTGACATATTCCCATATGTTTGTTTTTTCTTTTAGTTCCCTTGCCCGAGGGGATATATCAGTAAAAATATTACTGAGAATACTGTCTACAAATTTACCCCCTATGTATTCTTCTAGGAGTTTTATGGGTTCAGGTCTTACTTACATTTAAGTCTTTAATCCATTTTGAGTTTGTTCTCATATATGGTGTAAGTAGGAGTTTCATTTTCATTTTTTTACACATGTCAGTCCAATTTTCCAGCACCATTTATTTTATTTTATTATTTTTTCAAATCCTTTTTTTTGTTTGTTTTTTGAGGGCAGTGTCACTGACCCTCATATCTGGGGCCGCTAGACTTCCCAAGCCAGTACTTAACCATTGCGCCACTCGGCTGGCCCTTTCATTTTTTTTTTTTATTAGTTTCAGGTGAACAACACAATGCAATAGTTATACTCTTTACTCCCCAAAGTAAACACTCCCCTCCCCCAGTTTGCCACCACAATTCGCCCCCATATCATACATATCCATTACAATTCCTTTGACTCCCTTCCACAGTATACTCCATATCCCGTGACTATCTATATATTCAGTTACAGTTCGCATACAATATTATACAAAATCAGCTTCAGGTGTACAGTGCAGTGATCAAGCCTCTACTCCATCCGTGAAGTGGTCTCCCTAACAAGACATCTGACTATCTGACATGCAACAAAATATTTACATTATTATATTCCCTGAACTGTGTTTCATATCCCTGTGGCAATATTGTAGTTGTCTATTTATACTGTCTAATCCCGTTCCCTTCCCCTTTATCCCCACCCCCCTCCCAACTAGCAACCCTCAGTTTTTCCTCTATATCTATGAGTTTGTTTACTTTGATCATTCATTCAGTATTTCAGATTCCACATAAAAGTGAGATCATATGGTACTTGTCTTTCTCCGACTGACTTATTTCACTTAACATAATAGTCTCTTCACAACATTATCAATTACATTCCCAGAACTGCCTCCATATCCCTGTGGCAACATTGTAGTCACCCACCTATGCTGTCCAAAACCTTCCCCCTCTCCCTCATCCCCACTCCCTCCCAGCCAGCAACCATCAGTTTTTCCCTTATATCTGCTTGATATGACTTCAATCTTCTTAAATTTACTGAGACTTGTTTTGTGATCTAACGTGGTCTATCTTGGAAAATGTCCCATGTACTTAAGAAGAACGTATATTCTGTTTTCTCAGGGTGAAAGGCTCTAAAAATATCAACGAAGTCCAGCTGGTCTAAACTGTCATTATTTAAGGCCCCTCTTTCTGTGTTGATTTTCTGTCTAAAGGGTCTGTCCACTGGTGACAATGGGGTGTTGAAATCCCCTACTATGATAGTGTTACTATTGATCTCTGTCTTTATGTCTGTCAAAATCTGTTATATGTAATTAGAAGTTCCTATGTTGGGTGCATAGATGTTTATTAGGGTTATAGAGCCCTTCTTTGTCTTTTATTGTAGTCATTTTAAAGTCTGTTTTGTCCACAATAAGTATTGGTACTCCAGCTTTTTTTTTTTTCTCATTTCCATTTGCATGAAATATCTTATTCCATCTGTAAACAGCATATACATGTGTCCTATTTTCTTATCCACTCAGCGACTCTCTGTCTTTTTATTGGAGCATTTAGCCCATTCACATTTAAAATGATTATTGATAGGTGCATATGTATTGCCATTTTGTTATTTGTATTCCTGGTCTTCCTGGTTAGCTTGTTTACCCCTTTCTTTCGTTTAAAAAAGCCCTTTTAACATTTCTTGCAATGCTGGCTTGGTGGTAATGAATTCCTTAAGCTTATTCTTTTCTGAGAAGCTCTTTATATCTCCTTCAATTTTAAGTGATAGCCGTGCTGGGTAGAGCAATCTTGGTTGTAGGCCTTTATTTTGTGTCACTTTGAATATCTACTGCCACTCCCTTTGGGCCTGTAGAGTTCCTGTAGACAAGTCAGCTGTGAGTCTCACAGGAGTTCCTTTGCATGTAACCTGCTGTCTTTCTCTTGCTGCCTCTGGGATTCTGTCTCTGTCTTTAAGCTTTGCCATTTTAACTATGATGTGTCTTGGTGTGGACCTGTTTGGGTTCAGCTTGTTTGGAACCCTCTACACTTCCTGGGCATGTATGTTGATTTCCTTTACCAGGGTAGGGAAGTTTTCAGTCATTATTTTTTCAAATACATTCTCGACCCCTTGCTTCTTCTCTTCGCATTCTGGTATTCCTATGATTCGAGGTTGTGGCGCTTCATCTTGTCCCATAGGGTTCTTAAAATATTTTCCTTGTTTTTTATTTTTTGGTCTTTTTGTTGTGCCAATTGGGTGATTGCTGCTATTTTGTCTTCCAAATCGCTGATCTGCTCCTCTGCTTCGTCTACTTTACTGGTGATTCCTTCATGTGTTCTTCATTTCAGTTATGGAATTCTTTATTTCTAACTGGTTGTTTTTTATGATTTCTCTATCTTTCCTTATGTCCTCAATAAGTTTGTTAAACATTCTTATCATCAGTGTTCTAAACTCTGTCTCTGAAAGGTTGGATCCCTCTGTTTCATTTGTTTCTATTTCTAGAAGTTTCTTCTAATCTTTTACTTGTGACACATTTCTTTGTTTACTCATTCTGGTTGTCGTTCTGGGATTGCTTCAGTGTATTAGATAGATCACTAGGAGAGCCCTGGCTGGATCACGCAGGCACACAGCTCACAGCCCAACACTCCCAGGAAAACTCCCAGTCTCAGCCTGTCCCAATCAACCACTCACAGATCAGGCTGAGCAGCCTGATAACCAATCACCAGCCTGGCAACTCTGCAATCATAGTGTGGATTGCCGGTACCCGAGGTGGCTTGTGCACTCCCATGTCTCAGTGAGCAGCCTGTTGGAGCCAGATCATGCCCACCAGGCATTCTCCTGGCAACACAGCACAAGTCCTGTGGAGGGTGGGGACCTGAGGCAGCTCACGCACTCCTGGGTCTCAGTAAGCAGCCTATTGGAGCCGGAGGGCACCCACCCAGCGTTTCCCTGGCAACGCAGTATAAGCTGGGCAGAGGGTGGGGATCCAAGGCCGCAGGTGCGGGCGCATGCACACACGCACTTCTGCGCCAATTCCACCAGACCAATGAGGTCCCAGACCTGACCTTCTGTGGGAGGGCCCAACTCTGACAAAATGTCGCCCTCCTACACCACTCGCATGCAGGCACCACACCAGGGGAATAATAGTCCGAAAACCTCCAGCCTTTGCACAAAAGGTGCTCAGTTCAGTCAATCCCTGCAGGCTTCTGGGTCCGGCTGACACAGCCACTCCCTCCACTAGGATCCAGGTAAGTGCTCACCAGCGAGCAAGCCCGGGCTCCAGCCCCACTGATTCTCCAGCTGCTCTTAGCCTCACCAAGCTGAGCAAAGAGAGTCCTCACTAATTTACTGCCAGCTATCTTGGAACTTCTCTTCCCGGCAAGGGAACTCTCGGCTGGTGAGCTTGGTGTGTGACCAGACGGTCTCTCCCCCAACCAGAGAAGCCTCCCCACAGCTGGGGCTTCCCTCACAGGGTTCGCCCTCTCTCGTCTCCGCCTGTCCTACCAGACTCGACGTGGCCTCCTCTTTAAGTTCTTCGTTTAATGGTTCTCTTCATCTAGTGTTCTGGAGACTTCCAGGGTTGAATGCTGTATAATTTGTTTGTAATTTTGGTGTGATCCTGGGAGGTAGTTAGCACAGCGTCTGTCTATTCTGCCATTTTACCGGAAGTCCTCCCAGCACCATTTATTAAATAGAGTATCTTTACTCAAATGTAAATTCTTGCTTCCATTGTGATAGATTAAATGACCGTTTATGGATAGGTTTATTTCTGGGCTCTCTATTCTGTTTCATTGGTTGTGTGTGCCTGTTTTTATGCCAGTACCATACTGTTTTGATTACTGTAGCCTTGTAGGATGATTTGATGTCAGCTAGTATAATGCCTCCCAGGTTTGTTCATATTTCTCAAGATTGCTGTGGCTATTCGGATCTTTGATGGTTCCATGTACATTATATGATTATATGTTCTATTTCAGAGAAAAATGTCCTCAGTAGTTTGATTGGAATTGTGTTGAATCTATATATTGACTTAGGTAGTATTGACATTTTCACTATATTAATTCATCCTATCCATGCACTTGGTATGTGTTTCCATTCATTTGTATCTTCTCTGATTTTTCTCTTCAGTGTCTTATAATTTTCTGAGTACAAGTCTTTTACTTCTTTAGTTAAATTGATGCCTAGATATTTTATTGCTTTTGAAGCAATTGTAAAAGGCATTAATTTCCTGGTTTCCTCTTCTGATAGTTTATTGTTCGTGTATACAAATGCAACTGATTTCTGAATATTAATTTTGTATCCTGCTACCTTACTGAATTCATTTATCAGTTCTAACAGATTTTTGGTGGAGTCTTTGGGATTCTCTCTATATAGTATCATGTCATCTGCATATAATGACAATTTTCTTCCTTCTTTCCAATTTGGATGCCTTTATTTCATTTTCTTGTCTGATTGCTGTGGCTAGAACTTCCAGAACTATGTTAAATAAAAGTGGTAAAAATGGGTAGGCTTGTGTTGTTCCTGATTGTAAGGCGAAAGCTTTTAGCCTTTCCCCATTGAGTACAATATTTGTTGTGGGCTTATCATATATGGCCTTTATTATGTTGAGATATGTCCCACTATCCCCACTTCGCTAAGAGTTTTTATCATAAATGGCTGCTGGATTTTGTCAGATGCTTTTCTGCATCTATTGATCATATAATTTTTATTTTTCATTTTGTTAATGTGATGTATTATATTAATTGATTTGTGAATGTCGAACCAACCTTGCATACCAGGAATGAATCCTACTTGTGGTGTATGATCTTTTTAATGTGATGCTGAATTTGGTTTGCTAGTACTTTGTTGAGGATTTTTGCATTTATGTTCATTCAGTATATCCGCCTGTAGTTTTTTTTTTTGTAATATCTTTCTCTGATTTTGGGATCGGAGTAATAGTGACCTCTTAAAATGTGCTTGGGAGCCTTCCCTTCTTCTGTATTTTTTGAGGAGAATCAGTATTAATTCTTTTTTGAATGCCTTGTTAAATTCACCTAAGAAGCCACCTAGTCCTATACTTTTGTTTGTTGGAAGCTTGTTCATTACTGATTCAATTTCTTTGGTAGTAATCAGTCTGTTTAGATTTTCTGTTTCTTCTTGGTTCAGACCTGGTAGATTATATGCTTCTACAAATTTATCCATTACTTCCAGATTGTCAAATTTGTGGCATATAGTTGCTTGAAGTAATTTTTAAAAATTTTTCTGCACTTCTATGGTATCTGTTGTCACTTCTTCTCTTTCATCTGTTATTTTATTAACTTTTTTTTTTAGGGCAGTGTCACTGGCCCTCATATGTGGGAGACACACTGGGGCCACTGGCTTCCTAAGCCAGCACTTAACCACTGCGCCACTCGGCTGGCCCCTGATTTTATTAATTGGGGTCCATTTTTCTTGGTGAGTCGGTCTAAGGGTTTGTTGATTTTGTTTATCTTTTCAAAAAACCAGTTCTTGGTTTCATTGTTCTTTTCTGTTGATTTTTATGGTCTTTATTTCATTTATTTCTGCTCTAGTATTTATTATTTCCTTCCTTGTACTTCCTTTGGGGTTGTTTTGATGTTCTTTTTCCATTTCCCTTAGGTGTAAAGACAGCCTATTGATTTGAGATTCTTCTTGTTTCTTTAGATAGGCCTTCATTGCTATGAATTTCCCTCTTAGGACTGCTTTCACTGCATCCCATAGATTTGGGTTATTGTGTTTTCATTTTCATTTGTCTTAAGATAGCTTTCAATTTCTTCTTTGATCTCATTTTTTACCCAGTCGCTCTTTAGTAGCATGTTATTCAGCCTCCATGTGTTTGTGTGCTTTCCAGGTTTCTTCTTATAATTGATGTCTAGTTTCATAGCATTGTGGTCAGAGAAGATGCTTGATAGGATTTCAATCTTCTTAAATTTATTGAGACTTGTTTTGTAGCCTTACTTGTGATCTATCTTGGAAAATGTTCCATGTACACTTGAGAAGAATGTATATTGTGTTGCTTTGGGTGAAATGCTTTAAAAATATCGATTAAATCCAGCTGGTCTAAAGTGTCATATAAGGCCACTCTTTCCGTGTTGATTTTCTGTCTGCAGGATCTGTCCATTGGTGACAACAGGATGTTGAAGTACACTACTACAATAGTGCCACTGTTAATCTCTGTCTTTATGTCTGTCAAATCTGTTTAATATATTTAGGAGCTCCTATATTGGGTGCAAGATGTTTACTAGGGTTCTGTCCTCTTGTTGAATCCATCCCTTTATTATTATGTAGTACCTTCTTTTTCTTTTATTGTAGTCTTCATTTTAAAGTCCATTTTGTCCAAAATAAGTATTTCTACTCCAGCTTTTTTCTCCTTTCCATTTGCGTGATATATCTTATTCCATTTCTTTACTTTCAGTCTGTGTGTGTCTTTTGATCTGAGATGAGTCTTGTAAACAGCATTCGTATGGGTCCTGTTTTCTGATCTACTCAACCACTCTTTGTCTTTTGATTGGAGCATTTAGCCCATTCACATTTAAAGTGATATTGATAGGTGCATATGTATTGCCATCTTGTTATTTGTATTTCTTGTCTTTCTGGGTTAGCTTGTTTTCCCCTTTCTTCTGTTTAAAAAAAGCCCTTTTAACATGTCCTGCAATGCTGGCTTGGTGGTAATGAATTTCTTAAGCTTATTCTTTTTGAGAAGCTCTTCATCTCTCCTTCAATTTTAAGTGATAGCCGCACTGGGTAGAGCAATCTCGGTTGTAGGCATTTATTTTGTGTCGTTTTGAATATTTTCTGCCACTCCCTTCTGGCCTGCAGAGTTTCTGTAGACAAGTCAGCTGTTAGTCTAACAGGAGTTCCTTTGCATGTAACCTGCTGTCTTTCTCTTGCTGCTTTTAGGATTCTGTCTTTGTCTTTAAGCTTTGCCATTTTAACTATGATGTGTCTTGGTGTGGACATGTTTGGGTTCAGATTGTTTGGGACTCTCGGCACTTCCTGGGCTTGTATGTAGATTTCCTTCACCAGGGTAGGGAAGTTTTCAGTCATTATTTCTTCAAATACATTCTTGATCCCGTGCTGCTTCTATTCTCTTTTTGGTATTCCTATGATGTAAATGTTGTTTCGCTTGATGTTGTCCCACAGATCTTTTTTTTTTTTTTGAGAGCAGTGTCACTGGCCCTCACATGTGGGACCCGAACCGGGGCCGCTGGCTTCCCAAGCCAGCGCTTAACCTCTGCGCCACTGGGCCAGCCCTGTCCCACAGATCTTTTAAACTGTTTTCGTTGTTTTTATTCTTTTTACTTTTTGTTGTTCCCAACTAGGTGTTTTCTGCTCTTTTGCCTTCTAAATCGCTGATCCAATCCTCTGCTTCATCTAATCTACTGGTGATTCCTTTGAGTGTGTTCTTCATTTCAGTTATTGTATTCTTTAGTTCTAACTGGTTGTTTTTATGATTTCCCTATACTTCTTTATGTCCTCACTAATTTCCTTAAACATTCTTATCGTCAGTGTTCTCTTTCTTTGAAACGTCTGATACCTCTGTTTCATTTAGTTCCATTTCTACAGGCTTCTGCTGATCTTTTACTTGGGACATGATTCTTTGTTTCTTCATTCTGGCTGTTGCTCTGTGATTGTTTCTATATATTAGATAGATCACCTAGAAAAAAAAGAAAAAATATAAAAAGAGGGGAAAAAAAGATAAAAGATGAAAAAAGTTAAGGAAAAAAAGAAAGAAAAAAGGGAGGGGCGGACTCTCCACCTGCTTTAATCTGCAGACCACTTGCTCAGCAATAGTGTCTGGGTGACAGCACCAGCTGTTGGGGAGAAGAATTCAACATTTCATGCACCAGTCTCCCTCTCAGGCTTGCTTCCCACAATTAGCAGCAGTGTGCCCTAGAACCGTGCTCACCACCAAAAACCCTCACAGGTTGTTGCGGGTTGTCTGCTGCTGCAAAAAACCATCTGTAGTCTGCAGAGGTGGCAGCCAGGCACCAGGAGCTCAGGGTGCCTCTGGCAACACAGCTCTAGGTGGCAAGGCAGGCCCCCAAGGCACCATGGGATGTGGTCAGTGGCCCCCAGCAAGTGAGAGAAGCATGCACTCCTGCACCGGCAACTAGCCTGCATAAACTCACCAGGAAAGACCTGGCTGGATCACGCATGCACACAGCTGATGGCCCAACACCACCAGGAAAACTCCCAATCTCAGCCTGTCCTAATCAGCTGCTCCAGATCTGGCTGAGTTGCTCGATAGCCAATTGATAGCCTGGCAACTCTGCACGTGTAGTGTGGAGAGTGGGGAATCCAAGACTGCATATGTGCTCATGCACACAAGCACTCTTGTGCCAATTTTACCAGACCAATGTGGCCCCTAGATCTGGCCCTCTGTGGGAGGGCCCAACCCTGAAAAAATGGTGCCTTCCTGTACACTACTTGTAAGCAAGTTCCACACCAGAAGAACAGTGGTCCCAAAACCTCCAGTTCCCGTACCAAAGTCGCTCAGTTCAGTCCTTCCCCACAGGCTCCCAGGCCCTGCTCACACAGCTACTCCCTCCACCAGGAACCAGGCGAGTGCTCACCAGCGAGCGAGTCCATATACTGGCTTCACTGATTCTCTAGCTGCCCTCAGCCTCACCGAGCTGAGCAAAGAGAATCCTCACTAATTTACTGCCAGCTGTTGTGAAACTCCTCTTCCCAGTAAAGTAACTCTGGGCTGGTGAGCTTGGTGTGGGGCCAGAGGGTCCTTTCCCCAACCGGAGAAACCTCCCCACTGCTAAGGTGTCTCTCATGGGGTTTGCTCTCTCCTGTCTCCACCCTCCTACCAGACTTGATGTGGCCTCCTCTTTATGTCCTTCGTTTAGAGGTTCTGTTCATCTAGTATTCGGGGGACTTCCGGGGTTGAATGTTGTATAAATTATGTGTAATTTTGGTGTGATCCTGGAAGGCAGTTGGCACCACCATCTTACTGAAAGTCCAGAAAATCATTTAATCCATTTGCACACTGCCATTTTCTTCATAGTATTATCCCCATAAAGTTGAACTAATACGTCCATGGTTTCACTTCCAATCTTGCCAAGTTTAACACGAAATTTAATGTTTGTTCATTGCTCTATTTCAAGCTCAGACCTTCTCGTGATGGCACACAAAAACAGGCAACAACAATAATGAATGCCACACATCAAGACAGAACCACAGCTGTGAGATACTAATATACCAAAGTTATGATACCTTACCGAGCTGTTTGTTCAGTGCTGCTAATGTATGTACATGGTGGCAAGTTCACCAACTTAATTGTCAGAGATTTTGAATCTCCATTCTTACAATCTTCATAGTCAATATTTGTCTTTTACTTTGAACATTGACATTAAACTTAAGTTATATTTTCTTTAAACAGGGATAAAAATTATGTTTTTTTCCTCATATCAATAAAACTTTGAAACTTTTTCTGTTTTTCAAAAGTTCAAGTATATCATTATTCTACTAAATAGAAATTACATTCATTCAAGCATATATTTGCTGCTCATTTCCTCTTGAATTCTAGGCTGGCACCATATGCCCTTTATGGACATGTATACTTTCATGTCTCAGATTATTCTCTGAAGACTAGTAGAAAAAGATTTTAGTGACTTCATACTTCTTCTAGAATGATATCTCAAAACAAAGCTCATCCATGCTCTTTTTGCACAGGTCATGAACGACCCAATTGTATGACCAAAGAAGATTCAAAAGTAACTAGAATTGGGCCGGCCAAGTGGTGTGTTGGTTAAGAGTTGACTTGGGTCCCCAGTTCGGATCCCACATTAGGGCCAGTGACACTGTGCCCTCTACAGCTAAGATGGTGAACAATAGCTCGACCCTGGAGTTGGGCTGCTGTGAGTTGACGGCAATGTTTTAGCTGCAGCCCTTGCTGCAGTGGGCTGCCTTAAAGCTACCATGAGTGGCTGGCAGCTGATGTGAGTAGCCAGCAGCTGGCATGAGCTGCCAAGAGCCGCCGTGAGTGGCCGTCCAGTGGCCCGTGACTAATCTGCCTCACCCAGGAAGAGAGCAATGATCATAATTCCAACGTGGGCCAGTGAAGCAACATCCTCCACAACTAGACTGAAGTAGAAAAGGACAGCAACTTGTCTGTTCCCCTTCCCCAGTTCTCCAATGCTGTTCCCCTCCCCCAATTCCCCTATTTAAAAAAAAATCTTTAAAAAAAGTAACTAGAATTGTTCATAATTCATGTTCTCTTGGAGCTGAGAGTCTTTAAATAAGATAGCTAGAAACCTCTCTGGATAATGTTAATGTTAATAGAGATTATTATAAAGGTTTTTTTTTGGAGTTGAGTAGGGCTTCTAATAAATACAAATAAAGTAAATATAAAGGTTGAAAATATGAAGATGGAAGACACCTTAACTACTAGAATTAATGAAATATATACACTGCCCTTTTCATCCAAATTACATATATATTTTAAAAAGGAACAACTTCTAATGTAACTTTTGGTCCTTTCTCTGCAATTGTGCTAACAAGTATCATGCTGAGAAAGGATTAGTCCTGATGGACAAAGACAATGCTTCCTTCCTGGTAAAAAGGTGAGAAAAGAAGTAGATGTCTGAGGTGCAGTTATTAGGCATAGCAGCAGGAGGCCCATAAGACCAGTTAGTGAGCAAAATCAGAGTTTGCTAATGTAGAGAAACAGCCCAGTCACTATTGCAGGCTCCTCAATGCGATTATGTATATAATGTCTCTGAGTTGGTGGGTGAAAACTACCCTGCACATGTCTCCCTGATTGTTTGTCTTGGTGTTCTCCACTCAGCTTGGCAGCAAGGACATCTAGCCAGTTAGAACTCATGATGGAATGAAGCATTTGGCATAACAGAAGGACATGTCCACCTGCAAAATCTGAAGGAACAGAAAGCATCTCTGAAAGGATGAACCAACAAGGACCTGACCATTTAGTTCATATTTTAAAAAACAAGACAGAAAGCAAGATTTTAAAGGCAAGATTAAATAAAATGTATCATTGCATCTTCATAATGTGACTTATAGTAGCTAATATAGCAGAATGATGAAAAAGGTAGAACAAAAATCTCCTGCTAATTTTAATGATATTGCTAAGTGATTATCTATTTTCATATATTTTTTATATTTGTTAGTGTTTTATTCAATATAACCTGAAAATATTTCTCTTTGTATCAAAGTTTGAAGCCTAAAAATCAGATAAGATTTATTTTCTCTTTACTGCTAATTGTTGACATTATGTCAAAATTCTATTCCAACATTTTTCAGGTTCGTTTAAGTAACATAATAGGTATGCATTAGCTTGCCCCACATATACTGTACAGACTACTGATATTAGTATTAGAAAACCATAGGTCTCCAAATGAACTAATCATACAATCCTAAGTAAATATGCCTTGTCTTAAGAATATGTGTTAGGTTACATTTCAAAAGGACAACGTGGAATAAAAACATGGTATTTTAGAAATGGGTGTCTAATACAATCACTTTTAATGTACCTCCCAGAGATTGCTTTAAGGCAAAGGTGACCAGAAGGCCAGTGGTAGATGGTTACAAGCTGTCCTTCCCAACATCTGTGTAAATACATTAAAAGAACCAAAGGCTGCAGTTTCAAAAATTAAACTACAAAAGGCCATATCTATAACTGTACACAAAATCGCCTTGTCTACCACTTCTTACCCCCTACTACTTCCAGCGCTATTAAAGAAAAAGAATGTTGAAGGACCACCAAGGAGAGAAAGGGCAGAAAGAGGACATGGGAATAATTATTTTCAAGGGTGCCTTGAAAAAGTCATCAGTCCTCTCTGTATTCTATAGAATCAGTATCTGTGCATGTTAACGAAGCCAATGTGTTCAGATGATAGGTGTTCATAAAAATGAGCAGTTTCTATCGATCTTTTTTTTTCTATTTTCTTATTGTCTTAATTTGTAACAAGATTGTTAAATATGATACACAGGAAAGACATGTGACATTGCTGGGATTTGTGAATGCTAAAACAGAAATTGTGGCTATGCCGCTTCTCAGAAAGAAGACTCAAAGAGCCTTTCTGTGTACCTTTAAGCCACCAATCTATAATGGTCATCTACAATCAAACTGAAGAATAAAGAATACAGATTTGGATCAAAATCTACAAGTGTGAGGTTGTGAAAGAGGTGGGAAAGTGATAGTGGTGGTGGTATATTTCAGCTTTTAAAAACTTGGCTAGCCTTTAGTGAATCCTCTGTGTAACATGCATAACATATAAGGTAAAGATGAAAACTCATGACTTTAAGTTTCTTAAGGACAGTAGAAGTAACATGGGCAGTACCAAGATCAAATTTATCTTACTCCCAAATTCCTTTTCTTTCCTCTAAGCCCTTCTGTATTTCTTCTAGAATGATTGAGTCATAGATGAGAAATTTATTGATATCAGAGAAATATAAAAAATAAGATCCAGAAAAAATTTAAAATATAGCTTCCCTAAGTAAGTGGCATGCTACTTTATTTCTGATTGGAGAGGCTATGAAATTTACCATGCCTTCTTTTGCTTCCTAACTGCTAGGAGCCCAATCTATGCGCTACCAAGATACTACTGCAGAGAATGACACATTTATTTATTCCATTCCATGGTCTTTACTTTCTCTCACTGTAGCTTTATAATGTATCGCCTTTTTTTGAAGCAGCTAATGTCTTTTTATTTTAGAATCAGCTAGGAAATAAAAAGAAATATGCTGTGTAATCTATTACATCTCTGTGATCTGAGACCACATTTTCACATTCTCATTTTATTTTTAATTGCTTACTTTTGTTTATCTGTTTGTTTGTCAATTTAATTGAGTGGTAAAATAAAACCTTGTTTAAATGGTCAGCTTCTTTTTCAAATCTTCAGTGATGTCTGGAGGCCTCCATGTAAAACAGCTCCTAGACCCATCAGAAACAACCTCCACAATCCTGCTCCTGCTTTCTGGCTTCTCTGCCCTCTACTTTAAGCACTAGAAATGCAAGTGCTAACTGTTCACCATTCTTTATTTAAATTTTTGAGTTAGTCTTGTGGAGAACCCTAATGCTCCTCCCTGCTTATTTGAGATTGAAGTGAACATAAGCTGATGGTTTCAAGTACGGTCTCTTAAACTGCCAGCAGCACAGTGGCGTGAAAACTCAAAAAATGAGCCACATCAGAAACATTTCCTGGAACTACCTATGAAAGTGACAGACCTATCACATCTTTTTTCTACCCTCTCTCTTCTGACACCCACATTAATATCTTAAATGACAGTTAAAAAAAAGAGAGAGAGAGAACAAATATACTTCTAATGCAAACAACCTGGATGTCATAAAACAAAGGGAGAAAACCATCTACATCAACAGAACAGTAAAAGTCACAGCTTAGAAAATGCCTGAAGGAAATACTGCTAAGGAGGAAGCTAAAACCTGCAGAATCCCTGACACCCTGTAGACCAGGAAACTGAATATTTTCCTGAGAATAGGAATAAGTTCTCAGGCTATATGACACCAACATTGAACAATTGAGCCCTCCACCTTTTACCCTTTTCTAAGAGAATAACATCTGAAATCAAGTATGTCTTGTCCCCATTTTCTACCAAAGCAAATAATAAAATGGTTCCATTCTATTGAACTAAATAGATGTGTCTTGTACATGCATCCAACCTCTACCTGTTTAGGGAGAAGTCCTATACCCCTTTTCATTTAGGGGAATCTCAGTTTAACAGTTGATTTGATCATATGGTAGTTCTAGTTTTAATTTTTTGAGAAAACTCCATACTATTTTTCATAATGATTATACCAGTTTAGATTCTCAACAATTTCACTTCTGGGTGGATATCTGAAGGAAATAAAATCACTATCTCAAAGAGATACCTGCACTCCATGTTCACTGCAGTATTTTTTAAAATAGCCAAGGTGTGGAAACAACCTAAGTATTCATCATTAATTGAATGGATAAAAAAATGTGGTATACTAATTGGAATACACAATGGAATATCATTCAGCCATAAAAAGAAGGAAATTCTGCCATTGTGACACATAGCTATAAGGTGAGGGCATTATGCTAAGAGAAATTAATCAGACTGAAAAAGACAAATACAGTAAGATCTCACTTATATGTGGAATCTACAAAAAAGCAAACTCATAAAAAACAGAATGCTGGCTGCTAGAGACAGGAAGTGGGGGTGAAGAACATAAGTGAAGGTGGTTAAACATACAAATTTCTAGTTATAAGATAAACAAGTTCTGAGGATGTAATCTACAGCATAGTGGCCATAGTTAACAGTACTGTATTGTATTTTTGAAAGTTGCTAGGAGACTGGATCTTACAAGTTCTTATCACAGAAAAAAAATCTATAACTATGTGAGGTGACAATGTTAACTAAACTTATTGATTGGGGTAATCATTTCACAGTATACCCATATACAAAATCATTATGTTGTACACCTAAATTAATACAATGTTATGTGTAAATTGTAGCTCAATAAGACTGGACAAAATAAAACAGCTGGTTTGACTCTCAGACACTGAGCATTAAAATTCTAGTTTCCAAATCCTGCCCCATATCAGACTTCAGTCAGTGTCTTCTTGCATCATTCTTAGATATGAAAGGACAAACAAGGATAGTCAGATTGGAAGAAAACTTTCAATATGTGCAAAAATTTCCAACATGTTAGAATGATACAAAAAAAGTCTCTGCCCTCATGGAGCCTATGTTTTAGAAGACTTAAAAGTAACCTCTAGGGGATCCAGGATGGCGAAGTAGACAAAGACTGTGCTTGCTCCTCCTGTGACAACATTAAAATGACTGATTTTTGACTGTGAAATCCTTTTATTCTTGGTTTATTAGCTACTCTGTCTGCAATTTGGGAGAAGGGTCCTGGACACATTTCCAAATTGATGACCTGTTTGAAGTTACCGCATCAGGCTGTAATTATGATCAGGGCTGCACCATTAACTCTTTATGGTGCAATAGCATTGGTGGCAAGCCTTGTACATGGTTAAAATCCATTCACCTAGAGCAGAGGTCAGCAAACTGTGTCTGGTGAGCAACATGGGGATCTTTGGGTACCTTCCGTCTCAAGAGTTTGCCGACCCCAGGAAAAGCCAATCCTGTCCCTCAAAACAATTTAAAAAGTATTCAAAAGCCATAAATATATTTTTATATAATCACCGTTATGTGAATAATATCCTTTTAAAATTTTATAAATGAAACTATGATAGTTTTATTTTCATTTTCAATTTTACTTCAGAGTAACATGTACATACCCAAAGAGCCACATGTGGCTTGCGAGCCGCAGTTTGCTGACCCCTGGCGGCTCTTCCATCTCAAAAGTTTGCCAACCCCTGGCCTAGAGGATCTGGGAGGAGTGTAAAAGTTGATCAGTCCAGGCTTCTTTGAATAAATTACTTACCCATTCAGGGCCCTAATATTAACCAAAGGACACCGTCTGGTGTGTGTGTGGAGGGGGATGAGGGTAGGTAGTGGGGGGGGGAGGGATGGAGTTTAAAGGGTTTCTTTCTTCTGCCTTTGCATTGATTTCCCAGCAATTTTGATCCTCAGTTTACAGCCATAAATCCAGATAAAAGCACCTTTTTTTCTTTCTAAGGATTTCTGAAAAGGGGCTATTTTGCGGTAGATTTGTTAGTTCCTCGAATACTTATTCACCTTGTACTGCTATAGTTTCTTGGAGGTTATTTTAGAGGCAGGAAGTCACCAGCCCCTGACTGTTCACCATTATTTCATTAACAAGAAATCACAAGTAAAAGGATTTTAAATAGATTGCAAACTTTTTTTTTCATAATATATATGCAGTTTCATAATTTCTTTTGGTTGTTTATTGTACAATTATATCACGGGAGAATACAAAGATTAGACAAAAAGTGGATTGTAGATCTTAGAAATTTAATATTAACCAGCAACAGATTCATAAGAGGGAACATGAGATCATCTGTGGCAGTCTACACATGGAAAATGGGAAATTAGTTGCAACACTGGAAACCTAGGAGAATACATGACTGTTTCAATAGATAACAGGAGTCACATATATCACTTATTTCTAATAGGAATGTTTTCTCTCTTAATGATATTACCACTTCAGAAAAATTAGAACTAGCATGAGTGACTCTGGGCACCCCCACATGCACACACACACCATGTGACACTATGAATTCAAAACTTTAAAACACTGATGATAAAGCTGCCTGAAAAATAACTTAATCAAGAGCAAACAATGTAAAGTTAACTTAAGAAGTAACATTACAATTCTAACAAAATTATCCATTCAATCTCAGTCCTGTACCTTCTGGAGACATCACACGTGTTTTATCATCTTACTTACATGAGGTGATTTAGGCAATAGGTATAACTTTTCAAATAATTTAACTGTGTAAAAATGGGTCTCTTGCTTTCTCACTTAGGTACTGTGACAAATGTTTTGAGCACTGCAAGCAGACTGAGTAAGCATTTACTTTCACAGATATAGGAATGTTTATTTACCTCACTTAATTCTGGGAGTACGATTAAAAAAAATGAAAATATTAAATTATCGAATGAATATTAAAAATCTGATATTGAATCCTATAAAGATGCTCAATGTTTAGGGAAAGTGTGATTAATATAGTCCTATTACATTACTGTGCCTATTAAAATGTAGCTTGTTAGCTGCAAAACATATTTTCTTGAGACTTTTAAAAAGCACTATTGACCTGTATATTGTATTTTCAGAAATCAAGATATGAGTACTAAAATGATGAGATTTCATCGAAATACATATTTATAGTTAAATTTATAAAAGTTATCTTGATAATGCAAGGCAAAATTTTTAAATCTTATTTAAATAAATGTTTGGTCATTTTAGGAGAATGAAGCCATTAATACAATGGGAGCGAGTTTGTATTAACACCTTTTAAAAATAAAGTAATATGGGAAAGATAATAAAGTCAATGAATGTAGGAAAGAATCCATTGATCCTGAGGTTGGACAGCTTAAGGTAACTTCAAGATCTCTAAGAGTCAGTTTCTCATCATAAAAAAGGGGTAAGAATATTTACTTTGAAAAGTTATTGTGAAGATTAAATAAAAGAATGCACAGAAAACTCTTAGAATGTTGTTTAGCTCTTGAAACTTTAGTGTATATTAGCTATTATTGTTATTTGCAAGGTTTATTCTTGTAGTCCCTAATTCTGAGTACCATATTTTAAGATACTTCTTTTCATTTAACAATAAACATGTGAAGAAATAGACTCACTTTAACTGTAAATCACAGTGTCATATATATGAAATTCTAGCCAAATGCAGAACCAATTCCAACAGGAGAAAATTCAGGGAAGGGGTTTCCACAGAGCGGTGTCCACAGTTGAAAACCTATGGATATTTCCTCCCACTTCAGCTATTAAGCAAAAAATGGAGAATCAACTTTCCATATTAAATGTAGTTGACATTTCTCAAAGAATGAGAAATTGATATAGGCTATAATTTCTTAACAATTTACACTTCCCATGTTTTTTAAATAAAGTGTATTTAGCTGCCCCCATACATGAAATGTATTAGTGGGAGATAAGTACATAGGAAGCATGTGTTGGTCATTGGAGAATTGTGTTGAAGGCAAACTATCAACCTGGACTAGAAAAGAATCCATTGAAAGAATGGTAAGTGAGCCTCTATTCTGTGTTAGACACCACACTGAATGCTTTAGGGAATACAAAGTGGAATAAAAACCAGCTGTTTAAGCAATATTCAACTAGGTAGAATAAGCAAAATATTACATCTACTATGATGTTTCACTGCAGAAATTATTAGAAATCATCAGAGTTATGTTTAATGCACTTAGAAGGCATAAACTATACTAATGCAGTGCAAAAAATATCTCTTGAAAGCAAGACTGAACCAAAGTATGAACACAGACTATGCTATTGGTACATTATCTTGAGATTTGCCATATTATTAAAATCTATTCTCTCTGATGTGATAACTCAATCTCATTCCTAGAAAATCTGAGTCTTAGAGAAAACTAAGCTATTGTTATTTTGCTTTCTATAAACATTTCATAGAAATAAAATCCTACTTTTGAAAAAATACAAGGAGCAGCTTTGAAGTATAAAAGTTATTGTAAGGCCTTGTGAGTCCTGTGGGGAGGCAGGGAGATGTAAACTGTGTGAATTGGTTGTGTGCATATATGAACCTCAGGAATTCTTTGTAGCAACCAGAAAACCATATATGACTATACAGGATAGTACAAAGTTTGACGGCATTGTAGTCAAAACAAAGCCCTGAAAACAGGTATTACCATTGACTAGGTGCATTAAGTTGGACAATTGATTCACCTTCTCTGAGCCTCAGTTTCCACATATGAAAATATCTCTGCCAACTTGTGTTTTGTCCAATACTTTTCAATTTCATTTGTCCCGAATCAGGACATTGCCCAAATTATTTTCTTAATATAGTTTTTCAACACCACCATGTACTTCTTCCAAAATTGGCAATTGCTAACTCATCTTCAGCAAAACGTCACTCTTTTTCTTCCTTCTGTTGTGTAGCTATTATAATTCATCGCTTGTTCCCAACCTCCTTCTCTGTTGCAGCCTTTATAAGGAGGTTGAAAAAACTAAACATTTTTTGGGTTGTTGGAAAAGTCATAATGTATTTTTTCTATGCTTTTCATTGCAAAAATGCATCATGACTTTTCCGACGACCCAATACTTTCTCAGCCTCCACTGTAACTGTGTAGTCATGTGGCATATTTCTAGCAAATAAGGTAGAAATGAAGTCTGCTGAGAAAGACTAGGAAGCTTTTGCCTTGAAGATGAAAAAGGGATACAGTCTATTTGGAAGGCCCTATCTCCTTCTTCCTTCCTTAAGCATGAATGTAATGCCTGGAATTGCACGTTCCATGTAGAAAACAGCAAAAGAATCACAGGTATGCTACCACCATGCAGTGTAGCAGCTTAGCCAAAGACAATAACTGCCTATCTCTGATTGGTTCATATGTGAAAAAAAGAAATCCCTGTTTGCTTAATCCATGGTTAGTTTTCCATTATGTGAAGTCAGAAACATTCCTTTCTGACACAGTGTTTCTTTTGTTTTTTCCTCCCAAACATCGTTGTCTTCTCATAATAATTAGTAGTAATGTGTGATTTATTTGTCCAATACAAAATATTCAATGAGGTGACACTGCAGTACTCTCAGAAGAATACTTCATAGCAAATCAAAGAGCTGCTTTTACTCTTTCAATATCTATTAAGATATAAACCTTTGAGGGAAGTAATTTAATATTTCTTATCTTCAGTTTCATCTCAAAGATGGTAATTGAGCTAGATAATAAGTATTTTATATTTAAATCTCCAAAAATCATCTCAGGGGTCTCCCAAGGAGACAATTGGAGGAAATGGTATTGGAGTCCAGGTTAGCATCAACACATGGAAGATAGAAACATGGTGAACCTCTCTGTCAGCATATGGAATCATGTGGAGGCATAACCCCTGCAAAGACAGAGGCTGAGATACTCCGGCTTCTCTCATCTTCTTTGCCCTCCAATTTCCCCTAGTGTTACCCCTTGGTTGAACTCAACCAGGAAATAATTTACATGGGAACCTAGGAACCACATCTCATAGCTCTGTGATACAGAGCAGGGCCAGGGAGAGTTAAAGGGTACATCTGGACATATAGGTTCAGAGCCATACAAAAAGGAATATTAGAAATGAAATTAATATCAAGGGATTAAAAGAGGAATGGACTTAGGAAGCACTTACAGTTAACAGTTGTGAAACAATCAAAAGAGTAAAATAGAGCTTGTGAAATAGAAAAAAAATCACAAGAATATAGAGAAAAGCAAAATATAAAGACATAGTTCTTTATCTTCCCTTTTTAGGGTGCTTTTCTTTTATACCTTCCAATACCTTTCTCCCCGCTTTCATCCATTGATTTATTCATTCATTGATTCATTCAACAAATATTTAGCACATAGAATCTTCCAAGGAACTAGACACATGGGATCATATGCACTCTTACTACTCTATGCATTATACACCATGTTCCTTTTACCTTGAATGCTTTTCTCCCACTCGTCTTGCAAGTTCTTATCCTTCAAGACCCAGTCGGGGCGGCCGAGTGGCGCGGTGGTTAAGCGCTGGCTTGGGAAGCCAGCGGCCCTGGTTCGGGTCCCACATATGAGGGCCAGTGACACTGCCTTCAAAAAAAAAAAAAAAAACCCAGTCAACTGACTCTGCCCCAGAAAGTTCTAGAACACCTGTAAAAGAATGTCCTTCCTATTCACTTAAGATATTAACGTTGTATGTATTTTAGCACTTGTCACAGTAAATTGCAATAATTGGTCTTCTCTTTAATCTCCAACTGAGCTATGAATATTTTGAGGGGAAATACTATAAAGAAAACTTAACCTTTGTCAGGATTTATTTTATAAAAACTTATTAAATATTTGTATATAAAGTTCAAATAAATTTATCCTAATTTTTGGAAAATAAAATATGGTAAACAATTCTGTCCCTGCCAATTTCTTCTGAATTGCTCAACTATGTTAACTGTCTATGTTTTTTTGGAACAGTTACACAAACTTCCAGAAAAATACCTCAAAGTATAAATTTTAGATGTTCAAATACTGCAATATATTGGACTTAATTTTTCCTTCAAATTTGTCTGTAGTTCCAATGGGACTTGGGAGTACTTGCTTATTAGTGGTAAAAAATGTGGGTTCTTATTATCTAGTCATCTACTTTTGAGTCTTTATTCTGATTAAACCATAAGAATTGGCAGGCAACTCAGTTGAACACCAAGTACATGGGTGCTTTTCACTTTGTTTTGTTTGTTTGTTTTGAGGGCAGTGTCACTGGCCCTCATATGTGGGACCCTAACTGGGGCCGCTGGCTCCCCAAGCCAGTGCTTAACCATGGCGCCACTCGGCCGGCCCCTTGACTTTGTTTTTAATTATGGAGACTAATATACAGAGATACTTAGGATCAAAAGGACATTAATATTTGTATACAAAAGAATTTATCTTTGTGTAATGGCCACATAGTTGGAGGTTATGAAATGGAGTATTATGAGAAACATTATTTATTGCTTCATACTATCTACACACTCTATATTCTTTGAATCATGTTACCCATAGTACAGCATTATGAGCTAAGGACAGTTATTTTCCTAATTTACAGATAAACTAAAGATTGTCTAAGAATTCAGTTAATATGAAGATTCAACAAGTCAATAAAAAACATAAAATGCACAATTAAGACTGGAAATTCATTCTTTAGCTCGTAAGTACTGAAACTTTTTGTTTGTTTTACCTAAAAGAGGCACTGGGGTGGCTAAAAATTGTAATGTTATAAGCCATTTAAATTATCTGCCTAGAGGCACAAATGTGCACTTGAGCACATGGCTGGTATGCCATATTGCCAGTATAATTTAGATTCCCTTGCTTTGAAACATTTATGCTAGAGCTTTATCATTGCAGCTGAGGCATCCTACATGACATGAATATTTTTACAAAACATCCTGAAATACATATCTTAGTGATCAATTCAACACTTCAGTTTTTCAAACTTTATTTTAATCAGGAGTTAATGATGTATGGCACTTACAGTAAGTAAATGTATGTTTGAATTGCTGTAAGTTATTTTAATAATTGCTCAGCTAACCATTTAAATTATCAAAGATCTTCACTTGTGCAATGTTGTATAAATGCTAGAAATTAAAAATTGATCAACACGATTTACGTAACTAAAAGCTGCCATCTAATGGGATATTTTTCAATAAGATGACAGCAGTAATTATGCTGAAAAATATTCATTCCTGTAGTTTGAACGATTATAGCAATTTCCACCAGGGGATTTCGCAGTCAGATTCTAGTTCTGGGCAACAGTGATTAATATAATGGTTATTAATGAGAAGTCATTTTGATACTTCTAGCAGCATTTAGGTGTCAATGCTTTGAAAGCAATGTGTTTAGCATAGTAATAATACAGATTGCATTGACTGGCCACTAAGCAACCTTATCAATTTTTTTCTTATCTTCTATAATGGGGAAGGTCAATTAGATGTACAGAAACAATGGAACTTTTCATAGCAGGACCTAACATTGACCTGTGCTGACATCTTTTTAACTGTACAAAGTTCATTAACTGTGCAAAGGTTACTGTTAGAAGAAAGGGGCAGGGTCAGAGGTCACAATCCACAGCAAGGTGACAATCTCTTATGGATGGCACCCTGGGAGCTGAAGTAGAGTAAGAATTGCCTTTTAGGTTGCCAACAGGGCACGGCGAGAAGAAAACCATGATTAGTATTTAATATTATGGAATTAATTAAGATGAATACCGACAGAGATTTTGCTGGCTTTACATCAAATTGAGTAAGATAAGGTAGTCCCTCAACAGATTCCATAAAGGTAAATTGTGGATTATAAAATGATTATACAATATATATGGTTTGAGTAAGACCAAATAAATATATATACATTTTATGGCAAGCTTATGGTTTGCCACAAAGGGTATATACATATGTATATAATGTATTCAAATCCATTGACCCAGAGTGAGAAAAGTAAGAAAATATTCTTGTACTTCCTGAGAATTTTTTCAAATATTTTCTTCCCCCATCTATTTGAACTCTATTCTTTGAGGTACATAATATATTGATATGGTAAAACTCCATCATAGTGTTTGTAGCAGGGAAAGCATAACATTTGCATTATGGGAATTCTTTATGTGGGGAGAAAGTGAAACTAGACAACATTATGGATATGAAAGTATGATTTCACCAAATGCACAAATTAGTCTAATGTTTTATTAAAAATATGTTATCCAAAGAGATTACAAGTAGAACAGTACTATTGGTAAAATCAATATTTAAAGTTTACCTTTAATTTGTTAATCATTTCAAATATAAATATTAAAAATTACTATAAAATAGAGTTACATGAAAAATTCTTTACGGTTTTTATAAAATTAATAGCCTCAGTGGTTTTATTCCTTGAGACAGAGATATTCCTGTATTTTACTTTATTGTACTTTCAGGGTATTCTATTTTTTATTTTTTGAGTTTGTTGGATATTACTATTGATAGAAATAAAAATAGTTTATTTATATATGGAATTTGAGTTTTATTTATGCTTCTTAGTAAGTTAAAGTTGCTGATAATGTTATTTATACTGGAAAATTTTTATTTCCTTGAACTGGTTATCTTAGCTTTCTTTTTCTTGAAGTCTCATATTGCAGTTGAGTCTGACATAAAATTGAGTGTGATCACTCTTTGATTTCACAATGGGTGCTGAGTTCTTAATGAAGTATCAGGGAACAGATAGACTTTAAAGCTTACTTTCTTCTTCCTATTCTCCATCTTTCTTTCGAATCGTATATCTGATTTCTACAGTAATACATGCATCATTATCTGACACAGGTTGGTGAAAAATACAACCATAAATATGACTCTATTCTCTGATACTTTTGGAACAGACAAAATAAAACTAAAATATAAAATATAAATATATATAAAATATACCATATTTTATATTATAATAATAAAATATATATAAAATATATATAAAATATAAAAATAATGTGTCAGTTATTTACCCTCTAGGACCAAGAGAAGCATAAAACGTAACTAAATAAATAAACAAATAAATATCTCATCCTAAACATGAGGTAATGAAAATAATTTAGTTTAACATAAAATGCATTTTTAAATTTTATGAGTATTTCTGGTAAAAGAAAGTGGAGCTATGTTTTTTTAAATCCTATTTTTACCCTTTATTATATGGTAATACCACTGTATCTTCAGACTTTATAATAAATGTTACCTCTACCCTAAGCAATAGTTGTATAACCATTTCAAATGGATATGCTACATTTTAGAATTTCTAAGAAAATCTTTTGGGATTAGTCTAATTTAGCCTCTTGATTAATTAAGTTACTTCAAAAAAATTGTGGTCTCATAATTTAATTGTTCCCTTTTAATATTTTTCTTTTTAAATTGTAAATGCCCCTCAAAAAGCATATTATAACTACCTATAAACATATAGTTATAATATATAATATAAAAATTGCACTTAATAGATAAATCTGTGAGAATTACAGATTAAGCACGTGATTTTCACATTCTAGAGATAATTCTAAGAGTAATGACTAACATTTGTGTAGCACTTGACAGTGTTCACAAAGTATCAAATATTCTCATTGGAACTTCAAATGAATTTTTAAACCTCTGTTTCATAAAAGAGGAAACAAAGTCAGTAATACAAATCAGAGCTGTTACATCTCTATATGATCATGTCAGCCAATGAAGTAAGGTATTTGTTCTCCTTTTCTTTTCCAGTTTCAATTGTTTGTTAATGTTAAGTTTAGGAAACTCATTGCTCTTGACTTTGGTTATGTGTTTCCTATGTTGGCCTATGACAGCAGTTATCACATGTTATTGTTATTTCTCATTTCTCTCTCTGCCTGCTGGAAATGCATACTCAATAAGGACAGGGCCATGCTTCTGAGCATCTCACAAAGTGCCAGGCCCATCTTGACATTTAAACTATCTGATGAATGTTTGTGATGTTTTCATGTGAGTATGCATTCCAGGTCAGTTAATAATAATTTGAGTTAGTATTTGGGTTTAGAGAGCTGTTTTTCTTATTAACATTTTTTAATAGTTCATTTTAAAATATTTTTTCTCAAGGGAAAAAAGAGAGCCAGTAGGGTATTCTTCAATGTTATTTTATACCATTTTAGTTGTGATGGCTTTTTTTTACACGTTAGATTCATCTTCCCTAATATCATTTTATGTCTTCATTTTAAATGATAAATATCTATTCTAATTTAGGCAATAAAGTGTTTTCTTTTTAGAAATGTTGAGTAATGTAGACTCAATGGTACTAATCATAATAAGTTATTTGTAATTTTGGTAATACCACCACAATCACTTTAATACCTACATTTTTAAAAATATACATTTTACTTTTCCCTCTTTATCTTCTTTTCTATTTCTCTTTTTCTATTTATTTATTTATTTATTTATTTGGGGAGAGGAACAGACAAGTTGCTGTCCTTCTTTGTTCTTCAGTCTAGTTGTGGAGGACATTTCTTCACTGGCCCATATTGGTATTATCATTACACTCTTCCTGGATTAAGCAGATTGGTCACCGGTCTTTGGCAGCTATTGGCAGCTCACTCGGGCTGCTGGCCGCTCACACTAGCTGCTGGCTACTCATTGTAGCTTATGGCAGCCCACTGCAGCAGGAGCTGCATCCTACACCATTGCCAGGACTCATGCAACCCAGCTCCAGGTCAAGCTGTTGTTCATCATCTTAGCTGTAGAGGGCAATGTCACTGACCCTCATATGTGGGATCTGAACAGGGGCCACTGATGTCCCAAGCCAGCTCTTAACCAATGCACCACTTGCCTGCCCCTACTTTTTCTTTTTAAATAAAAACTTATTGGGCATCTACAATGTACTCATTCTTCTAGGAATCTGAGATATAGCCAAGAACAAGATTTACCCACCTGGAGCTTACATTCTAGTGCTAACATCAAGTATGAACCTACTTTTAGTAAAATATTGCAAATACACAATTATAGAGACCAAGAAAGAGTCAGAAATTTCAAACAGCTGCTTTAATAAAACCATAGAAATAATAATACATAAATTTTAACTGGCAGCATCTATGATAGTGTTCATGAATTCGCTAATTATAATAGCAGACCAGTTGGTCAAGCAAGATAAGTGAAAATCCCTTATGTTTTTCTCATTTGACAACAATACATACTTGTATTTTTTTTTCTTCAATTTAAATACACCCAACACCTTAGCACTTGCAAACTTTCATATGAAATTCCCATCTGTAAAATACTGATATTGGAATAGTTTTCAACAAAATATTGTCAATGTCAAAGTTGAGAATGTATTCTAAGAGAAAGTAGATGATGATTCAGAATCATCTAAATCATTCCAATTTAAAAATTGAAAATATTCTCCATAGAAACATAGCAAGTACATACAGGTTCCTTAGTTTTTTCTTTATTAAATCCATATTTCATCTAAGAGTTCCAACATCCTCAGAGAAAGGAAAGTTATGTTCAAATGATCCCAGTCTGAGAAAGGCTGTGATCTAAATGATAGTGAAAAGTGCACAAGATTCCACTGGAATGAACACAGCAGTTGTTCCTCCTTGTATGTTATTATAAAGAGAACTGGGGGTCAAGCGGCATGAGTGATAAATGGAAGGTGTTTGAATTGAGTTGGTTCTTTTATGAACATTATACATTGACCTTGGCAGTTTTGACAATTACATCCGTCATTTCTAGGAATCCATTCCAACACCCCAGCTTGTTTCTCAATGTGACCAAATAAATAGGATTTGTGAATATAAGAATCAAAGATTGATCTTCTGTGCCACTGCACTGATTAACAATTTGTTACTTACTGTAGCTTTTTCATTCTCTGGATTATGTGAGAATCATAATTCACTGTGGCACACCTGTAGATAGCATGTGAGAGTACTTTAATCTTTACTTACAGGCTTCAAAGGGATCAATATTAGACTTTTAAGTTTGATAATCAAAATGAAATAAAGCCCTTAAGGAGCTCATTTCATATTTTTAACGTGCTTTTTATTATTTCTATGATGCTTCAACAGAAACAGCTGGTTTAAGATGGAAATACACCAACCATTTTCATTTCTACACTGTTTTAACCTGTGGATAACTTAGGCTCCAGTTTTCAGGTTTAAAAGAAGTTTTTTGCCCCAAATATACTTTTTTGGTATGAGGAGAATTACATGTTGGTTGAAAAGCAGGCACCCCCTAACCAAAAACTTTAAATGCAACGTTGTTTGTGGTTATGAAATTTTTCCCAAAAGTGTACTACCAATTATATGACAGAACTTTAAAAGGCTGGAGGGGTGTATGTGTGTGTGTGTGTGTGTGTGTGCGTGTGTGTGTGTGTGTGTACACGCATTGAGAAATTCTGAATTATATGTTGTTTTCAAATTCAGTTTTCTTTAAAATGGTGCAGTGATAATGGCTTCATGTCAGAGTTAGTTGGGTTGTCTCCTTGACATAATCTTCATATTACAACTGACAAGTAAATTCACAAGAGTCAGGGATGTAGTGTGTATTCACAAGCCTCCATTTCATCTTGGTTTCAAATATGAAAACAGGTACATATCAGACAGTAAGTCCAATCTGATAAATCCTGGATTCAGTGTAAAGTTCATTAAGCAGTCAACCTCTTCCAATATTCAAACTTCTCCCACTTGCAAGTGTGTTCTTGGCCTCCATTCTGGCCAGCTCCTACTCTCTGGTTGGAACAATCTCAATGCCTATTGTGGCAGGAAACTGGTACAGAAAGTTCCCCATGAACAGTTGTCCTTGGCATCCATCTGCTGCATGCCTCCCTGCCCTGCTGAGCAGATCTTATCTCCAGCTCACCTCTGAGTCTGCCTTGGATTGTTGGAAACATTAACACCTCTTCCAAATTCATAGCAAACACAGAAACATGACTGGACCATGTCTGGATCACTTCCTCTAGAATGCAACACTGAGGCTGCTTCTGTAAGTGAAAACCGAGGTCAGGAATTTCACACCTCCAAAGCCCTTATCTCAAGTGTCTAGCTTTGGGGGGATGACAAAGTGCCTAGGCATTACATTTCTTCAAACTAGATTATATTTCCTCCAAGTTCCACTATTTCCTATTGCTATTTCCTGTCTAATCTGGACCAAGGGGAAATCACATTCGGGTGCAAGGTCTTATACCAGAAACAGTGTCCTTTCTACTTACCACAGTCGATTGTCATATATACTTCCAGTGGTGCTTCAGTGGTGAGCTATTTCCACAGCATTTAATTTATATTCAGTTAAGCCAAAGTAGGGGGTGATGGTAGGGATCCGGTGGGTATGTGGAAGTTCAGTAGAGCAGTCCCACACTGCTTCTTGTCTCTTTATTCAATACGAATTTACTGAAGATAAACTATATATCCAGCGCTGCACTATGTCACAGGAATGGCATAATGAAAAAGATACATAATTTAAAACACTGTGAGTAGAGCTAAAAAAAAAAAATCTTTTTAATGGATATTTGCCATACAGTTTAGTACTTCCTATATGATATGGGAAATAATCAGGTCAAGACATTACAGAAGTTATACTCAATCTCAGCTAGAAGGGTGTGTTTTTGAAAGGGTGTTAATGGGAAACAAGGTTTTTTTATGTTTTGTTTTGTTTTTCATTAGTTTCAGGTGTACAAAACAATGCAATGGTTATCCTTTTCACCCTTTACAAAGTGACAACCCCCCTCCCTCCATCCACTGCCTCCTGATATCATACATATCTATTACAATTAATGGGAAATGAGTTTTAAGATTGCTTTGAGAAAGTGATATTTAGGTTGAAAAATGAAAAGTGACATTGAAGTTGGATCTTAAAGAATGTATAAGTAATTACCCAGGAGATAGGGGATAGAGGTTGGGGTACAATAAGTGTTTATTACAACTATTATGTAAATTACAGAAAGTGCACAACTTTAAGGTGATCTAAAAATAAATCATTATACATTATTTATTATTAATTAATAATATTACTTATTTGTATATTATTTTATTTCTATTTGCTAGTTAATCAACACAAAATCTTATTAAATTTAAAATAGTCCAAAATGCTTTGCACTTCATAGAGCTCCTAACATTATAGTTTTCTCAAACTTTTCTGAAATATATTGTTACTTCTGAAAAATCCCTGTCTACAACTGCCCAGGTTAAATCGTGGTTATTTCCTTTTGTGACATTGTGACTTAAATGAGCTCCTAATATCTCAGGAGTGGAAATAAACGTAGACTTTAGCTCTTTTAATAACCATTAGGATTGGGCTAAAACTAATAATCAGTTACCTCTTTCTGATGATTTCTTATGTGTCACTAATTCTCAAGGATTATTTGATTTGTTTATATAAATTCTTTTAAAATTCATCAGTCACATTATCAGCACATCAGCAACAAAAAACACACTGAGTTCAAATAATTAATATTTTAAATAAAAGTTTGATTGATATTAATTATATCATACAAGTATCTTATAAATATGTCACATAACTTTCCACATGTGGTTCCTGCTTTAATTTCATAAATTAGGAATAATTTCATGCTTTAAAATTATAAAGTATTACTCATAAAACAATACTTACTCCATTTTTTTCTCCTCTAGTAAGTATACTATTAAAAGGACAAAAACAATTGCCTACTGTTGATAAGAAGAATTAAAGATTTTACTGAAGATGTTATTATGTAAAAATCCCCTGAATGTGAATGAAAATTAAATTGGAGAAAAGAGGGTAATAAGTTGGCCTCAGGAATGGATCATATTCAAATAAGATTATTATTAAATGTCAACTGTGCTTTTCTTTGAAGTAGCAGTTTTATCTCTTTTTAAAATTTGAGTGCCATTGGTCAATTTGATATAGAAAATTTGTGATTTCCAGATAGCAAAAAGGTACTCATTAAACATATTTAAATAATTAAAGTGTCCTTTTTCTATTCCAAGATGATGTTATTGAACTAGTGTTCTTAGACTGGCTCTTGGCTTGAATTAGAAGTTATGAGCCTGCTCTGCTCCCTTGTTATCAAGAATTTTTTAAGCAAGAAGCTCATGTTAAGAGACAGAATGCATTTTTACAAGAGTTTGACATCATGTCCCCTGCCATATCAGCAAAAACATTATATTATGCACATAAATAATAAAGTCATTAAATGTTATAAATCACAAATATCGTAAAATGCATATTTTACTTAAAGAAGGAAAGAAAAACAATTTAAGTAGTGAAGGAAATTCAGCCCACGATTCTATTCAATAAGTACTTGTACCATTGTGAATTGAAGGCATAACTCAGCTCTTATTCCATATTAATTCTAATGTTGTTCTCATGGTGTTAGTATACAATTTTTAATATGAAATGACTCCTAATGAAGATCGAATTCTTCATCCATTGTTCAAGTGAAGATACAGCAATATATTCTAATGTGAGAATAATAGCTAGGTTGGAAATGCAGAGAATGTTTGTTGATCTCAAAGGTGGTATCTTTATAAGGGATTATTAAAAGTAGTGTTGATTATAGTGATCCTCAATTAGCCTGAAGACCTAATGAATAAATCCTTCAGAGATGCATTACCACTATTGACACAATTTAAACATGTCCCCTCCAAGTTGGTCCCATCACAAAGAATCAGCACTGTGATATGTTCATAGAGATTTCATGATTTTATTCCCCATTTTAGATTAGTTCACATGGGAATCATGGCTGCTTGGTGCTTCTAGTACTTTCTTAGCCAGAATTTCTCCATTCCATCTATACCTTTAGATTGTTATCAGAAATTTTACAGAAATTTTTCCTGTACCTGCTCAAGAAGCTAATATCAAACCTCATCTTTGCAATACACAATGTATTCTTATTAAAATATATAATCTGAGCCCCATTTTGCATGACTTCTGTATCACTGGACATTACTTGAACTACATCCAACCAGTAATTATTGCATCCTTAAATTCCAACATATATTTCAGAATCCTTTTTGCCACAATTTCAAGCCAAGAATACATGAGAGTACCTATCTCCCAAAGTAAATCTCTCCTCCCTCAACTGAGATTTCCAGTTGTCCGTCTCCTGTCAGAGCAACCAGCAACAATTGCTTATTAAAAAATATAGTTATTAAAAGAATATAATATTTTATTTCTTTTTAAAAGGTTTCTTATTTATTGGTCTTGAGGGTGCAAGGATAAATTATATGTATACCCTGCTGTCCAGGAGTCATAATTAAAAAAAAGAATAAAATAAATTGTAAAAGTTTATTTTAAAATCTTAAGTGAGAGGGCCGGCTGAGTGGCGCATTGGTTAAGAGCTGGTTTTGGGATGCCAGCGGCCCCGGTTTGGATCCCACATATGAGGGCCAGTGACACTGCCCTCTACAGCTAACAACAGCTCCACCTGGAGCTGGGCTGCGAGCCTCGGCGATGGTGTAGCTGCAGCCCCTGCTGCAGTGGGCTGCCATAGGCTACAGTGAGTGGCCGGCTCCCAGCGTGAGCGGCTGACCAGCATGAGCTGCCAATAGCCGCGGTGAGCGACATCCAGAGGCCATGGACCAATCTAACTCATCTGGGAAGAGTGCAATGATGATACCAACATGGGCCAGTGAAGCAACGTCCTCTGCAACTAGACTGAAGAACAAAAGGAGAGCAACTTGTCTGTTCCCCTTCCCCCATTCCCCAATGTTGTTCCCCTCCCCCAATTCCCCAATAAAATCTTTTAAAAAAAAATCTTAAGTGAGAGAGTATTGGATTTTTCAGTCAAGATGACAGAGTGGGCACTCTGTGCTTGCATCCTCTCACAACAACATCAAAATTACAACTAAGCTACAGAACAACCATTATTGAGAATTGCCTGAAGTCTAGCTCAACAGAAGTCCTACAGCTAAGGGCACACAGAAAAAGCCATGTCAGGACTGGTAGGAGGTGGAGATACAGAACAGGCTGGTCCCACACCCACATGTGACAGTTAAAAATCAGGAGAGGTATCCCTGAGAAACAAGTGTTCTCAGCTCCACACCAAGCTCCCTAGCCTATCCAGTGCCAGGATGCGAAGTCCCCACAGCTTCTGTCTGTGGAAATCAGTTGAGGTTTGACTGAGTGAGAAATAGGGCCATTGGGATCCCAGATGTTCCTCTTAAAGTGCCTGCACATAGGTTTATTCACTGATGGACTCACACACTCTGAGTTCCTGTGCTGGGACAGCAGCTGGGAAGGTGGCAGACACAAGGAGAAGAACTGAATTATCTGGATTCAGAGTAAGGGCTGGAGAGGCAGCTTTCTTGAGAAAAGAAGTGCTGGCAAAAGCCATTGTTCCCTTGTTGAGCCCTTCCCCTTCTAGCATGGCAGCCACCATATCTGAGTGTCCATCAACCTGGCTAACACTGTTTGCCCCACCATCATGATTCCCCGCAACCCCACCTTACCCAACTTGCAGGCACACCCAAACCATTTCCAATGGCTTTTCCATTCAAATGACTGTCTTGGCTCATGTTACAGGCTTTCCTAAAATCTATCAAAGTTTCACAAAGCCCCAAACAAGCAGCACCTGACTGCAACGTGCCCTGTACCTCTTGCTGAGCAGCCCAAGCCCAGCACTAGTGGCATCTGGCCTTGGTTCATAGCTTGGCCTCTCCCAGGCACCTCCAAGCCCAATAAGGGTAGTGAACATGTGTGGATTGCTTTATGGCTCATGCCAGGTAGTCCCAGAACCAACACTCCTGGTGATCAGCTTTGAACTGAGCTACCCAGCAGCCTCTGTGAATGACACACACAAAAGGAAGACTGGGCAGGCACCAGAGTCCTGCTAAAGTAAATCCTGTTCTGTAGGGTCAGACCCTGCACAACATCTCCTCCACTGTAGTCATGGACAATCCTCACAACCAATCAGCTTGAGAGTCAGTCCCTCCTATTGATGTGAAAACAGCAACCAAGGCTCAACTGCAACAGGAGGGCACACACAACCCACACAAGGGACACATCTGCAGCACCAGGGTCTGGAGGACAGGGAAACTGCAACACTGTACCCCACAGGATACCTAGTATGTAAGGATACTCTACTAAGACTGGGGGACATAGGAAATCTACCTAATACATAGAAACAAACACAGAGAGGCAGCCAAAATGGAGAGACAAAGAAACATGTCCCAAATAAAAGAACAGGACAAAGCTAAAAAACAAACAAACAAAAAAAAAACTGAACAAAATGGAGACAAGCAAGCTATCAGATGCAGAGTTGAAAACACGGGTTACAAGGATGCTCAATGACTTCAGAGAGAACTTTGCAAAGAGGTAGGAAACATAAAAATGGATATAGAAAACATAAAAAAGAACCAATCAAAAATGAAGAGTACAATAACTGAAATAAAGAATACATTAGAGAAAATCAACAGTAGATTAGATGAAGAAAAGGATAAGTAATTTAGAGGATAAGGTAGCAAAAAATACCTAATCACAACAGCAAAAAGAAAAAGATTCCAAAAAATGAGGACAGTTTAAGGGGACTCTGGGATAACATCAAGTACACTAACACATACATCATAGGAGTATCACAAGGCAAAGAGAGAGAGAGCAAGGAATTGAGAACCTATTTGAAAAAAAAAATGATGAAAACCTGGCAAAGGAAATGGACATACAAGCCCAGGAAGTACAGAATCCCAAACAAGAGGAACCCAAACAGGCCTACACCAAGACACATCCTAATTAGAATGGCGAAAGTTAAAGACAAAGAGAGAATCTTCAAAGCAGCAAGAGAAAAGTGCTTAGTTATCTACAAGGGAGCCTCCATAAGACTGGCAGCTGATTTCCCAACAGATACTTTTCAGGCCAGAAGAGACTGGCACAAAATATTCAAAGTGATGAAAAGTAAGGACCTACAACCAAGATTACTCTACACAGCAAAGCTATCACTTAGAATCGAAGGTCAGATAATGAGTTCCCCAGATGGGAAAAAGATAAGTTCATCACCACAAAACTAGCATTACAAGAAATGTTAGAGGGGCTTCTTTTAGAAGAAGGGAGAAAAATATAAAAAATGTGAATAATAAAATGGCAATTACTACATATCTATCAACAATTACTTTAAATGTAAATTGATTCAATGCTCCAATCAAAAGATAGTGTTGCTGAATGTATAAGAAAACAATACCCTTACATATGCTGCCTACAAAAATACTCACTTCTGATTGAAAGACACTCAGACTAAAAATTAAGGGATGGAAAAAGATATTTCATGAAAAGAGAAATTAAAAAAAAACACAGGGTAATAATAATTATAGAAGACAAAATAGACTTTAAAACAAAGTCTATAACAAGAGACAAAGAAATACCCAATAATTCCACTTCTGGATATTTTTCTGAGGAAACCCAAAACATTACTTCAAAGGGACATGCATATGTTCAATGCAGCATTGTTTATAATAACCAAGATATGGAGTCAACATAGGTGTCCAGCAATGGATGAATGGATAAAGAAGGGATGGTACGTATATACAATGGAATATTACTCAACCATAAAAAAAATGAAATTTTGTCATCTGCAACAACATGGATGGACCTAGAGGGTATTATTCTGAGCAGTGTAAGTCAGACACAGAAAGACAGGTGCCATATAATTTTACTTATACAAGGGCCGGCCGAGTGGTGTGGTGGTTAAGCGCTGGCCTGGGAAGCCAGCGGCCCCGGTTTGGTCCCACATATGAGGGCCAGTGACACTGCCCTCAAAGAAAATAAAAAAATAAAAAAAAAATAATTTTACTTATACAGTAAAATCTTGGATTGCAAGTAACTTGGTTTGTGAGTGTTCCACAAGATGAACAAACATTTCTAACACATTTTAATGTGGTAAACGAGCGATGTCTTTCAATACAAGTAGTTTGTTTCCAGAATGAATTATGCTCGCAAACCAAGGTATTACTGTATGTGAAACCTAAAGAACAAAATAAAAAAACAGACAAACCGGAAACAAACTCATAGATACAGAGAACATTTTGAGGTTTGCCAAATGGTGGGGGAGGTTGGGGAATTTGTGAAAAAGGGGAAGGGAGTAGGAAGTCAAATTGGTAGTTACAAAATAGTAATGGGGATGTAAAGTATAGCATAAAGAATAAATTCAACAGTACTGCAATAACTATGTATGGTGTCAGACAGGTACTAGATTTATCAGGGTGATCACTTCATAAGTTATATTAATGTCTAGTCACTATGCCGTACACCTGACACTAATATAATATTGTATGTCAACTGTAATTGAAATGTTAAAAAATTATTTATAATGAATGAATGAATAAATAAATAAATAAATAAATAAGTCATAAGAGATATAATGGAGGTGTGGGAAGTTCACCATGGGAGTGAGTCAAGAAAGAAACCAATGGTGTCTAAAGGAATTTGTGGAAACATAGCAAAGATACAGTGGGCAAACTTTTGAAGGCAGAGAACTTTTGCCAAACAAAGAGAGAACAGCAGCTATACAGAGACATAGGCAAAAGTGTAGAGGTATGAACAAGCAAGCATATAAGGAGATTAGCACAGAGCAGGGTATGACTGAAATCTGAGTATTACAGGGAAGAGTGGCAAGAATAACGATGACGTTATAGATTGTAACACATAGATATTCCTAAGGCTGAAACATCCTTACCCAAAAGACAGTGATATCTGGGAGGTTTTTAAGCAGGGAAAAGATATGATGATGTAAGTATTCTGGCAGAAATGTGTAGGATGGATACAGTAGGGGAAACAAGATAACCTGTTTTGACAATCCAAGTGAGAGATATGAGGTGTGATCAAACAATACGGTGAATATTTAAATTTTACAGTAAGACACATTGCCATTGGTCCCTCTCAAAATACTCTCCTCACTTTGAACACAGTTATCACATCATTCTTGCCACTTTTTGAAGCAGTTCTGGAAGTCCTCTTTTGTAAATGTCTTTAGTTGCGCTGTTGTGGCTGCCTCGATGTCCTGAATTGATTCAAAATGTTTACCTTTCATGATCATTTTGACTTTGGAGAAGAGCCAGAAGTTGCCCGGTGTCATACCAGAAATGTAGTGTGACACAGAGCCTTTCCATATAAATGTTTTCTGTATAAAATTCTCTCCATAAATCAGTATGTATAAGTCATTTATGACGAACTATTGCTATACTATGTCAAACAGAAAAATATCTGAAAAGTTTATACTTACCTAGTTGTTCTTTCTTTATTTCTTTTTATTAATTTTTTTTTTGAGGGCAGTGTCACTGGCCCTCATATGTGGGACCCGAACCAGGGCCGCTGGCATCTCAAGCCAGCTCTTAACCACCGCAACACTCGGCCGGCCCTAGTTGTTCTATCTTTAAAACGGCATTATATTAACGTCTCCTCTGCAGATCAATAGTAACTTTATGAGTGCTCAGGGAAGTTAGTAAGCAATTACAATTGTTCTGAATCAAATATATGTCACAGACACTGATGAATTTGTCCTAAATGTAAGATAAATAGGCTAATCCTAAGAAGTTATACAAAGTTTTTAACATTTTGAATACTAGTCTAGCTTTCTTCATTTTATATCCTTGCTAAATTTATGTCAATTTTATAAAGGGTATTATGACAGGAAAGCCATAATATAAAGATTGCATGAATCGAGATGAACTAAGTTGTGTAACACAGCTAAAAGTATACATACAAAGTCCATTGTGGGTAAATAGGGATTGTCCCCTCTCTGAGAATACAGTGATTCAGACCAACTCCTATGGTAATCAAAAATTTGCAATTCCAACATGTGACCTCCTATGTTTCGTTGGCAGGAAAAACAAAGATCAAGGAGAAACGTAGTCTCCAACAGGTGCAGATCAGGAGTAACTCATCACTTCCGCTTACCTTCCTGTTTCCAAGAACACCATCACATGCTCATAACTCAACTGCAACAGATGCTGGACAGCATAGAGCAGCACATGGATACTTAATGAGAATTACTTGTCTCTGTCTTAGAAATGGTCATAGATAGTGAAAACGGTATTGGGTGTTTTAATATTGCCTCTTATGGAAGCTAGAGGATACTAGAAATCTGGACTCGAGTTGACAGAGATTTAGTCTATTTTTGTGGAGACATTTTTTGAAGAGCATCAGGTAACCAGGTTCTCAAAGAGGAAAAGTGGAGAATCCAATTGTTCACACATTATCATTTCTAATTATTTTACTGAGAAAATTTTTTAAATTAGAAAGACCCTATTTAATCTGCTTATTTAAATACAATTTTAAATCAACAAAAATTTAAATCAACAAAAAACTTAGAAACTTTGTGTCACGAAGTCATTTAGTGGTAGAGAAGGGAATGGCACCCAACTCTGGATTTCCAATGCAGTGATCTTTGCCACTGCACAGTACTATATCCCGTTATAAGAGTCATTCACTGTCTGTCTGAAAATACACAAAATTCTAGCATTAGGAGGAATTATGACCAACACTATCTGGAATCGCAATGCATAAAATTTGCCTTTTTCTATCATTATTGTAAGAGTTCATGATCATTTTCTAAAACAGCTATCTAGGGAGAAAAATCAAAGAATTAAATAACCCAATGACTCTTACATGCAGATAATCAAATTTGATAGCCCAGTAGCTGTCATTCTTGGATTTGACTTACACATTTCGTTTCCAAATATTTCTTCTTACACTTACATAATAAATGTACCTATTTATCTATGTGTATATTTACCCACGCAGCAAACATTTGTGTATGTGTGTGTCTTTAATGTCTCAATTCCTGAGAACTAAGAATGAGTAAGAGAGAAAGCAGCTGCTCACCAGGAATTTTCCCTTATAGCAATGAGTCAAAAAGCCAATAATATGCTGAGAGTGAGAGGAACTCCAGCCATGAAACCAGGAGACCTTCATTATAACTCTGTTTCCATCACTGATCAAATTCCTCAGTCTGCCTTGAGTTGGATTCCTCCACAGAAGGCAAGGTGAATAGACGAACCAACAGCCTCCACATCCTACTCTTCAGCTCTCAGTTTCAATTCGTAGTCATGATATTCTTCCACATCTTTTAAACATCATTCACTTTTTACTTAAGTTAACTTGAGTAAATGTTTACATATTACAAATCAGAGATTACTGACAAATGTGAATAAATCAGAACACTTGATTATTGGTCTCCCACAAAGAAAAAATTTTTTAAAAGTAAACTATTCTGAAAGCTTGTTCTTCCACCCTGCTTCCCTCTATCCTCTCTCTCCCTATCCTTCCTTCTCCCTCACACTTTTTGTCTTCTTCCCTTCCCTCTCTCCCCATCTCTCTTGCTCTCTATCATTTGTTCATCATTTTGGTTTGGCATCTTCATTACTGACATCAAGTGTGCTATTGAAAGTATATAGAATTTAAATTGTATAAGAGTTCATAGAAAGAAAATAATTGAGAATTGCCATTAAGGCATTGTGAAATATCATAAACTTTACTCCTAGAATTTTTTTAGTATAACATGGGACAAGCTGAATGATTTAGATATAATGATGTGCTTCTCAACATCATGTATAACATGAAAAAAATGTATATATACATGATGAAATTCTATGCAGACATCTAAAAATAATTTTATTAAACTTATCTTATAGCTGGGAAAAATATTCTTGATTTATTTTCTAGTTAACAAAAGCATTATAAGCAATATATGTAATTTAATAACATTTTAAATGTACATACACAGACATACATGCCTAAAAAGATAAACATCAAAATGTTAATAGTGTGAATCTCTGGATGAGAGATTACACTTGTTTTTAATTTTTTCTTTGTACATATCTATTATGAATATGCAGTATATTTGCAATCAGATAAAAACTAAGTCATAAACATAAAAATAGAGCTTTACAAACATATACTGTAGATTTAATGTTGGGGTAATGCATATAGAACTGTGGCATAAAAAATACATTATAATGTAAAAGATATAGCAACTAAAATAACTCTGCTAGAAAAGTGATAAAAACTTTAAAAAAAGATTTCTCAAGAGAAACACAATTGACGCTTTGGGCAATATCATTTTTCTGGGGGCTGGACTAAGCCAGGAACTGTAGGACAGTAGCATTCCTAGTTACCCTTCACAAAATTCCAATAACACACCCCAGTCATTGAGATAAATAAAATGCCCTCACGATTTCTAAATGCACAAGTGTTGAGATCTATGGCTAGAAAAAGGTTGTATCAATGAAAGAAAATCAACTGGCCCTATTTATGAAGGGGTTTGACAGTAAGCTACCTGCATAGCATGATAGATGGTGCTGAAGGTCAAAAATAACTCCCAACTGATCTTTCTTATGCCAATGTCCTTGGGTTAAAGTATCACTCCATGAAAATGTATGCATGCCTACTACCCTAAATCTCAGTTAGTCCTGAGCTTTAGGTTTTAATTGAATCACTTCCCAAATCTCCCTCTGTGACCTTGGCTGTCACTTTGCTTCACTCTCCTGGCATCACTTTTCTTTTCTGAATCTTTTCAAAATTAAGCTAATAAAATTCCAATGTTAACTGATTTATAGACGCATTCATTAATGTATTTATAACTTTTACAGGGAGCTACATGTACAGAGGCAAAGAAGCAACAACCTCTACCCTCATGAACGTCACAATCCAGTAGGAGGTTATGAATTTATGTTACCTAACAGGATTTCTAAAGTAAGTTCTTAACTACCTTTGTGTGTTTAATATCAGAATGATCACATAAGAATGGCTTATGAGCAGAAATAATAATGATAAAAAAATAGGTCTCAGAAATATAGGAGAATAAAAAAAATTCAGCAGGTGGAAAAATCGTATGTTCAAATCAACTGGTAGAGCATGAATTGAACTTCAAAAACTGGACTCTCAAATGACAATCCATTTCCTTTAGTTATATGGTCCAGTGTCCTTGCCATATGCACTCTTACTATCTCTACTATTACTCTACTCAACACTATTATTTTTGAAATGTTTTCTGTCCTCACTAAACTATAAGTGCTAAGAAGGAAGGCACAGATCTTCATTGAAGCTGATTATATAGTCAGTATCCCAACAGCTCTTAGGTACTTTCTCTTGCATTGTTTTACGGTGGCCCATGTTTTATGTATAATCTGTTTATGACTTCCTCATATACACTTACTTTCCACTTTATTTTAGTATTGTCTGAGCATTGATCGTGAAGAATTGCTAAGACAGGAAAGCAAGTGTCACATGCAAAAACAGCCGCAACGTATTCGCCATTATCTGCTCTTTCATCCTGGTACACTATGCACAGCAATCTTGCTCTGCCATCCCACAGTTAGGACTATGGCTGCTTCCACCATGTCTCCAGGGTGAGCACGACATGACTGGAAACTTCACCGGAAACAGTATAGCCTTGCTGAATCCCTTCCATCCTACCCTCTTCCAAAAAGAAGCTCATGCTTGATTCTAATACATTGGTTTTGATCTATTTTAATTAATGTAAATGTTTCCATGAAAAATTTCTTCTTTAACTTCAGACAGAAGGCTTTGACATATCAAACTAATTTTTTTTAATTATGAGGTCAAAAATCACGTTTTTATTTTCTAAGGATTTTTGTTATTTATTTGACTTCACTAAGTAAAGTGGTTGTACTTACTAAAGAAGTTGATTTTTATTTACTAAGAGTAAAAACTAAAAGTTTTTATTTATGGAGAGGTTGTAAAAGTAAAAAATTTTGATATAGTAAGAACATAATTTTTATATATAAGTTCTATTACCTCAATGACTGAAACTCACCTTTCTCACATTAAAGTGCAATTTTTGTTAACTCTGTAAATTAAAATGGTTTTAATCTTATAAACTTATGACATTATCAATCAGTGATTTTTATGAAAGACATATCTTTTTCAGATAACATATTCTCAAATAATACTACATACATAGTTATTGGAATTTAGAGTAAATGGAAGAATAATTTGGTATGGCTTTGAATTAGCTAAAAATAATCTGGAATATAATTTTTGATAAGTTTACAGACATCGGAATAACTCACAAAGTTAAAAAATTAAAGAACCGCTTACATTGTTCTTGACTTTTCACTCTTAAAATACAGAAATGTATTACAAAAAGATAGCAAATAGCATATATCTATATTTCCATTATTATCCCATTAATTGTGTGTTTATGTTAGGTAGTCTTTATAAAGACACTGTGGCAAAAAAGTGTACCAGATAATTCATATATGAGATATTAAACAAAATAAGCAGAATATATATATAATATATAAATATATATATATTATATATATATATTCCATTGAAATCTTCTGTTTGTTTGTAGCAAACCAAAGACAATGATGTTCAACCATCCCTTTCCTAACAATTTGCTGCCTTAGTTTTAGAAATGCAGCTGAATGAAATGGAGTTTCTGAGTTCATGCTGCGTTCTTCAGTGTAAAGTGGGCAGAGAGCACCCTCTACCTTCTCCGGGCTAAATAACATCCCTCGTCTGGAAGAAAGGAGATATTGGTTCGATGCGGATATTTTGCTAATAAAATCAGAAGGGATTTGTCTACAAGCTCCATTAACTTTTGGCCTCTATTGGCAATAACCCATATTCAGGAGGCCACCATGGTGACACCCTCAAAGGAACTCCACCAACTCTAGAAGGAGAATACTTGCTCTGAATTTTCCCACCTTCCCTGAACTGAATCTGCACAGTCACCCCAGGAGGGGGAGAATGCAGCTTTGAAAAATAACACCTTTGTTATTCCAAGTGTTAGAGATGAAGCTGAGTTTTCAGATGGCCTCAAGGTTTGTGCACCGTTCACCAAACACAGATGGAAACTGGACTCTTTGAACTGCTTTGAAAATCTGGTACTAAATATTGCTGTGGGTCTGCAAAGCAGCCATTGCTGACTTCTGAGTGCTTGTAATTTTTATGGTTGTGTGATGACAAGGGATAAATAACTTCATTTTAGAAATAAATGGCTTATACGCCAGGGCGAGAAAACCCATAATTTAAGCAAGATTTAATCTTATCTATGGTAATTTTAAATAATAATCTTTTTTAAAAAACTGGCTTAAATATTAGCATTATAAAAGTCATAGCAAATGCAGATAACATTAATTTATTCACATTATTCTACTGATAATTTTGACCTTTTATGGTTTCGATACTTTTCAACAGTAAAATATATAAAGATGACTATCACTATTTACATGTCAATGATTAACGTTACAGTTTCTTAGAGCTTTTGCAGTTACGTTAAAATATATTGACTCTTGAATTTAGAATCCGAAATATTTTCTGTAGAAAGTCAGTGTCACGTTCTGTGTTACCTTGCAGTTTCAATTAAAAATTAGATTTAATACCACAGCTTTCACTTCCTAATTGTCAGAACAACCATGTAAATAGACAATCTTACGTAAGTCAGAAACAAGTCACAGAATTTACAATGTACCATCTGAGCCTGTTACATATGTAGCATATAACCATTTAGGTTTGCCTTGTTTCCCTTCAAAGAACATCGAATCACTATAGGAATCAAGACATTCCTACAAACTGTCAGGTTATGAGAATTTGTTATATTATTCTTAATAGGGAAACCAAGCTTTGGCCAATGCAACCGACAGCATAAAACTATATTCTCAATGTAGTTTGTTATGATTTTACAAATACTTAAAACTGTACATGTATATACAATGTATGTATGTGTCTGGGCAAAGAAAAAAATTACCTCTTAAGTTAATGTCACATTAAGCAACTTTTAACAATAAGGTTCCTGTGGAAACACTAACTTAGCTGTGTTGTTTATATGCAACATTTTTTTATGGTAGGAATTCAACAATATCAATAGAGGTACATTATGATATATATTTAATAAGAACACATACTTTCACCACAGCAGGCCTCCTCTTTGGAACATGGCAAGTATAGCTGTGTGACCCTCTACGCCATCACAGCAGGCACACACCAGCAGGACTAAGCAGACTCAGTAATCTCTTCCCTGGACCTACTGAACTTTAAAAAACAAAAAATGTGATGTATATATAAAGAGAGCAAGGATCTGAGCTTCCTTGTAACTTCCAACCCCCTAGGTACAGTGAGTGGCTATAAAATTCTGGCATGCACAATATTCTTTATTCCATCCTTCTTGCCACAAGTATTAATCATGGTGAAAGGAAGAACCTCACATCATGGGAATTTACAATCTCTACATCTTCTCTACAAGTTTAAAATGCTTGTAGAACTCAAAAGTGGCACTAAAATTTAAATTATGTTTCAAGTAGGGACTAGTGGAACTATTACCAGTGTCTGATAATAATTACCTGATGTAAGAAAAAGGAAAATATCCTGGAACTAAAGGGAAGAAAGGGAAGAAAAGAAAATGCTTTGTCACCTGGTTTCCCCCTATCTATTATTTCACTGACAAAAAAGTCAGAAAGGTGTGTAAAACCTCATTCACATTCTTAAGAAAAAAGCGCTTGAATGGAAAAATAAAATTCTATGACTGCGTTGCTGATGTTCACATATCATTCTTTAAAAATATTCTCGGGCCGGCCGAGTTGCACAGTGGTTAAGAGCTGGCTTGGGATGCCAGCGGCCCCGGTTCGGGTCCCACATATGAGGGCCAGTGACATTGCCTTCAAAAAAATTAATTAATTAATTAATTAATTAAAAATATTCTCAAAAAGACTAAGGGCAAACATGATGATATATAGTTGATGTGATCTTCAAATGACTAGACTTTTGTAATAACTTGAGACATCTGTAAATTCATTCTATGTCCATTAGTTCAGAGCTGTAAATTATGTTAAGGGCTAGAAATAAAATGATTCAGGCAGGGTCTTTGCCAGGGCCACCATATGCAATTATGCTGACTGTGAACTTTCCAGGGATACCCAAGCTAAGGATAGAAGCGGGGTTATAATACAGCCATGCTCTACTGACCAAGCCATGGGTTCACCGTGCAATACCTGCCCAGTGGAGAAGGGGCAGGGGAAACATTTGCTGCTAATTGACAGGGAGAGGACATATTTTTAAACCCATTCTATCATGCTGGAAATGTTCTGGCCTCTGTGTAGCTCAAAAATAATGGTATGTCAGGCATAAACTTTATTGAAACTTACTTTTTTCATGTAAGAAGCATGTTACAAGGTTGTATAATTAAGTTCCCAAACTTTCCACCATGTAAATGCATGATGGAAAGTTCACGACCATAATTGTCTGTCCTTCGTATGTGCCAGGTACATTATATATCATATATATCTTACTTAGCCCTCAGAAGAATGAAAGGTTTTTATCAGGACCAACATAGTGTGGTCCCCAAGTTTGCTCTCTCCCCTCCTCTCCTCCTCCTGTCCTGTATGCCTCTTCTGCTCATCACTTTTCGTAGGGTCCTTTATACTTGACAGCACTTCTGCTGGACCACTTCGTTCGCATAGCTGCTCTGCATTTCCTGCGGGTTCTCAGCCACACTATTATCAGGAAAGCTTTACTGGCAAGCCTATGTTAGAGGAAACCACATCTCTGCAAATTCCCAAGCACTTTTGGACTCCCCTTATTCTGCCTAATTTTTCATCATTTAATTCACCATCCCCTATATTACATATTTAATAAGTGTTCTGTTTACAGTCTTCCTCCCCAAACTAGAACCTAAGTTTCAGGAAAACAGGAATTTTTACCTGTTTTGTTTTCTGTGACATCCCCATCTCTAACAACTCTGGACTGCCACTTGTGACCTAATATACACCATTAACCCACCTGTGCAGACTTGTCCTAGGGTTTCCCCATCCCATCTTCACCCCATAGATACCAAAAAATAGGCAACTTTTAGTAGAATGAGCCCTACACTCATCAGTTAATCAAAATTAATATATTTTAGAGTAATATATTCTTTTTTGAAGAATCCTTATTTGAATATATTATGTAAAATATGAAAAGGTTCCTTAGTAAGTAATTTATGGTGATGTAGGAGTTGAGTTAATTGCTGTCCCAAACAAAATCAAAGTTCTTATAGTCCCTGTTCTAAGGAATTGTGCTGGGCTACATGCAATAGCAACATGATGGAATGCATTTTTAGTAGATTAGGAATTGTTTTTTTAGCAAGAAATTTGAAGTTGATAGTCGAGGACAGATGCAGCCCCTCCACAACACTTTCAGAATTTGAGTTCCTTTTCTTTTTCTTCTCCTCCACTCTCATGGTGTGTGTATCTTTGCCTCATGGTCATAGTAATGCATTCTCCACCATCCCCTATCATGGAGGCCATGTTCCAAGCAGGAATGGTAAGTAGGTTGAGAGTCAAACACACATCCCAGTTAATTCTGAAGCCACTTAAGATGATTTTCCAGAATTTTACACAGCAACTCCTACTTGTATCCCATTGGGGAGCATTATGTCACATGACTGCTCATACTACAAAGAGAGCCAAGAAATGTAGCTTTTTAGAGAAATACATTTCCACCTCCACTTAAATCAGGTTTTCTGGTGAGATAGAATGGATAATGGAAAGTCAAATATAATTCATCATTGTCTCTACAAGAGAATAGTAAATATTAGATTATAAACCAATAGTGTCTGCTGCAATGAAAAAGGAGGATGTTTTCTCCATAAAGATTCTCCCAATCATCATATGGTTTTATAACACAATTAAATTTTTATACAAGTTTAATACATAAATAATTATTCTAAAGAAATAATAAAAATGCAAATATCCTAATAGGAAAATGATCAAGGGATATGAGATAGGCCAAAAATAACCAATAAAACCCAAAATATGTGCAACCTCATTTGTAATCAAGAAATGCAAATTACAACAGTGAGAAATTATTTCATATCTTCATATTGGCAGCAATAGAAAGGTCAGATAATATCAAAATTTGAAAATATGTAAGAAAATGGCAACTCCTGTATTGTGGTGAGAGTTTAAACTGGTGCAACAACTTTGAGAGCAATCTGGTGACAGTTAGTAAAGCTGAAGGTGCTCATCCCTTCATGAGAACATTCTGCCAGTATCATAGACCTAAAAATGGCCTTGTGAAGAAAGTCTAAGGAGATGTATATACATATATTCTTTTTATCATTGCTTGTGATACCAGTTGGTGGTTGGTGTGGGCATGGTTTTATTCCATTAACAATTAACATTCAAAAACCCTCTTCCTAATTGCTTGTATCGCCAATTATATGGTTTGCTCCTTGGGTGTAGTAGGGAGGAAGGATAGTAATATACTATACTTTTTGACTTGGACTGATCCAAATATTTTAATACATATGAAACCAATTCTCCACATATGAAACAATGCTGACATAGGGGACCTTTACAAATAGCCTTTTGAGGGGTTCAGTATTTCTATCTCGTAATTGAGTTAAGAATAAATGTTCTCTGATTTTGTTATGGCTTTGCAAATTGCAGCCTCTCTGACACTTAAGCCTACTTAATCTCTACCCCATCACAGAATGTCAACCTGATGGAGATAAAGTAAATACTTAGCTAACTAAAAACTGACTTTGGAGGTGACATCAGCAACATGGCCAAATAAGACATCCCTTGCTCATAACCGCTCTCAAAAAAAAATGTCATCCATCCATGGACAAAAGTGCCTTTGTGGAAGCTGTGAGATTTAGCTCAATATGCCAAGGAACCCAGAGGCGTCTCAAACACCCCTACCATGGGTAATACATATATACCTTTGTCCTGGCTCTAGCTACCATGGCCACAGTCTAGGAGCCTCTTGGGGACACTGCCTGAGATAATCACCAACAAATGACAGAGCCTTTGTAAAGTCCAGGTTTCTAGCAGAGAAGTTCATGCACACTGCTGGTTCAAATAAAAGAAAATGAGTTTATATGCATTAAAGAGAGTAAGAAGAACAGTTTGACTATATTTGCATCACCCCTCCCTCAAGGCAGCACAGGTCAGTGCTAAAAGAGAACTTCTTGGCACATGATTTCTCTTGCAGGGGAAAGTGAGTGAGTGAGTGAGTGCTCAGCTTCCCCAGAGAAGTGGAAAGCTGCCAAAGAGGCCAATTTTTCTTTCACTCCAAGTACTGAGTCATGAATTGCATGACTCTGGGTTAAGAAGAACCTGAGAGAGCAGATGAGACTCTTGAAGGACAATAAAGGGAAATGGATCCTACTAACTGTGTCACAGACTCCATCAAAAAGTCCACCCATAAGCACTAGGGATGCTTTACCTGCAGGTCCCCCCAGCTGGCCCACAAGCACTTACCAGCACTCCATGTATCTAACTCAATCAAGGAGATCAGCTCCTTGATTGTGCTTTCAATGGAAGTGACAGTGAGTTTTGGAAGATAGCTAGTGAGTACATACAAAAAGTTGACCAAACCTGCAGGACAGGGAGAGAACAAAAACTTGGGTTTTAGCTCAACCCTTGGGAAAACAAAGGGGAGACTTTTAGCACCTACCTATATGCTTTGCAGGATCAATTTTAAAGAGGCTTTATATCAATACAAACAAGATTAAAAATTCTGTCACAAGAGGGAGCAAAACAATGTGGTGCAGGTGTATACATAGGAGACCTGAGAATGCTGCAGAATTACTATTAGTGCTGACAGAAGGCATTTCTTTCCAAAGTCAGTTAGTAAAAACTGGAAGAGGTGACTGCTATTTCAAATGTGAAGATAACAACACAAGACTTCAAGGAACAGGAAACATCAAGAAAACATGACACCAGGGCCGGCCGAGTGGTGCAGTGGTTAAGCGCCGGCTTGGGACGCCAGCAGCGCCAGTTCGGGTCCCACATATGAGGGCCAGTGAAAAATAAAAAAATAAAGGTGCATTCTTTAAAAAAAAAAAAAAAAAAGAAAAAAGAAAACATGACACCAGCAAGGAACAACACAATAATGATTTAGTAAGCAACACTAAAGACAGGGATATCTACCATTTACCCCATAAAGAATTAAAAATGACTGTTTTAAGGAAGTTCATTGAGCTACAAGAAAACAGAGGAAGACAATTCAACAAAATCATACAAACAATACACAAACAAAATGAGAAGTTTAACAAAGAGATAGAAATGAGATAAAAAGAGAACTAAAAAGAAATCCTGGAGCTTAAGAATACAATGAATGAAATTTAAATGCAATAGAGAGAATCAACAGAGAATGAATCAAGCAGAAGAAAGTATCTGTGAATGAGAAGACAGGACCTATTCAGAGGAGAACAAAGAAAAAAAGTGAAGAAAGACTGTGTGATGTATGGGATATCAGCAAAAGAAACAATCTGCTAATTATTTGATTCTAAGAAGCAGAAGAGAGGTAAAAGTGGGGACAAAACTTATTTAAAGAAATAATGGCTGAGAAACTTTCAAATCTGGAAAGAGATTTGGACATTCAAGTTTATGAAGCCTATAGGTACCTAAACAAACTGAACTTAAAGGACTCTTTCTAAGATACATTATTAAAAAAAAATCAAAAATCAAAGGCAAACAATCTTAAATGCAACAAGGGAAAAGAAGCTTGTAACTTACAATATAACCCCCATAACGCCAATAATAGATTTATCTAAAGCAGAAACCTTACAGGCCAGGAAAGAATGGATATGATATATTCAAAGTACTGAAAGAAAACACTGCTGCCCAAGATACTTTATTTGGCAAAGTTGATTTTCAGAAATGAAAGCAAGAAAAAGAATTTCCTTTATAAACAAAAGCTGACATAATTCATGACCTCTTGACCTCCTTAAAAGAAATCCTGAAAGAAGCTCTTAAAGCTGAAATAAAAGAACAAAAATTAAAAACATGAAAACCTATGGAAATATGTAACCCACCAATAAAGATTAAATATATACTCAAATGCAGAATATTCTAATGCTGTAATACAGTGGTGTATTAACCACTTATTTCTAGTATAAAGTTTAAAGGACAAAGTATTAAAAATAACTATAGCTGCAATAATTTGTTGATGAACACACAATATAAAAGAGATAAATAATGACATAAGCATAAAAGGGATGAGTAAAATTGTAGAGTATTTGTATGTGGTCAAAGTTAAATTGTTATCAGCATAAAATAGACTGTTTTATGTTTTATACAAGCTTCATGGTAACCACAAAGCAAAAACTCACACTAGGTATGTAAAAGATAAAGAAAAGGAATCAAAGCATACCACTATGAAAAATCATTATCGAATGAAGACAGCAAGAGAGGAAGAATGGAACAAGGAATCTACAAACAGCCAGAACAATTAATAAGATGGCGTTAGTAAGTCTTACCAATAGTAATTACTCTAAGTTTAAATGGATCAAATTTTCTAATCAAATAGCATTGGGCAGTTAGGTGAATAGAAAAGCAAGACCCAACTATTTCCTGCATACAAGAGACTCACTTCAGCTTCAAGAACACATAGTGGTTCAAAGCGAAGGGATGGAAAAAGGTATTTCATGTAGGTGAAAACCAAAAGAGATCAGGGTTAGCTCTACTTATATCAGATCAAAAAAAGGATTTAAGCCAAAAATGATAAAAGACATTATATAATAATGTCATTATATAGTAACAAAGGGGCCAATTCATCAAAGAATATAACATTCATAAATATATATGCACCCAACATTAATAGTACATAATAAATTAAATAAACATATTAATTAAATACTAACATCTAAAGGAAGACATTGATAACAATGCAATAATAGACATAGACTTTTAAAAACAACCAAAAAAACAACAATTAATAAAGTGGCAATGAGTATATACCTATCAACAATTACTTTAAAAGTAAATAAATTAAATGCTCCAATCAAAAAACATAAAGTGGCTGAATGGATTAAAAAGACAGATCCATGCTCCCTACAAAAGGCCCACTTCAGATCAAAAGACACACAGACTTAAAATGAGGGGATGTAAAAACATTCCCAATAATTCCTGTCTCCTAGTATTCAAATCCTTATATGATCCCTCCAAGTGTTTTAATAGCATTGATCAGAAAGACCAATAGAAAATGGCAGAAATTATGGTATGTCACCTTCAAGATTAGTTTGTAATAGACTGAAGCTTCTGTCTTGATTGATACTTCTCTCTCTGTTCCTTGGATCTGAAGAAGTCATGTCATAAGCAGCTCTATGGAGAGGTCCATGTGGTGAGGAACAGAAACCTTCTATCAGCCATTTACGTGAGCTTGGAAGTAGGCACTTCAGCCCTATTCAAGTCCTGATAGCCTACAGTTCTGGTTCATGGGTCACTTGATTCTTGAGACTCTAGCTCAGAACCACGCAGCCAAGCCAATCCCAGATTCTTGACCCTCAAAAACTGTGTAAGCTAATATATATTGGTGGTTTTAAGCTGCTATGGTTTGGGGCATTTCATTATGCACCTATAGATAATTAATACAGCAACTAAGAATAACAGCAGAGAGACCAATGATCACTAAAGTTTGATTTCCAGACTCATTAATAAGGTTTTGTTTTTTTTCCCTTAAACAAAAAAGAATGCAAAGATTTTCCATCAATAAGTTCCAGGGCATATTTGACATTAATTACTCCACGTGTCCTACATGTGTCATGCAATTTAGACTGCCATTAAGGAATCCATCTATGTGATTCCTTTTATCCTGGTTTAATATTCACCAAGCAACCCTCTGACAGATTTGACTTTCCAAGAGTTCTGATTACAAAGAAACTGCACTGAGAATGCTGGCATGGGTATTTAAAACTGGGAAAGCTACTTACTCTCCCATCTAACTTAAATTAGCTATCTGATTTTAGACATTTGTATTGAAAGACTAGTTAATATGAATCTGCCATTGAGAGAGGTTCCCTTTCATGTCCTATGAAAGTTGGGATTCTGAGCCTAAAATAACTAAGAGCCAGACCATCAATTCACAAAACTTGATGTGTTCATGAAAGTGATATCTTCTTGGCAGAAAAGGCCATAATCCTTTTGCAGATGACATTTCCCTTGAAACCTATATTTTTGTGTGAGAGAGAGAGTACCTCAGGGCTTAATAGCAACAGGACAAAAAAATCCCTATCTCTGAAATCAAGTGTGAGTTCACATCATAATCCCGTTTCATATCATGGAAGCTCCATGAAGAGAGGAACTTTGTCTTTTTTACTCATTGATATAACCTGTGCCTGTCACAGTAGGCAAGCAGGGAATATTTGTTGAATGAATATAAACTTAAATACTTTTCAGACATTCTTCTGTGTTTCACTACTCAGCTCTCTCCCTCATTGCTCACAGAAGTCATTGTATATCTTCTTTAATTTCCTCAAATTTCTAATAGTGAAACATATCTTAGTAAATGACTTGTCACCTAGTTCACTATTAAAAGGTGAAATTTCAAAGAGAAGGTCCCTTAATTTCCTCCCACAAAATCTGTATCAACTTGTACCAACACTAAGACAAACTAACATGTCCTAAAGTTCATTCCATATTCATACATATGAGTACATAAGTACCTAATTTGGTTAAATCGGTGGATTCCTGTTTTTTTTTTTTTTTTTTTCAGGGCAGTGTCACTGGCCTTCATATGTGGGACCTAACAGGGGCCGCTGGCTTCTCAAGCCAGCGCTTAACCACCGCGCCACTCGGCCGGCCCAAATATACTCTGTTAGCCTGTGTTGCTGGGTTTTTTTGTTGTTTTTTTGAGAGGTGGATTCCTGACTTATTCCTAATTTTAGTGGTAAATCTTCTGTGTCACAATTTGGCATAATATTGACTTAAACTTTGTACATGTAACTGAAAATGAATTAAATCTCTAGCCCACCTATGCTGGAAGTTTTTGTGTTTTTTTTTTAGAAAACAGATGCATCACAAATTATTTAACATTGTTTCTAAGCTTTGGAATAACATTTTGGCTAATAAATTTCTAGGACAAAGAGTACATGTATTTTTAAATAATGAAAGATATTGTCTTATTAAACTAAAGAAAGTTCCACCACCTTACAATATTACTACTATTTTATGGCAGTATGTATATACATATCTACTAGATATTATAAAATTTTAACCAAATTGTTAGGGAAAATTTATTTTTGCATGAATCTTTTATGTTGTATATTTTTCAATTAAATGTGAAATTAGCTACTTTTATTTCATATGCATATAATCTATTTGTGTAGTTTTTCAGTAAGATGCTTATTTTTTAAGACATTAAAATTATTTCTGTTCATCTCCTAATTATTATTTTGTGTGAACTCATTTTATAAAATTAATTTTTTTATTTTAACAAATTCATTGTCATTACTCTATGACACTTTTGTATTATATCTCTAGATATTTTGCTAGTTTTATTTAGTATTTTGTAATTATATATGTAACATATGCAAATTTATGAAAGCATAAAGTTATAAGGTATAAAATGAGCACCCAACTTCATAACTACTTTGTACCTCCACATGAGGTATATAAAGCAGTTTGGGAAAATTGACCACTGAGTTTCCAATTCATTCAGACTATATAGCCTACCATTTATTTATTACCTTAGATTTATTCTCATGTTTGTTTGTATGGATGCTATTATAAGTATATCATTTTTAAAATATTCTACATTCTAATTTGATTTTTTCATTGATTTCATTTCCTTGCTAAATTCACTGTCCAATTCTAATGGTCTGTTTATACTTTATAGAATTTTTCTATTCTATACATCACACTATGTGTGAATAATGACATAGTTTTATTTCTGCTATGTATGAATAATGGCATAGTTTTATTTCTTCTATTCTAAGCTTTATAACTTTCTTCTTGTTTCATTGTGGTAGCTCTGATATCTACAACAGTCATAAATAAATATAGTAAGTGTGGGTGTCTTTGCCTTATTCCAAGTATCTGAAGGAAAATTTTAATTATTTATAACCAATTTGCATGCTATATACTATATTTTTGTAGATAACTTTAATTTGAATCTTACCCTTCACTTAGATTTTTTTTAATCAAAAAAGGAGTTATGATAAATTACCAAATGCTATTTCTGCATCTATTGAAAAGATTACATAACTGTCTCCCTTATTTTGTTACTGTGGAACATTACACTGGTTAATTTTTAAATGTTAAAGCAACCTCAAATTTCCTGGAATTCAGAAACAACCACAACTTGTTTCTGAAATCTCTTCTTTTTAGAAGCCCAATGCACTATCAATTGTGTGACGGAGCCACCTTGAAATCTCTTCTTTTTAAACATTGCTTAAGTTGATAATATTTTCCTTTGAATCATCATATCCTTGTTTATGAGAGTCATTGATTTATAGATTTTTAAAATTTTCTGTCCAGGTTTTGTTATCAAGATTATGCATAAATCAAGGTAGGAAATTTTCTATTTTTCTACTCTCTTTAATGTTATTTCTTTCATAAAATTTTCATGAATTCAAAGGTAAATTATCTAGATCTATTTTTTTATGCATCAGAGGTATATATATATACAAAGGATTTAATTATGGATCCAATATTTTTGCTATATATGACTATTCATATTTTCTATTTCCTCTTGTATTGGTTTTGATGACTTGATTTTTAAAGGAAATTGTCCATTAAATTTATATTGTCAAATTTGCTAACAAGTGTTTGTTCATATCAGCTTTATTATCTTAATTGTTGCAGAAACTGTACTACTATTTCCTTTTTCATTTCTGATATTGGTAAATTTTAGTTTTCTCTTTCTCTGGGCAGAAGTTTATACATTTTAATAGTGATTTCAACAATGCTACTTTTGACTTGGTACATTATCTCAACTGTTCATATATTTTCTATTTTATTATTTTTTCTTGCTATATTATTTTGTCTACTTTAGATTAATGTTTTTCTTCTAATGTCTTGAGATATATATTTAGAAATTGATTTTCAGTCTTTATTCTTTTCTAATAGATACATCAAATAGATCATTATGTTTCCCATTAAATGAAAAAAGCCACAAGAGAACATTACTCCAACACAAACAGGGAGAAAAATCATAACTTTTTTTTTAGCTATTAAGAGAGCTAAGGTCAAAAGCAACCAGATGAACTGAATTTCAAAGGGTTATAAACTCCTCTGAGGGAGTACAAATATATACTGGTTTACCTTATACCAAGCACTGGAGGAAGAGACAGCCACTGTGGACACAGAAAATTCATTCAATGTGAACTCAAGAGGAATTTGTCTGCTGAAGTCGACTGCCCATGGTTTATCAGGGACCCAAATGTTATGAATAACAGGAGTCTAAGAACCATTTTATGACAAGAGCTCCTCATGTACCTGAAAGAACCTGAGACTGAACTCTTGGCATCCTGCACTATGCCCATTTATCCAAACAATGAAAATGAATTTTTAGATTATAAACTATTAATTAGTAAAAATAATTTTTACAACAAAAATTCATTAAACATACTAGTTTCACATTGCTATGTCGTAACAAATGACCACAAATTTAGCTGCTTACAACAACATAAAATATTTTGTTACAGTTCTGGAGTCCAGAAGTCTGAAATCAGTTTCATTAAACAGAAGTCAGTGTTGACAAAGCTGCATTTCCTTCTGGAAACTCTAGGGAGCAATCTCTTACTTTTCCTTTCCTAGATCCTGGAAAACATCTGCATTCCTTGGCTGGTGACTCCTTCCTCACATCATTCCAATTTCTTGCTTTCATCATCATCACATCAGCCACCTCCTACTTCTGACCTTCTTGCCTCCCTCATATTAGGACCCTTATGATAATATTTATGGCCCATCAGGATTATCCAAAAGGCTTATAGGCTGGATTGTGTTACCCAAAATTCATATGTTGGTTGAATCCTAACGCCCAGGACCTTGGAATGGGACTTCATTTAGAGATCAGGTCATTGCATATGTAATTAATACAGATGAGATCTTTAGGGTGGGCTCTAATCCTATATAATGAATGTCCTTATAAAAAGGGGAAATTTGGACACAGAGTCAAATGCCAGGCGCACCTGGAGAACTCCAGGTGAAGATGAAGGCAATGACCAGAGTGATGCTTCTCGTACGTATCCAAGGAACACTTACGATTGCCAGCAAACCACCAGAAGTTAGGGGGCGTCCTGGAACAGATTCTCCCTCACAACCCTAAGAAGGAGCTTAGCCTACCAGAACTTTGATCTCAGACTTCCAGACCCACAACTGTGAGATAATAGGTTTCTGTTGTTTAAGCCACCTAGTTTGTGGTACTTTATTTGCCTCAGCAAACTAATAAAAGATAATTTCCCATTTCAGATCCTTAACTTAATCACATCCACAAATTCCCTTTTGCCATATAAGGTAACATTCACAAATTCCAGCAATTAAAGAATAGATATCTTTGAAGAATCATCATTTGGCTTACAATAGCATGCTTATTGTCACACCATTTTCTACATCAGAGGATATAGGTTAAATAAAACATTCCCTTTCCTCAAGATTCAGTATTATACCTAGTACAAATATCCAAGTGTCACGTGGATTATTTTCAGGAACTTCTATGTACTCCAGCAATCTGCTGTAATATTTTAAAAAGAAAAAAAATGAAGCTTAAGGGAGGCAAGCCTCTTGTATCATAAAATTATTCCTTGCCAAAAACCTTGGTACTTTTAATTTAATCAATTTTTCAGATTAAATACATTTCATGAATTTAAGGAAAACTTATTTGATTGCATTCCAATAATAATAATAATAATCACTTATAATTAAGAGCATATCTCAATAAGTGATTCAGAATTTTGCATTGAAAATAAAACCATTTAGGGCCAGCTGAGTGGCACTTTGGTTAGAAGCTGGCTTGGGATGCTGGCTTTGAGCAGCAGGGCCCCAGTTCGGATCCCACATATGAGGGTCAGTGGCACTGCCCTCTACAGCTAAGAGGGTGAACAACAGCTCCACCTGGAGCTGGGCTGCTGAGTCCCCAGGTTGGCATAGCTGCAGCTCCTGCTGTAGTGGGCTGCCATAAGCTACAGTGAGTGGCTGGCAGCCTTCATGAGCAGCTGGCAGCCAGTGTGAGCTGCCAAGAGCAGCCATGAGCAGCTGTCCAGAGGCCGGTGACCGATCTGCCTCAGCCGGGAAGAGCATAATGATGATACCAACATGGGGCAGTGAAGCAACGTCCTCCACAACTAGACTGAAGAACAAAAGGACAGCAACTTGTCTGTTCCCCTTCCCCGATTCTCCAACACTGTTCTCCTCCCCCAATTCCCCAATAAAATTTTAAAAAAATTAAAAGAAAGAAAACCATTTATTGTTTTATTATAATATTGCACAATTATAGTATTCCCAGCTAGATATAATCTTTGCACATTCTATATTATAGACATAGAGATCTTGCATATATTTACAGAAATATTAGGGAAGGTCACTTCAAGGAATATAAACCTGTGAATAACATCACAGTATGGAAGAGTTTGTTTTTTTTTTACAGATCACATTTTATTTATGTACAATTTATTATTTTTTAACTTTCAACTTCCCTTCCAATCTATAATCCCACATATCAGTCACGGAAGAAGGCAGAAAATAAAAACCACTGTAGGTATTTCAAGCAGAAAAGCATTTAATACAGAGAAGTAGGTACTTAAAAATTTATTGGAAGGACTGGAAGATCAGAAATCAGGATATCTTCATGGCTTTCAGCGATCTGAGGGCTGCTGCTGTTGCTGCTGAAGACATGGCTGAAATTTCCTTTTATACACACCAAACATTAAATGCTTATGGAAAGTCAGGCCACTGTCTATCTTTCTAAATGTTCATATCACCGCTATATTGCTGGCCAATTCCCAGAGCAGCAAAAGCACAATCTCCACTTTATTTCCATCTTCCACCTCTCACATAAGATTAAATAATGACCACAACTTCATTTACATATAAGCAACTAACTTCAATGGAGGGAGCTTTTCACACTTTCTACCTGGAATGAAGTTGAGATATTAACCTACTGAAGTTACCAAACTCCTGTCATTGATGCAGAGAGATAGAAAATATGCATGAAACTGAGAAAAAGAAAATATGCATGAAACTAATGAGAAGAGATCAGCCTTTTCCAAATTAACAAGGAACAGGCCTTTTATAAAGCAAGAATTAATACTTACAGTATTTGCAAGAGTTTATAAATATTTTGTTCATCCAATCTAGAAATGCCTTAAAGGAAATAGTCATAATTTTAGTCTATTGCACTCTAAAAATTTCATAAAATTAATGTGAATTATCTGGTCTCAAGACACACTGAATTCATCATCAAATAGCATGGAATGAGGAATAGCTTAAAGTACATCTGATCTTTGAAAATACCAGGTTGACAAAAAGAAAAAAATGCACCTTTTAGTCATGTTGAAATTCCAATGTATTTGGCGATAATCTTGCACTTCCTGTATTACTTAGAGTTCTTTAAAGGGCATATAAATTACCATTCAAACTGGGAATTTAAAAAGGAATATGTTTATGCATTAGAAAAGTTCAACGCTTTATATATGCACTGATTCAGGGATGCAATTAAACTGCCAAGATGTGATTTGTCTTGATTTCTTGGTTCATTCCTTCTCTGAGCTGACTTCATATCCAGGCTCCATTAAGTGGCTTTTGGTAATTTCAAACTCATGCTTCCCCTAACATCTTGTGGATTCATATTCATCAAAATACTAGTCTGAGTCACTTTTCCAATAGTCTCATAAAACCTCAATGTCTTTTTTGGGCCAGTGGGGTCACTTGCTCATCTTTGAGTCAATTGTTAAGCAAGGGAAACTCGATGTTTTCATTGGTTTAACCTAAACCACATATGTGTGCCTACTGTCAGAAATGAAGTTAAGTTGATTCAAAACACAAAAGTTGAAAGGGTGGTTCCTCAGGAAAATACTAGGTGCTATCAGGAAAATAAGAGGGAATGTATGAGACAGACAAAAGTTATTCAGTTTACTGCAGCCCCAGGCCCTCAATTGGTCCTTGCTGCCTTCCACTGCTTTTGCAGGGAGATATACAAAAGGACTTGCCAGATTAATGCTACATTTTACTACATGCGATTTTGGCCTCACATCTTACATGGAGTACTGGCGAGTTGAGCAATAGGTATGTGACAAGAACTCCTTTCACTTGGGTTGGTTGTAGATCTTGGGCCTTATGCAAGCTGCTGGGACATTTGGTCCTTTTCCCAAAGGCTCCCACACTAATACCACCACACAGATGGATGTAGAAGGCAAGGATAGACAGGCCTATGGAAAAGCACATGACAGAGAGATAAGAGATATTTGCCACAAGAAAGGTTTCTTTCTACTCTTCTCACTGGAGTTGCATCCTTAGAAACACAGCCACATGTTTTCCTTGTGTTGTGTGATAAGATGGACTCAGAACCTGAAGATCTGACAAGAGGACTATCAGCAGATGGAATGCAGGGCCACCTTCCCTTTACAAACTTTTAGCTAGAGATTATTCTGCTGCCTCGTTAGGAAGGAACATTAACTCAAATCAGAAGTTCTCAAATTTTTAAATTCAAGTTTTCATTGGATAAAAATTAAGAACTCATACTTTTAATCAACATTATCTAGTAAGAGCATTTCGTGAACTCGTACCAAAATCAATGCAAAGACAAGTTTTAAAATTATCAAGACTCATCTTTATCTTTAATTTTGAATATGGAGAGTTCATCTGGCTTGACAGACATGTATCAATTCTAGAAATTGAATAATGTAGTACAACCTTATCTTAACTGACTTCAAAATCAAGCTTATCATGCTGCCAGTTTGTAAATGCTCTCAATGTAAAAGGCACGGTAACAAATACAGCCTGTTCATTTGAATATGCTTTTTAAAACTAAGCGGGCACTGCACTCCAGGTTGTCTTAGAACCCCTTTCCTATGGGAGTGGGGGAAACATGGGCAGCAGTGAGCTTCTTCCCTATCCTCTAAAGAATAGAAAAATTCAAAGTTCATACAGGGATTTTGAAAATGATAAAAGTGACATTTTAAATTAATGTGACTAGGTAAACTATTGAATCTATAGTATTGGGGTAACTAATTAGCCTTAAAAAAAAAATAAAACTAAAGAACTATACCACTGCTTACAGCTTACTAAAACGCAAATGAATAAATGCTTTTAAAGTAAAAAAATAAGTAAATAAACTGTAAAAGTACCAGAGGGAAAGATGAATAAATCTTAATTATAATCTTAAGACTGGATAAGGTCATTCTAAGTTTACTACAGAACACAGAAGCTTTAAAAGAAAATATCAACAAGTTTGATATTTCCTACATAGATAAAAATACATCCAAAAGGAGAAGAAAATTTGTTAAATATTGGCAACAGACATGAAAAAAAGGACTAATATCCAAATAGAAATAACATTTTCAAATCAAAACTATAAATATAAATAACTTGGCACCAAAAAATATAAAAAAGGAAAAAAATATAAAAATATAAAATAATAGTTATATTAGAAAATTATCCATAATTTACAATGCCAGATTTCAAACAATTATTCTTCATTTATAACAAGCTTAAAGAGAGACAATATTGGAAAGAGTGTGGGAGACTAGATTTTTTTTATAACTTTTGTAGAGTATGTTAATTTGTTTTATCATTGTGGAGGGCAATTTGGAAGGGTTTATCAAAATTTTAAATGTTTGTATAATCCTTCACCCAGCGTTTCCACCTGTAAAATTTCTGGTAGCTGTTTGACAAGGACTACTTGTCAAATACGCATGTACACACACACACACACACACGCACACACACGATTATTATTTGTAGAAGGAAACGTAAAAAAAAACCTAAGTGTCAATGAACTGGATACTAGCTTAACAAATCATGATAAATCAATGCAATATTTTATTAGGTTGACAACAGAAAGAACGAAGAAATTATATGTGCATTTTCAATAAAACATAATCGAAACAACTCTTAGCTGGAAATAAGACAAAATGATTAGTATCACATGATCCATTTTAGTAGAAATGTGTTTATATGCGCATAGGTAAAGAAAAGCACGAAATTGGTCACAGTAGTTATCTCTAGATTCCATTTCTTTACTTTATTCATGCCCATATATTTTGATAAAAACTGAGTACAACTTCAATTAATTTATAAAGAATATAAGTTTTGTCAATATACTGGCCTTTATTCAAATCCAATTTCCCACACAGATTAACTATGAAATCTTGGACAATTCACTTATCTTTAAGCTTCAGGTTTTTCATCTGTAAATTGGGAATAATGACTGCTTCTTTGGAGTTTTGGGAGGATGAAATGTGATAATATACTTAAAGTGCTTATCCTAGTACTTACAACATAGAAAATATTCAACAAATTATAGTTTTTATAATATTATTACCAATGTTATAATGCTGTTTTAAAATCTAAGGTTAGCAATATTATTCAAGTTTTGTTACAAATAAATAAATACATAAGCAGAGGGACCCAAATTATAATTGCAATTAATATTTTGGCAAAATAAGCAGTACCTTTTGTTGAATTTAGCTAAACTTATTTATTTCCAGTAGATTTTCTCTATATTCTTAGCAGATTAAAGACAGATTTACAAAAATCATCAAAAATGTTTAATAATTGATCATTATTTGGAAATTGAAATTTTACAAGCAGGTAAGTTGAATTCTGACTGCAAATGGTTTTATTCCTCTTTCACCCTTTAGTTGTTTAAATTTGGTATAGAAAAAATATATTGATTACCAGATAATGGCCAACTGTTTTATTTTTGGGTGAATTGAAATAGCTACAAGTTTCCACTAGCTACCGTGTTTTCCCCAAAGTAAGACCTAATAGGAAAATAAGCCCTAGCATGATTTTTCAGGATGTTTGTAATATAAGCCCTACTCTAAACCTAAGTTCCAGTTAAGATCGTCAGCTGGACATGACTGTTAAGAATAAATCTAGATTTTTGTGCATGAATAAATGAATAAATGTAGATTTTTGCAGCAAAAATTAATATAAGACCCAGTCTTATTTTTGGGGAAACACAGTATGTTGGCACACAAAGAAACAAATCAAGATTCCTTCTCAACATCTGTATCTAAGTGTGAATGAAAAGGGTCTATGTGATAAACCCGACAAGCTCAGGAGGGGTACATGGCAGGCCTGACAAGCTCAGTGACTGAAAATAACCACACAGAATGGTCTCGTCATAAATTCCTGACTGGGCAGGCAATGATTGGTAGTCACATCCCAGGCCTGTAGCTTCCTTAGCAAAGGTCAGTCTTTGCCTTAAGTGAGGCCTTGTCCACTCTTCTTATGTAGTTAGGATAATGTACCTTTAAAATGTAAGAGTAATTTTCTTTTCTAGACCCCTTGGAACCACAACTGCAGGCACCAAGGCACAAGACCACCAGGGAAGGAGACAACAGAACCCCCTCATTGTTATCTTGTTATCCCCATACCATTTCTATGCACTGTAAATGTTCATTATTAACTATTCTGTACCCACCAATGTAAAAGAAGTATGTGTTTCTCCATTTTGCTTTTTAGCCAATCCCAGAGATTTCCCCACTTTGCTTTCTCCATCTTCCTTAATCTACCACCAATGGATTTCATGTACCCTTCTCACATTATTCTCCTTTTATTCTAATGCATAAAAGGAACTGGAAAACTGTCACTCTCTGGAGCATTTTCTCAATCTGTTGAGCTCTTGCTTCTGGGAATGTCCTCAAGGATTTGGGTCAAATAAACGTTTATAAAAATTTCTATAGGTTTAGACATGGTTTTGTCAACATATAAGATACTTCTCCATGCTAAGATTATTCAAGCTTATTTCTATGAAAAGAAAATTTATGTGCATTTTGATTTATATGCTTCTTGTTCAGAAAATTAGTCAATCTCTAAATGCAAATACACCTTAACCAGGATATTTGAGAAGTTGAAATACTCAAATCTTTCTCATCTTGAATTTCAAAATTTAAGATAACAAAGTTTTGACAAAACAAGCACAGCTTCCCTTTTGAAAAAAAAAAGTTGTTTTTTTTATTCTATCCATGTGTCATTATGCTGTTAAAATACCTGTGAATTCCAAGTGCAGTATAATTGGCATTATAATAAGTGATTTGGTAAAGTGTTGTTGAACAGTGAAGGACATAGAAATATTATGTCCCATTGTTACTATGAATAGAACCACCCAGACACCAATTAACATCTCATCTCTATGATTACTTGTTATTGTTCTCCTTCCACTAATCAAACTTACATCTTTTTAGTTCCTATCTTGATTTCAAAAGTTATGCTAAGATAAAATTTATCACGAATGCAAATAAATGTGAAACAAAGTTAATTAAGTTTATAGCCACTGAGAATAATATGAAAAGGAAAATTAAATTGTTTTACTTCAAGGAAAATCTTCTGGAAACATTTATTGACTAAACATGAAAGGATTTCTTTCTTGATATTTGGCTCATATTTTTACATATGACAATCATATTCATTGCCTTTAATTTTAATGTACAGAGTACTGTCTTCATAATGTATTAGTATTGCATGTTAGTAGTGGGAAAGAGGGCAGAAATATATTCACCAAAGATTTAAATAGAGCTCTCACAATTTTTAAAGCTTTTAGCGGAAAGATAACATCACTGGGTGACAAATAAATTCTGAAAACAAGCCAAGTGAAAATTTATGGGAAACACAAAAATACACTGAAAGTTTTGGTGATAAAGTGACATTAAGTAATATTTGACATTTGTGACACTGTAACAATTTAATTTAATGTCTTTTAAAATATTATCTTTAATTATGTCTGCTATTCCATGGATTCTTAGACATTCAGTAAGCAATATTTTCTATACAAGTATTTCCATTATTATGGAAATAGGATTTCAATTTTGGAATGCATCATGATGATTTATTGATTAGTTTTAAGTCCTGAATAAGGAATAAGAGTGTTGAGTAGAAGTTTGGCACTAGTAATAAGTTTTGTTGTTATTCCCCAGCTGACAGGTTTACAGGATTCAGCTTTTAGAGTGTTTGTTGGCATCCCCATGATGTCTTTCCATAGCAGAACAGTTTAGATAGACTCTGGGGTATTAGCACATGATAAAGGTAATCTGTTTTCTTAGCTGAAACTCACAAACAAAGCAGTAAATCCCCATCACAAATGGTCATGCTGGGACTCATTACACTTTTCATAGGCCTGGATCTTTTTGTTTCTACATCCCTAAAACATTTATATAGGGCAATGAAATTTTCACAGAACCCAAGCCAATTTCTTTAACGAAGAATGAGATAAATTGCTGTGAAAGGCAGTTTTCTTCCAAAAGTAGGAATATAATTTAAGGAACAAAGAAAGAATGGAACAATGAAGAATAAATGCTGCCTCCATAGAACCTAGCTGAAAATAGAGTAGGAATTTTTCTCTTGAAATCCTGTTTATTTTGCCAAAGCTTTCCTTTATTTATTGATTTAATGAACTTTTGTTCAGTTTCCACAATCTTTCAGGTTTTGTGTGAGGAGCTAAGTAAGTGAATATGTCATGATATCAATTTCCAAAGAGTTTAGTCCAATGGAAGAGAATAAATATTGTTATGAAATAATACTGTAAATATTATTAAATAATGTGATCAGATCTATAAAAAGTTAAGTAAGAAATGCCTAACATTGTGGAGAAAGAGAGAAAGCAGCTGTTCAGAGGGTATTTAGACTGAGGTGAATAGGGAAGGTTGGAACAGAAGGAAAAAGCCATGTGATTTATATGTTAAGGTGAGAACTTCCAGGTATAAAGAAAGAAGAACTGTTTTGGAAATTTGCTGTAAAGCTTTAGAATATTTTATAAATACGGACATGGAGAAACTCAGTAATTTTCCCTAGGTCAAAATGAATAAGGGTGAGGAATCAGAGATCATTTTAAAAGGGGAAGATAATAAACTGTGGTAAAGTGTGGTTTGTGTAAGAGATAGCAAATAAGTCTGTATCACAGGAACATAGAAAGAGACTAGGAATGAATGAGAAGAAGACGGAAACTGAGGAGGTGACATTTTACAAATGGCCTTGCATTCTATGACAGAGTTTAAACTTTAGTGCCTATTGAAAGACCATGGCCTTCTAGGCCAGACAAGAGTATAGTGTTTGCCAAAATGAACTTCCCTGGTTCTTTAATATTATGACTATTCATCTATCTTATCATCAAATTCTACTTCTATCACCTACTGTGTCACTATTCCCTTCTTTCTTTTATGCCCCAGACTAATTTTGTTGCTTAGGACTTGGTCATTTTTACCTGGATTCTATATTTGAAAGGGAAAACATTGCAGGCAAAGCTGAGAACTACTACTTTATATGCACCTAACATTTCTTTCGGTAGTTACTAAGAACAAATGTTTTCTTATCTTAACGGCAATTCCTTCATTTCTTCTTTTATTATATCCTCTTTTCTAAGAAATTGTACATTACTGATGACCCTGTCTCCTACATTTGTTAAAAATTCTTCCTCTAATATAGTTACTGCTCATTTTCATTGCTGTTCAAGATCCCAACTGAAGTATTGCTCATTAAACCCCTCGTACTATTCCAGGACCAACACTAAACTTATATATATAAGATATATATATATATCATATATATATATATATCATATATATATATATATATATATATGATATATATATATATATATATAGTTTCATTATTCTGCTAGTCAGACTGTCACTATAGGTCTCACGGCTTTCCATAGGGAGAAAAAAAATCAGTGGATACTTCTGTTACCCCAGACTGTATTTTTTTTACTATTTCCTGCATAGATATTTAAGAAAGCCAGTCTTCCCCCAAATTTTATCTTTACACATTCTATAAATGAATAAATTATTTCATTCTATAATTACAAAATTTTGTAATGAAACATGAACCAAAAAGAAAAAGAAAGAGACGTTTTCTGACCAACATAGTCCAGATAAAGATTTTTATAAGAAGAAAGGTATTTTTGTTTCTTATTAAAAATATCTATCTATCTATCTATCTATCTATCTATCTATCTATCTATCTATCTATCTATCTATCTGGGATGCATAAGGTTTAGACTATCATTCATGGCAATCTGTTAATATATATATTGATTATAAAGACATTTATTTAAAACCTGGAGATTCTAGGTTACCATGAATAAATCCACTAGGATTTTCTTAATTAAACAGAAATATGAAACATGAAATGTGAGATATATTTGATTCTTGCTTTATATGTTTGAGGTCTAATCACACAATACAGTGGATGTTTAAATTTAAAAATTGCTTCTGGTCCAGCAATTTCTGATATTACAGTATGTCCTCATCCACCTCATTCACTGGATTTGGCACCATGTGACTTCTGGCTCGTCCCCAAAGTCAAAATGACCATGAAAGGAAAACATTTTGAATGTATTTAAGACTTTGAGGCAGCGCAACTAGAGATACACATGAAAGAGGACTTCCAGAACTGCTTCAGAAAGTGGCAAGAAGGATGGGATAATTGTGTTTGAAGCAAAAGGGAGTATTTTGAGGGGAGTTATTGGTGATGTGTATTTTACTGTAATAATTTATTTTATTTTATTTTATTTATATATACTTTTAATTAGCTTCAGGTGTACAACAAAGTGCAATAGTTATACTTTTTACCCCTCAAAGTGACAACCCCCTCCCCCCATTTCTCCCCTCCCACTCCCCCCATATCATACTATCTATTACAATTCCTTTGACTCTCTTCCACAGCATGATCCACATCCCGTGACTGTCTATATATTCAATTACAGTTGGCATACAATATTATACAACATCAATTTCAGGTATACAGTGCCGTGATCAAGCCTCTACTCCATCCATGAAGTGGTCTCCCTAACAAAACATGTAACCATCTGACACCCCACAAAATTTTAACAACATTATATTCCCCGAACTGTCTTTCAGATCCCTGTGACAATACTGTAGTTACCTATTTATGCTGTCTAATCCTTTCCCCTTCTCCCTCATCCCCACCCCTCTCCCAACTAGCAACCCTGTTTTTCCTCTATATCTATGAAACTATTCCTGTTTCTTATGCTCATTCATTCAGTTTTTAAAATTCCACATATAAGTGAGATCATGTGGTATTTGTCTTTCTCTGACTGACTTATTTCACTCAACATAATAGTCTCTAGGTCCATCCATATTGTTGCAAATGGTACAATTTCATTCTTCTTTATAGCGGAGTAATACTCCATTGTATAAATGTACCACAGTTTCTTAAGCCAGTCCTCTACCGATGGGCATTTCGGTTGTTTCCAAGTCTTGGCTATTGTAAATAGCGCTGCAATAAACATAGGGGTGCATATATTTTTTCGATTTAGCATCTTGGATTCCTCTGGGTAGATTCCCAAGAGTGGAATTGCTGGGTCATAAGGCAGTTCCATTTCCAGTGTTTTGAGATACCTCCATACTGATTTCCATAATGGCTGCACCAATTTGCAGTCCCACCAACAGTGCACCAGGGTTCCCTTTTCTCCACACCCTCGCCAACACTTGTTGTTTGTTGATTTGTTGATGATAGACATTCTGACTGGAGTGAGGTGGTATCTCATTGTGCTTTTTATTTGCATTTCCCTGATGATTAGTGAGGTTGAACATTTTTTCAGATGCCTGTTGGCCATCTGTATGTCCCCTTTAGAGAAATGCCTCCTCATATCCTCTGCCCATTTTTTAATTGGGTTGTTTGTTTTTTTGGTGTTGAATTGCATGAGTGTTTTATACATTTTGGATATCAACCCCTTATCAAATATATCATTGGCAAATATCTTCTCCCATTCAGTAGGCTGCCTTTTAGTTTTATTGATGATTTCCATTGCTGTGAAAAAACTTTTAAGTTTGATGTAATCCCATATGTTCATTTTTTCTTTCATTGCCCTTGCCCAAGGGGATATATCGGTAAAAATATTACTCAGGGTAATGTCTGCAAACTTACTCCCTATATTTTCTTCTAGGAGTTTTAGAGTTTCAGGTCTTACATTTAACTCTTTAATCCATTTTGAGTTTGTTCTCGTATATGGTGTAAGTAGATGGTCTATTTTCATTTTTTTGCACGTGTCAGTCCAATTTTCTCAGCACCATTTATTAAATAGACTATCTTTACTCCAGTGTAAATTCTTGCTTCCATTGTCATAGATTAAATGACCATATATAGATGGGTTTATTCCTGGGCTCTCTAGTCTATTCCATTGGTCTATGTGTCTGTTTTTATGCCAGTACCATACTGTTTTGATTACTGTAGCCTTATAGTATGTTTTGATGTCAGGTAGTGTGATGCCTCCCACTTTGTTCTTATTTCTCAACATTGCTGTAGCTATTCGGGGTCTTTTGTGACTACATATAAATTTTAGGATTCTATGTCCTATTTCAGAGAAAAATGTCCTTGGTAGTTTGATTGGAATTGCATTGAATCTATATATTGCTTTAGGAAGTATTGACATTTTAACTATATTAATTCTTCCTATCCATGAGCATGGTATCTATTTCCATTTAATTGTATCTTCTTTGATTTCTCTCTTCAGTGTCTCATAATTTTCTGAGTACAGGTCTTTTACTTCTTTAGTTAAATTGATTCCTAGATATTTTATTGTTTTGAAGCAATTGTAAAAGGGATTGATTTCCTGATTTCTTCTTCTGATAGTTTATTATTGGTGTATAGAAATGCCACTGATTTCTGAATATTAATTTTGTATCCTGCTACCTTACCAATTTCGTGTTTCAGTTCTAGCAGTTTTTTGGTGGAGTCTTTGGGAATCTCCATATATAGTATAATGTCATCTGCATATAATGACAATTTTACTTCCTCTTTTCCAATTTGGATGCCTTTTATTTCATTTTTTTGTCTGATTGCTGTGGCTAGAACTTCCAGAACTATGTTAAATAGAAGTGGTGAAAGCGGGCAGCATTGCCTTGTTCCTGATCTTAAGGGGAAAGCTTTCATCCTTTCCCCATTGAGTACGATGTTTGCTGTGGGCTTATCATATATGGCCTTTATTATGTTGAGATAAGATCCCACTATTCCCACTTGGTTAAGGGTCTTTATCATAAATGGCTGCTGGACTTTGTCAAATGCCTTTTCTGCATCTATTGATATGATCATAAGATTTTTATTTTTCATTTTGTTAATGTGATGTATTACGTTAATTGATTTGTGGATATTGAACCAAACTTGCATACCAGGAATGAATCCCACTTGATCGTGGTGTATGATCTTTTTAATGATATGCTGAATTTGGTTTCCCAGTATTTTCTTGAGAATTTTTGCATCTATGTTCATTAGTGATATTGGCCTGTAGTTTTCCTTTTTTGTAATATCTTTGTCTGACTTAGGAATCAGGGTGATAGTGGCTTCATAGAAAGAGTTTGGGAGTCTTCCCTCCTTCTATATTTTTGGAATAGTTTGAGGAGAATAGGTACTAATACTTTTTTGAATGTTTTGTAAAATTCACCTGTGTAGCCATCTGGTCCAGGGCTTTTGTTGGTTGGAAGATTGTTGATTACCGATTCAATTTCTTTGGCAGTAATCAATCTGTTCAGAGTTTCTGTTTCTTTTTGGTTCAGATTTGGTAGATTGTATGCTTCTAGAAATTTATCCATTTCTTCCAGATTGTCGAATTTGTTAGCATATAGTTGCTCATAGTATTGTCTTAAAATTTTCTGTATTTCTGTTATATCTGTTGTCACTTATCCTCTTTCATTTCTGATTTTATTAATTTGGGTCCTCTCTCTCTTTTTCTTGGTTAGTAGTGCTAAGGGTTTGTCAATTTTGTTTATCTTTTCAAAAAACCAACTCTTGGTTTCATTGATCTTTTGTATTGTTTTTTTTTGTTTTCTATTTCATTTATTTCTGCTCTGGTCTTTATTATTTCCTTCCTTATGCTCCCTTTAGGCTTGTTTTGCAGGTTTTTTTTTTCGAGTTCCCTTAGGTGTAGAGAGAGTCTGTTGATTTGAGATTTTTCTTCCTTCTTTAGGTAGGCCTGCACTGCTATGAACTTCCTTCTTAGGACTACTTTCGCTGCATCTCAGAGATTTGGGGTCGTGGTGTTTTCATTTTGGTTTGTCTTGAGGTATCTTTTGATTTCCTCCTTAATCTCATTTTTGACCCACTCACTCTTTAGAAACATGTTATTTAGCCTTCATGTATTTGTAATCTTTCCAGATTTCTTCTTATAATTAATTTCTAGTTTCATAGCATTGTGGTCAGAGAAGACACTTGATATGATTTCAGTCTTCTTAAATTTGCTGAGACTTGTTTTGTGGCCTAACATGTGGTCTAACTTGGAGAATGTTCCATGTGCACTTGAGAAGAATATATATTCTGTAGCTTTGGGGTGAAATGCTCTAAAAATATTAATTAAATCCAGCTGGTCTAAAGTATCATTTAAGCCACTATGTCCGTGTTGATTTTCTGTCTGGAGGATCTGTCCATTGGTGACAATGGGTTGTCGAAGTCCCCTACTATGATAGTGTTCCTGTTGATGTCTGCTTTTATGTCTGTCAGAATCTGTTTTATATATTTAGGAGCTCCTATATTGGGTGCATAGATGTTTACTAGGGTTATGTCCTCTTGTTGAATTTGATCCCTTTATTATTATGTTGTGCCCTTCTTTGTCTTTTATTGTAGTCTTCATTTTAAAGTCTATTTTGTCCGCAATAAGTATTGCTACTCCAGCTTTTTTCTCATTTGTATGTGCATGAAATATCTTATTCCATCCCTTTACTTTCAGTCTATGTGTATCTTTTGATCTGAGATGAGTCTCTTGTAGACAGCATATGCATGGGTCCTGTTTTCTTATCCACTCAACCACTTTGTGTCTTTTGATTGAAGCATTTAGCCCATTCACATTTAAGGTAATTACTGATAGGTGCATATTTATTGCCATTTTGTTATTTGTATTTCTTGTCTTCCTGGGTTAGCTTGTTTTCCCCTTTCTTCTGTTTAAAAAAGCCCTTTTAACATTTCCTGCAATGTTGGCTTGGTGGTAATGAACTCCTTAAGCTTATTCTTTTCTGAGAAGCTCTTTATCTCTCCTTCAATTTTAAGTGATAGCCCTGCTGGGTAGAGCAATCTTGGTTATAGACCTTTATTTTGTGTCACTTTGAATATCTCCTGCCATTCCCTTCTGGCCTGCAGAGTTTCTGAAGAAAAGTCAGCTGTTAGTCTTATAGGAGTTCCTTTGTATGTAACCTGCTGTTTTTCTCTTGCTGCTTTTAGGATTATGTCTCTGTAACCTTTGCCATTTTAACTATGATGTGTCTTGGTGTGGGCCTGTTTGGATTCAGCCTGTTAGGAACTCTCTGTACGTCCTGGGCTTGTATGTCGATTTCCTTCACCATGGTAGGGAAGTTTTCAGTCATTATTTCTTTAAATACATTCTCAATCCCTTGCTTCTTCTCTTCTCCTTCTGGTATTTCTATGACACTAGGGTTGTTTTGTTTCATGTTGTCCCAGAGGTGTCTTAAAATATTTTCATTCTTTTTTATTCTTTTTTCTTTTTGTTGTTCCAGATGGGTGATTTCTGCTATTTTGTCTTCTAATTCACTGATCCGCTCCTCTGCTTCATCTACTCTACTGGTGATTCCTTCGAGTGTGTTCTTCATTTCAGTTATTGTATTCTTTAGTTCTAACAGGTTGTTTTTTATGGTTTTCCTATCTTGCTTTATGTCCTTGCTAAGTTCCTTAAACATTCTTATCATCAGTGTTCTAAACTCTGTCTCTGAAAGTTTGGATACCTCTGTTTCATTTAGTTTCATTTCTAGAGTTTTCTTCTCATCTCTTTCTTGGGACATGTTTCTTTGTTTTCTCATTCTGGCTGTCATTCTGTGAATCCTTTGATGTATTAGATAGATCACCTAGAAAGAAGAGAAAAGAAAAAAAAAAGGAAAAGAAAAAAGAAAGAAAAAAAAAGGAAAGAAAAAAAAAAAGAAAGAGGTGGGGGGGCTCTCCGTCCTCTTTAGTCTGCAGACCACTTTCTCAGGGTTGCAGTGAGCTTTCCACAAGTAGCTGCTGTGTGCTCTGGAATCGTGCTCACTCCCCCCCAAAAAAAAAATCTTCACAGGTTGTTGCAGGTTGTCTGCTACTGAGTCTCAGTGAACAGAGTGATGCAGCTGGAGAACACCCACCCTGCGCTTCCCTGTCAATGCAGCTGAAGCAGGGCGGAGGGTGGGGGTCCAAGGCAGCTTACGCACTCCTGCATCTCAGTGAGCAGCCTGATGGAGCCGGAGGGCACCCACCCAGCATTTCCTTGGAAACGCAGCACAAGCAGGGCAGAGGGTGGGGACCCAAGGCCGCTCACGCACTCCTGTGTCTCAGTGAGCAGCCTGATGTAGCTGGAGGGCACCCGCCAGGCATTTCTGTGGCAACGCAACACAAGCAGGGCGGAGGGTGGGAATCCAAGGCCGCATGCGCACGCATGCACGCACTCACACATGCACGCACTCCTGCGCCAAGTTCACCAAACCAATGGGATCCCAGCTCTGACCCTCCATGGGAGGGCCCAACCCTGAAAAAATGGCGGCCTCCTGTATGCCGCTCGTGTGCAAGCTCCACACCAGTGGAACAACAATCCCAAAACCTCCAGCTTCTGCACCAAAGGTGCTCAGTTCAGTCCCTCCCGACAGGCTTCTGGGCCCGGCTCATGCAGCCACTCCCTCTGACAAGAACTGGGTGAGTGCTCGCTGGTGAGCGAACCCATGTGCCGGCCCCACTGGTTCTCCAGCTGTCCCCAGCTTCACCAAGTCGAGCAAAGAGAGTCCTTACCAATTTCTACTGCCCACTACCGTGGAATTCCTCTTCCTGGCAAAGCAACTCTGGGCTAGTGAGCTCGGTGTGGGGCCAGAGGGTCTCTCCCCCAACCGGAGAAACCTCCCCACACAGCTGGGGCGTCCCTCACGGGGCTCGCCCTCTCTCGTCGGCACCCCTCCTACCAGACTTGACGTGGCCTCCTCTTTAGGTCCTTCGTGTAGAGCTTCTGTTCATCTAATGTTCAGGGGACTTCCGAGGTTAAATGTTGCATAAATTATTTGTAATTTTGATGTGATCCTGGGAGGCAGTTCGGAGAGCGTCCGTCTATTTCGCCATCTTACCAGAACTCCTATAATAATTTTTTTTTACTTAAACATTCACCGGATTTTTAAATCATATCTCATATTTTTTTTCCTAGTTAACAGCTAAAAATCTGTGAAAAATTAGTTGGCTATTAATGTTTTTTCACATAGATGTAAAAACCTAGACTTACACTAATATATCATCCTCTTCAGAAAGTTTGTCTCTTAGTTGTATAAGATTGGGAAATGCATAGCAGAGTATAATTAAATAGTTAGCATGAATTTGTGTGGTTTCAGAACCATTTTTTTTCCTTTTTTTTTTTTTTAAAGAGGGCAGTGTCACTGGCCCTCATATGTGGGATCTGAACTGGGGCTGCTGGCTTCCCAAGCCAGCTCTTAACTACTGCACCACTCGGCCAGCCCAAAACCATAAATTTTTACAGTACATACAATAATAGCAGATATACCAGCCTGTTTCTCTGACTTCCTCTTCTAATTTTCATCAGCATTAAACTAGAAGTATGAGTATAATTTCTATTGAATCCAAAAGAGGGTTTCTTTTGTTCTCTCCACTGAAGCTGTGTTTATATTGTTATTTTTGTGTACATCCATCACAGAATATCAGAAATCTTTCAAGTCTCACAGTTGTGCTTTACCCAACTACATAGTGGTTTCAGCTCTTGAATTTCATGTATTTATGTTGAAAAAATTATGAACTAATAGATTTTCTTTCCTGAACTGGTTATGTTCAAGCAATTCTGTCTATCTAGTCTGTTATATGGATACATAAATATGGCTTTCACTAATTTTATGTGGGAACACCTAGTATATTCTGTGTGCTACGTATTTCTCTGTTACAAGATATAATAATTATAGAAGCAAATTCTTGCAGGTGTATGTTCCATTTAAATTTTTGTACATTTGACTCTATGAATTACTCTGTTTAGAAAAAAAAGGTTAAGTTATGGCCCTCAAGTAACCAAAGGCTGATGGTGGAACAGGGAGCCATGTGGTAGTTAGTTGTTAAAAACAAAAATATAACTACTCATAGCACTTTCATTATTCTAGGAGCTAAAACAAGGGGTTATTAGGAATTTGTTTGTAACTAAATATTGTTAGTGCTAAGTAGTCTATGTATATTGTATTTAAATTAAACTTTTTCAAGTTAAATTATGAAGATACAGATTGGAATAAAAATATTTATATGAGTGTTGGAAAGTCTGGATTTGAAAAATCTTTAAAAAGCCATGGGATTTCATGCTGTAAGTCAGACTGTATGTTTTATAATTGGAAATCAATTACAAAATACTAGGTCCAGTTCTCTCTGATTGTTCATGTCAGAAAAAATATCCTACAGCTAACATTCTATAATCATACTTAATAATGGGAAACTCAAAGCTTTTTTCACTAAATTCAGGTACAAGTCAACGATCTCTCCCCTCTTAACACTTCTTTCAACACCATCTTGGAATTTCTAGTTAATACAATAAGACAAGAAAAGGAAACAATTGGGAAGAAAGAAATAAAACCACCTATGTTCATAGGTGACGTAATTATCTATGTAGAAAATCTGAAAGAATTGATTTTAAAAACTCCTGGAACTAATAAGTAATTATACCAAGGTTGCAGGATACAAAGTTAACATACAAAATTAAACTGTTTTATTATATACCATCAGTAAACAAGTGGACTTTGAAATTAAAAACAATACCATTTATATTCGCACCCCCTAAGTGAAATACTTATATATAAATCTAAAAAATCTGTAAAAGACCTATATAAGAAAAACTACAAATTTCTGATGAACAAAATCAAAGGAGATCTAAATAAATTGGAGAGAAACTCAATGCTCAAAGATGGGAAAATTTAATATTATCAAGATGTGACTTCTTCCAAACTTGTCTACAGATTTAGTGCAATCCTAATCAAAATCTAGCAAGTAATATTGTGGAGATAGACAAAAAGTTCATATGGAGGGCAAAAGATCTAGAATAGTGAACACAATATTGAAGAAAAAAGTTGAAGGACTGATGGTATCCGACTTTGAGATTTACAATAAAGCTACAATAATCAAGACAGTGTTGTATTGGCAAAAGAATAGGCAAATAGAGCTTAGAAACTATTCCACATAAATAGTCAATTGATCTTTTACAAAGGAGCAAAAGCAATGTAATGGACTTAGATAGTCTTTTCAACAAATGGTACTGGAACAATTAGACATCCACATGGAAAATAAGGAATTTAGACATGGACCTTTCACTCTTTACAAAAATTAACTCAAAACAGATCATAGAGGGTCTGGTCAGGATGGCAGAGTAGGTAAATGCTGTGATTACCTCTTCTCATAACCATATCAAAATGACAACTAAACTACAAAGCAACAGTCATTGATAATTACATGAAGTCCAGCTGAACTGAAGCCCCACAATTAAGGACATACAGAATAAACCACCTGGAAACTGGTAGAAGGGGTGGAGATGTGGAACGGGTTGGTCCCACACCCGTGTATGACCATTAAAAATTGGGAGGAATATCTCAGCTGTGGAGGTTCCACCCCACTGAGAAACAAGGGGTCCCAGCCCCACACCAGGCTCCCAAGCCCAGGTTTCCATTGCTGGGGAGAGTAGTTCCCATAACTTTTGGCTGTGAAAACTGGTGGAATTTGTTGCTAATCATACGATGATGGCTGCAGTCCCAAGCGATCCTCTTAAAGGGACCACACACAGACTTACTCGCTGATAGACTCACTTGCTTTGAGCTCCAGTGCTGGGGCAGCACCTCAAAGGCACCATAGACATATATATAGGGAGGAACTGAGTTGTTTGGCTTCAAAATAAGGGCTAGAAGTGTAGCTTTCTCTCAGACAACGGAGCTGGTAGCATCCATTATTTCTTGGTTGAACACCCCCCCCTCCAGTGTTCAAACAGAGGTGTCTGCCATTTCTGAATCTCCATCAAATGCCCACTTCCAAGCCACTTCTAGTGGTTTTTATGCATAAACAGTCTGTCTTGGCTCATGCTGCAGGCTCTCCTAAGTATCTCTCAAAGATTCACAAAATTCAAACCAGCAGAATCTGCCTTCAACATGTATCATACCTCTGGCTGAGCAGTCCCAACCCTGGCATTAGTGACAGCTGGTCTTGGTTTGTGGATCGGCCTCTGGAGGTATGTCCAAGCCCAGTGTGAGTGGCAGCCATCTGTAGATTGCTTTGTGTCTTATGTCAGGTAGCCCTGGGTAGGGCACAGGCTTTGGCTGAACTTGGCTTGTGGTACAGTCTCTCCTAGAAGGCCCCAGAATTGACACACCTGGTGGCCAGCTTTGAACCCAGCCAGAGCAAAACCTGGCTGCCTCTGGGAAAAGTACCACCTAAGGGCAGACTAGGCAGGCACCAGAGCTTGGCTAAGCAAATCTTGCTCCATAGGGTCAGCGCCTGAACAACAGCTCCTCCATTTTAGTCATGGCCAGTCGTCACAATCAATCAGCCCTAGGATCCACCCCTCCCGTTGATATGTACACAGCAACCAAGGTTCAAGTACAATAAGAGAGCACACACAACCAACACAAGAAATAAACCTGGAGCACCAACTCAGGTGATGAGGGAGACTGCACCACTGAGCTCCACAGCACACCTACTACATAAGACCACTCTACTAAGACTGAGAAACAACCCTACTTAATACATAGAAACAAACACATAGAAATGGCCAAAATAGGGAGACAAAGAAACATGTCCGAAATAAAAGAGTAGAACAAAGCTCCAGAAAAAGAACTTAAAAAGATGGAGACAAGCAATCTACCAGATGCAGCATTCTAAACACGGGTTATAAGGATTCTCAATGATCTTAGGGAGAACTTTAAGAAAGACATAGGAAGCATAAAACTGGAGATAGAAAATATAAAAAAGAACCAATCAGAAATAAAAAATACAACAACTGAAATAAAGAATACATTAGGGGGCCGGCCAACTGGCACATTGGTTAAGAGCTGGCTTGAGATGCCAGTGGCTCTGGTTCGGATTCCATATATGAGGGCCAGTGACACTGCCCTCTACAGCTAAGATGCTGAATAACAGCTCCACCTGGAGCTAGACTGCTGTGAGTCCCCGGGATGGCATAGCTGTAGCCCCTGCTGCAGTCAGCTGCCATAGGCTAGAGTGAGTGGCCGGCAGCCAGTGTGAGTGGCTGGCAGCCAGTGTGAGCTGCCAAAAGCCACCATGAGCTGCTGTCCAGAGGCCAGTGATAGATCTGCTTCACCCAGGAAAAGTGCAATGATGATACCAACATGGGCCAGTGAAGCAATGTCTTCCACAACTAGGCTGAAGAACAAAAAGACAGCAACTTGTCTGTTCCCCTTTCCCGGTTCCCCAACACTATTCCCCTCCCACAATTCCCCAATAAAATCTTTAAAAAAAATACACTAGAGGGAATCAACAATAGATTAGATGAAGCAGAGGATTGAAGCAGTGATTTAGAAGATAAGGTAACAGAAAACACCCAAACAGAATAGCCAAAAGAATTGAAAAAAAATGATAAGAGTTTAAGGGGCCTCTGGGACAACATCAAGAATACCAACATTTGCATCATAGGGATGAAAGAAGGAGAAGACAGAGCGCAAAGAATTGAAAACCTATTAAAAAAACTAATGATGGGCATTGTGTTGTACACCTGAAACTAATAAAAAAAAATAAAAAATTAAAAAAAATTAATGATGGAAAGCTTCTCTAACCTGGTGAAATAAATAGACATACAAGCTCAAGAAGTACAGAGATTCCCAAAGAAGATTAACCCAAACCACACCAAGACACTTCATCATTAAAATGCCAGAGGTTAAAGGCAAAGAAAGAATCTTAGCAGCAAGAGAAAAGCAGTTAGCTACCTACAAGGGAGCTCTCATAACACTGTCAGCTGATTTCTCAACAGAAACTTTGCAGAACAGAAGGGTGTAGAAAAAAATATTCAAAGTGATGAAAAGCAAGGACCTACAACCAAGAATACCCAGCAAAGCTATAAAGGACAGATAAAGAACTTCTCAGACAAGAAAAAGCTAAAAGAGTTCATCACCACCAAACCAGTATTACAAGGAATCTCAGAGGGACTTCTTTAAGATAAAAAAATAAAATAAAAAATATGAGTAATATAATGGCAACAACCATAAATCTATCAACAATTGCTTTAAATGTAAATGATAGGGTCAAAAGATAGGGTGGATGAATGGATAAGAAAACAAGACCCTTACATATGCTACCTACAAGGGATTCCCTTCAGATCAAAAGACACACACAGACTGAAAGTAGAGGGATGGGAAAAAGTTATTTCATAAAAATGGAAACAAACAAAAATCTGGGGTAGCAATATTTATACCCAACAAAATAGATGTTAAAACAAAGGTTATGACAAGTGACCAAAAAAACCCAGTAACCCCCACTCTGAGTATTTATCCAAAGAAACCCAAAATGCTACTTCAAGGGGACACGTGTATTCATATGTTCATTGCAGCACTGTTTACAGTGACCAAGATGTGGAAACAGCCTGGGAGTCTGTCAATGGATGAATTAATAAAGAGGAGGTGATAAATATATACAATGGAATTTGCTCAGCCATGGAATAAAATGGTTTCTTGCCATTTGTGGTGGCATGGATGGACTTGGAAGGTATTGGGTATTGTGCTGACCAAAGTATATCAGACAGTTAAAGACAGATGCGATGTGATTTTACTTATATTTAGAATCTAAAAAAAAAAAATAAGCAAACAAACAAAACAGAAACAAACTCCAATACAGAGAACATTTTGATGTTTGATAGATGGGAGGGAGTTTGGGAGGCAGAGTGAGAAAGGTGAAGGCCTTAAGAAGTACAAATTGGTAGTTACATAATAGTCATGGGGATATAAAGTACAGCATAAGGAATATAGTCAATAATATGGTAATAGCTATGTATAGTGCCAGGTAGGTACTAGAATAGTCAGAGGGATCACATCTTAAATTTTATAAATGTCTAACCAATATGTTGTACACCTGAAATTCATATCAAATAATATTGGATGTCAACAGTATTCGAAAAATTTAAAAAGAGGGAAAAGATGAAGAGGAAAAAATATTTCATAAATCTAATGTAAAACACAAAATTATAAAACTTCTAGGAGATAACATAAAAGAAAACCAAGATGAACTTGAGTATGATGATGGCTTTTTAGATATAACATCAAAGACAAAACCCATGAAAGAAAGAATTCATAAATTTGACTTACTTAAAATTAACAATTTCTCCTCTGTGAAAGATGATGTCAAGAGAATAAGATTCGCTACAGACAGGGAGAAAATTTTTGCAAAAGACACATCTGACAAAGGACTGTTATCCAAAATGTGCAAAGAACTCTTATAACTCAACAATAAGAACACAAATAACCAGATTTAAAAAATAGGCCTTAACAGATACCTCACCAAGAAAGATCTACAGATGGCACATAAGCATATAAAAAGATACTACACATCGTATGTCAACACGGAATGCAAATTGAAACAATGATGTACAATTACACTCCTATTAGAATGATCAAAATCCAGAACATTGCCTGCAAGGTTGTGAAGCAGCAGGAATTCTCATTCATTGCTGGTGAGAATGCAAAATAGTACACACACTCTGGAAGATATTTTCGTGGTTTTTTATGAAACTAAACATACACTCACCCATACAATCTAGCAATTATACTTCTTGGTATTTCCCCAATGGAGGTGAAAACTTTACAAAAGTTTTCATGAATGTACATGAATGTTTACAGATGCTTTAGTTCACAATTTCCAAAACTTTGAAGCAATCAAGATGTCCTTCAATAAAAAATGGATAAATAAACCATGGTGCATCAAGACAATGGAATATTATTCAGATCTAAAAAGAAATCAGCTACCATGCCATGATAAGACATAGAGGAACCCCAAATGTATATTACTAGGTGAAAGAAGCCAATCTGAAAAGGCTACATATTGCATGGTTTCAACTATATGGCATTCTGGAAAAGGCAAAACTGTAGAGACAATAAAATGATCAGTGTTTGTCAGGAGTTGGGGGAGAGAAATGGGATGAATAAATGGAGCACAGGTTTTTTAGCGAAAATACTCTATATGATGATTTAATTGATGGAAACATGTCATTATACTCATTCATTTGTGAAAATCCATAGAACTTATTAGTACCAAGAGTGAACCATAATGCAAACTGTGGACTTTGGGTGATTATTATGTGTCATTGTAGGTACATCAGTTTTAACAAATGTACTGCTGTGGTATGGGATGTGGATAATGGGAGAGGCTGTCTATCTGTGGGGATTGGGAATATGTGCAAAATCTTTGTATTAATACTTTTCCCTCAACTTTGCTGTGAACCTAAAATTGCTCTAAAACGTCTTTTTTTTTTTAAAAAAAAAGGCAGGCTACACAGAGTGAAAGTAATTCCAACACATAGATCCAACAAATAATGTATAGCCAGAATATATAAAGCACTCATACAAATCAATAGGAAAAAGACAACTCAATTAAAAACAATTCCCCAAATGGTTGAATAGTCATTTCACAAAATAAGACATTCCACTGACAAATAAATATATGAAAACTTAATCAACTTCATTAGTCATTAGGGAAATGGAAAATTCTTAAAGGTCAATCAAATATCACTTCATATTCAGTATATTATATTAAACTTCAAAGTATACACCAAGATTTGTTAGAGCTGTGGGTTAAATGAAAGTTTCATTACATATCCGGGTTGACTAGAGAAAGATCAGACAAGTCAGAATGAACATCATACAGCTAGTAAGTTGTCAAAAGGTTAACTTTCAATAGAAATAATGTAGCTCTTTTTTTTTTTATTACTTTCCTAGAAGGCAGACAGTAAAATACTTCTATAGGTGGTAACCGAGCTGACTGAGAATTTTTCAATAGCATCTGGGTGCCCCTTTGGATCTAATGCAGCATTTATAGAGGCCACAGGTGCTTTCAGCTTGTCTGAGCACAGCAGGGCTCTTAGTGCTGGTCCATTACTACAGATGCGTGACTCTTCTAATTGATGACTCTAGCTTTCCTAGAATTACACTGCAGTTTGAAAGTCTTCCAACTAAGCCCCACTTCTTTTCTCCTATCCTCATATGTGTCATCCAAAAGCAAATGCAGACAATTAAAAAGTTGTTTCAACAGAGACCAGATTTCCTTAATGACAGTGACATTGTGGTCAAAAGGCTTACATTAAGTTTCCCAAGGTTACTGCTACTAACAAAGGATGGAATGGCTGTGTCAAAAAAACAAAAATCAGATTTGACCAAGACCTGGATTCATAAAACCTAAAAAGTTTGATCTCTGTTCATGAGAATCATCAATGGAGCACCTCTCGAGGGTAGTTTGGTCAGTTCCAAAGAACGGACTTAAGCATCCAAACTTTGGTAGGGCTTCCAGGAAAAAGTGTCACAGAATAACTCAGAGACATTTAGGTATAATATAGTCAGCTACACTTGTATCCGAGGGAGATCAATCTTATATAGATGGTCTCTCTTAACAAATGTAAAGACAATATTTATAAAAGTAAAACTAGACACTGTAAAATAGAGTACTGTTTCTTTTTCTACACTTTGGACAAGCTATTTGGCTGAAAGCAACCAAGATGTCTGTTCTTAAACAAGTTATGAGAGTTGTCAGAGGAGGGAGGCCATTTTGGTTCTTCCTGGGCTTTATGGGCTTCCTGAGATATATTACAAGATAGATACTAGCACCTCTTAATGAGGCTTCCACCTTAATTAAGCCATGTCTTCACTATTTCCCTTAACATATTTCTCACACACAAAAAAAATTAACAAATTAATTTCAGTTGTTATTAAAATTCACTCAGAAAAATAAACAAGGACTATGTGATAGTGATGTTTATATGTGGGAACATATTTTAAATAAATGGTCATAGATATTCTCTCTATGAAAGGAGGTGATTTTTGAGATTTCAGTGATGAGATGAATCTGTTACACAAAGCTTGGAAAGGTATTGTGTTGTCAGAAAAGTCATGACGTATTTTTTTCTATGTTTTTCGTTGCAAAAATGTATCATGACTTTTCCAACAACCCAATAGATCCTCTGGGCCAAGTGATTTGATATTAGATTTTATTGTATCTTTCTAGGAACAAAAAAGAAAGGCAAGGTACTTGGTTTATCTATAAGACAGTAAAGAAGGTAAGGAATAGTGAAGGTATTTTTTGCTGTAGTTTTGTTTGGGGGTTTTGGGATTTTTTTAGTGAAAGGCATAATGCCACTGAAAGGCATTATGAAGTATAGCTTATATTTTGCTTCATGTTTTAAAAAGATTACTCTGGGTGCTCTGTAGATAATAAATTTGGGGTGGGAGAGAGTGGAAGTAGGGATGTGGGGAATAGTGATTTATTTTTATACTGGAAACAGAAAGTAGAGATAAAGATCTTGATATATTTGGTGACAAGACAAGGTGTCCTGCTAGACTTTTGTTTATGTGAGGTGAAAATAAAGAGGGGAATGAACACCGACTGAGGAGTTTGCCAAGAACTACTGGAGGATGTATTTCCCTCAGCTTTCAGGAAGATTATGTGAGGAATTCAATTCGAAAGTTCTTCTGTGGACCTGTTAACTTCAGGCTTCCCGTTTGACATCCCGGTGAATATATCAAGTGGACTCTTATATATATTAGTCTGGAGTTCAGGAGTGATATCAGCACTGAGAACACATATTTGGAATGAACAGAGTATGGATAGTATTTTAAAGTCATATGACTACATAATATCTCTTAAGAAAAGTGGTATTTAGAAAAAAGAGGAATGCCCAGGATGGAGTATTTAGGGTGCTTCAATATTTAGAGACTAAATAGAGGAGCGCTTTTTTTTTTTTTTTTTTTAAAGAGGCTCAGAAGAAGTCAAGGGAAGAAAATATGTCAAAGGATATGAAAGGTCAAATAAAATGAGGACAAAGACATAAACACTGGATTTAGCAATATAGTAGTTATTGGTCACCTTAACAAAAGCAATTTGGGTAAAGTGTTGGGGAAGGATGCCCACATACTCTATCAGAATCTGAGAAAAGGCTGAGAATGTTGGTGTACAGGAAGATTGTTGGAAAAATATTTTGATGGAAGTTGTTATATCAAGTTATGTCTATAAGATTGCTTAAATCCTATCAGATTTTCTTAATGACGTATAATAGCCTAAAGCACTAGATAGAGTTGGAGCGTCCCATGCTTCATACTGTGAAAGACAGAGGAAATGTTTACTTGGTTATTAAATTCCACATATCACAAGGCTTATTTATAAGTCCAATATTCTAATAAATTCACCAGAAGATTAACTTTTCCTGGGAGTTCATTCACATTCATGTGACTAGAATCACCTGACCTTTGATGCTTCCAATAAACTCCTAACTTCTAAAATCTTGTGCTCTATCATGATAGGTAGAAGCTCAGCATAGCAAGCATCCAAACAATTGTTTATGTCAATTAAACTATATTTTCCCTCAATCATAGTAATATTTTGAGGTAATTGTAGGGCAGTAGGAATCATATGTGGGATGCAAAACAAGAAAATGTTTGCAAATAATTTATTTTAAAGATGTATTTGGGGGCCGGCCGAGTGGCGCATTGGTTAAGTGCTGGTTTGGGGATGCCAGCGGCCCCGGTTCAGATCCCACATGAGGGCCAGTGACACTGCCCTCTACAGCTAACAACAGCTCCACCTGGAGCTGGGCTGTGCGAGCCCCGGTGATGGTGTGGGCTGCCATAGGCTACAGTGAGTGGCCCGCAGCCAGCGTGAGCGGCTGGCAGCCAAGAGTGAGCTGCCAGTAGCCGCGGTGAGCGACATCCAGAGGCCGGCGACCAATCTGCCTCATCCGGGAAGAGCGCAATGACAATACCAACAGTGAAGCAACATCCTCCGCAACTAAACTGAAGAACAAAAAGACAGCAACTTGTCTGTTCCCCTTCCCCGATTTCCCAACGCTGTTCCCCTCCGCCAATTCCCCAATAAAATCTTTAAAAAAAAAACAAAACAAAACAAAAAAAAGATGTATTTGATGTGGTATAAAAGTTGTATTAGAATTTGAAAATATTATCAAAATTTAAATGCTGAGTTCTATGATAGGCTAATTTTGTTTTTTGAGGGCAGTGTCACTGACCCTCATATGTGGGACCCGAACCGGGGCCACTGGCTTCCCAAGCCAGCGCTTAACTACCACGCCACTCGCCCGGCCCTATGGGCTAATTTTACAGTCTTATAGGTAATTTCACCAGTCAAAAAAGTAAAATAAAACAAAAGCTACTATATCAATATGTGGCCTGATTTTTGTACTATTTAAAGTAGCTGCATCTTCCTTTCTATACTTGAATAAAAAATAAGAGATTGATGGTTGTTAAATATACATATGTGGTATGATCAAATAATATGGTGAATTTTAAAATAAAAATTATTACAGTAAATGACACATTGCCATTAATTCCCCTCAAAATACTCCCCTCACTTCGAACATAATTATCCCATCATTCTTGACATTTTCTGAAGCAGTTCTGGAAGTCCTTTTTTGTGAGTGTCTTTAGTTGCACTGACATGGCTGCCTCGATGTCCTGAATTTATTCAAAACATTTTCCTTTCATGGCCATTTTGACTTTGGGGAAGAGCCAAAAGTCACACGGTGACAGATCTGGTGAATCAAGTGGTTAAGGACACACCGTAATGTTTTTATTTGACAGAAATTGCCATACCAGAAGTGTTGTGTGACACAGAACCTTTCCATTGTGATCAGTAAATAGAGTGAATGCTGCTGCTGAGTGCCATTCAACAGAAAGGCAGGGATCTTCAATAGAGAAAGTGGTGCATTGAACCTTAGTAACAGTGTGTGACAAATTTCAGCTTGTTCAGTGCAGTCAGTTGGGTGTGAGCTACATTTGAGAGAAGGTATGTTTTAAAGTGTGCTGTAAATCATTCTCTACCATGACAATGCTCCATGTCACACATCACTTCCAGTATATGGCAATGTCTGTCAAATAAAACCATTACGGTTTGTCCTCATCCACCTTATTCATCGGATCTGGCATCATGTGACTTTTGGCTCTTCCCCAAAGTCAAAATGATTCAGGACATTGAGGCAGCCAATGACAGCTCAACTAATAACACTCATGAAAGAGGATCTCCAGAACTGCTTCAGAAAGTGGTAAGAATGACGGGATAAGTGTGTTTGAAGTGAGGGGAAGTATTTTGACTGGGATTAATGGCAATGTGTCATTTACTGTAATAATTTTTTTATTTAAACATTCACCGTATTATTTGATCATAGCTCATAAATACTCTTATACCTATAGATATAAATTAAATCCAAAGTGATAATAGATTGGCACAAATATTCCTAGTAGTCCATGAGGAGGAAGTTGTAATGATATGTAAGAATACTCCTGTAGGGGCCGGCCGGGTGGCGCATTGGTTAAGCGCTGGTTTGGGGATGCCAGCGGCCCCGGTTCGGATCCCACATGAGGGCCAGTGACACTGCCCTCTACAGCTAACAGCAGCTCCACCTGGAGCTGGGCTGTGCGAGCCCCGGTGATGGTGTGGGCTGCAGCCCCTGCTGCAGTAGGCTGCCATAGACTACAGTGAGTGGCCCGCAGCCGGCGTGAGCGGCTGGCAGCCAGCGTGAGCTGCCAATAGCCGCGGTGAGCGACATCCAGAGGCCAGCAACCGATCTGCCTCATCCGGGAAGAGCGCAATGATGATACCAACAGTGAAGCAACATCCTCCGCAACTAAACTGAAGAACAAAAAGACAGCAACTTGTCTGTTCCCCTTCCCCGATTCCCCGACGCTGTTCCCCTCCGCCAATTCCCCAATAAAAATCTTTAAAAAAAAAAAAAAAAAAGAATACTCCTGTAATCAATGTGACTATGATTCAAGATTCACACCAAAAATAATTGGCCTTTGTTTTCAAATGATAAATAGAAGTTAAATAATTGATTTCTTATTATATGCTTGGTTCTTTTTTTTTTTTTTTTTTTTTTAGGGCAGTGTCACTGGCCCTCACATGTGGGACCCGAACCAGGGCCACTGGCCTCCCAAACCAGTGCTTAACCACCGCGCCACTCGGCCGGTCCTATGCTTTGTTCTTTTTATGTATTATTACTAAGGCTTATTATGAGGCTGAAGAGAAGTATCATGAATCCTCATTTTATAGATTGGGCACTTTGTCTCAGGGAGATGAATGACAAATCTAAATTCATACAACTATTAAGTGGCAGATTTTGGATCCAAACTAGGATCTTTCTTAGTCCAGTGTTGTGCTTTTTCCACTATGCTACATTATTTTCAGAAAAACCTTTAAAATAATTTCATGGGTTGGCCTAGTGGCGCGGGGGTTAAGTGCTGGCTTGGGAAGCCAGCAGCCCCGGTTCGGGTCCCACATATGAGGGCCAGTGACACTGCCCTCAAAATAAATAAATAAATAAATAAATAAATAAATAAATAAATAATTAAAATAATTTCATGTTCTAGTGATGATTGTGTGTACAAAAATGATTCATGATAGGGCACATGTGTATATATTTGATCAAGACTGTATATAAGGCATCTTTTACAATATTCTGATAACTGTAAAGAACAAATCAACATGAATAAATATTTAAATGACACCTAATTTCTGAATTTTTTCCTACTATGTAAAATGTTTACTGAGCAATATATGAAGAGAAATTACAAAAAAAAACAGAAAGTACATATTCCCAAACTTTTAAAACCACCCAGCCCCCACACATACATGCATTTATGGGTAGCAACCAACAGTTGGGAACAGCCTATCTTGCAGCAATCTTGAAAATCTATCAAAACAGCAAGAAAAGATATAGTTTACCATTGACAGCCTACACACCCACTTAAATTGAACATTCTTCACTGAATCTCATTCTTTATTTGCCTTGGTAATGTTTAACTATGTGCCATAGGGAAGAGTAACTGCTAAACAATGATTTCAAAGAATAAAAATCATATTATTATATAAATAGATGCAGAAAAAGCATTTGATGAGACAAAATTTATTTATGATTAATACATTTAATAAAATGGTTATAGAAGAAAATACTTCAACATAATAAAGGGCATATATTACAAATTCTCAGCTATATCATACTTAATGGTGAAAAACTGAAAGCATTTTCTCTAAGATCGGGAATAAGACAGAGATGTCCCATCACCACTGTTATTCAACATAGTACTGGAAGTCCTAGCCAGAGCAATCAGGCAAGAGAAAGAAATAAAAGGTATCCAAACTGGAAATGAAGAAGTTAAATTGTCACTTTTTGCAGATGACATGATTCTTTATATACCAGGGGTGCCAAAAAAAATATATACACATGACTTGTATTCATCATTTTTTATTGGTATATATTGAGTATTATAATTTTAATACAGTTTTTTTCCTTTCTTAAAATGTGTGTACATTTTTTGGCACCTTCTATATAAAACTCTAAAGACTCCACCAAAAAAAAAAAACCATTTGAAACAATAAACAAATACAGTAAAGTTGCAGGGTACAAAATCAATGTACAAAAATTCATTTCTTCCTATATACTAACAATGAAACTTCAGAAAAATAAATTAAAAAAAAAAAGATTCTTTTTGCAATTGCAACAAAAGAATAAAATACCTAGGAATAAATTAACAAAGGAGGTAAAGGTCCTATATACTGAAAACCATAAGATATTATTTTTAAAAATTGAAGAGGACACAAAGAAATGAAAAGATATTCCATGTTCATGAATTGGAAGAAGTAATATAGTTAAAGTGGCCATATTACCAAATTAATATACAGATTTAACGCAATCCCCGTCAAAATCCCTATGGCATTATTTAAAGAAACAGAATAGAACACCATCAGATTCTTAGAAAATCACAAAAGACTCCGAATAGCCAAATCAATCCTAAGAAAAAAAGAGTAATTCTTGAGGTACCACACTACCTGCCTTCAATTTATGCTACAAAGTGACATTAATCAAAACAGCATGGCAGAAAAACTGAAACACAAACCAGTGGAACAGAATTGAGAACTCAGAAGTAAACCCACATATATATGGGCAAGTAATTTTTGACAAAGGTGCCAAAAATATGCAATGGAGAAAAGAAAGCCTCCTCAATAAATGGTGCTAGGAAAATTGGAAAGCCACATGCAAAAGAATGAAACTAGATTGCTGTCACTATATACCAAAATTAACTCAAAATGGATCAAAGACCTAAACATAAGACCTGAAACAATAAATTGCATAGATTAAATCATAGGTACTAAACTTAGTGCAGTTCAGAGAGGATTTTTAGGAATTTGACCTCAAAAGCAAGGAAAGTAAAAGCAAAAATAAATGAATGGGACTCTACCAAACTAAAAAGCTGCTGCATGGCTAAAGAAATCATTAGCTAAACAAAGAGGCAACCAAACAAATGAGAGAACGGATTTGCAAACAACATAAGAGGCTAGTATCCTAAATATATAAAGAACTAATACAACTCAACAACAACAACAACAACAAAAAACACAATCCAATTAAAAATGGGTGAAGGACCTGAGCAGACACTTCTCCAAGAAGACAAACAAATGGCCAACAGATATATGAAAACATGTTCAACTTCACTAGTTATTAGGGAAATGCAAATCAAAACCACACTGAGATACCACTTCACACATGTTAGAATGGCTATTTTTAACAAGGCAAGTAAAAAGAAGTTTTGAGAGGTTGTGGAGAAAAACAAACCCTCATATACTGCTGGTGGTAATGTAAATTAATGCAGCCATTATGGAAAACAGAATGGATGTTCCTCAAAAAATTAAAAATATAATTACCATATGATCCAGCAATCCCTTTTTTAGGTATCTACATAAAAATTTGAAAACATTTAACCATAAGTATACATATACTTTTATGTTCATTGCAACATTATTTATGGTTGCTAAGACATGGAAAGAACCAGTGTCCTTCAATAGATGACTGGGTAAAGAAATGTGGGAGATTTTATATATATATATATATATATATATTACTCATCCATAACAAAAGATGTTATATTGCCATTTGCAACAACATGGATGGATCTTACGAATATCATGCTAAGCAAAATAAGTCAGATGGAAAAAAATCCAGAACAATACATGTGGGATATAAACTGAAGGAAACAAATGAACAAGGAAAAAAAGAAACCAAAAAGTCATAGACACAGACAATGGTTTAGTGATTGCAACAGAGCATGGGGGTAGGGGGACTAACAGAAGAGAAGAAAGGGTGTTAAATATATGATGATGGAAGATTTGACTCTGGGTAATGAACACACAATGCAGTATACAGATAACATATTATAGAAATGTACACTTTAAATCTATATAATTTTACTAACCAATGTCACCTCAATAAATTTAATAAATTAAAAAAAAAGAAAATGTGAAGTCCTGGTACAGCTAAATATGTTAATTAATGAGTCTATGATTTTATTTCATTTCATATGCATTTCATTTCCTAAACTTTCTACATGCATTCACCCGACTGTGTTCATGGTTTTATCTAAATAGTGAGTGATAAAAAATAATAATCAGATGCTCTCTGAAATCACAAAATCTTGGATAAGAATGGATGTTTGAAATTACTGGTGACTGAAAGGTTTTTGTTATTTTGAGGTGCAGTTTCATTTATCTGTCCCAAATTATGTGAACTTATTGACCAGATCTTTATGAAATCCATTGCTGTTCTTAAAAATGATGTTGTCGAGATTTCTGGTAAGATGGTGGAATAGACGGATGCTTTCTAAACTGCCTCCCAGGATCACATCAAAATTACAAATAATTTATGCAACATTTAACCTCGGAAGTCCCCTGAACATTAGCTGAACAGAACCTCTAAATGAAGGACCTAAAGAGGAGGCCACGTCAAGTCTGGTAGGAGGGGCGCAGACAAGAGAGGGCGAGCCCCGTGAGGGATGCTCCAGCTGTGTGTGGAGGCTTCTCCAGTTGGGGGACAGACCTTCTGGCCCCACACTGAGCTCACCAGCCCAGAGTTGCTTTGCCAGGAAGAGAAGTTCTATGATAGCGGGCACTAGAAATTAGTGAGGACTCTTTTTGCTTGGCTCAGTGAGGCTGAGGGCGGCTGGAGAACCAGTGGGGAGCACACAGGTTCACTCACCGGTGAGCACTCACCCAGTTCCTGTTGGAGGGAGTAGCTGTGTGAGCTGGGCCCAGGAGCCTGTGGGGAAGGACTGACCATTGTTCCACTGGTGTGGAGCCTGCACACGAGCGGTGTACAGGAGGGCGCCATTTTTTCAGGGTTGGGCCCTCCCACAGAGGGTCAGATCCAGGATCCCATTGGTCTGGTGAATTTGGCGAAGGAGAACATGCGTGCATGTGCATGCGCATGCGGCCTTGGATTCCCTCCCTCTGCCATGCTTGTGCTGCGTTGCCAGGGAAACGACTGGCAGGTGCCCTCGGCTCCATCAGGCTACTCACTGAGATGCAGGAGTGTGCAAGCCACCTTGGATCCCTAACCTCATTCCTGCTTGTGCTGCATTGCCAGGGAAATGCAGGGCGGGTGCTCTCCAGCTGCATCAGTCTGTTCACTGAGACTCAGGATTGTGCAAGTCCCATTAGGTCCCCGCTCTCCGCACTGTTTGTGCAGAGTTGCAAGACTGGGGATTGGCTTTTGGGCTGCTTAGCCTGTTCTCTGGGCAGTTGATAGGGACAGGCTGAGATGGGGAGTTTTCCTGAGAGTGTTGGGCAGGGAGCGGTGCACCTGCATGATCTGATTGAGGCTTTCCTGACGAGTTTGTGTGGACTGATTGCTGGTGCAGAGTGCATGCTGCTCTGACTTGGTGGGGACCACTGACCGCATCAAGTGGTGCCTTGGGGGCCTGTCCCACCCACCTAGAGCTATGTTGCCAGAGGAACCCTAAGCCCCCGGTGCCTGACCCACATCTCGACAGGCCACAGAGGGATTTTTTTTTTGCAGTGGTGGACAACCTGCAACAATCCGCGAAGGTTTTTTGTTTTTTTTTCCTGATAGTGAGTACGCTTCCAGAGCACACAGCAGCTAATGGTGGAAAGCTCACTGCAAGCCTGAGCAAGTGGTCTGCGGATTAAAGAGGATGGAGAGAGCCGCACCACCTCTTTTTTTTTTCTCTTTTTTTCTTTTCTTTTCTTTCTAGGTGATCTATCTAATACATCGAAGCATTCACAGAATGACAGCCAGAATGAAAAAACAAAGAAACATGTCCCAAGTAAAAGATCAGAAGAAAACTCTGGAAATGGAACTAAATGAAATAGAGGTACCCAAACTTTCAGAGACAGAGTTTAGAACACTGATGATAAGAATGCTTAAGAAACTTAGCAAGGACATAAAGAAGGATAGGGAAACCATAAAAAACAACCTGTTACAACTAAAGAATACAATAACTGAAATGAGGAACACACTCGAAGGAATCACCAGTAGAATAGATGAAGCAGAGGAGCGGATCAGTGAATTAGAAGACAAAATAGCAGAAATCACCCATCTGGAACAACAAAAAGAAAAAAGAATAAAAAAGAATGAAAATAGTTTAAGAGACCTCTGGGAGAACATGAAACGCAACAACCCTAGCATCATAGGAATACGAGAAGGAGAAGAGAAGAAGCAAGGGGTTGAGAATGCATTTAAAGAAATAATGAATGAAAACTTCATTACCCTGGTGAAGCAAATAGACATAAAAGCCAAGGAGGTACAGAGAGTTCCAAACAGGCTGAATCCAAACAAGCCCACAACAAGGCACATCATAGTTAAAATGGCGAAGCTTAAAGACAAAGACAGAATCCAAAAAGCAGCAAGAGAAAGACAGCAGGTTACATACAAAGGAACTCCTATAAGACTAACAGCTGACTTTTCTTCAGAAACTCTGCAGGCCAGAAAGGAATGGCAGGAGATATTAAAAGTGACACAAAATAAAGGTCTACAACCAAGATTGTTCTACCCAGAAGAGCTATCACTTAAAAGTGAAGGAGAGATAAAGAGCTTCTCAGAAAAGAATAAGCTTAAGGAGTTCATTACCACCAAGCCAGCATTGCAGGAAATGTTAAAAGGCCTTTTTTAAACAGAAGAAAGGGGAAAACAAGCTAACCCAGGAAGACAAGAAATACAAAAACAAAATGGCAATAAATAAGCACCTATCAGTAATTACTTTAAATGTGAATGGGCTAAATGCTCCGATCAAAAGACAGAGTGTTTGGGCTGGCTGAGTGGCTCAGTTGATTACGAGCTCGCTCAAGAATGTGAGCTGAGCTCTGAGCAACGGTGGTTCGATGCCAGCCCGAGCTGAGTTGCTGTTGAGCTGCCAAGAAGTGGCAGGATGGCTCAGCTAAAAAAAAGGACAGAGTAGCTGAGTGGGTAAGAAAACAGGACCCATGCGTATGCTGTCTACAAGAGACTCATCTCAGATCAAAAGACATACACAGACTGAAAGTAAAGGGATGGAATAAGATATTTCATGCAAATGGAAATGAGAAAAAAGCTGGAGTAGCAATACTTATTGCGGACAAAATAGACTTTAAAATGAAGAATACAATAAAAGAAAAAGAAGGGCACTACATAATAATAAAGGGATCAATTCAACTAGAGGACATAACCCTAGTAAACATCTATGTACGCAATATAGGAGCTCCTAAATATATAAAACAGATTTTGACAGACATAAAAGCAGAGATCAACAGTAACACTATCATAGTAGGGGACTTCAACACCCCGTTGTCACCAATGGACAGATCCTCCCGACAGAAAATCAACATGGACATAGTGGCTTTAAATGACACTTAAGACCAGCTGGATTTAATTGATATTTTTAGAGCATTTCATCCCAAAGGTACAGAATATACATTCTTCTCAGGTACACATGGAACATTCTCCAAGATAGACCACATGTTAGGCCACGAAACAAGTCTCAACAAATTTAAGAAGACTGAAATCATATCAAGTGTCTTCTTTGACCACAATGCTATGAAACTAGAAATCAATTATAAGAAGAAATCGGGAAAGCTTACAAATACATGGAGGCTAAATAACATGCTACTAAATAGTGAGTGGGTCAAAAATGAGATCAAGGAGGAAATCAAAAGGTACCTCAAGACAAACAAAAATGAAAACACGACGACCCAAAATCTCTGGGGTGCAGCAAAAGCAGTCCTAAGAGGGAAGTTCATAGCAGTGCAGGCCTACCTAAAGAAGGAAGACAAATCTCAAATCAACAGACTCTCTTTACACCTAAGGTTACTCGAAAAAGAACAGCAAAACAAGCCTAAAGGGAGTATAAGGAAGGAAATAATAAAGACCAGAGCAGAAATAAATGAAATAGAGAACAAAAAAACAATACAAAAGATCAATGAAACCAAGAGTTGGTTTTATGAAAAGATAAACAAAATTGACAAACCCTTAGCACGACTAACCAAGAAAAAGAGAGAGAGCATACAAATTAATAAAATCAGAAATGAAAGAGGAGAAGTGTTAACAGATACCACAGAAATACAGAAAATTTTAAGAAAATACTATGAGCAACTATATGCTAACAAATTCGACAATCTGGAAGAAATAGATATATTTCTAGAAGCATACAATCTACCAAGTCTGAACCAAAAAGAACCAGAAACTCTGAACAGACTGATTACTGCCAAAGAAATTGAATCAGTAATCAACAATCTTCCAATCAACAAAAGCCCTGGACCAGATGGCTACACAGATGAATTTTACAAAACATTTAAAAAAGAATTAGTACCTATTCTCCTCAAACTATTCCAAAAAATACAGAAGGAGGGAAGGCTCCCAAATTCTTTCTATGAAGCCACCATCACCCTGATTCCTAAGTCAGACAAAAGATATTACAAAAAAGGAAAATTACAGGCCAATATCCCTAATGAACATAGATGCAAAAACTTTCAACAAAATACTAGCAAATCAAATTCAGCATCTCATTCAAAAGATCATACACCACGATCAAGTGGGATTCATTCCTGGTATGCAAGGCTGGTTCAATATCCGCAAATCAATTAACGTAATACATCACATTAACAAAATGAAAAATAAAACTCTTATGATCATATCAATAGATGCAGAAAAGGCATTTGATAAAATCCAGCAGCCATTTATGAGAAAAACTCTTAAGAAAGTGGGAATAGTGGGATCATACCTCAACATAATAAAGGCCATATATGAGAAGCCCACAGCAAACATTGTACTCAATGGGGAAAGGATGAAAGCTTTCCCCTTAAGATCAGGAACAAGACAAGGCGGCCCACTTTCACCACTTCTATTTAACATAGTTCTGGAAGTTCTAAACACAGCAATCAGACAAGAAAATGAAATAAAAGGCATCCAAATTGGAAAAGAGGAAGTGAAATTGTCATTATATACAGATAACATGATACTGTATATAGAGAATCCCAAAGACTCCACCAAAAAACTACTAAAACTGAAACACGAAATTGGTAAGGTAGCAGGATACAAAATTAATATTCAGAAATCAGTGGCATTTCTATACATCAGTAACAAACTATCAGAAGAAGAAATCAGGAAATTAATCCCTTTTACAATTGCTTCAATAACAATGAAATATCTAGGAATAAATTTAACTAAAGAAGTAAATGACCTGTACTCAGAAAATTATGAGACACTGAAGAGAGAAATCAAAGAAGATACAAATAAATGGAAATACATAGTATGCTCATGGATAGGAAGAATTAATATAGTTAAAATTTCAATACTACCTAAAGCAATATATAGATTCAATGCAATTCCAATCAAACTACCAAGGACATTTTTCTCTGAAATAGAACATAGAATCCTAAAATTTGTATGGAGCCACAAAAGACCCAGAATAGCTATGGCAATGTTGAGAAATAAGAACAAAGTGGGAGGCATCACACTTCCTAACTCAAAACATACTACAAGGCTACAGTAATCAAAACAATATGGTACTGGCATAAAAACAGACACATAGACCAATGGAATAGAATAGAGAGCCCAGGAATAAACCCATCTATATACAGTCATTTAATCTATGACAATGGAAGCAAGAGTTTACAATGGAGTAAAGTCAGTCTATTTAATAAATGGTGCTGGGAAAATTGGACTGATATGTGTAAAAAAATGAAAATGGACCACCTACTTACACCATATATGAGAACAAACTCAAAATGGATTAAAGACTTAAGTGTAAGACCTGAAACCATAAAACTCCTAGAAGAAAACATAGGGATTAAGTTTGCAGACATTACCCTGAGTAATATTTTTACTGATATATTCCCTAGGGCAAGGGAAATAAAAGAAAAAATGAACATATGGGATTACATCAAACTTAAATTTTTTCACAGCAAAGGAAATCATCAATAAAACACAAAGGCAGTTTACTGAATGGGACAAGATATTTGCCAACGATATATCTGAAAAGGGGTTGATATCCAAGATTTATAAAACACTCATGCAACTCAACACCAAAAGAACAAACAACCCAATTAAAAAATGGGCAGAGGATATGAGGAGGCATTTCTCTAAAGAGGACATACAGATGGCCAACAGGCATCTGAAAAAATGTTCAACCTCACTAATCATCAGAGAAATGCAAATAAAAACCACAATGAGATACCACCTCACCCCGGTCAGAATGGCTATCATCAACAAATCAACAAACAACAAGTGCTGGCGAGGATGTGGAGAAAAGGGAACCCTGGTGCACTGTTGGTGGGACTGCAAATTGGTGCTGCCATTATGGAAATCAGTATGGAGATATCTCAAAAAACTGGAAATGGAACTGCCTTATGACCCAGCAATTCCACTCTTGGGTATCTACCCAGAGGAATCCAAGATGCTAAATCGAAAAAATATATGCGCCCCTATGTTTATTGCAGTGCTATTTACAATAGCCAAGACTTGGAAACAACCGAAATGCCCATCGGTAGATGACTGGCTTAAAAAACTGTGGTACCTTTATACAATGGAGTATGACTCTGCTATGAAGAAGAATGAAATCGTACCATTTGCAATGATATGGATGGACTTAGAGACTATTATGTTAAGTGAAATAAGTCAGTCGGAGAAAGACAAATACCATATGATCTCACTTATATGTGGAATCTGAAAAACTGAATAAATGAGCAAAGGAAACAGACGTAGTCTCATAGATATAGAGGAAAAACAGGGTTGCTAGTTGGGAAGGAGGTAGGAATGAGGGAGAAGGGGAAAGGATTAGACAACATAAATAGGTAACTACAGTATTGTCACAGGGATATGAAAGACTGTTCAGGGAATATAATAATGTAAAAATTTTGTGGGGTGTCAGATGGTCACATGTCTTGTTAGGGAGACCACTTCATGGATGGAGTGGAGGTTTGATCACTGCACTCTATACCTGAAATTGATGTTGTATAATATTGTATGCCAACTGTAATTGAATATATAGATAGTCACGGGATGTGGATTATACAGTGGAAGAGAGTCAAAGGAATTGTAATAGATAGTATGATATGGGGGGGAGGAGTGGGATGGCGAATTGGGGGAGGGGGATTGTTACTTTGAGGGGTACAATGTATAACTATTGCACTGTGTTGTACACCTGATGCTAATTAAAATAAAGAAATTTTTAAAAAAGAAAATAAAACACACACACACAAAACGATGTATTTTTAGGCCGTTTAAGCATTGTAAATGAAAAGTATTTATATTTAGTAGGCATTAAATTCTAATTATTTTAGATAGAGGCAATGACTAATCAAGGAAGGAAAGAGAAAGTGAATGAAAAGGAGGCAATGTTAGTGTAAAGTCAAAACAACTGGTTCTTATGAAGACAGAGAAGTCACACCAAACGCAGCATTTCACAACACAGTCCACAGTTTTGTAGAAAAGAAATGACAATTTAAAGAGTTAGGGCTAAAAATCTGAGTATGGTGATTGAAACCTACTATCTTCCTGTTCTCTTTAGTTATTATGACAGATGGTAGAGCCTTTATCACTTTATAATCTGTGTCTTTTTATTTTAAAACATAAATGTACTGGGGATACCAAGAAATGTATACATATGCCTTACATTCATCTTTTGTTATCAGTGTATATTGATTATTACAATTTTAATGCAGCTTTTTTCCTTTCTTAAAATGTGTATACATTTTTTTGGGCACTTTCTGTAGTTTTCTTCGGCATGGTATTTTAATTCCTTGCAATCTCATAATCACTTTAATGCCTATCAAGATACTCCTAGAAAATACACCAATAATTTCTTCTGCATTTATTGCATATGTCACAAAATTCAGGCAACTAAAGAAAAACTCAGTGTGTTGTTATGTGAAAAATGAATATTAAGAAATATTTTCAGTCTCATTGCAAATAATACTATCCAGTAGCAGGCCACCCAATCAAAATATAGCTAGTAAATCAAGAATGGTAATAGAGTAACTCAGTGGTAGCCTGAGATTTTTATAGTTGAAGCTAGAGAGGACTCATGCTTAGTAGTTACTACTTTATTAAAATTTTAGATTATAAACACTTGGTGAGTCTGCAAAAAAAAAATTTAAAACTAGCAGCTTGTTTTAATCTCTAATGCCAATTTACATGATAAATTAGCACATATTTGACAGGCTGCTAAATATTACTCTTGGAATCTATTAATAAGAAATACAGATTTCTGAAATTTAATTCCCTAAGCTTAATGAACCTAGTAAATTTGATCTGATGTCTTCCCAAGTTAATATGTTAAATCTAAATTGACTTATTTTTTATACGGACAAATTTGTTCACATTTAAATTAATCTTGAAGGAAATATGTATTGTTACAGAGATGTTGTTTGTAGTTCTCATATATGAGGGTTCTTACTCAACTTCATTTGTTTGATGATTTGAAAAGGAACAGAAATAATTAGCCCAACATGTAACGCTTGTATAGCAAATGTTAATTTCTTACAAAAGTTTTTTAGGATGAATATGCAAATCATTATGTACAAGTCTGACTGTCCACTCACTAAGTGCAAGCCCCTATTCTAAGTGTCATAAAATATATAGCCACAGCAAGGATACAAAACTTTCAGGCAAGAGATCCAAGATGGCAGAGTAGATAAACACTGTGCCTGCATCCTTCCATGAACACATTAAAATTACAACTAAATTATAGAACAGTCAACCTGAAGAATCATCTGAAATCCAGCCAAATAGAAGTTCTACATAACTAAAGATATAAAAAAGCCACTTTGAGACTGGTAAAAAGGGCAGAGATATGAAATTGGCCTCAAACCTGCCTGTGGCAATTCAGAATCAGGAGGGATATCTGAGCCCTGGAGGTTCTCCCCAATGAGGAGAGAAAGACCCCAGCCCCCACACCAGGCTCAGATTATTAGTGTCCAGCCTGGAGTATTAGTGCCCAGAAGAGGAGCTCCCACATTTAGCTGTGAAAAACAGTGGGAATTCTGACCATTCGGATAGGAAGGAAGATTGCAGGAAACCCACACATCCTCTTAAACGGCCCACACATATACAGTCTCACTCCCAGGCACTCACCTTGGGCTCCAGCACAGGGAAAGTGACTTGGGAGGTCTTGGAGACATAAGGGGGGAGACTGAGGTATGTGACTTCAGGGGCAGTATGAAGGACAGTCAGCATTTTTCCAGTGATGGGTCCTCGCCCTGTGCAACCAGCAGGAAGGCACCATCTTACCTAAGTTGAGCCCACCCTAACAGGCCAAATGTGAACCTGATTGGCCTGGTGAGCTCTGCTGCTCTGCCCTGCTAACTCAGTTGGGAACCTACCTCAACCAAGTCTTGCACTGCCAAAGGCACTTTCTCCCCAAGTGGCCAGCTCCTCCCATATTGCACTCTCTCTTGGAAAACTGTCACAGTCCATGGACCCCAGGCAGGCAGCAAGTGGATTCATGCCACAACTTGTACAAGGCTTTCTCAGTGGCTGAATCTTACGGGACCTTGGAGGTGGCAGCAGGCCTCTGGGTGTCCTGGATTTTTGAGGAGTTACCCTCTGCCTAGTACTGGTGACAGCTGTTCTCAGTTCATAGCCTTTCTCACTCACTTCTTGGTTTAGCACAGGCAGTGAAAAACTGTGGATCGATTTGAAGCTTCTACCAGATAGCCCCTGGCTGGTCAGAGGCAGTGGGTGAACTGAGCCTGTACCAGAGCCCCTCCTAAGAGGCTCCAGAACAAACGTACTTGGAGGTTGATTTCAGACCATAGCAGAGCACCACCCAATTAGTGGCACACACAAGGGTGGTCTCAACAGGCACCAGAGCCCACTGTGGCAAATCCTACTCAGTGGGGTAGGCCTCCCACCCAACAGCCCATAAACTGTGGATGTGGCCAGACCACAAAGCCAGTCAGCCTACAGGTCAATCCCATCCATTGATGTGCCAATAGCAATCAAGGCTCAACTATAAAATGAGGGCACACACGGTGCACACAAGGGACACTCCTGGAGCACCCAGTGCAGGTGACCATGGAGACTGCACTACTGGGACCTACAGGACACCTAATACATAAGGCCACCTGCCAAAGACTAGGAGACATAGCTGATCTACCTAATACATACCTACAAACACAGAGTGGCAGCCAAAAATAGAAAACAAAGAAATGCATAACAAATGAAAGAACAGGAGAAAAATCCAGAAAAAGTACTAAATGAAATGGAGGCAAACAACCTACCAGAGACAGAGTTCAAAACAATGGTTATAAGAATGCTCAAGGAACTCAGTGAGAAGTTCAACAAGGAGATTGGAAGCATAAAAAAGGACATAGAAGGGCTGGCCGAGTGGCGCGGTGGTTAAGCACTGGTTTGGGAAGCCAGTGGCCCCGGTTCGGGTCCCACATATGAAGGCCAGTGACACTGCCTTCAAAAAAAAAAAAAAAAGGACATAGAAACCATAAAAAAATAAACCAGTCTGAGGTGAAGAATACAATAAGTGAAATGAAGAATGCACAAATGGAATCACCAGCAGACTAGATGAAGCAGAGGACTGAATCAACGATATGGAAGACAAGCTAGCATAAAGCATCTGATTGGAATAACAAAAAGAAAAAGAGTTTTAAAAATGAGAATAATTTAAGAGACCTCTGGGACAACATCAAGCATATCATAGGGGTACCAGAAGAGAGAGAGCAAGGGATTGAGAACCTATTTAAAGAAATAAACTGAAAACTTTCCTAATCTGGTGAAGGAAATAGACAAACAAGTCCAGGAAGCACAGAGTCTCAAACAAGATGAAATCAAATAGGCTCAACCAGGACCCATTGTAGTTAAAATGGCAAAGGTTAAAGACAAAGAGAGAATCCTAAAAGCAGCAAGAGAAAGACAACTAGTAATTTATAAAGGAGCTCCCATAAAATTTTCAGCTGTTTTCTCAACAGAAACTTTGCAGGCCAGCAGGGATTGGCACAAAACATTCAATCTGATGACAAGCAAGGACATACAGACTAATAACCAAGGGTACTCTACCCAGCAAGGCTCATTTAGAATTGAATAAAGAGCTTCCAGACAAGAAAAACCTAAAGGAGTTCATCACCACCAAACCAGTACTACAAGGAATGTTAGAGGGACTTCTTTAAAATGGGAGAAAAAAAAACCCATCAAAATTATGAATAATAAAATGGCAATAGCTACATATCCATCAATAATTACTTTCAATGTAAATGGATTAAATGTTCCAATCAAAAGACATTGAAGAGCTGAATGGATAAGAAAACAAGACCCTTACATGTGCTGCCTACAAGAGAATCACTTCAGATTGAAAGACACACACAAACAGAAAGTAAGGAAATGGAAAAAGATATTTCATGAAAATGGAAATGAAAAATAAAAACTAAAAAAGCTGGTGTAGCAATACTTATACCAGACAAAATAGACTCTAAAACAAAGGCTATAAGAACAGACAAAGAAAGACCCAGCAATCCCAATTCTGGGTATTTATCTGAAGAAACCCAAAATGCTACTTCGAGGAGAAGTGTGCATCCATATGTTCATTGCAGCATTGTTTACAATGGCCACAATGTGGAGGCAGCCTGGGTGTTCCTGAATGGATGAATGGATAAAGAGGAGGTGGTGTATATATACAATGGAATATTGATTGGCCATGGAAGGGAATGGGTTCTTATCATCTGCAGTAACATGGATAGACCTGGAGTGTGTTGTGCTGAGTAGAGTGTGAGACAGTGAAAGACAGATGCAATGTAATTTCACATATTTGTAAAATCTAAAGAACAAAATAAACAAACAAAATGGAAACGAACTCATAGATATAGAGAACATTTGGTGGTTGCCACAAGCAATGGGGTGTTGGGTGAAAAAGGAGAAAGGATTAAGAAGTACAAATTGGTAGTTACAAAATAGTCATGGGGATGTACAGTAAAGCATAGGGAATATAGTCAATAATATGGTAATAGCTATGTATAGTGCCAGGTGGGTACTAGACTAATCCGGGTGATCATGTCTTAAATTAGATAAATGTTTAATCACTATGCTGTACACCTGAAATTAATATAAAGTAATATTGAATGTCAAAAAAATCCAACAACAACAACAACAACAAATGAGTTATCTCTCCTTCCCATACTTCACTCCCAATACACCAGATTCCATATGCATCCCTGGAAGAAATGAACTGTAGAAGGGGAAGAGAGCAAAGGTAAAAATATTGGTTTCCTTCCTTTAAAATTCCAGAAGATAAGTAGGGGGAGAGGAGTGGCACCTATCAATAACCTAGCATAAAATTTTCCAAAATACAGCTAAAAACAAACAAATAAAACAAAAAACTTTCCCCAGGAACTTCAAACCCATGATGATCGTTTCTATTAATTTGCATATCTTCCTTCAATATAATTTCCTATTATTTCATGGTTCCTGTATATGATATCACATTTGCTTAACTTCCATATTTATTTCATGATAGAGACTATATACAACCCACATTTATAGAATACTTACACATTACCCATATTTATTAAAAATACAGCCATAAGTTAGAACCTTATAATGTAATATCACAGAATTATAAAACCACAGAACAGAGAATTAATGTATAAAGATTAAAATATAGTTATTGAAAATGGTGAGGCAACAGAATTATCAAGATGAACAGGCCCAGGATTATGTACTCAAGGATGTAAGCAGAAGAGAATTTTGGGATGTCGCATTTAGACAGACCACAGCCAAATTGTTTGTGTGGCAGATATGTACTGTGCATCGGCCTTGTGGTGGGTCCTTTGTGGGAAACAAGTTGTTGAAAAGTTAGGTAGCTTCTGCCGTGGTAGAACTAAGAGCTGCTGGTAGTGAGTGTGACAATATTAACTAAGTAATCATTCCAGAAAAGGATACAAACTATGAAAAATGCTGGGTTGCAAGCACAGAGAATTCTAATATCACCTGAGATCTAAGTGTGAACAGAAGATACTAGGTACATTTGGTAGAGGAAGGGGTTAGGAAATGTTTCCAGGAAAGGGGACAATGGCATGGGAAGAGGTCCTAAAGCAGGAAGAAGAAAGCACAGCAGAAGAAGAGATAGAAATATATATCTGAAGTATTATTAAGAGGGGGCAGAGAGCATCAAAGTTGAGAACAGAGAGATAGTTGAGAGTCAGTACATATGTAGAGTCCTGTTGGCCATTGGAGCATTTGGATCTTTATTCTAATTATAAGAGAAAATTACTGACACATTTTATACAGAGGTGATTCTTTGTAAAAGATTATTCAAGTTGTAGAGTAGAGATTTATTGGGGGAGGTTTCTGAAATGAAGGGGAGACCAACGGGGTGGCTGTTACAATAGCTCAGTCATGAGGCTGTGGTAACATGGATTGCATGCTATGCTTGTAGTGCAGATAGAGTGGAAATAGATTAATTGGAGACATGTCTAAGTGTCTAAGTCAAAAGAACTGTCCAATGTGAGGGAGGGTCAAAGATAACTGGGCATGCCATGTACTGAAACTTGGAAACAAAGGGAAAGATCAAATTTGGGAGTGGATGACACAGTACACCATCGTTTGGGTTTTTTTGGGTTTTTTACTGGATTTTGATACATCCAAAAATAGATGTCATACAAAATTTTAGATAAACAGTTATGAACTCAGAGGGGATATTTAGACTAGAGATGTAATTAGGGAACCACTAGACTTATCCAAAGTTTACTTGAAGAATAAGCATAAAAAAAAAAAGGAAAAATGGGTGTGTTTTAGTTTAGAAGATGATCAGAGCTTGAAATGTTACTGAAGAATCTGCACAGCTAAGAACCTCAAAATATACAATTTATCATTGTTATTTCAGCATATCAGGACATGGACTTCTGCTCTGTGATCTAAGAATCAGGATTTTTTTTTCTCAGTTTCCCTTTGGTCTAGATCACAAGACATTTAATTACTACTAAAATGCCAGACAGAAATACAAGGAAAAAGACACTTTGTTGAATGGCAGGCTCATGTGGACATAATCAGTCTATTCTTTTCTGCAGAATGATGTAGATGGGAAGTTTAGCTACAAATGATACTTAATGATCAGATATTAGTTATGTAAAGGTTAATGGCATCAAGATTTGATAATCTTATGCCTTTTTCCTGGAAATACCTAGTTACCTGTTCCTGAATCTTTGGACCTTGGCACCTTTTTGCCAGGCATTGTTTAGAAAGGGTTAGCCACTTCTGGCTCTCCCCATTTTCAGTTTCTGTTCTCCATGCTAAAACAATCTTTTTGTTTCTAAATTTTTCTCAAACAGGATTTTTACTAAGGCTTTTTTTAAAAAGACGAAAATTCCCCTAATTTAAAAAAAACATATTAACATTTTCATCAGCAAGGTATGAGAATACTACACCACTGCAAGCAGCAGGTGTTGTCACTTGACTTAATTTTCCCAATATGAAGTACATAAAGTGATATAATTTTATTGCTATAATTTAGATTTTCTTGTTACCATACAAGTAGAGAATTGTTTTATGCTCTTCTCTGATGTCTACTATTTTTTCCTAAAATATTTATTTTATTTATATATTTAAATTTTAGTCTATCTAGATTTATTTTTCTTTTTTTTTTTTCCTTTAAAAATTTTTATTTATTTATTTTTTATTTTATTTTATTTTATTTTTAATTAGTTTCAGGTGTACAACACAGTGCAATAGTTATACATTTTACCCCTCAAAGTGACAACCCCCCACCCCCAATACACCACCCCACTCCCCCCCATATCATATATATCTGTTACTCTTCCTCTGACTCTCTTCCACAGTATAATCCACACCCTGTGACTATCAATATATATTCAATTACAGTAGGTATACCACCTCCACTTTAGTAATACAGTGCAGTGATCAAACCTCTACTCCATCCATGAAATTGTCTCCCTAACAAGACCTATGATCATCTGACATTCCACAGAATATTTACAACATTATTAATTATATTCCCCAAACTGTTTTTCCTATCCCAGTAGCAATATTGTAGTTGCCTATTTTTGCTGTCTAATCCCTTCCCCTTCTCACTCATCCCCATTCCTCTCCAATTTAGCAATCCTGATTTTTCCTCTATATCTATGAGACAGTTTCTGTTTACTTTGCTCATTCATACAGTTTTTCATATTCCACATATAAGTGAGATCATATGGTATTTGTCCTTCTCTGACTGACTTATTTCACTCAACATTATAGTCTCTAGGTCCATCCATATCATTGCAAATGGCACGATTTCATTCTTCTTTATAGCAGAGTAATACTCCATTGTATAAATATACCACAGTTTTTTAATCCAGTCATCTACTGATGGGCATTTTGGTTGTTTCCAAGTCTTAGCTATTGTAAATTGTGCTGCTATGAACATCGGGGTGCATAACTTTTTTTGAATAAGTGTCTTGGTTTTTTCAGGATAAATACCTAGGAGTGGAATTGCTGGGTCAAACGGTAGCTCTATTTCCAGTTCTTTGAGATACCTCCATACTGACTTCCATAGTGGCTGCACCAGTCTGCAATCCCACCAACAGTGCAGCAGGGTCCCCTTTTCCCCACAGCCCCGCCAGCACTTGTTGTTTGTTGATTTGTTGATGATAGCCATTCTGACTGGAGTGAGGTGGTATCTCATGGTGGTTTTTATTTGCATTTCCCTAATGGCCAGTGAGGTTGAACTTTTTTTCATATGCCTGTTGGCCATCTGTATGTCCTCTTTAGAGAAATGTCTCTTCATATCTTCTGCCCATTTTTTAATTGGGTTGTTTGTTTTTTTGGTGTTGAGTTTCATGAGTGTTTTATAAATTTTGGATATTAACCCCTTATCAGATATATCGTTGGCAAATATATTCTCCCATTCAGTAGGCTTCCTTTTGTTTTATTAATGGTTTCCTTTGTTGTGAAAAAACTTTTAAGTCTGATATAATCCCATATGTTCATTTTTTCTTTTACTTCCCTAGCCCGTAGGGATGTATCAGTAAAAATACTGCTCCGGGTAATGTCTGCAAATGTACTCCCTATATTTTCATTTAGGATTTTTATGGTTTCAGGTCTTACATTTAAGTCTTTAATCCATTTTGAATTTGTTCTTGTATAAGGCATAAGGAGATGATCCAGTTTCATTTTTTTGCATGTGTCAGTCCAATTTTCCCAGCACCATTTATTGAATAGACTATCTTTACTCCAGTGTAAATTCTTGCTTCCCTTGTCATAGATTAACTGTCCATAAATGCTTGGATTAATTTCTGGGCTCTCTGTTCTGTTCCACTGATCGATGTGCCTGTTTTTATGCCAATACCAAACTGTCTTGATTACTGTGGCCTTGTAGTAGGTTTTGATGTCTGGTAGCGTGATCCCCCCGACTTTGTTTTTATTCCTCAGAATTGCCGAGGCTATTCTGGGTCTTTTATGATTCCATATAAACTTTAGGATTATATTTTCTATTTCTGTGAAAAATGCCCTTGGTAGTTTGATATCTAGATTTATTTTTCATTCCAGATGGTGAGTCAGTTGTATCATTACCTTGAGTAAATAAATCATCTGTATCCTACCATACTGAAATATCTATTTTGTCATATATCAAATTTCCATGTATCTATTTGCAGATCCAATATTTACAATGATTATTTTATTTTTTGTTTTATTATATTTACTAAAATCTCTAAACAACGTTGAATAATAAGGAAGAAAGCAGTCAATTGGGCATTGTGCTTGTTTTCAATAGAGATAGCTTCAATGATCTACCATTTACAATGATGCTTATTGGTGATTTTGGTATTCTCTATATTTAAGTGGTTGCCTTCTATACCTATTTTACTAGCGATTTATAAATTCAAACCCAAACTAAGTCCTTTATTATTTATCTCACTCATTGTTTACTGCACAAAATTTATCTTTTTCCTGTCATCTAAGCTGGATTAATGAGATAATTTATGTGGAGTGTGTAGCACCATGCCTGACATAATAAATTGTACCTATTCTGTTTATTTTTATTCCTCTGAACTCATATTATATTGTCTAAGTATCTGCTGCTTTTAATCCTGTGTTACAAATTGGCATCTGTATTGATTCTCCTACCAGACAATAGATTCTTCAGTTACATAAACCATCCTGTATATACATTGCAGAATTCTCCACAGTGCTTAGCTTAATGCCAGAAGAAATTGATGAACAAAATGATAGAAAGTTAGATTCAGTGAATGAATGGATGACTGAATAAATTATAGTATTATTAATAGCAAATGCCTACCTAGCACATAATATGTCAGAGATATTGTGTTAAATTCTAGGCATGCATTGCTACTTTAATCTTCAATACAACCTTATAATACAGATTTTACTATTTTACTGAATATTAAACAAATACTGATACCTAGAAAGGTGAAGTAACTTGCCCTAGTCACTCAGGTAATTAATGGCAGAACAGGCTTCAAATCCAAACAGAATCGATGTTTTCTAGCCTTACATTACCTTGAATAAATGATTATGGTGGGTAAAGGATATATTAACGGACTGGTAGCTCTTTTTCTATGATAATATGTAAGGGCATCCTTTCAGTAAATATAAAAACAAAGTGCAAAATCTTGTGTTACTTAAAAAGAACTGGACTAGTTGGGAGGGGGGTGCGGATAAGGGGGAAGGGATTAGGCAGCATAAATAGACAACTACAATATTGCCACAGGGATATGAAACCAGTTCGGGGAATATAATAATGTTGTAAATATAGTGGGGTGTCAGATGGTCACATGTCTTATTAGGGAGACCACTTCATGGATGGAGTAAAGGCTTGATCACTGCACTGTACACCCAAAGCTGATGTTGTATAATATTGTATGCCAACTGTAATTGAATATATAGATAGTCACGGGATGTGGAATATGCTGTGGAAGGGAGAAAAAGGAATTGTAATAGATATTTATGATATGGGGGGAGGAGTGGGGTGGCGAACTGGGGGAGGAGGGTTGCCACTTTGGGGGGTAAAGAGTATAACCATTGCATTGTGTTTTACACCTGAAACTAATTTTTTAAAAAAATAAAATAAAATAAAAAATTTAAAAAAAAAAGGAAAGAAATGGAAAGGTATTTAACATGAAATCTCTTTAGAATATCTGTTGTTGCTGCTGATAATCCTGCTTATTAATTTAAAAGATTTATGCAAAACAGCTGAAACCACAGGGAAATAAAACTTATTACTGCCATACTGTATTGTATACTTGAAAGTTGCCCCGAGAGTAGAGCTTTAATGTTCTCACCATAACAACTACAAAATGGTAATTATGAGGTAGAGGATGTGTTAACTAACCCTACTGTGGTAAAAACATTTTATAATACACATATATCAAATCATCACATTGTACACTTTAAACTTACAAAATGTTGTATGTCAATTATATCTCAATAAAATGGAAAAAAAAATATTACTCCCTGTGGCTATGGACCAGTGGCCACACTGGTTGAAAGAGAGTGAGTCAGAGTTAGCCCCAGAAGTCTTTCCACATAGACCATCTCTATCCTCTGCCAGCTTCTTGCTCCATGCCTGCTTTCCTCAGGCTCTCAATTTGCATTCTGAGTTATAATACAAACTTAAAAAGGAGGGTAATTCTAGACCTGCCTTATTATGTCAGGTGTATGAAATTCCAAAGGGGTGTAACCCAAAGGAAAGTCCTAAAGTTGCTATTGGGTTTTAACCATGGCCCAGATCAATATGTCTGTTTTTAAAGGTAAATAGAAGGGAGAGAAAACTTTGAAATACCTCATAGGCCTACATGGCAAAATTAGACGTTAGCAAATACTTGGATTAATATGGCATTCCTTTCTCCATCACCTAAACTAGAGTAGTCCAAAATTTGCTTTCATTTATTCTCTTATTAAGTTCAGCCTAGTGTGTATGCTTAGACATAAACCAAACTCTGTTTCCAGGCTAATTCAAAAGATACCTCAGCAGTCTATTCGAATTATAGTCTTAGGTAGACCATTCCAATTTTAAAGGACCTTAGAATAAGGCTTTATTTTTATATTTTCATGAATTATCTTTTATTCCATTAAGCCAATGGACTTTTTAAATCTTAAGAGGTTTGAAATTACAGTAAATTGTTATTAATGTTTAACTTAATTTTAAATTTTTTAGAAGATAATGGCAATATGAAAAAGAGTCAACAAACTGTACTATCGAGGTCAACAATTTCTAGTATTAAAATCAATTTACAGTATGTTTGTTTGAAGTGCACATAAATTTGAAGAGGCAGTAACTGTAAACAGAATAGCTGATTTCTTGGATGCACTCCAATATAATTATAGCTATTCACCCTTGTGACTATATGTGTGTGCAGCTTAAAGCTATTTTCCTGCCCCAAGCCACACTAGCAGTATTTTCAGATAGGTTTGCAATTGACTGAAATGCAAAATCTCTATAACCTAGGAAAACTGCTAGGTAAAATAAATATAGAAGTCAATTTAAGTAGTAGATTAAACACGTATTTTGGCATCTATGTCAATTCTTAGCTTGTAATCTTGTGACTTGGAATTGAGTTATCCCTCAATATTTAATCAGAAAATAGTGTATTTCTAATATGCAATTATAAAAAAATCATCAATCACATTTATTACAAACATCTCATAAAACAGCAAACATTTATGGGGTTGTGGAAGGCAGCTAGGTTGTTCTGTAATGTAAAAAGATTTGCATACATAAAAAAAGAAACAGCAGGCAGCAAACAAGGTTTGTTCCTCTGTTTTCCAAAAAGGAAAATTGCATTTGATATATTTACTCAATTTTTATTAAAATACATTAAATATTTTTCTGGCAATAACATTGATCATAACTATAGTCTAACAAACTCACATTTTGAGATAACTAAACTTCAAATTTTGATATATAGAAAAGAACTCTTTCTCCAGCCTGAGGGGTAAATCAGAGCTCCTCAAACATACTTGTGATGTTAAACGATATTACCTTGTATTTCATGTAGATGTATACATATGTGAAATTGTTGTTATTATTTCTTATTATTGTTTTGCTTTCTATGATGAGACTATTTAAGTGACGAGAGTGTTCTCAAAATACGTCTGTTTATAGTTTACATAGCTGACATTGTTTGTGTGTGTGTTAGAATAAAACGTGATTTTATGGAGAGAAAGTGGAGCTCTTTTTATCCTTAGCCTTAAGGCCTCCAACTGTCGATACCTTAATCCACTAATCCCCTTTGTAATCATGTGTTCACGTGCTGTGCAAACACTCAGAAATCATTTTTAAAAACTCTTTTTTTCCCTAGTCAATAGTACACTCTACAGGCTGTACGTTATAAAATGGCTAGTAAAATCTTTGAATATTTTATAATATTTATATTTATCAATACTAGCATTGAAAACAATTGTTTTTAGGCATATCTTTTCCTTTAAAAATATCATGAAAATTGAAGAAATAAGTAGGACACTAAAGGAAAAATGAAGACATCATATTGTATAAATCTACGGGAATTTTAACATTTGGCTTTCATCTATCACTGTTAAAGATTCTGCCTTCTATCTACTTGTCAGAGACTAGATTTAATTTTTGTAAGCTGTATAGAATTCTCCATGTTAAGATATTGATATAACAAATTGGTGAATGTTTTAGTGATTGATTCTTGCTGACCAAAATGGGCTTTTAGATTACATCTTTCTTTTTTCCTTAAAAGACACCTGCTGAGACAGAAGTCTGACGGCCACACAAAAGAAATATACGGTTTCTTCAACTGGTTTCATTTAGCAATTTGCAATGCTATCAAAAATCGCATTTTTAATGTAAATTACCTAAGGATTTGGCAAAATGAAATGAAATGAAATAATAAAATAAAATAATAAAACAAAAAACACCTTAGTTAAAATGGACTAACTACCCATTCTCACGCAGTATTAGCATACTGATTGGCTGTTACTTCTGTCACTCTTCTGACTAGAAAATTATGACAGGCTCCACAGCAGGAAGCAAATGATCATTAATACCCTGTCCTCTGGGACACAATAAACTGCCATTCACTTGCATACAAATAAAATATACAAGGCTGTCAGGCAAGGGGACAAAAAGGGTAGGATGTTTTTGCAAAATGATTTGATACCAAGTGGGGTGGGCCCTCTCAAAAGGTTTTGTTTCTCATTCTATCTCATCATGGTAGGAAAATTCTTATATAGTGATTTAAAAAAATATCTTATCTTTCCTTACTTGACCTCTGTGAGCTCTTCTATTAAATGGTAAGATCTTGCTTCTGAGGAGAAAAAATAAAATTTATAATCCCATAATTACTCCCACAACACAGAAAGCATTAAAAATTCTAAAACTTGATTAAAATGTAAGACAATGCACCTTCTTGGTTCAAATATCATGTGCAAAATCATTAATGTATATGAATAACCCAATTACAATTAGTAGAAATAGAATATACTTCAATATCACATACTTAATGGGGTTAATCAAAACAAAACACAATTGGAAGAAAAAATACATGCCTGGCCTTACAATGGAAACTCTGCTGTCTATTTGTTACTCTAAAAGGTAAGGTAAAATTTATGTTTAATTGGATATTATCATATTACTGGGATTACACTTTTTTATAACCAGATGATATAGGATTAAGGAATAAAATCAGGGCAACACTTTGAAAAGAATGGTAGGTATTTAATCCCTTTGATATTTATTAGAGCAACAACTACTCTGATAAATGTTAATTTCAATCACCCAACTGAAACTTTTCCTAAAGGCATGCAGAGAATACAGCAATTTCTGGCAGACTCAGATGCTTTTCATAGGTTGCATATTCATGAGTCTAAAGCTATAAAGCATTATTTTTAACATGAAAAAGTATAGAATGTGTATATAGAGAGAGTCTTCTATTTTAGTTTGTTAATTAGTTTAATGGTATTGCTTTCCCTAAATTTGTATTCTTTTTGTGAATTTCTAGTGAAACAGACAAATGTTATGCTCAAGGATTTTAGAGTAGGTATGTATATACTCCCAATTTATAAATTAACTTTCAAAGAGTTTGAACAAGAGACTGTTGCTGATTCTATCATTTAAACTCTAGGCTGAAAGGAAGAAACTACTAATACCCCAACAACACAGATGAATATAGAATGCATTACATGAAATGAAAGAAGCTACATAATGTATGATTCCATTTATATGGTGTTATCTAAAGGCAAAAATATGGGGAGAAAAAACAGATCAAGAGTTGCCAGGAGCTGGAGGTGGAAGAAAAAGTTGGTTACAAATAAGCATGAGTAATTTTTTGATGTGATGGACCTATCACATCACAAATTGATTTTAATGAGTTACACGATGATGTACATTTATCAAAACTCATAGAGCTATACACTAAAATGAGTGAATTATACTGTATGTAAATTATACCACAATAAATCTTACTTAAAACAAAACAAAACAATCTCTAGGCTTAGCAATGTCAAGAGAATACCAGGATGTTCTGAATTGGGGTCATTTAGTCTGGGAAAAGCAGCAAAAATGACAGTCATATCTTTAGAATTGGGCAGTTAGCAGCATTTTTTTTTTGTAATAGCCTGTAATGATACAATGTTAAATGCTAGAAAGACTGAAAGTAGATTAAAAATACTCACTGCTATCTTAATGTGTCCCTGACACAGCATTAAGCAAAAGCAAAACTCCAATATATTAGTTAATGCTTTTCACCAGAGATATAGATTATAATTTTCAATAGGAAAAGGAAGAAATGTCAGAATACGCAATTCTGTTCGACACACTAACTCCCTCTTTTCTAGACTTGCCTCCCACTTTAGGTCTTAGACACGGCCACATTATTAACCGCACTGCTAATGGCCAGGCAATAATCCCCATCCTTTTGTCACATGGCAGCAAGAGGCAGGTCTTATTTTTACAGCAGTGAATAGATGACATTGTCTAAATATAGAAACTAAATGTCACCTCTCAGATATGATAGAATTGCCACTATATTCCAGTAATCCTAAAGAAAAGAATTTAAGCACAGAATATAGAGAACAACCCAGAGAATTTTTTTTAGTTCCTGTTTTAAAAAAATAGACTTTATTTTTTTAGAGTAGTTTTAAGTTCACAGCAAAATTGAATGGGAGGTAGAAAGATTTTTCGTATATTTGCTAACTCCCCACATGCACAGCCTCTCCCATTATCAACATCTGGCCCCAGTGTGGCACATTTGTGACAATTGATGGAGCTACATTAACACGTCATAATTACTCGTGTCCATTTTTTTACTTGATGTGTTGTTAACACTTTTCCATGTTATGACACTGTCACAGTGATTGTTTCTGATGGTTGACTAATATTCCATTGACATCCTGCCGACACTGGTAAATTTAGAAGGGAAGCATTCCTGCCTTTTGGAAAGGATCACAGTTTACTGTTGGAGTTTAGGACCCAGTTAAAGACTAACATTTGGGACATGAGAAGCAGTCAGAAGTTTCACTTCCTACGATAATATTTGGATATAAAATTTGTCCAAAATAAGTGTCATCATCTTCAGAAGATAAAAAGGAAAGGGAGCTGAGCAGTAGCAAGCTCTCTCCTGCACTCCAAGTTTCTGCTTGGTGTTTTATAGGCACAATCTCATTTAATCCTCCTCTATGGATCCATAATACCTGCTTCTTGCAGACAAGGAAGCTGAAGTAGAGGAAGAAGATTCGGTTTCCTCAGCAAGCTCGTGACAGGCTCAGAATTTAAATCTAGGCTTGTTATACTGCAGACACTCTGCTTCACCAAGGACTACTGACTTGTGTAAGACCATCAGTTAAGTCCACAGAGAGATTCCTGGTGATGGTATTTCTTCCTAGATTTTGTAAGTAGAAAGGAGATCAGGTAAGCTAGAAAGAATGGTGCTCTCCTTTGTGTGTTAATTAAATGATCCCCTACAATTCATTGTGAACTAACTAGGCAATAGATACTTATTGAGAACAGAATAACATTGTGGGTGACAATACAAGCCTGTAGTCAAGCTGCCTGCATTCTACCCATCCTGGATCTTGTTTTCCTTATCTATATCATTGTAATAATAATTGTACTTGCAACAGAAGGTTGTTGTGAGAATTATATGAGAGAATTCTTTAACAAATGTTATTGTTGATATGGTTGTTGATGCTGTTGTTATTGACCTGCTAATGGTTGACTTGTCAAAGTTGGTGTTGAGTTGTTGACATTGTTGTACACATTGTTGCTACTGTGGGTACTGGTGTTGATGTTGTTGATGTTAGTTAACACTGTTCATATTGTTGGCTTGTTGATATTGTTAGCATCAGTCTTAACTTCTTTAGAAGTTATTGATTTTTAATGAGGTTTTTTTTGCCAGAAGTCCTATCTCTATTTATTTTTTTTAATTTTATTAAATTTATTGTGATGACATTGATTAATAGATTATATATATAGGTTTCAACTGTACAATTCTATAATATATCACCTGTATATTGCATTATGTATTCACCACCCAAAATCAAATCTTCTTCCATCACCATATATTTAACCCCTTTTAACCTTTCTACCATCCTCCAAAATCCCTTTCCTTCTGGTAACCATTAAACTACTGTCTGTGAGTTTTTGTGGGGTTTTTTGTTTGTCTTGTTTGTTTGTTGCTTTCAGTTTTATATCCCACATATGGTTCTGGACTTTTTCCACCTGACTCATTTTACTTAGCGTGATATTCTCAAGATCCATCCATGTTGTTGCAAATGGCAGTATTTCATATTTCCTTATGGTTGAGTAGTATTCTGTCATACATATGTACCATACCTTCTTTACCCAGTCACCTATTGAAAGAAACTTTGATTCTTTCCACATCCTGGCAACCATAAATAATGCTGTGATGAACATAAGGGCACATATATCTTTATGGATAAATGTTTTCAAATTTTTGTGTAGATACCCAGAAGAAAGATTGCAGGGTCATAAGTAATTTTATTCTTAATATTTTGGGGACACTCGATAACCCAGTGGGTGTACCAATTTACATTCCCACCAGCAGTATATGAGGGTTCCTTTTTCTCCACATCCTCTCAAAACTTATTACTTGTTGTCTTGTCGATGACAAGACATGGTGAGGTGGTTTCTCATCGTGGCTTTGATTTGCATTTCCTAATAGCCAGTAAAGTTGAGCATCTTTTCAGGTATCTGTTGGTTGTTTGCATGTCTTCTTGAGAGAAGTGTCTGTTCAGGTCCTCTACCCATTTTCTAATTGGATTGTTTGGTTTTTTTGTTACTGAGTTGTATGAGTTCTTTATATATTTTGAATATCAGTCCCTTTTAAAAGGTGTCATTTGCAAATACCTTTTCACATTCAGTTGGTTGCCTCTTTTGCTGTGCAGAAACTTTTTAGCTTGATAGAATCCCATTCATTTATTTTTGCTTTTACTTCCCTTATCTTTGAGGTCAAATTCATAAAATCCTCTCTGAACCCAAGGTCCATAAATTTAGTACCTATGCTTTCTTCTATGCAATTTATTGTTTCAGGTCTTATGCTTAGGTCTTTGATCCATTTTCAGTTAATTTTAGTATATGGTGACAGTTAGCAGTCTAGTTTCATTCATTTACACATGGCTTTCCAATTTTTCCCAGCACCACTTCTTTTTTTGCATTGTATGTTTTTGGCTCCTTTGTTGAAAATTATTTGCCCATATACATGTGGGTTTATTTCTGGGTTCTGAATTGTGTTCCATTGGTCTGTGTGTCTGTTTTTCTGCCATGCTGTTTTGATTATAGTCATTTTGTTGTATAATTTGAAGTCAGAGAGTTTGATACTTGTAGCCTTATTCTTTATTTTCAGGACTGTTTTGAGTATTTGGGGTTTTTTTTGGCACCATACAAATATAATGATTTTTTTTTCTTGAAAAAATGTCATTGGGGTTTTGATGCAGATTGCATTAAATCTGTGTATTGCTTTGGGTAATATGGTCATTTTAACTATGTGGATTCTTCCAATCCATAAACACAGAATATTTTCCCATTTCTTTGTATCTTCTTCAATTTCTTTTAATAATATCTTGTAACTTTTATTGTATAGGCCCTTTAAATCCTTTAAGTTTATTACTAGGTATTTTATTCTTTTTGCTGCAATAACAAAAGCAATTCATTTTTTTATTTGAAATTTCATTGGTAGTTTATAGGAATGCAATGGATTTTTGTACATTGATTTTATATCCTGCAACTTTACTGTAGTTGTTTATTGTTTTTAATATTTTTCTAAAAGAATCATGTCATCTGCAAAAAGTGACAATTTTGATTCTTCATTCCCAGTTTGATGCCTTTTGCTTATTTGATGCCTGATTGTTCTGGCTAAAACTTCCAGTACTATATTGAATAATAATAGTGAGTGTGGGCATTTTTGTCTTGTTCTTGTGTTTAGAAGACAAAATTTCAGTTTTTCTACATTGAATATATTAGCTGAGGGTTTGTCATATATGGCCTTTATTAGGTTGAGGTACTTTCCTTCAGTACCCATTTTATTGAGTGTTTTGATCATAAATAAAAGTTGTATTTTGCCAAATACTTTTACTGCATCTGATACATTCATATGATTTTTATCTTGTATTTTGTTAATGTGGTATATCACATTGATCAATTTGCATATGTTGAACCATCCTTGTGGCCCTGGAATAAATCAAGTTATAAGGTTTTAATGTATTGTATTTGATTTTCTAGTATTTTAAGATTTTTGCATTTGTATTCATCAGAGGTATTAGTCTGTAGGGCTTTGTTGTTGTTGTTTTTGTTGTTTCTGTTTGTTTGTGTTTTGTTTTTTGTTGTTGTTGTTTGTTTTGCTTTGTTTGTCTGTAGGGGTTTTTTTGTGTGTGCTATCTTTGCCAGGTTTTGGTATCAGGGTAATGTTGGCCTCATGAAATAAGTTAGGAAGTATTGCCTCTTCTCCAATTTTTTGGAAGAGTTTGAAAAGGATAGGTATTAAATCATCTTACATCTTTGAATGTTGGTAGAATTCACTAATGAAGCCATTCAGTCCTGGACTCTTACTTTTTGGGAGGTTTTTGATGATTGTTTCAATTTCCTTACTGTTGATAGATCTATTTAGATTTCACAGTACTTTGTGACTCAGTCTAGAAAAGTTATACATTTCTGAGGATTTATCCATTCAAGGGGAGAGGCTAGAGGGACCTCTTATGCTGTCATACTTCTGATATCACTCTCAGAGAGAATTTTTGATTTATTAACCAATTTGGATTATATCCAGAAATGAGACATAAATGTAGAAAAACTTTAAAATTCTCAACTACTTAGTTTAATGAAAAAAGGACAAGTTGAAAATTTTCAGCAATTGGAAAGGTGGAAAGAAAAACACTTAAGATATTATGTAAAGTAATAATAATCATTTAAATTATAGTAGATATACCCATAAATACAGAGAAACTCCACAGAAGGAAAATTTATTTTCAAACAAATTTGCCATCTGTATGATGAGTATAATCCACTCACTAAATAAAAAATTATTAGCTTATGCTTCTTGTAAGGCATTATTCTAGTTGCTGGAGATATAGTGATGAAAATGAGATGCTATTCTTGCCTTCATGGACTTTGCAATCTAAATTAACAGAAGTATAAAGTTTTGTGCCAAAGTGATTGTCATTCTAATCTACCTTGTATATAGAATGAAAATATTAAAAGTACATTCTATATTTTACTTTATTACACCACATATTAGGTGCTTTTTTTAAAATAGAAAATAATTTGTTCTTCAATGGGTTTGAATGTGACTCAAATCAATACTTTGTAAAATGCAATGACAGAGGTTATTCCCTAAAATTCTGGGTTGAAGTTAAACAGAATTAATTAGTTCTGCTTCAAGGGATGTTAGGGATGTTAGTTTCCCACACTGTTTTCTTCTAAACCTTTAGAAGTAAAAGATAAATTTGTTATCATTTAAATTATTCATTATACAGCCAGGAATGTATTATTAGTTTTCTATTATTATTCATAGCTAGTGTCCTTAACAAATTTCTCCTGAATTATTATTTCTTTTTCCCTGATTTGTAAATCAGTTAGAATGTCCTCCAAACAGGTCAGTTTACTACTTGTAGATACAAAGATCTAGTCCACTCTATTATTATAAAATAATTTTATAATAGTTTTGTGAAACACTTTTCAATATATATTCATTGTAATTCATTTATCACACGCATTACATCTCCAATAAATCAATATGATCTGAATATTATGATTTGTTCTTCGAAAGTATTCTTTTTCCTAAATAACTTTTATATGGACATAAGAAAAAATTATTTACTGGATTGTGTATGGTTAGCTAGGTATCACCATTTCTCACAGTTAAAACACCTCAGCAGAGAACAAGCAACTACATTTCCAGAATCCTCTTGCCTACATAGTTCTGAGTTAAAGGCCTCTATTGAGTGGCACTCACATGAGATTTTGAAGGAAGAAAAGACAGGGAAGTCATTATTACTCCTTAGATGCAGTTGGGTTCACCCTCCTAAGCAGATGTGAGTGTCAAAGCAGTTTCCAGATGAGCTTCTTGAGAATAACCCACATTGGTCCTGCTGACTGAGATGGTCTGTGGAAACTACCCAGAGAGCTTTGAGAGCCCAACCAGCCATTCACTTCAGTGCTGCGTGCTGAAAGAGTTTTGAAAAACTTACATAAGCCTTTAATTTATTGTATTAAAAGTCTGAGTGCTCAAAAATATAGAGACTTCTGTATTCCTGATTAAACTTCTCTTGACATAAATATCATGCAATTAAAAAACTGTAAAAATATCAGTGTTAAATTGTGTGATTTAACACTATGAATGCTGCAGAGATTCAGAAGAGAAGGAGGATATTTGAGCCTTGTGTAGTGTGTTAAATCATTGTGGAGTTACATTGAATGGGTACATCAGGCCTTCATGAATTGTCCCTTTCTCTCCCTGACTCACCAGCTCCCAGATCTTCCTTAGTAATAACAATTGAGAGAAGATGTTTGCCATGTCTAAAACTCAAAAATACAAGGGCATCTTTATTCAGCTATTCAAAAGTAAGTATTTATTGAGCATTTACTTTGAGATAGACACTGTTCTAAGTACTAGGGCTACTTGAGTGACCAAACATGCAAAGTTTCCCTCAGTTAAAGTGTTTAGACTGGAGCAAAGAATCATTCAAAGAAGCAGTAAACATAATAAATAATTACATTATATGACATGATAGAAAGTACAAAATACAGTGAGGAAAAGAACAACAGAGGAAAGAAAGGAAGACTGAGAACACAAGAACTGAGAGAGAATAGCAATTTCAGATTGGTCAATGTAGCCCTCTTTGAGAAGATGACATTGATCAGATTTTAGATCAGAGGTAAGTTATGCTGATATTTAGAAAGTATCACAAAAAGCAAGTGAAGAACCAGTGCAAAGCCCTAAATGGGAAGACATCTAATACCTATGCGGTATGGTCAGGAGGCCAGTGTAGCTAGAAAAAACATTAGTGATTAGAGAAGTCAGTAAAAATTATCCAATCTGAATAATATAGAACAAAGTATAATAAGGATAGATAATACATATAAATGTTGAAATTAAGGGGGAAACATACAATGTAGAAAGATTTTAAAATTTTAAAAGCTCTTTCTTTGAAAATCTAATGAAATTGGTAAACTTCTGAGAAGATAAGGCAAAAAAAAAAAAGAAAAATATAGTTAGATGGTACAACTTACTAATATCAGAAATTTTAAGAGAGAGAAATCCTAATTTAATTTAAAAAATTAATGAGGGTGGTGGGGAAGTTTATATTTTCTGTAAATTACTCAAATATCTTCATTCCACATGCCCGTTTTGAATGTAATTTTGACATTCATCACATTCAAAGGTGTGGTCTGTGTTCTCTCCCTTGAATCTGGGAGGATTTATGACTAGAGAAAATATGATTTTATGTGACTTCTAAGACTAGGTCACAGAAGATCAAAAGTTTCTGGCTTCTTATCTTGAGATAGCTGCTGTAATGGTTGGAGTTTAGCTAAACTAGTCCATGATATTGTTGCCTTGGCATTCATTTTGTTAAGCCAAGCAACCTGCAGGGGCCTTAAGCTGACACTAACTCCCTCATACAAGTGCATGCCATCGATGACAGCCTGCAGGATCCCAAGCAAATGTAAGTTCTCATTATAACTTCCGCAATAGTCCTTGTCATAAACAGTCTTCCCACCCATCCCCACCTCCAGGGCCTTCTCCTTGTATACCTTTTAGATAAGATGCCTTTGCAGTTCACCAAAACCACTTTTTTAGTTTGAATAGACCAATCTGGCCTTAGCCCAGGAACACCAAAGCATTCTACCTGCAGATCCTAATAAGGGCATGTGCCCCACGTCCTGACTTTCTGCCTGCACCATGCCTTGACCTCCCAATGTGGCCCCTCAAGGTGTTCCATGTACTTCCTCTAGAACCTATAAGTAACAGCTTTTCTATTTTGATTCTCTTGTAGTCTTTTGTTGAACCCATAGCTCATTATCTAGTTCCCATGCTTCATTTAACAAATGTTAATTTAACAAAGTCATAACATGTAATCTAACCACTATGTCAAGGTAAGTCTAAGTAGACTTGGAGAGGATTGCATAGAGAGGAATCAGGGTTCCTTTGTCTGCAGCTCTAATTGAGCTCCCAGCAAGCACCAATTTGAATGAGTCGTCATGAAACTTAATTCTCAAGACCAGTTGATCCACTCTAGGTATTGATATGTATAGAAACAAGCTTGCTTAAGGAGTCTAGCCCAAATTGCAAAACAATAAGTATGACAAGAATTTGTTATTGTTTTAATGTAGCAAGTACACTAGGATTTCAAGCAGTTTGTTATGCATCAATAGATGATTGATATGGAAATTTATGGCAATAAATTTAAATATTTAGACAAAAATGGTTAAATTACCAGAAAATACAATTTACAAAAAGAACTTCAAGCAAAATAGACTATATGAAAAATCCTATATTTATTAAATAAATTAAGTTAATTAAAACATTCTCCCAAAAATAGGCTTAATTAAAACCTTCCTCAATAAGAATTCACTCATAAATTTTATGAATCATTCAAGAAATAACACAAATCTTACATGACACTCCTACATATGGAAGAATAGCTTTATCAGACTAACCCTTCTGCCAAGAACAACTGTAAAATCTAGGCAACATATATAATGCAACTATCTGAAGATATTTGAACTCAACCAAGAATACTAGTAAGAAAGGAAGAATGTGAAATGAGATCCAAAAATGTCACTCCTTTTCCCTGGGGGATTTGTTGATTTGCAGTGTGGGAAACAGAGGCCTGGCACTAAGTGGTAGCCAGAGCTTACAAAGTCATATTGCTCTCAGGAGGGAAAAGCAGGATTTGAAATTTTCTAGGAGGTCAGTCTTTGAGAAGTAAAGAAAACCTAAGCACAATGAACTCTAAATTTTATGTACAATTTCCTGTTAAGACATTTGCTGATTCCTCTTATGTTCAGTGTAAATTCCCAGGAAATAAATTGAGTGCTGAAGCTGGAGCCTGAAAAACTGAGCAAAGATGTGAGTCGTCCTGCAAAGAATATGACCCAACGAGGTGAAACAGTCCCAATTACTCTGGAGTATTTCAACTGAAACTCAGAAGTGCTACAACATAGAAGTGATAGATAATCACTAGGATTAAAAGCAAATTAGAAAAAGCTCAGGGCCTAGTAAAGCCCAAAATGCCCATCTGATGAGATCAAAATGATCTGTCTAGAATCTGTCAGCCTTCAAGAAGAAAATCAAATCCTCTTTTGATGAAGGAAAAATCAGGGCTTCTGTAATTTTTCATACACAGTGTCCAAAATTTGATCAAAATTACCAGTCATGCCAAGAAAGTATATACAATAATTGAAAATCAAGAGAAAAAAATAGCCATTACAAACAGACTCCAAATGATCCATATACTGGAATTACCAGACTTTAAAAGGTCTATGATATATGTTCAAAAAATCGGGGAAGTCAATTTCATCACAACATAGACTACTACTAAAACTAATAAACTGAAATTATAAAACTGAAAGAAAAAGAGTATTATATTTTACATGAATGAACTAAATATCAGATTAGTCATGTTATAGAAAGATCAGGAAAAAATATGTAGAATGAAGCACAGGAAGGAAGAGGACGGAAATTTAGATAAGAAAACATATATGAGAAATTATATATATGACTATACTTACTTTTAGTCACAAAAGGAAAGGAAAGAGAGAATGGGGCAAAACTATATTTGAAAATAAATGTGGATGAGAATTTTCCAAATGTGAAAATAGATATCATGCAAGAAATTCAAGATATCTGCATGCATCAAGAAAAATACCTAGGGCCAGCCAAGTGGCGTGTTGGTTAAGAGTTGGCTAAGGATGCCGGCTCTGAGCAGCAGGGCCCCGGTTCAGATCCCACATATGAGGGCCAATGACACTGCCCTCTAAGCTAAGATGGTGAACAACAGTTCCACCTGGAGCTGGGCTGCTGTGAGTCGCCAGCAACGGTGTGAGCTGCAGCCTTTACTGCAGTGGGCTGCCACAGGCTACAGTGAGTGGCCAGCAGCCAGCGTGAGCAGCTGGCAGCCGGTGTGAACTGCCAAGATCCACTGTGAGCGGCTGTCCAGAGGCCGGCACCCGATCTACCTCACCCAGGAAGAGCGCAATGACGATATCAACATGGACCAGTGGAGCAATGTCCTCCGCAACTAGACTGAAGAACAAAAGGACAGCAATTTGTCTGTTCCCCTTCCCTGGTTCCCCAATAAAATCTTTAATAAAACAAACAAACAAACAAACAAACAAACAAACAAACAAAAATCTACAAAGACATGCCACCTAGGGGTATTATAGTAAACATATTGAAAATTAAAGAGAAAGGAAAGGAATTGTAAAAGCAGACCCCTTTTTCCTGCCCCCCAAAAACAATAACAATAATGACAACCAACTTTTCTACAGAAAAAAAAAAAAGAAACTGAAGACAATGTAGCAACATCAAGGCTGTAAGAAAATTACAAGTTAGAATTTGTACCTCACCTGTCACGTCCTGCGTGGCAAGGGCAAATGGGACACGAGAGGGGCGACGCAGATTAAGGAAAAACAAGAGACAGAAGTAAGATAAGAGCGAGACCAAGGGACTCAGCCAAAGAAGACTGAACCCAAGGGACTCAGCCAAAGAAGACTGAGCCCTGAATCGGATCTGCGCATAGCTTTTATTGTAAATTTTGAGGAAGTAAACTGCAGTAATTCATTAACCGTGTATTCGTATGTGCCTTAGGCTCCTTTTCCATTAATCCAGATAGTCATCTTTGTTTTGTGTCCCAAGGAACTGACCGTCCTCACCACATACCTCCATAAGTAGATAGTAAGCACCCTCCAGGTGCAGCAAGGAAACAATAGGAGCAGATAAACAAGTTATGCTTCACCAAGCCCACTAAAGCCAGCTTACAAGCCCTTCAATGTTGGGGACAATGACCCTCAACATCTCCCCCTTCTTTATTATTTAAAAAGCACGCCTGTGACCCCAGGCGGCTGCGAGTCACAGTGCCTGTCTTAGGTGTCCCCCTAATGAAATAATAACCTTACCCGTCATTGGCACTTGATCCTCTAGCGATCAAGCCCTGTCTTAGGTTAGTTACATTCAAGGAGGTCCTTACCCGTCTTTGGCTAGCCTGTCCTCGCTAAAGTTTGGGGGTAGTGGGGCTAATAAGCAGGTGGCTAAACTTGAGGCTTTGCCTTAAGTTTGATCTCATGGATATTGGCTTGGACTTCCATCATCTACTTAAGAAAACATCTAATGAGGATGGGGAGTAGGCACAGAACCAAGCAGACACAAAAACCAATGCTATGCCTTCAGAGGTTAATGTAGAGGGAGCGGTCGTGGAATCGGCTGTAAGGCAACATCGCCCCCCTTCTGTTGCTGTAGAAGGAAAAACACGGATTTTGCAGTTTCTTCGTCTATGGCCCGCCGGAGGGTTTGTTGGCCATACCGGAGGACTAAGCAAAACAGAAATAAAAGAATGATTAGCAATGCAAATGCACCAGCAAAACCTCCACTGAGGCTTTTGATCCAATTGAGTGGATTTAGATTAGATAATCCTTCCGCAGCTGCGGATAGGGCATCCTCTTCAGGGAGGAGCTGAAGATTAGCAGATGACATTTGGTTTCTTCTCCTTCAGCTGAGGTAGCCTCCAGTGTAAACTCACTGGGAGGCATTTCATACCTAGCAACCTTAGGCCAATTTGGCTTCTTGATGACCTTCTTGGGTGTGTCGTTCATGATAAGGTTTAACGCATCTACTAGGCACCCACAGAGGATGTTCTTCTTTGCCTGGAGAAATACAAGCAAAACCTCGTCCCCATGTCAACAGGGTCCCTAAATTCCACTGATTAGTCTGAATATCTTTCCACCATATGGGGATTGGCGGCTTTTTCTTTGAATTGGTATTAAAATGCCTTTCTGCTGCAGTTCGTCCACAATGTGGATCAGAGCCAGAGGAGTTCAAAAAATTTAAAGTAAACATAGCTCTAGCTAATTGCACCTGAGGTGGTTCCTTTACATCTCCCCCTTTTTGTTTTAATAATTGTTTTTTCAAAGTTGAATTAGCACGTTCAACAATGGCCTGGCCTTGAGGGTTGTAAGGAATGCCAGTGTTATGGGTAATTTGCCAGGTTGCGCAAAAGTTTGCAAACTTAGCGCTAGTATAAGCTGGTCCATTGTCCGTTTTAACTTTTTTTTGGAAGGCCCATAATAGAAAAACAAATCAAAAGATGACGACAGGAATGAGCTGCAGTTTCACCAGTTTGAGCAGTGGCTACTAAAAATCCTGAGGCAGTATCAACAGAGACATGTACAAATGATAATTTTCCAAAAGAAGAGATGTGAGTCACATCCATCTGCCACAGATCATTAGGAGCTAAACCCCGAGGGTTGGTTCCCTCCAGACATTCTTGTGGAGCATTAAGAATTTGGCAAGTAGGACAAGTTTGAACTATATATCTAGCTTGTTTATGAGTAATGGGAAATTTAAATCGTAAACCTTTAGCATTGATATGGGTTAAAGAGTGAAAGTGGGTTGCCTCATCAATCTGAGCATTTCCCACTAAAGAGTCTGCAATAGCATTTCCACGCGTCAATGGACCTGGGAGAGTCGTATGAGCGCGAATATGAGTAATACCAAAGCGGTGTTGACGATTTCTCACCCCCTGCTGAAGTTGATGAAACAAAATCTGAAGAGACTGATTAGAATTAAATGAGAGAGACGCTGTCTCAATGTTTTGAGCCGTGTGCACAACATAAGAATAATCAGAAACAATATTTAGAGGTTCAGAATAGGTCTGCAAAGCAGTTAAAACTGCCACAAGTTCAGCCTTTTGTGCTGAATTACAGTTAGTGTGAATAAGTTGACTTCCTTTTTCACTAACGATGGCAGCTTTTCCATTATTAGATCCATCAGTAAAGACAGTAATTCCTTGGGGAATCGGCTCCTGTCGGAGTTTTTTGGGTAAAATCCAATTAGTCTTTTGCAAAAATTGAAATAATTTATTCTTTGGGTAATGATTATCAATGATTCCATAAAAATTTCCTATTGCAATTTGCCAAGATTCATTATGAATGTTTAGATGACAAATTTGTTGTTTTTTTAAAAGGAACTACAATTTGATTAGGTTCCTGCCCACTAAGGTGTAAGACTCGAGTGCGGGCTTTGGATATTAATTCAGAAATCAATTCAACATAAGTTGGCACTGTTTTAACAAAATTATTATGTAGGAAAAGCCATTTAAACAGTTTTTCTTGTTGTATTATAACCGCTGTTGGAGAATGCGTGTGGGAGAAACCAGAACTTGCAAAGGTTGATAGGGATCTATACGCTGAATCTGAGCTTCCTGTATCTTTTGTTCTGCTAATTCTAGTTCCTTAATTGCCTGTGGAGTCAGTTTACGAGGGCTGTTTAATTGTGATGGTCCTCGCAAGAGACTAAACAAATTGCTGAGAGCATAAGTAGGAATGCCCAAAGTAGGACGTAGCCAATTAATATCGCCAATAATTTTTGTAAATCATTTAAAGTAGAAATCTGATCTTTTCTAATCTGAACCTTTTGTGGTCTAATAGTCTGTCGATCAACAATTGTTCCTAAGTATTTAACTGGAGTGGTTGTTTGAATTTTATCGGGGGCTATACATAGCCCTGCCTTGTCTAGGTGAAGTTTAAGTGATTTAAAGCAAGCTGCTAGTTGTTTCATAGATGATGCAGCACAGAGAATATCATCCATATAATGAATGATGTAACAATCAGGAAATTCAGTTCTTACTGGTGTAAGAGCTCGAGCTACATAAAACTGACAAATTGTTGGGCTGTTAAGCATTCCCTCGGTAGTACTTTCCATTGATATCTCTGAATAGGTTCTTTATTGTTAATAGATGGAATGGAGAATGAAAATCGAGGACAATCATGAGGATGTAGCGGAATCGTATAAAAACAATCCTGCAAATCAATAACTATAAGAGGCCAATCTTTAGGAATCATAGATGGTTGTGGAAGCCCTGGTTGAAGGGCACCCATAGGTTCAATAACAGCATTAACCGCTCTAAGATCAGTTAGCATTCTCCATTTGCCTGATTTTTTCTTAATGACAAAAACTGGAGAATTCCAAGGGCTAGTAGAAGGTTCTATATGGTCTTGTTCTAGTTGGATCTGTACTAATTTTGTTAAAGCCTCTAATTTTTCTTGAGAAAGGGGCCACTGTTCAATCCATATCGGGGTGTCATTTTTCCATTTAAGAGGCAAAGGAGCACGTAGCTCTTCGACAGTGGCCCCCTACAAAAAGGGTTATTTTGATTGGTCTGATAACCTACTCCTAGTTTTCCCTGCTGAGATGAGAGCTGGAGAGGTTGAGTTATACCTTGCTTAAATTTTCCCAAACCTTCTCCTGGTTGGAATCCCATATGACTCATAATTTTTTGACTTTGGGGACTATATTGATTTGGTGGAATCCAGACCTCTGCGTTCCACTGAGTCAACAGGTCTCTTCCCCATAAATTAACAGGGATGTCAGCAACATAAGGTTGTAAAAATCCTTGTTGTCCTTCTGGTCCTAGACATGGTAAAATCTGAATACTTTGACGTAAGCCTGAGGCTCTTCCCACTCCTACTATATTAATATCTGGATTTTGCAATTCCCAATTCTTTGGCTATTGTTGAGAACTGATGATTGAAACATCAGCTCCTGTATCTATAAGACCTTTTTAAATTTCTTTCCTTGAATTTCAATTTGGCAAATAGGTCGAATATCTGAAATTTTTTCTACTAAAAAGATACCTGCTTTTCCTGTACTCCCAAAATTACCCGTTCCTCGTTTTTGGATTCCTTTTTGTGTTGGAGAAACATACGGAAGCAAAAGTAACTGTGCAATCCGTTCTCCTTTTTTAGCTGACCAGGGGACAGTTGAAGATATTATAATTTGAATTTCTCCTTCATAATCAGAATCAATGATCCCTGTATGAACTGTGACTCCTTTTGAAGTTAAATTGGATCGGCCAAGAATAAGTCCGACAGTGTTTGGTGGAATTGGCCCAAAATTCCTGTAGGTACACGGAGAGGCGTTTTCTCCGAAGTAATAAAATATCTTGGGTGGTGCAAACGTCTACTGCTGCACTCCCTTCTGTTGCTGAACTTAATTGCTGTACTGAAAGTTTGGGGGAGGTACGGCCTGATAGTTCTGAGGAGTGGCTGATGTCGGATATGCCCCTGTTGTTGTCGGGGCCTGGGGCTGGCCCCGCTTCCCGTTTCCTGAAGGGGTGTTCCATCCTTATGATAGAATGATCTACAGTCTGATGCCCAGTGTCTCCCCTTTTTGCACCGAGGGCATGTCCCTGGTGATTTTGATTCTGCAGGAGCAGAGTCATTAAGCATATTAGAAACATATTTAATTTTCTGTCTGCATTCCCTTTTAGTATGACCAGGCTTTCCACAATTAAAGCAAGTACCTGGAAACTTTTTCCTCTTGTCATTCCTGTAATTGCCTGAGCTAACATTGTAGCTTTATATTGTTCAGTTCCTACTCCTTGACAGAGGCGGAGGTATCCCATTGCATCTGTCTCTTCCTTTTGAGCTCCTATTGCCTTTTTACAATCCTCATTAGCATTGTCATAAGCTATGATTTGTAAAAATAATATCAGCGGCTTGAGCATTGGATACCTGTTTGTTAATAGTATCCTGCAAGCGAGCTATAAATTCTGAATAAGGCTCCTGGGGTCCTTGAAATATATTTTGAAAGGAAGTTGGAACTTTTCCTTCCACTTCTACTTTCTCCCAAGCCATCAAACAAATTCTTTTAAGCTGGTCTTGGGCCTGACGAGTCATTAAAACCTGCTGTTCGGTATTTATCCAATCTCCATCACCTACTAATTGATCCTTAGTAATATCTATCCCTCCAGCCTGATTTTGCCTACTCTGAATTTCTGCACCATCAATCCACCAAGATTTAAATTGTAGAAATTGGGCCGGAGAAAGACAGGACTTAGCTAAAGCATTCCAATCTATTGGAATCATCCTATTTCCATCAGCAATACCTCGAATTAGTCCTATAGTATAAGGGGAAGTCGGACCAAATTGAGTAACTGCCTGTTTGAGTTCCTTAAGGATTTTAAAAGGAAAAGGTTGGTATTCTAATATCTGCAAACCATTGGGGTGTTCATCATTGGGTGCAAGACGCTCACTAATTATGACTGGAAAATTTAAAGCATCCAAATCTCCTTCCAACCTTGCCTGTTGAATTCCCCTTTCTATGGCTGACATTGATGAATATGGACCTCGTGTATAAGGTGGAGGTACCGATATAACAGGATAAACTGGTTGTTTTAGTTTTGATGGGTTTTTAGATAACCCACAATCCTTCATTCTAGTTGTTGGAGGAGGGGGCAAACGATCAGGAGTTAGCAGATTTTGCAAAGAGGGATATAATGTTTTTGGTATTACCGTGGGTGCTTCCACAGATTCCTCCTCTCTCCCTTCATCCTCTGATGACTCAATATTGATGTTACAATCCCGATTTTTATCCTCCTCTTCATCTTCCGTGTCTGTGTGTAAAGGTTCTAAAACTGACCGGACCTGTCTCCAAGTCTCCCAAATTGTAGCTGGTATCTCTTTTCCCTGAAGTTGCTTTTCAGATATATCTTTACCTACCATCTCCCATTGGTCTAGATCTATGGTTCCTATCTCTGGAAACCAAGTGCAATGCGTTTCAATAACTTTTAAAAGTTCCTCTAATTTCTTTTCTGAGACTTTTACTCCCTCCCTTCTTAGAGAGTTGCTTAAGGAGGCAAATATACGATCTATATCGACTCTCAGAATTTCCCATGTTAGTTTTTAAGAAAAGGAAAAAAAAAGAGAAGAAAACTTTCACTCAATTGTTCATTCAGATGCTCGTCTGGCCGCGCCCCTCGCGGGACTAAGTCTGTCTTGGCTAAGGCGCTGTGGTATAAGCCCCCGCACTGGTGAACGAGTCAGTCGCCGTTATGCCTTACGACAGATTACGGAACCGCAGATTAGAGCCCACTCAAGTTCCGTAGCGAAAAGCCGTGGAACTATATGCATTCACTCACACAATCACACACTTTCACACAAAGTTTGTTACGTTATTTTCCGGATACCCCGGTACAATTCCTCAGGACTATTCCCTACTCCTTACCAAGTAGAGTGCCGGCCTGCCCTGAGGTCTGCGCCTTGAATTTTCACCCAGATTCAAAGTCTTCCTTCCCTCTTCGAGCCGCACGTTGAGGCGCCAGTTGTCACGTCCTGCGTGGCAAGGGCAAATGGGACACGAGAGGGGCGACACAGATTAAGGAAAAACAAGAGACAGAAGTAAGATAAGAGCGAGACCAAGGGACTCAGCCAAAGAAGACTGAACCCAAGGGACTCAGCCAAAGAAGACTGAGCCCTGAATCGGATCTGCGCATAGCTTTTATTGTAAATTTTGAGGAAGTAAACTGCAGTAATTCATTAACCGTGTATTCGTATGTGCCTTAGGCTCCTTTTCCATTAATCCGGATAGTCATCTTTGTTTTGTGTCCCAAGGAACTGACCGTCCTCACCACATACCTCCATAAGTAGATAGTAAGCACCCTCCAGGTGCAGCAAGGAAACAATAGGAGCAGATAAACAAGTTATGCTTCACCAAGCCCACTAAAGCCAGCTTACAAGCCCTTCAATGTTGGGGACAATGACCCTCAACACTCACCAACACTCATAAATAAATGTCACATATAGGTAACGACAGAAAAAAAGGTGAACTAAAAATGGTCACCACCAGCAGTCCTCCTATAAAAGAAATACTAATGGAAAGTCCTCAGATAGAAAAAAAATTCCCAGAAAGAAGCACAATCATGTAGGAAAGAATGAAGAACAGCAGATATTTGAGAGATTCTAAATAAGCATTGAATCTTTAAAACTATAATAACAATGCCACAAGAGGATAAAATATTGAACTAATTTAATTTTATGAAATAGCATCTCAAAAGGCAGGAAGGGGTTAAATAGAGTTAAAAGTTTTTGAAAAGAAAAAAAAAAAAGTTTTTGGGCCGGCCGAGTGGCACGGTGGTTAAGAGCTGGCTTGAGAAGCCAGTGGCCCTGGTTCGGGTACCACATATGAAGGCCAGTGACACTGCCCTCAAAAAAAAAAAAAATTAATGTTTCTGAATTATTCAGGAAATAGAAATACCACTAATTTAAGGTAAACTTTAATGAGCCTAGAATGCATGTTGATATGCTTAGTGTAGCACTGTTGAATAGCACTTTCTGCATAACAGTCATGTTCCATAATCTGTGCTGTCCTACACTATAGCTATTAGCCAAGTGTGATTATTGAGCACATGAAATGCTGCTAGTGTGATGGAAGAACTGAATTTTTAATGTATTTAAATTTAAATAGCCATAAATAGCTAGTAGTTACTGTATTGAACAATGCAGTTCTAGAAAAATTACTACAAGAGAGTAAAGAATTTTATGACTAACAAGCTAGTGAAAGGGGGAAATGAGATAATATTTTTACACATGCTTTATCTAACGTGAGATAAGAAGTGAAAAAAAACCTGAAAGAACAAATGAAACAACAAAAACAATTATAAGGTAGTAGATTTAAATCCAAGTAGATTAAAAATTATATAAAACATAAATAGAGAAGATGCCCCAAAAGTCTATGATTCTAAGGCCAGTGGGAAAAAAATACATACTTTGTTTGTAAGAAATATATCTTAATTATAAAATCACAGAAGTGATGAAAATGAAGGATATAAAAATATATACTATTTTTAATAACAAAAAACATCCCGTAAAATATCGAGTCTTTAAGACCAAGAGTATCATAAAAGATTAAACCTAAATGGAGATGTTTTAAAATCATAAGAATCAATTCAACAAAAAGATATAAAATCCTGTTTGTATACACCTAGTTGCATAGCTTTAAAACACATGAAGCAAAAACTAACAAAATTAGGGCTGGCAGAGTGGCTCAGTTGGTTAGAGCTTGAGCTCTGAGAAACAGGGTTGCCGGTTCGATTCCCACATGGGTCAGTGAGCTGCGCCAGAGCTGAGCTGCCACTGAGCTGGTGAGAGCACGTGCTCTTCACAAGGTTGCCAGGACAACATCTGCATGCAGTGGTGGGCTGGGCCCCCCACAACTAGATTGAAAGCAGCGACTGGATTTGAAGCTGAGCTTGAACCCTCCACAACTAAGATTGAAGGACAACAACTTGACTTGGAGCTGATGGGTCCTGGAAACACACAATGTCTCCCTTCCCCAATTCCCTAACACTGTTCTCTTCCCCAGTTCCCCAATAAAATCTTTAAAATAAAACTAACAAAATTATATGGAAAAATAAACTAAACTATAATCATATTTCATAGTACCTGATAGAACAATTAGTTACAAAAGATTTAAATAAAATTAACCATATTGACCTAGCTGGCATATATACACTGTAACAACTGAAATATGAAATACATACTCTTTTCAAGTTTACATACAATATTTACCAAAATCCCAAATCAAATACCATCGTGTGTGTGTGTGTGTGTGTGTGTAAATTGACAAACAGCTTCTAAAATGTATAAGGAAATTGAAAGAGTCAAAAACGCGAAGACAGACTGGAAAATGAGGGGCATATTAAAGACTTGCACTTCTGGAAATAAAGACTTATTACAAAGGGCCGGCTGAGTGGCGTGGTGGTTAAGCGCTGGCTTGAGAAGCCAGCGGCCCCAGTTCGGGCCCACATATGAGGGCCGGTGACACTGCACTCAAAAAAAAAAAAAAAAAAAAAGACTTATTACGAGCTACATAAATTAAGAAAGCTTTATATTTACAAAAGTATTTTAAAAAGTAACTAGTGTAATAAAATAGAGTTCAGAAACAGAACCACAAATTTATATCACTTAAATTATGAAAAAGATGATATTACAGTGCGTTGAAGAAAGGAGTGGTTACTGGCATAAAAAGAAGTCAAATACGTGGTGATGGAAGGAGAACTGACTGTGGGTGAACACACAATGCAATATATAGATGATATATCATAGAAATATACACTTGGGGCCAGCCAAGTGGCGTGGTGGTTAAGCGCTGGCTTGGGAAGCCAGCAGCTCCGGTTTGGGTCCCACATATGAGGGCCAGTAACACTGCCCTTAAAAAAAAAAAAGAAATATAAGGGCCAGCCGAATGGCTCAGTTGGTTAAGAGCTCACTCAAGAGTGCAAGCTGAGCTCTGAGCAACAGTGGTTCGAGGCCAGCCCGAGCTGAGTTGCCATTGAGCTGCCAACAGGTGGCAGGATGGCTCAGCTAAAAAAAAAAAAAAAAGAAATATATACTTGAAACCTATATAATTTTACTAACCAATGTCACCCCGATACATTTAATAAATAAAAGAAAAAAGAATCCTGACTCCTACTTCAAATCACACATAAAAATGGAATCCAAAGGGTCTGTAAATATAATAACTTTTTGGAGAAAATCTTTATGACCACTGGATGGAGAAAGATTTTTAAAACAGAACACAAATAAAAAGATTAATAAATACAAATTTATTAGGAAAAAATAGATTAATTGGACTTCCTTAAAACATTTATCAAAGCTACCATTGAGTGTAAAGAGGTGAGCTTCAGAGTAGAATAAGGTATTTTTAACACTTACATATGACAAGAGCTCTTTTCCAGAATCTATAAAGACCCTACAGGAGCATATGTGAGTTCTGGTGGAGGAGGAAAGTGCTGTGCTCGCCTACTTGCATGACCACATAAAAACTACAATTAAATTACAGAACAATCAGCCTGGAGAACCATCTGAAGACTAGCTGTAAAAAACTCTAATAACTAAGGATGTAAAGAAGTCATGTCAAGACTGGTAGGAGGGGGCCGGCTGAGTGGCGCATTGGTTAAGCGCTGGTTTTGGGATGCCAGCGGCCCCGGTTCGGATCCCACATGAGGGCCAGTGACACTGCCCTCTACAGCTAACAACAGCTCCACCTGGAGCTGGGCTGTGTGAGCCCCGGTGATGGTGTGGGCTGCAGCCCCTGCTGCAGTGGGCTGCCATAGGCTACAGTGAGTGGCCCGCAGCCAGCGTGAGCGGCTGGCAGCCAAGCGTGAGCTGCCAATAGCCGCGATGAGCGACATCCAGAGGCCGGCGACCGATCTGCCTCATCCGTGAAGCACGCAATGACGATACCAACAGTGAAGCAACATCCTCCGCAACTAAACTGAAGAACAAGAAGACAGCAACTTGTCTGTTCCCCTTCCCCGATTCCCCAACGCTGTTCCCCTCCACCAATTCCCCAATAAAATCTTTAAAAAAAAAAAAAAAAAAAAGACTGGTAGGAGGGGCGGAGATGCCAAACAGGTTGTCCCTATACCCACATGTGGCGGTTGAGCATCAGAGGGTATATCTGAGCTGTGGAGGTCACTTCTGAGGAGCAAGGTACTCCAGGCCCACACTGTGCTCCCTAGCCAATGGTTCCAGTGATGGGAAGAGGAGTCCCCACAATATCCGGCTATGCAAATCAGTGGGGATTCCATCTGCCCAGGTGAGATGGAAGGCTGCTGGAAACACAGGTGTCCTCTGAAAGGGCCCACATACATTTTCGCTCGTTCCCAGGTGCTTGCCCTTGGCTCTGCCTGAGGGATGACAACTCAGAAGGCACCCGAGACATAGAGGGAGAGATTGAATTGTGTAGCTTTGGGATGAAGGCTGAAAGAAGAGCCACCATTGTCCCTGTGTTGAGCTTTCCTCCTATGCAGACATCTTTCTGATAGGCAGGTACCATCTTTCCCGCATTGGGTCCTACATCCACATGGCCAAATCTATATCTGCATTGGCCTAGTGAAATCTGCTAGCTCCAACCTAATGACTTCCTGGGACTCTGCCTTACCTCTGGCACCACAGGAATCTCTTTCAGCAATAAACAGCTGGCTTCAGCTCCTGTGTGGCCAAATGCACTTTTTATGGCAGGCAACAAGCCCTGGCCTGTGCTGCAGTCTTTCTTGGAAAACTCATGGGTCCATAGGCCTGAGGCAGGTGGCAGCTGTCCTCAGTGTGCTCTGGGCGTTTTGCAGAGTAGCTCCAGGGTCAGCACTGACACCAAACCTGAATCTTCATTAACCTGTTGACACAACTTGTCCCATTCTGGTGACTCTCTGGGATATGGCCTCATCCATCTCACATACCAGCCAAGGCTCATTTAGAGGCTGAGCCTTACAGGCAGCAGGCAGGCATGGCAGGCCTTAGGGTGCCCTGGGCTTTTTGCTGAGCTGCTCTAGCCCTAGTGGCAGTCAGCCTCCTTTCTCAGCTTGGAATCTCCCACTTACCTTCAGGTGTAGGTAGACAACAACCAACCGTGGAGCGCTTTGTAGCTCCAATCAGGTGGCATTGGGCCAGCCACAGGCACAGGTTGACCTGCATGGAAGTTGTACCCACAAAACCCCAGAATCAACACACCAGGAGGCAAACTTCAGACCACAACAGAGCACCACCCAATTAGCCACACAAGTGGCACACCCAAGGGTGGTCTCAGCAGGCACATGAGCCCACTTGGGCAAATTCCACACTATGGGGTCAGCTCCCACATAGCAGCACATATGCTGTGGGCATGGCCAATCCTCACAGCCAATCATCCTGAGGGTTAATCCCACCCATTGACATGCCAACAGCAATCAAGTCTCAGCAATAGCAGGAGAGCACACATAAGCCACACAGGGACACTCCTGAAGCATCAGCCCAGGTGATCAGGGAGACTGTATCACTGGGCCCAACAGGAGACCTACTACAGAAGGCCACAGGGTTAAGACTGGAAGACATAGCAGATCTACCTAATACATAAAAACAAAGAGAGGCAGCCAAATGAGGAAACATGTCCCAAATAAAAGAAAGGAGAAACCTCCAGACAAAGAACTAAATGAAATGGAGGCAAACAAACTACCAGACACAGAGTTGAAAACACTAGTTATAGAACTGGCTGAGTGGCGCATCGGTTAAGAGCTGGCTTGGGACGCCAGCAGCCCCGGTTGAGATCCAACATATGAGAGCCAGTGACACTGCCCTCTGCAGTTAACAACAGCTGCACCTGTAGCTGGGCTGTGTGAGCCCCAGTGACGGTGTAAGCTGCAGCCCCTGCTGCAGTGAGCTGCCATAAGCTACAGTGAGTGGCCGGCAGCCAGTGTGAGCAGCTGGCAGCCAGTGTGAGCTGCCAACAGCCGCGGTGAGCAACCATCCAGAAGCTGGCAACTGATCTGCCTCATCCGGGAAGAGTACAATGATGATACCAACATGGGCCAGTGAAGCAACGTCCTCTGTAACTAGACTGAAGAACAAAAAGACAGCAACTTGTCTGTTCCCCTTCTCTGATTCCCCAACGCTGTTCCCCTCCCCCAATTCCTCAGTAATATATATATATATATATATATATATATATATCTCAAATGGCTTATTTAAAAAAAAAAAAACAAGAAAAAAAACACTAGTTATAAGGATGCTCAAGGAACTTAATGAGAACTTTAACAAAGTGATAGTGAGCATAAAAAAGGACATAGAAATCATAAAGAACTAGTCAGAAATGAAGAATATAATAACTGAAATGAAGAATACACTAGAAGAAATCAACAGCAAATTAGATAAAGCAGAGAATCAAATCAGTGATTTGGAAACCAAGGTAGGAGAAAACACACAATCAGAAAAGCAACAAAAATAAAACAAAAAAATGAAGATACATTAAGGGACTTCTGGGACTATAAGTGTACCAAAATTCACATTATAAGGGTACCAGAAGGAGAAGAGAGAGAACAAGGAATTGAAAACATTCTTGGAGAAATAATAATGGATAACTTCCTTAACCTGGTGAAGGAAGTAGACATACAAGTCCAGGAAGCCCACAGAGTCTCAAACAAGATAAACCCAAAAGGCACACACAAAGACACATCATAATTAAGATGGCAAAGATAAAACAGAGTGTTGGGGACCAAGAGACCCTCAAGGAGCTGTAAAGGAGGGTTGTTTGCAAGGCTCGCCCCTCTGGCTGTTGCTTTTGCAAGGCTGGCACAGCACTTCAGCATCCGAAGTCGACTTTGGTCTCCGTGCTGACAAAACACCTCAGTACACAGAGGTTTTTGATACACTGGGTACAGAACAGTCTGGGTTTGATACATTGGATACAGATATCCTGCAGCTGATGGACCAGGAGCAGTCCCTGCTCAAGGCCGTTGCCTATCCTTTCCTCCCCCGCTTTAACAAAGCCTATATTAATAAACAATAGTTGCTAGACTGGGTCACTGTCCTCCCATCAGGAGACAGCTTTCCACCTAGCTCCCGCTTTCAGGTATTTCATTGTCTGTGTTTCTTAATCCTCCATCATCCCCCCTCCTGCCCATTCGACTGGCTGTGCTGGACGTGACAACAGAGAGATTCCTAAAAACAGAAAGACAAAGACAGCCAGTTACTTACAAGGGAGCTCCCATAAAATTGTCAGCTGATTTCTCAACAGAAACTTTGCAGGCCAGAAGTGATTGGCTGTCATGAAATATTCAGTTACGAAAAGTAAGGACCTACAACCAAGATTACTCTATTATTTAAACTAGAATGAGAGATAAAGAGCTTCCCAAACAAGAAAAAGCTATAGGAATTCATCACCAACAAGCCAGTACTAAAAGAAATGTTCAAGAGACTTCTTTAAAAAGAAGAATAGAGGGGCTGGCCAAGTGGCACGGTGGTTAAGCGCTGGCTTGGGAAGCCAGCAGCCCCAGTTCGGTCCCACATATGAGGGCCAGTGACATTGCCCTCAAAAAAAAAAAAAAAAAAAAAAAGAAGAAGAAGAATGGGAGGTCAGAGGGGAGAAGAACATAAGTATGAAGAATAAAATAGCAACATTGTGTCTATCAATAATTACTTTTAAAGTAAATGGATTAAATGCTCCAATCAAAAGAAACATGGTAGCTGAATGGATAAGAAAAAAGACTCATACATATGCTGTCTACAAGAGACCCAGTTCAGATTGAAAGACACACAGCCTGAATGTAAAGAGATGGAAAAAGTATATCATACAAATGGAAACAAACAAACAAAGAAGCTGTGGTAGCAATACTGCTATCAGACAAAACAGACATGAAAAAAGAGTCTATACGGCTGGCTGAGTGGCTCAGTTGATTAAAAGCTCGCTCAAGAGTGCAAGCTGAGCTCTGAGCAACAGCAGTTCGATGTCCAGCCTGAGCTGAGCTGCTGCTAAGCTGCCAAGAGGTGGCAGGATGCCTCAGCTAAAAAAAAAAAAAAAAAAAAAAAATCTAGCCTCGGGAGGGAGGGGCAAGATGGCGGCTGTGAGGAGGGCTCCATGAAATCTCCCCTGGAAATATCCACAATTTGAACTTCTAATACGCTTCAAAGAGACATCTACTCATCACACAGAGCAACTAAGAGTTCCACACAAGGATTGCTGGAAGGTGGGCAGGCCAGGGGAGTAGGGGAAGAAGGCGGCGAGATGCGTGAGGTACAGCCCGCACCCGCGGCTGCTGAGTCACGGTGCGTGTTCCCCCGGCTCACTGCCTGCGGCCCGCGGCCCACCTAGAGTTCAGCAAGAGCGCATTGGTTTGCAGTCTGAGACAGAAGCCTCAGGCCGGGCAAGTGCGGGAGGAGAGAGAGGAGATGACTGTGCAGAGGTACGAGCTGCACCCGCGGCTCGCCAGGTCCCCAGGAAGCAGGGTGCAGAGCCCCGCAGCGACAGGGCAAGATCAGTCCCTGCACCCTCCCGGTTCAGGGATCAGTCTCTGTGCCCACCGGGTCCCGTGGAGCACAGAAGCCTGAAACCTGGGAGCAGGGGAAAACAGAGGACTCACTCGCGGAGAAGCAGCGCGCGCTGGGCGGAGACGCAGATCCCTGAGAGACGGAGCGGGGATCGGAGCCGCGTGGAAAGGTGTGCACAGTCCCTTAAACCCCGGCGGCAGTCCCTCCAGGAGCGCAGCAGGAGAACGGCTCGGGCGCGTGCTGGCTCCAAGGCAGAAGCCTTAAACCCGAGAGCAGGGGGAAACAGAGGACTCGCCCGCGGAGACGCAGCGCACCGGCCGGAGTCATAGGTCCTGGAGAGATGGAGTGGGGATCGGAGCCACGCGGAACGGTGCGCGCAGTCCCCTAAATCCCGGCAGACCGTTTGGGAGAGCAGCAGGAGATCCGCGCGGGCACGCCAGCACCGAGGCAGAAGCCTGAAACCCGGGAGCAGTGGAAAAAGAAGACTTGCTCAGACAAGCAGCGCACCGGGTGGAGACGCAGGTCCCCAAGAGACGGAGCGGGGATCTGAGCCTCGGGGCAGGGGGCTTGCAGTCCCTTAAACTCCGGCAATCTCTTTGGGAGAGCAGCAGGAGCACCGCGGGCGCGCGCTGGCTCCAAGGCAGAAGCCTTAAACCCGGGAGCAGGGGAAAAAGAAGACTCACTCAGACACGCAGTGCGCCGGGCAGAGACGCAGTTCCCCGAGAGACGCGGAGTGGGGATCTTGCCACACGGTAGGGTACGCGCAATTCCCTAAATCCCGGCAGACCCTTTGGGAGAGCAGCAGGAACTCCGCTGGAGCATAAGAGGCAAAGGCCTTAGATTAAAACAGTGTTGGAACGGTGGCTTTGTTTATTTTTATGTTTTTTATTTTTTTTCCCTTTTTCTACTCTTGAACAGAAAGCAAAAAAAACCCAGTAACTCACCCACTCCCACAAACTTTGGCCCCCGCCAAGACAGTCTTAAACTGACTCCTGAAGGGAGCAATAGGGGCAGACTAGGAAGATATCCTTACCTGCAGGGGGTTGAGAATTTCCACCCAGTAAAGGCTGCAGAGTGAGACTACCTACCCCGCCCCCACCTTTAGGCAAGGCTTGGGAGGCAGGGCAGGTTCACCTGCTGAGGCACTAATTAACAGATTCTTAGCAGCAGGCTTTTGGTAGTGAGGAATTCTTTAATTCTCCAAGGCTGTCAACCCAAAGGGTGCCCAGAGACACTCATTGAGCCTTTGGGGGTGCAGCCTGCCTTGGGACAGGCAAAAACAAAAAGGCAGTGACTTTGTAAAAACCACCAATCACACGTCACAACCACACTCAAGTACAGCAAACCTGCAGGGCCAGGATCACATTAGGCATCAGGTGGCCTACTGTTCCCACAAGACACACAGGAATTTTTGTACAGCAGACAAACTGAAGAGAGCTTGTGGACTTTAGCCTAGACCGGCATGGGTATTTTTGGTTTGTTTGGTTTTATTCTGTTTTGTTTTCCCTTTATTGGCTGCTTATCTTGGTTGTTTTTGGTTTTTATTTCTATTTCATTCTAATCATATTGTAGTTTTTAATACAGGCATATATATATATAGGTGTATATAGTTGAATATATGTCCATATATATGGGTGTGTAGACAAACATATATATATTTTTTTTTTCCTTTTTTCTTTTTCTTTTTCTTTCTTTTCTTTTTCTTTTTTCCCCACCCTGACTTTCTCTCTTATTTTATTCATTCTTCTCACTGCTATACTTTTCCTCTTTTCCTTTTTTCTGCAAATTTTATTTTTTTAATTTTTCTTACTTTTTTATTATTATTTTAGTTTATTTTTATTTTTTATTTTTTAGGTATAGCTAATCGGTTTCTCATGTTTATTCTATTTTTTATTTTAGGATATTCTATTTTATTTTGTTTCCTCTTCGGTTATTATTGAATATGTGGTTTTTGTTTTGTTTCTGTTTGTTTTCTTCATTAGTATGATTGATATTTCTGTACAAGTTGACTGTAGTTTGATGGTTGGTTTTTTTTTTACTTGTGCAAGCATTTGGTTTCCTTTGGTGGCTGCCGAGGTTGTTCTTGTTGATCTGTTATGCTCTAAAATCACTCTTCAGCAGTGGGTCCAAACAAACAGACACAAGAATCATCATACCCGGAGGCCAACTTTAGATAAAACCAGAGCATTTCTGGGTTTGACATACAAGAGTCACACCCAAAAAGAAGTTGCTACAGGTACTAAGACCCATAGGGTCCAAGTTTCATCAGAGGGGTCAATCCTCTCACAGCAGCTCATAAACTGCAGAAGCTGCTGATTCTCACAGCTAATTAATCTGGGAGTCAATCCCACCTACTGACAAACCAAAAGTAATCCAAACTAAAACTTCAACAAGTGAGGACGCACGACACAAGGAACACCTCAGATACAAGCACAGGAGAATAGGGAGACTGAGTAATTCAAATATAAAGGGCATACACCATATAAGTTTACCCAGAAAAGACTGAGAAATCTGGGGGATCTATCTGTTATATTGAAGCAAACACAAAGAGTAAGCCAGAATGGGGAGACAAAGAAACATAACACAAATAAAAGAACAGAAGAAACTTCCTGAATCAGTGGAAATAGAGGAAATAGAGGTAACCAACCTATCAGAGACAGAGTTCAGAACACTGATTATTAGAATGTTCAAGGAAATTAATGAAAATATAAAGAAGGATAGAGAAATCATGAAAAGCAACCAGCTAGAACTTAAGAACACAATTACTGAATTAAATAACAAACTTGATGGAATCACTAGCAGATTGGATGAAGCAGAAAATCGAATCAGTGACTTAGAACACAAAATAGCAGAGATCACCCATGCGGAACAACAAAAAGAAAAAAGAATGAAAAACATGGAAAATAGTTTAAGAGAGCTGGGGGACAACATCAGACGCAATAACCCAGGGGTCATTGGAGTACCAGGAGAAGAGAGGGAGCAAGGGATTGAGAATATATTTGAAGTAATAATGTCTGAAAACTTCCCTAACCTGGCAAAGGACATTGAAATACAAGCCCAGGAAGTGCAGAGAGTTCCAAACAGGATGATTCCAAACAGGCCCACTCCAAGACACATTATAGTGAAAATGGCAAGGGTTAAGGACAAAGACAGAATCCTTAAAGCAGCAAGGGAAAGGCAGCAAGTTACTTACAAGGGTACCCCCATAAGATTATCAGCTGACTTTTCTACAGAAACTTTGCAGGCCAGAAGGGAGTGGCAGGAGGTTTTCAAAGTGATGAAAAATAAAGGCCTACAACCAAGATTGCTGTATCCAGCAAGGTTATCATTTAAAATCGAAGGCGAGATAAGGAGCTTTGCAGAAAAAAATAAGTTAAGGGAATTCATTACCACCAAGCCAGCTTTGCAGGAAATGCTAGAAGGGCTTCTTTAAGTAGAAGAGAAAAACAACCTAAGAAAGACTACGAACACAAATAACAAAACGGCAATAAATACACACCTATCAATAATCACATTAAATGTAAATGGATTAAATGCTCCAATAAAAAGACATAGGGTGGCTGAATGGATAAGAAAGCAAGACCCCAGCATATGCTGTATACAAGAGACTCACCTCAGATCCAAAGACTCATACAGGCTGAAAGTAAAGGGATGGAGTAAAACATTTCATGCAAATGGTACTGAGAAAAAAGCTGGAGTAGCGATACTTATATCAGATAAAATGGACTTTAAATTGAAGAATATAACAAAGGACAAAGAAGGACCTTCATAGTAATGAAGGGATCGCTCCAACAAGAGGACATAACTCTAGTAAACATCTATGCACCTAACATAGGAGCCCCTAAATATATAAAACAGATATTGTCAGACATAAAGACAGAGATCAACAGTAACACTATCATAGTAGGGGACTTCAACACCCCGCTGTCACTAATGGACAGATCCTCCAGACAGAAAATGTGGAAACAGCGACCTTAAATGACACATTAGACCAGCTGGATTTAACAGACATTTTCAGAGCATTTCATCCCAAAGCTACAGAATATATGTTCTTTTCAAGTGCACATGGAACATTTTCTAAGATAGACCACATGTTAGGCCACAAAACAAGTCTCAATAAATTTAAGAAGATTGAAATCATTTCAACTGTATTCTCTGACCACAATGCTATGAAACTAGAAATCAATTATAAGAAGAAATCCGGGAAGCTGACAAATAAATGGAGGCTAAACAATATGCTATTAAATAGTGAGTGGGTCACAAATGAGATCAAGGAGGAAATCAAAAGATACCTGGAGACAAACGATAATGAAAACACCACGACCCAAAATCTCTGGGATACTGCAAAAGCAGTCCTAAGAGGGAAGTTTATATAGCAGTGCAAGCCTACCTAAAGAAGGAAGAAAAATCTCAAATCAACAGGTTATCCTTACACCTAAGGGAACTGGAAAAAGAACAGCAAAAGAGGCCCAAGGGGAGTATAAGAAAGGAGATAATAAAGACCAGAGCGGAAATAAACAATATAGAGAACAGAAAAACAATTCAAAAGATCAATGAAACCAAGAGCTGGTTTCTTGAGAAGATAAACAAAATTGACAAACCTCTAGCCAGGCTCATCAAAAAAAAAAAAGAGAGAGGACTCAAATTAGCAAAATCAGGAATGAAAGAGGGGAAATGACTACAGACATCACAGAAATACAAAAAATTCTAAGAAATTACTATGAGCAACTATATGCCAACAAATTTGACAATCTGGAAGAAATGGATAATTTTCTAGAAGCATACAACCTTCCAAAGCTAACGCAAGAAGAAACAGAAAATCCAAATACCCTGACTACTATCAAGGAAATTGAATCAGTAATTGACAAGCTCCCAAAAAACAAAAGCCCTGGACCAGACGGCTTCACAAGTGAATTTTATCAAACATTCAAAAAAGAACTATCACCTATTCTTCTCAAACTATTCCAAAAATCCAGAAGGAGGAACGGCTCCCAAACTCTTTTTATGAAGCCTCTATCACCCTGATTCCAAAACCAGATAAAGACATCACAAAAAAGGAAAACTACAGGCCAATCTCCCTGATGAATATAGATGCAAAAATTCTCAATAAAATATTAGCAAACAGAATTCAGCAATATATTAAGATCATACATCATGATCAAGTGGGATTCATCCCTAGTGCGCAAGGCTGGTTCAACATCCGTAAATCAACTAATGTGATACACCACATCAACAAAATGAAGGATAAAGATCACATGGTCATTTCAATAGATGCAGAAAAAGCATTTGACAAAATCCAACAGCCATTTATGTTAAAAACCCTTAGCAAAGTGGGAATACAGGGATCATATCTCAACATAATAAAAGCCATATATGATAAACCTACAGCTAACATCATACTCAATGGGGAAAACCTAAAACCATTCCACTTAAGATCAGGAACAAGACAAGGCTGTCCACTTTCTCCTCTTTTATTCAACATAGTGCTGGAAGTTCTAGCCGCAGCAATCAGACAACAAAAAGAAATAAAAGGCATCCAAATCGGCAAGGAAGAAGTAAAATTGTCATTATATGATGACATGATACTGTATATAGAGAACCCCAAAGACTCCATCAAAAAACTATTGGAACTGATAGACGAATTCAGTAAAGTAGCAGGATATAAAATCAATGTTCAGAAATCAGTGGCATTTGCATATACCAATAATAAACTAATGGAAAGAGAAATTAAGAAAACTGTCCCATTTACAATTGCGTCAAGAACTATAAAATACCTAGGAATAAATTTAACCAAAGAAGTGAAAGATCTGTACTCAGAAAATTATAAGACACTGAAGAAAGAAATCATAGAAGATACAAATAAATGGAAACACCTACCATGCTCATGGATAGGAAGAATTAATATAGTTAAAATGTCCATACTGCCTAAAGCAATATATAGATTCAATGCAATTCCTATCAAACTACCAAGGGCATTTTTCACAGAAATAGAAAATATAATCCTAAAGTTTATATGGAATCATAAAAGACCCAGAATAGCCTCGGCAATTCTGAGAAATAAAAACAAAGTCGGGGGAATCATACTACCAGACATCAAAACCTACTACAAGGCCGCAGTAATCAAGACAGTTTGGTATTGGCATAAAAACAGGCACATCGATCAGTGGAACAGAACAGAGAGCCCAGAAATAAATCCAAGCATTTACGGACAGTTAATCTATGACAATGGAAGCAAGAATTTACACTGGAGTAAAGATAGTCTATTCAATAAATGGTGCTGGGAAAATTGGAGTGACACATGCAAAAAAATGAAACTGGATCATCTCCTTACGCCTTATACAAGAACAAATTCAAAATGGATTAAAGACTTAAATGTAAGACCTGAAACCATAAAAATCCTAAAAGAAAATATAGGGAGCACATTTGCAGACATTACCTGGAGCAATATTTTTACTGATACATCCCTACAGGCAAGGGAAGTAAAAGAAAAAATGAACATATGGGATTATATCAGACTTAAAAGTCTTTTCACAACAAAGGAAACCATTAATAAAACAAAAAGGAAGCCTACTGAATGGGAGAATATATTTGCCAACGATATATCTGATAAGGGGTTAATATCCAAAATTTATAAAACACTCATGAAACTCAACACCAAAAAAACAAACAACCCAATTAAAAAATGGGCAGAAGATATGCAGAGACATTTCTCTAAAGAGGACATACAGATGGCCAACAGGCATATGAAAAAAAGTTCAACCTCACTGGTCATTAGGGAAATGCAAATAAAAACCACCATGAGATACCACCTCACTCCAGTCAGAATGGCTATCATCAACAAATCAACAAACAACAAGTGCTGGCGGGGCTGTGGGGAAAAGGGGACCCTGCTGCACTGTTGGTGGGACTGCAGATTGGTGCAGCCACTATGGAAGTCAGTATGGAGGTATCTCAAAGAAATGGAAATAGAGCTACCGTTTGACCCAGCAATTCCACTCCTAGGTATTTATCCTGAAAAAACCAAGGCACTTATTCAAAAAAAGTTATGCACCCCTATGTTCATAGTAGCACAATTTACAATAGCTAAGACTTGGAAACAACCAAAATGCCCGTCAGTAGATGACTGGATTAAGAAACTGTGGTATATTTATACAATGGAGTATTACTCCACTATAAGGAAGAATGAAATCGTGCCATTTGCAATGATATGGATGGGCCTAGAGACTATAATTTTGAGTGAAATAAGTCAGTCAGAGAAGGACAAATACCATATGATCTCACTCATATGTGGAATCTGAAAAACTGTATGAATGAGCAAAGTAAAAAGAAACTGTCTCATAGATATAGAGGAAAAATCAGGGTTGCTAATTGGGAGAGGAATGGGGATGAGTGAGAAGGGGAAGGGATTAGACAGCAAAAATAGGCAACTACAATATTGCTACTGGGATAGGAAAAACAGTTTGGGGAATATAATTAATAATGTTGTAAGTGTTCTGTGGAATGTCAGATGATCATAGGTCTTGTTGGTGAGACCATTTCATGGATGGAGTAGAGGTTTGATCACTGCACTGTATTACTAAAGCGGAGGTGGTATACCTACTGTAATTGAATATACATAGATAGTCACGGGATGTGGATTACACTGTGGAAGAGAGTCGGAGGAAGAGTAATGGATATATATGATATGGGGGGGAGTGGGGTGGTGTATTGGGGGTGGGGGGTTGTCACTTTGAGGGGTAAAATGTATAACTATTGCACTGTGTTGTACACCTGAAACTAATTAAAAATAAAATAAAATAAAATTTAAAAAAATCTATAATACTGAGACACAGAAGGACATTACATTATGATGAAGGCATCAATCCAACAAGAGGACATCACCTTTCTAAATATTTATGCTCCTAATATAGAAACATCTAAATATATAAAACAATTAGGGACCCCAAAAAAGGGAGAAATTGACAGTAATACAGTCATACAAGGGAACATTAACACCCCGTTGACACCAAAGGACAGATATTCCAGACAGAAAATCAACAAGGAGACAGTGACCTTAAAGGACACACTAGAACAGATAGATTTAATTGATACTTTTAGAGCATTTCACCCCAAGGCAGCAAAATATACATTCTTTTAAAGTGCTCATGGAACATTTTCTGAGATAAACCACATGCTACGACACAAAACAAATCTCAATAAATTTAAGAAGATTGAAATAATATCAAACATCTCCTCCAACCACAATGGTATGAAATTATCAATCAATGACAAGAAGAAGACTGCAATACACACAAACACATAGAGGCTAAATAACATGCTATTAAATAATGAATGCATTAACATGAGATCAAGGAAGAAATTGAAAGATACCTTCAGACAAATGAAAATGAAAACAACTACAATCCAAATTCTATGGAACACAGCAAAAGTTGTCCTAAGAGGGAAATTTATAGCAATACAGGTCGACCTCAAGATACAAGAAAAATCTCAAATAAACAATCTAATCCTACACTTAAGGGAACTACAAAAAAAGAACAGCAAACAAAACCCAAAGTAGTAGAAGAAAAAAAATAATAAAGAGCAGAGTGGACCTAAACAAAATAGAGTCTAAAAACACAATACAAAAGATCAGTGAAACCAAGAACAGCTTCTTTGAAACAAATGAACAAAATTGATAACTTTAACCAGACTCATCAAGAAAAATGAGGACCCAAACAAATAAAATCGGATGAGAGAAGTGACTACTGACACTACAGTATTATAAGAAAATGCTACAAACAATCATATGCCAACGAATTGAACAATCTGGAAGACATGGATAAACTCCTAAAATCATACAATTTTCCAAGACTGAATCAATAATAAACAGAAAATCTGAACAGACCAATTACTACTAACAAAATCAATCAGTCATCAAAAGACTCCCAATAAACCAAAGTCCTGGACCAGATGGCATCACAGGTGAATTTTATCAAACATTCAAGAAGAATTAGTGCCTGTCCTTTTCAACCTATTCCAAAAAATTCAAAAGGAGGGGTTTCCAAACCCATTTTACAAGGACAGCATTACCCTTATTCCAAAAACAAAAACATTACAAAAAATAAAATTAGATATCACTGTGAAATAGATGCAAAAATCCTTAACAAAATATTAGTAAAAAGAACTCAAGAGTACATTAGAAATATCATACACCATGATCAAGTGGGATTTTTCCCTGGGATGCAAGGTCATTTCAATATTCTGAAATCAACCACATAAAGAAAATGAAGGATAAAAACTACATGATCATGTCATTACATGCAAAAGAAACTTTTGAGAAAATCCAGCACCCATTTATGATAAAAACTATCAGCAAGGTGGGACTAGGGAGAAAATACCTCAACATAAAGGCCCATATATGACAAACTCAGCTAACATCATACTCAAAAGTGAAAAGCTAAAAGCATTTTCTTTAAGACTAGGAATGAGACAATGGTGTCCACTTTCACCACTTTTATTCAACAGTTCTAGCCACAGAAATCAGATGTGGAAAAGAAATAAAAGGCTTCCAAATTGAAAAGAAAGAAGTAAAACTCATTATTTGCAGATGACATGATACTATATAAAAAGAACCCTAACAAGTCCACCAAAAAAACCTATTAGAACTGAAAAGTTGATTCGGTAAAGTAGCAGAATACAAAATTAATATTCAAAAATCAGTTGCATTTTTATGCACCAATAATGAACTACCATAAAGAGAAATTAAGAAAACAATACCATTTACAATTGCATCCAAAAATAAAATAAAATACTAGGAATAAATTTAACCAAGGAGGTAAAAGACCTGTACTCAGAAAATTATAAGACATTGAAGGAATAAATAGATGAAGATAAAAATAAATGGAAGCATATACTGTGCTGATGGATAGGAAGAATTAACAACATTAAAATGTCCATACTACCCAAAGCAATCTATAGATTCAATTCAATCCCCATCAAAATACCAATGGCATTTTTTTCACAGAACTAGAACAAATAATCCTACAATTTATATGGAACCATAAATGACCCTGAATAGCCATGACAATCTTGAGACAGAAAAAGTTGGAGGTATAATGCTACCTGATATCAAACTATACTGCAAGGTTATAGTAATCAAAACAGCATGGTACTGGCATAAAAGCAGACATATAGATCAATGGAACAGAATAGAGAGCCCAGAAAGAAACCCAAACCTATACGGTCATTTAATCTATGACAAAGGAGGCAAAAACATACAGTGAGGTCAGACAGTCTATTCAATAAATGGTGTTGGGATGGCCAAACAGATACATGCAAAAAAAATAAAATAAAACTGGACCAACTTCTTGCTTCATATGCTAGAATAAACTCAAAATGGATTAAAGACTTAAATGTAAGACTCCGAACCATAAAACTCCTAGAAGAAAACAGGCAGTAAACTCTCTGACATTATTCTTAATAATATTTTTTGTGTATGTTGCCTGCAGTAAGAGAAACAAAAGAAAAAAGAAACAAATGGAACTACATCAAACCAAAAAGTTGTTGAACAGCAAAGGAAATCAACTAAATGAAAAGACAACTTATTAAATGGAAGAAGATACTTGGCACTGATACATCTGATAAGGGGTTAATATCCAAAATTTATGAATAACTCATACAACTCAATATCAAAAACACAAACAATCCAATTTTAAAAATGGGCAGATGACCTGAATAGACATTTCTCCAAAGTAGACATACAGATGGCCAATAAACATATAAGATCAGACAATTAAGTTCATGAACTTTCCACCATGTAAGACCAGATATCTATTGATGAAAAAATGCTCAACATCACTAATCAGGGAAATGCAAATTAAAACCACAGTGAAATATCGTCTCACACCTGTCAGAATGTCTATCATCAATAAATCAACAAACAACAAGTGTTGGCAAGGATGTAGAGAACATGGAACCCTTGTGCACAGTTGATGAGATTGTAAATTAGTGCAGCTACTGTGGAAAACAGTGGGGATGTTCCTCAAAGAATTAAAAATAGAACTACCTTATGACCCAGAATTCCACTCCTGGGTATTTATCCAAAGAAATCCAAAACACTAATTCAAAAAGATATATGCACCACTAGGTGCATCGCAGCACTATTTACAATAGCCATGATATGGAAGACCTAGATCCCATCAACAGACAATTGAATGAAAAAGATGTGGTACATGTTTACAATGGACTATTACCTGGCCATAAAAAATAAATCTTACCATTTTTGACAACATGATGAATGTAGATGGTTTTATGCTAAGTGAAATAAGTCAGACAGAGAAAGATAAATGCCATATGATCTCACTTATATGTGGAATTTAAAGAACAAAATAAATGAACAAACAAAACAAAAACAGACTCAGAGAGACAGAGAACAAACTGATAGTTGCCAGATGAGAGGAGTCTTAGGAGGTTGGGTAAAAAAAGTAAATAAATTAAGAAGTTCAAATTGGTAGTTACAAAATGTCATGGGGATATAAAGTACAGCTTATGGAATATTGTCAATAATATTTTAATAAATATTAATATTGCCAGGTGGGTACTAGACTAATCAGAGGGAACACTTCATAAATGATATAAATCTCTATCCATTATGCTGTATACCTGAAATTAATATAAAATAATATTTATTGTAGAAAAGTAAATTAAAAGAGTGTCTATCAAAAAAAGAAAAGATCCTGCTAATCAGTGAGAGACAGACAACATAATAAAACAATGGAGAAAATATTGGAACATGTACTCTATAAGAATGAATATTATATGGCTAATAAATATAAAAATATGTATGAACCCTCAGGATGGCTAAAATAAAAATGTTTGACGATACCCATGTTGGCAGGAGACTGTTGGAACTTTCATACATTCTGGTGTAAATGTAAATTTGTAGAGCCACTTTTAAAATGTTTTGGCATTATGTACTAAAATTGAACATAGAGATACTCTATGACCTAATATTTAGCAGGTTCATTTGTAGTTATATGTCTATGAGAAATGAATATGTATGTGTACAAAAAATGTTCAAGAATATTTATATCAGCACTACTCATATTAATCAAATTCTGAAAAAATAACTATATGCATTGATAATAGAATAGATTAAAAAATCGGTTATATTCTATTTTGTAATAAGGATGAACTTTGTGATTACATGGAGAAATCTCGCATTAATCTACCTCTTTTTTCTGGAGATGTCACACGATGGATGTGTTTATTTTTTTGAAGTGCACAAATTATAACAAATGTTATAATTCAATAAAAATGTACTTAAACATTTTGCTGATTGCTCCTTTGAAAATACTCTGGGGATGACATCCAGGGTAGAATGAAGGAGTTGAGAAAGGAGGCTACTGCAGTAAGCCAAGCACTGAATGATGCTGAGTCCTACGCTGAAGGAGACGGGATGATTGATAAGTAACAGTCTGTGTTCTGCCATATGTTTTATTTTTTTATTTTATTTTATTTTATTTTATTTTTAAATTTTATTTTATTTTATTTTTAATTAGTTTCAGGTGTACAACACAGTGTAATAGTTATACATTTTACCCCTCAAAGTGACAAACCCCCCACCCCCAATACACCACCCCACAACCCCCCATATCATATATATCTATTACTCTTCCTCTGACTCTCTTCCACAGTATAATCCACATCCCGTGACTATCTATATATATTCAATTACAGTAGGTATACCACCTCCACTTTAGTAATACAGTGCAGTGATCAAACCTCTACTCCATCCATGAAATGGTCTCCCTAACAAGACCTATGATCATCTGACATTCCACAGAATATTTACAACATTATTAATTATATTCCCCAAACTGTTTTTCCTATCCCAGTAGCAATATTGTAGTTGCCTATTTTTGCTGTCTAGTCCCTTCCCCTTCTCCCTCATCCCCATTCCTCTCCAAATTAGCAACCCTGATTTTTTCCTCTATATCTATGAGACAGTTTCTGTTTACTTTGCTCATTCATACAGTTTTTCATATTCCACATATAAGTGAGATCATATGGTATTTGTCCTTCTCTGACTGACTTATTTCACTCAACATTATAGTCTCTAGGTCCATCCATATCATTGCAAATGGCAAGATTTCATTCTTCTTTATAGCGGAGTAATACTCCATTGTATAAATATACCACAGTTTCTTAATCCAGTCATCTACTGATGGGCATTTTGGTTGTTTCCAAGTCTTAGCTATTGTAAATTGTGCTGCTATGAACATCGGGGTGCATAACTTTTTTGAATAAGTGTCTTGGTTTTTTTCAGGATAAATACCTAGGAGTGGAATTGCTGGGTCAAAAGGTAGCTCTATTTCCAGGTCTTTGAGATACCTCCATACTGACTTCCATAGTGGCTGCACCAATCTGCAGTCCCACCAACAGTGCAGCAGGGTCCCTTTTTCCCCACAGCCCCGCCAGCACTTGTTGTTTGTTGATTTATTGATGATAGCCATTCTGACTGGAGTGAGGTGGTATCTCATGGTGGTTTTATTTGCATTTCCCTAATGACCAGTGAGGTTGAACTTTTTTCATATGCCTGTTGGCAATCTGTATGTCCTCTTTAGAGAAATGTCTCTTCATATCTTCTGTCCATTTTTTAATTGGGTTGTTTGTTTTTTTGGTGTTGAGTTTCATGAGTGTTTTATAAATTTTGGATATTAACTTTATCAGATATATCGTTGGCAAATATATTCTCCCATTCAGTAGGCTTCCTTTTAGTTTTATTAATGGTTTCCTTTGTTGTGAAAAAACTTTTAAGTCTGATATAATCCCATATGTTCATTTTTTTCTTTTACTTCCCTTGCCCGTAGGGGAATGTATCAGTAAAAATATTGCTCGGTAATGTCTGCAAATGTACTCCCTATATTTTCATTTAGGATTTTTATGGTTTCAGGTCTTACATTTAAGTCTTTAATCCATTTTGAATTTGTTCTTGTATAAGGCGTAAGGAGATGATCCAGTTTCATTTTTTTGCATGTGTCAGTCCAATTTTCCCAGCACCATTTATTAAATAGACTATCTTTACTCCAGTGTAAATTCTTGCTTCCCTTGTCATAGATTAACTGTCCGTAAATGCTTGGATTTATTTCTGGGCTCTCTGTTCTGTTCCACTGATCGATGTGCCTGTTTTTATGCCAATACCAAACTGTCTTGATTACTGTGGCCTTGTAGTAGGTTTTGATGTCTGGTAGTATGATTCCCCCGACTTTGTTTTTATTCCTTAGAATTGCCAAGGCTATTCTGGGTCTTTTATGATTCCATATAAACTTTAGGATTATATTTTCTATTTCTGTGAAAAATGCCCTTGGTAGTTTGATAGGAATTGCATTGAATCTATATATTGCTTTAGGCAGTATGGACATTTTAACTATATTAATTCTTCCTATCCATGAGCATGGTAGGTGTTTCCATTTATTTGTATCTTCTTTGATTTCTTTCTTCAGTGTCTTATAATTTTCTGAGTACAGATCTTTCACTTCTTTGGTTAAATTTATTCCTAGGTATTTTATAGTTCTTGACGCAATTGTAAATGGGACAGTTTTCTTAATTTCTCTTTCCGTTAGTTTATTATTGGTATATGCAAATGCCACCGATTTCTGAACATTGATTTTATATCCTGCTACTTTACTGAATTCGTCTATCAGTTCCAATAGTTTTTTGATGGAGTCTTTGGGGTTCTCTATATACAGTATCATGTCATCTGCATATAATGACAATTTTACTTCTTCCTTGCCAATTTGGATGCCTTTTTATTTCTTTTTGTTGTCTGATTGCTGTGGCTAGAACTTCCAGCACTATGTTGAATAAAAGAGGAGAAAGTGGACAGCCTTGTCTTGTTCCTGATCTTAAGGGGAATGGTTTTAGCTTTTCCCCATTGAGTATGATGTTAGCTGTAGGTTTATCATATATGGCTTTTATTATGTTGAGATATGATCCCTGTATTCCCACTTTGCTAAGGGTTTTTAACATAAATGGCTGTTGGATTTTGTCAAATGCTTTTTTCTGCATCTATTGAAATGACCATGTGATCTTTATCCTTCATTTTGTTGATGTGGTGTATCACATTAATTGATTTACGGATGTTGAACCAGCCTTGGGCACTAGGGATGAATCCCACTTGATCATGATGTATGATCTTCTTAATATATTGCTGAATTCTGTTTGCTAATATTTTATTGAGAATTTTTGCATCTATATTCATCAGGAGATTGGCCTGTAGTTTTCCTTTTCTGTGATGTCTTTATCTGGTTTTGGAATCAGGGTGATAGAAGCTTCATAAAAAGAGTTTGGGAGCCTTCCCTCCTTCTGGATTTTTTGGAATAGTTTGAGAAGAATAGGTGATAGTTCTTTTTGAATGTTTGATAAAATTCACTTGTGAAGCCGTCTGGTCCAGGGCTTTTGTTTTGGGAGCTTGTCAATTACTGATTCAATTTCCTTGGTAGTAATCAGGGTATTTAGATTTTCTGTTTCTTCTTGCGTTAGCTTTGGAAGGTTGTATGTTTCTAGAAAATTATCCATTTCATCCAGATTGTCAAATTTGTTGGCATATAGTTGCTCATAGTAATTTCTTAGAATTTTTTGTATTTCTGTGATGTCTGTAGTCATTTCCCCTCTTTTCATTCCTGATTTTGCTAATTTGAGTCCTCTCTCTTTTTTTTTTTTTGATGAGCCTGGCTAGAGGTTTGTCAATTTTGTTTATCTTCTCAAGAAACCAGCTCTTGGTTTCATTGATCTTTGAATTGTTTTTCTCTGTTCTCTATATTGTTTATTTCTGCTCTGGTCTTTATTATCTCCCTTTCTTGTACTCCCCTTAGGCCTCTTTTGCTGTTCTTTTTCCAGTTCCCTTAGGTGTAAGGATAACCTGTTGATTTGAGATTTTTCTTCCTTCTTTAGGTAGGCCTGCACTGCTATAAACTTCCTCTTAGGACTGCTTTCGCAGCATCCCAGAGATTTTGGGTCGTGGTGTTTTCATTTTCGTTTGTCTCGAGGTATCTTTTGATTTCCTCCTTGATCTCATTTGTGACCCACTCACTATTTAATAGCATATTGTTTAGCCTCCATTTATTTGTCAGCTTCCGGATTTCTTCTTATAATTGATTTCTAGTTTCATAGCATTGTGGTCAGAGAATACAGTTGAAATGATTTCAATCTTCTTAAATTTATTGAGACTTGTTTTGTGGCCTAACATGTGGTCTATCTTAGAAAATGTTCCATGTGCACTTGAAAAGAACGTATATTCTGTAGCTTTGGGATGAAATGCTCTGAAAATGTCTGTTAAATCCAGCTGGTCTAATGTGTCATTTAAGGTCGCTGTTTCCACATTGATTTTCTGTCTGGAGGATCTGTCCATTAGTGACAGCGGGGTGTTGAAGTCCCCTACTATGATAGTGTTACTGTTGATCTCTGTCTTTATGTCTGACAATATCTGTTTTATATATTTAGGGGCTCCTATGTTAGGTGCATAGATGTTTACTAGAGTTATGTCCTCTTGTTGGATCGATCCCTTCATTACTATGAAGTGTCCTTCTTTGTCCTTTGTTATATTCTTCAATTTAAAGTCCATTTTATCTGATATAAGTATCGCTACTCCAGCTTTTTTCTCAGTACCATTTGCATGAAATATTTTACTCCATCCCTTTACTTTCAGCCTGTATGAGTCTTTGGATCTGAGGTGAGTCTCTTGTATACAGCATATACTGGGGTCTTGTGTTCTTATCCATTCAGCCACCCTATGTCTTTTTATTGGAGCATTTAATCCATTTACATTTAATGTGATTATTGATAGGTGTGTATTTATTGCCATTTTCTTATTTGTGTTCGTAGTCTTTCATAGGTTGTTTTTCTCTTCTACTTAAAGAAGCCCTTTTAGCATTTCCTGCAAAGCTGGCTTGGTGGTAATGAATTCCCTTAACTTATGTTTTTCTGCAAAGCTCCTTATCTCGCCTTCGATTTTAAATGATAACCTTGCTGGATACAGCAATCTTGGTTGTAGGCCTTTATTTTTCATCACTTTGAAAACCTCCTGCCACTCTCTTCTGGCCTGCAAAGTTTCTGTAGAAAAGTCAGCTGATAATCTTATGGGGGTACCCTTGTAAGTAACTTGCTGCCTTTCCCTTGCTGCTTTAAGGATTCTGTCTTTGTCCTTAACCCTTGCCATTTTCACTATAATGTGTCTTGGAGTGGGCCTGTTTGGAATCATCCTGTTTGGAACTCTCTCCACTTCCTTGGCTTGTATTTCAATGTCCTTTGCCAGGTTAGGGAAGTTTTCAGACATTATTACTTCAAATATATTCTCAATCCCTTGCTCCCTCTCTTCTCCTTCTGGTACTCCAATGACCCTTAGGTTATTGCGTCTGATGTTGTCCCCCAGCTCTCTTAAACTATTTTCCATGTTTTTCATTCTTTTTTCTTTTTTTTGTACCGCATGGGTGATCTCTGCTATTTTGTCTTCTAAATCACTGATTCGATTTTCTGCTTCATCCAGTCTGCTAGTGATTCCATCAAGTTTGTTATTTAATTCAGTAATTGTGTTCTTAAGTTCTAGCTGGTTGCTTTTCATGATTTCTCTATCCTTCTTTATATTTTCATTAATTTCCTTGAACATTCTAATAATCAGTGTTCTGAACTCTGTCTCCGATAGGTTGGTTACCTCTATTTCCTCTATTTCCACTGATTCAGGAAGTTTCTTCTGTTCTTTTATTTGTGTTATGTTTCTTTGTCTCCCCATTCTGGCTTACTCTTTGTGTTTGCTTCAATATAACAGATAGATCCCCCAGATTTCACAGTCTTTTCTGGGTAAACTTATATGGTGTGTATCCTTTATATTTGAATTACTCAGTCTCCCTATTCTCCTGTGCTTGTATCTGAGGTGTTCCTTGTGTCGTGCGTCCTCACTTGTTGAAGTTTTAGTTTTGATTACTTTTGGTTTGTCATTAGGTGGGATTGACTCCCAGATTGATTAGCTGTGAGGATCAGCAGCTTCTGCAGTTTATGAGCTGCTGTGAGAGGATTGACCCCTGTGATGAAACTTGGACCCTATGGGTCTTAGTACCTGTAGTAACTTCTTTTTGGGTGTGACTCTTGTATGTGAAACCCAGAAATGCTCTGGTTTTATCTAAAGTTGGCCTCCGGGTATGATGATTCTTGTGTCTGTTTGTTTGGACCCACTGCTGAAGAGTGATTTTAGAGCATAACAGATCAACAAGAATAACCTCCGCAGCCACCAAAGGAAACCAAATGCTCGCACAATTAAAAACAACCAACCATCAAACTACAGTCAACTTGTACAGAAATATCAATCATACTAATGAAGAAAACAAACAGAAACAAAACAAAAACCGCATACTCAATAATAACAGAAGAGGAAACAAAATAAAATACAATATCCTAAAATAAAAAATAGAATAAACATGAGAAACCGATTAGCTATACCTAAAAAATAAAAAATAAAAATAAACTAAAATAGTAATAAAAGAAGTAAGAAAAATTTAAAAATAAAATTTGCAGAAAAAAGGAAAAGAGGAAAAGTATAGCAGTGAGAAGAATGAATAAAATAAGAGAGAAAGTGAGGGTGGGGAAAAAAGGAAAAGAAAAGAAAGAAAAAGAAAAAGAAAAAAGGAAAAAAATATATATATTTGTCTACACACCCATATATATGGACATATATTCACCTATATACACCTATATATATATGCCTATATTAAAAACTACAATATGATTATAATGAAATAGAAATAAAAACCAAAAACAACCAAGATAAGCAGCCAATAAAGGGAAAACAAAACAGAATAAAACCAAACAAACCAAAAATACCCGTGCTGGTCTAGGCTAAAGTCCACCAAGCTCTCTTCAGTTTGTCTACTGTACAAAAATTCCTGTGCGTCTTGTGGGAACAGTAGGCCACCTGATGCCTAGCGTAATCCTAGCACTGCAGGTTTGCTGTACTAAAGTGTGGTTGTGACGTGTGATTGGTGGTTTTTACAAAGTCACTGCCTTTTTGCTTTTGCCTGTCCCAAGGCAGGCTGCACCCCCAAAGGCTCAATGAGTGTCTCTGGGCACCCTTTGGGTTGACAGCCGTGGAGAATTAAAGAATTCCTCACTACCAAAAGCCTGCTGCTAAGAATCTGTTAATTAGTGCCTCAGCAGATGAACCTGCCCTGCCTCCCAAGCCTTGCCTAAAGGTGGGGGCGGGGTGGGTAGTCTCACTCTGCTGCCTTTACTGGGTGGAAATTCTCAACCCCCGTCAGGTAAGGATATCTGCCTATTGTGCCCCTATGGCTCCCTTCAGGAGTCATTTTAAGAATGTCTTGGGGGGGGAAAAATTTTGTGGGTGTGGGTGTGTTATTGGTTTTTTTTTTTTTTTTTTGCTTTCTGTTCAATATTAGATAAAGGTAAAAAAAAATAAAAAACATAAAAATAAACAAAGCCACAGTTCCAACACTGTTTCAAGCTAAGGCCTTTGCCTCTTATGCTCCAGCGGAGTTCCTGCTGCTCTCCCAAAGGGTCTGCCGGGATTTAGGGAATTGCGCGCACCCTACCGTGTGGCCAAGATCCCGCTCCGCGTCTCTCGGGGACCTGTGTCTCCACCCGGCGCGCTGCTTGTCCGAGCGAGTCCTCTTTTCCCCCTGCTCCCGGGTTCCAGGCTTCTGCCTCGGAGCCGAGCGCGCCGCGCGGATCTCCTGCTGCTCTCCCAAACTGTCTGCCGGGATTTAGGGGACTGCGCGCACCTTTCTGCGAGGCTCCGATCCCCGCTCAGTCTCTCCGGGACCTGGGACTCCGCCAGGCGCGCTGCGTCTCCTCCGCGGGCGAGTCCTCTTTTTCCCCTGCTCCCGGGTTCCAGGCTTCTGCCTCGGAGCCAGCGCGCCCGTGCCGTTCTCCTGCTGCGCTCCTAGAGGGACTGCCGCCGGGGTTTAGGGGACTGCGCGCACCTTTCCACGCGGCTCCGATCCCCGCTCCGTCTCTCCGGGACCTGCGTCTCCGCCCAGCGCGCGCTGCTTCTCCGCGGGCGAGTCCTCTGTTTTCCCCTGCTCCCGGGTTTCAGGCTTCTGCGCTCCGCGGGACCCGGTGGGCACAGAGACTGATCCCTGAACCGGGAGGGTGCAGGGACTGATCTTGCCCTGCCGCTGCGGGGCTCTGCACCCTGCTTCCTGGGGACCTGGCGAGCCGCGGGTGCAGCTCGTACCTCTGCACAGTCGTCTCCTCTCTCTCCTCCCGCACTTGCCCGGCCTGAGCTTCTGCCTCAGACCGCAAACCAACGCGCTCTTGCTGAACTCCAGGTGGGCCGTGGGCCGCAGGGAGTGAGCCTGGGAACACTCACCGTGACTCAGCAGCCGCGGGTGCGGGCTGCACCTCACGCGTCTCGCCGCCTTCTTCCCCTACTTGCCCAGCCTGCCCACCTTCCAGCAATCCTTGTGTGGAACTCTTAGTTGCTCTGTGTGATGAGTAGATGTCTCTTTGAAGCGTATTAGAAGTTCAAATTGTGGATATTTCCAGGGGAGATTTCATGGAGCCCTCCTCACAGCCGCCATCTTGCCCCTCCCCCTGCCATATGTTTTAAAGGAAGAGTGAACAAATTTGCTAAGCTGGATGTGCTATGAGAGAAAGGGAGATTCAAGGATAATTCTTTAAGTGCCTGGAAGAATGAAATTGCAAACAAATGAGATGGAAAAGACTTTAGGTGGATCAGGAAAAATCCTGTCACATGCTACACATGGATGAATCTTGAAGACATTATACAAAGTAAAATAAGCAATACACAAATGGACAAATACTCCATTATTGCATCTGAGGCATGTAAAGTAATCAAACTCATGGAAACAGAAGGTAAAATGTTGTTACCAAGGGGTGGGGATGAAGGGAGAAATGGAGAGCTATTGTTCAATGGGTACAGAGTTTTGGTTTTGTAGGTTGAAAAAGTTCTAGATATCTGTAAATATACATAATACTATTGAACAGTACACTTAAAATTTTGTAAAGATATAAAGATGGTAAAATTTGTTATGTGATTTCTATTACAAATAAACATTTTGGAAAAGATAAAAAAACAATAGGAAAAATGAAATCCAGAATTCAATTTTATAGCTCTTGGTTTTCTGATATCTATTAGGCATCCAAGAAGAGCTGTTGAGTACATCACTCCATATCATTGGATTTCAGGGAAGAAATCTGGGCCTGAGGTAGAAATTTGGGAGTCATGACCATTCTAAGGTTATTTAGAACCATGAATCAACCAGGAAGTGAGTGATGTAGAAGGGAAAAAAAAAAGAGGACCAACAATTAATCCCTGGAACAGTTCAACATTAACAGAAAACTGAGAAGAGAAGGAACCAGCCAAAGAGACAGAGAAAGACTGATGAGGGAGAAAAGTAGAAAACCACAGACCTAAGTATTCTAGCAGTGAAAGGAAGAATATGTATAAAATAAAACTGAGAGATTAAATGGGTCAAGTAAGATGATATTTGACTAGTGAATTAATCAATGCGAGCTTATTTGTGTCTTAACGAGAATAATATATATACAGAGGATGCCCAAAAATTGTGTACACATTTTAAGGAAGAAAAAACTGTATTAAAATTGTAATACTCAGGCCGGCCGAGTGGCTCAGTTGGTTAAGAGCTCACTCAAGAGGGCGAGCTGAGCTCTGAGCAGCAGCAGTTTGATGCCCAGCCTGAGCAGAGCTGCCACTGAGCTGCCAATAGGTGTCAGGATGGCTCAGCTAAAAAAAAAAAAGAAAAGAAAAGAAAATTGTAATAATATATACTGATAACAAAAGATGAATACAAGTTATATTTCACTTCTGCAATTATAAGAGGTGCTCAAAGTGGTTGCCTTCAGCATAATTTTAATAGTTTTATTCCTTTCTTAAAATGTGCATACATTTTTTGGGCACCCTCTGTACACACATACACACACACGGTCTACAATTAAGTTCGTGGAGTCATCCTAGAAAACGTGGTACATACTTCATTGTTGAATATATATCACTATGGTCACCTTCCTAGTACTCCCCTTGGGAAGCTATGCACCAATGCCAGCACCTAGTCAGCCCTTTAAAGCAATTTTGGAACTCTTTCTGGAGTGGCCATCAGAGCTGTCATCGTATTACCCTTGATGTCCTGAATGTCATCAAAATGTCTCCCTTTCAATATTTCCTTCACCTTAGAGTAAAGAAAGACATCATTGGGAGCCATTCAGGTGAGTAGGGAGGGTGTTCCAATACAGTTATTTGTTTACTGGCTAAAAACTTCCTCATAGACAGTGCCATGTGAGCTGGTGCATTGTCGTGATGCAAGAACCATGAATTGTTGGTGAAAAGTTCATGTTGTCTAACTTTTTCACACAGCCTTTTCAGTACTTCCAAATAGCAAACTTGGATAACTGTTCAGTTGGTACAAATTCATAATGAATAATCCCTCTGATATCAAAAAAGGTTAGCAATATTGTTGCAACAAGTTCATGAACTTAAGTGTGTGTGTTCAAAACTCGTGTGTGTGTGTGTATAAGTAACACAAGGTAATGTTAAGAAAGAGAAGGCAGATGCAAAGGAGTACATGATCTATATCTCCATTTGTAAAAACAAAACAAACATAACCAATCTGTGGTGTTAACATTCAGGAAATTTGACAGTTTTGGGGAGCTGTTTCTGGAAAGAAGCATAAAGAAGGCCTCTGAGGTGCTGATAATGTTATGTGCTGGGTGCATTTTGATGAGTTTGTTCAATTTGTAAAAACAAATTGAGTTATATACTTATAATATGTACATTTTTCTGTTTTCAAAGCAAAGAAAATGTGTGCACAGAACTGGAAATAGAAATATAGAATCTCTTTAGAGAAGCTAGCTGTGAATGGAAGCAAAGAAATGAAGGGGTAGCTGGTAGAGGAAATGAACTCCAGATTTGTTTTTGTTATTTTCTTTTCTGTTTGGTGGGAGAAAGAGGCTGGTTCTATGCAACAGGGACAGTTCTGTTAGGAAGAGAGAGATTGATCGTATAGGAGAGAGAAAAGATTTATTCCGAGTGATGTCCTTGTGTAGATGAGAGGAGATGGGATCTCTCACAAAAAAGAAGAGGGTGGGTTCAGATAGGAGCATGGATAGTTCATCACTGTAATAAGTGAGAAGGCAGTTTGTGGATGACAAATGTGTACAAAATTTTCCCTAAAACTCTTTGATTTGCCCAGTGAAATAGGAAGGGTTATCAACAATAGAGAATGAAGCTATGAGGAAATAATGAAGATGTGAAGAGATAGAGAAAAGTAAGCAGGGGGCGGGCAGAATGGCACGGTGGTTAAGGGCTGGCTTGGGAAGCCAGTTGCCCCTGTTTGGTCCCACATATGAGGGCTAGTGACACTGCCCTCAAAAAAAAACAAAAAGAGAGAAAAGTAAGCAGTAGCTAAGACAGTAGTAGAGAGAATAAAATATAGAAATAAAGTGTGATCGCCAGGTAGTATCGAAGTCTTGCTTACGTTTAGTAGTCATTAATTTAAAAGCATAATTAATCAGAATGATTTTTTTCTCCTACAATTCAGCTGCAGAGAAACAGGTGTTAAAATGGTGGTGAGTTACATTTAAATTATATACTGATTTTGCCATGAAAGTGCAAAGAAGTCAATGAAATCAATAGAGGAGAATAGATACATAGTCATATTTATAATGTTTAAGCTGTGGATGTAAGGAGAAGTTAGCAAAAAGTAACATGATCAAGGGGTTCAATGTTCCAATGGGAAAGAAAAAAATGTTGGAATCAGGATATTAATTATACATTATAAGTATACACTCAATATAAAATCATTATTAATGTTTTATCAGTCTTTATTAGTTATCTTTACTCACTATTCCTTTTAACATCTAAACTCAACCTTTTCTTCCTATATACGTACGTTTTAGGAATCTTGAAAATGAGAATCTATTGGTAACAAACTCAGTTTTTTTCTGAAAATATCTTGATTTTGTTCTTAATCTTGGAAGATATTTTTGCTGAAAATCTAGATTGACAATTATTTTCTCTCAGCTCTTTGAAGATATTCTTGTGTCTTGTAGTTTCCAGAGTTAGTTGCTATTGATAAATCATTTGTCATTCTAATTGCTATTCTATTCCTTTGTACATTCTCTTTTTCACTGTGGCCTTTTTTTTTTTTTTTTTTTACATATTCTCTTTTTCTTTTGTGTTCTATAAATTTACTGGCATGTGTGTAAGTATGGATTCATTTACATTAATCTCACATTGGATTTATTACTTGTATTGAATCTGAAAATTGTTGTTTTTCAAATATATCTTCTTGGGATACATTTCCCTCTAAACATGGTTGCCTGCTTTAAAAGCGGAGACTCAATAAGGAATTGGAAGCACCCTAGCCATATTCATGAGACTAAAAAGCATTTCAACCTAATAACTTACATTTATTGTCATGTTTGCCAAAAATATCTCTATACAGCTTGTTTGTGTATACACATGTGTAAGTTAACATGAAAAACACCAGGTACTACTGTGAATCATGGAATGTGAGATTTGTATATATCACATTCATCTTTCTGAGGCCCTGTCTTGCCTCAAACTTCAGGGTCAGCCAACTTTGGTCCTTTTCCTTGCAACATTCTTCTGGGTTGATTGGATAAAGATGTGGTATATATACACAATGGAATACTACTCTGCCATAAGAAAAGATGAAATAGTGCCATTTGTGACAACATGGAGGGATCTTGAGATTATTATGCTAAACAAAATAAATCACACAGAAAAAGTTGAGAGACATATGATTGCACTGATATGTGGGATAAAAAACTGAAAGTAACAAAGGAACAGACAAACAAAGAAACAAAACTCAGAGTCACAGACAACAGTTCAGTGGTTACCAGTGGGTAAGCAGGGAGAGGGGGTGGTAGATGAGGGTAAACAGGATCAAATATATAATGATGGAAGGAGAACTGACTGGGTGGTAAGCACACAATGTGATATATAAATGATGTATTACAGAATTGTGCACTTGAAACCCATGTAAATTTACTAACCATTTTCACCCCAATAAAATTTAATTTTAAGAAAATCTGGAAAGAACCATTTCTGGTTAAGGTAAATGACTTTCATCTAAAGTATTTCATGAGTTAGCATTTACATTTTGATTCTTTCTCTCCGTTAGTGGAATGACAAATTTTGCCACTAGTTAAAAGAATTTCAGTCATCAGCAAACAGGTAAAGAGAACTGGGGACTGAATGGAAGAAGTGAAAATTACACTGGAACTTCCTGAAATCTCCTTGTGTAAAGGCTATATCACTAACCATAAACATGTGTAAATGTGAGGCGATCCCTATCTAGTCTTTTTAAAGTAGACTGGTAATGGTAAAGTGTGTTTACACAACATGGTCCATGATCTCTCTTATTTCTGATCATAACTAACTTCCCAAAGAAAGATGTGTAGGGACATTTTTTAGCTATTCTTCCTGGAAGAATTACCAATGAGTTGTTAAAGATAGAAGAAAGTGTGTCTATGTTTCTATGAATTCACAGACCCTGTGCTGCCCTAAGGCATGTTATCTGGCAGAATTCCTCTCTCCAAAGCCCCCTTAAATCCTTGTTTCTTCCCCAATGTGTCCTCCAACCTAGCCCTTTTGTCTGCTTCTTACTAATTATTAGAAAAGTATGTTATATTTTATGACACATAGTTTAAGAAACTTATTGAATTTAACACATATATACCACTTCAATTATTTGAACTGTGTTGAGGTAAACATATAAATAATGAAATATATAAAATATGGCCACTACCATATATTTTCATTTAACTTCTGGTTTTGCAATTTTCCTAATGAAGTATAACAGAGTTGTTAGAAACATTCATTTTGGAATCAGGAAGACTTGTATTTGAATATTTATTTCATCACTTACTGTCTTAAGTTTCTACATCCATAAAATAAAGACAGTCACCTGAAGCAAACATACTGTAGATAATGAAGCTTAAGCTTTAAGACCCATCACAGATGGACTACTATTGAGGCCTTGGGGAGGGGGGCCCCATAATGTGTTCATAAAGTCCTTTATTTCTGTAAGACTTTGTAAAAGTAAGATATTTTTGTATTTTTCTAAAGAGCTCCCCAAAATTTCACTAGCTTCATGTCTCTCATACCAAACTTGTCCTTCCATGATGTAATAATAAAAGCATATATTTGTGAAGAGAATTAAATAGGATAAAACTTTTTTCTGTTCTCTCTCCTATGCTTCTCCTTGTACTAATTCCTCCTTACCATTTTATTTGTGGATATATGTGGATTTCATTTTAATTAATGGCTGTGTATTTTTTATTACTACAGAGACAAGTACTACACAATTCATCTTATGCAAAAAAAAAAAAATTCAATAAATAGGCTTTGAGAACTTCTGGCAAAATGGTGGAATAGACAGACACACTGACAACTGCCTCCCAGGATCACACCAGAATTACAAATAATTTATACAGCATTCAACCTCCAAAGTCCCCTGAACACTAGATGAACAGAACCTCTAAACAAAGAACTTAAAGAGGAGGCCATGTTGAGTCTAACAGGAGGGGAGGAGGGGCAGAGTTGAGAGAAGGCAAGCCTCATGGGGGACACCTCAGCAGTGGGGAGGCTTCTCTGGTTGGGAGAGACCCTCCGGCCCCACAGCAAGCTCACCAGCCCAGAGTTACTTTGCCGGGAAGAAGAGTTCCACAATAGCTGGCAGTAGAAATTAGTGAGGACTCTCAGCTCAGTGAGGCTGAGAGTGGCTAGAGAACCAGTGGAGCCAGCACATGGACTTGCTCGCGGGTGGGCACTCACCCAGTTCCGATGGAGGGAGTAGTTGTGTGAGCCAGGCCCAGGAGCCTGCGGGGATGGACTGAACTGAGTGCCTTTGGTGCAGGAGCTGGAGGTTTGGGGACCATTGTTCCCCTGATATAGAGCTTGCACACAAGTAGTGTACAGGAGGGCATCATTTTGTCAGGGTTTGGCTCTCCCACAGAGGGTCAGGTTCAGGACCGCATTGGTCTGGTGGAATAGGGGCAGGAGTGTGTGTGTACCTCCCCATGTATGCTACCTTGGAGCCCCACCCTCCACATGGCTTGTGCTGCATAGCCAGGGAAATGCCTGGTGGGTTGGCTCTGGCTCCAACAGGCTGTTCATTGAGATGTGGGAGTGCACAAGCTGAGCCGCCTTGGGTCCCTGTTCACCGCACTGTGAGTGCAGAGTTGCCAAGCTGGTGATTGGATGTCAGGCTGCTCAGCTGATCTGCGAGTGGCTGATTAGGACAGGCTGAGACTGGGAGTTTTCCTGGGGGTGTTGGGCCGTGAGCTGTGTGCCTGCGTGATCCAGCCGGGGATTTCCTGGTGATCTATCTAATACATTGAAGTAATCCCAGAGTGACAACCAGAATGAGGAAACAAAGAAACATGTCCCAAGTAAAAGATCAGAAGAAACCTATAGAAATGGAACTAAATGACACAGAGGGATCCAACCTTTCAGAGACAGAGTTTAGAACACTGATGATAAGAATATAGAAATTGCCTAGTTGGAACAACAAAAAGACAAAAGAATAAAAACAATGAAAATAGTTTAACAGCCCTATGGGACAACATGAAGAACAACAATATTTCAATCATAGGAATAACAGAAGAAGAGAAGAAGCAAGGGGTCAAGAATGTATTTGAAAAAATAATGACCAAAAACTTCCCTGCCCTGGTGAAGAAAATCGATATACAAGCCCAGAAAGTGTAGAGGGTTCCAAACAAGCTGAACCCAAACAGGTCCACAGCAAGACATCATAGTTAAAATGGCAAAGTTTAAAGACAAAGACAGAATCTTAAAGCAGCAAGAGAAAGACAGAAGGTTACATACAAAGGAACTCCTATTAGACTAACAGCTGACTGTTCTTCAGAAACTCTGCAGGCCAGAAGGGAGTGGAAGGAGATATTCAAAGTGACACAAAATAAAGGTCTACAACCAAGATTGCTCTACCCAGCACGGCTATCACTTAAAATTGAAGGAGAGATAAAGAGCTTCTCAGAAAAGAAAAAGCTTAAGGAGTCCACTACCACCAAGCCAGCATTGCAGGAAATGTTAAAAGGGCTTTTTCTAAACAGAAGAAAGGGGTAAAAAAGCTAACCTAGGAAGACCAGGAATACAAATAACAAAATGGCAATACAAATGCACCTATCAATAATCACTTTAAATGTGAATAGCTAAATGCTCCAATCAAAAGACATATAGTCGGGCTAGCAGAGTGGCTCAGTTGGTTAAGTGTTGGCTTAGAGTGCATGCTCTGAGCAATGGAGCCACCAGTTCAATTCCCACATGGGCCAGTGAATGCTGTGCCCTAACTGAGCTGTCACTGAGCTGCCAACAGGTGGCAGGATGGCTCCACTGGTGTAACAACAAGATTGCCTGTTCAATGGTGGGCTACACCCACCCATAACTAAAGATTGAACTCGGCACCTTGTGCTGAGCTGCCACCTGGATGGCTCAGTGGATAGAGCATGTGCTCTTAACAACAAGGCTGCTGGTTCGACTCCCACATGGGATTGTGGCTATGCCCACCCACAACTAAGATTGAACACAGCACCTTGAGCTTAGAGGCCATGAGCTGCCGATGGGAAGCCAGATGGCGACTGGCGCCCTCCACAAAAAAGATTGAAGAACAACAACTTGGCTGTTCCCCTCCTCCAATTCCCCAACAAAGTTCTCTTCCCCCAATTCCCCAATATAATCTTTTTTTTTTTTTTAAAGATTTTATTGGGGAATTGGCGGAGGGGAACAGCGTTGGGGAATTGGGGAAGGGGAACAGACAAGTTGCTGTCTTTTTGTTCTTCAGTTTAGTTGCAGAGGATGTTGCTTCACTGTTGGTATCATCATTGCGCTCTTCCCGGATGAGGCAGATCGGTCGCTGGCCTCTGGATGTCGCTCACCGCGGCTATTGGCAGCTCACGCTTGGCTGCCAGCCGCTCACGCTGGCTGCGGGCCACTCACTGTAGTCTATGGCAGCCCACTGCAGCAGGGGCTGCAGCCCACACCATCACCGGGGCTCGCACAGCCCCGCTCCAGGTGGAGCTGTTGTTAGCTGTAGAGGGCAGTGTCACTGGCCCTCATGTGGGATCCGAACCGGGGCCGCTGGCATCCCAAAACCAGCGCTTAACCAATGCGCCACTCGGCCGGCCCCCCAATATAATCTTTTTTTTAAAAAAAAAAAAAGACATAGAGTGGCTGAGTGGATAAGAAAACAGGACCCATGTATATCCTGTTTACAAGAGACTCATCTCAGGTCAAAAGACACATACAGACTGAAAGTAAAGGAATGGAATAAGATAGTTCACGCAAATGGAAATGAGAAAAAAGCTGGAGTAGCAATACTTATTTCAGACAAAATGACTTTAAAATGAAGACTACAATAAAGACAAAGAAGGGCACTACATAATAATAAAGGGATTGATCCAACAAGAGGACATAACCCTAGTAAACATCTATGCACCCAACATAGGAGCTCCTAAATACATAAAACAGATTTTGACAGACATAAAGACAGAGGTCAACAGTAACACTATCGTAGTAGGGGACTTCAACACCACGTTGTCACCAATGGACAGATCCTCCAGACAGAAAATCAACACGGAAAGAGCGGCTTTCAATGACACTTTAGACAGCTGGATTTAATCGATATTTTTAGAGCATTTCACCCCAAAGCAACAGAATATGCGTTCTTCTCAAGTGCACATGGCACATTTTCCAAGATAGATGACATGTAAGGCTACAAAACAAGTCTCAGTAAATTTAAGAAGATTGAAATCATATCAAGCAGATATAGAGGAAAAACTGATGGTTGCTAGCTGGAAGGGGTTGGGGACGAGGGAAAAGGGGAAGGGATTAGACAGCATAAATAGGTAAGTACAATATTTCCACAGGGATATGAAAGGCAGTTCTGGGAATATAATTAATAATGTGAATATTTTGTAGGGTGTCAGATGGTCGCATGTCTTGTTGGTGAGACCACTTCAGGGATGGGGTAGAAGCTTGATCCCTGCACTTTACACCTGAAGCTGATGTTGTATGATATTGTATGTTAACTGTGATTGAATGTATATTTATAGTCACACGATGTGGAGTACAGTGTGGGAGTGGAGTCAAGAGAATTGTAATAGATATGTATGATATGGGGGGGAGTGGGGTGGTGGATTGGGGGCAGGAGGTTGTTACATTTAGGGTTAAAAAGTAAAACTATTGTGATGTGTTGTAATCAATTAATTAATTTTAAAAAATAAGTCAATGAATAAAACGCTGCCATGATACTTTGCAAAGAGAAACTGCTCATTATTTGTTAGCTCTTATTATTTTTAAAACTAAATAAATTTTAAATCACAGTTCCAATCAGGCTAAGCTTTTTGGCAGTAACAAACAGATAATTCTTGTTTTATTCAAAGGAAAAGCTCTATTTAAAGTTTGGACTAATTATTAAAAACACATTTTGGTTTGGGTTTATACAAAGACCTGACTATTTTATAAGACTGATAAACTTTATAACAAAACACAACTTTGTTAATCATCTTTCTAATTTGGAAAAACATTAAAGAAATAAGGAAATATTAATGCAGACCAGGAACTCATGCAATAGTAATTATCAGGGGCAGACTGCAATTCTTAAGTGTCTTTTAAAATAGTTACAGCATTGTATCTGAGCTTTCTATCTTCATAATCAAGGATGTTCGTATTTTCCAACTACGATTTGAAAATCTGTACTGCACCTACTGGAATAAGAAAATGCTGCTGAACATATTCCAGTAATCTGTGGGTTATGTGGAATGTTGTATCCTGAGAAAGTAGAAAACTTCTCATGAGAATGTTTGAAATGTCACTGCGGTTCAGTTTAGATCAGAGTGCAGGTGTCTCTACAAAGCATTTGCTACAGGCTTGTGTTTACACAGTTGTTGCTTCCAGGATGGTATTGATTGGTTAGGCAACTAATAAAACAAGCAGGCCTGCTTTCATCCATGTGCATTTTGGGGCTTCTAAAAGATAGAAAAGTGGTTTTAATTAGGACATGTTCTCTTCACTTATTTTACTTTTTAATTCTTTTTTCTTGACCGTTCCAACCTACATCCTTCTCCTATTTCAGAATCCCTTTCTCTGCTCATGATTCCAAAGCCAGATGCTTTAGAAGGCAAGTAATTCTGACAAAGACATTCTTCCGGGAATCCTAAAGACAGAAACTCTCAACATCAGAAAAATCAACATGTTTTATTATCCCTATGTCATCAATGTCTATTCAGAGTTATTTATTTTATTTATAATCTAAGGTCATGTGTATCAAACTTTCTCAGTTGAAAATAAACTAAAATTTATAATGGAATTTATGAAAAATACTCAGTGTAAGATGTTTTAAAATTTATGGCAGCTTGAATACATGAAATCACATTGTGCGCTAAATCACTGTATATGTGTAAATAGTATATAGATATATGTGACATACACATACATCACAGAAAGAATTTTAAATTTATGATGAATTTGTATTTTTTTAAATATTTTTCTCTACACGTTATAGACTTTTAATTTATATTTCTACTTTTTCTCACACTTTTGTGGTATTGCTTTATCTCTATTTTCTACCTCCTTGCTTCAAACTATCCAAAACTATACCTCTGGTTTTATAATGAACATCCAAGGAAAGTTAAACACAATATTCAAAATGTAATTCAAAGACTGTACATGGAACTTTTTGTCAGATGGCTGTATGGAATAAGCTGTTGGGAAAAGTGATTTGTTTTCTGAAGAAAACTTTAAAAAATAGAAAAAAGTGGCAAGTATTAAAAAACCACCACGTAAATTAGCATATAAACTGAAATTAAAGTGTTTCTGAAGATGAACATAAAAGGTAAAAGTGCAAGTGTGATTCAAATAATGGTAATCAGACAGTTAAGAAGATGAATTAGCACATCATTACTGTACCTTTTCACTCAAATAAGAGAATTCTTCTTTCATTTAAAGTGTTTCAAGAATCAAGACAAGAAAAATTTATTTTGATAGACCTTAAAGTATTTTTTGAAATATCAAATCTTAGTACTGAAAGCATGTTCTTATAATGTGATTTAAGTACTTTGAATGAACAATGTAAAAGAAATCATAGATGATCAAAATTCTGAAGAAGGAAGGCAGTAGAATATTCTACAGTGCTTCTCACCATGTGGTCCCTGTGCCAGCAGTATCAGCATCCCTAGGGCATCGGTTAGAGGTGCAGGCACTACTAACCAGGCACTACTGCAGACCTACAGCATAGATGATGGATTAAGATGGCTTGTACACTTGAAACCTATATAATTTTACTAATGTCACCCCAATAAATTTCATAAAAAATAATTTAAAAAAAACCCTTTGGGGTGGGGCCCCAAAATTTGTGTTTTAATAGCTCTTCAGGTGAATCTGATGCCCTCCAGTGTGAGAAAACACTAGTAAACTGGTTGCTAATGTTTACTTTGCAGCCAGGATGACAGTGTAAATCTCAAATTTGCTCCCAATTAGCTGAGTAACTTCCATCAAAAAACTCGAATACATTGCTCTCCTGTTTCTCTCTTGTAAAACAGGGAAAAAGTAGTTTTATCTCATAGTATAGTAGTGAAGATTAAATAAATTAATATGTGGAGAGCACCTAAGCCATTTGTAGATACAGAGACAACACTCAATAAATATTATCCATTATTACTAGATATTGAAAGTAAACAGTTTGGTCATAGTCATACAACTAGTGTCATTTAAGGAACAAAACCCCCATTTTCCTACTGATACATACTGTTTACTTCACAACTGGGAATTGTTGAAAATCATCACATTTTCTCTAAATGACCAAGTAGTAGACTAACTACATATACACACAGTATTTTTACAATATATATGTCTTGGCCTAAACCTCCATTTTGCATTTTTAATCATATGCACTGAAAAGGGTACTACCAACTTTCCAACAAAATAATTAAGAAATAGCAAGCTTTTCATATTTTTTATTTTAAGATAGTGATATCATAAATTAACATTATTTCATAATCAGTCTACTGAGCTTGTGCCAAAAACTATGAAAAGGTTAATGGAAGGAAGATAATAAGAGCAATCTGTATTATAAAAGCAAGTAGAAGCCTGTATCTTCTAAGTTACATCAACATGAAGAGAGTTAAGTGCCCCTAACAGAGTATGCTATGAAATTTGGGGAAAGAAAGGAAGGAAACAAAAAAAATCAGCGTGCATAAATATAATCTAGCTGCTTTAACAAATGAATGTAAAATAATACAATAGCCCAAACATAATAGGAAGTGTATTTCTAGCTTTTATAATCATCCAATGCAGGCGCCTGGTCCATGGGCAGATTTTCTCGTTAGCAACAAAGGCTCCTTCTACACTGTGGCTCCAGTATCTCCAAAGGCTTTGTTTGAATCTTCAGTCTGTTGGAAAAAGTGGAAAAGAACATGGCTTCCCCTAGACACAGCACCCCACCATTCTCTCATACTCCCTCCACCAGAGCTCAATCAAGCAGTCACACCCCTGACTGCAGGGAGACTGACTGGGGAGTGCGGGTCCGCTGTACTGTCACTACAACCAGCCATACTTTGTTCTTACCTAATGCCAAATGGACTGTCAGAAAGGTGACAAGTAAATGATACATTTAGATATGACAATGTGATTTTTTTATTTCTCATTTGTGGAGGTAAATCAGAATATTATGCTTAAAATTCTTCATCTAGTAAAATGGTAAAGCTCTCTCGTACTTCACAGGAATATTGTGAGGATTAAATGAGAACACAAGTATTTTTTTTACCTCGTAGTGTTAACACATTTTATACATGTAGATCTCAAAAAGGAATTAAAGGACTGGAAGTAGGAAAAGGAAATGGAAGTAAAACAAATAGTGTCTGAGTTCAAGAGCTTAAAGCAAAAACAATTTTGGAGATTTTATTATTTATTAGAATTTTTTTTTAAATCACCTTGTTTTAATTATGAACTCTTTTAAGGTTTTTTTTCTTATGTTTCTCTGTATCATTAAAGCTTATTAGCATTTTAATTAGAAAAAAATTCTACTTCAGCTTAGTGCAGTTTTAATTTCTCTAGTTTAGAAGTTATATATGGCTTCAGAGCTCATGACTCCATGACCACAGGCTTGTACCCCAAAGAGTGTTTGTTTCCTCATTTTCACATGGGAATAAAATCAGGATGCACTAGCACAAATATCAGTACCGGGACCAAATTACTTTTAGGAGAAAGCTGTTTTTAAAAAGCTGTTATAGGGCCGGCCGAATAGCGCGGTGGTTGGAAGCTGGCTTGGGACACCAGCAACCCTGGTTCAGATCCCACAGGAGAGGGCCAGTGACACTACCTTCTAGAAAGAAAAAAAAAAAGAAAAAAAAAGGTGTTATGCCTTTTGCAACCTAGTGATTTTAAACATTTAAAAGAATGTTCTAACCTAGTTAGGAAGTTTAAATTCATAAAATAAATGAGAAGAAATTTGAAAATATTTTAAAATCATTCTAGAGGAAATCTTTGTTTAGGGAATCTTGAAGATTTGTTTGTTTTCCTACTCATCTTAAAATTCTGCCTGAAGCATCAAGAAAAAGACATTCTCAAGAGAAAATAGGAAGTGTGTAATATTTGAACTAAAATAGCTGGTCTAGAATACATGATTTCCTTTGCCATTCTGATAGCTCAGTACATTTCCACGCAGAACTCACTCCCTAAAACATCCAGGAAATGAGAGCATCATAGAGTAAAACATGATGGGAAGCTTTGCAGAATGAAAGACTCTTGAAGATCAGTGGAGAGAAAGCTCAACTCCCTCTTCATAAGCATCGGATTAGATACACAGCTTTACCTTCATCCTTACCCTCTCCACTGGGCTCAGCATCAGGAAGAATATATCCAATGTTATGCTCTTCATGAGAGAGACCTCAAAGTGGTCAAATAAACAGAACCTCTGAGGAGATACATATGGGGCAAAACCAGGAAGCCACTCTAATTTTGATACTGAATTCTTTAAAGGACACACACACATACACGCACACACACACGACATTTCTGTTCTCTGCTAATATTTGCTCACTATACCAGTAAGTGGCCTTCGTGGTAACTAAACTCATTTAGGGCATCAGGTCAGCATTTTGCGAAATTATAATAATAAATGTAAAAGTAACACAGATAGTAGTTGTTCAATAAATGTTAGTTCCCACCTCTCTTTTCTGAAATGTGATAAAAGAATCTTAACATCTGATCTTTAAGTCAAGTCTGTGATCCTAACAAATGGAATTCTTATTATAAAACCAGATTTTATGATAGGTGTTTGTCACCTGCTTCTGTACAAAATTTCATCTTAAACCAGTGCTTTGTGAATTGCTGAAGTGAAAGACCAGGGTTTCCCCCTCTGACCCCCCACCAGAGCACTACTTTTGTCAGATGCTAAATCATGCTCTGGCTTCTCCTGGCACTCTCAATTCCTGTCCTTATTTCCTTATAGGACAGAAAGAAACAATTCAAGGACAGGGCACAGGCCCCCACACCATGTGGGATTAGCATCTTTTTAAATCCTTGTAGCTAGCTGTGTCAGCTTCAAGGACATTTTATGAAGGAAGTAGTGGTGTCTGAACTTTTAATTATTCTTAATTGCATTAATTGTCAGCAGAAAGTAAATGGAGTGTCTGCGCTATTTTAAGTAACAGGCTTTGCAATTCTATAAACAATAAAGTGGAGTACATGAGCAGACTGGGAAGGAACTCATTTTTTAAAATCTTAGATGTCAGTTCCAATCACAAGTGACCCTCTTATGGCTGTTTCCAAGCAGCTAACTCAATACCCTGCCAATCCTGGAGACTTTCTTGACCAGATACAGCTATAGCTTCCAGAGTTCAAAAAAATCAATAACCATTTTGTAAAGGGCAAGTAGGTGGGGGATGGGAGACATGTACATTTTGATTCAAATAGCAAAATGTAAATATTTTTCTTTAATAATAACTAACATTCCTTGAGTACTATATATCATGCACCAGGTGTCTTCTATACAGGCCCTCCATCCTTAACATAACTCTGTAACTAATTATTCTTATTTTACAGGTATAGAAACAGAAGACTACCAGCACTGGAATTCTATTCTAATTATATTTCTTCACAAACACATGTGCACACAGACACACACAAATAGTATTCCTCACTCGAACAGAAATAGGCTGCTCAACCCTCTGTCTTTTCACTAGAAAGTATGCAACGTTTAATGCAGTGACTATAATACACATTATAAAATACCTGCTTTTCACCTTAGTGTCAGAATCAGAGTAATCAGAAGACAGAGAAAAAAAATAATGTTTAACAGGAAAGAGTAGTTTATACCACCCAATGGGAATTCTTTACTATTTAATAACAACAAATTTTAGACCCAGATTTCAGAGGGTCAGTATTTACAAACCCACAACTTAACGTAAGGCTGGAAAGTGTGGCTTTCTGAATAGCCCATTTATCTTAGGAAAATATCATGTATCAGAATCTGTGTTTCTGAGTAGTTACTTTAAAATATTCAATATAAAACATTCATTTTGTTTGTTGTTGTAAAATGGCCACTGATATTATGAAAGGAGCATATTTATTCCATTTTATTTTGACCTTGTTTAGCTTATATTCATTTGCTTGAAGTGTATTCATGCTGTTGTGTGTACTATATAAAGCCAATCCACCTGCACACTAAGCATGTTAAAATGAACTATCAATTTACTTATGAAAATCACAATCTACAACAATAAGCTATCAAAATAAGAAAACTTTTATAACAGATAAGTGGTTGCTTGGGGATGAATCTTGGGGAGGGGTGTGAGGAAAGGATTACAAAGGAATACAAAAAACTTTGTGGAGTGATGAATTTGTTCACACGCTTGATTTTGCTGATAGTTTCATGGAGGTATAGGTATGTCAAAACATCAAATTATATACATTAAATATGTGCAATTCATTGTGTGTCAATTATGACTCAAAAAACTATAGAGAAAAGGAAAAGAAAGGAAGGAAGGAGGGGAGAAGGGAAGGAAGGAAAGCAGGAAGAAGGAAGGGAAAGTGGGAGGGAGGGAGAGAGGGAGAGAAAGGGGGAAGAAAGAACTTTCATAATCCCCTAAACAACAATCAGGTCTGAATTGATTAGAAATGAAAACAATAAAAGGCCAAACTACAGCCTCACTGTAGTTTGAGACGCAGAGATGACCGTTTACATGGTGGAGAAACAAGTAGGGCTGACAGTAGCAGTAAGCTTTGTTTGCCCTTCCTTTAAGTAAAGTGGAATAGAAATCCACATTAATGAGCCCTACATTTTATAATGAATTGGAGTGAAACTGATGATTTGTTCAAGTTCTGCTCACCACATTCATTAGCTTAATATACATTGAAAAGAATCTTGTCTACCATGTTTATAATTAAAATGCGAAAAGAATCTTGTCTACCATGTTTATAATTAAAATGCAAATGTTCAGTATATCCATCTCACCTTCAACTCTAAGTATCTGAAACATGTCTCATGGTATAATTCAGCTTCTGGCAAAATTATGCATTATAACCATTGTTGTATGATATTAAATGTGGCCTGTCATTATTTGGAGGCTATTATCTGTACTGATCAAAAATTATAGGTAAAAATAAACTGATAACTTTTGGTATTCTATAGGCGTTATCGTAATTGGAACTTTTTCTTACACAATTCTTAATTTCTTCCACATGCTGTCATCTACTTCTTCTAAATAAGGCACAAAACAGGCAGGAAAACAAGAGGTAAATGAAAACTAAATTTTGAGTAAGAAAAATATATAAGCATTATCCAAAGAGCAAACAACAAGAACCAAAGGTTCCAAAATATCCTTGTTTTATTTAATTTCTAACAAGATACCACATCTGTTAAAATAATCTTTTGTTTTGTTTGTTTTTACTTTTATCTGCTCACTTCCACTTTGGCATCTCTGTTTAACCACAACAATAATTCCTGGTAAATTGAATTTGTAATCCAATGTTTGCTTGGCCTGGACAAGTCCTCTGGCGGTAATGTCCTCTTCTCCCCACTCTATGTATGTTGCAAACATTCATTGTCTCCAACTTTAGGGATATTATAGGGACAGAACTTTAAGTAAAATATACACTAACATTGTTCCTTAATTTTTGTTAAATAACACATGAAATCCAAACTACTTGTTCGAGTTATTAACATCTTGCCCTGTTCTCTGCCAGCGGGGGATGTGAAGATGAATAAGAAATAGGCCTTAAATTCATACTTTCACACTGCATGGCCAATGGCCACTGCTGTTGGTCCCTGAGTGCTTTCTTGTCACCCCAACTGCAAAGGTGAAGGGACACTCTATAATTTCTCAGGATACAGCAACTACAGAGTTAATGGGTAGTGCAGCTGTGTTCTAAGCTCTCACTTCTGCACTGGGCCAGCATCTGCTCCAGTTGTTAAATATTTCTAATATCAACCCTGACTATGATGTCAATTTATTTTTATTTTTTATTTTTTTAAAGATTTTATTGGGGAATTAGGGGAGGGGAACAGCTTTGGGGAACAGGGGAAAGGGAACAGACAAGTTACTGTCCTTTTGTTCTTCAGTCTAGTTGTGGAGGACATTGCTTCACTGACCCATGTTGGTATCATCACTGTGCTCTTCTCGGGTGAGGTAGATCAGTTGCCAGCCTCTGGATGGCTGCTCACAGCGGCTCTTGGCAGCTCACACTGGCTGCCAGCCACTCACACTGGCTGCCGGCCACTCACTGTAGCCTATGGCAGCTCACTACAGCAGGGGCTGCAGCTATGCTGTCCGGGGACTCATAGCAGCTCCGCTCCAGGTGGAACTGTTATTCACCATCTAGCTGTAGAGGACAGTATCACTGGCCCTCATATGTGGGATCCCAACCACGGCCTCTGGAGTCCCAAGCCAGCTCTTAACCAACGCTCCACTCGGCCGGCCCCACATCAATTTATTTTTAAAAAGTATTCTGGGAGCCCAGAGGATGAGGTGATTAATTCCAACCCTGGAGATTTAGGAAGTCTATAGAAACCAGTTGAAATACGAGTTGAGTCCAAAAGTGACCAGTATAAACCTCTTTTCTCCTATCTAGTCTATTCTCCTTTGACGTTTCTAATTGCCCCTATTTTAGGAAATAAAGCTATTGGTTTGCTTCAGTTCGTTTGTTTTTGTTCATTTGTTTGTAAGAATGACATGCTAAGTAAGAGAAAAGAGCCTCTGATCAAAAGTGGAGAGCCTCTCCTAAAGACCATGTATGGCTTTGGCCTTGAAATCTTAAGCCAGCAGCTTCAGTTGTGCAGAAATCATTTTGTCTATTTCCTGGTCCTCAGGTCTCTTCTGGATGGTTGAGATGAGAGACCCAGGAACTTTCCTGTAAGTGGATACTAAATGTCTTCCAAAAATATTTGCAAGTAAAATGACTATTAAAGGAAATTTTAGGGCTGGCTGAGTGGCTCAGTTGGTTAGGAGCTCGCTCAAGAGTGCGAGCTGAGCTCTGAGCAACGGCGGTTCGATCGATGCCAGCCCGAGCTGAGTTGCTGTTGAGCTGCCAACAGGTGGCAGGATGGCTCAGCTAAAAAATAAAAATAAAAAAATAAAAACAATTTGAGTAAAGGAAATTTTATGAAATACATGCCTTCTGAACTCAAAATATACTTGCTATCTAGCCTTTTTCTGCTATTGTACTTACTACATATAGAAATGTTAATGAAAAGACAAAATTGTATCCAATATTTTCATATCTTATCCAAAGAAATTTTGTTGCTGTTGTTTTGCCTCTTCACATGTACCCTGGACTATAAAAATAATACATAACTTCAGCGAAAAAGTCAGAAGACAAAAAACCTAGGCACAGTACTTCAAAGGCTCTGTCAGGAAAGTCCAGTATAAAAAAAAAAATAAGCCATATTTTTACACAATATTAAAATGAGAAACTTTCAATGATAGTTGCTTAAAATGTCTGCAATTATATGGGATGCATAAGGGCCACCCCCTACTGTTTTCTATTCAAACGAATGGGAAGCACATGGGTAAATTACCGCCTGCAGTGCCTGATAGTGGAAGCTGTGAGCAGCTGTCACTGTAGCCCTGTAATTATGCAAGTATCCTTCCACTATTATACAATTAGAAAGACCTATCTTTCTTTCTTCCAGTAGGTAATGTTTCTGTTGGTGTCAAGAGCACCTAACTATCTCTACTTGTTCAATCACTTGTATGTGAATTGAATAAAACCAGCACATTATTGGGGGCTTATTTTTTCAATATAATTTTTTGGGCCCTTTGAGAAATTTCTATCACAATAAGAAAGCTTATCTTATTTCAGTTATCACTTAGTAAATTTTTTTCAACTTCTTTCTATTTTCTTCCCAGGGATCAGCTCTTTTGGAGCCTGCAGGACAGAAGTAAAAACCAAAACAGGGATGAAATATTTCTTCATGTCCTCTTTATAATTTAAAACAGATTTCAAAAATCTAGAGATTAATAAACCTTTAAAAGTTGAAACATTTTAAGATTACTGAGGAATGGAGATTTCACTGAAACTTAGAATATCAAAAAATAAATTATGACAAACCAAAAATACAATCATGACACTTTATAAGTTGATGGATATCAGAAGGTACTTGATTAAAAAGATAATGCTTTCATTTGACTCAGAGCTAGTCTGCAGTGGTTGTACAAAGTGACTAAGCCAAACATGAATTTACTGGTCTCTTTCATAAGAGGAGCAGAGTTGTGTGGTTGGTTGATCATATAAAGCTGATCATATAAAGCTGTAACACTTGAGTGTATAATAATCACTGTCAATCTCCTAGTTTAGAGCTTAAAGTATATATCGTAGTTCCTAATCTCACATGTTATACACTAGCATTTTAAATAAAGGCTAAATAAATGGTCACATGGTAAGCTAAGAGAAGTTCTTTTTAAATGCTGACAACTAGGCTATTGAGGATTTCAACTTAGCATGTCATTAGAAAGCACTACATTTTGAAACACGTTCAATATCACATGCTAATAAAACTTGTTTTTATCACTTAACACAATCAATTAATAACCAAACTGGTTTTTTATATTCTCAACATTTTCCTGTCTCCTTGTATTCAAAACAGGACAACGTTCACTACAGTGTGTCTTAGATTTGATATCCTCCATCCCCATTGCCACTGCTAAAGCCCAGCCTTCAAATATCTCCTGCCTCTGCCCGTAAGGAATTTTTGTTTTTCAAGTAGCAGAAAATCTTCACCCAAATAGGCTTGAGCTAAAAGTTCTCTACTGCCCAAAGTAATTAAAAAGTCCTGGTTTTCAGAGTCCAGCTCTCTCTACTTCTTGACTCTGTATTCCAGTGTTGGCTTTATTTCCAACTGGCAGTTTCCTTAAGGTAGTAATATGGCCCCTACCAGCCTTAGGCTTCTCACTGACAGCAAGTTCAGCAGAAAATGTTTGAGCTACAATTCTGTGCCTTACTCTCTTTTGTTGAGGTTTCTGCTTGGCCAGGTCCGAATCACTGCCTACCTCCAGAGCTGCAATGGAATAAGAACATCAGGACTGCATGGGCTCAGCATGAATAAATGATGATTGTTTCTAGAGCAGCACTATCTAATAGAAATATTATGTGAGATACATATGCAGCCTGACAATTAAGTTCACGAATTCATCCTAGAGAAAGTGCTACATACCTCATTGCTGAATATCACTACAGTCACCTTTAAAGTACATCCCTTGGGAAGCTATGCACTGATGCCAGCGCTTAGCCCACCCTTGAAAGCACTTTTGGAACTCTTTTTCTGGAATGGCCATCAGAGCTGTTGTATTTCCCCTAATGTCCTGAATGTCATGTGGGAAGCCGACAGCCCCCCAGTGTCTGACAAGGCCACATTGCCCTGCTCAGCACTGGATATTAGGGGTGCTGCCTTATGGTTGGTCATGTAATATCTCCTGCCTCTAAGAACCCATGTGCCTTTCCTCCTATAGGAGACAATATACTCACTGCATTTATGGCAAGTTCCTGTATACCCCAATGAGCTAACTACGCAGCCAAAGACGGGTAAGATCTCCTAAACGAGGGGAGACAACCTAAGCCAGGCGGTAGTTCCATGGAGAACCCCTAAACTGAGATATTGGGGACTCAAGCCCCTTTGGAAACTGAGGCATAGGCCTTTGGCCACATAGGCCTAAAAAAGCCAGTCTGTGAGAAACAGACAGCCTCTGTGAGAAACTGGTGCTATCGTTCGTCCTTGCCTGTGCAGCTGTGAAAGGTTTCCTTGGAGACCAGGAGACCAAGGTCTCTCGGCCATGAAAGTTCTGATAAGAGGCAACTTACTGACCATAAGTTATTTTAATTAACAGCCTTGTTTTAACTCTTTGTTCTGTACATTGCTAGCAACAGATACTAAAGCTTTGACTAAGAAACAGATGTTACCCTCTATTACAAAAACATGCAGCTCTTTGTAAGATAGGAAAAGTTTGAAACTCCTTTTGCTACTAAGTATTATAATCACATAGAAATAGTTTCTTGCCTAAACTCTTGGCAATAGTTCAAGTATATGCCCTGTAAGGTAGCCATGGTAACCACTTTTTAGATGATAAGTAAAATCCTTGAACAGGTCACAGTGTAGCTAAAAAGATACAATTACAAAAAAGTAAAAGTTCTGAGTAAGGAAAAACCTCATGGTCATGTGAAACATAACTTGTAATTAAGATAATAGTCAAAAGCCCCTATAAAAGGAGCTAGGCTTTAACAATAAGGTGTGACACTTCTGAGAAACTCTTTCCGGTGTCTCCACTTTCTTTTTTTCTGCCTTTACTGTAATAAAAATTTTCTGTCTTTCGTATCGCTGACTCCGTGTCCACCTTCTTGAGCCCTGGTGAGTGGGGGCTGGCCCCCCGCGATGTCATCCAAATGTCTTCCTTTTAATATTTCCTTTATCTTCGGGTAAAGAAAGAAGTCATTGGGCGCCACATCAGGTGAGTATGGAGGGTGTATCAATACAATTATTTGTTTACTGGCTAAAAATTTCCTCACAGTGTAAGCTGGTGCATTGTCCTGATGCAAGAGCCATGAACTGTTGACGAAAAGTTCAGGTCATTGTCACCTAACTTTTTCACTCAGCCTTTTCAGCACTTCCAAATAGTAAACTTAGTTAACTGTTTGTCCATTTGGTACAAATTCATAATGAATAATCTCTTTAATATCAAAAAAGGTTAGCAACATCCTTGCAACAAGTTCTCAAACTTAATTGTCCGAACTTGTGTGCTTGATCATTCCTCTAGGGGTTTCAGTGACTAGAATTTGCTATTTTGGTTTTTAATGGATAGGGGCCAAGAATGCTCAACCTTGCGTAATGAGCAGTAAAACCTTAGAAAAAAAGACTTGTTCTAAACAAAATGCCACTATATTCCCAGGTAAAAAACACCCATTGGGGGCCGGCCGAGTGGCGCATTGGTTAAGCGCTGGTTTTGGGATGCCAGTGGCCCCGGTTCGGATCCCACATGAGGGCCAGTGACACTGCCCTCTACAGCTAACAACAGCTCCACCTGGAGCTGGGCTGTGCGAGCCCCGGTGATGGTGTGGGCTGCAGCCCCTGCTGCAGTGGGCTGCCATAGGCTACAGTGAGTGGCCCGCAGCCAGCATGAGCGGCTGGCAGCCAAGCGTGAGCTGCCAATAGCCGCGATGAGCGACATCCAGAGGCCAGCGACCGATCTGCCTCATCCGGGAAGAGCGCAATGACGATACCAACAGTGAAGCAACATCCTCTGCAACTAAACTGAAGAACAAAAAGACAGCAACTTGTCTGTTCCCCTTCCCCAATTCCCCAACGCTGTTCCCCTCCGCCAATTCCCCAATAAAAATCTTAAAAAAAAAAAAAACACCCATTGGTCTACTGGCAACAAGCTCTCTGGGGGAAAAAATAAATCCCAGATTTGCAGAATTCCCTGATTTCCATGGTATAAATAAATACTCCCACTATGACTAATTTAGACATAAATTCTTTTAAAAAGCATATAAAATTTGTTTAATATGACTCCTACTGTCTATAAATATGCAAAAAAGATACAGTCACCTTTTCTTGAATCATTAAAAATTCAGTACATACAACAAATTCACAATGATGGTTATCTTTATCTGATGAAGGGGACTAAGATTGGGGAAGCAAATTAAAAGTTGACTTTAGACTATTCTTTAATTATTAATTTTGTATAAAGAGATAAAGAAAATTTAGTAATGTAATATTTGTGTGTGTATATATGTATATAATTTCAGTACAACTTAAAAGAAAGCATTGACAACAGTTTTACTATTTTGAAAGGAGATAGAAATGATGGTCTTAGAAATTATTTTATCCTGTTTCCTTATATCTACTTGATGAAACATAAAAGAGATGCTTCCCAGTGAAAAATATATATATTCTTCTATGCAATACTTATAATTCTGAATTTAAATATTTAATCTACTAAATCTTGTTTCCTTCTATATTCAGTCTGAAATTTAATTCCATGAAAAACTTAAAAATATAAAATACTCACAGTAAAAGAACACCTTAATTAACTTCAGAAAATCACTAACTTTGAAAGCGTTTTTATTTTAACAATTAACATCCTAGTTGTCAAAATATTTCAAACTTTTATAATGCTAAGAACATATTTTCATGATTTTTCACCTTAAAAAAAGGTCAGCTTTAGAAAAAAGTTTGCATTCATGGAAATATATAGTAAACTATGATTTAAAAATGCTTGAAAATGGCAACATTTCTCAGTTTAATGAGGAAGCATTTACATTTTAAAACTACTATATTAGGATTAAATATAAATTGGTTTGAATTTTATATCAATTTAGTAATGTGTGCATATATTGAAATAGTGATAAACTGGACTGGTATTTTCTCTTAAGAAGTTATATGCCTCAAGGATATATAATGAGGTTTGTATCCATTGCCAGTACTGTCAAAATGCAATAAATATGTTTTTGAATTTAGAGAAGTATTCTTATCAAGAAGAAAACCCAGATTTTTACCATGAACTAAAACACTTGCCTTTACAGAGAAAACCGAAACATGACATTACAATGCCCTCTATTGTTTAAAATGGGGTATGTATTAGAAATATGTAGTTACCAAATTATATACAAATGGACATTTTAATAACTTGTGGTGACTTTCAGTTACATTAAAAAAAACAACCACGTGAACTCTTAAGAGAGCACTTCCAAATAGCTTACAGTTTGTAATTTAAATAATCTGCCCACAAAAAGGAAAATTCTAAGAGCTCCAGAAGGTACAGATTAAAATGTCATTGTGTGATAATAACAGTACACTTATTTTAATGTATATATTAAATTAACATGCTTAGATTTTATTTAGTTGAAATAATTACTCTAATAGACATATCTGCCCCCAAATACTCAAGCATTATATAAAAATAACCAAAAAGAAAGAAAGAAAGAAAGAAAGAAAGAAAGAAAGAAAGAAAGAAAGAAAGAAAGAAAGAAAAGAAAAGCCTATCCAGAGAAAAGAGGGAATTGTGATAGATGGACTGACCACAAGATGGCAACATTTCACCATGTAAATGGAAATTAACCTGAATCTGAGAGTGGAAATCTTGAATTAAAAAGAAAGTGTCTAAAATATAGAGTAAATAAGGGCCCACTTTCACTATAGTACTTTACTACTTTTCTAGTACTACTTTACTTTCTCTATAGTAAATTAAATATTACCTAAAATCTTACCTAGTATTTTTATAATAGTAGTATAGTATGAGAATACTAATTATATTTTGTGGCCGAGTATGTCAGTTCCCACATATAACCTGGTTTATGTGAAATGCATATTTTATTTCAACCTTTTTAATATTCTATTAAATTTAAATTTTGGTGTATGAGGGATTTTTTTTTTTCCCACCCTGGAACAGTTATGTATTATTGAAGACTGTTTTAGATCAGTGCTATCCCCTAATCTATTTCAAATCTACGCCTAGGTTCAACTACTTCCAAAACCCCTCTCTGGTGGGAGAATCCTACAGAAGCTTTCTGGACTCCCCAGCTGTTCCTGGCATCCAAACTGCGAATAGCCCTTGGATTAGAGGGAATTTCATTATGCTTTAGTGGAAACACCTAAAGGCAGGAAATAAGACATTCCATGTCTCCTAGACAGCTGGGCCTAAAGTGGTTTTCTAAGAGAATCTTTAGTTGCCTATGATATTATTGACAATTCAACAAGTAGGTCCGCAATATTTGAAAGAACCAAGAGGTAATATTTGATTAAATACTGTGATAAAGATAAAAGCAAGTGATATACTTTTCTACTAAGTTTATACTCAATGGAAATTAAACAACCCATGTTCTGAAGCACAATCCATGCACTAGTCATTCATGCACTGATCTATAAGATGATAATGGGTAATAACTTTGTTATTCCCCGTCATATAGACCAGGTCAAGATGCAATACTCTTAGAAATTAACTAGCAACCTTGTATAGTAAGTCTTCGCTTAATGTCATTGATAGGTTCTTGGAAATTGTGACTTAAGTGAAAAAACAGGTAACAAAACCAATTTTGCGATAGGCTAATTGACATAAACAAGAATTAAGTTCCTATGGCATATTTCTAGTCACACACACACAAAAAATCACTCAAACTTCTAAATAAAGACTAAAAACACTGCCCTCTACAGCTAACAACAGCTCCACCTGGAGCTGGGCTGTGCGAGCCCCGGTGATGGTGTGGGCTGCAGCCCCTGCTGCAGTGGGCTGCCATAGGCTGCAGTGAGTGGCCCACAGCCAGCGTGAGCGGCTGGCAGCCAGCGTGAGCTGCCAATAGCCGCGATGAGCGACATCCAGAGGCCAGCAATTGATCTGCCTCATCCGGGAAGAGCAATGACGATACCAACCGTGAAGCAACATCCTCCGCAACTAAAACTGAAGAACAAGAAGACGGCAACTTGTCTGTTCCCCTTCCCCGATTCCCCAACGCTGTTCCCCTCCACCAATTCCCCAATAAAATCTAAAAAAAAAAAAATTGTAGCACTCGAGACATAGCAAAAACAGAAGATGAATACAAGTCACACATTTGACTTCTGCAATTATAATAGGTGCTTAGTGTCCAGACACTTCTGATTACAGCGAGCTACCGCTTGAGCAATACTGACCAAAGTGTCCACTTGTATCACTGTGCATGCCATTTCAATTTCTTCACACAGTACTATGTGTCTAAACCTGATCACAAATGTGTGCAATTGTTAGGCATGTTGGATGTTCTGTTGTATACTCATGCCTCCATTGTCGTTGTACTTCCACAACATTCTTAAATTTCAAATACTATTTCAAAATGATCTTGCGCTCCTCGAACGACAACTGTGCTTCTGCCATTTTCTTTGACTGTCCTGCCTGTCGCGTGGTGAGATGCTGGCATTCATTTGATTAACACCGTTTTTGAGCGAATGTCATAGTACACATTGCTACTGTAATTTAATTCAACTTCAAAAAGTAATACATAGATAACATCTCTTAAAATGTGTATACAGGGTGGGCCGACCGAGTGGCTCAGTTGGTTAAGAGTTGGCTATAGGGTGCGAGCTCTGAGCAACAGGGCCGCTGGTTTGATTTCCACATGGGCCAGTGACAGTATGCCTGAGCTGTGTTGTTGCTGAGCTGCCAACAGGAGGCAGGATGGCTCAGCTGGTGTAATAACAAGATTGCCTGTTCAATGGTGGGCTATGCCCACCCGCAATTAAGACTGAACTCGGCACCTTGAGCTGAGTTGCTGCCCAGATGGCTCAATGGATAGAGAGTGTGCTCTTAACAACAAGGTTGCTGGTTTGACACCCCCATGGGATGGTGGCTACGCCCACCCACAAGTAACATTTTAACACAGCACCTTGAGCTTAGAGGCCATGAGCTGCAGATGGGAAGCCAGATGGAAATGTGTATACATTTTTTGGCTCCCCCAGTATATATATATATATATATATATATATATATATCCGGATGGAAATGTGTATACATTTTTGGCACCCCCAGGTGCCAAAGTAAATAAATAAATAAATAAATACACAATACACAATACACAATACATTACTGGGGGTGCCAAAATACACATTTCCATCTGGAGATTATATATATATATATATATATATATATATATATATATATATATATATATTAAAATAATAGTGTATTTTCTGTTTAACACTGATGTTGCAAAGTATTCCTAAAAAGAAACTTATTTCACAAAAAAATTTGATATTAGTAATTTTTTTTTATAGGCAATCAAGAATTTTAGAATGAATTGCCAGTGTTGTTCCATAGACCAGTGACCTGTAGAAATATCAATAACCCTAATCTGCATGCAAGACAAATAAAATGTAAAGAAGCAAACATTAAGTTTTGTGCTGATGATTTGTTGTAGGGAGAAGATGGGGAATGGATCACAAAAATTTTTTTATTGGCAATAAGAAACACATATTGGTATTCTCATCATCCATTTATATTATATATTTATTTCTAAATAATTATAATTATAAAACTTATAATTTGTATTTATATTATTCACATCCAATAAAAATAAAATTATCACTTGTCTTAAATATTATTTTATAAAAATTACTCTGAAATCTCAAAATGTGTAATATTTTTTCTTAGTAAACATAACATATGCTTCTCATCACTAAGTGACTCTATTACGAATGTTTCCCCCTCAGTTTTTAAATTATGAATATTTATAGTCCTTTTCAGTGTATTATATGGAAAAGCCAAAGTAAATAAATAGATAAATACACAATATTTATTTTAGTATAATGACTCTTAGCTAACTATTCCATGGCAATTATTTCATTGTAAAGAACCCAACTTTTACTTTAATTACAGATCCATTAGGATAATTTTAATTACATGCTACATAGGTGCTGATTCATAGTGACCCAAACAAAAAGGGTATGTATTGGCCTATATAATAGGCAGTCCAGGGTTAAATAATCTGTCCATTTTACTATGTCATTAAGGGCCAACTCTTTTGGTCTCTCCATTCTGCCATCAATGACTTCAACCTAAAAGCAGCATTTAACTTTGTGGTTTTAAGATAGCTACCAGTACTGATCAAAGCCACATGCTCTCTTATCCATGACAAGCTCAAGAGAAATAAAATACCACCTCTCTAAGAGCACAACAAAACTCCATTCTATCGGACTAGTTAGACCACTTGGGTTACATGCCCAATCCTAAACCAATCATTGTCACCAGGGGAATGAATGCAATTGGCTTATGCCTGAATTCCTGAACACTGAAAAGAGGAACAGAATTTTCACAGTTGCCTTGGACCTCTCAAATGTTTTCTCTTGGATTTAGACAGTTTGACAAACAGCATGGCAGCTACAGTGGGTGTGAGGGGTGCACAAATGTTGGGAAGTCAACCATAATCACGAATGTTCCATTAAATAAATACACCATCTACCCCCAATTATTTAACTTTCATATGCAATGTTTACTATCTCAATTTTTGAAGGACTCTGAAGGAATTTATTCTCAAAAAACAAGTTGCCTTCAATTCTGCAGCATATCCTTTTATTTATTTTTTTATTTTTTTATTTTTTTTTAAAAGATTTTATTGGGGAATTGGCGGAGGGGAACAGCGTTGGGGAATCGGGGAAGGGGAACAGACAAGTTGCTGTCTTTTTGTTCTTCAGTTTAGTTGCGGAGGATGTTGCTTCACTGTTGGTATCGTCATTGCGCTCTTCCCGGATGAGGCAGATCGGTCGCTGGCCTCTGGATGTCGCTCACCGCGGCTATTGGCAGCTCACGCTTGGCTGCCAGCCGCTCACGCTGGCTGCGGGCCACTCACTGTAGCCTATAGCAGCCCACCGCAGCAGGGGCTGCAGCCCACACCATCACCGGGGCTCGCACAGCCCAGCTCCAGGTGGAGCTGTTGTTAGCTGTAGAGGGCAGTGTCACTGGCCCTCATGTGGGATCCGAACTGGGGCCGCTGGCATCCCAAAACCAGCGCTTAACCAATGCGCCACTCCGCCGGCCCTCCTTTTATATATATATAAAAAAATGTACACCTGATTTAAAGAATAGACATGAAGAAAATATTTCACTTTCAAAGTAGCAAATATATTTAATTTTACTGTAAACATATATCATGTATTTATTTGTATACTAATGTTTTACTGATAATTTAGAAGTTAAATTAATTGTCTTTTCCAATTATCACCCTAGACTGTATCAAACAAGATTTGTAATTAAGACAGTATTTGGAAGATATTAAAGAGCCTACTTGGGGTAAACATGAGTTTTTAGAGGCATCATTTAGTATTTGAAGTCCAGCTGGTTGACATTTGCACATAAATGAGGGCCAGTCATTTACTTTCTTTTTATTCCTCTACTGCATCTACTATTTCATCATATAATATTTGCTCATAAATAGTTAACTAAAACTTCTAACCCAAATATTTACTTATTGCACAGTCATGATTACACTTAGAGCAAATCAGGTTCTTAAACTAATTTTATTTTTTCCAATTGTTTTAGGTTTATTTCATTATGTAAATTTAAGAGCAGAATGATGCCAATATTCAGCAGTTCACAATACCAAAAAAAAAAAACAATATCTGTACAGATTATCTGAAAGTGAGGAAGAAATCTATACTACAAATTAAATTACTTTCTTCTCCACATTATCAAAGAATTATCCCACTCTCATTACCTAACCCCCAATGAGAGTCATCTCCAATTTTTAACCTCTTTTTTGTAATTTTTATTCTTCTTTAATTTATATGTTTTTATATCTACTTCTTGACTTTTTTTTTTTTTTTTTTAAAGGTTTTATTGGGGAATTGGCGGAGGGGAACAGCGTTGGGGAATCGGGGAACGGGAACAGACAAGTTGCTGTCTTTTTGTTCTTCAGTTTAGTTGCGGAGGATGTTGCTTCACTGTTGGAATCGTCATTGCGCTCTTCCCGGATGAGGCAGATCGGTCGCTGGCCTCTGGATGTCGCTCACCGCGGCTATTGGCAGCTCTCGCTTGGCTGCCAGCCGCTCACGCCGGCTGCGGGCCACTCACTGTAGCCTATGGCAGCCCACTGCAGCAGGGGCTGCAGCCCACACCATCACCGGGGCTCGCACAGCCCAGCTCCAGGTGGAGCTGTTGTTAGCTGTAGAGGGCAGTGTCACTGGCCCTCATGTGGGATCCGAACCGGGGCCGCTCGCATCCCCAAACCAGCGCTTAACCAATGCGCCACTCGGCTGGCCCCTACTTCTTGACTTTTTGTTTACATTATAGTTATTATCCATTTATTTCCCATAATGGTTATGGGATTTTTCCATCTCTTCCTATTCTCTTGACTCTGAGATGTGTGGGAGCTTCACAAGCAATAAGAAAATTCTCCATGGGCCGGCCAAGTGGCTCAGTTGGTTAATAGTTGGCTTACAGTGTAAGCTCTGAGCAACAAGGCTGCCAATTTGATTCCCATATGGGCCGGTGAATGCTGTGCCCTAGCTGAGCTGTTGCTGAGCTGCCAACAGGTGATAGGATGGCTCAGCTGGTGTAACAACAAGATTGCCTGTTCAATGGTGGGCTATACTCACCTGCAACTAAAAAAGACTGAACACAACACCTTGAGCTGAGCTGCCGCCTAGATGACTCAATGGATAGAGCATGTGCTCTTAACAAGGCTGCTGGTTCGACTCCCGCATGGGATAGTGGCTACACCCACCCGCAACTAAGATTGAACACAGCACCTTGAGCTTAGAGGCCACGAGCTGCCAACGGGAAGCCAGATGGTGACTGGCACCCTCCACAAAGAAGACTGAAGACCAACAACTTGGCTGTTCCCCTCCCCCAATTCCCCAACACTGTTCCCCTCCCCCAATTCCCCAATAAAATCTTTTTTTTTAAAAAGAAAGAAAATTCTCCATGTCATTCTGCTAAAATCTATATTGATCTTTAATTGGTGCTTCATAAAGTGAACATATAGCTTTATCACCATTCAGCATGAAGTACTCTACTAGGTGTTTATTCTTTAAAGTGGCCCAGTAGTCCAACAATGGAAGTCTGGTTTGTCAAAAGTCTGTGGTCTAGACTCCTGTGACTGTTGTAGAAATTTGTCCAGGGTCATTCAACCATTTGCCTGTAACACCTGGACTTTTACTTTCAGTCGAAGCTCCAAAGCTGACAACACAAGAGGAAATGTCGTCCCAATTTTAAAAGAGGGATAGAGAAGCTATGCTGAACTTGCTAAGTGATGATCCCAAAGTAGTAAGATCCCTTGGTAACTCACCCACACAAAGGTATATAAAAGGCAGTGCAGAGTTATTCAAGAAAGACTGGGTGAGAAAAATTTTTTGAAAGAATTGCTGGAGAGACAGGCAATCTCCCAATCCTGTGAGGAGGGGGAAAATGTGTTTCCTGGACATCTCAAAATGAGTGGGAGGGATTAAACCCAACCACTTGCATAACTTGATCTGGGATTTCTGGAGCTCATGGAATGCTGAAACTGATGCCTGATTTTCAATTGGAGATGTGGGGAGGTTAAAAATCCAGCAGAAGGCATCTTGAATGATGGGTGTGAGCAAGCATGTACTTCTATGTGTTCCCTGTGGACCACGTTGACCCAGGAAAATTCCCCAAGTGGTAGGACATGAATTGTTTTCAAAGGGATCCAACAGAAAATTTTGAATTATTCTAGGATATAGAAGCTGAAAAAGGGGGAGTCTAAATCATCGGAAAGGATTGACCTTTTTACCCTCTGTGTGGTTATGCCATCAATAAATACACAGTTAGATTCATTTATTGCATTTTCAGTTTGATTTTTAGGAATTGATTTTTTATGTTTAAACTAGTTTTATAGTTATTGATATATAGGTGGTTAAAAAGTCAAATGTACAGAACAAAGTATATTCAGTAGTCTAACTGCCATCCTATCCCTTCTCTCTTACTCCTACATCCAGATGGATGATAGATAGATAGATAGATAGATAGATAGATAGATAGATAGATAGATAGATAGATAGAAAATGCTGAGAGAAAGAGAGAGAGCGATTGATTTTACAGCTACATAGTACTCCAGTGTGTGGATATACCATAGTTAATTCAACCAACTCTTGATTGATAGATACTTGATTATTTCCAGTTTGTTTTTTTCCATTACAAATAGTAGCTGGACTTTAGAGGATACTCAACAAGGAAGGGAAATAAATCTGGGAGTTAGGCAAAACACAGAACTTGAAAGGCTTTGAAGGCCATAGTAAGGATTTTGGACTTTATTCTAAAGGCATCCATAAACCATTGAAAAGTTTCAAGCAGAGGACTGATAATATGGTTTTGGTTTTATCTAGGTGTGAATTGAAGAAGAGAGTCCCAGGAAGGTGACTACTGCATGAATTGCAAAGGCAGTTCCCTGTTGGGAAGATCATTTCTATTTAAGAAGTATGTCCTTTGCTTACCCTGAATCCTACAATTTGAAATAATTTCCTAGGTGAGAAGATTGAAACAGATTGAAGTATCTGGAGTTTGCAAGATACTTCAAAAGAAATTTCTAAAAATAAGAGCTCAAAATAGATAAACTGGTCACTGTCTCTGATCCAGGAGTCTCATGTCTTCTGCCAAAATCTAGGGAACTGTGGCAAGCTATTTTACCTTGCAAATAGGATAACATCTCAGATACTTCAGTTCTTGACAGTAATATTGCACTATGACTTGAGGAAACCAATGGACCACTTGGAGGAATGTTGACTACATTGTCCCTTTCTATATTGGAAAGGCCATCAGCCCATCCTTCTTAGAGGTGTAGATGCCTATTCTGGGTACGAGTTTGTCATTCTCACCTGCATAGTTTTAGCACCACTATCTGGAGATTTATGAAATTTCTAATCCATAGACATGGATTTCACATGGCCTAATAACTGACCGGGGACCTACTTTAAAGTAAAAGAGGTACAGAGTGATCCCAGGACCATAGAATCCACTGGTTATATTACATACAAAACTATCCAGTAGCAGCCGACTTCATAGGATGCTAGAACAGCTATTAAAGTTTCAGCTTCAGCACAGGTTCAGAGGCTGAGATGCCATTTTGTGCATTATATTAGAGACCTCAATATGTCGTGTGCCCCCAATAGTAAAAATACACAGATTTGAGAACCAAAAAGCAAGAGTGACCCAATGTATCATCATTGCCAATGACCCAAGGGGAGACTTTGTGTTTCCCATCTCCCGAAATCTGGACCATGCAGGGATGGAGATCCTGAAACCCAAAAAGGGTATATATACTCTTACCAAGGGAATCAGCAAGGACTCCATTTAATTATAAGCTACAGCTGCCATCAAAGCACTTTGTCTACTAGGACTCCGTGTTTCTATTTAATAAGTATGTCCTTTTTTACCCTGAATCATACAATTTGAAATAATTTCCTAGGTGAGAAGATTGAAATAGCTAACTAGAATTTGCAAGATACTTCAAAATAAATTTCCAAAAATAAGAGCTCAAAGTAGATAAACTGGCCACTGTCTCTGACCCAGGGGTCTCTGTCTTTTGCCAAAATCTAGGAAACCATGGCAGGCTAGTTCCCTAGACAAGAATATAATAGAAACTGCAACACTAACAGGGATAACTGTCTCTGAGTGGCAGGAGAAGGCAGGGCTCCTTTGTGGGGATAGGAAGAAACATTTGCGGAACCCAAGTTATCAACTTAGGCACCTCCTGGTACCCTTGCCTCGTTGAACAGATACATGCAGCAACTCAGGCCTGAGAAAAACATGATCATCAAGCATTCAGACCCTCAGAAATACCAGGTTAGCACAAGATGTGCTGAGATGATACCTGAGGGCAAGGGAGATGAGGAATGGATTGCATAGGAGGAAAAGGATGAGTAGAGAGGCAGACAAGATCAAGTGCAGTGACTGGGGCTTCAGTTCATCCCACAAATTTCTCTTCTTAGTTTCCCCTCGGGAGGACAGGAACCATGGAAACCACAGAGAAGCTTCTCTCCAAATAAGTGTGAAGAAAATCTGTGTGGAGTAAATGCTGGGCTCTGGCAGCCACAAATATGCACACTCAGATCTGTGGCTGAAGAGAATGCTATTTACTGGTGACCTGAGCTGCTGCACTCAAAAATCTACCAACATGAGTGTGTTGAAGCCATACTGCCCAGAGGCTGATCCCAACTAAAGACTGAACACAGAAGACACCCTTCTGATGGGTGACTTTGACTCAAGTACTTTCCATTGGCTTGGCCGAAATTTTCTTTAAACTGCAATGCAAGATTCTTCTTTCTTCTCTCCGGAAGGAGTCATAACTGCTCTAGAATCTGAAGGTTCTCCCCACCTCCTCCATCCCCTCCCCATTTGTCCATCTCACATGCTTGCAGCAATATATTTCTTGCACACCTAATTCCACTTTAGTGTGTGCCTCTTAGAGTTCCTAAATGAATACAGTGACCTATTATTAATAAGCACATCAAGAGTAAAAGGCTTTATATTAGTAAGCCACCACTGGTAATATCAGCAGTGATTTTCATTGGCTTTCATGTATGCAATCATTATCAATTCTGTGAATATGTGTCAGAAGTAGAAGCTGACTACCCTGACCTGCTCTACCACAAAGCAATTCTATAGCTTCCCAGTGACATTTTATTGCTGTTTTTTGAGGTCAGAGCCAAGGTTAAAATTTTTGTGATTAAGAAGAACCACCCTCAACAACTGTTTTTGAATGCTGAATGGATTTTGAAATTACTGTTTGTTATAGATTTGAAGATGTTGCTTAATTAATTTCACCTAAAATTACAAGGCAAAATTATAAGTACTAATAATAGTATTTATATGCAAAACTTATACTGCAGGAATGTCAATTTGATTACAACTAATATTGCTTGAATCATAAGTAATGTCAAGCTGCTTTATATACTTTCTAGGTTGTCAAAAGTTAAGATAAAAAGAAACACTTCCATTACCACACAATTTTGTGGGAGATATACTTTTCAAGTTCAAACTAAGTCCTAATAGCTCTAAATTCATAGGAGATTTCCATATTTCAAAATTCATTTAACTGTGTAAGTGAGGAGCTGCTACCTAACCCTCAGTTGAAAATGGATAACCTAAAATGTAATGACATGCTAAAAAGCAAATATCTAGAGAAGAATCTAACAATTCTATAAATGACTTCCATATACGTATATACTCATGAGTTGAAATCAGTATTTGGAAGGATCTATTTGTGTGAAAAGACATTTTCAATGAAGAAATGCATAAAATCTCATTACAGATTAGCATTGACAGATGAACGCTTGCAATTGATTTTGATGATAGGAAACACTAATTTTGAACCACAATTAAGTGAAACATTATTCCTAAAGGATAACTCCATTCTTCTCATTAGTAACCTGTATTACCAAAAATTGTCTTCAATATTATATTTTGAATTTCATCAAAATGATTTGTGGCATCATGTTTTCTCACTTGTTTTGCAATGACTTCCATAATATTCTCAATTTTACCTCTTGGCCCAAAAGGCCTAAATATTTATAATCTGACCCTTTACAGTGTAGGTTATCAGTATGAAATATTAAAAAACAGAAACCATATACAAAATCTTGATATTTTTCTTGTATTTTTACTTGAATATTAATTGACAATACTCCATTTTCCAGTGTTGTCTATGGTGCCTTCAAATACAAACATGTTTGCAACAAAACAAATATGTAAGCAGAAAAGTTCTATGAGGACTTTCAGAACTGTGCCATTTAGCTTGTTATAAAATCCAGTTCTCTTAATTTTATACCATGTGATGCCATCATTTGTGGTTTAACATAGACAAAAGTATTTGAAATTATTCAACATGATCCACTATAACAATACTTTTTTTTTTTTTTTTTTTTTTGAGGGCAGTGTCACTGGCCCTCATATGTGGGACCGAACCGGGGCCGCTGGCTTCCCAGGCCAGCGCTTAACCACCACGCCACTCAGCCGGCCCAAACAATACTTTTAATGTGAAATCAGATACACTATTAATCTAATATGTGAATTATATTGTTGCTTTAAATGTTTTAGCTGTATTTAAGATAAGCTTCAAAACACAAGAATATACCAATAACAGCAATCTAAAGTACAATACATGACTATGCAGAAATTATATGTTTGGGCAGAACAGGGCATTATTTACAAATTCTACTTGATAAATATGAGGTTTATGTTCAACCAAAAGTTTACCAATGTAACAGATTACATGATTTTGTGCTCATATTACTAATCTTCAAAGGATATGATGCTAGAACTATAGTATCACTAATAATGAGGCTTGTAAGAAATATGCACACCCAAAATAAAGTTTTAAATTAAAAACAATGAATATTAGTTATATTAGTCTTCTGAATGAAATTTCAAAACAGTTATTAAAACTATAAAACAAATTAGATTGAGATTGTTAATGCTCTTTTTATTATTTTATAAGATAAATGCTTTATTAGAATGAAATTCATCTCAAGCTTATTCCTTCAGCATACTGATTAAAAGAACAGGATCATGGTTTTGTTAATTAAAATAAGATACCTCAGGGAACTGAAATTAATTTTCATGTCCTAATAAATACCCTTATTTTTTTAAATCACCCTGATATTTTGTTAGCATTATATGAAAGTGAATAAAGGCATTTTTAGCTTGATTTTGGTGATAGTGAGAGAGAATTACCCATTTCAGGCTCATCACAATACGTGAAGTAGATTAATGTAGTTTTTAGGTAAGACTAATCTCCATGGATATGTTAGAAATTTCAGAATAAGCTTTCAAACACTATACACCTAAGTCATTTGTTCAAATGTGATTCAGTTTAATAGTTACTGAAAGCTATAACCATCTGGCAGATGTTTTCTGGCCAATGTGAAATGAGTTAAGGGGCTCATTTTTGTTTCTATTGAACACATGTCCAGGTCACCAGAAATACTACCACAATTTGCACCCTAATTAGCAATCTCAAGCATTTTGTGGGCTGCATGGTAATGGAACATGAGCTACTCTCCAAATTGGAAGTAAAACTATTCAGATAGAAATAGAAATGCCCTTGTAGGGTCAACATCAAGAGAGCGTGCATTTCTTTGTAGTGTAAATTTCAAAAAACAAAATGATTTTTTTTTTTGGCTTAAAATATTCATTTGACATTTTCTGAAAAAAAAATTTCTCATTACTAATTTTGAGATATAATATAGAGCAAAGTGTATGTCATTATGGTTACTAACATTTGAGGGGAAAAAGACTCCTCTGAAATTCTCATAAAAACTACAACGCCATTCCCACAAACTAACATTTGTATACAATATCAAAGACTTTAAGAATACCCTGAACCTTCAGGGAGAGAAGAGCTTGCCACCCTAAAATATGCCTCTTTGGGATATTGATTATTTTAAGATGGTTATATTTAAGAAATAAAAGACTCAGGAAAAAAAACTTTGGCTTTTCCCCTAACTGCCTGACAGGGCCCGGGTACATTCAGGCACACACCACAGAGGTCCTGGGATGGGGTCTGGGAATGTCCAGCTGTGTGCAGGCCAACACTAGGACCCTGACCCAGATCAGACAGACCTTGAAGTGCTCACCGTGGAGGTCATGGGATGGGGCCAGGGAATGTCCAGCTGCATACAAGCTGACACATGGAGCCTAACCCCAGCCAGAAGGACTTGACTTCGGAGCCTGCTGTGCAGGCACCAGGCTTCTGCCTGTTACATAAGCTTTTTTGGTAAACATGCTTTGCACCTGCAGGAGGGAGCATGTGCACTCCTTGCACTCTCCTCCCCCAAAACCTCTATATAATGGTTGCTATTGCTGATTAAAGACACTGGTTCCTCCTTATGTCGGCTCTGCCTGCCTTTTTTACGTTGGGCATCTCACCGCTGAAACCACATCCCCAAACCTCTGGCTACGACACTTGGAGTAGTCCGCAGCAGGATGAGGTGAGTGCCCCTCCACCCCAGTATGGAAATCGTCCCAGGTGGACGGGATGTGATCCCTGATTTCCTTCTGGTATCCGGTCACGGCATACCTGCTGGTGTGGACTCCGCCGGAGGACTGGGATGCCCTACATCCCCGACCAGAAGATGTCTGGAAAGTCCTGGAGGCGTTGGAGCCAAACATCCCTCCGGTGCACCAGGAGGCAGCTGGCCAGGTGACCTGGATGTTCCTAGCAGTGTTACAACGTGATAGCCTTGACATTCAGGAGTACGTGAAACGGGTCCAGCACTTACAGTGCCGAAAGGAAGGCTTGGAGCCACCGTGCTCCAAAGACCCCTGGAGTCGGAGTCAGAGGTGCCCTCTTGGGCTAGCAGCCCACTGGGACCAGTGCGGCACCCCCAACTGATGGTGTGACAAAGGGTGGAATTTGAAGAGTCACTGGCTCTTGGGGTGCCAGACCGTGACAGTTCATGAGACATATTTCTTATACCGCTTATACAGCTATGGAGCTGTGAGAGCTTGTGAAGCAATGCAGACAGCACTTGGGTGAGTCAGTCCCCGCATGGTGGTTGCGTCTGTGAGATAATGGGGTAGATAACACGGAGTCAAGCCCCATCAAGATGGAGCAGCTGGCCAGCGTCACCACAGTGCCCTCCCTGGGGCAGCATTTGCAAAACATGCCCCAGACCAACCCCCAAGCCAGTAATCAGACACTGATTAACTGTCTCATAGCTGCTGCCTGCACGGTCTGGAACAAGGCAGGGGACTTACCAGATCATGTGAATAAGTGGAGCACCTACTTGGATTTGAAGCAAGTCATATGGGAGATGGGCATATAGCAGATGATATTTAGTTTGCAGTATAACAGTCCCCGTCAAAGAGCTATTTACAGCCCACATGATAGACCTTATTGTTGCTAACGGCCCGCGGGAACTTTTGGCACTATGGCTACTTTATTAGCTCCCTACACACATCGGCCCATCCCTGAGGTCACAGGGGTTTTGGCTAGATTGGGGAATGTGGAAGTTCATAGGCCAGGCCGGACTGGGCAGGCATGGGCTGTGACGAAAAGGGCGTGAGTCACCCCCGTCCTCCAAAATGGGCTATGAAAGCCATGCCCAAGGTCCAGGGCAAAGTGTGTGTGGGGGAACCTGTTAAGGTGAGCCGCTGGCAAATGTGGTTTGATCTGGTAGCCACTGGGCTGGCCAAGGAGAAATTAGACGGTCAGCCTCTCGAGGTCCCCTTAGCCCTCTGGCAGAAGCTATGGCCTGAACAGAAGTTCTCCATCCTGCCTTCGAAGGAGCAGAAGGGGGTTGCACGGGAGTTGCACCTAGATGACTTCCTCCCTGACTAGGGAGTGGGCCGGGGTACCCGGTTGACGCAGGAGCCGCATGTTGAACTCACCGTATATTGGTCCCCCCAGAATGTGAAGCAGGTGCTGGCCCTTGTGGCAGAAAGCACCCTCATACATGGCAATCTGGACCATTTTCAGGGCCCAAAAGCCACTATAGAGGGGTATGCGTAAATTCTCCCTCACCTTGAGCATCAGACACCTCCCCACCAGGGCTTATGAAGTCTGCATATTTCCTATTCCTGAATACATCTTTGGGGTGGATGTACTCAGGAGACTGCCTGTCATGATGACTATGGGGGAATTTTGCTGGCGAGTATGTATGATATAAACAGTGGTTAGAGGACATCCTCAGCATGCACCCTCCACCTGCCACAGGCCACCCGAGTGGTTAACTCAGACAATATCACTCACCCGGGGGCATGAAGAGATTGGGCATACAATCTTAAAGTTGGAGGAGGCAGGTGTCATACAGTCCACCCATAGCCCCTTCAACTCCCAGGTTTGGCCAGTACAGAAACCATATGTTTCCTGGAGAATGACAGTAGACTACCTGGAGCTAAACAAGGTGACCCCCCATTCCATGCCACTGTTCCAAACATCACGGAGTTGATGGATCGCCTCTCACAAGAATTGGGATGGTTCCATTATGTGGCAGACTTGGCCAATGTCTTTTCCTCTATTGACATTGACACTGCCAGCCAAGAACAGTTCGCCTTCACCTGGGAGGGTAGACAATGGACCTTCCAGGTGTTGCCACAAGGCTACCTGCACAGCCCAACTCTGTGCCATGGGCTGGTAGCACAGTACTTAGCTACATGGACCCTGACTGTGATCTTGTTTCACTATATAGATGATATAATGTTAACCTCTAATTCTCTTGCAGACCTGGAAACTGCCGCCCCCAGTCTCTGAGATGCCCTACCAGATTGGGGGTGGGCCCAAGGCCCCGGCTGCTCTGTCAAGTTCTTAGGGGTTGTTTGGTCGGGTAAGACAAAAGTAATCCCCGAGGTGGTTATAAATAAGATTCGAGCATACCCCCCATCCAGAGATGGTGAGGCAGCTGCAGACTTACCTGGGACTACTTGGGTTCTCGCAAAACTTCATACAACATCTGGTGATGTTAATACGACCTTTGCACTGGCTGGTTTGCAAAGGGGAGCCCTGGGATTGGTCCCCTGAAGCTGAGCAACCATTCAGGGCAACAATATGTGCCGTATCACAGGCCCAGACACTAAGAGTCATTGACCCAACCTTGCCATTCCTATGAGTGTCCAGGTAGAGGACTCTGGGTTTAGCTGGAGTCTCTGGCAGAAACAGGGCAAGCGGAAAACTCCTATCAGGTTTTGGTCCCAGCTTTGGAAGGGAGCTGAGGAATGGTACTCCCTGGTAGAAAAGCAATTGGCATCAATGTACGCTACCCTATTGACCTGTGAAAGCATCAGAGGCCAGCATCTGGTCATGATGCAGATGACTTACCCAGTAGAAGACTGGCTCCGGTCTTGGGCAAGGAGGCCACGAACCGGCATGTCACAGACACCAACTCTAACAAAGTAGGGAGCTTATTTGGAGCAATGGACCAGTTCTCCACAGTCCATTAACCCAGGAGCTACACACTCTTTTGGAGCCTATCACTTTCTGCTCTGAGCAAACAGAGGACCCCGTGGAAACAGGGGAGACGCGTAGTTCCTTTGAGGAGGGCAAGCCCCCAGTGCTGGCTGACGCCTGGTACATGGATGGGTCTTGTTGAGGGCAGCCTCCCACTTGAGCAGCTGTAGCCCTGCAACCCCTCACTGACACCTTTTGGTATGACAGAGGTACCAGATGCTGTAGCCAATAGGCTGAGTTACGAGCGGTCTGGATGTTTTCTGTTTTGTTTTGTTTTGTTTTGTTTTTTGAGGGCAGTGTCACTGGCCCTCATATGTGGGACCGAACCTGGGCCACTGGCTTCCCAAGCCAGCACTTAACACTGAGCCACTCGGCCAGCCCTGGATGGTCTTAACTAAGGTACCTAGTCTGGTACATGTTTACACTGACAGCTGGGCTATGTATCAGGGCCTGACACTGTGGCTGCCCGAGTGAGCAGCCCAAGAGTAGCTGATCAGCCTTGCCCCCCTATGGGGCAAGGACCCCTGGGAGGACTTGTAGAAATGGGGCCATAACACGGGCGCTGCTGTGTACCATGTCTCAGTCCATTGGCCATTGAAGGCACCCAGCAATGACGCGGCTGATGCCTTGTTTCCGCACCCCCAAGATTCGCCATGGCCGCTTGGTTTCACAGGAAGCTAGGCCACGTAGGTACCTGGACTATAGGGCTAGTAGCTACCCACAGGGTCTTACAGCTAACGAGAGCTGAGGCTCAACAAGCTATCCAGCAGTGTCCTAGGTGTGCAGAGCACCGTCCTCAAAGACAGCATCTGCCTACCTCCCTGGGGTCCATGCCCCAGGGAGCGCAGCCCTTGCAAGAATAGCAGGTAGATTATATAGGGCCACTCCCTACAGACTAGGGAGCCCGATACCCCCCGACAGCAGTAGACACTGCCACCGGACTGGGCTTTGCTTACCTTGGGGCCCAGGCTGACCAACGACACACACACTCGTAGCCTTGGAGCACTTGTCAGCTGCCTATCCTGGGCACACACCTTTGCCCAGGTGCACAATGCCTCATACTGCTAGGTGTACACAGAGCTGCCAGCAGAGACTGCTGAAGGACTACCCTGGCAAGTCGCCCCTGCCACAGGTACCAACTGGACAGACCTCCAGTGCTGGGAACAGAACAGTCCAGAGGGCAACGTTCTCCACCATGCTGTTAAAGCCCTCTTGTGGAAGCAGCACCACAACAATCCCCCTCTCCTCGGCAAGGTTGTAGACCATAGCTGTGGGTAGTTGGTAGGGATTCATGTAACATTGTCTAACCATACTCCTCTGTGTGTCAACAATGACACCCACAATTCCAAACTGTACAGTGGGCTAGTTACCTGAGGAACGCTGCCTCAATGTTACTGTTGTAACAGACCCTACTCACTGGTGGAATGGATACCATCTAGTGGGAACAATGCCTGCTGACTTCCTACCAGGTAATACTATCTAGGTTTGTGGCCACTAAAGCTGGCCATATCTGCCAGCCCGATGGACGGGCCACTGCACTTGAAGGTTCCCCTTTATTCATGGCCACCTCCTGCTCATGTTGCCTCAGAGGTTGGCCAATTGGGACCCCATTTACCACCACTGGCACTGGGAAAAATGGGTGGCCTGGTAGTGTTACCCCTTAGCCATCTTGTTGCCAGGGGGTGGAGTGATAGATGTAGAGCTACAGGTGGAACCCCTTACCCAACATGTTGCAAATGCCCGGAACATCACACAAGCCTCTTTAGCCCTGCTCCTTGACAAACAGCCCAGATGAGAAAGGTGGTACTACAGAACAGGATGGCCCTAGACATGTTAACAGCTGTGCAAGGGGGACGTGTACCCTCTTACATGTTAAATGCTGTGTTTATATCCCAGACTACCAACAAAAGGTACAGGAGGCCTTGGAGGAAATAGACACTGAGGTTTCGGCAATCCAGGTCCTACAGGATGACCCCCGTACACGTTGGTGGAACCCCTTTGGCCCTTCATGGCGGTGGGCAGGCCTTATCTTGGCAGGTATTATGGTTAGCCTTGTGATCCTCTGTTGCTCGTCATATTACTGTTGGGGCCTTTGTACACAGGGACATGCTCTTTGGGTCAGGTCCCGAAGTGTCATCCTGCAGGGGGTGGACCGACAGGGCTCAGACATGTTCAGATGCACACCACGGACGTCCTGGGACTGGACCTGGGAATGTCCAGCTGTGTGCAGACCAACAGTCGGACACTGACCCAGCCGGACAGACCTTGAAGCACTCACCATGGAGGTCCTGGGATGGGGCCAAGGAATGTCCAGCTGCATACAAGCTGATGCATGCAGCCCGAACCCTGACCAGATGGCTTTGACTTTGGAGCCTGCTGTGCAGCCACCAACCTCCAGTTACATAAGCCCCTTTGGTAAACATGCTTTGCACCTATGGGAGGGAGCATGTGCACTCTGTGCCCTCTCCTCCCGCAAAACCTCTATATAATGGTTCTTATTACTGATTAAAGATGCTGGTTCCCTTCATGTGGGCTCTGTGTGCCTTCTTTACATTGGGCACCTCATCGCCAAAACGGCACCCCCAAACTCCCGGCAATGGCACTACCTAAAAGAATTCAGGTAGAGGACCTGCCCCAGGAGGGAGCTATCATCATAGGTAACTAGAGTTTAAAATGAAATAAGTGTGATAGACAGGAAGGAACCTAGCAAGGTCCATTTGATCAAAGTCCCATTGTTAGTGTTGGCCAAAAAAAAAAACATTTTACATTTTTCATATGTAAAGTGCCTTCTGTCTTTTGAAGTACCAAAGAACAACTACCACCCATTTCTCCTTAACTCAAGATGCCACATAAGCCTTAACTGCTTCATCTGTCCTGAGGTCTCATATTCCCATACATAGATACATAATAAATTTGGTCATTTTCACCTGTTAGTCTGTCTCATGTTCATTAGATTAGTACACCCAGAGGAACTTAAATAGGTAATAATTATTTTTCCTCCCCACACCCTAACACAAGTAAAAGACCTATGAGTTTTGTTCAAGATTTCCACTGTGATATGTAGACTAATATTAATAAACAAGTTTTTTTTCATTATAATAACAAAACCAATAAAAATATATGGTAAGAACTGCTAAATAAAAAGATGCAATATGGATCCAGTTAAGATGGTGGAAGAGGTCAACACTGTGCTTAACTCCTGTCAGGACCATATCAAAATTACAACTAAACTATAAAACAACCATCACTGAGAATTGCCTAAGTCTAGCTGAACCAAAGCCCTACTACTAAGGATATACAGAAGACGCCAACTTGAGACTGGTAGGAGAGGCAGAGAGATGGAACAGGTTGAGCCCACACACACGTGTTACCACTAAATATCAGGAGGGATATCTCAGATACAGAGGTACCCCAAAGGTCAAGGGGTCCATGCTCCACACCAGGCTCCCCAGCCTAGGGTTCCAATGCTGGGGAGAGAAGTCCCCATAACTTCTGGCTGTGAAAACCAGTAGAGAGAGTGGCTGAGTGAGATGGAGGGCAGTTGCACTCCCAGGTGCTCCTCATAAAGGGCCTGCACACTAACTAATCACTGATGGACTCACTCACTCTGGGTTCCAGTGCTGGGGCAGCAGCACAAAAGGTGCAAGGGACATACAGCAAGGAATTAAATTGTCTGTCTTCAGGGATAGGGGCAGAGGAGAAGGCAGAAGACATTGTTTTTTTGTTCATCCCTCCCTCTTCCCAGTGTTCAGATACAGGTGGGCACCTTACCTGAGTCTCCATCAAACTGACTAACACCGTTTGTTTGCCCTGATTCCTTAATACCGTGCCCCACCCAAATTTTGAGTCCACCCGAACTGCTTCTAGTGGCTTTCCGTATAAACAGTCTGCTTTGGCTCATGCAGAGGACTTGCCTAAAAAGCTCTCAGAAGTTCACAAGCTCCAAGCAAGCAGCACCTGGCTTTGGCATGTCCCATACCTTTGACTGAGCAACCGTATCCCAGCACTCACAACAGCTGGCCTTGGTTCTCAGCTTGTCCTCTCAAGGCACCTCCAAGCCCAGCATTGGTAGCAGCCATCTCTAGATTTCTTTGTGACTCATGCCAGATGGCCCTGGGCAGGACACAGGTGGCAGCTAAACTTGGCCTACAATGGGGACACTACCAAGAGGTTGACACACCTCGTGGCCAGCTTGACACCTAGCCAGAGCATGATATGACTGCCTTCAAGGATGACATACCCAAAGGGCAGACTGGGCAGGCACCAGAGCCCTGCTAAAGCAAATCCTGTCCATAGAGTCAGTCCCTGCAAAACAGCTATTCAACTGTAGTCACAGCCAGTCCTCAAAATCAATGAGCCAGAGAATCAATCCCTCCCGTTGACCTGCAAACAGCAACCAAAGCTCAACTACAACAGGAGGGCACACACAACCCATGTAAGGGATACACCTCAAGCACCCAGCTTTGGTGACCAGGGAGGTTGTGCCAGTGGGCCCCACAGAAAATCTACTACATAAGGTCACTCTAGGAAGACCAGGAGAAATGACAGCCTTACCTAATACCTAAAAACAAACACAGAGAGGCAGCCAAAATATAAAAACAAAGAAATATGTCCAAAATGAAAGAACAGGATAAAACTCCAGAAAAAGAACTAAACAAAATGGAGACAAGCACTCTACCAGATGAAGAGTTCAAAACACTGGTTATAGGGATGTTTGATGAACTAAGGGAGAACTTCATCAAAGAGATAAGAGGCATAAAAATGGAGATAGAAAACATAAAAAAGAACCAGTCCAAAATAAAGAATACAATAACTGAAATGAAGAATGTATTAGAGAGAATTAACTCTCTAGATGAAGCAGAGGATCGAATCAGTGACTTAGAAGATAAGGTAGAAGAAAACACCCAAACAAAACAGTGAAAAGAAAGAAAAATCCAAAAAATGAGAATAGTTTAAGGGCCTCTGGAACAAGTGTGCCAACATTCACATCATTGGAGTACCAGAAGAAGAGAGAGAGCAATAATTGAAAACTTATTAAAGAAATAATGATGGAAAAGTTCCCTAACCTGGTGAAGAACATAAACATACAAGCCCAGGCAGGACCCAGAGTCCCAAACAAGATGAATCCAAAGAGGTCCACACAGAGATACATCATAATTAAAATGCCACAGGTTAAAGACAGAGAATCTTAAAAGCAGCAAGAGAAAAGCAGTTGCCTATAAGGGAACTCCCATAAGACTGGCAGCTGATTTATCAACAGAAACTTTGCAGGCCAGAAGGGCCTGGCAGAAAAATCTTCAAAGTGATGAAAAACAAGGACCTACAACCAAGATTACCCTACCCAGGAAAGCTATCATTTAAAATGTAAGGACAGAAAAAATGGTGCAATAGACAGACGCTGTGCTAACTGCCTCCCAGGATCACACCAAAATTACAAACAAATTATACAGCATTCAACCCTGGAGGTCCCCGGAACACTAGATGAACAGAACCACTAAACGAAGAACTTAAAGAGGAGGCCACGTCGGGTCTGGTAGGACGGGCGGAGACGAGAGAGGGCAAGCCCCATGAGGGAAGCCCATGCCGTGGGAAGCTTGTCTGGTTGGGGGAGAGACCCTCCAGCCGCACTCCAAGCTCACCAGCCTAGAGTTCCTTTGCTGGGAAGAGGAGTTCTAATATAGCCGGCAGTAAATTAGTGAGGACTCTCTTTGCTCAGCTTGGTGAGGCTAAGAGCGGCTGGAGAATCAGTGGGGCTGGCGCACCGGCTTGCTCGCTGGTGAGCACTTACCTGGTTAATGGTGGAGGGAGTGGCTGTGTGAGCCGGACCCGGGAGCCTGAGGGGACGGACTGAACTAGGCACCTTTGGTGCAAAGACTGGAGGTTTCTGGACTGTTGTTCCCATGGTGTGGAGCCTGCATGCGAGTGGTGTAGGGAGGATGCCATTTTCTCGGGCTTGGGCCCTCCCACAGAGGATCAGATCCGAGACCTCATTGGTCTGGTGGAATTGGCGCACAAGTGCATGTGTGCATGAGCGCGCGCCTGCGGCCTTGGATCCCCACCCTCTGCCCAGCGTATACTGTGTTGCCAGGGAAATGCTGGGCGGGTGCCCTCCGGCTCCAAAAGGCTGCTTACTGAGACGGGGGAGTATGCAAGCTGCCTCGGGTTCCCGCTCTCTGCACCGCGCTTGCAGAGTTGCCAGGCTGGTGATTGGTTGTTGGGCTGCTCGGCCTGATCTGTGAGCGGCAGATTGGGACAGGCTGAGATTGGGAGTTTTCCTGGGAGTGTTGGGCCCTGAGCTGTGTGCCTGTGTGACCCAGCCAGGGCTCTCCTGGTGATCTATCTAATACATCGAAGCAATCCCAGAGCAACAGCCAGAATGGGGAAACAAAGAAACACGTCACAAGTAAAAGATCAGAAGAAACCTCTAGAAATGGAACTAAATGAAAAAGAGGGAGCCAACCTTTTAGAGACACAGTTTAGAACACTGATGATAAGAATGTTTAAGGAACTTAGCGAGGACATAAAGAAGGATAGGGAAACCATAAAAAACAACCTGTTGGAACTAAAGAATACAATAACTGAAATGAAGAACACACTCGAAGGAATCACAGTAGAGTAGATGAAGCAGAGGAGCGGATCAGCAATTTGGAAGATAAAATAGCAGAAATCACCCAATTGGCACAGCAAAAAGACCAAAGAATAAAAAACAATGAAAATAGTTTAAGAGCCCTATGGGACAAGGTGAAACACAACCACCTTGGACTCATAGGAATACCAGAAGGAGAAGAGAAGAAGCAAGGGATCGAGAATGTATTTGAAAAAATAATGACTGAAAACTTCACTACCCTGGTGAAGGAAATCAACATACATGCCCAGGAAGTGCAGAGGGTTCCAAACAAGCTGAACCCAAACAGGTCCACACCAAGACACATCATAGTTAAAATGGCAAAGGTTAAATAGAGGGACAGAATCCTAGAGGGATCAAGAGAAAGACAGCAGGTTACATACAAAGGACTTCCTGTTAGACTAACAACTGACTTGTCTACAGAAACTCTGCAGGCCAGAAGGGAGTGGCAGGAGATACTCAAAGTGACACAAAATAAAGTCCTACAATCAAGATTGCTCTACCCAGCAAGGCTATCACTTAAAATTGAAGGAGAAATAAAGAGCTTCTCAGAAAAGAATAAGCTTAAGGAATTCATTACCACCAAGCCAGCATTGCAAGAAATGTTAAAAGTGCTTTTTTCAACAGAAGAAAGGGGTAAACAAGCTAACCCAGGGAGACCAGGAATACAAATAACAAAATGGCAATACATATGCACCTATCAATAATCATTTTAAGTGTGAATGGGCTAAATGCTGCAATCAAAAGACAGAGAGTGGCTGAGTGGATAAGAAAATAGGTCACGTGTATATGCTGTTTACAGATGGAATAAGATATTTCATCCAAATGGAAATGAGGAAAAAAAAAAAGCTGGAGTACCATTACTTATTTTGGACAAAATAGACTTTAAAATGACTACAATAAAAGACAAAGAAGGTCACTATAACCCTAATAAACATCTATGCACCCAACATAGGAACTCCTAATTACATATAACAGATTTTAACAGACATAAAGACAGAGATCAACAGTAACACTATCATAGTAGGGTACTTCAACACCATTGTCACCAATGGACAGACCCTTTAGACAGAAAATCAACACAGAAAGAGTTGATATAAAGGAAAAACTGATGGTTGTTGGCTGGGAGGGAGTAGGGAAGAGGGACAGGGGGAAGGTTTTGGACAGTGTAGATGGGACTGCAATGTTGCCGCAGGAAGATGTGGGCAGTTCTGGGAATGTAATTGATAATGTTGTGAAGAGACTATTATGTTGTGTGAAATAAGTCAGTCGGAGAAGGACAGGTACCATGTGATCTCACTTGTGTGTGGAGTCTGAAGAGCTGAGTGAACGATCAAAGTAAACAGACTCATAGATGTAGAGGAAAAACTGAGGGTGGCTAGCTGGGAGTGGGGTGGAGATGGGGGAAGGGGAAGGGATAAGACAGCATAAACAGACAACTACAATATTGCCACAGGGATATGAAACACAGTTGGGGAATATAATAATGTTGTAAAAATTTTGTGGCATGCCAGATAGTCACATGTCTTGTTAGGGAGACCACTTCATGGATGGAGTAGAGGCTTGATCACTGCACTGTACACCTGAAACTGATGTTGTATAGTATTGTATGCCAACTGTAACTGAATATGTGGATGGTCACAGGATGTGGAGTATACTGTGGAGGGGAGTCAGGGGAGCTGTGATAGATATGTATGATATGCGAGGGGGAGTGGGGTGGTGAACTGGGGGAGGCGGCTTTCACTTTGGGAGGTAAAGAGTATAACTATTACATTGTGTTGTACACCTGAAACTAATAAAAAAAAATAATGATGAAAAAAAATGTAAGGACAGGGCCGGCCGAGTGGCGCAGTGGTTAAGCGCTGGCTTGGGAAGCCAGCAGCCCCGGTTCAGTCCCATATAGGAGGGCCACTGACACTGCCCTCAAAAAAAAAAAAAAAAATTGGGGCCGGCCGAGTGGCGCGGTGGTTAAGCGCTGGCTTGGGAAGCCAGCGGCCCCAGTTTGGGTCCCACATATGAGGGCCAGTGACACTGCCCTTAAAAAATAAAGAAATAGAATAAAATAAAATGTAAGGCCAAAAAGCTTCCTAGATAAGCAAAAGCTAAAGGAGTTCATCACCACCAAACCTGTATTATAATTAATATAGTTAAAAAGTCCATACTGCCTAAAGCAATATATAGGCTCAATGCAATTCTTATCAAACTACCAAGGGCATTTTTCACAGAAATAGAAAATATCCTAAAATTTATATGGAACCATAAAAGACCCTAAATAGCCTCGGCAATCCTGAGAAATAAGGACAAAGTCGGGGGGGATCATGCTACTATACATCAAAACATACTACAAGGCTACAGTAATCAAAACAGTATGGTATTGGCATAAAAACAGGCACATAGATCAGTGGAACAAGACAGAGAGCCCAGAAATAAATCCAGGCATTTACGGACAGTTAATCTACGACAAGGGAAGCAAAAATTTACATTGGAGTAAAGATAGTCTATTCAATAAATGATGCTGGGAAAATTGGACTGACACATGCAAAAAAATGAAACTAGACCACCTCCTTACGCCTTATACAAGAACAAATTCAAAATGGATTGAAGACTTAAATGTAAGCCCTGAAACCATAAAACTCCTGAAAGAAAATATAGGGAGTACATTTGCAGACATTACCCAGAGAAATATTTTTACCGATACATCCCTACGAGCAAGGTAAGTAAAAGAAAAAATGAACATATGGGATTATATCAGACTTAAAAGTTTTTTCACAACAAAGGAAACCATCAATAAAACAAAAAGAAAGCCTACTGAATGGGAGAATATATTTGCCAACGATATATCTGATAAGGGGTTAATATCCAAAATATATAAAACACACATGAAACTCAACACCAAAAAAACAAACAACCCAATTAAAAAATGGGCAGAATATATCAAGAGACATTTCTCTAAAGAGGACATACAGAAGGCCAACAGGCATATGAAAAAATATTCAACCTCACTGGTCATTAGGGAAATGCAAATAAAAACCACCATGATATACCACCTCACTCCATTTAGAATGGCTCTCATCAATAAATCAACAAACAACAAGTGCTGGCGGGGCTGTAGGCAAAAGGGGACCCTGCTGCACTGTTGGTGGAATTGCAGATTGGTGCAGCCACTATGGAAGTCAGTATGAAGGTATCTCAAAAAACTAGAAATGGAACTACCTTTTGACCCAGCAATTCCACTCCTAGGTATTTATGCCGAAAAATCCAAGACACTAATTCGAAAAAATATATGCACCCCTATGTTCATTGCAGCGCTATTTACAATAGCCAAAACTTGGAAACAACCGAAATGCCCATCGGTAGATGACTGGATTAAGAAACTGTGGTACATTTATACAATGGAGTATTACTCCGCTATAAAGAAGAATGAAATCGTACCATTTGCAATGATATGGATGGACCTAGAGACTATTATGTTAAGTGAAATAAGTCAGTCAGAGAAAGACAAATACCCTATGATCTCACTTATATGTAGAATCTGAAAAACTGAATGAATGAGCGAAGTAAACAGAAACAGCTCATAGATATAGAGGAAAAACAGGGTTGCTAGTTTGGAGGGGAGTGGGGAAGAGGGAGAAGGGGAAGGGATTAGACAGCATAAATAGGCAACTATAATATTGCCACAGGAATATGAAAGACAGTTCAGGGAATATAATTAATAATGTAAATATTTTGTGGGGTGTCAGATGGTCACATGTCTTGTTAGGGAGACCATTTCATGGATGGAGTAGAGGTTTGATCACTGCACTGTACACCTGAAGCTGATGTTGTATAATATTGTATACCAACAGTAAGTGAATATATAGATAGTCACGGGATGTGGATTATATGGTGGAAGGGAGTCAGAGGAAGTGTAATAGATATATATGATATGGGGGCGGGAGGAGTGAGGTGGCGAATTGGGGGAGGGAGGTTGTCACTTTGAGGGGCAAAAAGTATAACTATTGCACTGTGTTGTACACCTGCTACTAATTAAAAATAAATAAATAAATAAATAAATAAATAAATAAATAAAGTGAAAAAAAAGAAAAAAACAAAAACAAATCTTTGAAGGACTTCTTTAAGGTGAAAAGAAAAAAAATATGAATAACAAATTGGCAATAACTACATATCTATAAGCAATTATTTTCAATGTAAATGAATTAAATGCTCCAATCAAAAGATAGAATGTTTAAATGGATAGGAAAATAAGCCATGCTTACAAATATTGCCTACAAGAGACTCATTTCAGATGAAAAGACACATACCAACTGATTGTAAAAATATGGAAAAAGATATTTCATGAAGATGAAAACAGAAAAAAATCTGGGATAACAGTCAAATAGACTTGTACATATACCAGAAAAAACAGACTTTAAAACAAGAGACAAAGAAGGACCCAGTAATCCCACTTCAGAATATTTATCTGAAGAAACCCAAATACTACTCTGAGGGGATGTGTGCATACATATGTTATTGCAACATTGTTTACAATGGCCAAGAATTGGAGGCAGCCTGGGTATCTGATAGATGAATGGATAAAGATTATGTGGTACATATATACAATGGAATATTCCTCAGCCAGGGAAGGGAATGGATTCTTGCCATCTGCGGAGGCATGGATGGACCTGGAGGGTATTGTGCTGAGTGGGGTATGTCAGACAGAGAAAAACAGATGCAATGTGATTTTGCTTATGTGTGTAATCTAAAGAACAAAATAAACAAACAAAATAGAAACAAACTCAGATACAGAAAACATTTTGATGGTTATTGGATTGGGAAGAGATTTGGGGGTTGGGGAAAAGGGGGAAAGGATTAAGAAGTACAAGTTGTTTGTTATAAAGTAGTCATGGGGATGTAGAGTATAGCATAAGGAATATAATCAATAATATTGCAATAACTATGTATGGTGTCAGATGGTACTAAATTTATTGGAGTGATACATAAGAGGGAGGTTGGGAACAGAGTGAAAAATGTGAAGGCATTAAGAAATACAAATTAGTAGTTATAAAGTAGTCATGGAGATGTAAAGTATAGGGAATATAATTAATAATATGGTAACAACTATGTATAGTGCCATATGGGTATTAGATTAGTCAGGGGGATCACTTCTTAACTTATATAAATGTCTAACCACTATGCTGTACACCTGAAATTAATATAAAATAATATTGAATGTCAACTGTAATTGAAAAATTTAAAGTGGGGGGGGAAAGGTGAATAGGAATAAAAGGTTCAAATTTATGGGTATAAAACAAATAAATACAGTATAGGGAATATAGTCAATAATATAGTGATAGTTTAGTATGGTGTCAGATGTTTGCTGGACTTACCGTGGTGATCAGTCCTTTAGATATATAAATGTTTAAATATTGTGTACACCTGAAATAAATATAATATTGTACATTAGCTATATTTTTATAAAAATCATTAAGAGGGCCGGCCGAGTGGCACATTGGTTAAGCGCTGGTTTTGGGATGCCAGCGGCCCCGGTTCGGATCCCACGTGAGGGCCAGTGACACTGCCCTCTACAGCTAACAACAGCTCCACCTGGAGCTGGGCTGTGCGAGCCCCGGTGATGGTGTGGGCTGCAGCCCCTGCTGCAGTGGGCTGCCATAGGCTACAGTGAGTGACCCGCAGCCAGCGTGAGCGGCTGGCAGCCAGCATGAGCTGCCAATAGCCGTGATGAGCGACATCCAGAGGCCAGCGACCGATCTGCATCATCCGGGAAGAGCGCAATGATGATACCAGCGTGGGCCAGTGAAGCAACGTCCTCCACAACTAGACTGAAGAACAAAAGGACAGCAACTTTTCTGTTCCCCTTCCCCGATTCCCCAACGCTGTTCCCCTCTGCCAATTCCCCAATAAAATCTTAAAAAAAAAAAAATCGTTAAGAAAAGATGAAATAAAACTGCCACTTCTTTCTTATCCTAGATGGAATGGTACAAAAAAAAAAATTCCAGATGCCTTTTTAAGTTGGTAGTTCTTTAATGTTTCAGGCTATATTTCTATAAATACATTTCTTTGGTCAATACATTCATCAAAAGTCACCTGCATTTTACATGAGCCCTCACATTTTTCCATAAATATAAAATATACACTTTGAAAAAAATACATGGAATGTTCTTGACCTGCTAGGAGAATAGCTACACAAATATGAAAACGAAACTCAAAAGAGAAAAAAAAAAAATTTCTTTTTCATCAAATGTATATAATATTTAGGTGGTATATGGCACTTGGGATAATGCATTCATTTAAGTTAACAAATCTATATTGAGTTAAAAAGAAACGTAAGTCATATAAAAGGAGTCTCTGTCCTTTTGACACTCTGTGTGAGAGACATATATGAGGAAACAGGCTGTTGCAACACAGCATGGGATAAGCCAAGTTGGCACAGAGGCCCTTACGGGGTAAACCTAAGAGAGAGCTCCAGAACTTATTACTCCTGGAGGGCTATATATGTATGTTATTTGATTATAAGTCCCATGTCTAGCATAATGACTAGCCAATAGAAAGGTAAATTATAGAGATTTGTGGTGAAAAATATGATTTATCATGAAGTTGTTGTTTTTGGTAGTGGTGGTGATGGGATATATATGTGTACAACTTGTAGAACATCAGAGCTTTCTGAGTTATCATTATGGATAATTATTTGTATGTTTTTATATAAAATGTGTGTTATACAAATCTAAATACCAGAAGAGAGCTATGGACTAACATGGATTTTGGGTTTGATAGAGATTAGAGTCAGCATATGGATAAGATTGTTCAGGGAGAGAGAGCATAAAATGAGGAGAGAGAGAGGGAGAGAGAGAGAAAGAAAAAGAGAGAGAGAGAGAGAGAGACCCAAAGATGTAGCATAATGTTAACCAAAATTAACAGGCAAAGAAAGTTCTCAGAGTAGTAAAAGGATAATATTATCAAACAACTCAAAGAAAGAACCTGTGTCCAAACAAAGGAGTTGTCAACCCAGTCAAGCGCCAAGAGAGGTCAAATGAATAAGAATTTGGAAACATATTTAGGTTTGGAAACCAGAGGGCCATATGTTACCTTGGAAACAGCTATTTTAGAGAAGGGTTAGGGCTTTGAATTAGGAAGCAGAAGCCAGATTGCACTTGTCTAAGTACAGAAAGGCAGGTAGTGGGTGGGGAGAAGGAGTGGAGAAGGCAAACATTGACATATATTTCAAGAAGATTCTCTTCAAAGGAAGGAGACAAAGGCTCTGGCATGACACAGACACAAATGAGAGAAATAGTACTTCAGATTTTCTTTCATGTGATATTTAAATTGCTGTGCAAAGCATTTCACACAGATTTAAGAACTTCCCGCCAGTAAGGGAAAGTCAATTAAACATTGCAACAAATAACCGGAAATGTTTTGTGGAATCATCTTTCCTCTAAGTTTATCTGTCCAAATTACTTGTAAAATGTGCATAAGGATAAGGAGGTGAGTGCCCAAACCCAGGAAATGCCTAACAACTCTACAGCACTGTCATTCATTGTTTTCTCTGTAAATTAGCCTTCTGAGTAGTAACCTAGAGCAATGTAATATTTTTCAGACTTTTCTTCACTATGAAGAAGATAAAGTATGAGATGGAAAAATTAAATATAGATGATATAGGTATAAGCTCTTTTCTCAATTTACTTCTCTACAAATACTTGCAGTCAAATTCTACTACAGCTTTCACATTCTATCCTTGCCATTGCTTTGTTTGCTTCTTTTTGACTTAATACTTGGTTTCATTGTGTTAATTCTCTTGTATGCTAATATGTGCAAATATAAATAAATTAAATCAGCCAAAGAATTAATTAGATTAGAACTCATGTGCTTCACATCCACTTTTTTTTTTTTGCTAAATATACCAATTTTTAAAACTGAAAACTCTCAAATATAGCTTTTTTCTTTTCCTACTTTGAACTAGTAAACTACCTAATGCTTTCTTTACTCCTGGCACACTAAGAAGAAGAATATGGTGGGCTTCTGTGAGATCACCTAGGATCTCCTACTTTGGTAACACCATTTTAGTTACAAACAAAACAAAATACTGTTGTGAAATCCTGCCATTTGCAACAACATGGATGAACCTTGAGGGCATTATGCTAAGTGCAGTAAGTCAAGTTGAGAGAGATACATACCATATATCGCTTGTATATGGAATCTAAAAAAGCCAAGCTCATAAAAACATAAAGTAGAATGGTGGTTACCAGAGGCTAGGGGGTGGAAGGTTCGGGAGATTTTGCAACAAGCATATAAGTAAGTTCTGTAGATCTAATGCACAGCATATGGATTATAGTCAACAATTCTGTATTATAGCCTTCAAAGCTACTAAGAGACTAGGTCTTAATTGTACTCACTACAAAAAGAAATCGTAATTATGTGACATAATAGAGGTGTTAGCTAATGCTAAGGTGGTAATCATATTGCAATATATACTCGTAAATATATCAAATAAACACTTTGTACACTGTTATTTGTCAATTATATTTCAATGAAAAGCACATGTAATGGAGATAGTTACATGAGGGGAAAAAACTGTTTTGAATTCTTTTTCCTCCACTATTTTATCAAGACGTCTTACTGACAGGTCACTTAAGACTCTCTGTGTAACTGGATAAGCAGGGTTCACACCTCCACTTGCCTGGGCAAAATTACAGGTCATTTCTAAATTTAGCATCAGCATCAAAACACAATACTCATGTAGTAGATGGACAGATTACAGTTGATTATTAGTTCAACAAAGTCCCCCAAACTGTTTTCTGATAAATGTAAGAGGGCAATCAAAAAGAGAGCCCCAAAAGAATAGCCAAATGTCAGGTCTTTAGCCTGGGAGGTTACATTCTACTCTATTTCTTACTTTCACGTTCTGAGAAACTGCTCGTATCTGATCACATGTTTGTTTAATGAAGTGTCTGGTTCTAAATGAGTCATCGAACATTTATGGAGCAAAATAGGCAATACTGGTTTCTACATGGATAGCAAGAGGATTATTGCATCATTTCTACTTGACTGTAATACCCATTTGAAAGCTTTATGCCACTTATATATTAGAAGTGATTTTGAATGCATATTAAGAAACTGATCATACAATTTTTAGAATTTCTAGACCAGTTGTTTTTAAGAAAGTTTTAAAAGCAGATTAAATTGACATTTCTTTGTTTGAAGAAGGGAAGAAGCGGTCCAAAATCTCTCTGCCCAGACTCACTTGGGCCCCCAGTCCTGCCTTGCTCCTCACAACTCAGAAACCCCAGAGCCCTCTTGCTAGAACACGAGGATTTCCCAAGACACATTTTTAAATTCATTGATTTTGTCTATTACCTTTTCACACTCAGACTCTTTTCCTCTAACTGGTTATTGTATGGCTTATAGTCACCTTCAACTGAATAGCAATCAAAGAACATGATTGGAACCATATTTTGTAGGAAATATATATTGCAATTGTAAAACAGAGAAAATTACTCCCCTTATCAATTTGTTGTGATATACTAAATTGAAGTAAATACATACATTTAATTCCTTCTCATAGTATCTGATGCAAAAGATGTTAAGGGTACATGGATTTTCCTCCTTCTATTTTTCAAGTGAAACAAGGACTCTTGTGATGCCCCAGAATTTTTAAATTTTGATTTGAGATTACTATTCTTATAATAAGAATTATTATTGTTTTCTCCCAATCAAGAGTGTAAGTATTCTAAATAAGGACAGCAGAAAATGAAATTCAAAGGAATTCTCTTATGGTGCAGTTTTTGGACATAAAGCATTTTGACAAGGTGAGCTCATACCTTCTGAATTCCATCAATGTGACACTGGAGATGTAATGAAATTTAAATTCATAGTAGCTTCATTTTACTGGTTATTGTGGCATTATCCATAAAAGACACCGTGCATGGAATCAAGCCAGCAACCCATGGCTTTGCAGGTTGCGCAGTGTATAAAGTTGCACTATCTAAGAGAAAGCCACTCATATTGAAGATACAGCAGGTTTACAAAATGATTACAATTTTTCTGACACATGAGAGTAAAATCCTAGTGTTACCAAATCACAAAAGGATCTCAAGGTAGGCATATCTTCCTTTTATCCCTAAAAATCCATTCTCTGCCCATCTCTACCTCTCCCTACTCTCCTTTCTGCCTGGAGAAACTGACGTCTTTGTTCTACAAAACAGAACTGTATGCTCTCTGGCTTCTTGTTGGGAGTTTAGCCAGGGGTAGTTGGGAGATGGGAAGGTCCAGGGAGAATGAGGTCATTCCTCTCATGGCAGCTAAACCCTCTCTTGGGCTCCTATGGTGAGTTACACACTTGTCCCTTTGGGGCTGATGAAGAGACTGAGGATTTTTTTGTCCCATGCCCACAAATTTAGAAATAATGCCTTTGTAAATAAACATTTTGTTTGATGTTGAAGGTGCCATCTGTTTTTCCTTTTGGTACCCTTTCTGCTGAGGTTCCTCTCTCATTCACACACAGGCAGTGCAGGTGCTAGCCCTCGCTCATGCTCATGCTCCAAATTCAGGACCTCAGCTCCCACTGACAAATGTTCTTGTACTTTCTCCCTACTAGAAAAAGGAAACAAATGGACAACCTGAGAAAAAGAGGAGACTTTGTGGAGAATAGAACCCTCCCAGAAAAGCTAGCACATATACGTATGTTTGTATTCAGTTGGAGAGAAATAAAAATTCTTAGACATTCCTTTTTACTGTGACAATCACCACTTCAAATTATAGCGCAGCAGTGGGCTGGCCAAGTGGCTCAGTTAGTTAAGAGATCACTCAAGAGTGCGAGCTGAGCTCTGAACAACATCAGTTCAATGCTCAGCCCAAGCTGAGCTGCCGCTGAGCTGCCAACAGGTGGCAGGATAGCTCAGCTAAAAAAAAAAAAATTGTAGCACAACAAAAATCTTGATTTGAAGCTTATTTAAAGTGCTTAGTGCTTAAAACATAAATGTCAAACTACACAGAAGTCTTAAAATGTGAGTCTTAGATCCTAACCTCCAACCCCTGGTTCCACTTTCCTTTGAACAATTTACTATTTTTCTCTTTGATGGATATCAGAGGATATTTAGGATATCTTAAAATATTTCAAATATCTAACTACTATAAATATCTGAAAATATTTAGAGGATTATTATTGTAAAATATGCTTATGCTTCATATTCCTGATTTATCAATTTAAAAAGTACCTATGGACACTCAACAATATTAGATTAGCTATTTAATACAATTGCACATCCTTTCATCATGTTATAAAGATATACAATTGCTTTTATGTTTTCAAGGTATCTAAATTTTACCTTCTGTTATTTATCTATAACCTTGTCCTCTGCATTTTATCCATAGGTTGATTACACAAATTAAAGACCAATAATAGCATTTATAATATTATGGAATGCAATAGTGTAGAACCAAGTTGTGTGGAGAAAAAAAGAACAAGTAACCTTAAGCTACAAAATGTGTGCCACTAAAGGGAAAATAGTCTCAGCATCAAGGTCAAACGAATTCTCTTTCCAGACACTCAATTTCTCAGAATACTGCTACATGAATGTGCTTGTTCCTTTATCTTGAACCATAAATTCATCTATATATAATTCAAAATAAGAATTTAAAGTAATCATACACTAACCCGTATATTATATACAAATACAGCATTACTTATGTTAAACTAGCAATGAATTTATTAATCCAAGGAAAAACTGATAATAAGAATGAAATCATGGCTTCAGGAAGGTTACCTTGGTAACAGTTTGTCTTGGTTTCCATGGCTACAAAGAATACAGTTGAGAGGCTCAAAGAATCACAATTTCCCTTGATTGGTAGATTCTCAAAATTGATGATTTGGAAAGTGACAGGGGATTTAAAAAAAGAAAAACAAAAAGATTTCTCTCATGAGAAACAAGACTTTAAGTGTAATAATAGCACGCTGATGGTCAGACACAAGACAGGCCTTTGAAATTTAATGAAATCTCCCCTTGCTCCTTCATAAAACATTGGACAGAATATCTCAATTTATAATAGCATGAATCTGCAAATCAAATTTGCTGTTCTTGATTAACTGACCAAAATATGTTAGGTATTTTATTAGAAACTTAAACTGTACCTTAAAAATTTACCAGTCAGCTTAAATTTTGAATAACCCAAAAGGCTAAAATAAATATTTTTGATGTCTCTGTATTGTTCTATGGGGTTTAGTAGGCAAAAGGAAAAAACCAACAAAACACAATGTAATACAAATATGGTAATATGGGCATTAAGAAATCTAGAGTCAGGGCCAGCCCAGTGTCAGTTGGTTAAGAGCTCACTGTAGAGTGCATGCTGAGCTCTGAGCAACAGCAGTTTGATGTCCAGCCTGAGTTGAGCAGCCGCTAAGCTGCCAACAGGTAGCCGGGTGGCTCAGCTAAAAAATAAATAAATAAATAAATAAATAAATAAATAAATAAATAAATGCAAGAATTCTAGAGTCAGGGGATATATATCTAGTTACATGTACTTAGGCCTATCATTTTATTTGCAACTTGCTTTTCTTCTTGCTAAGTAATTATCATCAGTACCTACTATCAAAAATAACACAGAAACTGAATAACCACATAAGCTACTGGGTAATTAACACTATAATACATAATTTTAAGAGCTCTTTCTGTGCCATGAACCCTACAATTTAAAAATATTTCTTTCCAATTTGAAAAGCAAATTTGAAGAAATGTGTAGGCAGGCTAGGAAAAATATGGACGAAAGATCTAGATACTTAGCCCTCCCTACTATGCCTGAGCAGGAAAAATGTCTAAGACTCTTCATTTAGATTTTTCCCAGAAGGAAGGATGTTTAAAGGAAAGATAGAATGAACAGTATTTCCCAGAACTAACTGTCTCCAACTGGAAGGAAAATTAGTCAAAGACAAAGAATTTAAAAACGCAAAGCTCTGAGAGGGGAATGAAGCATAGGTGAAATGGGGGCACTAACAGCTGTGGGCCTAGATACCTTGTTAGCAGTCCCTTAGATCCCTTACCATGCCTACCCCAGCCCCTCATACTCAAACCCTCACATTCAAGAGACTGGTCAATCTAAATATTCTGTGGGCAAACAATAGTTTCCAATTGTGTTTCTGTCACAGTGTGGGGAGAATGTGAAAGTGGAGTCTGGAAGAAATGACAAGAGAACTAGATGGGCTATTCATCTCAGAAGCTAAGCAGGGTGCTAGGATTTCACTTTACCTCACCACAGAATAGAAACAGGATACACAGGCAATTAGGACATTGAAACTGATACAAAATATTTCACAAAAATGGAAAAAAGAATACAGAGACCAAATCCTCTAAATAAAATATCACAGAGCCCAGTATAAATTGTCCACCTGACCTACATGGCCTTAAGCTACATAGATTATGAAAAACCAAGATGTTAAGTTGGAAAAGGAAATCATGGGGGATTTGTCCACACTGCATCAAAGGAATTGAAAAGGCTTGATAGGGAAAGAAGGAAGCAAGACACATGTTAACACCGAAAAAAAAACCTATTGAAAAAAGAAAGAAAGGAATGGAAGAAAGAGGAAGAAAGATGAAAGAACGGGAGGAAGGAAAGAATAAGTTGGATGAAACGGAGACAGAAAGAAATAATGGCATAAAGGCATACAAAAATGGAAAAAAAATCAACTTTCAAAAAAAAAATTACCTAAGAAAATAAAGAAAAAAAATTACTGTTTCTTCCCAAAGAAAAATTTAAAGGAAATACAAATACAAGGTATCAATATACTAATGATAAAATAGCTGAATACAATGAAAATGCGGAGCTCAGGAGCAAAGTAAAAGGGCAAAAACACCATTAAAAAAAACTAAGAAATAATTTGAAAATAACAGATAACTCAGGTAACTAGATTATACTAAGTGACATAGGTAAAATGGAAACAGAAAAGATTAATGTAGAGAGTCTTAAGATAATAATGTGAATGCAGAGAAATTGGACAGTGATTAAAGCAATTAAAAAGGAGATAATAGATACAGAGCAGATAATAGGACAAAACCTAGGGTAATCCTTGTATCTGAAGAGCTCAACTAGTGGAACAGAAAAAAAGCCAAAACATATATTATATTTTAAGGAGAACACAGCTCACAGTGGCCCATATGGAGATCAAACTGGCAACTTTGGTGTTATTAGCACCATGCTCTACCCAACTGAGCTAACCAGCCACCCCAGAAAATATATTTTCTTAAAAATTTTCTTATAAAAAGGAATAAAGTGATGTATGGATCAAAATATTATGTGCTTCTAAAAGAAGTCTTCCAAAACAGACAACATAACACATGATAGTCAACTTCTTGAACTTTAATGATAAAGAAACAATTCTTCAGTCATCTAGGCAAGAAAACTAAGACCCTTAAGAGGTGCAAAATACCTGTTGTCCTCAGACAATCACAAATATCTTTTTTTAAGTGGGGGCGAGAGGATAGAGCAGAGCCTACAAAGATCTAAGGGGAAATAAAGCGTAATCCAGGAATGTTATACCCAGCTGATCTATCAAACAAGTGTAAAGACAACAGAAAGAAATCTTCAGATATGCATGAATTAAAGAAACAAGAACCCATGAGCCTTTTTTTGAAAACACAACACATGACAAATTAATTACCCATGACATGATGAAGCTGCGGTAAAGGGCTAAACATAAGCTACAAGAATTTTATATACAGTAAAACCTTGGATTGTGAGTAACGTGGTTTGTGAGTGTTCCACAAGACAAGCAAACATTTCTAATACATTTTAACTTGGTAAATGAGTGATGTCTTGTAATATGAATAGTTTACTTTCGGGACGAATTATGCTCGCAAACCAAGGCATTACTGTATAGCACTAAGACCAAATGTTGTTAAGATACATGGTTATGACAATAACTTTAGACTTTATTATATATGTAAGCTCGATGTATAAGGTTAGGCTTTGAAGAATAAAAATAGAATCTATAATTTCCAAACCAAGAGAGGAAAATAAATTGCTAAAGGGGAGAGGTGGTGTAGAAATATTAAATAGGGTGATTAAGACAGACTTTGTTAGAAAGGTGACATTTATGCAAAAACATAAGTGAGATGAGGGAGTTGCTCTGCACATATCTTGCAGAAGAGTTTTCTAGGTAGAGGGAATAGTTAGAGCAAAGGCCTAAAGTGAAAGAATCCCATGCATGTTCTAAGAATAGCAAGGAGGCCAGTGTGGCCTTTCAGCGAATAAGGGGAAGGGTATCAGAATATGTGACAGTAGAGACCAGTGGTACAGTCTATCTAGATTATTCCATGGTTTGAAGAGAGGAGTGATATGATCCAACATATATTTTCAAAGCATCATTCTTGTAGTTGTATTAAAAATTAACTGTATGGGGCAAGCGTAGAAACAAGGAATCGATGAGACTTCTACAATAACCCAGGCTGGACTAAGATGGAAGCAGTGGAGGTGATAAAAACTGGATTCTTGATAAATTTTGAAGAAAGAGCCAAAGAATTCCCTGTGTGAAACTATAAAGTAATAGATATAAAGAGGAATCAAGAATGACCCACAAGGGCCAGCCGAATGGTGCATTGGTTAAGAACTGGCTTGGGATTTCCAGCGGCCCCAGTTTGGATCCCACATATGAGGGCCAGCGACACTGCCCTCTACAGCTAACAACAGCTCCACCTGGAGCTGGGCTGCGAGCCCCAGCGATGGTGTAGGCTGCAGCCCCTGCTGTAGTGGGCTGCCATAGGCTACAGTGAGTTGCCAACAGCCAGCATGAGGGGCGAGCGACCATCCAGAGGCTGGCGACCGATCTGCCTCATCTGGGAAGAATGGAATGACGATACCAACATGGGCCAGTGAAGCAACGTCCTCCGCAACTAAACTGAAGAACAAAAAGACAGCAACTTGTCTGTTCCCCTTCCTCGATTCCCCAACGCTGTTCCCCTCCCCCAATTCCCCAATAAAATCTTAAAAAAAAGGAATGACCCACAAGATTTGGCCTAAATAGCTGGACTAGATGGGTAAAGCAGATTAACAGTTCAATGTGAACTTGTTGAGTTGGAGATGTTATTATGCAAGTAGAGAGTTCAAAAAAGTAGCCTGAGCTAGAGAGATATTTTGAAGTAATCAGCATGTATATTGTATTTAAGGCTATGAGAGTAGACAAGATCATCAAGGAAGTGAATGTATAGGAAAAAAAATGACTAAGAATTGGGACTTAGGGTGCTCTAAAAATAGACATTTGAAAGAAGAGGTGTCATCAACAAAACAGACTGAGGAGTGATCAGTAAAAACCAAAACAATGTGATATACTGAAAACCTGTTGAGGAAAGTGTGTCAAGGAGGAGGGTGAGGCCATCTGTGTCAAGTGTTGCCATTAGGTCCAGCAAAAATAGAGCTGAAAATTGACCATTGGATTAAGAACATGAAAATTATCATTAACTTAAAAAAAGTAGTGTTTTGTGGAACGGTTAAGGCAAAAATCCAGAAAGAACATGGAAGGTAAGAAATCAGAGGCTGCAAATACAGAAGGCTTTTAGTAGTTTGGCCACTAAGAGGAGCAAAAAAAATGGTCTGTAGCTGGTTAAGAAGTAGGTCAAGAGGGCCGGCAGAGTGGCGCGGTGGTTAAGCGCTGGCTTGGAAAGCCAGCGGCCCCAGTTCGGGTCCCACATATGAGGGCCAGTGACACTGCCCTCAAAAAAAAAAAAAAAAAAGAAGAAGTAGGTCAAGAAAAAAAGTGTTTAAGATGGAAGTTTATGAGAATAAAAACTTAGTGATGTAAGTTGTTGTAAAATGTCCTTGAGTGTGCAAGAGAGGATCAGAGGTAGTACACATGTGAAGGGAGTAGCATGAACAAGTCATCTACAGATACATGGAAGAAGGCAAACTATGTGCATTTGTAGCTGTTGACAGACAGGTAGATACAGAAGTGGGAGTTTTTGAAAGTCATCTTCTGAACGCTTTCATTTTCTGAATGAAGTAGGATGCAAAATCATAAGCTGAGAAGAAGAATAAGATATCAGGGGTTGATGCTTGTTTAGAGGGAAGGTGTAAAATAGTCATCTAGGAGAGTGGATGAAATGGCAAATTGACAGTATTGAGGGCCCATTTGATTTTAAGGTCATCAGTACAAAAGGGAGACTTATTGATAAGCATTATTTTGTGTGCTTTGTACACATTTTGGTACAGGCCTGGAGTAGGGGAAAAGTTGAATTACCAAGGTTTCTTTTTTTCTTGTGTTTTTTTTTTTTTGGCTCAGTATATAAAATTGGAAATGCATATATTCAGGAGTGTGATTATAAAAATTCTCCATGGAATCTAGGCTGGATAGACAAGAGAATGAGTACAACAGGAGAGTCAAGTGATAGTATGGGGGTCTTGGTGCATTAAAAGATTGTTTCCATGGAAGTACCAGAAAGAGTGAGCCAGAAATAGAGAAAGAAAATAGATTATAGAAGGGATGCACTTTCTAGTCAGAAAAATATAATATCTAAGATATACTTATGAAATCTATATCTTATTTAAAAGTAGGCTGAGGTTGAACAGGAAACAAGGTCATTGGAGGAAAGTAAAATGGCATGACATTGTTGGATCATTTATGTGTATATTGTATTTTCCAAGAGTTAAGATTGAAGTGTTACAACAGGAGACAAAGAGCCAGGGTCTAAAATCATTGGGAACTAAAAGCAATGTCAGTAGATACCTGAATACACTTCGTTCTGTTCTTTTTTCAATAAATACTTTTCCAACTATCTATTCAGGTTCATGTGTATATACCTACTAAATTATTTCTAATAGCTGTCTGTTATTCCTCAGTGGGTATCCACCCCATTATGCTTGTCCATTGCGCACAACTCTTCACTACCACTAACTGTAACTGTCCCTATGGATCCATTGAAGAATTTCACTGAGGTATGTACCCTCAGTATATACACAAATGCTGCTGCCAAATCACTCTTCAGAGTGGCAGCACTAATCTACACGCCACACCAGCTAAAAATTAGAATGTTGTCAGGACCCAAAAATCAACTGGTAGGTCCCTATCTATTCATATATCTTCCTTTCCTACCTAAAGGTTGGAATAGCAATCCCATATTCACTTTATTTTTAAAAACATATAGCTTTAGAGCTGGACTAGTGGCTCAGTTGGTTAAGAGTTGGCTTAGAGCGAGCGCTCTGAGCAACAGGGCCACCAGTTTGATTCTTACATGGGCCAGTGATGCTGTGCCCGAACTGAGTTGTCGCTGAGTTGCCAACAGGTGGCAGGCTGGCTCAGCTAGTGTAACAACAAGATTGCCTGTTCAGTGGTGGGCTACACCCACCCACAACTAAAGATTGATCTTGGTATCTTGAGTTGAGCTGCCGCCCAGGTGGCTCAGTGGATAGGCCATGCACTCTTAACAACAGGGCTTCTGGTTCGACTCCCGCATGGGATGGTGGCTACGCCCACCCGCAGCTAAGATTGGACACAGCACCTTGAGCTTAGAGGCCACAAGCTGCCACCCGGAAACCAGATGGTGACTGGTGCCCTCCACAACTAAGGTTGAAGGGAAACAGCTTGGTTCCCCTTCCCCAATTCCCCAACACTGTTCCCCTCCCCCAATTCCCCAATAAAATCTTTAAATATATATATATATATATATATATATATATATATATATATATATATATATAGTTTCAGTAGCTACTCATGCCTTTGGTTTAGCCTATTTCAAACTTTATAGAAACAGCATCACTCTCTACACCCATTTTTCTGTGACTTTCTTCTTTAATTCAGTATCTTGATTGTAAGGAATACCCATATTGCATGTATATAGCTGTAGTTATTCATTTTCATTTATGTGCAGTATTTCATTATATAAGTATGCAACTGTTCATCAAATATTTTGAGAATGGCCATTTTGGTTATGCTGTAAGATGTAATTGAGAGGACATGACCTCCTTTGATCCTCAAGCTGGACCCAGGCAACCTGAGGCTCCCCACCCCCTTCCTGTCTTTGGAATGTGCTTTCCACTTGCCAACAAGTAGTTTCCTATTTGGGATTATAATGATCAGTGCTTCTGTGAGTATTCTTACATATCTCTCATGGTGGAGATGAGCAAATGTTTCTTTAGGGTATATACTAGAGGTACTAGAGGTGGAATTGCTAGGGCATTTCAAATATTTGAAATAATGCCAAAATGTTTACAACATTATTGTAGCAATACACACACTCACAGGCAGAGTATAAGAGCTAACATTGCTCCATGCTGTGTCAACACATGATACTGACAGTGCTTTTAATTTGTGCCATTCCAGTAAGTGGAATGGTAGCTCATTTAATTTTTCTCTGTTTACTATTGAAGCTGAGCACAGTAAATTTCTGATTGTATAAGAATTCATATGGGCAGAAATTCTAAATATATACTCCCATATTATATAAATATAAGCATATTTTTTATCTGAAAATACATATATACAGAGGGTGCAAAAAACTGTATACACATTTTAATCTTGGTATGAAAATTTTATATTTTGCTGTTTTAAGAATGTGTCATATGCAGGCTGGCTGAGTGGTGCGTTGGTTAAGAGCTGGCTTGGGACACCAGTGGCCCCAGTTCGGATCCCATATGAAGGCCAGTGACACTGCCCTCTACAGCTAACAACAGCTCCACCTGGAGCTGGGCTGCGAGCCCCAGCGATGGTGTAGGCTGCAGCCCCTGCTGCAGTGGGCTGCCATATGCTACAGTGAGTGGCCGGCAGCCAGTGTGAACGGCTGGCTGCCGGTGTGAGCTGCCAAGAGCCGCTGTGAGCAGCTGTCCAGAGGCCAGCAACCGATCTGCCTCACCCGGGAAGAGCACAATGATGATACCAACATGGGCCAGGGAAGCAATGTCCTCCACAACTAGACTGAAGAACTAAAGGACAGCAACTTGTCTGTTGCCCTCCCCCAATTCCCCAATAAAATCTTAAAAAAAAAAAAGAAGAATGTGTTATATGCTTGTTCTGCTAACTCTATCTCAAGTGCACATTGTTTGGTAGACTTCTGTGGTGAGCATGTAAACTGTTCCAACACCATAGCAGAAGCAGGGCTTGTGGCTGTGTGAGGCCTCCCGGATCTTCCTTTGTGCACATCACACACAGAACCATACATCTCACACTTATCATGAATGTGTGCAATTGTTAGGCATGTTGGAGGTTCTGTTGCATACTCACGCCTCCATTGTTTTTGTATTTCCACAATGTTTGCAAATTTCAAATACCACTTCAAAATGGTCTTGCATTCCTCGAATGATAACTGTGCTTCTGCCATTTTCTTTGACTGTCCTGCTTGTCGCCTGGTGACTCTAGCATTCATTTGATTAATGCCATCTCTTGAGCAAATGTCATACTACACATTGCTACTGTAATTCAATTCAACTTAAAAACTAATACATAGATAACAGCTCCTAAAATGTGTATACATTTTTTTGGCACACTTAATATATGAGAGTTAATTATTTGTTGGAAAAGGAACTGGTGTGGGGAAAAATATAATCTTTTACTTTTTATTTATTATTTCCAGTAAAAAATTAAATCAAAAATTGAAGTTCAAAATTATGTAGAAGTTCATATATATATATAAAGGAAAAGATTAACAAACGCTTTTTAATCTGTCACCAGTCAAGTTTCCTGCTGGATAAATACACTAGGATTTCCATGTCTAATACAGTAACCACTAGCCACATATAAATACTAAGCACTTGAAAATTGGTTAGTGCCACATGTTGAAGTTACATGTTTGAAATGGTTAGTTAAGTAAAATATATTATTTAAATTAATTTCACCTGATTCTTTTTACATCTGAATATGACTCCTAGAAAATTTCAAGTTACATATGTGTTCAAAATATATTTCTATTGGGCCAGCCGTGTGGCATGTTGGTTAAGAGTTGGCTTGGGACGCCAGCTCTGAGCAGTAGGGCCCTGGTTCAGATCCCACATGGGCCAGTGACTCTGCACCCTCTACAGCTAAGATGGTGAAAAACAGCTCGACCTGTAGGTGGGGTGCCGTGAGTCACCGGCAATGGCATAGGCTGCAGTTGGGTTGGCTGGCATGAGCTTTCATGAGGTACTCTGAGCCACCGTGAGCAGCCGTCTAATGGCTGGCAAGTGACTGCCTCAGCTGGGAAGAGCGCAATGATAATACCAACATGGGCCAGTGAAGCAACGTCCTCCACAACTAGACTGAAGAACAAAAGGACAGCAACTTGTCTGTTCCCCTCCCCTAATTCCCCAGTAAAATATATATATATATATATATATATATATATATATATATATATATATATATATATATATTTCTATTGACCACAGTGCACTAGAATCTATTTAATAACTTGAGAAAAACATGACTAAAATGATTTCAAAAGAAAATATAAAACTACACAAAACATAGACTTCACTTTAAGCAAACACAGAATTATTTCCTATTTTGCCAAAAACAATAACATACTTGTATTCAAATCATGACTGACTATAATTTGAAGTCAGGAGCAAGATCATAATTCTCATCCATTTTTCATGGTTCATATATTTGCTTGCAGACAAAATAATCAAAGGAAGAAGACCAAAACAAAAAATGATTTTGGTGACATCTTTTCCATTATTTTTTCAGTTAACATTCACGAATGCCTACAATGGGTCAGGACTTGCATTAGGCAACAACAGCAAGAAAAAGAATGCACAAACAATAACAAAAACAAGCCTTCCTTTTCCACTCCCATTCAGTGAAACATACAGGACACATCCTATTCTTTTAGCCACTGTTAAGCAAGGCATGCATTCAAATGCGGTAACATTTTCTGGATGATCTAGCCTATAAAAAGCATCAGAAGAAAACACTTAAAATGCACTATTAAGGCTAAATTAACTCTAATGTACTTTGTTGATATGCTTAATGTATATCTGTTATAATAATGATCTCAGTTTCTTGGGAACTTTGCTCTTGGGGAGATCCAAGCTTGGGGAAATTTATTTTCAATCCTGGAAATGTGAAGAAAATGTGTTGCAGAAAACAACTGATGTCTGTAGCTTGGACTAAATTGCAGCTGTACGAGCTATGTGTGCTCTGGCTGCTGTCAGCAAGAGCAGCTGTATCCAGAGCACTGCTGGGCTGTCAGCTGCAACCACCCAAGGGATTGTTGCAGTATTTTGGTGACATCTGAAGAGGCAGGCACATGTAGTGAGGAAAAAGTGACCATACTGAGCAAGGCACAAGAACCAAGACACAAGGTAAATATATTTAAAATAATGGTAAAAACAATGATTTTTCAGAATGTAAGGTACTTTTTGATGGGGAAAATTGGGGCCTCAAGATTTTTAAGGTCTTTTTAATTCCCCCTCTCAATCTACTTACTAGCTCCAATTTCTTCTCTTTCTTCCCCTCCCCTCTTTTGTCTGTCTCCCTGTCTCTCTCTTAGATACACACATAAACATCTACCCTGAAGGGCATCTAAATAGTTGTTGATATGTGGTATGTCTTTAGAGTACAGGTTTATGCTCATAATTTCTGTCTCTTTTTCTAGTAATATAGCCTAGAATAAGCCAGAACCTCTGAGAACATTCTCTCTACTTTTAGACTCATTAAAGGAAAATACCATTGTGAACTATTAAAAGTTTGCATTATGCATGACAGATCAGGCAAATGCCAGAAGACACAGCACAGTAAAGACGGATTACTTCAAATAACTCCATTCAACTTAAGTTAGTCTTACCTTAAAAAAAGAAAAGTATAAGGCTGAACACTTAAAAACAACAACAACAACAAAAAAACAACTTCTATACACAGAACAAACTTTTGCTTCTGCATTGGGATTTATAATTCACTGATTATGGATTACGATTTGTCGCCTGGGGTCTGTAAACTCTAAATTAGGAGTCTTTTCCATGTCATCTTGGTGAATGGGGACCCCTCTAGATATATTTGCTCCAGAGCCAGCTTTCTTTTAGTTTCACACAGATTCTTCTCTGTATACAGGATTCTCTTTTTTTTTTTCTTCTAGTCTTTTGGATTAATATTTTTTTAAGTGGGCAGAAAGAGAGGTGGTAAAAAACCCATCTCTTAATAGTGGCTAAGAAGCATGATCCAGTTTACTGCATTTATTTATTTAAGAAAGAATATCTTAATAGTTATTATTTTTCTGTTTTACAGAATAAAGGAAAGGAAAATTAGACATGTATGTGTGAAACAAGAACTGTTCATTTGAATGATGCATTACTGATTCTAATTAGTTCTGTTTTACAGAGAGAGAATGAGTTTCATCATTTTATCTTCAGTAGGTGGTAACTTACCCTTAATCTTAAAAATCAAAAAGAATATTGTGTCCACATATTGTGATACCCCATTGGAGTGCACGTTCCCCCAGGGTGGAGGGCATATCATTATATCTCTGTATGCTCTATAATGCTTTGCACATAGAGAAGAATTCATAAATGTTTATTGAATGAACAAATGAAGCATTATATCAAAGGACAGGTTTGAATAAAATAGTAAAGAAATGTACTTTGGTAGTAGGTTCCTAGAGTGTGATAAATGGCTACCTAAATAGGAGTTGCACATTCCCAGAGAAGAAACATACAAGTGACTTCCGGTAAAATGGCGCAACAGACAGACGCTGTGCTAACTGCCTCCCAGGATCACACCAAAATTACAAGCAAATTATACAGCATTCAACCCTGGAGGTCCCCAGAACACTGGAGGAACAGAACCACTAAACGAAGAACTTAAAGAGGAGGCCACGTCGGGTCTGGTAGGACGGGCGGAGACGAGCGAGGGCGAGCCCCATGAGGGAAGCCCCAGCCATGGGAAGCTTGTCTGGTTGGGGGAGAGACCCTCCAGCCGCACCCCAAGCTCACCAGCCCAGAGCTCCTTTGCCGGGAAGAGGAGTTCTAAGATAGCCGGCAATAAATTAGTAAGGACTCTCTTTCCTCAGCTTGGTGAGGCTAAGAGCGGCTGGAGAATCAGTGGGGCCGGGGCCCGGGCTTGCTCGCCGGTGAGCACTTACCTGGTTCCTGATGGAGGGAGTGGCTGTGTGAGCCAGGAGCCTGCGGGGACGGACTGAGCTGAATACCTTTGGTGCAAAGGCTGGAGGTTTTTGGATTGTTGTTCCCGTGGTGCGGAGCTTGCACGGGAGTGGTGTAAGGAGGGCGCCATTTTGTCGGGCTTGGGCCCTCCCACGAAGGATCAGGTCTGAAACCTAATTGGTCTGGTGGAATTGGCGAAGTGCGTGCATGCATGCCTGAGTGCATGCGTGCGGGCGCGCCTGCAGCCTTGGATCTCCGCCCGGGTTATACTGCATTGCCAGGGAAACATAGGGTGGTGCCCTCCGGCTCCTACGGCGGCTCACTGAGACCTGGGAGTGCGCGAGCCGCCTCGGATCCCCATCCTCCGCTCGGCTTGTGCTGTGTTGCCAGGGAAACGCCTAGTGGGAGTGATCCGACTCCAACAGGCTGCTCACTGAGATGCGGGAGCACGCAAGCCGCCTTGGGTCTCTGCTTTCCACACTGCGTTTGCAGAGTTGCCAGGCTGGTGATTGGTTGTCGGGCTGCTCGGCCTGATCTGCAAGTGGCTGATTGGGACAGGCTGAGACTGGGAGTTCTCCTGGGAGTGTTGGGCCGTGAGCTGTGTGCCTGCGTGATCCAGCCAGGGCTCTCCTGGTGATCTATCTAATACATCAAAGCAATCCCAGAGCGACAGCCAGAATGGGGAAACAAAGAAACATATCACAAGTAAAAGATCAGAAGAAACCTCCAGAAATGGAACCAAATGAAACAGAGGGATCCAACCTTTCAGAGACACAGTTTAGAACACTGATGATAAGAATGTTTAAGGAACTTAGCGAGGACATAAAGAAAGATAGGGAAACCATAAAAAACAACCTGTTAGAACTAAAGAATACAATAACTGAAATGAAGAACACACTTGAAGGAATCACCAGTAGAGTAGATGAAGCAGAGGAGCGGATCAGCGATTTGGAAGATAAAATAGCACAACTCACCCAGTTGGCACAGCAAAAAGACCAAAGAATAAAAAACAATGAAAATAGTTTAAGAGCCCTATGGGACAAGATGAAGCGCAACCACCTTCAAATCATAGGGATACCAGAAGGAGAAGAGAAGATGCAAGGGGTTGAAAAGGTATTTGAAAAAGTAATGACTGAAAACTTCCCTACCCTGGTAAAGGAAATCAACATACATGCCCAGGAAGTGCAGAGGGTTCCAAACAAGCTGAACCCAAACAGGTCCACACCAAGACACATCATAGTTAAAATGGCAAAGGTTAAAGACAGAGACAGAATCCTAGAGGCTGCAAGAGAAAGACAGCAGGTTACATACAAAGGAACTCCTGTTAGACTAACAGCTGACTTGTCTACAGAAACTCTGCAGGCCAGAAGGGAGTGGCAGGAGATACTCAAAGTGACACAAAATAAAGGCCTACAACCAAGATTGCTCTACCCAGCACGGCTATCACTTAAAATTGAAGGAGAAATAAAGAGCTTCTCAGAAAAGAATAAGCTTAAGGAATTCATTACCACCAAGCCAGCATTGCAAGAAATGTTAAAAGGACTTTTTTAAACAAAAGAAAGGGGTAAACAAGCTAACCCAGAGAGACAATTTAAGAAGATTGATGTCATATCAAGCAGATATAAAGGAAAAACTGATAGTTGCTGGTTGGGAGGGAGTGGGGAAGAGGGAGAGGGGGAAGGTTTTGGACAGTGTATGTGGGACTACAATGTTGCTGCAGGGTTATGGGGGCAGTTCTGGGAATGTAATTGATAAGGTTGTGAAGAGACTATTATGTTGTGAGAAATAAGTCAGTCGGAGAAGGACAGGTACCATGTGATCTCACTTGTGTGTGGAGTCTGAAGAGCCGAGTGAACGATCAAAGTAAACAGACTCATAGATGTAGAGGAAAAACTGAGGGTTGCTAGTTGGGAGAGGGGTGGGGATGGGGGGAAGGGGAAGGGATTAGACAGCATAAATAGACAACTACAATATTGCCACAGGGATATGAAACACAGTTCGGGGAATATAATAATGCTGTAAAAATTTTGTGGCATGTCAGATAGTCACATGTCTTGTTAGGGAGACCACTTCATGGATGGAGTAGAGGCTTGATCACTGAACTGTACACCTGAAGCTGGTGTTGTATAGTATTGTATGCCAACTGCAACTGAATATGTGGGTGGTCACGGGATGTGGAGTATACTGTGGAGGGGAGTCAGGGGAGTTGTGATGGATATGTATGATATGGGGGGGGAGTGGGATGGGGAACTGGGGGAGGGGGGTTTTCACTTTGGGGGGTAAAGAGTATAACTATTGCATTGTGTTGTACACCGAAAACTAATAAAATTAAAAAAAAAAAGAAACATACAAGTTTACATTAAGGGGTTAGACATTTCATATCTAATAATGTAGTATTAAATCAAGAGATTGGAAAAAAAGATTTATAAAAGCAGTATTTTCCCCATATTTGTTTTATTCCCTTTATTAATTTATTCATATATACTCCCTGCCTTGTTACACAATGAATTGGGAAATTAAAAATCCAGGGATAAGATTTATGCATAGAAATGCATGTATTAAGTCCTGCATGGTTGCACAGTTCACATTTTAGCAAATCATCCCATGAGACTCTCTAAATGAAAGGAACTATCTTATCACTAAATTATAGTCCATTTACAAACCATTTCCCACCTGTAGTAGTTACATTTATAGCCAGCTATTCATAAAATTTGCTGTTAGTTATTCTCACATGATACAGCATAACAGGAACGGCTGAAAACATAAATACACATAAAGGTGTTTACATTACTCACATAATAATGTAACTAAGACCTCTGAATGCTGCCTTCTCAGAAATTAATATTTGGCAGTCTCTTACTTAATTTCCCACTCTACTGACCAAGCCAGTTTTGAAAGGGATATGTGGAAAAGGGAATGCTTCTTCAAATTGTTTACAAGCACATTGGAGATCTAACTCAGTGATACCTAGTAAAGACGAAGATCTTCATACCCAATAAGCCAGTATTTTTGCTTCTGAATATACACCTTCAAAAGACTGCTACACATGTGCGTAAGAAGTATTGCCTTACATAATGGAAAAAACTTAAATGCTCATTAAAAGGGCAATGGCCAAAAATTGTATTCATTGTATCCATAAAATGTGATAACATACAGTGGCTAAAAATAAATGTAATTTGATGCATTATCATGGATTGTAAAAAATATAATTTTTTTTTTTTTTTTGAGGGCAGTGTCACTGGCCCTCATATGTGGGATCCGAACCGGGGCTGCTGGCTTCCAAGGCCAGCGCTTAACCACCACGCCACTCGGTCGGCCCTAAAAAATATAATTTTAAGTGACTAAAATATGATTCAGAATTATACCTAAATAATATTTATATAAATTAAGAGAAACATGATATTCTCACTCCATATATACAGAGTGCCAAAAAAATGTATACATGTTTTAAGAAAGGAAAAATGTATTAAAATTGTAATACTCAATATACACCAATAACAAAAGATGAATAAAAGTCACATTTGACTTCTGCAATTACAAGAGGTGCTCAAAGTAGCTACCATCAGCGTCCAGACCGTTCTGATTACAGTGAACTACTGCTTAAGCAACGTTGACCAAAGTGTCCACTTGTACACATTCTTTTGGCACCCCAGGTATATTTGATTACATATGTACATATATATTTGTATATGTATACATGTATATATGCATAATTTTTAGGAACACATAACTTCATAGTAAAACCAAAGTCAGAATAACCATAAAGCAAATTAAATATTCTTAAAGTTAGTTCATCCCAGTCTTTGGTCTGAGTCCTGCCCCAGACTAATAGGCAAACATCTTTTTCTTTTTTTTTTTTTGAGGGCAGTGTCACTGGCCCTCATATGTGGGACTCGAACCAGGGCCGCTGGCATCCCAAACCAGCGCTTTAACCACCACACCACTTGGCTGGCCCCAGGCAAACATCTTTTTCCATTCCCCATCCTTTCCCTAGAAGATGCCATCTAGAATATACTGCTGTTTTAGTTTTGTTTTACAACAGGTAGCATTTCTGTCACTGTAGAGATTAACTAAATTGGCAGTCTCTCCCTTTGTTCTGAGACAGAGCTTTTTCAGTCATGAAATTTTTCTTTTTAAATACTGCTTTTTTTGTTTGTTTGTTTTCTTATTTTTTCTTTATTTGTTTGTTTTCAGCTGAGCCATCCTGCCACCTGTTGGCAGCTCAGTGGCAGCTCAGCTGGGCATCGAACTGCTGTTACTCAGAGCTCAGCTCGCACTCTTGAGTGAGCTCTTAACCAACTGAGCCACTTGGCTGACCTTCAGTCATGAAAATTTAAATCAAATATCTAACTGCTAAATAATTTAAAAATGAGGAAAGTTATAGAAAACGATGACATATGGAATGGATAGACCTTCAGAAATAGTTGTGTGATGTGTCCTGCGAAAAGGCCACCAGGCTGGGGAAGATTGTGGTGAGATTATGATGCAATTTTTTCCATGTCCTCTTGGCTACAACTGAAGACAGTGGGTATGGAGAAGCCCTTCCTTTAGGAGGAACAAGGCCAGGCAAAGCAGAGCATCCTGAGTACATAAGCACAGCAGTCTCAGAGCCGCAGAGCAGAAGCTCAGCAGAGAGGAGCAAGTGGGAATGTCCTGTGAAGGGGCTGGCCCACTGTGTTCCAATACTCATTTTTAAATCTGTGTTTTTGTACCGCATTTGCATCATGTTATTTTCAAGCCTTGGGTTATGTCTGTTAGACATGCCCACCTTGTATTGCTACATATTCTCTGTAACGAAAGGAATGGACCCGAAAATTGCAGACTGGTGGTAAAGTGAAACTGATACTGATTCTGCTTGAAAAAAATCAAGGGTTTCATAGCACAGAGCTGAGAGAATGCTGTGACCATTTTGAGTAATCAATAGTGGTCCTGGTTCTTCTGTGGAGGCAGCAGGTGTTAGGAGAGGAGGACTGAGAGTCCTGTCAAGATGAAAGTGAAGGGCAGCAGCAGTAACAGCTGCAAAGGAAGCGAGGCCAGCTCCTGGAGCGACATCATCTGGCTGGCTGCATGAGCACTCGCTAATAGGACACTTGTTTGTCCAAGGGTCCATTAAGGCGGGTTAAGGTGAGCCCATCCTTAAGAAAGGCTAGCAAACAGGAGTGTAGGGAAGGGGTGACACAACTTCAGGTTGGTATCTTCTGGGCCTTTAAAAAGAAAGAACAACATTGGTGCTGTCTTTGGCAAGATAGAGGGGGAAAGCATGAGGGAAGAAATGGGTGGTGTGTACACTTTACCACATTAGATGACCTGGAAAGTCTCCATTGCAAGTTAAATATTCAAAAATTCAATCAGTCAGTCATGTGGTCAATCCAAACACATAGATATTTGTTTGGCCTTGTATAGGCCAAAATATATGTTAATATACCTAGATTTTAATTTTTTATTTCAAAATTGGTGCTCTATAGTCAAAATTAACAGAGTAATTATGGCCATAATTTAAAATACCAGGTTTGATAGTGTTGATAACAACTTAGTTTCTTTAAAGTGTTTCCAAGTGCCCATGACAAACATTAAAAAATTTAAAGAACGTGTAATTTAATTTAAAAATGCTAATCATATTTATACACCTTTTTTGCAAAATAACTCAAATAATGGCAACTCTTTTCAATGCCAAACACTTCAAAATAACAACAGTAAAAAGAAATATCTTCTTGCCAAATCAGAAGAACTTAAGCTGTTGGCTACCTACAACCTGTGAGGCTGACTTCATAGTTTTTCATCACCCTCTATGCCTTCTCAGACCACTTAACTATTTTTAGAAGCAGACAGTGTTACTAATAATGCAGTATATCCTGCAAGTTCAACCTTTGCAAATCGTGCCACCCAGGGCAGTGACTTGGTGAGCAAAATCTCCATGGGTACCTGGTAAGCTGCATTTTGAAATACGAGCAGTCTTGTCAAGGTTACAGGGCTTTCTTTTTGTTTGTTTTTTTTCTCCTCTGTACGCAATGTAGTTAAATATCATCTGTATGTATCAATGAACTGCAAGGTTATTGAAGGTTTATATTTTCAAACACCTCTGATTCATCAAATTCAATTAAAAATGAAAACAAAGGTTAATTTATTTATGTACATAAACGATATGTACATCCTCTTTTTATTGGGTTGTTTTGGGGGAGAGAGTGGGTAGAAATCCCAAGAGAAAAATAAGAAAATTGATTGATGCTCAAACATTTTCAAAATATAACAAAATTGTATTTAGAACTGACAGAAACTTACACATGATAGAATACTTTATCACAGATTCTGGCACAGGAGATTTCTAGGAACTAGAAAACTAGAATATTTTTAATGTAATAGTGAATGCAAAAGTATATATGCAAAAACAACTCAGTGGCAACAAGACTCTTAAAATGAGCATTGTGTATTTTCTTTTCTGGTTTTTATTATTTTTAAATTGTTCCTTTAGCCACCAAGTGATAAGATGGTTCCTGAGTAGTGTTTACCTTTGGTGATAGCTTCATCTTCCCCTGTTGTCCAAAGTGATAAAATACAGCACTCTGGAAACTGAGCAAGGCACTCCCTTCCTCTGTTATTTGTAAGCTGACAGGAAGCACAGACACCTTCTGAAGTTGCCTGCTTGCTGTGTTTTCTCTCCTTGCTGCAACAAGAAAAGCCTTTTTCTTTTAACCTGGCTGCCTTTGAAGAAGTGACTCAGACAGCTTCATGGCCTCTAAAGGTAAGAGTAAATACAGCCAGCTAATACGTTTTCCTTATATTATGACTAAAAGTATAGATTGTATGGGTGTTACAGGCAGTGAGATTGATACTTTAAAACCTGTCATTTGTTGCTTTTGAACATTGGAATTTTTAAATTTTAACTCCAAGGAGCATACTGCATTAAATTTAAAAAACAAACTTTAAAGAAACACTATCTGTTTTTTTAGAATGGAAAAGTTAAGATATAAACAATGTTTTAGTTATCATGAATATACACGTAGTGAATTAAGAAGAAAAGCTGCTCAGCAAAATTTAGATTTTGAATATTTATCACCAAACACAAGGCAGGTTGATCTTCCAAGTTTAAAAGGGTTTGAAGAAAACTTTTCACACCTAAGTTAAAAAGTGTTAAAGTACAGTTCAGTATTGTATAATTTTCCATTTGTTATTTAAAATATGTGATACAGCTATTTATTATAATGAATTCAACATGTTATTGGTAAATCCTAATAAATTTAATGGACTAGAAGTAAATACTTCTGAACTATGAAGCAAAACTGTTTTAAAATGTCTTTGATAGTAAATTAAATATAAAAAAGAAAACATAAAATAACTAATTTAAGCAAGCAGATTAATTAGGTACTGGAGGCGGGGGTAGGGGAGCTGGTGAATTTTTCCTAAAATCCCTAAAACTATATAGTATTAGTGCTATCTTACTTTAAATAACTTCTCAAAACACAAGACATGTGGTTGGTTTCCATAAGTCAAAGAGATACAATCTCACTAAAAGCACATGTGAAATTATATAAAGAATGAAATTACAATGTGTTTTTATTCCATTATCAGAACAAGCCATTAAACTCTAAACTATAGTAAAAAGTTTTATCATGAAGAATTATGTTTAGTATAATTGGTGGAAAATCTAACCTAATTACAAATAGGATAATGAAGAGCACCAATTTAAATATCCTAAATTAAATTAATGATCCATTCAAAGAAATGTGTATGTTTATTTGCTTATTTTATATTTAAAATATACCCTGAATGCTATTTAATAGGGAACAAATGAGATAATCTTTTCATTTTTCATTAACATTTAATGTACACTAGCCCCTGAGTGTCATTGGGAAAGCTCAAACAAATTTTAAAAGGTAGACATGAGACATCAAAATTATGAATTTCAATATATGTGTGCTTCATTTTCATACTGAAGACAAAAAAAAAATCTTGATAAGCCTTTTCTTTCATTTAAGACTGACGCTAACACTTAGTTCAAAACACTTCATCACTTTATAAAATAAGAGTTACAGCAACAACTATAGCCTGTAAGGTAAAGAGTTGCAGAGTATGTGAAATATTTATAAGCTAGTTATACATTTTTTAAAAGAGTAGATAGAAATTCAAAGCCAGATGGAAATTCAAAGGAGTTCCTTCTTTATCTAGTGGCCTGAGTCTTTGAAGAAACTTGTGACTAGAAAGCAATATTATGATCAAGCTATGATTAATCTACCAAAAAAAGCAGTGACGTTCAGTAATGATAAGGCCTGAACACTAAACTTAGAGGTAAACCTTCAGGTGGAAAACTAACATCCCTTCTGCAACCCACTGAAAATAACACATGAAATGGATAAAGCATGTATAAGAGAGCCTATGCTGCTTCAAAGAAGTGAAAATGGAACTTCCTTTTGAATTAGAAATTGGGTTTGAGAGGGCAAGTCAATTATCATCACTTACTTAAACATTTTTGTGGATAGTTTCTTTAGATATATTTAAAGGCTTATAACATCATGAATGTTCTCTGGCCCCTGAAACTATGTAAGCAATGGTCATTTTCCCAAGGAAGGCAGGCTTATTGGACATTTCACGCATTTCGTCAGCAGTTCAATCGGCACCACTAAACCATAGGACAGTCTGAGCACTGAAGAAACATTTATGTGGTCTGGAGTCCACCAGTTTAGTGTCAACAGACACAATTTAAGAACAGGTTGGTCTCCGGCCAGCCGAGTGACGAGTTGGTTAGGAGATGACTTGGGACGCTAGCTCTGAGCAGCGGGCCACAGTTCGGATCCCACATATGAGGACCACTGACACTGCCCTCTACAGCTAAGATGGTGAACAACAGCTCCACCTGGTTGCCTCTATACCTAAGATGGCTGGCGATGGTGTGGGCTGTAGCCTCTGTTGCAGTGGGCTGCCATGGGCTACAGTGAGTGGCCGGCAGCCAGTGTGAATGGCTGGCAACCAGCGTGAGCTGCCAAGAGCTGCAGTGAGCAGCCATCCAGAGGTGAAAGTGACTGCCTCACCCAGGAAGAGCGCAATGACAATACCAACATGGGCCAGTGAAACAACGTCCTCTACAACTAGACTGAAGAACAAAAAAGGACCACAACTTGTCTCTTCCTCTTCCCTGATTCCCCAACGCTGTTCCCCTTCCCCATTCCCCAACGCTGTTCCCCTTCCCCATTCCCCAATAAAAATCTTAAAAAAAAGAACAGGTTGGTCTCAAGCTTTGTTTTAAATTTGAGAAAACCAGGAGTTTCCAGGATGATCTAAGCTGAACAACAGCTGTCTGGAAAGGCTGCTCCAATGTGACTGAAATCCCAGAAGAAACAATGTCAAAATGGTGGTCCCAACAGTCCCTGCCTTTTGAGACTACAAATGAATGAAGACTTGGGCCATGGGCTGCTCTGGGCCAAAAGTACATTAATGCCTCTGGGCCTGTGTGAGGTTGAAGGTCCTGTGGTTCTGGGTCAGGATATGGAGCCACTTGCCACGTGCTCAGCACCCTACTGCATTTGTATAATACCAGCATACATAGGTTACCAGATAAAAGTGGAGTCATTTGCTAATTTTTTGAACTATAAAATTGACAATGAGACAGAATCTAGTAATCTTCTACAAGCTATTACTAGGCATAATGTGATTCCTAGATATGTGTTTCTTTAATTGAAGAATAATATGTGTACAGAAATGTGCATAATGAGCACCCAGCGTAAGCTCTATGATTTTTAAATAAGGATGCACCTGTGTAATCACCAGCAAGATCGAGATATAGAACATGTCATGATTTTGCCTCTTTTTCCTGAAAGTCCATGGCATAGTGCTTTGGGCACTAATGCTGAAGAAAGAATGTTTGTTGCCTGTTCTTATTTTCCAGTTTTTATTGCTGTATTGGCCATTAGCTCCTTTCCCAAATCTGACTTGGTGTTCCATAGTCTTCCTCTCAGGTTACCGCTTGGGGTCCCATTCAGGCCTCTTCTCAAGAGTAGTTCTAATGCTTATGTCCTCTCTGTCTCCCCAGATCTGAGAGAAGTTCAGAATGGGGTCCTTTGGGGACCCAACTGCTATTGGTGTGGAGCTCTATTTTAGAAGGGCCAAATGACAAGTTTGTTTCCTTATGGTCCTAACCCCAAAGCTTCTCCAAATTCTAAATGTCACAGACCAGTATAAACAGCAATCCGCAGGAAAAGATGAAGATGGATTGCTGTTCAACCTAGGGTTAAATAAGTAAACAAATCATCTCATTATTGTTCCTCATTAACAATACATCCACACCCAACTTTAGTGAGCCTGTCAGTACTAGAAACAGTTTATGTTAGTGTCCAAAGGACCATTCCTTTGATGCCTATATTCCTTCACAAGTTTCTTTGTTTATTTAATCCAAGTGCTCATCCTGGTTAAACTTGAGTTCTCTTAATAATAAGACACTTGCTATCTCCAATGACAACTCAGTCCTTTCCCAAATTTATTTTTGAAAGATTTAAAAGTTTCAGAAAAGTATTCTCACTCACACACACAGCTTACACGAATTTGAGTGTCAGTGCTGAAGAGAGACCATTCCAATCAATTGTGAATTATTTAGATGTTACTCTAATTTTAATATACGTACAGTGAGCGTACTTATTCAAATCTTTATACCACTGTTATGAATTTCTTTCGTGTAGTAAACCAGAACCATTGTCCTCGCCTTCCCTTTCATGTCTTTAAAATAGTCTGCATTTTCCAGTGAAACCATATTACTGTGGAGTGCAGTTTTTGTTTTTCAGGAGTTTTATGTTGCAGATTTAATTTCTTTAATGGTTATAGCACTAGTTTTCATTCACCGTTGTCACCCCAATAAACTTTAGTGCAAAAAAATAAAAAATAAAAAATAAAATAGTCTGCATTATTAGTCTTAATAATGACCCCTCTAGGGGATGGCCGAATGGCACGTTGGTTAAGAGCTGGCTTGGGATGCCTGCTCAGAGCAGCAGGGCCCTGGTTCAGATCCCACATATGAGGGCCAGTGACACTGCCTTCTACAGCTAAGATGGTGAACAACAGCTCCACCTGGAGTCGACCGAGATGCATAGCTGCAGCCCCTGCTGCAGTGGGCTGCCATAGGCCACAGTGAGTGGCCGACAGCCAGCGTGAGCAGCCAGCAGCCAGTGTGAGCTGCCAAGAGCCGCCATGAGCTGCCATCCAGAGGCCAGTGGCCGATCTGCCACACGGGAAGAGTGCAATGATGATACCAACATGGGCCAGTGAAGCAATGTCCTCCACAACTAGACTGAAGAACAAAAGAACAGCAACTTGTCTGTTCCCCTTCCCTGGTTCCCCAATGCTGTTCCCCTCCCCCAATTCCCCAATAAAATCTTTTAAAAAGTAAATAAATAATGACCGCTCTAATATTTGAGAACACCTGTCATGAAATTTGATCCATATCTACACTTGTTCTAAAACTGTATAACGTTGAAAATGAACACACATGTTAGGATTCTGATAACTAATGGATTAATAAAGGTGAGAAGTAAAAACACTGATAATCTTTGAAAAAAAATTGGAATCTATTAAGAGAGGTTTCCAAACGGCAGTCATAAGAGAAGAAAAAAGGAAAAAATAATAGTAGAGAGGCTATAATTTACATCCTTTAACAAAGAAGAACACTTTTGCATGCACCACTTATTATGGTTTATGCCTAATATTACACAGGCTCCAGATTAATGCAGGGTAAATAGCAAATCTCCAAATTTCAATCTAAGTGATCATTGAAATAGTAACATTCTTACCTGGCAATACTGTAGAAAACAGGAGATTCTCTAAAGCATCAAAGCTAAACATTATAGAATTCTGTAATTATTTTATTCTTTGCAACACTGGGTCAGTTACAAAGGGATTCATATTGTCAAAAGAATTTTTGGATGCTTTTATACAAAATACTAAGAAATCCAAGCGAAATTAGATATTATACTTCCCTTAAGAAGCTCATGAATTAGTTATGAATGTTCCCGTAGTATACAGAATTAAACCATTAGTTCTCAAAGTATATTGTCAGACCAGCAGCATTAACTTACCTGGGAACTTATTAGAAATGCAGATTCTCAAGCCCCACCCCGACCCCAGCTACTGAATCAGGAATTCTGGAGTGGCACCCAATAATCTTGTTTTAACAAGCCTTCCAGGAGGTTCTGGTAAAGACTAAAGAAGGAGAACCACTGAATTAAACCGACCCATGATAGTATGATCGATAAGGACACAAAATATTCTAGGAAATTATGAGGCACCTTCATAATATTTGCGGAAGAGAGAATATGCCTTGAAAGTCATCATTATGATTCAAAACCTACATCTAAGCTTATCGTTTTATGAGTAGAAAATACCTAGCTCCTTTTACCATTTATTTTCCTTTTGTTGTTTATATTTTTTTCAGCTCTTTGAAGAGAAGTTTTACAGGTCTTCAAAAAATGTATTTTCTAAAATCATGTGTTTTGCCCAAATTATCCAACTTTTTCTCACAGCTACTACTAGCAGTCTTCCACCTTCCTTTTTCTCTGTTTTAGGATTCAAGTGAATAGGCAAAAATGAAGGAAAGGGCAGCAAGAGAGAATCTGCCCTATGAACTAAGAAGTAATAAATATTATAAGAAAAATTTAATGAAGTGGGCTAACTTTAAATATGGGCTGGGATTTTCATTCTCTTGCAGACACACAGAACCAAAGAAGTAGAGGTCTGCCTGGTTTTCTTCCTGGAGCTCCAGACCCAGACCACGGCCTTCACATCTCACCTTCCAATCCAGGGATCCAAGTGTGGCAGCCAGGTCTCCCTCCACCAGGCAGCCTGCCTCCTGGTCTAGAGTATTTAAGCCAGGTGTTTTTATTTCTTTATTTCTACAAATGTTCTCCCTTAAAATGAATACAACTCAGGGCCGGCCGAGTGGTGCAGTGGTTAAGTGACACTGCCCTCAAAAAAAAAAAAAAATGAAGGAAAATGAATACAACTTGATTTTCACTTTTCAACCAAGGTTGAAGGACTTCAACAAATAACTCACTGAAGTGAGAAAAACATTACAAACTATGAAATTATATATTTTTTCTTATATTTATTTCTATCTGGGGGAAGAAGTTTCTGTTTGCTTTTATTACTGCTTCTAGTTTCCTTATTTATTTGACAGAGGGATGAGACTAAACATTTTTGATTGAGCTATTTAGCACATTTATCCTCCTTCTGCTCATTGCTCAAGGTGACAGCAAATTTATCCTCAAGGAATTGTCTAATTTGTCTAGACACCTACAGCTATTTAATTAAAGAATATTTATTGAGTAGTTCCTATAATCAAAGCATGTAAAAAGTGTAAAACCTGGTTATTTTCACCCAAACATTCTGTAATTAATTGGCAAGACAAAAAATGTTGACAAAAAGTGTAAAGCCGTGTAGTAAAGATAAGCACAAGACTGTAATGTGTGCAGATGTGTGGAAAAGGAAAGGATTGTTAATACTCAGTGAGAGACTTCTGCAGTGAGTGGAGATTCAATGTCTTCAACTGCATCTCAAAATGTGGATGGAAATCCAAGGGAAAGCAAACTACCAAGTTAATATTATTGTCTGTGATACTGTTGCATCTCCAGGCCAATTTGCTTGAAACATCACATTATTATTAGAATCACTAGTCTAGTCATTGGAGGGTAAGCCGTGATTCAAACCTTATGATAAATCAATCAAGAAATACCTTCATCTGAATTACACAGCACATGAGTAGCAATTATATTTATATATATATATATATTATTGTTGTTTTGCTATTTATCTCACAAAAGAGTAAAAATACATACACTAATATTGAGATGTCAGCACATTTGCTGCAATTTTGAGCTTGTTTGGCATTCTTTCAAACTATAAAGTCTATCTCCTTTATCAAAATCAAATCTCTGTGTTAATTCCCTTAAGGTACAAGAGATTTCGGTTATGCCTGATAGGGTCTAAGCTGCATGCAGCATATGTTTCTGAGAAAATGTTTATAATTGCAGATGCCTTCTCCAGTAACCCACTGGCAGACAAATGTACTTCAGAGACTGGGGATCTCAGGCAGATATGTAAAAGAGCAGGGAGAGCTAACCCACCGTCTTCCATCTGCAGAAAGGATCAGCTGTAATAGCTGACTAAAGTTGATTAACTGCTGCAAGCTGTTTGGGAAGGTTGTCAGACAAGGTTTTGCCAAGTAAAAAGTGATATACCAGTGCCAGAGGGCTGAGGTTTGATGATCACATATGGTCATCACATATTCTTCTTCCATCCATGAATGATGACACACCCGGGGCCAGATGCCTGACATGAATACTTTTTTTTTTTCACATTCAATAAATAGAGATATGAACTCTTCTTTGGCTTCAGTTCTAACATGAAGTCAGTTTTCCAAAAATATATCTTTGGTAATCTTCAGAAAACAAAAATATGCTACAAATTGGTGAATATTTTACTTCAAAGGTGAAGATAATTTATTCGCTTTATACTAAAAGAGCACTTATTTGCTTTAAAGCAGTTTACATACAATAGGATGAATGAACATTTTAAAAATTTTATGCCACCAATCTGTAAAAGCCATATATAAAATTAATTTTTATGTATTAACTGTTAGGTAAAGACATAAGAATTAAATAAAATTATGAACTTTTGGAAATAGTATATTCTTTAATAAATAAATAAGAATATATACAAAATTATTCTAAATTTTAAGAATATCAAAGTAAATTTTTAAAGATTCATCTTTTCTCTTTTAATCAAGTCCACCCAATGCTAATTGAAAATCTTGTTTCCATTAATAATTTGTAAATAAATTCCCAAGTATGAATATAAATATGTATAAATGTGTATATGTATATGTTGTTCATGTAAATTAAACATAAGAATAAAACTAATAAATTCTCTTTCCAGATTGGATTAATGTATTCATAATAGTCAATAACATTTTATTCTTCAAGTGTCAGATGATAATTATTATAATTTAGTTACCTACAGGTAAGAGTAGTGAGTTAAAGTCTACAAAGAACATGTAAAGATCCAGTTTATTTTGAAGTACAGTTCACTCTGGAACAACACATAGATTAGGGACACCAACCCCCTGCACAGCCCAAAATCCACATATAACTATTAAATCCACAAAACTTAACTGCTAATAGCTGACTATTGACAAGAAAGAAGCCTTATTGATAATATAGTCAATTCATACAAATTTTGTATGTTATGTATATTGTATACTGTATTCTTACAATAAAATAAGCTAGAGAAAAGAGAAAGTTATTAAGAAGATCACATGGAGCAGGAAATACATTTATAGTTATTGAAAACAATCTGGATATAAGTGAACCTACACAGTTCAAACCCATGTTGTTCAAGGGTCAACTGTACATACATTAAATTACACAGAAGAATTTATTATTAAGCTATATATCCAAGGCTGTCATAGATTTCCATTCTATAGTTTTCATACTTACCTACATATATGATTCAATGAAGTTTAAAGTTTAAACTTTCCAACAATTCCCAGTCCTTCAATTAATAGCAAAGAATGGAAAGGGCTCATTTGAACCACGGTTTATAAGTAGCCTAGGACTACTTAAAGGAAACTACAAGAACAACCAAAAATAAGACCTCCAAATGCAGGAGGATTTCCCAGAGACAGATCAAATCATACATATGTTATTGGGAGGAGGGGAGGGGTGAATATAAGATTAGAGAAAACAGGGAAGAAAGGTACTCAAAACTTCCATAGTATCCCTGAAGAGTTGTTTCTCCAGATTAGGTTAGTGATGCCAGCACAACAGAGCAGAAAGCATAGCAAAATTGGCTATGATACAGCCTGGTTCAAATTCCAGCCTAACCATTTACAAACTGCAATCTTGGGCATTGTTTCCTCATATGTAAAACAAAACTCTCTCTCTATATATATATGATCTTGTGAGAATTAAATCAGACACTATGTCAAATATCTAGCACAGTAACTACCTCGGGGTAGTCATTAAATAAACAACTGCTATTATTAGATATTAGAAAGGTACAATTTCCCTTTTCATTGTGGAGTGGATCTTAAGCTTGATCTATGACTAATATTCAAAGTTCCTAAACTCCCACCTGAGTTTTGCCCCCATTAATTTCCCATCCATAAGTTACTGCTACACAGATGCACTGTCAAATCATCATGGAAATCCTTTTTGAGGCTTATGGCTTCCCTTCCCACAATCCTCCATTTTTCTCAAAAGAGGAGAGCAGAACTAATAACAGTACACTGTAAACAACTGATTCTAATTTTTTTAAAAATTGCCATAATTGTTAAAATGGGTTTCAGAATATCTTAAATCATAAATTATTTTTTGAAGAATACTTTTTGTGAATCTTAAAAAAAGAGGCCACATGTGCTCTTTTATCAATAAAATTTGAATAGAGGAAATGATTAGTTTTACCTCCACCTCAGGATATACAAGGAGAATGAAGGAAATAATGTAACTTCAAATTTTCTGGGTTTGTGATACCCAATCAATACCAAATATTAGTAATAATTACTTCAGTTTATCAGTCTCAAGTGATTTTATTAATGTGAAGGGAGAAAAAAGTAAAGCAAATTTAATGGAAAATTAGAATAGTGTCAGGGTGATCACTTCATAAGTTATATTGGTGTTTAATCATTATGCTGTACACCTGAAACTAATGTAATATTTTATGCCAACTGTAACGGAAAAATTAAAACAAAAAAATAACAAATAAAGGCAAAATAAAAAAATAAAACGATAGAAAAGAAAAAAGACCACTATTATATTCAGTGTTCATGACTTTGCTACAGTGAATCTTCAAGTACTGAATAACAAATTTAAAACATATACAAGTAAAATTCATTCTAAGAACACATTTTTAATATTTTCCTTAAAAAAAATTGTACACTTTTTAATATAGTGATTTCTCAACTAAGTGGATACTTTATCTCTGTAATTAACTTCATTTCTAATTACACATGACAAATTTTGTCATGCATTTAGTGGCATAATTCTTTTTTTTTTTTTTTTTTTTTTTTTAAAGATTTTATTGGGGAATTGGCGGAGGGGAACAGCGAGCGTTGGGGAATCGGGGAAGGGGAACAGACAAGTTGCTGTCTTTTTGTTCTTCAGTCTAGTTGCAGAGGATGTTGCTTCACTGGCCCATGTTGGTATCATCATTGCGTTCTTCCCGGATGAGGCAGATCAGTTGCTGGCCTCTGGATGTCGCTCACCGCGGCTATTGGCCGCTCACGCTGGCTGCAGGCCACTCACTGTAGCCTATGGCAGCCCACTGCAGCAGGGACTGCAGCCCACACCATCACCGGGGCTCGCACAGCCCAGCTCCAGGTGGAGCTGTTGTTAGCTGTAGAGGGCAGTGTCACTGGCCCTCATGTGGGATCCGAACCGGGGCCGCTGGCATCCCAAAACCAGCGCTTAACCAATGCGCCACTCGGCCGGCCCCTAGTGGCATAATTCTTATTTTTATTAAATTGGTATTTTGTTAACATCAGCAGGATTTTTAATTTTTTCTAGTCTAAAGGAAGGTGTGAATAAGAAAATTCTACGCAAGACATTTCACCACTGTGAGAAATGAGCTACAAAAGTTAGGCAGGGTTGGGAGGAGGGGCCAGGCATTCAGATCATTGTTTTGTTTCATTTCTTTAAAAAACAAATAAATGGTGTGTGGGGGGGACTTTTAAAACTTTAGGCACTATTTATTATTCAGAGATTGTTTAAAAACCTTCTCAAAGTATTGTTTCCAAAAGCTACTGTTTTATCCTATGACCACAGAAATAGAATGGAGTTAACCACAATTTCTGGACAATTCTGCCTTGGAATTTTCAGGGTTCTTGTAATTTTTCATTTTCACTTGAATAAAAAACATCTTACTTTCCTTTTCATTATAAAATGTGATTTGTTTTCAACGTTTTTCTAATAGAGAACATAAAAGTCACCTAATTTCATATAGTCTATTCAACAGCTTAATAATACCTCCAAAGTTTTCAGAGCATTGTGATGTAATGCTTTTTATTTCTTTTGTCACCCTTTAACAGCTAGACCTGATAATTATACACCAGCAGGTGGAGCTTCTTGGAAGTAAGTATGTTATGTTCTGTACTTATTAGAACTCTTGAAAATATGTTAGAAGTTTTTTCACGTTTAAATATTTTATAACAATAAAGTTAAATGTTTAGAATAGATTTAGATCAAAGCACTAGTTAGGGCTGGCCGAGTGGCTCAGTTGATTAAGAGCTTGCTCAAGAATGTGAGCTGAACTCTGAGCAACAGCAGTTCAATGTCCAGTCCAAGCTGAGCTGCCGCTAAGATGTCAACAGGTAGCAGGATGGCTCAGCTGAAAAAAAAAAAAAAAAAAAAGCACTAGTTCTATTTTTTTAAATAAATCTCTAAAGTGAAATAATTAGTCTGACATAGATAAATCTAAACGCATAAAACTCTCTAAGTCTTCAGTGATATTGCCATTAGGAATCCAACATTATTTTTAATCTTAAAATAATAAAAAGTATGTGATCATTTCCATTGTTCCTAAGAATTTAAATTTTCTTAATAATTTCAGAAATGGAAACCAAGATTGAGACCAAATAATAAAAATCCATAAAAACAAAATACTGTTTTATCATTTCATGGGTGATTTAGGCAAATTATCTAACAATGCACACACAAATTTACAGGTATGACTAATTCAAATTTCTTGAATCTTTTTGTTCTTAATATTCCATATTATTTATAAAATATATCAAAATGGAAATAGAGATAGTAGACTATTATTACTGGATAGAGGTTTTAGACAAAATCATTACTATCACATGAGTTGTCCCAATAAATTCCGTAACAATAATAGAATTATTATTTGAGTATTCAATTCTTGTTTAGAGCTTTGCTTTCTTAGTTGAAAAATGATACTGCATGTTTCTGAGTAGATCATATATCTAAGATCAAAATTTATTAATCACACAGCTTTGTTTTCAGAGTTTGCTTCAGTTTTGATGGCTAAGTTCTCAAATTTCAGAGCACGGAAGTAGATTTGTTTGAAGAATATACTATATACTTAATAATTAATCTGTCACTATGTTTTCTTTTAATAACAGTATCACTTTTACTTATTTGAAGGTGTGAAACTATGCACCTACTTTATTTTGATGATTTTTTTTTTCCTTCATCAGTGATACTTGGCACTGAGACCTCTAACAAATATGAGATCAAAAACAGCTTGGGACAAAGAATTTACTTTGCAGTGGAGGAAAGCATCTGCTTCAATCGTACTTTCTGTTCCACTCTGCGCTCTTGCACCCTGCGGATCACGGACAACTCAGGTCGAGAGGTGATTACTGTAAACAGGCCTCTGAGGTGTAACAGCTGCTGGTGCCCTTGCTACCTCCAAGAGGTGAGTTATTGGCTCTGGTGTGCTCCCCCCCCCCCCCCGATGTTTGAAAAGATTAGCAATTATTTCTTTAATAAATGGTATCCATTTGGAGCTGTGGGGCAATTAACCTTTAAATTGTTTGAATTAGTACATCACTCCTTTAGAATCAGAACAGCTTAAAGATTTGGTAATTCACTAAATTTTTTTCTTTCCAACCAAAAAGAATAGTGACTTCTGTGATGTAAATTGTTGAAGACAGCTCATGCATCATGAATCTTGTTGTTAGCCATATAATTCCAATGGCTATGAGTTTCACCATTAAGCAAATGTAACCCTTTGTCCCTTTATGTTCTCTAACTGTAGCTGAGTTCAGGAAGTGCTAAGTGACACTAAAGTCTTCTAAGGTGTTCTCTCTTGGTTAAGTATTATTGCTTAGTACAGAATGCTACATTCCATTTGCACATTTATGACAAACTTCAAATTTGCAAAACACAATGTTATTGTTCTAGAGGGATTCATTCAATTATTTTATTTTAATATGTAATAGATTTTCATTACTCTTTAATGAACCTATAATAATAACTTTTATTGACATAATGCAGTTAAGTTGATACAGAACATCTACTGTTTTTGATGTCTTGACGTCTCTATAAGCTAGAAAGAACAGGTTTTATTTTTCACATTTTGCAGCTGAGGAAACAGGGACTTAGAGAGGAGGTGACTTACCTATGATCACACATCTAGAAAGTATAAATGGGACTCAATCCAGGTGTCCTTATTGAAGCCCACGTTTCTCTGTGGAGGACTTATATGTATAAGTACTCAACTTAACTTAGAGTGATGGGAAATAAATATTAATGGAAGGAAGTTAATTAGGAAAGTTTCCAACAACATATATTGAAGCTAATTCTCCATTTATAAGTAATAACCTCATTAAGTGATAAGATAGCTAAAGTACTCATACATGGAGCCCAAGAATTTCATTCTCCTACTGAGGATTTTTTTAAGATCTAATATGCCCCAACATGGTATAGTCAGTATAATCACAGAATATATCATTTCTTGCTGTGTATAATGTGTAATCTTTTGCCCAAATTTGTGAGGGAAAAAGAAGAATGCACATTATACATGGGTTGTACTAATTCCATATCTATATAAAATAAATGTTTTTAATTCTTTTATTTATGCTTATGAGTTAAGAGTGTAACTCTAGAAATCAAAATAATATGCTGGAATACTATAAATGCTTTTGTTGAACTTATGATGAATTTGCAATGACGAAGAGTCCTTGGCCTTCTATGACACATAAATATCGTAAATTTATTACCAGTACATAAAATTTCTTGTTCCTTGTATCTGTTCTTATGTTTTGTAATTATTTGTTACATAAAATATCTTGTACCATAACATGTTAAAAAAATAAATGCTAAAATTCCTTTATAATACAAAAAACAAGTATCTAAATGTAAACAAATAAAAATTTGAATTAAAAAATTAAAATGAAAGGTTTTTTTCCTCCTGAAAGTTTGGGCCAAAAAATGTGGGTGGGCATTATACACGAGAGCGTATTACCCACAGCAAAATACAGTTATGTCCATTTAAAAATTTCTGATAATTGATGTTTTATTTTATAAGTAGCCCAGGGTCACATAATTAAACATAAGTTGTATCCTCATACCCATTAATAATTTTTTTAAAAATTAGGTCAGAATCGAACCAATTACTTTAAAAGTGCTCCCCGAACAATACTATATAATTATAAGCAGTTTCATTAAAAATAAAACCACCTTTGTCTATCCAAGAACACTATAGACATACACATAAGACTATGAACTTAATATAAGAAAAGACAAAATGAGATCTTATGACGGAAAGTTGGTTTAATTTAAAAGCAAACAATTTTTATTATTTGCACCCACCTCAAGCTTACTTTACAAAGGATTTGATTTGGCTGCATAAGTGTATTGAAATAGAAGACGATGGAAAATAAAGAAAGTAGAATGAAGGGCTATGAGTAAAATACTAAAGCCTAAAAACACAATTGCTAGTCTTTAACACTTTGGAAGACATGAAACAGTAATCTAATTGGTATGCAATAACTGTAACTCTGCAGAATCATTTGTTTTTAATTGAACACAAAGAAGTGAGAGTTGACAAACTGATGAGAAAAAAATTTATGCGTACTTAATAATTGGTAAATAAGTATTAAAAATACATGTGTGTTGTAGCAACAACTGAGAGGGCTAGCTACTGGTCCCTGAAGGGAAGCAGCTTCCTAGGCTTGACCAACTGTTGTATTATAGTTGGAACAAAAGTGACCAAGAAACCAGTGTCCCAGGGTCCAAAGACAGTTCTGGGACAGGTTCTCTTCAGGAAAATAAGGTCAAAGACATCGGCTTTTTAGTGCATAGTGCCAAACATATATCTATACCGTGAGTTTTTTAGTTTCTATAAAATATGAAAAGAAAGACCACTGCTTTGCTTCCTGAGAGCAGATATCTAAAACAATTTGTAGAATACAAAAATAATTTCATAAAAATATATTATTTAAAAATAAATTCACATTATAATAAAATTAAAATACAATAACCTTAGAAAATCTTACTTTATTATTATCTCTTCTTACAGTTAGAAATCCAAGCCCCTCCTGGTACTATAGTTGGTTATGTTGCACAGAAGTGGGACCCTTTTCTGCCTAAATTTACAATCCAAAACGCAAACAAAGAAGATATTTTGAAAATTGTTGGTCCTTGTGCAACATGTGGCTGTTTTGGCGATGTGGATTTTGAGGTATGAATAAAAAAATGAAGGAAGTTTTCACTAGGTCCTGATTTTTTGCAACATAATTCAATTTTTAAAATGTTCAAATCATGAAATATCTCTGAAATAAATTTAGAAAATAATATACCTGTGAAATAATGTAACAAGCCGATATTGTACATGCCAGTAGTAATTCATAATTTCAGAACACTAAATCCAAATATATTTTTTAAAATGTACTACAAAAATTTGATTTATGTGCAAGTATAGTACCCATGGTATAAAGCAAATATATATAGTTTAGAATCACATAAATTGTATCTTCTTTCCTATAGACCTGGTGGTCAAGTATCCCAGTTCAGATCTCATCTCAGAAGCACATCCCATTAAAATACCACTAATTTAAAAAGCTATGTACATAAGCCTTGATAACTTTTTTTGTAAAACAATCTACTCTCACATAAACATATTTGTGTAAATTGAATGTTAAAATACAATACGTAGTTGCAAATTCAATCTGTATCAATATGAACTATCTTAATAGCTTCTCCTAGAAATAAATCTTGGGCAGAGAAGACGGTCTGATTTAAATAGTATATTTATTTTTTATTCATTCATTCATTCATTCATTCATTCATTCATTCATTCATGTATATCCCACCTAGGATATTCTGTTTGTGGGACTTCGGGGAACACCATTCACATAGAATACAAAGTATGTTTTGTAAAACGAGCTGTCCTAACTCCACCTCACTCCAAAAGGACCTTTCCTATGAGTGAAGTATAAAAATATGCCCTATGATCAGGGAGAACATAGTCATAAGAGTTTTAGTTTTTGTGGCCTAGGGATGTCATAAGTAACTTTCTCTATTTTTCTTTTACTGATATACTAAAAGTGAAAGTTTATACTAAATCACTTTCAACCTTTGAATTGGAAACAGGGCAAGTAAATGAATACTTGATAAAGTCTAACTGTAGACTCCTTCTGGCTGAGAAGGACTATAGATTTTTTTATATCAAATTAGTCTGAATTTCTTATATATCAGGGCTTTTTAAATTCAAAACAGGACTTAGGGATTATACAGGAATGGTCTAGTAAATGTCTGAGTATAATATAAAAATAAGATTAAGCAATGAATGACAATATTTAAATGTGTTCGTAATTATAAAATCTTAGCAATGAAATTTAAAAGTTAACAAATTGTACCTAGAAGTGAAGCTACTTCCTTCTAAAATCTTTCTCAAGCATATTTTCTTTATCTTTTTTTGTTTTTTAATGAAATCCTCTTTAAAATCTAGACCTCAGGTAAAGAAATTACCTTCATGGTTAGACCACATAATTGAGACTATGTACCTACTGCCATCTTGTGGTAGCCTAACCTTAATTGCTATTATATTATCCATCTGCATATAAAAAAATAATTATGATGGATTTGAAAACTGTCAGAAAAGCAAAATTCCTGAAGAGTGAATTGGAAAGTTAAACCTACAAACCTAAGTTTATAAAATGGAATGAATCACATCAAATTATCATTTAGAGATGATGAATGAAGTAATTCATATCTCTTTTGAAGTAAACATGAAGAAATCTAAAACCATCAGCTTCACCTTGAAATTTAACATCTCTTTTTTTCTTTTCGAAGGTGAAGACCATTGACGAAAAGGTTACAATTGGGAAGATTTCCAAATACTGGTCAGGATTTGTAAATGGCGTCTTCACCAACGCTGACAACTTCGGGATTCACGTTCCTGTGGATCTAGACGTGACAGTCAAAGCAGCAATGATTGGTGCTTGTTTTCTCCTTGTAAGTGTGGTCTTAAAGAATGTAGGTGATTTTTTTCTCTCCTTTTCAATTGCCCATTACAAGTAAACAGAGTTTACCCCAAAGACTATTTCATGCGTAGAAGGTGAGTGTAGGACCAACATTCGTCAGAAGTCAGGGGCCGGCCTAATGGCTCAGTTGGTTAAGAGCTCACTCAAGAGTGCAAGCTGAGCTCTGAGCAACAGCGGTTCAAGGCCAGCCCGAGCTGAGTTGCGGTTGAGCTGCCAACAGGTGGCAGGATGGCTCAGCTAAAAAAAAAAAAAAAAAAGAAGTCAAAATGCAGGAGCCTACCTTTCTGTTAAAGCAGCCCTCTCCAGTGGAACTCACACCCCCTCTTCCTCAAGGGTTGATGCCCTGCCACATCCTTGTCATCATGTCCTCAAAATCTAAGTTACCCTTCAACTTCAATTTAGATTTTTCGCTTATTTTCACTTCCACTGGAAAATATATAAACATATATATCCCAACTATTTATCCTGGGTAAAGTTCAGGACAGTCTCATTGCTTAACAATGAGATAGGTGATATTCAGAATGTGAGAAGTGAGGTTCTTTTGCCCTTCCAATATGTACACAGATATTATGAGATGACAAGGATGTGCTGATATATACCAGTGCCCATTATTACAAAGATATTATGTCTTTGTTCTTTCTTTCCAACTTACAACTTTATTAAAAATATTTTCTTCTTTGGTGTGAGATTGGTGATAGGAGAACAGAAGTCAAGTAACCTGTGCCAAATACTTGGCTATCTTCTGATATTCCCTCTAATACCTCTCTCATTGCATAGCATTTTCAATACACTCACAGAGACTCATGGAATTTAAAAATAAAACTATATTCTATCTCTCATATTTCATTGTTCTTTAGGGTTTTGGAATCCTAAATCTTATGATTATATTAATGTGTGCTTCTGTGGGAAAATATTGGCCCTATTTACTCAGTCTCTTCTAAAGAAATATATTTTGGGGAAATATATTAACTAAAAATAATTCCCTAGTTATATCACTGATGAGTACTTAGAGTTTAATGCAGTTTAATATATATGGAGAGAAAGAGAGAGAGAGAAAGAGAGAGAGAGAGAGAGAGAATTATTTCTGCAAGAACTAAAGAGGACTATTTGAACTTATTGGGTTCCCTATCATTCATAAAAGGTAGAATTTATATTTGTAGAGTGCTAGGTTTTTATCCCTACTACGGAGTCTCTTATACTCAATTCCCATTTTCATCTACAAACATAACCAATTCCAGTCAATCTTGCCTGTCACCTAATATTTCTTTCATTCCCTATTCTCCTCTACCCACTTGACAGGGCTTTTAATTTGCTACTTCCTGCCCACCTTTTCCATTTTATCATTCTGCACTTCAACACCAATCCCTCCAATGTGTGCATGCTCATAGACATACACACACACAGATTTTTCCCAAAACTTTAATTTGATTTTTCAGTAAATTTTACACTTAATGTTTATACAAAAAAAGAGATCATCTTTAATCTGCCCTACCCACCTATTTCATGTAACAGGCTAATGGCAAAAATGTACTGTCAACAATTCCCTATACTCTATAAATTGGAGAAGCACTGATTTAGATAATACGCCAGTTATCACAAAAGATAATTTCTTAACTCCAGTGTCTAAGGAAGAAACATATTCACTGGGAATATCAAATGGCTCCCATCCATTTCCTTTTTTTTTGTTTTTTGCCATATATTATAAAACATTTGCACTTTTTTGCCAACATGGCTTTTAAAACAATTTCTCATATGTATTACCAACATAAATTACTGACTTTTACATATAAATTGATAGGAAGAATTATGTCTTTTAATTTTTAAATACTGTCTCCATTTTATTATCTTGTTGTAAGAGACCTTTAAAAAGCTGCTATGTGAAGATACTCCTGATCCAAACAGCAAAAGTCATATAAGTACATCCTAATTTTTGTTCTCCTGTAGTTCAAGGCTACCGCTCCACAACCCACAGCTCTAACCTTTCATCTTCCAAGTTACTTGGGTATAGTTTTCAGTACTTCCTCAGATAACACTCTAGTTACTGACCACATGGTTCATGGTGATATATTTAATTCTTGATCAAAGGTCAGTGTTTATTACAATTTCCTGCACTGCCCCAGAAGGCCCTATTGTCTAATTCTGCAAAGGCTTGATCACCCAAAATTTTGACTGATGATGCCATGCTGATAATTCAGATAAGGTTTCCAAGCCATCTGTGCTCTAAAAATTAGACATGCAAGTGTCATAAAACGGAAAGCTTTTTGATTTTTCTCTTATTGATAAATCATGTGTTGTTGGAACACCACTGGGAAACATAATTGCTTTATATAATCAAAGTTTATGTGTAAGACTCTTGATCTTAAATTGTTGCCTTTTTGTAAATTAACTCATATTCAGTTTATTTATTTGTAGGATTTTATGTTCTTTGAACATTCACTGGCTGGATTATAACAAGCAAGACAGACAAAAACAGTAAAATATGCAGAACATTTTTCAGTAAGTAAAAGACAAGTTTAAATGACCTCTTTCCCTTGAAGATGTCGACACTTGATGCTGTCTAATTCTTTTTCATTTTCTTCTAGAAATCCATTGGGCTCGGATTTCATTTCTGAATGGTTTGCGTATTTTCTCTTTTGTAATAAAATGTTAATCATTATATTTATTAAAGCATAATGTGATGAAGCAATTATCTGGTTGTGAATGCATGATAGCTAAAAACAAGATTGCTGGTTCTAGCATGAGGTTGCTCAGAGAGATTACCGTTTTTCCTTCTTATTCTTTTGAAGTTATTACATGGGTAAGCATGAAAGATGGGAACTAAGACTTGCAGCATCACTGATGAAAATTCAATGATTAGAGAGAACTTTGAAGTTTTTCTGGTAGCAAAGCTTGTTACTAATCAAAAGAACTGCATTTCTAAAACATTTTTTCATAAGTAGTCTTTTTTTACTTTGTTTATTGATCTTATTGTAGTGGGACATTCTTACTTTATATTAGAAAAGCTAAAAGTTGGTTAAATAATATGTTTAAAGATGAGAAGAAAGATAGATGAAATCAATTTGTTCTCATGACAAAAGGCACTTACATTCCATAAGGAAGCTAATATTTACAAACCAAAGCGTGCTTTAAATGCAGACCCATGACAAAGATTTAAATAAGCATATAAATAGATATTTAAGTTAGTACAAGCAGTGGTATAGAGCAGGAACTTTATTTGCCATGAAAATTCAATAAAAAACTGGTGACCTAAGGCTCTGAAAAATGGACAACCCAGGACTTTAAAACATGCAAACAAAAATAAACATAAAACCTTACTACATGAGGCAAATGCAGAAGTCAGGGAGCACAGTCAATTCAATTAATTCACGCCTTCCACTTGACTGTTTTCAGAGTCCTGCAGATTATCACAGTTAGTTATTGACACATTCCCAAAGTCCACACCAGAGGAAAAATTTTTCATGCATGATAACAGTTCTTCTCTGCTTCTCAGAATGAGGAAACAGATTTGTTTTATGCCAAGGACTATGTAGCTATTTAGGCTCTACTTTAGAATTACACAAATATCACCCAAATTTCCATCTACATGTAAAGGTGTTTAGAGAAACTCCAGGCATTCCCTCAGTTAGTAAAGGGGAATGTGTTTCAAGCATCTGTTACTATGTTAGATGTTTGCTATTGGGAATCTGTCACCTAGAAATAACATTATATGTGTAAATTAAGTTCTCCAAATAATCCACAAATACCAATTTAGTTCTCGTTTCTGGGTTAAGGGCTTTAGGTTGTGTAAAACGGAAAGGAATAGTTTCTCCTCCGTTTTCTGATTCAGATCCCTTTAGTATTTTTCATCCTTACTTTACACCTTTTTCTGAGAGAGTTGGCTGATTAAAGATGAGATTAATGAGAGGGCTAGAGAGGATGCTCATGGACCAATTAGTAGGTTACTAAAATAGTTTAGCTGACAGCTAATGGTAGCTGAATTAATGTAGCATGCATGCAAAGAGAGAGAAGTGAGCAGATTTAAGATAAATTTAGGAGGTAAAATCACCATTACTTGATGCTGGGTTGAAAATCGAGATTTGAGGGAGAAAGGGGATTTCTAGCCTATTTCATTTACTGACAGAGAGAACATTAGAAGAGGATCTGGTTTGAGGGTAAAAAGTATGGGTTCGTTTTAAATATTTTAAAATTACAATGCCTTTAAATCTTCCAAAAGAAGATGTCAAATAAGCAGGTGGGCATCTTTTCATCTAGTGCATTTCTGAAAAGAGGGTGAATTTATGAGAACATTATGAATCCACAGAGTTCTGAATATCTAAATAATACCTGGATTACTTCAAGGATATCCTAACAAATATTTTAAAACATACATGGTTAATAAATTCATGTATTTATTCATTAACTAATGTTTCATGCAATGACTTCTATGTACTAGGCACTGTTTTAGGCAGTGGGGATATTATGTTTAGTGGCAATTATTCTTACGCTAAAGATGCATTCAACAAATATTTGTGAAGTTGATATTATATGCTAGGCGTTAATGTCAACATTAAGTTCTAGCAGTAAACAAGCAACAGGTACCTGCCCTCTTGGAGCTTACAACCTAATACAGATATAAAATAATTCAACAGGTAACACAAATATGCAATCATAGGTGATCATTAAATACTGATAAAGAATCTACTAAATTCACTATCTAAAACTATAAGCTGAATGTATTGCTTGCTCAGGCAGGGAGAGCTGAGATTGTAAGTCACAATTTATAAGCAAATAAGAAAGCTTAGACAGGGTTTTGGAGACTGGTGGAGTTTACAAGCTGGGGTATTGATGTTAGCTATGGAAACATGCTTACCAAAGTAAGAATGCTGCTGCCTGGTTGACTCAGAAATTTCATTGGACTGAAGCTGTTGCTGATTGTCTGATTTTCAGAAGTTAATTGCAGGGGATGTTACAATTTTCTTTCAGAAGTATGTGCACTTTTGAAATCAATCACTGATTAAACCAGTTTAATACTGTTTTTGATTGTTACTTATTGCTATGATGGAAAACAATTGAGTCTTTCCAGGAGTGTGAGAACTTTATATTCCCAAAACCATGAAGAAAGGTAATTCAGAATAAAGAAATAGAGAGAAATGGAGATGCTGTTACATTTGTGCATAGAAAGGGGTGGGGTGGGGGAAGCAGCAATTTATAAAAATATTTGGGAAAAGATAGTCCTAGGCAGATGGAAAAGCAACTGCAAGGGCTCTGAATCCAGAGTCTGATGAGCAACTTTGAGAAACAGGAAGTCTGAGAAACTGAATGTAGTAAACAAGGGGAAGAGAGATATGAGTTGCAGTAGGAAAAGTAGCCAGGAGCTAGATCATATACTGTCAAGGAAAGTTATGGAACAGAAATTGACATTGACAAAACATAGCACTTCATTGAATGTGGAATGTCAAGGGTATTATGAACTCAACCTTCAGTTACTGTTGTAGGAAATGGAAGGTATGGCCATGCCACTCACCAACATTGCAATTCAGTGTTACAGTTGCTATAATAAAAGAATATACATCAAGGCACAATAAGAAGAAACATTCAGTACACTTAGCGTGGGAAGTTAGAACCCTTAGAAAGACCAGGTCCGGTAAACATCAGGAAGTACATGGCTAGGAAAACATTCCAAGCCAGGAGCACAGCACAAAGTCGTAGATCTCACAACCACAAAGTCGTGAGCATCATCGTTGTAGTTATCACCAAAAATGAAGTGGCCCCAGGATCCATGAGTTCAGACTCTCTTTTTGAGCCATGAGGCCACATTTGCCCACTTCGTGTGCCCAGGTGTCCTCCAAGTAGTAATGCTAGATCACGATTCAAAGGATAGCTTCTTCTCTTGGATGTACATATTTTGTCTTTGTATTGATACTTTGAAATGTATTTAGAAAGTAGATTGAACTCAGTAACTGAGTCTGAATGAACCAACAGGTACTGAAACAAAACATAACAAAACAAAACAAAACAAAACAAAACAAAACAAAACAAAACAAAACACCTTGAGTATCTTTCCCCAAACATAATACCCTAGAGGAAAGAAATTAAAACTCATGAGAGAAATCACTCATAATTCCTTCCAAAGGAGCAGCTTTGAACAGTGATCTGAAGAATAAGAGTGTAGCCCAGACAGCATATGTAAAATTTGGATTCATTGGAGCCTTAATTAGAGGTTTATATACATTCATTTTAGATTTGTTGTTTTTATCAAAATAAGAATAAACCTAGGAAATAACATAAAATGTTAATACTTCAAAATTTACTCTTAGTCTTAGTTTTACAGACCTGTCACAGTTTCTTTAATTCTTAAAATTAAGGAAAAATAAATTATTTATAATAGTTAAGTTCTCAAGTTCAGCAATTTTTCCTTTATATAAATTTTTCTTTATTTTTCTTCTAACATTTTGTTTTGGAATCTGTGGGTTATCTTAGAGAGAGGAAGAAAGACTTTCTAATAAACATTCTCTAAATGCAAATGGTTTTGTCTATTTTTTATACTAGGACATTTTTTTACCAAAACAAGTGAGCATTGTACTTAGTGATATGTATTGTAATTCATCCAACTATCCAGGTGTTAAATTTAAGCATTACAGATTTAAATACTTTAAATAATTTCAGGGATCTATTTCAGGGTTTATTTTAAAGAGAAAAAAACTAATTAAAATTTTGTTAGACAAAAGGAGAAACCATATTCGATTTTTTTGACTGAGTGTATTTTATGACTCTCTGCCAAAAAAGTATTATCAAAACGACTGAAATGTATTTTGTGGGCATTTTCTATTTAATTATAAATATCTGAGCTTAAAGATCAGTTACAATAGAAATATAAGAGATTTCAAATATGAAAATTGGTATATTGCCTGAAACAAAAATAAACATGATGGAATTGTTTGTTTCATGAATATATAAAAGCTAACATTAATGAGCATGTTTTAGACATGGTGCTAGATTTCTCACATACATTCTCATCTAATTTCAGTGCAGCACAACAAAATGATATTATAAGCCCAAAAGCACAGATGAGGAAATCAACGCTCAGGGAGATTAAAGGAACTTGCTGAATTTTACCGAGTTGTTAGCTTTTTGTTTACCTTCTCCAATGAGAATATGTGTGGACAAGAAATGGAAAATTAGAAGAACTTTTAAAATACCTAGAATGAGAATTCAGAAAGCTAGGAGAGAAGTGTTCTTATCCCTTTAAGACCTAAATAAGTTATTCTCATCAATGCTATGTGCTATCTCTTTCGGAAAAGTAACATACAAACAACTTAAAATCTTTCATGCACTGACAGTATATCTGTGGTGTCATTTTTGTGGATAACTCTATGTTTATTATTCCATATAAGAGATTATGTAGGAAATGGATAAACCTGAAAACAATCTCTTTGAGAAAAGGTTAAATTTTATTGGAGTGGTTTTTTTTGAACTGTCAAACATTAAAGATTTATAAAGTACTTTCTGATATCAGTAAATCAGAAAAACTATTTTAATCTATCCTTTAATTGCTTTTTCAAAATTAATTTCAGCATAATCAAATAATCAATAAACATAATCTCAGTATTCATTTTGATACCTATACCAAGTATTTTCAGTGTTTTAAAATATATTACATTTTTAAGTGTGTTTAAAGCTAGCAGTAGAAAATACATAGAAAGACTAATAGAGCAATTAAACAGTTCTTTGTATTTTAAATAAGCTAGTGTTCACAACCCAGTTATATACATACAGGTAACATATCCTTTTAATAAGCCTTTTAGGCTGCAGATGGCAGCAACACCACATTATCAGCTCTGCTTAGCCATACCAGCAGATTCATGGAAATACACAAATCTATCAAGTATTTACTTTGTTATTTCTATAATGTGGAGAAGAAAACATGCTGAGTTTGTATTGTAGAAGGGTGAATTTGATGTTATTTTTCTTATCAAACACAGACCATTCTTATGGATGCATTATGCACAACATAAAAGTTTAGTAATTACTATTTTTGATGAACAGACTGAATACAATTTCAGTTTAGTGAATGCAGATATTCCTATTTTTTCAAGGAGACTGAATAACAGTCTCTTATCAACTAGTTCAGTAAAGGCGACCATAAAGACTGAGAATATAACTGAAAGTAGATTCCCAAATCTAATTTGCTATTCCACTCTTAAGAGCAATACAATCAATGCACAAAATCTCAAATGATTTAAAATCATGTAGGAAATCTCTTTGCTGTGGTCATTTGTGTGTTGCCTCTTGATCATCTTCACAGGGAATGTATAGTCAAAGCCGTGCCACATACATGGAGTCAAATCTCTTCCAGATTTGGTGATTCAAGGTCATCAAGCAAGGGTGAGTAGGTCTGATCATGGATGGGAATACCCCATCATTTTTAAATAGGCTTTTAAGATAGTAATGTGATAGAAACACAAAAACTATAATGAATAGTCTATCCAGGATGGTGGGAGAGGGGGAAAACAGAAGTAGGGAAAATGCAGTGTAAAATATAGAGAAATCAAATTTAACCTATGTGGGTAACTTTAAATCCAGACTAAATGCTCAAATCACATTTTTTAAAATACCACTACTTCATCTTCTCTTATGGCAGAATAGTATTCCATTGTGTACACCCCAATGTTTCACCCCAATAAATTTTAATTTAAAAAAAATACCAATTGTGAAGATATTTTTAAGAAAGTACCAATGCCCTGGCCTCATTTCAGACCAATTAAGTCAGAGTCCCTAGGAGTGTCTCCTGGACGACTGTAGTCTTTATTTAAAATCTTCCCAGTAATATAAATGTGCTACCAGCATTATAAATAGCATCTTACTCAATGCTGACAAAATGGTATAAACTTCATTTTTAAGTCAAAATCCCAAATTTGGCATTCAAAACCTTTGCAATTAGCTCTTGTTTACTTACATAAACTTTCTTGTGGTCTGATCCTTTTATAAGACAATCACATCCTTCGAGGATCCTTGTGCAAATCCCTAGTTTATCATCTTTAACCTATGTTTCCAGTGTACTGAATGATTGTAAAATAACAATAATTATAGTGGTATCATCTATAGATTGATACAATATAATTCCATAGGATATTTCAAAGCACTCCCACACATAGGGACTCACAAAAAAACAGAGGGTTTTCAATTGTGCATAACTTTGGAAATGACGAGGTACAACCTCCATGTATTCAAGTTAGAAAATGAGAAATAGAAAAAAATGACTTTCATTTACTTCGTGTCCATAGGTCTTTTTACCATACCAGGTTTTACATAAAAATATTAATAAATAAGGGAAATGCTGACCTGACCAATGGTAAATAGATTAATAAATTATGATTTATACATAGAATTCTGTTTTCTTAATATCAGATTGTAAGTCAGATAAGTTATATGATATATAGATACGTGGGCAGACAGAATAGAAAATATCTATATCAAAGTAGGTAAAGAAAAAAACAAACTACTTGCAGAAGTATGCAGAATTATGGTTACTTTTGTAAAGTCAAAAATAACTACATGTGGGTTATGTGTAAAAAGAAAGAGAAGGGCCGGCCGAGTGGCGCGGTGGTTAAGCGCTGTCTTGGGAAGCCAGTGGCCCTGGTTCGGTCCCACATATGAGGGCCAGTGACACTGCCCTCAAAAAAAAAAAAAGAAAGAGAAATTCAAAAGGTTAAATTTCCTATTCGCTATAGCAGCAGCACAGGTATGTACTCATATAAGCCACGTAAAATGTTTTTAGATATACGTTTAAAAACATGACAGTAGAATATAGGTCTATTCTACAGATCAACATCTATTTTAAAACTAATTGTTTTCTCAACTTTTTTTGTATTTAGGTGTTGCCATTTAACTCAGCTCTTGTCAATGACACATAACCAGAAGTTTTTTAGAGCTTGCAGTAAAACATTTACTTTTTTGTTTAAAAGGGCAGATGTGGCTGGCCCAATTTTCTACCCACTTCCTGAACATGAATTTGATGCCTGAAAATATTGCTATCTGATATAACCATTTAGAAAAATTTAAATATGACTTAGGGTCACACACAAACAGAAATTTAGACATGAAAATAAACTAAAATTCTAGAAGATGAAAATTTTCTGTTATTCAAAATACAACATGAACTAAGACAAAGGGGGGAAAGGGAGTAACATAAAAGAAGACATAGTGCTTGTTCACAATAAGGAAACAGTTTCTACCAAAGTAGGAGACAAATATTTTAAAAGGAAACCAGCATAACAAATGACCATAAAATTTAATGAACATAAAATTCATTAAAAAGGAAATATTAAGGGCTAGTAAAAATAAAATTATGTTCAAATTGTCTATTAATGAAATGAATCAGATTAGAAAAGATTCAAGGGCCGGCCGAGTGGCGCATTGGTTAAGCGCTGGTTTTGGGATGCCAGCGGCCCCGGTTCGGATCCCACATGAGGGCCAGTGACACTGCCCTCTACAGCTAACAACAGCTCCACCTGGAGCTGGGCTGTGCGAGTCCGGGTGATGGTGTGGGCTGCAACCCCTGCTGCAGTGGGCTGCCATAGGTTGCAGTGAGTGGCCCGCAGCCAGCGTGAGCGGCTGGCAGCCAAGCCTGAGCTGCCAATAGCCGCGATGAGCGACATCCAGAGGCCAGCGACTGATCTGCCTCATCCGGGAAGAGCGCAATGACGATACCAACAGTGAAGCAACATCCTCCGCAACTAAAACTGAAGAACAAGAAGATGTCAACTTGTCTGTTCCCCTTCCCCAATTCCCCAACGCTGTTCCCCTCCACCAATTCCCCAATAAAATCTTTAAAAAAAAAAAAAAAGATTCAAAATTTGAATTATCCATTATTATCAAATGCTAAATAAAGCAGTTCTTGGGCCGGCCCAGTGGCACGGTGGTTAAGCGCTGGCTTGGGAAGCCAGCAGCCCCAGTTCGGGTCCCACATATGAGGGCCAGTGACACTGCCCTCAAAAAAAAAAAAAAAAGCAGTTATTTTTATACACTCTTGGTGGAAGAGTAAATTGATGTTGATCAAGAGAGAAATTTGGCATCAGGTGTAAAAAGTTTCGCATGTACATGTTAGTTGAGCAAGCAACTTTGTTTTGTTGGAATTTTTCTATAGATATGTTAAATAAATGCAAAAGTTTTCAAAGACATATGTACCAGGGTGCTAGTACCAAAACTTTTAATAGTAAAGTGAATGGAGACATCCTAAATGTTAACCAGTAGTGGATTAATTAATCATTCATACAGAAAAGGAAATTTTATTTTCTAAAAATTAGATTGATAGCCATTTATATGAGGGACAGGATATGAGCAAGGGATGGGGAAGAAGGATGGAAAATAGCTATAATACAGTAGGGAGAGGAAAAGCAAGTTTTACAGAAGTATGCAGAATATGATTCACTTTTTTGTCAAAAAAATATTACATATACACTGTAGAGAGTATTCTTAAATTTAAAAATCTGGACGAACACACACTAAATTTAACAGTGATCACAGTTGGGACAGGCATAATGCAACTATTAATTACTACTTCATATATTTTTGAAATGTTTGAACAATAAACCCATTTTACACACACACACACACACACACACACACACACACACAAAACCTCCCCCCACTCCCATACACACAATGGTTAAAGTGCAACTATCTTTAGAAATAATTATTCAGATTTATCTCAGGAAAAAATTTATAACATTTCTTGAATTCATAGAAAAAAATAAGAATAAAATTAAGAAAAATAATTATTTCTTTTTCCTCCTTTATGACTACTCCCAATTTTTAAAATTGTATTCTAAATGAGTTTATCTTTAATGAAAATCCACTTCTATTTTTTCCATTGATTTATTTGTCATAATGTCCAACCTATGAACTTGTACCAAGTTTCCTGGGATGTAAGATACTATCCTACACATTTAAATGCCAGCTTGTTAATATTTACATAATTCAGTATCAGTCTGATTTGAGGTAACATTAATGGACATGAATATTCAAGATGAGGATCAATAAATATCCGTCTGTCAAAATACTAAATAGGAAAAATTTACACTCTGAAATCACTTGGTGTCTAATTTATCACTAATACACATGATAATCTTTTTATTACTAGCTGATTTCCCACCCACATAAGGAACGCATTCAGAAGAGAAATTGGGAGAGGAAGTACATCTCTTACTGGATTGGTTTTGAGGTGCTTATAGAACATCAGAGTGAAGAAAATTGGCAAATGCCTATCTGGAGAGAGCTCTAACTCAAAGGTTTAAATTGGGGATTTGAAGCTATGATTGCCTGACTTAACCCACTGAAACTATGTTGCATGAAAAGAGAAGAGCATCAAACGTGGAAGGAAACCTTGGGACACTATCCTTTAAAACTGCAGAGAGGAAGAAGAGCCCCAAAAAAGCATAGTAGAGCTGCCCGGAGACCAGCAGCAAAGACAAGAATATGATGCTATAGAAATTAAGAGAGGAGAGGTTTCTATGAGGTGAGTGGTAATTAACCATGCTCAATGTTACAGGGAATTAAAAAAAAGAAGGACATAATTTAGTTATTTTCTTGGGATATAAGCCTTGGAACATTATTAGGCCTTAAGAGAAGATAGAAGTAAATGGATTTTGTTAAGGGTCCTTAGTTCGTGCATTTGGGCATGATGAAAAGAAAGGGAGCAGAGAAAATAAGTGAAGAATTTTTTTTAATGTAACAAAAATAATTTGGAATTAATATAGAGAGCAAATATCAGCAAGCATGAGGATCAGGAAGGGTGTGGCATTAGTGGTCTTAGTTAGGCAGGGGGTGTTTTAGTATGCTGCAGAAGTATTATGGGTGGTAACTAAGCAAAGCCCATTGAATAATACAACAAAAAACATATACTAAAAACAGGTGGACAAACCTGTTATTCATATAAGAGCGGAGTAGTTCTTCCAGAATCGAAAGCATAAACAGCTGATTAACTGGAGTTAAAAATTTTAGCCTCAGATGTTATTTTATGGAGGCATAGAAAATGATGAATACAAATGAAGAATTAGATGTAGAATGATGGCTTCCAACTTTTGGATGAAATGCTCCAGATTGTTTACATGTAAATTCAGACATCCTGGCTCTGTATTACATTTCAGAAAACATAATTTGTCAGTTAAAGTCAATAGATCAAATTTTAATTACTTAGAAACTAATTAAACAGATAAAAAGAGACATGTAGCCTAGAGTTTTACATATTGTTTTATATCAAAATTATGTCTATTGGTCATACCAAAAGAAGCATTTATTTCTTCCTGTGTATATACAACTGATGATGAAAGAGTCACCAAATGCTACGAATTTTATCTTCTTTTTGCTTTTATGTCTCTTTCTTTAGCTCCATTTTTACTGTCACTATTCTATTTCTGAACTTGATTACTTATGTCCCTGTCTCTCCTTCCTACAATAATTTTTTTATATAATCAATTGTCGCAACCTGCGTGGCAACAACTGTGGGATGCAAGAGGGGTGGCGAAGAGTTAAAAAAAATAGGAACCAAGTATTAGGTGTAAACGAGCCAGGGGACTCAAGCCTCAAGGACTGAGCCCCGAGTCTGGCTAACGCATAACTTTTATTATGTCCACTACAAGGAAGTAAATTTGTTTTTCTCATTCCAGTCTGCTGAGTTTATGTGCCTAGCAACTGTTTTCCCCGAAGCCCCATTGTGCTCCAACACATACTGTGCCTTCGCATGCATGCACGTATGACCCTGGAGGATGGACTCAGCATTCCCAGACCATCAGATAAGGAAGCTTTACCGAGATCATTCCCTCGGGTCTCAGCATTCCGAGACACTTCCTTTTGATTTCATGGGATCAGAGCGTGGGGAACAGTTGGTTCGGCAGTTGCAAGGTCACAATCAATAGATTGACTTTTTAAAACAAGTGTCTCAAAATGTCTTTTCCATTTAAAAACAACTGAAAGTAAAAGCTTATCTCCCCTTTTTCCTAAGTCTCTAATAAAACTATACAAATGAAGATAATGATGAATAAAACAAAGCTAGCAAAAGGCATCCCAGTATATACATAAACAGCCTACAATGGAGAAACGCCCTGATTCCATGGAGGTTCCTGGATCAAATTCACCAGTGTCATGCAAGGTGGGAGTAGGGAAGAATGTTAATTGAAAGTCTATTGCCCCATACTGATTTCATTTCTAACCTCTTCCTTTTCTCCATGCACACTAAAGATAGCAGCCAGCATTATATGCCCAGCCGTCCCAAAATAGCACTCTTAAAGAAATTAACTGCATGGGCATAAGGTTTCTAATGTTGCTGGAATGGCATCCAGTGCTACAGAGTAAAGCTCCCCACTCTGTAGCATTCAGAGTGGTTTCCCTGTCTGCTTACTCTAAAGGTGACAGGCATGTTCATATTTGAGCTCCCAGCCTTGGTCCTACAGGTGGGAGAGAGCTATCAGGAAACAGACATACAAAAGCAAAGAAAAATGGATGGCAGAAATTCCCAGTGTTCTATTCTTAAATATAAACTATGGGCCAGCTGAGTGGCTTCCTTGTTTTAATGGTAGAAATTCACTGTATTTAGAAGCAGGGGTTATTTCAAAGCTTTCAAAATATTAAGGAAACTTGGGAAACAGTGGTCTTCTAATTATGCAATCTTATTTATCTATTAATTTAAAAATGTTTACAAAACTATGGCTACATAAGAAAAGATCACTCTACTCTCTCCTCCAAAGGTTTAGAAAAACCTCCTTAGAATAAATTAGGTATTTGTGCCAGCCTACCAAGAAAATTCATTGCAAAACATTTCAAAACCAGGGCCGGCCAAGTGATGCATTGGTTAGGAGCTGGCTTGGGATGCCAGCTCTGAGCAGTGGGGCTCCAGTTCGGATCCCACATATAAGGGCTACTGACACTGCCCTCTACAGCTAAGATGTTGAACAACAGCTCCACCTGGCTGCCTCTATAGCTAAGATGGCCAGCGATCGTGTGGGCTGCAGCCTCTGCTGCAGTGGGCTGCCATAGGCTACAATGAGTGGCCGGCAGCCAGCGTCAGCGGCTGGCAGCCTGTGTGAGCTGCCAAGAGCCACTGTGAGCGGCCGTTCAGAGGCCGGTGACTGATCTGCCTCACCCGGGAAGAGCACAATGATGATACCAACATGGGCCAGTGAAGCAACATCCTCCACAACTAGACTGAAGAACAAGAAAGGACTGCAACTTGTCTGTCCCTTTCTCCGATTCCCCAACACTGTTCCCCTCCCCCAATTCCCCAATAAAATCTTTAAATATAGATAGATAGATAGATAGATAGATAGATAGATAGATAGATAGATAGATATAAACTAAAGACCATCAGATATACAGAGAAACAGAAGACCCAGACAAACAAAAAATTGCTGACCAAAGAAGATACAAATATAATAAGCCAGGGAACAAAAGGGAACTCTAAAAACAAAACTCTATTTGCTTTATTGAGGAATTTGAAAAATTAATGCATGCACTAAAGAAGAACAGCAGGCTATGAAAAACAAATAAAATAAAAGTAAGAATTCTTGGGGCCGGCCGAGTGGCTCAGTTGGTTAAGAGTTGGCTTAAAGCACGTACTCTGAGAAACAGGGCTGCCGGTTTGATTCCCACATGGGTCAGTGAACACTGCACCCTAGTTGAACTGTTGCTGCGCTGCCAACAGGTGACAGGATGGCTCAGCTGGTATGAAAGTGGGATTGCCTGTTCAGTGGTGGGCTGCACCCACCCACAACTAAAAGATTGAACTCAGCACCTTGAGCTGAGCTGCTGCCTGTGTGGCTCGGTGGATAGGGCCTGCACTCTTAACAACAAGGCTGCTGGTTCAACTTCCTCATGGGATGGTGGCTGTGCCCACCCGCAACTAAGACTGAAGTCAGCACCTTGAGCTGAGCTGCTGCCCGGATGGCTCAGAAGATAGAGTGTGTGCTCTTAACAACAAGGCTGCTGGTTTGACTCCCGCATGGGATGGTGGCTACACCCACCCGCAACTAGGATTAAATCCAGCACCTTGAGCTTAGAGGCCACGAGCTGCCAATAGTGACTGGCGCCCTCCACAATGAAGACTGAAGAACAACAACTTGGCTGGTCCCTTCCCTCAATTCCCCAACACTGTTACCCTCCCCCAATACCCCAATAAAAGCTTTAAAAAACAAACAAACAGTAAAGAATTCTTGATAAATAACATTTTACTTTATTCCTGGGACCCCTGGGATTTAATAACACAATCTGAAGAAAATCTGAGTTTTCTATTTGAACTAAGAACTTTAGCTCCCTTTCCAAGAAGTACTTATTAAAGTATTAATAAGCAACAGAATTAGCAATTTTTTTTTTTTTTTTTTTTTTTTTGAGGGCAGTGTCACTGGCCCTCATGTGGGACCCGAACCGGGGCCGCTGGCCTCCCAAGCCAGCGCTCAACCACCGTGCCACTCGGCCGGCCCAGCAATTTTTAAAACAAGCTTATTGGGGTGTGCCGGCTGAGTGGCTCAGTTGTTTATGAGTTGGGTTAGAGCACGAGCTCTGAGCAACAGGGCCACTGGTTCAATTCCCACATGAGCCAGTGATGCTACGCCCAAGCTGAGCTGTCACTGAGCTGCCAACAGGTGGCAGGATGGCTCAGCTGGTGTAACAACAAGATTGCCTGTTCAGTGGTAGGCTATGCCCACCCACAACTAAGACTGAACTCAGCACCTTGAGCTGAGCTGCCACCCTGATGGCTCAGTGTAGGGCATGTGCTCTTCATAAGGCTGCTGGTTTGACTTGGGCATGGAATGGTGGCTATGCCCACCCACAACTAAGATTGAGCACAGCACCTTGAGCTTAGAAGCCACGAGCTGCCAACAGGAAGCCAGATGGTGCCTGGTACCCTCTACAATGAAGACTGATGAACAACAACTTGGCTGGTCCCCTTCCCCAATTCCCCAATGCTGTTTCCCTTCCCTAATTCCCCAATAAAATCTTAAAAAAGAAAAAAAAATCTTATTGGTGTGACAATTGTTAGTAAAGTTACATATGTTTCAAGTATACAATTCTGTACATCATCTATATATCACATTGTGTGTTCACCACCCAGAGTCAGTTCTCCTCCCATCACCTTATATTTGATCCCGTTTACCCTCATCTACCATGCCCCTCCCCCCTTATCCTCTGGTAATCACTAAACTATTGTCTGTGTCTATGAGTTTTTGTTTCTTCATTTATTTGTCTTGTTCTTTTATTATTTTCAGTTTTATGTCCCACATATCAGTGAAATCATACGGTTCTTGACCTTTTCTGTTTGATTTATTTTGCTTCCCATAATAATCTCAAGATCCATCCATATTGTTGCAAATTGCACTATTTCATCTTTTCTTATGGCAGAATAGTATTCCATTGTGTATATATACCACATCTTCTTTATCCAATCATCTGTTTGGTTGTTTCTATGTCTTGACCACCAAAATAAAGCTGCAATGAACATCGGAGCACATATATCTTTGCGGATAAATGTTTTCAGATCTTTTGGGTATATACCCAGGAGAGGGAGAACTAGCAAATTTTAAATACTAAATATTTTGATTTCCAGATGAAGGTAAAGAACAGCAATAAAGATATTATTAACCAAAAAAAGAAAAAGTATGCAAAGATATGTAGATTATACATAAACAAAGTACAAATATATGTCACTTGCTGAATGTTTTGTTTATTTGTGCTTAATAAATGTACAACTCATTCACTTAGGCACAAGAATTAGGGGCCACATTTGCATACTAAAAAAGAAAAAAGGTTTAATTTTTACTGTATTATTTTAGAGTACTATAAAAGAAAAGAAGAAAATTATAAACATATAATACACATAAATAATTCACATTAATAATTGACAAATTGCTAATTGTTGGATTTTAATGTTACTGTGCCTGAAATGAAAAATTCTAATAAATAAGAATATTATCAAAATATTTCAGCTCCACAGCATATTAATATGTTCTGTCCTTTTTACTTATAGTTTTTAATAATCATTACGAATGAACTATGTAACTATTCCATGAATCAAATGTATAAAAACATTATTGTATTGCTTTATATTATTATTAACATATTTCACAAAAATGAATACCAGGAATAAAGTAAAATGAACAAAAAAGCACATATTAAAAAATTATAAAAACAGAGATTGTGATTGACTCTCAAAGTAAATTCTAAACTACAAAAATCTTATGACTCTTTCCATTGTAGAAAGTAAAACATATTTTTATTATTGATATATACATTATAGTTCTACCCTTTTGTTCCAATAAAATAGAGTCCACTATATGCATTTAAGAATGCAAAAAGCCTTTACATGGGTACATCATTCAATGATTTATGTCTGGTTGTAGCTCCAGAAAATGTCAAAAAATACCCTTTGCAGGATATAATATATCAACTATTCAAACAGCAAATGACACAGGGGTGAGAGCTGTAAATCTCCACACTGGCAGCAGATTTTGATTCCTGCCCTGTATAAATTTGTGATCCATTACAAAAACACAAACACAAAACCAAACAAACTTTACATATCTATTAGCCTCACAAAGGAGGGAAGCAGTAAAATCTCACTGTTAGAAAGCTAAAACATCATTATGAAACTTTTCAAATTTAAATTTGAAGCAAAAAGAATGAAAATATCTAGATTTTACATAATTATAGACCAATTGACTTTATTCTAATTCAGCTACGTTCGAGGTATTTCTGTTTTCCTACATTTATTTGTACTTTTCTCTCACCCTAGCACATTCTCTTATGTTTTCTGCCTGTCCAAATGCTCTTCATCTTTTAATGTCAAAGTTGTTTCTGCCTCAAAATTCTTCTCTAATTTTTTTTCTTTTTTTCTTTTTTTTTTTGTTGATATCCTTTTTTTTTTTTTTTTTAAAGATTTTATTGGGGAATTGGCAGAGGGAAACAGCGTTGGGGAATCGGGGAAGGGGAACAGACAAGTTGCTGTCTTTTTGTTTTTCAGTTTAGTTGCGGAGGATGTTGCTTCACTGTTGGTATCCTCATTGCGCTCTTCCCGGATGAGGCAGATCGGTCGCTGGCCTCTGGATGGTCGCTCACCGCAGCTATTGGCAGCTCACGCTGGCTGCCGGCCACTCACTGTAGCCTATGGCAGTCCACTGCAGCAGGGGCTGCAGCCTACACCATCACTGGGGCTCGCACAGCCCAGCTCCAGGTGGAGCTGTTGTTAGCTGTAGAGGGCAGTGTCACTGCCCTCATGTGGGACCCGAACCGGGGTTGCTGGCATCCCAAAACCAGCGCTTAACCAATGCGCCACTCAGCCGGCCCCCTTTTTTTTTTTTTTAAGTTTATTTGGGTGACAATGGTTAGTAAAGTTACATAGGTTTCAGATGTACAATTCTGTAACACATCATCTATATATGACATTGTATGTTCACCACCCAGAGTCAGTTTTCTTTTCATCAGCATATATTTGATCCCATTTACCCTCATCTACCATCCTCCTCCCCACTTATCCTCTGGTAACCACTAAACTATTGTCTATGTCTATGAGTTTTTGTTTCTTTATTTGTTTGTCTTGTTGTTTTCAGTTTTATATCCCACATATCAGTGAAATCATATAGTTCTTGACTTCTTCTGTCTGAATTATTTTGCTTAGCATAATAATCTCAAGATCTATCCTTGTTGTCACAAATGGCACTTTCATTCAGACTGTATTTACTTCTCCATTCTTTTCATGTCAAAATACAAATGAAAATGTTATTATGAAAATTGGCACACTCTATTTACATTATAGCTATTTATCTTCCGTTTATGACTCATTTTTTTTATTAGACTATGAGCTTCTTTTTGGCAACCTCTGGCTGTGAATCATGTTTGTATCTGTCCCCAATAATGCCAGGAACAATGTGTCTTGCATATAGCTAGGTTCAATAAATATTTATTTTCTTGTGGTGGAATAAATGACAATTTTAAACAGAGACATGTAACATCTCAGACTTGACTAAAAATCATCTTCAAAAATTCAAAATGGAGGGTCTGTCAACACTTCATATAGAAAAAAAACAAGAGTTTTATTTAACTACAAGCTTAAGTAACTTTTAAAAATTCAGGGTTTTGTTAAGATAAATTGACAAAAGTATTATGTCTATAACAAAGGTGGTAGCTATGGCACAGCATATGTCAATGGTCCTCTATTTTGGGTATTATAAACACTACAGTAATAGGTTCTAAACTTATAAATATTGGCAAACTGGTGGACATCTGGAAAAGAATGACTAAAAAGATGAAGACTGAGGTGTTCCCGTTCAAGATAGCCATGTTGGATGCTCCTGAACTCACATCCCATGGACATGCTATCTACAGCTGTACATGGAACATTCCCTCTAAAGGAAATCAAGAAACTAGCTGAGTAACTCCTACACATCTATATGAAATCTATTGTAACATTCCATTAACCCAGACATTCTATTCACCATATCTATATTATCTATTGTAATTAGGCAATTGAGGTGCGGGGGGGGGGGGGTGTAAAAAAAAATTCCACACTGAACTGGTAGAAGAGACTAAAAACAATCTCACAATAAACCTCACCCCCAGCATGGCTACACATAAATGGAGAGAACTCATAACTCCCAGCATCTCCCTAAGGAATGAAGGATATGATCCCACATCTGGTGGCCTAACTTTTACTTCTTCCACCATATCTAGCTTTGAAAACCAATGGGGCTTGAGTCCACAAGATCCACAAGGCTATAGAAAACTCAGAGCCAATTCTTAAAAGACTAGTGTGTACTCACATGGCTATACCAACGAGACCCAGAACAGAGGGAGCAGATTGAAACATACCCATTCTTTCCATGAGAGAGGCCTATTTGTTTATATTAATAGCTGCAAACTTAGGGGTAGGGATTTATTTTAAGATACTTCAAGGGCTGACTGCTATACTTTCCAGAAACAAGGAGGTCAGTGGACACCATCATCATGCTTTCCCTTCCCTTACACCAAGTCACTGGTATCACCCAAATGAACTCATACACATGTCTGAAGCCCTGGTTTTTGACTTTATGTAAATCAGAAAAAATAGATTTTAAGCCAAAGATGGTAATAGGAGACAAAGGTCATTATATAATAATAAAGAGGTCAATCCAACAAGAGGATACAACATTTGTAATTATTTATGCATCCAACATAGTAGCACCTAAATATATAAAGCAAACATTAAGAGATCTAAAGAGAGAAATAAACAATATACAATAACAGTAGGTGATTTTAACACCCCACTTTCAGCAATGGGTGGATCATTCAGACAGGAAATCAATAAGGAAACATAGGCTATAAATTACACGTTAAACAAGATGGACTTAGAGACATTTACAAAATATTATATGCAAAATAAGCTAAGTTATACATTCTTCCCAAGTACACACGGAACATTCTGCACAATATATCATATGTTAGGCTACAAAACAAGTTTTAATAAATTTTAAAAGATCGAAATCATATCATGCATATTTTCCCCACCACAACAGCATGAAACTAGAAATGAGTAACAAAAAAAAAAAAAAGAACTGGAAAATTCACAAATGTGTGGAGATTAAACAACATGTTACAGAACAACAAATAGATCAAAGAAGAAATCAAAAGAGAAATTAGAAAACATTTTGAAACAGGGGCGATCAAAATGGCAGAATGAGGGCCGGCCGAGTGGCGCAGTGGTTAAGCGCTGGCTTGGGAATCCAGCGGCCCCGGTTCGGTCCCACATATGAGGGCCAGTGACACTGCCCTCAAAAAAAAAAAAAGAACAAAATGGCAGAATGGATAAATGCTATGCTTGCCTCCACTTGTGACCAATTCAAAATTACAACTATATTATAGAAAAATCAATCTGGAGAACTATCTGAAGTCTAGCTGAACAGAAGTCCTATAACTGGGGATATAAAGAAGAAGCCACATTGAGACTGGGAGGATGGGCAGAGATGCACAGAGGCCTGCACTACACCTGCGTGCAGCAGCTGAAAATCAGGAAGGATATCTTGGCTGTGTAGGTAACCCCCACCAGGGAGAAGCAAGGGATCCCAGCCTCACACTGGGCTTCCCAACACAAAGTACCAGTGCTGGGAAGAAGAACCTCCACAATATCTGGCTATGAAAAACAGTGGCGTTTCTGACCATCTGGGTGAGACAGAAGACTGTGAGAAACCCAGGCATCTTCTTAGAAAGACTGTGCACAAACTCACTTGCTCCCAGGCACTTACCCTAGGCTCCAGTGGAAGAACAGTGACTCTGGAGCAGTCAGGGACATACAGGGAGAGGCTGAGTTGTGTGGCTGAGGGTGAGGGCTAAAGGGCCAGCCACCATTGTCGCTGTGTAGAGTCCACCTTCTGTGCAGTCACCAGGAAGGTCATTTTCCCTGTGTTGAGTTCTCTCCAACATAGCCAATTCTGAACTTGCACTGGCCTGGTGAATTAAGCTTGCTCCACCTTGGTGACTCCCTGGGAGCTTACCTAACCCAAATTGCACAGTGCAGAGGATCTTTTTCAACCAGCAGTCAGCCCTGCCTGTGTTGCACTCTATCTTGGACAGTTCTTGGGGTTCACAGGCCCCAGGCAGATGGCAGTTGGCCTCAGTGTGCTCTGAGACTTTTGCTGATTAGCTCCAGACTCAGCATCAGCACCAAACCAGAGTCTACATTAACCTGGTACATGCTACTCACCCCACCCTGGTAACTCCCTGAGACCCTGTCTCACCCATCTCATGTACCAGATGAGGCTCTATCAGGGGCTGAGCCTTACCAGAGCTGGCAGGTGGCAACAGGGATTCCTGGGCTTTTTGCGGAGCTACTCCAGGCATGGCATTGGTAGTAGCCAACCTCCATTCACAATGTGGTCACTCACACCCACCTCCACATCCAACACAGGGAGCAACCACCAGGTTGGAGATTGTTTTGTAGCTCCTACCAGGTAGTCCCTGGCCAGTCACAGACAGTGCTGGTACCAGAGCCCCTCCCAAGAGGCCTCAAAACCAGCATACCTAGAAGTCATCTTCGAACCACAGCAGAACACTAGCCAATTAGGCCAACAAATGGCACATACAAAGGGCAGCTTCAGTGGCACCAAAGCCCACTGGGGTAAATCCCACTCCTTGGGATATGCCCCCTGCAGAACAGTTTATAAGCTGTAGATATGGCCAAACACCACACCCAGTGTGACTGAAGTTTAAAATAAACCACTGATGTGTCTATAGAAACCAAGTGTCAACTACACAGGAGGGCACACACAACCCATACAAGGGACCCTCCTGGAATACCCAGAGCAGATAACTGAGGAGATTGTGCCACTGGGCCCCACAGGACACCTACTACATAAGGCCATCCAGCCAAGACTGGGAAACATAGCAGATCTACCTAATACATAGAAACAAATACAGAGAGTCAGCCAAAATGAGGAAGCAAAGAAATGTGTCCCAAATGAGAGAACAGGAAAAAGGCTCCAAAAGAAGAATTAAACAAAATGGAGACAAGCATCCTACCCGATACAGAGTTCAAAATCATGGTTATAAAAATGGTCAACAGGCCGGCCGAGTGGCGCATTGGTTAAGCGCTGGTTTTGGGATGCCAGCGGCCCCGGTTTGGATCCCACATGAGGGCCAGTGACACTGCCCTCTACAGCTAACAATAGCTCCACCTGGAGCTGGGCTGTGCGAGCCCCGGTGATGGTGTGGGCTGCAGCCCCTGCTGCAGTGGGCTGCCATAGGCTACAGTGAGTGGCCCGCAGCCAGCGTGAGCAGCTGGCAGCCAAGCGTGAGCTGCCATTAGCCGCGGTGAGCGACATCCAGAGGCCAGCGACCGATCTGCCTCATCCGGGAAGAGTGCAATGACGATACCAACAGTGAAGCAACGTCCTCCGCAACTAGACTGAAGAACAAAAAGACAGCAACTTGTCTGTTCCCCTTGCCCGATTCCCCAACACTGTTCCCCTCCGCCAATTCCCCAATAAAATCTTTAAATAATAAAAAAAAAATGGTCAACAAACTTAGAGGAAAAATAGATGAACTTAGTGAGAATTTCAACAAAGAGATGGTAAGCATAGGAAAGGACATAGAAACCATAAAAAAGAACCAGTCATCAATGAAGAATACAATAACTGAAATGAAGAATGCACTAGAAGGAATCATCAGCAAATTAGATGAAGCATAAAATTGAATAGAATCAGTGATTTGGAAGACAGTGTAGCAGGAAATACCAATCAGAACAAAAAAAAGTAATCCAAAAAAAATGAGGATAGTTTAAGGGACATCTAGGATAACATCAAACATAACAACATTTCATCATAGGAATACAATAGCAGAAGGAGAAAAGAAACTAAAAATCTATTAGAATAAATAATGACAGAAAACTTTCCTAATCTGGCAAATTAAATATACATATAAGTCCAAAAAGCACAGAGAGTACCAAACAAGGTAAACCCCGCAAGGCCTACACCAACAGACATTACAATTAAAATAGCAAAATTAAAGACAAAGAGAAAACCCTAAAAGCAGCAAGAGAAAGGCAAGTAGATACATAAAAGGGGACTCCCATAAGACTGTCGGATGATTTCTCAACAGAAACTTTGCAGGCCAGAACTGATTGGCAGGAAATATTTAGTTATGAAAAGCAAGGACTTACAACCAAGACTACTCTACCTATCAAGGCTATCATTTGTTTGCTTTTCTTTTTTTAAAGATTTTATTGGGGATTGGGGAAGGGTACAGTGTTGGGAAATTGGGGAAGGGGAACATTGTGTTTTTCCAGGACCCATCAGCTCCAAGTCAAGTTGTCAAGTTATTGTCCTTCAGTGTTAGTTGTAGAAGGTGCAAGCTTGGCTCCTAGTCCAGTCACTGTTTTCAATCTAGTTGCAGAGGGTGCAGCTCACTGGCCAGTGTGGGAATCAAACCAGCAACCTTGTTGTTAAAAGCACGTGCTCTAACCGACTGAGCCACCTGGCCAGCCCAATGCTATCATTTAAAATTGAAGAAGAGATAAAGACCTTCCCTGACAAGAAAGAGCTAAAGGAGTTGATCACAACCAAACCAGTATTATAAGAATTGTTAAAGGGATTTCTTTAAGAAGAAGGGCGTGAGCATAAATATGAGTATATTCATGTCAGTTTCCTGTGGTGCTATGGACTGAATGTTTGTGTCCTCCCACCAAATCCATATGTTGAAATCCCAACCCCCACTCATGCACTGTTAGTGGGATTGCAAATTGGGGTAGGAAATATGGGAATCAGTCTGGAGGTTCCTCAAAAAGTTAAAAATATAACTACTTTACCACCCAGCAATTGCACTTCTGGGTATTTATTTGAAGAAGCCCAAAACATTAATTCAAAAAGATATATACACCCTTAGGTTCACTGCAGCACTATTCACAATACACAAGAATTGGAAGCAGCTGTAAGCCCATCAATGGATAATTGGATAAAGAAGTGGGACATTTATACAATGGAATATTACTCTGCCATAATAAAGAATGAACTCTAGCCATTTGTGGAAACATGGATGGACCTAGAGGCTATTAGGCTAGGTGCAATAAGTCAGACTGAAAAAGAAAAATACCATAAGATCTCACGTATATGTGGAATCTAAAGAATAGAATAAATGAACAAATAAAATAGAAACAGACTCATAGATACAGAGAACAAATGGATTGTTACCAGAGGGGCGGGGGGGGTTGGGCAGCTGGATGGAAAAGGTGAAGAGATTAAGAAGTGCAAATTGGTAGTTATATAACAGTCACAGGGATGTAAAGTACAGCATAGAGAATAGTCAATAATATTGTAATAACTATGTATAGTGCCAGGTGAGTACTAGACTAATCAGGGGAATCACTGCATAAATTATATAAATGTCTAACCACTATGCCATACACCTTAAACTAATATAAAATAATATTGAGTGTCAAAAAATTTTTTAAAGAAACTATTGATTAGTCACAAACCCCAGATATGAGTCTGACAGCAATCATTGATGAAAAAATGTTTCTAGCTCCCAAACACAATGACAAAACCAGCAGCTAGCCAGTCTTCTCCCAGATTTTCTTATACTTGAGCACAACTGCTGATTCTGTATAACTATCAGCAGAAAAATAGCTTTTGGAAATACTAAAAAGAAGGCTATTTTCTGCCATTCTCTACCCCCAAGCTTCTGCTAGACTATGGATTAAGGAACATGATAGAGACCTTCTAAGAAAGCTTCACAGGTAAAATTAAGTTTCTGAAGCTACAGGTCAACTGTTTTAAGTGAAATTATACTGTTTTAGATTTCGAGTTTGTTTGACTAAGTCCAATGGAAATGAAACTGTATTTAGTGATTACCGTGTTTTGGTTTAAAATAACAATAAAAAAAATGGAAGCATAGAAAATATTTCTTATATAGTTTTTTAAAAAATATAAGCAAAACTGTGTCAAGTGAGGGAATTACATTTAGATATTTGTTTTACAGTTAGCTTTAATCTATACATTGCCACATTCCTTTCACTGAAATTCTGAAACCATATGCCTGTTAATGAGTGACTAGAATGGGCTCTTTTCAGGCATGGAGAAAAGGCTTATCCTTCATTGGATATGTTTCAGTCTGAGTTAATTGTCTCCACTTATCAATGTACTGTTAAGACCAAGGGTTACAGAGCTGAATTGTGTAAACCTGAATTGCAACTCCACCTAATGAGTCCAGTTATTCTTGGAGTGCCACAAACATTTCCACTGCTGTGGTTAATGACTTAGCCATTTTCTGTGAGGCAGTGGTGGATTACTAGTCTACAGGAGTTGTCCCTTTTCCTGTCGGCTAATACAGGAATGGTACAAGGGTAACTAATGGGCTTAAGTAGCCAATGAGAAAGAAATTTAGACATTATAGGCTGAAGCCCAGCCCTTGCCTCAGGCCTTAGAGGGTACTGCTTCTGGAGGGGAAACTGAGGGATCCTCAAGGCTAATGAGGACTGGGATAGTGTTTTTAGCCCACTCAGGAATCCCAGTGTCCCAGGCCACAGGGTCAATTTGACTCTCCCATATCAGGATGAGAGTATTCAGATGGCCTTCAGTTTGCATAACTAACATTTGGAGGGGTGGTCTTAGGACAGGATTTTCTCCTATAACTATTTCAGGAAGGTCCCTCCCAAGGAGGGGAGTTGGGCACTCAGGGACTATAAGAAAGAAATGAATGATATAATTAATATCCACCCCAGTGATAGCCCAAAGGAAGAATGAAGTTCTTAGTGGCGGGCTTTCCTTCCACACCCAGGACAGTGCAAGTTTGGGAGGAAACAGGTCCGGAGAAGGCAATAAGGAGAGAGCAGGTGGCCCCAGTATCCAATAAAAAGGTTATTATCCCACCTGCCACATCCAGGCATACCCTTGGCTCCAGTCCAGTAATGGTGACCTCTTGAGATAGGGTCAACTGTGGGGCAGCTTCGTTCCTGAGTTACTATCTGCAAGGCAGTCACACCTTCAGGCCTGGGGGCCCTTTGACCCTAGGGACAGAGGGCTGCCCAATGGCCTGCACTCCTGCATTTGCAACAGGGCATTTGAGGAGGCTTATTACTATTAGGACACTCCTTGGTCCAAAGCTCCGCCCTTGGCACAAGTGACACTTAGTGTATTTTGGATCAAGCCATGCAGGGTCTGCAGGATGTGACTGAATGTCCCACAAGCATGGCTAAAACATGCTTCCTTCCATTCCTCCTTCCCCTGAGCCCTGGTCTCTCTCTCCTGGTCGTAGTTCCAAAAGACCATATTGGCTGTGGTCGACATTTCGTCCAAGGAAACCCTAGGTCTCTGGAGAAGCTTTTGTAAGTTTCTCCTAACGTCAGAAGTAGATTGGGTTAGAAATTTGTCCTTTAATATTACTTGTTCCTCATAAGATTCTAGATCTAGTTTAGTATTTTTAATGAGTACTTCCCTCAGCCTTTCCAAGAAGGTAATAGGAGTTCCATCCGCACACTGGCTAATGGCAGACACCTTAGAATAACTAGTACCCTTTTTGATGGATGGCCCGCCTTGAGTCCTGCCTTAATACAGAGTAAGAAATGGTTTCTCTCCCACTTTTGGGAATTGCTATTGTAATCCCATTCAGGGTCCTTGGGTGGGACTGCTGTTTGTATTATAGGGTATTTGTTGTCAGACAGATGTAGATTGTTAGCAAACTTTCTGGCCTCCTTAATTACCTTTTCCTGTTCAAAGTCTGACAAAGTTTGTCCCAGAACTATAGTCACATCTTTCCAGGTCAGTCCACATGCCAAAGGTGTTGGAAAGCATCCACATATTTGTTTACATTGTTCAAATAGTTCCCAAGATCAGCTTTAATTTGCCTGAGCTCAATGAGGGAGAAGGGTCCTAGTATTAGTTGGGCATCAAACTCACCTGCTGTTTCTATCAGGGTCAGGCGCTTAATTGTCAGGGCAGCTTTAGGGGCAGGAGCAGGGCCAGCGGTTGTACTGAGGACCCTGGGTACAGGGGTGGTGAAGAACGCAGTGAAAGGGCCTTCTCTGGGGTCTCTGGGGCTGGAGGTGGTTCAGTGAGCATTTGGGGATCAGTAAGCATAGCATCAGTAAGGCTAACTTCACACTTTTTACATAAATCTCTACAGAGAGAAAAATACTTGTATATAAGGAATCTCTGACCATTTTCCAAGATGTTTGCAAAAGAGGCTGAGTTGTGGAATTGTGTTATAGTTTAGGGTCCCATTAAGGGGCCAAACCTCCCCTTCCCCTAGTGGGTATTGGGGCCAAGTTGTGTTTTTAAAAAAAATAAAAATAAATAAAAATTAAAATAAGATTAGTTAGCCTTTTTTTTAATTTTGAGGATCAAAAATCGACCAATTAGAAAGGGTACATCTCAAGGGGGTATCGGTGGGAATTGACTTGATTGCCCATCTAGAAAAGGGAGAACACCATATGATTCACTGGGGCGAGGCAAGTCGCCCCAGGAAATGGGTAGTGGCAGGACTGCCCCTCAAGACAGTGGCAAGACTGTCCCAGTTCTTTCCCGATTTCTGGGGTTTGAGAAAGAGTCCTGGTAGTTCCTGTGTTCTTCTGGGAGTCGAAAAAGGCTGTCAGGAGGGGAATATTATAGAGGGCTAATAGGGAAAGTGGGGTACGATTTTGGTTAATCCACCTAGAAGGAAATACTTAAGCCTTCATGTAAGCAGTTGTTCCTTTGTTCCTCCACCTCCCAGTCTGCTGGTATTAAAGGTCTGCTAGTATTATCGTTACCCCTTTTTGGGCAATAGTGTTCAAAAAGATCATGGCCTTAAGGGATTAGTGAGGCAAATTTGAGAGGTAAAAGGAAGAGGCCTGAAAAGGTGAAGAATCTCCTCTGAAGGTGGGAAAGCAAGAAAAGCTTGCTGATCTATACTCACTACCTTCTAAATGGCTGAAGATAAAGGATGCAATCTGAGTCATGACACCAAAATGTTACCAGAGTCTCGGTTCTTTTTGCTGACATAGTGAAGAATCAAAGGTCAGCATGCTGATTAATATGCAAGCAGGGTTTATTAGTAATACATTTCAGGAAAGAGAACAGGCTTATCCGAGGTGAGGGGGAGAACACATGCACAAGAGAGCTGGCACAAAAAAAATAGGGGCAAGAGAGTTCTTGTATGGAGGACTTCTAGTTTGCTGGGTGGAGTGAGGCTGTTACCAATTGATTTGGCAGGAAATGGTGTGTGCTCTCATGGGAGGGCGTGACCTCCTAAGATGGGTGGAGGTCTGTTGACTCAGATCCTTATCTTGCTTCGGGCCACCTCTTGTCATCTGTTGTAAAAACAGATATGTGGCTGGAGGCAGTTAATCAATGCTAGTTACAAGCTTTTTCTGTAGGCACTATGGACCCACTTCTACTCCTGCTCCTCGTCCATTTCCTAACTTCTACCTAATAGTAGGGAAGTACAAATTTCCAGTTATAAAAATCATCATGGGGATATAAAGTATAGCATAGGGAATATAGTCAACAATATTGTAATAACTATGTACACTGTCAGTTGAGAACTAGACTTATAGGGGTGGTCACTTTGAAAATTATATAATCACTATGTTGTATACCTGAAACTAATATAACATTGTTTACCAAATGTAACTTGTTTTAGAAGCTGTGTCCTGATGAGATAGGAAAATTATAGGCAGTCAGGGAAATGGCCACGGTAGAGGGAATCGGTGGAAACCATAACAGAGCCAGGAGAAATAATCTTAATAGCTAGCTGACTGACAGTTTTCAGTCACAGGACGCCACCAGAAGGACAAACTTCGGAGGGGAAGGAGGAAATAATTTTTCAAAGCCTATAACAAAAAAATCAGAAGTTAAGTTTCACCTCCAAAGGGGGGATTAAGACACGTTAGTTAACATAACATAAGGCAGTCAGGAACTCCCTAATAGACTGAGCAACAGACAATGATATCTTCAAAGCCCCACGCCTTGTGATGACATACTCCTATCAAAAGAGACATCAACTCTGAGACAAGGAGACAGTTTCAAGAAAATGCCTCCTCCCTGCTAGGCAACAATGTAAGGCTGATAAGAGTGCCAAGAGGTCCCCTTCCCCAGACATACAAAATGGAAAAAAAACACAGCTTTTGCCCTAACTAGGGGGCAACCCAGTCAGGACCCCCTCTCGTTTTGAGAGCTGTTACTTTATATTCTAATAAACTGCCCTCTGCTACAAACTCTACCTCTCTGGTGCGGTCTCCATTCTTCGGCTTCATGAGACTACGATCCCAGCACAAGAGAAATATCCTACATCACTGATGTTAAAAAAAAAAAAAAAAGAATAAACAAATGTCAAGGAAGAACTCATATTGGATGACCTGGGGTACAGGAAATTTTCTAAAATAAGATGCAACACCTAGAAGTCAAAAGTGAAAAACACAGTAAAAGATGATTAAAAATGAAAACTATGTATTGTTAAAGCAACTTTAAATAAGACAATCCAGAGAGGCACTGAACAAACAAATTGTACTTTATTAAGCAGATGAGGAATTCAATTTACAATATATACAGAGCACAACAAATTAGCAAGGGGAAAAAAATATCCTAATCCAACAGAAAACTATGTATTAAATATCAGACATTTCACAGACTAAAGTGGTAAAATTTTAGCAATAATATAAAAAATTATTGAACATTACTAACAACCTGAATTTACAAAAACAGTAATAACATAATACTTGCCAATCAGAATAACAAACATTTAGAAATGATATTCACGAGGTGGAGGTACGTGGTAAAACATGCATTCTCATACTTTATTGGCAGGACAGAATAAGTTTCTACAGTGTGTACAGAAAAATATGTTCAAGAACAATGACTACAACATAATTTGTGATTATGAAGTTGGAAGTAAAGTAGACCTTAATGATTGGAACAATGATACAGTTCTGTATTAAAGGCAAGGGGATTTCCAAGTATCATAAAGTAGAAACACATCAGATAATATTTTGCATAAAATAATCTTGTTAATGTGAAAAAGAAAACTAGGTATATTTGTGTATGTAGCATTTATTGAGAATTTACTGTGGCAGGCATCAGTCTAAACTTTTGTATTTTAATTTCTTCAATCCTCATAAAAATCTTTGAGATAGATACTATTATTATCTTCATTTTACAGATTAAAAAGGAGACACAGACTGTATGTTGCACCACGTCACAGAGATTAGAAGGGATTCAAACCAAGTTGCATGGTTTCCTCCCTCATTTTCAGCCTTATTTTCTCAATTTCCCTCTCTCTTCCAATACCCTTCTTCTCTCCTGCCACCTACCTTTTCTCAGTGTGATAGGGAGAAAAGTGGGAGGGCAGTAGATATGTTTCGCTTATTTTCTCCATCTTTAACTTTATTGTGTGGAAGATCATGTATTGTTTTTGTAAATGAAAACATTAGAAAAAAATAATCAATGAATCCTTCAGTTCAGCTCAACACATATTTGTTTATTGGACTTGGCTGCTAGTCCTGGAGGGACCTGAAAAACTAAACATTCTAAACACATCTGGTCGGTTTGATTCTTAAACCAAGTTAACATCGTTTAGTTGAAAAGAGAGAAACAATAACGACGACAGACTAGGAGCAAGAGCACGAAAGTGAAAATGCATCATGAAGTAAAACAAGCTTGACGCATCCTCATCTGTACTCTGAACCGCCCACTACTTCCAACTAGGGGATGGAGGTCAAGGCTAGGGTAAAGGCAGTTCTCTGCAGTTCAGTGCGTTCGGCCCCACCCCGGAGGCAAACACTCCGGCGTTAAGGACTTTCCACATTCCAGCCGGTGTTGACTTCCCGGTTAAATGCAGGACCAACATTTTTGGAGTCTCTCCAGTAAGTAGGAAAGGGGGCAGAGGAGGCATCTCCGCGCCCACCCCACTGGGGAGCCGGCCTCGAGGCAGCTCGCCCGCCCTGGAGCGGCCACACGGGATCCCAGACGCCTGCGGGGACTGGCTAGACCAATCCTTTTGTAAACGTAAGATCCAGGAATCGAAACCCAGAGTGAGAGTTTACGCGGCGAGGTCCCTCGGAGGCCCCTTATGGTGACTTCAGGAAGGTTGTGTAACCAGCCGCGCTGAACCGCCAAAGAGCCCAGCCGACAGAGCGACAGCCGGGCGCCGGGGTTCCCCGACCTCATCTCGCCCAGCGCAGCCCCGGCTCAGCCGCAGCCGCAGCCACAGGTGGGCCGGTGCGCGGGGCCTGTGCTGGTTCCACGCCTCGTGGGGTCCCGGGGGCGACTTGTGACCGAGGGGCACGAGGGTGGTTGTGCTTGCGCTGAGGTTGCGGGGAGAGAAAGGGGTTGGGGTCCCAGCGGCCTCGGGAAGCTACGCCGGAAGTGGAGTGGGGGCTCTCCGGGGGGACCAGGCTAGCTAGAGACTTGACCAATGACAGTGTTTCCTGCCTAAGACCCCTCGCGGGCTCGCGGGCTCGCGGGCCCTGAGAACATCTCTTCACAGCGAGGAGGGCAGCCCTGAATCAGGCAAGAACCTGGGCCCAGCACAATGTGGGGGAGTAGAAGGGCCTAATAGGTGTCACTTAACAGTAAATATTAGGATATAGCTGGAACTATGCTAGGCACCCTGCGCACCAGAATAATTGGAAAGCTAGAGGCCGTGTGTAGTACAGAGGAGAGACCGTTACCTTAGCAGGCCACCTGCCTGACTCGAATCCTGGCTCTACTGCTTAATATCTGGGGACTCCTAGCCAGTTTCTTCATGTGTTCCTTCATGCGAACCTCATCTCTGAAACTGTGTAACTATTCAGAATTCCGAGAGTTAAGAGTATGACATGTATTCGTGTAACTTTGTTAGACAGGGTCTGGTACTGCAGACTCAATGAACAAAGTTTTATTATTTTTAATATTTGATAAAGACCTTGCTTCTCTAAGCTTAGTATCTGGTTCCCATGTGGTTTCATTTATACATTTATTCCTGTAAGTGAGCTGGCATGCTCACTACCCAGTTCCAGGAAGAGGAAGGAAACTATTGTTTCTCTTAGCTTAGTGATATTGGGTGATGGTTAGTGCTGTACATACAAGTGTCACTTGCTTAGTGTGAAGTGTCAGGCGATTTGGGGTCCCCTTTTCCTCCTTTGAACTTTTATTACCACAGAAGTTTCTTTTAATACCACACTGGTGAGTATGACAATTGTAGGACTTTGAACACTGAAGAAACACAGGGGACATTTGTGAAATGAATGGATTTCTGCAGTTAGGTAGGAAAGTAGCATGTGAAATAGCTAGGTCAAGATTAAGCAGCGTTCACATCTGCAAGAGAGCTGTTTTGTCTGACTGAAAGGAATTAAATCATAATTCTATACACACATTGTTGAATGAACAAGAACCAATTAAGCACCTTGTCCTTGACAAGACAGGCCCATGCTCTGGCCTTTGAGCTTAGAGTGCAGCTGGAGAGACACTTAAGGTGTAACAACCTGTACACCTCTCCATCCTCATGTCTCATAGCCTCTCCCTCTTTGGCCTCTAAGCCACAGACCTTTCATGTCCTTGAATGAGACAAGCTCTCTGCAGCCTCAGGACTTGTAGCTACGCAGTTCCCTCTGTCCAGGATTCCTCACCCCTCCACCTCCTTGGGCTGGTTGATTTCAGACTTCTTCAGCTCTCAGATCTGTCTTTTTTTTTTTTTTAATTAGTTTCAGGTATACAACACAGTGCAATAGTTATACACTTTACCCCTCAAAGTGACAACCCCCCACCCCCCATTCGCCACCCCACTCCCTCCCCCCATCTCAGATCTGTCTTGTTGACAATCCCCTCACTACCATCTAAACCAGTGCCCCCATAACTCTTTATTATAGCACCATTATATTTATTTATAGCACTTAGAGTATTTCTAATAATATAGTCTGTCATTTTGTTCTAGTGATTGTTGTAATGGCTTTCATGCTCTATGCCTTCGATCAGTATTCTTTGAAAAAAGGCACAAGCTTTATGCCAAATGAATATTTATATACATACTTAAATGTGAACATATGCATTATATGTGTGTGTACACACACTGTATTGTACTTTCTTAAATAGTGCTAAGCTGAAAAATCCAAAGTACTGTAGTTAATCAGTACTAACAATTTTGCTTTTCATTTTTCAAATTTAGAATTTAAATGCTTACAAAAAACCTCTCCCCTGACCTGGTAAAAACAAAATGGCTATGTATAAATTTGAAATTCGTAAGAAAGATACCATAAGTATAGTCTTTTAACACATTTTACTGAAATTTGACAATTTGAGAATTTTTTTTTTCAATGAATCAAGAACATGTTTTCAAAGGACATGAATCATTTTAATTCAGCTAGTTAGTGAGATGTGTATCATTAAGTGACCATTCACTCTTTGGGTGTAGTTTCCTCATTTATAAAGAGGAAAGGAAACAACTCAAATTTGTAGGGAGCTCTGAGTTGTCAGGAAAGGCTTTTCAGAATAAAGTAATCAGGCTAAGATAACCGGCCTAAAGTTTTGTTTTTGTTTCTTTCGTCTTTTTGTTTTACTTGTTAGTGTGGTAGAACACTTAACCACTACTCTCAGTTGGTCCCAGTTAATGTGATATCTACCTTTTTTCTTCAAGGTTTACTATAAAATACTCCCCCAAAGTGGTTCTGAGCTTATTTGTTTTGTTTCCTTGAATACAAAATACAGGAGTGTGTTTTTACAGGAACACTCCCTGGTACCAGGTACAGTAAAACCTTGGATTGTGACTGACTTGGTTTGTGAGTGTTCTGCAAGACAAGCAAACATTTCTAATACATTTTAACTTGGTAAATGAGTGATGTCTTGTAATACGAGTAGTTTGTTTTTACAGAACGAATTATGCCCGCAAACCAAGGTATTACTGTACTTTGATTTGTAAATGGACCTCAGTCACCCCACTTCCACCCCATACCTTGCACATAGGGTGGACTTGTATACTCAAATGCTCTATCTGGGCCGCCTCGATGTGTAAACTCATCTGTTTTAGCTGTGCTTATCTTTAACCAAAATCACAGTTCAACAGATGAAATATTTTTGGCCTTAGATGTTACCTAAAGCTTTTTAGATGCACAAAATTTACCTACAAGCATAAGCTAAAAAATATGGAAATTATTTTATTTGGGACTTACCTAAGCAAGTGTTGGGTTCTCCATGTATTCATAGGAAGTTAGGGACATAAAATTCAGTGATTGTTTTTAGATCAGTAGCATTTTGCTAAAATAAATAAGAACATATTATCCCCACCATGGGACTGTGAGAAAAAATGTTAATTTGTTTGTTTTTAGGCAATTGGAAAGTAAGTTTGGATAAACAATCCAAATCTAGTTTTGCCTAGTTTGTAGGCAAAGTAGTATTAGGGTTTTCCAAAATGAGGGATGTTTCCCCCAGGGGTTCCAGATTTTACATTAATACTTCTTGAAAGCAATGAGATGGAAATTTCAGGACCACAAGAGATGGTTAAAACTATTTCACTGTAATGTGAGTTGTGGAACCATAACTGGGTATCACCTGCTCTATTTCTCCTCTCTGGTGGTAGAAGTTTATAATTATCAAATTTCCCAGAGCAGCAATGGGCTTTCTGGTGTCTGATAGAATACTTTGACAGAGATAGATGAAATACAGTATATGATGCCATAATCTCCTCAGAAGCCCTCACTTAGCAGAATCGGAAGAAGTGTGTAGTGATTGCATTATAATTTGAAGTTCTCTATTTGTCCTAAAGTAATTAAGATTGCAGTGGTACAATATGTAATATGACTGTTAAGTTAGTTAAAAGCCTTGGAATTGTTTTTTAACTAATGATATTAAAGAGTCATTTCCTATGAGCAACAGGATAGATAAAAACTTTAAAGATGACCAGTCCAGCGTGTTAATTAAGGGATACTACCTATTTCTACTCTAGAACTTCAGTCTTTTAATTTTATATAGATCTGTTAACATACCCTTAGCATATTTTAAGGTAATAGGTATTACTTTAATGTATAATCTTTGATCATGGAAATGAAAGGTTGACAAAAGTAATGGTATTTGGTATGTGTGAATTTAGTTTCCTTTTATTGTTACTCCTATGACAGAACCTAAAACATGAAGGTGGGTACGAAAACTTTTAGCCAACTGGTTACATGTGTTTGTCAGCTTATTGATCATCTTACAGGTTAACTGAAGAAAAGCACATATTTTAATCTTTTTGCCCTGCTAGCGTGAGGAGGTCCACAGCTGTTGGTTTCTGACTAGGTAATGGAAACTTGGGTTACTATTATTCTCAGAAAATCCAGGAAGTCAAATATGTTACTCAGACAAATTTTTTGCTTTATTCCAGGGTCACGTAAACTAATTCTGAATTGTTCAACTATTGCCGAACTTCTTGAGTACATATACTTAAGAGGTAACTATAATTGGAATGTTCTTGAGAGTTTTACTAGATTATGAAATTTTATGCTTAAAGTAGGCAGTGATAAAGAAATAAAATTGAAAGGAAAAGAGAGACATGATTTCTTCTTGGGAACATCAGATTTTAGTAAAGAATATAGAGGGATCAGTTGACTGTTTAAGACAACACAGCAGTAGGAGGAGCTAATAAAGTGGCAGCTAAGGCTGGAGAGGGTCTGGGAAGGGAAGGGCTGCTTCATACTAGGGTGTGGGTCCAAGATAAAACAGGGAACAGAGTTTTTGCCTCACATGTTAATTGTAATTAACATGCATAACACTATTATATATATTGAAGTGAATTAACACTTCAATTAGCATGGGGTTGGGAATTGAATTGGAGAGATAGGGAAAGTAGTAACTGGATAGTGGTGGGAAAGACTAGGATGGAATGGAGGCACTGAAGACAGAAGTACACTGAGTACAGTGGTTTTTATTATTCTGTAGAAATAACCAAACAAAGTTTTGGTTGGATTTTCATGGTACTACAACTGACAATCCCTGAGAGTGGGTTCTCTGGCTAAAAGCATGTCTTAAAGCATAGAACAAAGAGGCCTTTTCAAATTTACCATTCAAGGTGGGTAGACCATGTACGTAGGACTTGAAATTTCCAGAGATATTTGCAGTGGTGTGATCTGATAGGTAACCTTTTTCCTTCTTATTCGGAACCATTACCGGAGCCCAGCCCTGAGCTGTCCACCACCTGGACTGACTCACAACTTCAGAAGTCCTAATCACAGACATAGCAATGGAAATGGATTAAGCCCATTGGGTTTAAATGACCAGATTCTGGTAAACCAGATGAATAGAGGAATATCTTAAGTGTGTGTATAGTTTCAGAATAACTTGTTTTAACAGTCATATTTGATGTATAAAATTGTAAACGATGTATTAATATCAGGACTTCTTTTTCAGAACTCTTTAAATCATGGACAAGCAAAGTAAGTAAATTAAGTGTTTTCTTTTTTCCTGTAATGTTAAGTCTGTTGTTAATATGTTACTTATCATATGTTTTATTCAGTTTCTGAAAGGACATAAATTGTGTTTTATGCTTCCAGAATCCAAAGCCTACATCAGTGTTTTGACTATAGAGAAAGTATACACAAATGTTCACTATCACTAATTTTTCCTTTAAAAATAAAAAAGTCTTAGATAAACCTAAGAAATTTTAGGCTTACTGGAAAACACGTTGTATAATTTATACTATATTCCATCCAGATCAGTTTTTCCCTTTACTATGTGTGTTTCATATACATAAAGATTACTCAAATCATATTAATTAATAGATAATAATTATGTCAGTTCATTGTAATAAATCCTCAGATACATCCCTGATATATATTTCTGAACATACACACGTGAATAGTTTTAAAGAAATACCAATCATTCTGGCTTTTTTCTTGCAAGAAAATTCCATGTAAGTAGATTGACTATTGACAAAGCATATAATAAAATAAGTTGTTTAAAAATCTAAGGTCCTGGAGAGAAAAACAATACATATGGGGGGAAGTATTAAAAATAAAACCCCGAAAAGATTTATATTGTATATATCTTTGTGTAGGCAACCAAAGATGTTTATCTCTTACTATAGTGTCAGCCTTACTATATATATAATAGTGTCATTTCTTAGGACCAGAAACCTCTGTCTCTCCTTCAGGAAGTTTCATGATCTTCTCTTTTTTTTTTTTATTGACTTTTTTTTTTTGAGGGCAGTGTCACTGGCCCTCACATGTGGGACTGAACCGGAGCCGCTGGCTTCCCAAGCCAGCGCTTTACCACCACGCCACTTGGATGGCCCTGATCTTCTCTTAATATTTACTTTGTTAATTTAATTTCTGACCAAACTCAAAGCTTTGTAAATGTAAATTTATATAGTATTGAGCTGTTTTGTTTGCTATAATCTCCAGGATGCTTCAAATCATTTTAGGAAGATTCTTTTGGCCACAGTCACAGTCACCTTTTAACTCTTTGGTTTCATATATATAAATTATGTGTGTATATGTATGCATAAATGGAAATGAGATTACATATGTATATAAATACCTTCATAACAATACAACAACCCTATTATAAATTATAAGTTATTTTAAGTTGCATTTCACAAATCCATCTGTAATTCATATGCTGTTTGGAATAGCAACTTACCCAATCACTTATTTTCTCTGTATATGAATTCCGACTGAAAATCTTGAAACAAGGAGCATCACTCTGGTACTAAAACCTCAGAGATTATAAACTCCTAATTTTCTGAATCTGTCAGTTTATGGATATATGTATATATTTACAGTTGTTCAAACAATGGTACCTGCTCAGAGGTGCCAAAATGTGACGTAAGGGGAGGTCTATAAGTCAGATTTAAAGTGTGTTATCTTGAGATCTGCTGAGTTTGATCCTGATGTCTCCCACATAGGTTGGGAGTGGGGGCTGAGGGCAGAGCCCTGAGAGCCAGAGAACTAGGAGCTAGGCCACTCACCTGAAGCTGACAAACAGAAGGATGGTTGGGATGGAATGGTGGTGGTATTTCAGAGATCTGTGTGTGTGATAATTTGGGGTATGTTGCAGTGTCTGTTCAGGGAAAGGCCCTGATGGAAGTAAAGGATTCTCTGTTCCCTGAATTTGCACAGTCTCTGTGGACTCCATTCTTTTGAAATTATTATGAAGAGATTGAATGGAAGAGAAAGGGGCCCCACAATCCAGCCTTCCTGCTGGAACCACAGTGTTGCATGACCTTTGAGGATTCATGAAGAAGCATACAGGAAATGTGTCAGATGGAAAGTTTGCCCAAACTTTTCCTCTATATTGATGCCATGTCCCCATGATTCAAAAAGAAACTTCTGAATTTACAATTAGTAAGTCATAAGAAAGAGAGAAGGACATGATAGAAGTGGAATGTCCACTAGCCATAAGTTCCATGAAGGCAAAGCCAATATAGCCCCAGAGTCTAACTCAGGTGAAACAGGAGATGCTCAGTACATATTTATTGTCTGGCTGGGATGGTGGCCAAATGAATGGCTGGAGAAACACAGATATGAAAAACTAGGAGGTTCAACCATTCATACATATATTAAGATTATTCAAGGCACATTGATTAGCAGATAATGTTTAATATGTTAGTTTGTTGTAATTAAGTCATTTATGGTTTTTGTAGGTCAAAATATTGGAAATTCCTATGGTTCAACCTTGTTAGGGTAGTTCCAGAGTAAGTATAAAAAGGATCTTTAGGGGCCGGCCAAGTGGCGTGTTGGTTAAAAGCTGGTTTGGGACGCCAGCTCTGAGCAGCAGGGCGCTAGTTCGGATCCCACATATGAGGACCAGGGACACTGCGCTCTACAGCTAAGATGGTGAACAATAGCTCGACCTGGAGCTGGGCTGCTGTGAGTCGCCGGTGACGGTGTCAGCTGCAGCCCTTGCTGCAGTGGGCTGCCATAATTTACCGTGAGTGGTCGGCAGCCAATGTGAGCAGCCTGCAGTCGGCTTGAGCTGCGAGGAGCCGCCCTGAGCGGCCATCCAGAGGCCAGTGACCGATCTGCCTCACCCAGGAAGAGTGTAATGATGATACCAACATGGGCCAGTGAAGCAATGTCCTCCATAACTAGACTGAAGAACAAAAGGACAGCAACTTGTCTGTTCCCCTTCCCCGATTCCCCAACGCTGTTCCCCTCTTCCAATACCCCCCCAAAAAAGGATCTTTAAATATAAAAGTATTTGCAATATTTTAAAAATTCCTTTAGCAATGATTATATATTTTTTTCAAATAATCCATAATCCTTCCATTACCGTTCTCATATTCCACCTACTTTTATTTATCTCTTTCTTCACAGTCTATATGTGGTTTTAAAACAATAGGTTTTCCAACAAACTCAAAGTATGAAAGAAAACACTCATCAGGCATATTTGAAAACTAGAAATTCAACCCAAATAACTCAGCTGTCACATTTTATCCAAAAGGGAATTTCTTTGAGACAGGATTCTCCAGCAAAATAACTGATAAAAGGCACAGCTTTTGGGCCGGCTGAGTGGCGTGGTGGCAAGCCAGCGACCCCGGGTTGGGTCCCACATATGAGGGCCAGTGACACAGCCTTAAAAAAAAAAGCACAGCTTTTGTTAAGTGAAGAATTCACTCCATTTCGATACAGCACAAGATCAGCTCATTGAAAACTATCTCCAGACATTGCATTATTCTTTCTAATATATGTTTTATTAAAGCAGGTATATATTTGCCTCTCCTTGAATTACAGATGCACAAATGAATGCTCCTCACGCAGGAACAAATATGCCAGCTGGGTATCCGCCTCAGTACCCTCCGGCAGCATTCCAACAAGGTAAAACGTTTGTTTAAAGAATACAAGCCAAAATTAATTATTGATATCCACCAAAGGATGCGTGTCCGTGTGTGTGTATTTATTATATTAGTGCATTTTGTTGATAGTGCAATAATGAAATTGGCGGCCAATTTCTTCATTTGTTTTGTTCGGCTATATGTTATCATAACTATCATTAAAGTAATTTTTGTTTATACAAGATAGTAAAGGTGTAGAGTTAATAAAAATAGTAGTGACTTTACATTTGGAAAATGAAGTATAAAGCTGCATGTAATTTAAACCCCAAAATACGCATATTAAATAAAAGATTTTATTGAATCTCTGTAAGTTGGGAAAATTGTGATCATGTAATCACATTAAGCAGTCACAAAAAAGAGATGACTGCTTAAAATGAAGCTTTAAGCAATATAGACATAGCTACCTGAGGATAATTCTCATTTTCATTTTGTAACATGTGAAAGCTTTCCTTTTGTCTACAGGATGAATTATGCCTGCCATTTGTAAGAAAAGTAATAGACTCATTACTACATACTAGGGAGTACATTTTTTTTTTTGAACCACTTAATAAAAGAGTTTAGCGATTTTCTTTTATACAAATACAGTTATCAAAATATTAAAATGACCAAAACTTAACCAAATGGAAAGTTCATGGTGCACCCAGATTTGCAAGTAAGGTAGGCTACCCATATCTTGAGACCATCCTAGGAACTTAACATCAACAACAGGAACTAAGTTTGAACAGAAGGGTGTATGCATTTTGTATGTACTCTGAACAATTGGCTTGGAACCTGAATGGTCCGTTTAATTGTCCAATAAGCAACCTCCCAGTGGGTTCTGGAGCTTATCAGATATTTGCAATTTAAAAAATGTGAGCTGGAAAAACTCCAAGGTCCTAAGGTGTCTGCACTTAAGTATTAAAGAAAAACTCTTAAAAACACTAGTGCCAGGGCATCCTCCCAGAAAAAGGACAGCAGAAGCTCAGGTAGTGGGACCCAGGTACTGGTAATGTTTTAAATTCCCCACGTAATTATAATGTGCAGCCAGGGCTGAGAACCACTGCTCTAAATTCTTACAAGGTTGGTATTTGGAGAATTACTAACAAGTCTATCATATTCATCCAAGGCACTTGGAGAATGATTTAATTCACCCATAGCTAATTAAAAGTTGGTGATAAAAAATTAAATTTGGTTATAATCAGACTTGAGAGTTTGTGTAAAAACGAGCTCAATTTTATTTATCAAGTCCAAGGCCACAAAAAGCACAGGTCTTAATATAACAATGATGCTAACAATATAGTGATAGCTTAAAATTTAAAATTTACTCCGTATAATGTGGATTAACTCACTTAATTTCAGATACTCTTATGAGGTAAATACTATTAATTATCCCTATTATAAAAGTGGTAACACTGGTATTGACAGGCTTGATCAGACTTCATGTTCTGGCATCGTACTTAAGTTGTATGGTGTTTTAAACAAGTTGCTGTAACTCCAAGACTCAGTTATTATCTATAAAACGTGAATATTTTCCAATTCAGTTGGTTTGGAGATTAAATCAATCATATGTAAAACACCTAGCACAATGCTTTACAAATAATAAGTGACAACTATTTGCTGACTATATTAATAATATGTTAAATCATTTGGGTTTATATAAATGAAAATACTATCCAAATTTCAGATGATTTTATATGCCTAATTGATTGATTTCAGGGAAAATCAATCATCCTTTCTCTCCCAGAGTTGGAGACTATTACAGTGAAGCTGGTAGGTACTATTATCAATTAAGTCACATCTTCACATCCCCAGTGGCTTGCCTGTGGTCTAGCCTTTGCACTGTAGTCAGTGATCTTTAAAATAGAAATTTTAAAATAGAAATCTCTTCATATTACAGACAGAATTCAGCCTCTGTTGGTTTCCCATTACTTCTAAGCTAGAGGCCAAAATATTCAATTTGTCCACCAGGTCCTGCGGGGATCCCCTGCCTTCCTTTTAAGGGCCTCTTTTTTTTTTTTTTTTTTAAGATTTTTACTGGGGAATTGGGGAGGGGAACAGTGTTGGGGAATTGGGGAAGGGGAACATTGTGTGTTTTTCCAGAACCTATCAGCTCCAAGGCAAGTTGTTGTCCTTCAGTCTTAGTTGTGGAGAGTGCAAGCTCAGCTTCTAAGTCCAGTCGCTGCTTTCAATCTAGTGTGTTGGGGGGAGCAGTTTGCAGCCCTCCATCTCATGCTGGTATAGAGCCTGCAACCTTGCTGCTAGGAGCACACGCTGTCATCAGCTCAGCTCAGGAGCAGCTCACTGGCCCATGTGGGAATCAAACTGGCCACCCTGTTGCTCAGAGCTCACGCTCGAACCAAGTGAGCCACTCGGCCAGCTCTTAAGGGCCTCTTAACCTGGCTCTCTACTGTTTGGGTAGCTGGGCCTTCTCTGATTTGAAAGGCCTTATGTGTGTTACTATCCCAGGGCTTCTTTCTGATATGTTCTTTCTGTGCAGCTGGCCTACTCAACTCCTTTTATCCCTTGGTCCTCAGGGAAGCTGCCCCAACTCCTTCCTTTTCCCTCTCCCCATCCAAATACCTTCCTTAGGCAAATATAGTCATAAAACTCTGGTCCCTTCCTTCAAAGGACTTATCTCCAATTCAAATGATGAATTAATCACACTGGTGTTGTATCTCCTTACAGTAAGGGTGAGTATGTAGTTCCCTCTCCCATTAAGCAGTGAGTGCAGGGATTTTCATCTACATTTCTCATTTTAAATACCAGTACTCGGCACTCCTAAAATCGTTTTAAGATATAAATCAGACCATGAAACTCACTCTTCTGCTTGAATTGTTCTACCGCCTGTCAATCACACTTGGACTGAAATCCAAAGCCCTTAACTAAGGGGTTGTTGTTCCCTAGACGAACCGCTCCTATTTCTTCACTGATAGCCATTTCTATTCTTTCTCCCTTACGATGTTTCTCTCTTTCTCAAACATGCTAAATTCGTTCCTACAATCCAGGACTTTTGCATTTGGTTTTCCTTCCTCCAGGAACATTTCTCACCAGATCTCCACACAAAGCTATCGCTTCTCATCTTTTAATTCTTAACTTGTTTTACCTGTTTAAAAGTAACTAGTTGATACCTTTTCCTCTCCCCCATGTGATTTCTCCATCTGTTCAAGCTGAAATCTTTTCTAAAATATTTATTTTCCTTCTCCCAGAAGTTGCCTGAAAGCTCTGAGAGCAGGTTACCTTGTCGATAGCTGTATCCTCTGATTCTGGAGTAGAGTCAGTACCATTATAGATCATCTGTAAATATTGGTTCATTGCAGAAGGAATGAATTATAAAAGCTATAGTATTTAAAAGACATTAGTATTAGATTTAGTCTCTCTTCTAAGTCTTATTTTTTAATAGTATATGTATTTTTCATCAGTGTTCCATTTAAAAGTGCAATGCACGTTCTAAGTATTTAATTTTGCAGCCTTTACTGTTAAAATAGTAAAACACAGTCCTTTGAAAGTATATTCCATAGGGCCGGCCGAGTAGCTCAGTTGCTTAAGAGCTCGCTCAAGAGTGCAAGCTGAGCTCTAAGCAACAGCAGTTCGATGCCAAGCCTGAGCTGAGCTGCCGCTGAGCTACCAATAGGTAGCAGGATGGCTCAGCTTAAAAAAGAAAAGAAAGAAAGAAAGAAAGAAAGAAAGAAAGAAAGAAAGAAAGAAAGAAAGAAAGAAAGAAAGAAAGAAAGAAAGAAAAGAAAGAATATTCCCTTCCTATGGGATTGCTCCACTTTGTACTATACATGGAAGCGTATGAAGCTTCATTGTGGTCACAAATTATGTGAAATATAGAGTATACCCATATTAAATTTCTCCCTCTTCTGCTTATTAGATACTGAGGACAATTTGCCCATTTTATAATTTTTTTTTCTTTTTTTTACTCCCTATTCCGAGTATATAACAAATAAGACAAAAGAGGGCAGTACAAGTCATCCATTACTAGCCGCTCTTGGGATAACCACAGGTGTGGGTCTTGGAGCAGGAGGCCTAGGAGCCTCAGTCACTTACTTTCAGGCTCTCTCAGAGGACCTCCAAAACTCCTTAGATGAGATTGCACACATCCTAGTCAATCTTCAGGATCAGATTGATTGCTTGGCTGCTGTTACCCTACAGAACCATAGGGGTCTAGACCCACTAACCGCTGGAAAAGGAGGACTCTTTCTGTTCTTTGATGAACAGTGCTGCTTCTATCTCAGTCTGTCTTTGATAGACATGCAGCAATAAAACTCAGGGACCATGCACAAAAACTCTGAGAAAGACAAACACGATGGTGTTCCTGGTTAACAACAAACTGGGTCTCTTGGCTTCTTCCTCTAATAAGACCTCTAACATTCTTGTTTCTACTCCTAACTTTTGGCCCCTGCCTGCTACGCCTTCTTTCATGCTTCCTACAGGACCGACTCCAGGCTTTCACCAACAACCCGCACAGTTCGAGATATGATGCTACTCAGAGATTATCACCGCTTGTCATCCACCTCAGAGCCCGACAGTACCCCTAACTCCAGCCCCTATCCCTGCTCTGGTGTCTCCCCCTCTCAGCAGGAAGCATCTCCAAAAGAGAGACATGCCACCCCTGTTCCTTAAAAATCGTATCACAAAAAGGCTGGAATGAAAGGGACTGTTTGCCCTGAAGGCCAGCTCAGCAGTAATGGGCGCACACCCCACATCCTGCTTGGTGTGAAACCCAGCGGGAAATATATCATCCATATCCTGCTTGGCACAAGTAGAAATTTTCCCAAAACCCCCAGCCATTGCCACTGGCCATAGCCACCAGTTACTTACTCTGCCCTATAAAAAGTAGACCCTTCCTTTAGTCGGTGCTGACGCCATTCATGGGCTTAGCCCAGCAGGTTAATAAACCTGCTCACTTGAATATCGGCATCTCTTGTATTCTCTCTCCTCGGCCAACCTTTCAATCTGTATCACTAGAATCCCAGGCCAATAATATATGCAAATTTTCATTTGCATGAGTCAAAAAATTCTCTCATTTTTACTTAAGCTTTGAGTTGGTTTCTGGCACTTTTAACTAAAAGACTGAACAATAAAGTCTATTTATCCACCTGTTACCTTCTTACTTCTAGAATTCAGGTTGTGCCTGGGAAATGGTGTATTCTGTTCCATACTCAAATACCCAAGTCAGTCTGTTTAGAACAGAAAGAGAAAGAAAATCCCATTTTATAAATTTTTACCTTCCTTGATTCTCAAATTGTATTTCCAGAGACTTGAGGGTCCTAAAATGTGAAATTAAAAACTAACCTAAATATCATAGTGGAATTTTTTTTTTTTTTCCTCATGTAGAGGGTTTAGGATTGGAATGCACCATGGATTAAAACTCCAGGGAAATTGTGGGCAGGTCGAATGGCGCGGTAGTTAAGCACTGGCTTGGAAAGCCAGCGGCCCCGGTTCGGGGAAAAAAACTCCAGGGAAATTGTTAATCCAGGAGATTACCTGGACAGTACTGGAAGGAATGACATGGTTTGACCTCTATACCAGGGTTTCTCAACAACAGCACTATAATATTTGGGGATGAATAATTCTTTTTCTTCAGGGTGCTGTTCTGGACATTTTTGGGATATTTAGTAGCACTCCTGCCCTCTATCCACCAGATGTCAGACTCACCCTTCTCTACAGCAGTAACAGCCGAGAGCATCTCCAACCCCTGCTAAAAATGCCTTGAGGGGGCAAAACCATTGCCAATCCTATGCATATAGGAGGTATCATTTGTTAGAATTCCAAAATTACCATTCTTACAGAGTGCTTGGTTCCTAGAAATGCAGGCTCAAAGTCTTTATTTTGTACCTTCTTTCAGTGTCATGAAGGCACTTCATAATCTTTATGGTAGATGACTAGATCATTGTTGATTTTCTTTCCCTTTTCTTAGGTTTCAAACATTTAAATCTAAATTTGGGGTAGTAATGGTAAATCTGTAGCCTGACTTGATTCAACCTCATAAGAGAGTGGATATGAAACTACATATATTTAACAAAAAAATTGCAGAAAGATTACAAACCTTCAGCTTTGTAGAAACAGGATTCCTGAACTGAAATTTCAGTTTGTAAACAATTGGGGCAGTCCTAAAAGAGCTGATGTTTCCATTTTTCAATGCAGTTACAAATTATTTCTCTTATTCATATTTCAGGACCTTCAGGACATCCTGGCTACCTGGGCCCCCAAGCTGCCTATCCCGGAACCCAGGCAGGCTATGCTGGCCCCCAGCCTGGCTACTCAGTCCCACCACCTGGCTATTCCGGTGGTGGCCCAGTGGGCTTTCCTGTCCAACACCAACCCGTGTATAATCAGCCAGGTGGACCTGCAGTGGTACCATGGATGCCAGCACCACCACCTCCATCAAACTGTCCACCAGGGTTGGAATATTTAAGTCAGGTAATTTCAAATACATAAAACAGTCATAAAAATAAAACTGTTCCAGTTTACTAAATGAGATTTACAAATGACTCACAAATGTTGGAAATGGTAAAACGATATTGTTTGCTAACAAATTACTCTAATTCCAGGTCAGGTTTACTTTTAAAGTAAAATCCAAGTGTTTTATGAAATTGTGTTTTCTATGATCTTGAGTATAATCTGTGATAATAGCCAATAACAAACATTTATTACGTACTATTTTCCAGGCTTTGTTTCTAGTACGTATAATACAAATATTCACTCATTTAATCCTTTCAGAAACTCTATAATATATAGGTGCTATAGTTATCACCATTATACTAGAGGAGGAAACAGGTCCAGAGAAGTTATGTAATTGGCTCAGCATCAAAACCCTAAGGAAGTGGGAATGGCTTTTTACTTCTGGAATCTTGGTACTATATCCTATGCTTTTTTTTTTTTTAACACTTTTTTTAAAATTAATAGTTATAGATGTACAAAACTATGCAATAGTTATCTTTTTCACCCCTTACAAAGTGACTACCCCCACCCCTGTCCCCCTACCCCTGATATTATACATATCAATTACAATTCCATTGACTACATCCCCACACTATATTCTACATCCCATGACTATATATATATATATATATATATATATATATATTAAATTATAGTCAACATCTAATATTAATATTAATCAGTGGCAGCTTCAGATGGACAGTGCAGTAGTCAGGCCACTACACCATCCATGAAGTGGTCTCCCTGACAAGACATGAGTCCATCTGGTCCCCTAAAAAAAATATTTACAACATTATTGATTATATTCCCTAAACTGTCTCTTCTGTCTCTGCAGTAGTATTGTAGTTACCAGTTTGTGTTGCCTCATCCCTTCCCCTTCTCCCGAATGCCCATCCCCATCCCATCTAGCAATCATCTCATCTAGTTCCTTTGTGTCTCTAAGACTTTCTGTTTACATTGCTCATTTATTCAGTTCTTTAGATTCAAGATGCAAGTGAGATCATATGGTATTTTATCTTCTCTGACTGACTTATTTCACTTAACATAATGTTCTCTAGGTCCATCCATATCGTTGCAAATGGTACGATTTCTTTCTTTTTTATAGCTGCATAATACTCCATTGTGTAAATGTACCACAGTTTCTTAATCCAGTCATCTACCGATGGGCATTTCGATTGTTTCCAAGTCTTGGCTATTGTAAATAGCACTGCAATGAACATAGGGGTGCATATATTTTTTTCAAATTAGTGTCTTGGGTTTTTCAGAATAAATACCTAGGAATGGAATTTCTGGGTCAAAAGGTAGTTCCATTTCCAGTTTTTTGAGATACCTCCATACTGACTTCCATAGTGGCTGCACCAATCTGCAATCCCACCAACAGTGCAGTAGGGTTCCCTTTACTCCACAACCTTGCCAGCACTTGTTGTTTGTGCTCTTTAATCCCCACACTGGATAATTTTGTAGGAGTTAGAAGAAACATCCAACTCAATTTACTGTTGAGTTTCAATAAGTGTTACCAAAAAAGGAGTTAATATTTTGTATATAACTCACTTTTTTATTGTAATTAATAAAACTAGGTTTTCATGATGCTTTTGTTCTTTGGGAGAACCAATTTTATTAATGCTACCAATAAAGAAAAAAAAATCCTGAATTTTAATGTAGTACATAATAGTTTATCTCAGCCAGTTGAGGTTCCATTTTGTTTGATGTTAGAAACCTGATAGGTAAAGTGGGAATATGAAATTCTATGTGTCTACTCTATAAACAAATATTCCTATTATATCCAACTAGTTTTCAGTAAATGAGCTGTCTCTCTTGTACTCTGCACTAATTTAATTCCCCACAATTCACTTGGGCAGCATATAAGAAATTTTAGTAACTCATAAATTCTCCAAGAAATACCCTAAACAGACTTTTAAAACAAAAATTAGCTTCTTACAAAACATGTAGGGGACTTATCACCTACTACTAATGATGATTTCAGCTACACTTGAAAATAAAATTTTTATATTTGTAGAAAAACACTCTTTAAGTGGATAAAGGTCTTAATATTTCTGAAGACATTTCCTAGAAGGAACATTTTTTTCTACTTTTTATAGGGATTCCAGTGTAAGACAATTTTATATGACCTGAATTTGCCCAAGTTAATAATGAACATATTCAATAAATATTTTTAATTAAACATATATTAACTTTAGTTGCACTTAGAAGTAATATAAATTGTCATTAAATATTGATAATTGATTATATACATTCTTTAATATATAAAACCAGTAATGTTAATTTGATTGGTTTAAACATGTGGTATATAATTTACAGCTTAATTTTTTTTTTCTCTATAGATAGATCAGATACTGATTCATCAGCAAATTGAGCTTCTGGAAGGTATGTATTATCGCATTGATTATATTTCTGGAAAGAGAAGACATTTATGCTGACAAAGGTATATCAGCAACCACAAATATAACTCTTTCACTGATGTGGAATGAATAAACCTGGTTATTTACAAAAAACTTTCATCATAATAATGAAATTAAGCTGTCAGCAGCTTGTTTCTTGAAATTAGGAGTAAAGTGGTAAAAAAACTATTACTCTGGGCATCTGTCCTTGTGGGAATCAGGCCTGCCTCCAACAGATGCCTGCTTGGGTCCAGCGCTCTTCAGGTATAATGAACTTAGGAAGCCACTAGGTGTCTCAGAACTCCTGCCCAGGGAAAGAGAACATGGGTAGATGCATGAACCATAGTGTCTTCCTTGTACATATAAAGAGTTCAATGAAAACTGTGCTGATTTTTAGAATATATATATTTACCTCTCTGCAAAGTTTCTTTCCACTATTAGAAGTTATAATATGAATTACACTAGTTGGCAGTTTGATTAGAATATATAATGTATTATATTTAGATTACTTATAATGTACATTGTTAGATATTTATAATATTCTCATTTTTGTTAGTTCATTTAAACTGTTTTCTTTGGAAAGAAGCTCTTTGATGTTGGATAAATTGTATCCTGAATTTTTAAAAATATTTTATTCTAAGGAATTTATTTTTGAAATTATAACCCCCCAAAAAAGACCCTGTGCATTATACATTATTCCAGTCATAGTTTTTTGTTTTTTTTTAAAGATTTTATTGGGGAATTGGGGGAGGGGAACAGACAAGTTGCTGTTCTTTTGTTTTTCAATCTAGTTGTGGAGGACATTGCTTCACTGGCCCATGTTGGTATCGTCATTGCACTCTTCCCGGATGAGGCAGATAGGTCTCCAGCCTCTGGACAGCCGCTCACAGTGGCTATTGGCAGCTCACACTGGCTGCCGGCCACTCACTGTAACCTATGGCAGCCCACTGCAGCAGGGGCTGCAGCTATGCCATCCTGGGGACTCACAGCAGCTGAGCTCCAGGTGGAGCTGTTGTTCACCATCTTAGCTGTAGAGGGCAGTGTCACTGGCCCTCATATGTGGGATCCAAACCGGGACCGCTGGCGTCCCAAGCCAGCTCTTAACCAATTCGCCACTTGGCCAGCCCTCCAGTCATAGTTTTTAGATTTATAAATTTTATATATGTTTTTGAAATATACGTGTATTAGTCGTGAAATATTAAGTAAGTTCCAAATTTAGTAGTTATTAATTCTTCAGTTTTTTAAAAAGGGTTGTCTTTAATTTTGTTTTTTGTCTGTATTTTAACATTATGCGTAGTGTAAAGAGATGGATATTACTAGGTTTATTTTTAAAACCTGAGACTATGACAGGTACCTTTCCAGTTCAAAACTTAGTAGACAATAAAGACATAGCCATAACATTCATTTGTTTTCATTTTTTAAGTAACCGGAAGGAAACAGAGATGTGTAAGCTCGTTGATCTCATTTTACTGATAGACAAGCTGAGGATTTTTGAGGTTTAGCCCTTAATGAAACACTTAGGTAATAGAACCCATGTCATAAATCAGTTTAATTTTTTTCTAATGAAACATTTGACTAACTGATGTTGAGGTTAAGGGTGCTTTTTATAAAGGGAAATTTCAGGGCTTGTGGGAGTCAGAATAAACACACTTAGGGAGGTCATGGTGACAGAATTTGTGCAGGATGTCTCTGTCTGAATAAAAAAGCCATCCACACAGATATTAGAGAGTGGTTTTGTCGCCACATATTGATGTAGGATATTTCTTGTGCCAGGATCATAGTCTCATGAAGCCGAAGAATGGAGGATAGTTTATTAGGGCAGAAACTAACAGCTCTCAAAATGAGAGGGGGTCCCGACTGGGGTGCCCACTAGTTAAGGCATAAGCTTTGGTTTTTATACCTTTTGTATGTCTGGGGAGGGGGCTGGCTGGAGCCTTTTGGGGCCGCATTTGTTGCTCAGCCCGGAGAAGGTGTTTCCTCCAAATGTCTAATTTCCGTAGAGCTTAATCAGCTTAATCACTGTCTCTGCTCTGAGAGGAGCATGTTAGTGGAGACTGGCTTTGAAGAAAGGACTCCTGACAGTCTTATGTTATGTTAAATAACCTCTTTGAAGATATGCATTCTACCTGGGAATCCCTGACTGGGAAAATGAGGCCTTTCCTCCTGCCCCACCTGAGTTTGTCATTCTGGCGCGCCCTGTGACTTAAACCTGTCTGTCAGCTAACAAATTATTTCCCTGGCTTGGTTATAGTTTCCATCCTGATTCCCTCTACAGTGGCCATTCCCCTGACTGCCTATAATTTTCCTATCTCAATATTGCTTTTAATCTCTTGTTATTTGGGTGGCTTGTGACATCTTAAGACCCAAGTTAATGAAGGCTATGGACTAGTTGGACCATGAATTGCTTCTTCTGGGCTCTAAATGAGGGATGGTTTCCAATGCGTGGCTTAATATGGAAAGCCCTTCGATAAGATACCAGGTGGGTGTCAGTATCTAGCTTATCTCTGTTTCCCCAGTGAAGAGACCAGTCCCCTCTAAGGTGCAGAGTTCACTCAGGATGCCAGTGGTCTAGATATTCGGAGTTCCAGCCTTGTTGCCAAGCACCTTTCCCCCTTGTCTAATCCCTGTCTCCCACTTCTGAGCAGCTTCTGCTGCTCTAAACAAGGGTGCCCTGGGCCAGTGTGATGTTCTAATTCACCTTCCATTTTCACTCTCTCCCTTTTCACACCTGCGCATTGAGAGTGAACACTTCCATTACCTTCCTTCACACAGTGCAAAAAGATAAGCCATGAATATGGTATAAGGCAAAATCTCTAGCCAGTTTATTTAATATACTATTTCATAGAGCACATACATAGCAATCATCCTCTATCCCCCCTCGTTAACCAAATATCTGAAAACTGTACCAAACACCTGGACATGTGCATGCAGTGGCATGGTTGTGACCATCTGCAGCATTGTACCACCCCTCAGCAGCATTGCACCACCTGCAGCATTGCACCCCCCTCAGCAGCATTGCACCGCCTGCAGCATTACACCCGCTTCAGCAGCATTGTACCATCTAAAGCATTGCACCACCTTTTGCAGCATTGCACCACCTGTAGCATTGCACCCCTCTCAGCAGCATTGCACCATCTGCAGCACTGCACCACCCCTCAGCAGCATTGCACCCCCCTCAGCAGCATTGCACCACCTGCAGCATTACACCCCCTGCAGCAGCATTGTACCACCTAAAGCATTGCACCACCCCTCAGCAACATTGCACCATCTGCAGCACTGCACCACCCCTCAGCTCCAGAGCCTCCCTTTCTGACACAGGCCTATGGAATTGGGAAGATACCATTTTCCTTCCTATATCTCACAAAGGAGCTCTGAATTTCTCTATACCTTAGTACCTTCCCCTCCTCCGCTTCCTTTGCCATTTTTTCTTCTGTCTGAATCATCTCTTGAACATCTTTTCCTTTCTTTTTCCCTGTGTTACTTGAAGTATCATCTAAAAATGGTATAACTAGATATTACGGTATCTTAAAATAGAATCAAGATTTTTTTTTAACATAATGATTCCTTTTTATGTTTTTTAGTCTTAACAAGTTTTGAAACAAATAACAAATATGAAATTAAGAACAGCCTTGGGCAGAGGATTTACTTTGCAGCGGAGGATACTGATTGCTGCACCCGAAATTGCCTTGGGACTTCTAGGCCTTTTACGCTGAGGATTCTCGATAACATGGGCCAAGAGGTCATCACTTTGGAGAGACCACTGAGGTGTGCCAGCTGTTGTTGCCCCTGCTGCCTTCAGGAGGTCAGTGAGCAGTTACCCCAGTAATTTGTAAAGTAGTTCAACAAGAATTTTCACCCTTTCACTGAACTTATGTAATCTAACAAGATTTAAGGAAAAGTGGTCCACAAGCTATTGGTTTATGCTTGAGAGTAAAGTAGACAGGAAGGATGAAAAACAGTGAGGAGAGAGCCCCATGTCACTGAGTTATTTGTGTTATGGGGTTGAGCATCCACACAGAGACCAGATTTTTTGATCTCCAGGGAGAGCTAAGAAGATAAGGCATCTTGGTCAAGTGTCTTCCTTTAAGTGAGAGTCTAGCCAAAGCCAGGGGAGGAGCACCATAGAGAGAATACCCTAGAATACAACTCCAGGAGCAAATGTCTAGAAGAATGTGGAAAAGAACAGATGTGTTCATCTCACAATTTTGGCCAACCTATTATGGAACAAACCTAAAAGAAGCTTCCTCTGAGAAATCTGAACTCCTGTTTTCAGTTATCCATTTTTGAAAATGAACATATTTGAGTCCCCTTTAATAGGGATATGCAGGCAAGAATACCGTCTGCTCCATGAAGACTAACTGTCTGTTTCATAGTACTTGTCAGCTCTCAGGGGAGACGCCAGGGCAGAGTTTATAGGAGAGTTGGCCTTTCTCTGTGTCCCCATTGGCTTGAGACCAGCCTTGTCTGGTCAGTCCTTCCATACAAGCAGCTACAGACGAAGACACAAGCATACAGATATTTGAAGTCTAATACTGCACTTATTTTTAAAAGATAACTGAAATTATTCATACTGAATTATTTTGTTTGCCATGTTATTTAGGTTAGGTACAGTAGTATCTATACATAAGAGTATCTGAGGAAAATATGAGAGTTTGATGGAATATGCTCTAAATATAAAGAGCACATTAACATACATTACACTATTAATCTTTAAAACACAGTCCTAGGAAGTCCTCTTTTTATAAATGAACATACTGAGGCACTCTCTAGATTACCCAGCTAAGTGGCAGAGCCGAGGTTCCAGACCCCACGTTCTTTCCATTATAGCACCATTGCCACTCGTATTCAAAAACTGCACCCATGATTAGAGTTCAGTGCATACATCTAAACCACTGTTTTTAAAGGAGTTTGAGAAAAAAGTCCTTAATAATTCTGACATTTTTTCATAAGTTTGGAAATTTAAAAATGTATCAGGCCAGTAGAGCAGTGCTTAAGTGTGGAGACTATGCATGCAGCCTGCCCAAGTTTGTGTCTCCAATCTTCCACTTTGTAGCTGGGAAATTTGATACAGGTTAATTAATCTCTCTGTTTCTTAGCTACCTCATCTATAAGTAGGGATAATAATTATTCCAACCTCGTCAGATGTGTTGTAAATCAAATGGTGCTTACAACAAAGTCTGACACTTAGAAAGTATTCAATAAATGAGAGTTATTGGATATTATTATCATTACAATTTATATATGTTCTTTTGCTCTTGTAGATAGAAATCCACGCTCCTCCTGGTGTTCCAGTAGGTTATGTGATTCAGAACTGGCATCCATGCCTACCAAAATTTACAGTTCAAAATGAGAGGAGAGAGGATGTACTTAAAATTGTTGGTCCATGTCTTGTGTGCAGCTGTTGTGCAGATATTGATTTTGAGGTAAGAGATGTGATCATGTTCATAGGTTTGGCTTTCCTAATGTAAGAATAATATAAATTGGAGTACATTACGAATATACCAGATAAATATGTGTATCCTGGTATCTCAAACAGGAGATAGTGTGCTCATATATTTAACTTTAATCAGAAAGGAGGTCATTGCTCTCATTGAGCATCATTGTTGATTATGCTAAATGGAAAAAAAAAAAGCAGAGCTTTGTCAAATAAATGTAAGCAAAACATCTAACATTTAAACGCGGCAGTTTCTGTATGGAGGCACTATATACAGAGGTGCTGAAAAAAAGGTAAGAAAGGAAAAAGACTATATTAAAATTGTAATACTCAATATTTACTCATAACAAAAGATGAATACAAGTCATGTTTGACATCCGCAGTTACAAGAGGTGCACAAAGTGGTTATCATCAGCATCCAGACACTTTTGATTACAGTGAATTACTGCTTAAGCACAGATAACATCTCTTAAAATGTGTATACATTTTTTTTGACACCCCCAATATTATCCATTTTAAGTAGAACATTAACCTTGTCATGTAAGTTTGACTGCCAAAACTTATGTACCTTTCAGTCTGAAACACAGGCTGCCAGTGGTCTCAGCCCCCTTCAGAATGGCTGACATCTTTGAGTTCCTACAAAAAGTCCGATTATGCAAAGAGAGTTTTCAGGAAGGCAGTGTAAGACATACTACCCAATTATGCTTCTCTATGGTCTCTTCTTTATCTTTGTATTAAATTCGGTCATTAGAAACCACAGTATATCGGTGAACTTACATCTGGAAGAATTTCATTACAGCAAGTTTCCATCAGATAGCTCACTGTATTTGATTGCAAATGTTAAAAATTGGGAGATTTTATAACTTAATTCTGATTTTTCTTGTTTTATTGGAAAATCAGAAAATGGTAAACTGGCCCATGTCTTTATTCAAGGGGCAAAAACAGTCTGAACCTGAGTAGTGCTGCCCCCTTGTGATAACATGTGGGAACTCGGCGAGTCTCCCCTGACTTTTAAGGTTTTCTACTATCCACCTTCATTCTTTTATACTATTATCTGTTTGGTAATCTAGTCGTATGATATTCAATTCCTCTATTAGATCCTGGTTATATAAAAAAATGAATCCTTTCCCTCACTGATGTAAGAGTCTAATGAGGAAGGCAGACATTTTTAAGAAAACACATGATATAATAGAGACTTTGTATTGCCTCCTAAAAAAGGACATGGATTGTGGGGGAGGGATGTATACTGTGTATATGTAAAGACTTCATAGGTTTATATATAATAATAGCTCTTATGTAGGGATTATCATTCCTATCAAAGTTCCAGAGGAGTAAAAAGGTAATTGTTTTTTCAGGGAATATTAACAGAACTTTGGCTAACATATATTTTAATTTTGGAATATAACTGAAAATACTGGTGAAGCAAGTCAGACTGGATTGTGAAACTTTCATATGTAATGCTAAGAAATTTAGAAATCATCCAGCAACCCTTCTCAATGGAGGCCTTAGAGCCTCCATTGTATTGTATGTACTAAATTAACTTTGCTCCTGTGGAGCTACTAAGTAAAACCTTTGAAGGAACTGAGAAAACAGTCCCTTGAAACATTTTCTGTAGGCCAGGTAATGGGAAGTTTGAAAGCAGAAATTATCAATATGAGGAACCATGATGGAACATGAATTCCATTTGGGTGTCATTGAGCCTGAAAACTTGGTGTAGAAACACAGCAGGAGCAGGCATCCTTCTATAAGAAGAAATAATTCAAGAGACACTTAATAAGTGGAACTGATTCATGGATTTGATGTCAGTTGAGGATTAAAGAAAATTTGGAGATTATTCTGATGTCTGAGGATTAAGAAGCTGAATAAATAATGTCATTGGCCAAGTTAAGAATCTAGGAAGAGAAACAGTTGATTTGTGGAAAGCTTATAATTTGTACTGGAGTTGTTTTGGATTTCAGGTATGGCAAGGGAAAGGTTGAGGGCTTTTCAGCATACTGATGGTAGTTGAAGCCATGAGAAGATTACTCCAAGGGTGAACAGAAGAAATATAAATAGACTTCCTATCCCATGGAGATGATAAGGAAATCTGTCTCCTGCAGGACTCCTGGTAGGGAAAAAAATAAGCCTACATGAAACTGATATCCCAATCCAGTGCACTAGATAAGTTTGGAGCCTGAATTTGTACCACTATCATGGTTCAGGAATCTCACAACATAGAAATTTGCTTTTTCACAATGGTTTGCCACCAGAACATAGGTGTAGTGAAAACCACTGCTAAATCTAACTCAGAATGGCAAAGAAAAAGACACACAGCAATATTGTCGTAATTGGATATGTACATTCCGGCAAGTCTACCAATACTGGTCATCTGATCTACAAATGTAGGATCAACAAAAGAACCATCAAAAAATGTGAGAAGGAGGCTGCTGAGATGGGAACGGGCTCCTTCAAGTTTGACTGGGTCTTGGATAACCTGAAAGCTGAACATGAACATGGTATCACCGTATTTCTCTGTCAAAATTTGAGACCAGCAAGTATTATACAACCATCGTTGATGCCCCAGGGTAGAGACTTTATCAAAAACACAATTACAGGCACATCTCAGGCTGACTGTGCTGTCCTGTTGGTGTTGGTGAATTTGAAGCAGGTATCTCCAAGAATGGGCAGACCCATGAGCATGCCCTTCTGGCTTACACACTGGGTGTGAAACAACTAATTGTTGGTGTTAACAAAATGGATTCCACTGAGCCGCTTTATAGCCAGAAGAGATACAAGGAAACTGTTACGGAAGTCAGCACCTACATTAAGAAAATTGGCTGCAAACCAGACACAGTAGCATTTGTGCCAATTTCTGGTTGGAATGGTGACAACATGCTACTGTAGCCAAGTGCTAACGTGCCTTGGTTCAAAGGAAGAAAAGTCACCCATAAAGATGTCAATGCCAGTGGAACCACGCTGCTTGAAGCTCTGGATTGCATCATGCCACCAACTCTTCCAACTGACAAGCCTTTGCGTCTGCCCCTCCAAGATGGTATTGGTGCTATCCCTGTGGGCCGAGTGGAAATTGGTGTTCTCAGACCCAGCATGGTGGTCACCTTTGCTCCAGTCAACGTTACAACCAAAGTCAAGTCTGTTGAACTGTTCCGTGAAGCTTTACCTGAGAACAGTGTGGGCTTCAATGTCAAGAATGTGTCTGTCGAAGATGTTCGTTGTGGCAGTGTGGCTGGTGACAGCAAAAATGACCTACCAATGGAAGCAGCTGGCTTCACAGCTCAAGAGATTATCCTGAACCATCCAGACCACATCAGTGCCAATATGCACCTGTGCTTGAGTGTCACACAGCTCACATTGCTTGCAAATTTGCTGAGCTCAAGGAGAAGACTGACTATTGTTCAGAGAAAAATCTGGAAGATGGCCCTAAGTTTTTGAAATCTGGTGACTCTGCCATTGTTGATGTGGTTCCTGCCCCCGTGTGTTGAGAACTTCTCTGACTACCCTCCTTTGGGTCATTTTGCTGTTCGTGACATGAGACAGACAGTTGCTGTGGGTGTCATCAAAGCAGTGGACAAGAAGGCACCTGGAGCTGGCAAGGTCACCAAGTCTGCCCAGAAAGCTCAGAAGGCTAAATTAATATTATCCTCAATATCTGCCATCCCAGTCTTAATCAGTGGTGGAAGAACATCTCAGAACTGTTTATCTCAAGTGGACATTTAAGTTTAATAGTGAAAGACTAGTTAATGATAATGCATCATTAAACCTTCAGAAGGAAAGGAGAATGTTTTGTGGACCATTTGGGTTTTTTGTGAGTGTGGCAGTTTTTAAGTTATTAGTTTTTAAAATTGGTAGTTTTTTTTTTTATTTGTTGTTTTTTGTTTTTTGAGGGCAGTGTCATGCCCTCATATGTGGGACCCGAACCGGGGCCGCTGGCTTCCCAAACCAGCGCTTAACCACCATGCCACTCGGCCGGCCCTAAAATTGGTAGTTTTTAATGGAAACAACTTATCCAAAGCTCTACCCCGGAATTTTGAGACCCATTAAAACAAAGTATAATGAGAAAAACAACAACAACATAGAAATGTATCCCAAGTAGTGGGGATTCTGCAGGTGGCAGAATCAAATGCAAAAGCACATGAGGAAATCAATCACCAAGGGCAACTTTTTTCCTACAGAAATAGCCGATCTTCATGTGAGCAGATTCAAAAATTACATAAGACTAGGAACTAACCCTCCAAGAACAAGCTGCATATAATTGAATAATCTGTAATCGATCATATAAGAAATACTTAAATAAACATTAACGAGACAAAAAAGGAAATAGAACAGGAAGAATGAGACTCATAATAAAGGACAGGAGGATTTGTAAACAAGCCAAATAGAACCTCCAGAAATGAGTAGTAATTGATAGTTTCCCATTGGAAAGTATGAGATGTAAATTAGATACAGATGAAGAGAAAATTACTTAACTGGATGATCAGTATGAGGAAAATAAAGGGGGAAATATAAATTTGAAGGGACTCCAAAAAATTAAAATGACAGGGAAGCTAGAATAAACTGTTGCATATGCCAAAGAGGAGCTACAGATAAGAAGACAGAGAATGTGCTGAGATAATAGTCAAAGGGATAACTAACAGATTCTTGCTGACTTGATGCCACGAATCCTCAGATTCAGAAAGTGCAAGGAGTTCTGAATAAGAAAAACAAATGACACCTAAATACAGCTTAGATAAATTGCAAACTTCAAACTAACAAAGGAAACCTCGTATCAACAAGTGGTGGGGGGAAGCGGAAGGTTATCTGTAATGTGCAATTCCCTTACCATTAGGAATTTTGAGTATTTTACTTTAGGTTTGCTGACAAACTTGTATTTATTCTTTTTGGATTGTCTGTTCATATCTATTGCCTGTTTATTGGGTTGTTTAATCTTCTTATCATTTTATAAATGTAATTTGTGTGTTGAAAACATTTGTCCCCTGATTTGAAAATAATTTACACAAATATTATTTTTCTGGACTTTGTTTATCTCACTCACACACATACTGGAGGTGCCAAAAAATGTATACAAGTGGACACTTTGGTCAGCATTGCTCAAGCAGTAGCTCGCCATACTGGATGCTGATGGTAACCACTTTGAGCACCTCTTATAATTGCATAAGTCAACATAACTTGTATTCATCTTTTGTTATTGGTATTAAGTATTAAAATTTTAATACAATTTTTTCCTTTCTTAAAATTCGTATACATTTTTTTGGCACCCTCTGTATATATCTCAACATAGAAATTTTAAATCTTATATAGTCAAATATATATTTTAATAACTTCTGTTCTCCTGTCTTGATTATGAAGTTCTCCCCAACCTTTTATCTATTCTTTTATCTTTTTACAATTTAAATCTCTAACTCACTTGGAATTTTAATTAACATATTTATGATGCTAACCCTGTCTCATCTATCAAATGTTATATCTTTTTCTTTATTCATACTTAATTTTTTATTCTGCAGAAGACCATTTAGGCTTTTTTCATATACAACTTCTGTTTTTAATTTATTCCTAAGTAATTTATAAGCATTATATTAAGGAAGAATATTTATATTTATAGGTACTTATTATTAGTATTGAGAAAAGCTATTTGTTTTTTGTTACCTTTTATTCAGTGATGTGCCTAGATTCATGTTTCAAATTTAGAAGTCAGTTTTACTATATTAACTTGGTTTTCCTAGGCATAAAATCACAGAGCAAATGAAATCATTTTAGCTCTTCTAATATTTATTTACCAATTAGCCTTTTTTTCCCAGCCTACTTCTACAGCAAAACTAAATGATAATGCCAGTTGTGATTGATAACTGAAATAGCAAATGTTTCATAACTTAGATATTGGCTGCTATTTTTCATAGTATTTTTCTATTCTCATTTTACCTAGAACACATATCAACAAAATTAACTTGTTTTCTGTTTTGCAAAGGACAAGATAGAAAACATTTTATATATATATATATATATATGTTACACAACTCTGCCATTATATATATGTTGCACAACTCTGCCATTGTAGCATTAAAGAAATCTTTCAAATCTATAAATACTGGGTGTAACTGTGTCCTAATAAAACTGTTACAAAACTGTTTACAACAACAGGCTAGATTTAGTTCATTAACCATTGTTTGTTGACCCCTGACCTAGATTTTTATTAAGAACTGATACTTAACTTTCTAAAAGGCAGAGTATCATAATGGTCATGAATACAGATTTAGGAGCAGAACACCTGGGTTTCAAATCCATCCTGATGACTTCTTGTCTGTTTGAAATTAGACAAATTATTTAACCTCTCTTTGCTTCAGTTTTTTCATATGAAAACTTTGTATAAGTATAGTACATACTTACAAAGATATAAGGAAAAAATTACCTAATACTCTTAAAGCATTTGTATGCCATGCATTCATATACTAGATGTTATATAAATGCTTACTTAGTAAATAAATAAAATACCTTTTCAGCATCTATGGATACACTCATGTTTTTAATTATATGATTTTCCAGTATTTTACAATTGATTATAGTATATTCTTATCTAGGTCGTATGTGCTAACGTTCTACTTGGATTTTTTACATATTTTTTATAATGAGATGAGCCTATAGTCTTCTTTTTAGAATACCTTTGTAATTATTTTTAAAAATAAGTAAAATTTAAATTTAATAGTAATATAATACCAGATTATTTATTACAGAAGGTGAAATCATTTTATTATAGAGAAATTTATCTGGGCTGGCGAAGCGGCACATTGGTTAAGAGTTGGCTTGGGACGCCAGTTCTGAGCAGTAGGGCTCCAGTTCGGATCCCACATTAGGGCCAGTGACACTGCACCCTTCACCGCTAAGATGGTGAACAACAGCTTGACCTGAAGCTTGGCTGCCATGAGTCGCCGGCCTTGGTGTAGGCTGCAGCCCCCTGCTTCAGTGGGCTGCCGTGAGCTACCGTGAGTGGCCGGCAGCCGACGTGTGCGGCTGTCCAATGGCCCGTGAGCGACTGTCTCACCTGGGAGGAGAGCAATGATAATACCAACAAGTGAAGCAGCGTCCTCCAGAACTAGATTGAAGAACAAAAGGACAGCAACTTGTCTATTCCCCTTCCCCAGTTCCCCAATGCTGCTTCCCTCCACCAATTCCCCAATAAAATCTTAAAAAATGTATCCCCAAAAAATATTATTTTTAAAATATTATCCAGAATTTAGTTAAAAATTATCTTATCTGGTTGACTTTTCATCTGTAGTTCATTTTTCACATTTCTGACTTTCTATAAAAAGTTATATGTTCTGCTTCTTACATAAATTTTAGGTATCTTGCTGTAGTAATTAAAAAGGGGTATGTTAAGCCTAATGATAGGATTATGGTGGCTGATAAATTATCTTTTACATATTTTGTTGTAAAATATCTCAAAAATTAAAAATAACAAAATAAATAAAATGTAAAGCTTTATTACTAGCTACAAATGCTTAGGTGACAGCTATTAGCAAATAAAAAGGAGAGAATTTGTATCAGTCTGTTTTCCTACAATAGTGCCACATAACAAATAACCCCTAAAGCTCAGTAGCTTAAAACAACATGTATTTATATTCATGCTGATGGGTCATCAGGTCAGCTATGTCTCAGTGGGTATACCAGAGCTAGATAGCTCTGATCTAGTCTGTAAGTTGGCCACAGGCCTGCTCCAGGTTTGATCATTCTGGAGCGATAGCAAGAAAAATGACCTGGATCATGCTAGTAACTGATCACTGGAAAGCAAGAGCCAGACCAAAACACTTAGCCATGTTTAAGGTCTCTGCTCATATCACATCAACATTCCATTGGTTGAAAAAGTCACATGGCCAAGGCTAAATATCAGTGTTCTGGGAAGCATACTGGGCCTACAGTGGGAGGGGAAGTGAATGAATATTGATGAACAGTAATCCATGCTGTCACAATTTTCATATTAAAAGTTGATTGCAGGTTTGTGGAGAACTTAACTACCCACACCCAAATAAAATGAGTAAACTGTCTTTAGTTTCCACACATTTAATCAGCAGCTCCCAACCAGAGCTAGGGCTCAAAGGATGTGCTTCCTTGTATACCTTTGAAAAAGACACTTTTCTTTCTGGGTTGACACAGCCCTCTGTCACACCATGGTGACTGTGGCTCCATTCAGCCCCCAAATACTCACATGAGAGGTGCATTTGTCCAGCTATGATCTGTTCAACTCTTTCTGATGGCCCCAGGCTTTCCTCAGGCAGAATTACTTTGGAGCTCTTCTTTTTTTTTAAGTTCTATTGGGTAACTTTTTTCCAGGACCTGTCAGCTCCAAGTCAAGTCATTGTCCTTCAATCTAGTTGTGGAGGGTGCAGCTCAACTCCAAATCCAGTCGCCATTTTCAATCTATCACATTCGGGAATTGAACCAGCAATTTTGTTAAGAGCACGTGCTCTAACCTAGTGAGCCACCCAGCCGTCCCTGGAGCTCTTTTTTATATACACTCTTCCTTTTTTGTTCTTGCACCTTCCTGTTGTCCAGTTTTACCCCAACCCTTGACCTGCATTTGGAATTCCGTCTAGTTACTTATTGGATACTTTCCTTCCCTCAAAACTGCCAGTCCTCTTTCCCAGGCTCTTAATACCTCATGTTTTCTTATTGGTGGTGGGAAACACTATCACACTGAAACACTCAACCTGTGTAAACTCTGCTTCTCTTAAAGCAGATGTATCACATGGAGGTTTAGTTTACCACTTTGCTGATGGCTTCTAGAAATTTCATCAAAAAAGCATTTCATATTTGTATCTTTTCCTGCTTAAATTTTGTTTTAGATCAATTCAAGGGACTTAATATGTAATAGAAAATGTCAAATATTTCAGCAAAACTACTTTCACGTAAATTCTCTGTAGCAAAAAAACCATTTTTTCATGTGTCTATAAATAGGTACAGGAATTTTATATGCATCTAAGGAGTGATGTAGTGTTCATAGGCAGTGCAAATTATTTTATCCAACTTTTAGTTTTATTATTAGTTTTCCAGAATTAAAACCATCATTTTTTTTTTTCCAATTTAGATTAAATCTCTTGATGAAGAAAATGTGGTTGGGAGGATTTCCAAGCAGTGGACTGGTTTGGTGAGAGAGGCATTTACAGATGCCGATAACTTTGGGATCCAGTTCCCTTTAGACCTTGACGTGAAAATGAAAGCTGTGATGCTGGGAGCATGTTTCCTCATTGTAAGTCCATTCTTGCTAATCTTGGGTATAGATGGGTTAGTAGCATTCTGAAATGATTAAGTAAATTGTACATTTTTAAATGACCTGCTTAAATTTATAGATAGTTTTCTTTAAAGGGGTCCCATTTCATCCTAGCTCTGAAATTCCAATTTTCTTGATACCCTGGACTCACAAGTGACTAGTTTCTCTGTAAATATATTCAGTTTCATATGGCAATAGAAGGACCTTTTGGGTGTTATGGAGAGGCCCTGGTCTTTGAGGATTTTATCTAAAATTCAAAAATAGGTGCTTTGGAAAAGACTTTAAATATGGGCTTACAAGGAATAAGACTCAGTGAAACAGGAGATTTCCTCATGATTCATTAAAATTAAATAATCTAATATAGGAATTTAACCTGCATTGAGTATACCTCTAATCAAGTCATCGGATGGAACTGCCAGTTGAGAGGGATACGTGGGATAGAACAGTGGTTCTGAACTTGTCTTCCTCTAACTCACTTAGCCAGCTTTTAAAAATCCCAAATACCAATCATACTCGGTTCAACTAAATCACAAGCTTACATTCAGAAGTTTGTATGGGTCCCCAAGTGACTCAATATGCAGCCAAATCAGGGACTCCTGGGACAGAACAGTGGTTCTCAACCTTAGATGCTCAGTAGGAACACCTGGGTAGCTTTTCAAACTCCCTGTGTTGAAATTGCACCTAGGTAGGAATCCAAGGAGGGGAATGAGCCTCCAGGTTATTTAGATCACTCCCAGATGATTCCAATGTGCAGCAAGGTTTGGAACCACTAAGATGAATATTTTAAACATGGACTTGAAGGTGCAAATAGGAAAAACTAAAAAGTGAGAGAATATACAGAAAAGGGACCCAGTTACTTCAACAAATTTCAGGAAAATAAAATGAGAGAGACTTAAAAGACATCAACTTAATGCAGTTGGTAGACTCTGAATTGAACAAACCAATATAAAAAGACATTTACAGTTTTTTCACATAAGTGCATATACTTCTGTCTATAAAGGTGTGACTTGTAATAAAGAGACATTTATAGGTATTCAGAAATTTGAACATTGGCTGACTATTTGATGATTAATGACTTATTTTCTTAAGATATGATATTATGGTTATGTGAAAACAAGAATCCATATTTTTTAGGGTAACATACTGAAGGACGGTATGTGATCAAAAACTACGGTGAATGCTGCTGCCGGATGCCACCCAATGGAAGGCAAGGATTTTCAATACAGGAAACAGTGCTGCAAACCTTATTAACAGTGTTTGACAAGTTGCAGCTTGTTCAGTGCAATCTGTCAGGTGTGAGGTAGGGTTGAGAGAAGGTGTGTTTTAAAGTATGCCTTAAATCATCCTCCATCATGACAACACTCCATGTCACACATCGCTTCTAGTATACAGCAATTTCTGTCAAATAAAAACATTACTGTGTGCCCTCATTCACTTTATTTACTGGATCTGGCACAGTGTGACTTCTGGCTCTTCCCCAAAGTCAAAACGATTCAGGACATCGAGGCAGCTATGACAGTGCAACTAAAGACACTCACGAAAGAGGACTTCCAGAACTGCTTCAGAAAGTGGCAAGAACAATGGAAAAAGTGTTCGAAGTGGGGCGGGGGGGAGGATATTTTGAGGGGAATTAATGGCAATATGTCTTTTGCTATAATAAATTTTTTAATTTAAACATTCACCATATTTTTTGATCACACCTCATTTCAATCTAAAATGATATGATATACATTCACTTTTAAATAATGAGGGTGAGGGCAGAAGAATCTAGGGGATGGATTGGTCATAATAATTGAATCTGGGTGATTGGTTATTTAGACTTTAGTATGTTATTCCATCTAACTTGGGGTAGGCTCAATATTATTTTCTGTATAAAGTTTTAAATATAACTGCAGCTCTATTTAAAAATTGTGTTTTCAATAAGTGTTTATCTCACATGAAAAGTAAAATTTAACTTGAACCTTAGGGAGTGTTTAACCAAAATTATACATACCCAAGCAAAGATACAGTGTGTATAGGGAAAAGAAGGCAGTCTGAGATGTATGGGTAGCTGAGACACAGGATTGGCAGTGGTTGTGGGATATTTAGGAAATGACTATGTGAATAGATTGGGCGTCTTCTAAAGCACTTTTAAAGATTGGGCAACTTCTTATACCCATTGGGAAGATAGTGAAAATTGTTTAGTTAACTGTTTGGTTTTAAACTAGGTATAAGTAAAATCGTTATAAATCCAAATTTTGGAAAGCTAAATCCTGGTGACAGAGAAATGGATTGAAGAGAGGTAAAATTGTGGTAATGCGATTTCAAGTGATTAGAAGTAGGGATTAAATTATTTCTGTCAAAGGGGTAAAGGAAAACGATGGATGTGAGATATAAAAATCATAAGATTTTACATAAGTCATGGAGAAGAGGGCCTAGTTAGACACTGATGGAGTGAGACAAGCTGGGGAACACAGTGGACAAGTTTGGAAAAGAAATAAATCTGGGCCAAAAAATTCTAAGAGGCATTCTAACTCTAAGATGGCTGTCACGCCCCTGGAAAAAACCTGCAAGTTGTACGTGGAATTTCAGTCATACGTAAAGTTATATATATACTAGAGAAAGGAGTACAGAAAGTTGAGGAAGAAATATTAAAAGAACATACTGAAGGACATGAGGAAAAGTGAAATATACAGAGATTACCAGAGGACTAATTGAATTCATGCAGGCATTAATAAGTGAATAGAATTATAGGATTTAATTGCTATTAAAATGGAAAGTTGAAGATATCACCTTTTTTCCAGATCTACCTATTAACAGTTTTTCTTGCTTAGTAGATACGTTATTGTGTTTCATCATATCCCTTAGCATTTGTGTATCTGAGAATGAATATCTGGTTTGTTGCTGAAACTCATTTCTGTATTTCGTTTTTATTTAGGACTACATGTTTTTTGAAAGGAGCGGAAACAGAGAACAGAGTGCAAGCGTGTGGTAGTGGATTAATAAAATTCTCAGAAAATGTGAAGGATGTATATTGATTGTTACTACATAAAATTAAAACTCAGTGGGTTTTCTTTTTTATTGAAATGACTTACAGCATGTGTGAATTACACTCTGATGCCTAAAGCTACAGGTATATGATTTCACTTTTCAAATTATAGAAATTATTTTCTGTATCACTTACTTAGAAATGTTTTTATACATTTTCATTGATTTTATACATTTTGTTTTTTGTTGTGCATTTCAGAGACAGAACATAGGAATTTTTACATTTAAACACTAAACTTCCTTTGATAAATTGCTTTGAACTTTAGTGTGCTATTTTCAATTTTTATAGCAAAATTAATTAAAATAATTTTAACATACAATTATATACCTTATTTTGTTAACTCTAGTTACAATTTATTTCATATGTAACAACTAATGTTATTTTGCAAAGTGTATATTCAAAAAAGTTAAAAATGAACATAACTTCAGTTTCCTTTGCAATTATGTTCAAATAATATTCCATATTATCAAGAAAAGTGAAATACATATTTGTTTTTTATTCAGCAAATTACATTATATTTAACTTCTATAAGCTGATCCGCTACTATGAATAATATCTTCATATTGACAAGACTAAGTTTTGATGGGTTTCAGTGAAAAAAGACATGATTCTGTCCCAAAGAAGGACATATTTAGAGTCAATCTAAAACTAGAGTATTGTTATAATTTTTGATGTAATTATGTACACATGGTATGCTTAGTGCCTATATTCTTATTCATAGAACATGATAGTTATGAGATCATTCAGGTATTAATGAAATAAAACATATGTATTCTACTCGAGTATAAACTGCAATAATGGACTAGTAAATTATTAACAGCAACAATCAAATAAGAACTAAAAAAGTTGATAATTCACCAGATGCCAAATTCCAATGATGAGAAGTAACATGGCAGTCATATTCAGTTTGTAGTTTGTACAGATAGCATGCCAGGTAAAGTGAGGTACTTGCATAATTTGCATGATTTGGGTGGCATTAGTTATGCCACTCAGAGAAGGGGAGGGCTTTCCAGACTAGCTATCAGGTACCACAACCTACTCAAAATGAGACTAGAGGTAATGCCATTGTCTCTGTGACAGCTATGTATTACTTTTATTCTCCCTGTTCCCCTCCCCCTCCTTTTCTTACCCCCTTACTCCCTCATTTGTCTAGAATTCATGATCTCTGGTGAGGTGAAGTAAAACGACAACTAATTTGCATAGTTCCTTCAACTGTACAAGGAAGATTTGGGCAGAAACCCACACACTATCTGCTGAGTCCATTTAAGTTCAAATACTAGAAAAACTTAAATCATTTATGAAGAGAAAAATCATCACATGAAAAATAAGAAATCTAAATGAGAAAAATACCAGGAATTTCAACAAATGTCTTTATTTGTAATGTCAGTGAAATTTGAAAGGAATGTTGCCTATTTATTTCTGGTACAGGCAGTGGAGGAAAAGGAACATTCTGATGAGCCAAATTGCTACTAAACTTGAAAAATATGACGACCACATTTTAAAAGTATGGAGACATTGGAACACTAGATTGCATAAAATATATAACACAATGAAGTAAAAGAGCTTTTAGAAATTTTCCCAGAAGTCAGATAAACACAAAGTATAAAGAGAAAGGTGATTCCTGAGGAACAGATCCATCAACTTCAATTTATGCACAGCAGGAATCCAGAAGCAGAAATCAGATGGAGCCAAAAGAAGAAGAATATAACGAGTAAGAAAACTCATTTGCAAAAAGGACAGACTGTAGATCTGAGCCCCCACCATAATCAAGAGATCGAAGTGATCATCCGGAGTAGTGGGACAAAGCAACTGAGTGCCACCTCAGGAGGCAATAAGTTACAGCATCGTGGGACACAGTGAGGGGATTGTGCTTTAATACTAGATGAGCTGGCCTTTCCTTTTGTTCAGTACTCTTTATCTATCTAGTCAGGGGTTGGGTTCAGTTTGCAGTTTTTGGTGATAGCTACCCTCGGGGTACCCCAGACTTCAAATTCTAGTGATAACTTGTATATTGAAGATGTGGGCTAGTTTGCCAGAGGATTTATTAAGACCCTTGCAGCATTCCCAGCCAGAATTCCCTGGTTTTTTTTTACTCAGAGCTCATTAGCCTGGGGGTGGGGATTGAGAGACAGAGTGCTGTCTGATGTTCAATTTAAGTGTCAGTCTTAAGTAGGCACTTTAAAGCTGAGGCCACACCCCAATTCAGTATAACCCTGAAGCCCGGAGCCTGGCGTCTTGGTCAGTTTACCACTAATCAGGTCATCAGCAGCAGCCATTCACAGAGAGCCCAGGACCGGCTGGACATCTCAGCTGTGTCTGGCAAGTCTGAGGGGAGTTGATGGGTAATAGCATCATTCAGTCAAGAGACTCAACAAGTAGACAAACCTAAGGATCCCAGTTAGAAACATGGCAGAGTGGGAAAAGTTCAGGAAAGCAAAATGAGGCCACCTCTTCTGGGGCCACTTGCCCTGTGTGGCTTAACTGGGACAGAAGTGCACAGACTATGGAACCTACTCTTAGGGCAGGAAGTGCCCTCTTATTCGTACCCTGTCATCTTCCTACCCCACACCCAAAGCAAGATTTCTTGGTCCCAGAGAAAATACAAAGGGTGAGAAGCTTCTCATCCTTCCTGAGGCCCAGGAGAGGGGAAATTTAGGGGCACACCTAGGGCCTAGATGTGTCATTGGATGTCCCTGGATGAGGGGTAAGTGTAGGGAGAAGATGCAGAAGCAGGGGAATGGAGCTGTGTTCAATCTTGAGAAGAAAGTTCTGGTTAGATTGGCTACGGTGTCAGGAGCCTGGTCAGAGGGCCTTTAGGGCTGTCTGGGGGAATGGGAGTAGAACTAAAGTGGAGGAGCTGCTGGGAGAGAGGAGATACTCAGGCAGAGTCAGCAAAAATGGCCAGGGACCCATGTCTGGGCTCCCAGCATCCAATCAGCTACTCTCCAATCCAGATATTGAGGATGAGTGGGATTTGGGCTCAAAAAGTTCTACTGTAATTGTAGGGTAATGAAAAGGAACTCAATAGGGAATGTTGTGTCATTGGAATTAACCCCAGGTCATTCGCAAAAGGTGAATAAATTCACAGACTCAGCCTGAAATGAGGGAGAGAGAAGGAGGCAGAGCTGAACTGTGAGAAGAGGAGGCAGAGTCGAACTCCCAGGTTTCAGCACCAAAATGTGTTGTGTTTTAATAACCCTGGTCATTTGCAAAGTGTGAAGGAATTCATGAGGCACAGAAAAATGAGAAGATGAGAAGTTTTATTAAAGTCAAGAGGTAGAAAACTAATGGCAGTGTCTCAGGGAGGTGACTGTCCTGTACTCTAGGCTAACATTTTCTTATACAGAAATAGGTAGGTAAATTTTCTTAGAGCAGGAGATGTGACCTCCCTCTGAAGTCATTTGATGGACATATGTTGGTTATATAACCAGTTTCTTTCTGTGCATGCTCTTACCCAAGACTTTATGTTCATTCTATTCTAATTGCATTATAATTAGGCTACAGTTCAAGTAACGGACAGACAGTTTTGGGCAGTTTGCACACATGCGAAGAACTAGTTAAAACCAGTTGGGTCTTATCTCCCCTTTCTAGAGGGGTTTAAACATCTTAGAATGATTTGTAGGGGATGTGTCTGGGTGGTTCCTGGGGAGGGGATGCAGGCCTGGGCAGCCCTCTTTTAGGGTCACTTTTATTAACCCCTTTTTGCCTCATCAGGGAATCTCTGCCATCACTTAAGGAAAAAAATAATTTAAAAACTTCTAGAACACAATTACTCCCCCTAGAGTGCCCCAGGAGGACGCTTAGAGGTTGACTCAGACATCTGCCTCAGGCTTCTGTATCCCACTCCAACCTGCCACAGCCCGCTGCCTGACTTTCTTAGGGCAACGTTCCTGCACCTAACCCTGTCTCTTATTAGGAAGTGTCCCACCCTGTCTCTTCATTTTCTCAACTGTCCAATGGGCATGATAATAGTTTCTACCTCGTAAATTCTGTGTAAGGATGAAATGATTTAAGGTAGATAAAGGCTCTTGAGCAGGTTCCTATGGTAAACCAGAGCAGGAAATGAAAATGCTGTATGTTAGCAGTAATCAGAGGTTTTTAAAACTGAGAGAAGTGGCCCAAGCTAACATAGAAAATTTGGGCCAAATTGAATTTCTGTATGTGGCTTTAAACGGTATATAAAATTCATTGTAAACCCACAAATAAAGACGTTTTCCCCTTGGAAGAGAGAGAACATTTTCACACAAGATGCCAAACTAGGGGACCATTCTCATCTCAGAAGACAGTGGAATATTATCTGGGTTCAGAGGCCTTGACTTCCCTTCTTAGCCCCAGGCCCCATATGTGGCAAGCCATGAGAGTCAGGGGCAAAACTCTGGAACACGAGACCCAATGAAATATTACCTGGACAATAAGGCTTTGAACTAGAAGCTCTGGATTTATAAGCAAAGATGGCCATAAGATGGTACACCCTACACAGTCAGTTGGCCATAGATGTCTGAACGTACCTTTCTCCACACAGAGCATTCAAGTTAAACTTCAATTTATTTTTAATGTTATATGGTAGAAAATATACTACAGAGGGTGCCCCCCAAAAATGTATACACATTTTAAGAAAGGAAATATGTATTAAAATTGTAATACTCGATATATACCAATAACAAAAGACGAATACAAGTCACGTTTGACTTCTGCAATTACAAGAGCCACTCAACGTGGTTACCATCAGCGTCCAGACCCTTCTGATTTCAGCAAACTACCACATGAGCAACATTGACCAAAGTGGCCACTTGTATACATTTTTTTGGCACCCCCAGTACTATTTGTGCCAAAAGATGGCTTATAAATTTACCCAAGTTGGAAACCAACTAGATTCGGAAAACAGAAGCTTGAAGCCAGCTTGCCTACTAAAGGCAATTTATTTCTATCAGTGGGTTCTAATTTTCCATTGTTAACAGACTGAGGTTATTCTGTCTGGCAACGACAAGAAAGAAGCATTGGCTTATTTCTTCCTGCATTAGAAGTTACTTTTGAGAATTGGTTGCTAGGAAACATTTCACCTTCAATGTAACGTTGCCAATAGACAGCAGCTATCTAGAAATATTCCAGAGGAAGTCCCTGTTAGATGAACTTTACAGTATAAGTTGGATCATAGTCTACTATGAACCTACTAAGTACACTTCTGTTAACTCTTACTGCCAGAATTCTTTCCCATTATTGGTATTCACAAGTTGAAGAGGATTTACTTGCACAATTCATTTTTTGGGTTTTTTGGGTTTTTTTTTGTAAAGAGTAACAGATTCACTCAGATCATTCAGATAAATGTATTTGTGACAATTGTTTCCTGGAGAAATTGAATAGTCAAAAAATAAGCCTCCAGATTTTAGGGGTAACTGAAAGGAAAAAAATGCATCTGTGTACCCATTCACCATACAGTGAGGCAAACCAGTCAGTAAGGCCTGTCACTGAAATGTGCTATTTTACTACCTGGGCTTCACTCTGTTCTGGGAGAAGCCTGGCATGAAGGAGCTGTGGTCACTCACAACTTCCCCATCAGACATTTTGGAAGCTTTCAGGCAAGACAGACACAAACAAAAAGAAAAGTTAATCATGGAAAAAACAGAGACATTAGTGGTAGCAGACAAAAATTAGAAGGAAAAAAAACAACAACAATACCTTGAACACATTTTTTAAAATCTAGATTTTCAGTCAAGATGATGGAGTAGGCAAACTCTGTGCTTGCCTCCTCTCATAACCACATCAAAATGACAACTCAACTACAGAACAACCATCATTGAGAATCACCTGAGGCCTAGCTGAACAGAAGTCCTACAACTAAGGATACACAGAAGAAGCCACATCAAGGCTGACAGAAGAGGTGGAGATGCAAAATAAACTGGTACCACATCTGTGTGTGGCAATTGAAAATTGGGAGGGGTGTCTCAGCTGAAGAGGACCCCCCCTAAGGAACAAAGGGCCCCAGCCCCACACAAGACTCACCAGCACAGGGTTCCAGTGCCAGGAAGAGAAGTCCCCACAACTTCTGGCTGTGAAAACCAGTGAAGATTGTGTCTCAGTGAGACAGAGGGCTCCTGGAGTCCCAGGTGCTCCTCTTAAAGGGCCCACACATGGACTTATTCATTTGCTCTGAGCTCTAGCCCTGGGACAGCAGCTCAAAAGGCATCAGAGACATACAGGGAAGAACTGAATTGTCTGGCTTCAGGGTGTGGGCTGGAGGGTCAGCTTCCTTTCAGATAGAAGTGCTGGCAGAAGGCATTGTTTCTTTGTTGAGCTCTCTCCTCACCCCCGTAGTGTGCAGACTTAGGCAGGCGCCATATCTGAGTATCAACCTGGCTAACACATTTGGCTGCCCTGCTGACTCCCTGAAACCCTGCCCCACCCAACTTGCAGTCCAATCCAAGCCATTTCCAATGGCTTTTCCATACAAACATGCTGACTTGGTTCATGCTGCAGAATTTCCTAAAATCTCTGTTTCACAAGCCCAAACAAGCAGTACCTGGCCTCAGCATGCCTCATGCCTCTTTCTAGAAGCCCCAAGGCCAGCACTAGCAGCAGCTGGTCTTAGTTCACAGCTCAGCCTCTCACAGGCACGTCCAAGTCCAATGTGGGTGGCAACCATCTGTAAATTGCTTTCTTGCTCATTTCATGTGGCCTCAGACAAGCCCCAGGCTGTAGCTGCACTTGGCCTGGTGGGGGCTTTCCCAAGAGACCATGGGGCTAGCATGTCCAGTGGCCAGCTTTGGACCAAGTTGGAGCACAACCTGGCTGCATCTGCAGATGATACACCCAGAGGACACACTGGGCAGGCACCAGAGTCCTGCCTAAGTGAATCATGCTTCATAAGGAGAGCCCCTACACTAAATCTGCCCCACTGTAGTCTCAGCCAGTTCTTACAACCTATCAGCCAGAGAGTCAATCCCTCCTATTAACATGCAAACAGCAACCAAGGCTCAATATCAACAGAGTGGCACACACAACCTACAAAAGGGACACACATGGAGCACTTGGCTACATGGAGCATATGCAGACTGTGCCATGGGCCCCACAGGATACCTACTACATAAGACCACTCTACTAAGACATAGCAGCTCTACATAATGTACAGAAACAAACACAGGGAGGCAGACAAAATGGGAGACAAAGAACATGTTCCAAATGAAAAAAAGTTCCAGAAAAGAACTAAACAAAATGGAGACAAAGCAATCTACCAGATCTCAGTGAGAACTTTAACACAGAGATAGGAAACAAATGGAGATGGAAAACAAAAAAGTACCAGTCATAAATGAAGAATACAATAACTGAAATAAAGACTACATTATAGGGAATAAACAATTGCCTAGATGAAGCAAAGAATTGAATCAGTGATTTGGAAGATAAGGTAGGAGAAAACACCCAATAAAAACAGCAAAAAGAAAAGTGAATCCAAGAAAATAAGGACAGTTTAAGGGGCCTCTGGGACAACATCAAGCATACCAACATTCACATCAAAAGGGTAGCAGAAGAAGAGAGCAAGGAATTGAAAACCTATTTGAAGAAAACTTCCCTAACCTGGTGAAGGAAATGAATATTCAAGCTCAGGAAGTGCAGAGTCCCAAACAAGATGAACCCAAAAAGGCCCACACCAAGACATAATCATAATTAAAATGCCGAAGGTAAAAGACAGAGAATCTTAAAAGCAGCAAGAGAAGAGCAGTTAGTCACCTGCTCTATGGAAACAAAGGAGTTCCCATAAGATGTCAGCTGATTTCTCAAGAGAAACTTTGAAGGCCAGAATGGATTGGCACAAAATATACCAAGTAATGAAAAGTAAGTCCCCAACCAAGATTACACTATCCAGCAAAGCTATCCTTTAGAATTGAAGGAAAGATAAAGAACTTCCCAGACAAGAAAAAGCCAAAGGAGTTCATCACCACCAAACCAGTATTACAAAAAAAGTTAGAGGGACTTCTTTAAGAAGAAGGGAAAAAAAGATATAAAAAATATGAATAATAAAATGGCAATAACTACATAGCTATCAACAATTACTTTCAATGTAAATGGATTAAATGTTCCAATCAAAAGACATAGGGTAGCTGAATGGATAAGAAAACAAGGCCTTGGGCCAGCCGAGTGGCTCAGTTGGTTAAGAGCTCGCTCAAGAGTGCAAGCTGAGCTCTGGGCAACGGTGGTTGGATGCCAGCCCAAGCTGAGTTGCCGTTGAGCTGCCAACAGGTGTCAGGATGGCTCAGCTTAAAAAAGAAAAGGCCTTTACATATACTGCCTATAAGAGGTTCACTTCAGATTGAATGACACACACATACTGATGTTAAGGGATGGAAAAAGATATTTCATGAAAATGGAAACAAAAGGGAAAAAAAAAAAAGCTGGAGTAGCAGTACTTATACCAGACGAAATAGACTTTAAGAAAAGGCTATAACAATAGACAAAGAAGGACCCAGTAATCCCACTTCTGTGTATTTATCCAAAGAAACCAAAAATGCTACTTTGAAGGGACATGTGCATCTATATGCTCATTGTAACATTATTTACAATAGCCAAGATATGGAGGCAACCTGGGTGTCCATCAATAGATAAATGGATAAAGAAGAGGTGGTAAATATATATATATATATATAACTCAGCCACAAAATGGAATGAAATCTTGCCATCTGCAACAACATGGATGGATCTAGAGGACATTCTGAGTGGAGTCAGACAGAGAAAGATTGATGCCATATGATTTCACTTAGATGTGGAATCTAAAGAACAAGATAAATGAACAAATAAATCAGAAACAAACTCATAGATAAAAAGAACAATTTGAGTCTTGCCAGATAGGTAGGTGTGAGGCAGTGAGTGAAAAGGGGGAAGGAATTAAGAAGTACAAATTGGGGGCCGGCTGAGTGGCGCGGTGGTTAAGCGCTGGCCTAGGAAGCCAGCGGCCCCGGTTCGGTCCCACATATGAGGGCCAGTGATACTGCCCTCAAAAAAAAACCAAAAAAAAAAACAAAAAAAACAAACAAAAAAACAGAAGTACAAATTGGTAGTTACAAAATAATCACGGGGATGTTTAGTATAACGTAAAGAATATAGTCATAATGTTGTAATAACTATGTATGATATCAAATCAGTACTAGATCAATCAGGGTGACCACTTCTGAAATTATGTCCAAAATCTATATTGTAGACTTGAAACTAATATAAATATAATATCGTATATCATTGAAAAAAATATTTAAAAAATAAATAAACTTGGGGGCGGCCAGGTGGCTCAGTTGGTTAAAGTATGTGCTCTTAAGAACAAGGTTCCAGGGCCAGCAGAGTGGCGCATTGGTTAAGAGCTGGTTTTGGGAAGCCAGTGGCCCCGGTTCGGATCCTACATATGAGGGCCAGTGACACTGCCCTCTACAGCTAATAACAGTGCCACCTGGAGCTGGGCTGTTCGAGCCCCGGCGACGGTGTAGGATGCAGCCCCTGCTGCAGTGGGCTGCCATAGGCTACAGTGAGTGGCCGGCAGCCAGCGTGAGCTGCCAATAGCCGTGATGAGCAACCATCCAGAGGCCAGCGACCAATCTGCTTCATCCGGGAAGAGCGCAATGACGATACCAACATGGGCCAGTGAAGCAACATCCTCTGCAACTAAACTGAAGAACAAAAAGACAGCAACTTATCTGTTCCCCTTCCCCAATTCCCCAATAAAATCTTTAAAAAAAAAAAAAAGGTTGCAGGTTCAATTCCCACATGGGATGGTGGGCTGTGTCCCCCGCACCTAGATTGAAAAAAAACAAACAGTGACTGGACTTGGAGCTGAGCTGCACCCTCCACCACTACGATTGAAAGACAACAAGGTGACTTGGAGCTGATGGGTCCTGGAAAAAAACACATTGTTCCCCCCAAAAACACAGTGTTCCCCAATAAAGTTTAAAAAAAAAATAAACCAATCTATACAACCAGATTAGGAAACTATAATAAGGACTTTTGGGGAAGATAGAAGTTGAAAATAATATAGTAAAATTTTAAATTAAATTAAGATATGAAACATAAAATAAGATATTCTTTTATAATTTTTTTTTTAAGATTTTTTATTGGGGAATTGGGAGAGGGGAACAGCATTGGGGAATCGGGGGAGGGAGAACAGACAAGTTGCTGTCCTTTTGTTCTTCAGTCTAGTTGTGGAGGACATTGCTTCACTGGCCCATGTTGGTATCGATCTTCATTGTGCTCTTCCTGGGTGAGGCAGATTGGTCGCCGGCCTCTGGATGGCCGCTCACCACAGGTATTGGCAGCTCACGCTGGCTGCTGGACACTCACTGTAGCTTATGGCAGCCCACTGCAGCAGGGGCTGCAGCCTACACCGTTGCCAGGACTCATGCAGCCCAGCTTCAGGTGGAGCTGTTGTTCACCATCTTAGCTGTAGAGGGCAGTGTCACTGGCCCTCATATGTGGGATCCGAACCAGGGCTGTTGGCATCCCAAGCCAGCTCTTTACCAACGCGCCACTCTGCCAGCCCTAGAATTTTAAACAAATAATTCAAAGAAGGAAAATAGAGATAAAAGGGTATGAGACGGGAGGTGCATGGAGAGATTGGAAATGAATGAGAAGGGTGAATGTGAACACCCTGATAGGAAAGAAACATAAGTTTACCCTGGCCATTAAAAGGAACTCCATTTGTTACCAGCATTGTACTCACTGAAACTCCAGGCTTGTCTGATCCCAGGAAAGTAAACTGGGTAGTGTTTTTTCAATTTTTCAAGAAGGAGGCAAGGGGAGAAGGAAGGGGATAACTAAAGGATTTCTCCTCAATCTGTGTATTCCATCTTATAGTTCATGAGTGCTGTTTTTAAATAAAATGGTCTGTCTCTCTCTTTTATGAAGATTTATAGACAATTTGTGAGAGAGTCCTTGAAATGCTGTTTTGCAAAGAATGGGTCAAGTAATTGTATTAGGAGATAATGCTCTTATTTTGAGGTCTCTGTATTCCAATTCACTGAGCCAATTCTGTGGTTATTCAAGGCCTGAACTCTTCTCCAAAAAATGGATTCAGAATTTTCACAAACTAACTCAAATAGATCTTTCCATAGCACACCACACTGAGAGCTTTTGGTGTCATTTGGAGCTACATTATCTATTATCACGATGACAAGATTAATCCCTGAAAAAAACGTAGAAGCATTTTTTCCACATCTCAAAGCTAAAATACTTTTATAGGCACAACAGATGGTAAAGTTTAACTTGAGTGATCCTTGAGAAGCCGTCCCCACCCCCTCTCCAGAGAGGGAGTTAGCCTTGCAGAATTCCTGGTAGAGTGCTAAGAAGGTATCAGGACTGGTCCAAGTGATAAAATAGCTGTAAATGCAAGGCTTGGACCCCAATACCCAGTCATGCCATAGAAATAACTGGTGCTTCCTTCACCAGGAATAAAGAGTAGAGGAACAGGGCTGACAGCCAAGGTCCTGACACATCTCACTCCTATCAGCATTAGATCATATTCAGAATGATAATCAAAAAATATAACTGGTGTAGCACAGGAACCAAGCAGTCAAAACATGCTGGGGTAGATAGAATTCTATAGAGTGAGATTCTCCTTTCTCTCCACCCTTAAAACATCCACCTAGTAAGCTTCAGGTTGTGTATAAAATTGTGCGATATGTCTAGTATCCTCCCTTCCCTTCTGGAACTGGAACAGTGGGGATTCCGTTTAACCAGAGCTATGTGTGAGCATTGTGTTTCCCTGTCATTGGGTGTAAACAAAAACACGTGATCCTGTGACCTGAACAGTTAGTAGGGCTTAGCCACCACAGCCACAATTCCTTTTATTTCCTGCAGCTTGTAATGTATTTGATCACTTTTCATAAGTTATCTCCCACCTCAGTTTCAGAACCATCACACTTCTGTTTTATACTGCATTGTTAGAAAAGTCATGACATATTTTTTCTATGTTTTTCATTGCAAAAATGCGGCATGACTTTTCCGACAACCCAACATATCCCTTTTGGTCTTCTCTTTAAGTGTTCTTTAGCCAAAGATGAAGAACCTATGTTCCTTACCTACCAGTTGTCCCCAATTTGATGTCCTACAGACATGTAATCATTAATTTTACTGGACTTTACCTCAAATCTCATTATGTGTGCACTGCCATCCATCCAACTGCTCAGCTGGGAAACTTAAAACAACCCTCTTCTCTTCTGCTCTCCAAAGCACCATCTTACTAAGCACCATCTATTCTTTCTTTTTTTTCATTTCCTGAACCCCTCCCCTTCTCTCTAATTTTACTAAACAATATCTCCTATCTTTTTCAAGATTACATTCTTTTGTGTTTGGAATTGTCACTAAATGATCTCCCTGCTGCTATTCTACAAATCATTCTTCACACTGTCACTAATTTAATCTTTCTAAAGCAAGGGTTTAATAGTGTCTTCCTTACACTGAAAATTATATCATTGTTCAATCCATCCCCCATGATACAATCCAATTTTTTTAGTATGACCTTTCTGAATGGCTCCTGCCCAACTTATCCAGGGCTGTTACTTTGGATAATGGTAGCTAATATAAGAAAATGTCAAAGGCTTTTCTGATAGAATTTTACTTCTCTGTTAAATGACTATTAAGGTGGGGTTTCTGACGTGTAGGCAGCTTTTATCCATGTGGTTCCAAGGCCACAAGATCCTTCTGTGTTGTAGCTGTGCCATACCTGAAGTCTCATTATCTTCCACATCAAGGGAGGGAAACAGAATGTTGACACTCATCTACTTCTTACAATCCTTGCCTTGTGGGTAACATTTGTTTAGTCTCACCTCTATTGACTGAAATTCAGTCACATGGCCTCATCTAGATGCAATTAATTATAGTCCCAAGCTAGACATCCAATCCTCAGCAACAATTCTATACCATGGAAGAAGGAACACGAATGATAGTGAATAGCTAATCATCTCTGTCTCAATATTAGGAGTCTTTCAACTCCCCCATCTTGTTTTCCCTGTACTGTTGATACATAACTACTCAAATACACCCTTGAAATACACTCATGACCTCCTTTAGCATATGTTGCTTCCTTTTGCTCCTGGCTACCTTTTATTCTTGAAAACTTAGATGAGTAATCTTTTCCTATAGAAAGCCATCACAAACTTCTTTTTGAGTTAATACCCTCCCATGTGTTCTATATTTTTATGTTATAATAGGTGCTTGGCAAATCTTATTAGGTTCGGTTCTATGCATTATTACTTAATGCCCATTTTTTCTTTCTCAGTTGAATCTGAAATACATAGGCATTGAAAATGATATTTGGCTCATTTACAGTGACTCATTACAAATTTCTGAAGACACTTTTGTTAAATTACCAAGACAGGATATAAATTGCAATATACACCTTGCATCATAAGTTGCATCATACACCTTGAAATATATAGTTGTTAAAAGAGGGGCTTTTAGATTTTCTTCTAATCTTGAGTGAAAATCCTTAGAAATGGTATAAAATTTACGTGGCTTAATAACAGACTCATTTCCTGTTTCTTTCTGAACAGACACAAGACAGCATCATTCGGCTTCCCTTGTAGTTAAGTGTTACCATACAACTTAGTTCTGTGCAACAGAATGTGAAGTGATGTGTTTCAAATCCAGGCCCGACCCATTAAAAACGTCCCATATACAACCCTCTTGTCGCTTACCCTGTCAGCAGACTCAAGGTAAAACCTCAGAAAACTTTGGAAGCCATGTATTAAAGATGCCAGTGCTTCCATTAGTCTGAGTCCTAGTATGATGCTGTGCTCTGAAGCAGAGCCCCACTCAAAGAGAAACACTTCCATTTGGTTAGCCAAGGGTTTTTTTTTTTTTTGTTGTTTTTTTTTGTGTTTTTTTTTGAGGGCAGTATCACTGGCCCTCATATGTAGGACCGAACCAGGGCTGCTGGCTTCCTAGGCCAGCGCTTAACCACCACGCCACTCGGCCGGCCCTCCATTTGGTTAGTATATCATGAAATACTAACAGCAAGAAGCCTGTGTTACGTTATAAAAGTTTATGCTACCAGCATTACCCCCAAATTTACATGGCCCAATGTGGATGATTGAAGAATTTGTGTTTGTTAATCTAATTGGGAGATTAAAATGCCCATTAAGTCTATTTTCTCAAAATAGAAAATGTTGCCCTACTTCCCCTGAACCTAAGGCACCCAGCTGTCAGGACCTTTGCTGAGCTTGCCTTGAGGTCTATTATACCAATTCCACCTTGAGGCTGTGGGACTCTTAGAGCACCTGGCAACAGAGTTGGCCTAGACAAGACAACAGAGACAAGAGCAACAAAGAGGAATTTAGAAGAAATATATTTAAGATCCTCAGTGATACAATGCTTTTGAATAAAAAACAACCTTAAACGGCTTAAACAAAAAGCCAGGATCACAAGAGCTACAACCATAGTGTGAAAATTAAAAGAAATAAACCCCACTATGCAGAAGGGCACAGCAATAAAGAAACTTGCTTGTTTTGAGTATGTCATCAGGTGACAAATAAAATTAAATATCCTATAGTGAACATAAACACAAGCCAGCCTTCATACAATAAGTAATCTGGAAATATGTGGGTCCAGCATCAATGCAGCAGCTCATCAGTGTCAACTGGGCTCTTTACACAATTCAGTTCTACCAGCATCAAGACTTGTCCTCACATGATCTCAAGATTGCTGTCAAATTCCACATATCACTGCCATTTACAAAGGAGGAAGCATATACACACACGTGTATATGTGTGTATGTATGTGTATACACATGTATATATGCACACATAAAAGGAGGCAGGAATCTCCTAAAAGTTCTCAAGAAGATTTTTCCTTAGCCAAATCTGGGTATATGCCCACATGAACAGACAAAAGAGGCTGGTGTCACTGTGATTGTCTACTAGTGAAAATTCATGCTTTGGGTTAGGACCCTCCTTCCACAAACACATTGCTCATAAAACCTGAACAAAACATGATTCCTTTACCAAGTGATTTTCAATGTGAGGTTCATGAAACATCAGTAGCAGCAGCCCATGTGAACTTGTTAGAAAAGCAAATTCTCAGGCCCCAACTCAGACCCACTGAATCAGAAACCCCAGAGGCAGTGCCCTGCAAATTGAATTTCACAATATTTCCAGGTAATATAGATGTACACTGAAATTTGAAGATCACCAGTTTACCATGTAAAGGTACTGAATTCTGGGTAGGTAACTAGTAGCTTATATCATAGCTAGATATAGGTTTGTTTGTTTTAATTAAAGATGTTCTTCAAAGACCATAATAAAATGGAAGCAAAGACAGTTGAAACAAATAGACAAAAATCCCAAGAGCTGTAATAACTCTAAAGACAAAAGAACACAATATGTAATAGTAAGGCTTCAACGAATTTGAGAAAATGGGAAACAGCAGCAGATGTGGTAAATGATTTTGGAAAACAGAGGAAATCACAACTAAAAGTGTGTAAAGAGATATTTAAGAATAAGGAGATCTAATTTACCTTCACAGGTTTCCCAGACAGATGAGGACTTAGTGATCCCAAATAAAGAGGAGAAAAACATAAAAAATTATGAATTAAAATGAAGAATGCATGAAGGTCTGTGTTCAAAAAGCTATTCACCCAACCCTCATTCACTACCCCCATGGAGAAAATGTGGCAATGGTGTGTATTACACTAAGCAGGGGATGGAAGATTTCTTCTGTGTAAAACTGAACAGAAAAGTCTCAACATTCAAAAACACAATATCCATTGGGGAAGTAGAGGTGGAACAATACCATTTAAAATGGAAGCTACTGAATCTCTACAGTTTTCCAACCCCTCCTGCAGCAGAGGATTAATAGTCAGGAAGCAGAAGCTTCTGCAAGCACCGGACACCTTCAACATCTACTTTGACTACAGCATAAAAATGTTATAACTGAATGTTTGTGTCCCCCAAATTTCATATGTGAAAGCCCTAAGCCCCAATGTGATGGTATTTGAAGATGGGTACCTCAGGAGGTACTTAGATTTCGATGAGGTCATGAGGGTGGGGCATTATGATGGGTTAAGAATTCCTGTAAAAAGAGGAAGAGAGACAAGAGCTAGTTCTCTCTGCCATGTGAGGACACAGTGAGAAGGCTGCAATCTGCAGGCCAGAAAGAGGGCCCTCACCAGAAACTCGATCTGTTAACACCTTGACCTTAGACTTCCCATCCTCCAGAACTTTACGGGGAAAAATGTGTTGTTTAAGCCAACCAGTCTGTGAATTTTGTTACAGCAGCACGAGCTGAGGAAAACTGATGTTAAGACCAAAGATAAATTTCTGGGTCCATCAAGAAGAGAAAGCTAATAATAGATCCCCACTAAAATCTGGACTCATTAAAAGTAACTACCTTGTAAAATGAAAGAGAAGTAAAGTCCACCATGTAGAAGGAAAGAGCACAGGAAAACCTTGCGCCCATTGATGTGTTGCTGGATAAGGGAGCATATATCTATACTCATATCTATCTATATGTGTGTGTATTTGTATATATAGTATATATTCGTATATATACTTTATCCAAAAGTAGAGCATTCCTGGGCCGGCCGAGTGGCGCGGTGGTTAAGTGCTGGTTAAGTGCTGGTTGGAAAGCCAGCGGCCCCGGTTAGGGTCCCACATATGAGGGCCAGTGATACTGCCCTCAAAAGAAAAAAAAAAAAAGTAGAGCATTCATACAAAAACTTTTGTAAACCAAAATGGTGTAAAGCAAAGAAATGATTACTTTAGGACTCAACTTGGTAATGGGATCACAAAATAAATCAAGGTAAAGCACAGCTGTTCGCACAGTTCAAAGCTATGGCAGCTTGATGCTGAGATGCTGAGTGTTGTTTCTGGGGAAGAAATTTGGTATTACTCGCTACTCAGGGTGCACCCTGCCTCTATAATGGCTCACTGCAAAGCAAATGTTTAATGCTATTTAAATCTTTGCCCTTTTTTGTAAAAGCAAAAATCCTCTTTGGATTTCTCTCTGTTAGCGAAACCAGATACTAACATAGGTCCTTTGTAAAGTAAAGTGGTGTAAAATAAACTTTCATAAGTTTGCATATATCTATGTATGGCATTAATGTCAGACAAAACAGACATTATAAAAACAGCATTATTAGAAGGAAAGAGGAACATTTCACAATAATAGAGGCTCATTTCACCAGCAAGATACAACTTTTAAGTTCTGCCTATCATGTAACCTCAAAACATATGGGAAAACAAATCAAAGCAAGAAGAAATGAATCCATAATTACAGTTGAGTTTTTTGTTTGTTTGTTTTTGTGAGGGCAGTGTCACTGGCCCTCATATGTGGGATCCGAACCAGGGCCGCTGGCTTCCGAAGCCAGCGCTTAACCACCACACCACTCGGCCGGCCCTACAGTTGAGATTTTAATACTCCTCCGAATAAAGGATAGAACAGGCAAAGAGAATAAAATAACTGAGCCATTAACAAGCTGAGCCAATTAAAAGAAAAAATGCATTGTGTTGAAGACTACACCTATTTGTCAAGTAATTGTAAAATATGTACAAAAACTGGCTGTGTACCAAGTGGCCACAATGAAGTCTCAAAATTTTTAATTATAGAAAACCATTCACAGTATGCTTTTGGACCATTACACCAGTACAAATAATAAAAATACAACTAGAAATTCTCATCCCTTTGGTAATTAGGAAATAAACAGGTGTCAACGAAGAACTCATAATGACCGTCCTGGGGTATAGTAGGTTTTTGTTTTGCTTTGTTTTTTTTTTTTTTTATTAGTTTCAGGTGTACAACACAATGCAATAGTTATACTCTTTACCCCCCAAAGTGAAAACCCCCCTCCCCCAGTTCGCCACCCCACTCCCCCCATATCATACATATCTATCACAACTCCCCTGACTCCCCTCCACAGTATACTCCACATCCCGTGACCATCCACATATTCAGTTACAGTTGGCATACAATACTTTACAACATCAGCTTCAGGTGTACAGTGCAGTGATCAAGCTTCTACTCCATCCATGGAAGTGGTCTCCCTAACAAGACATGTGACTATCTGACATGCCACAAAATTTTTACAACATTATTATATTCCCTGAACTGTGTTTCATATCCCTGTGGCAATATTGTAGTTGCCTATTTATGCTGTCTAATCCCTTCCCCTTCCCCCCATCCCCACCCCACTCCCAACTAGCAACCCTCAGTTTTCCCTCTACATCTACCAGTCTGTTTACCTTGATCGTTCACGCAGCTCTTCAGACTCCAAACAGAAGTGAAATCACATGGTACCTGTCCTTCTCCGACTGACTTATTTCTCACAACATAATAGTCTCTTCACAACGTTATCAATTACATTCCCAGAACTGCCCCCATATCCCTGCGGCAACATTGTAGTCCCACCTACAGTGTCCAAAACCTTCCCCCTCTCCCTCTTCCCCATTCCCTCTCAGCCAACAACCATCAGTTTTTCCTTTATGTCTGCTTGATTTGACTTCAATCTTCTTAAATCTACTGAGACTTATTTTGTGGACTAACATGGTCTATCTTGGAAAATGTCCCATTTGTACTTGAGAAGAATGTATGTTCTGTTTTTTTCAGGGTGAAATGCACTAAAAATATCAACGAAGTCCAGCTGGTCTAAAGTATCATTTAAGGCCCCTCTTTCTGTGTTGATTTTCTGTCTAAAGGATCTGTCCATTGGTGACAAAGGTGTTGAAGTCCCCTACTATGATAGTGTTACTGTTGATCTCTGTTTTTCTGTCTGTCAAAATCTGTTTTATGTAATGAGGAGTTCCTATGTTAGCTGCATACATGTTTATTAGGGTTATAGTGACCTTCTTTGTCTTTTATTGTAGTCATTTTAAAGTCTATTTTGTCCAAAATAAGTATTGGTACTCCAGCTTTTTTTTCTCTCATTTCCATTTGCATGAACTATCTTATTCCATCTGTAAACAGCATATACATGTATCCTATTTTCTTATCCACTCAGCCACTCTCTGTCTTTTGATTGGAGCATTTAGCCCATTCACATTTAAAATGATTATTGATAGATGCATATGTATTGCCATTTTGTTATTTGTATTCCTGGTCTCTCTGGGTTAGCTTGTTTACCTCTTTCTTTTGTTTAAGAAAGCCCTTTTAACATTTCTTGCAATGCTGGCTTGGTGATAATGAATTCCTTAAGCTCATTCTTTTCTGAGAAGCTCTTTATTTCTCCTTCAATTTTAAGTGATAGCCGTGCTGGGTAGAGCAATCTTGGTTGTAGACCTTTATTTTGTGTCACTTTGAATATCTCCTGCCACTCCCTTCTGGCCTGCTGAGTTTCTGTAGACAAGTCAGCTGTTAGTCTAACAGGAGTTCCTTTGTATATAACCTGCTGTCTTTCTCTTGCTGCCTCTAGGATTCTGTCTCTGTCTTTAAGCTTTGCCATTTTAACTATGATGTGTCTTGGTGTGGACCTGTTTGGGTTCAGCTTGTTTGGAACCCTCTGCCCTTCCTGGGCATGTATGTTGATTTCCTTCACCAGGGTAGGGAAGTTTTCAGTCATTATTTTTTCAAATACATTTTCGATCCCTTGCTTCTTCTCTTCTCCTTCTGGTATTCCTATGACTCAAGGATGGTTGTGTTTCACCTTGTCCCATAGGGCTCTTAAACTATTTTCATTGTTTTTTTATTCTTTGGTCTTCTTGCTGTGCCAACTGGGTGATTTCTGCTATTTTATCTTCCAAGTCGCTGATCCGCTCCTCTGCTTCATCTCCTCTACTGGTGACTCCTTCGAGTGTGTTCTTCATTTCATTTATTGTATTCTTTAGTTCTAACAGGTTGTTTTTTATGGTTTTCCTATCCTTCTTTATGTCCTCGCTAAGTTCCTTAAACATTCTTATCATCAGTGATCTAAACTCTGTCTCTGAAAGGTTGGATCCCTCTGTTTCATTTAGTTCCATTTCTAGAAGTTTCTTCTGATCTTTTACTTGTGACATGTTTCTTTGTTTCCCCATTCTGGCTGTCGCTCTGGGATTGCTTTGATGTATTAGATAGATCACCAGGAGAGCCCTGGCTGGATCACACAGGCACACAGCTCATGGCCCAATACTCCCAGGAAAACTCCCAGTCTCAGCCTGTCCCAGTCAGCCACTCGTAGATCAGGCCGAGCAGCCCGACAACCATTCACCAGCCTGGCAACTCTGCAAGCGCAGTGCGGAGAGTGGGGACCCGAGGCGGCTCACGCACTCCTGGGTCTCAGTGAGCCGCCTGTAGGAGCCGGAGGGCACCTGCCCAGCATTTCCCTGGCAATGCAGTATAAGCCTGGCGGAGGGTGGGGATGCAAGGCCGCATGTGCACACACACACGCACTTCTGCGCCAATTCCACCAGACCAATGAGGTGCCGGACCTGATCCTTCGTGGGAGGGCCCAAGCCCAGCAAAATGGCACCCTCCCTACACCACTCTCGCACAGGCTCCACACCACGGGATCAACAGTCCAAAAACCTCCAGCCCCTGCACCAAAGGTGCTCAGTTCAGTCCATCCCCACAGGCTCCTGGGTCCGGCTCACACAGCTACTCCCTCCACCAGGAACCAGGTAAGTGCTCACCAGCGAGCAAGCCCGGGCGCCGGCCCCACTGATTCTCCAGCCGCTCTTAGCCTCACCAAGCTGAGCAAAGAGAGTCCTCACTAATTTACTGCCAGCTATCTTGGAATTTCTCTTCCCGGCAAAGGAACTCTGGGCTGGTGAGCTCAGTGTGTGGCCAGAAGGTCTCTCCCCCAACGAGACAAGCTTCCCACAGCTGGGGCTTCCCTCACGGGGCTCACCCTCTCTCGTCTCCGCCCGTCCTACCAGACCTGACATGGCCTCCTCTTAAAGTTTTTCGTGTAGTGGTTCTGTTCCTCCAGTGTTCCAGGGACCTCCGGGGTTGAATGCTATATAATTTGCTTGTAATTTTGGTGTGATCCTGGGAGACAGTTAGCACAGCGTCTGTCTATTGCGCCATTTTTCTATAGTAGGTTTTTAAAAATAAGATGCAAAGCCAAAAGTCAAAAGTGAAAAACATAGCAAAACGTGATTCAAAATGAAAATTTATGTACCATGAAACAACTTCAATGAAATTTTATGTATCATGAAAGAAATTTTAAATAAATTACAACCCAGAGGCCCACTGGGCAAAAGAAATGTACCTTATTTAACCTTATTTAACAGATGAGGGATTCAACTCCAAAGTATGATAAAGTGAACCAACAAATCAGCAAAGGGAAAGAAATGCAAATCCCACAGAAAAATGGGTATTAAATATCAGATAAATCACAGAATTAAATGGTAAATCATCAGTAATCATATTTAAAAAGTACTCAGCCTATTAACAATTATTAATTACAAACAAAAATAAAAATAAGACAATCCTTGCCAATCAGAGCAGCAAACATTGAGAACTAATATTATGGCATTGGAGACAAGTGGAAAACTAGCATTCTCATATTTTATTGGCAGTAGAATAGAATAATATGTCTTTCTGTAGTTTGCACAAAAAGATATATACAGGGATGATGACAACACCATAATTTATAATAGTGAAAACTTGAAAATAAAATACATCTAAGTTATTACATCAATGATACAGTTCTGTATTAAAGTCCTGGAGATTTCCAAGATTGTATTATCAGACAACACTTCGTATGCAATAATCCTATTTATGTAAAATAAACAAACAAATAAATATTTTTTAAAAACCACTATCCACATGTGCATAGACATATTTGTGTGGTTGGAATTAGAAACAAAAGGAGACCAGCCATGAAAATTCTGGGCAGAGGCCTGGGAGCAGCGCCAGTGCGGGGGAGGGGCGGCAGGATGTGAGTGGAGCAGGCATTTCCTGTTTCTTAGCAGTTTTCTCCAGCTTTTGGTGGTGACAGTTGCTGGTCTTAGGCTTCCCTTCGGTGGAGGTGGAGGCGGTGTGGACAGCAGCCCTTGCACCACACCTGCAGCGCCCGGAGCCCACAGCTTCTCATAGCAATGGCCTAGAGAGCCCCCCAGATGCAGGCCATCTGGGGTGTGGTGGTGGGAGACCCAGCGGTAGGTAAAATTTGTCTACTGGACAGTTATACAACAAAGGCATTTCCTGGAAAATATATCCCCATGTCTTTGGCAACTATTCTGTCAATGTTATTAGATGGAAAAACCGGTGAATCTGGATTTATGGGATACAGCTGGACAAGATTATGACAGGTTATAATCCCTACCCTATCCACAAACAGATGTATTCTTTTTTTTTTTTTTTTAAATATTTTATTAGGGAGTTTGGGAGATGGGAACAGCGTTGGGGAACCGGGGAAGGGGAACAGACAAGTTGCTGTCCTTTTGTTCTTTAGTCTAGTTGTGGAGGACATTGCTTCACTAGCCTATGTTGGTATCATCATTGCGCTCTTCCCGGGTGAGGCAGATCGGTTGCCAGACTCTGGACTGCCACTCACAGCGGCTTTTGGCAGCTCACATCGGCTGCCAGCCACTCACACTGGCTGCAGGCCACTCACTGTAGCCTATGGCAGCCTACTGGGACTATGCCGTCCCCAGGGACTCACAGTAGCCCCGTTCCAGGTCGAGCTGTAGAGGGCAATGTCACTGGCCCTCATACGTGGGATCCCAACCAGGGCTGCTGGTGTCCCAAGTCAGCTCTTAACCAACACACCTCTCAGCCGGCACAACAGATGTATTCTTAATTCGCTTTTCTCTTGTGAGTCCTGCATCACTTGAAAATGTTTGTGCAAAATGGTATCCTGAAGTGCGACACCATTGTCCCAACACTACCATCATCTTGGTGTGGACTAAGCTTGATTTTAGGGATGATAAACACATGATTGAGAAACTGAAGGAGAAGCTGATGTCCATCACCTACCCCAGGGTTTAGCCATGGCTAAGGAGATCAGTGCTGTAACATACCCGGAGTGCTGGGCTCTCACACAGCAAGGCCTCAAGACAGTGTTTGATAAAGCCATTCCAGCCATTCTCTGCCCACCTCCTGTCACGAAAATACCTGCTGTTGTAAATGTCTGGACCCCTCTCCCCTGCTGCCTTGAGCCTTTGGAACCTTTGTACATACTCTTTGCTCAAAAGTGATGGAGCCTTCGCACCAATACCAAGTTTTTGTTACAGATTAGTTTTTCCATAAAACCATTTTGAACCAGTAATTTTCAGGTTTTGTTTGTTTAAAGTGTAAGAATTCAAACTTTCACATTCTATTAAAATTTAGCCCTAAAATGACAAGCTTTCGGAAGACCTTATTTTTCAAAAGCCCTTATTCTTGCTTAGATTAAGAGTTGCCAAAATACCTTGTGAATTAAATTGCATTGTTGTGCTAAGAACACTAAGTACTTAACTGTTTAAAGATCTGTGTCTTTAAGAAGATGTAGCTTGTGAAGTTCAGAAGGACAAACACTTTATTTCACACACAGGCAGTACAGCCTCCTTCATGAAATATTGCCATTTAATGCATTGATAATTTATCAACCCATGTTCACCTAACATTGTACTGTATATCATAATGAAGTGAGTGTAACAACTCAACTCTTTGGATCAATCTTAATTTTGTAGTGAGTTTCTTTTTTTAATTAGTGTATTAACTTTGCTGAGATTTTGAACAGAACTCTTACATGTCCCACTGATGTACATATTTTGCTCTAGCAGTGGGTGCACTGAGGTGAAGTGTTTGGGACACTTGATGAGATCAAAGGACAGACAGTATTTTGACAAAATATGAAGATCAATTTACATTGTACATGTAATAAACTGAATAAATATCACAGGGAAAATTTTTAAAACGTTAATTTCTGTCAAATGCAGCAGATGAAGAAGAGAGTCGATAATAACCAGTGTTTTCTTAAGCTTTTTCTTAAACCTGCAGTCCCTCCCAAAATTGGGCATTTAATTCATCTTTGAACTGATCATTCCCATAGTTGTTAACTCAGTAAAGTGCTTTTCTTACAGAACCCCTTCTGAACAAGCACTATGCCTCCTCACGTTTTATAACGTGAATTATCTTTCTTGATAATGCATTAGAGACTTTTTTGTAGATTAGGAAAAGTGCATTCCTTTTTTGCATGTTACTTTATTCAAGCTAATAAATGCTTTCCTTGGTTTTCTAGTAATTAGATGTAAAAATCATGTGTTTTATCTTCACAGTTTTTAAAATATTCTTAAACTGCGAGCCTCGTTAACATCACTGTCTTGCCAGGTCATCAACACTGTGGTCCTTTGGGTCTGTGAGGTCCTGTAAGCCCTGTGCTCATGCTAACAGAGTTCTGTACAATTTACCCACTGGCAAGAATTCAGGCTGGAACTTCCAACCACTAGGACAAAATTTCTTAAATTGACAGTTGTAGGATTGTGGATTGTTTTTACATTGATCTTTTACTAATGCTATTTGCAGTATGTTTTACATGTATGACTTAATAAATCCTTGAATCATAAAAAATTCTCTGAGCAGATAAAACCAGTTTAGTCATACACAAATATAGTTTATTTTGCAAGACTAACTTGACCCAGATCATTTTTTGCTGATGCCTCTGGAAATTGTAAGCAAAACTTGAACTGCTTTCTAAGGTTGAAAATTCTAACATTATAACCAATCATTCTAAAGAATAGTCACTGCTTTTTCACTGTATAAGTTGCTTATTAACAATATACCCTGAACCTCATTCCATGCTTTGGTTTTAGTGCTCCCAGTTTGCAAACTGTCTTTTTGGCATCTGCATATGCATAGTAAACTACTAATTACTACTTCAGTGATTTATTGATTTTACTTTTGTTGCTTCTAAACTTTTGACAGCATAGTAACATTTCCTGAGTGCTTACTCTGTGGCAGGCACCGTTCTGAAAACTTTACATATTTTATCATCCTTAATCCTCATAAAAACCCTATGATGTAGACACTATTACTACTCTCCCTGTACAGATAAAAAACAATGCAGAGATTGTCAGGTAACTTTCACAAGGTCAGACATGAAGTAAATGATGAGAAGCAATTCAAACCAAACTGACTGGTTTTCTTCCCTCCTCTTTCCATTTTATTTCCTGTCTCTCTCTCTCTCTATTACCCTCCCTTCCAATCACCTTCATCTTCTCTCCTCCCACCTGCTTCTCTCTTAGTTAAATCTTCAGATGTCTGTTAACCATGGTTAACAGTGTAATGGGGAGAATGATGGAGGGGGACAGGGTATGTTTCACTTTTTTTCTCCTTTTTAGGCTTTGTTATTTGGAAGATCCTGTGTTACTTTTGTAAATAAAATATATTAATGAAAAAAAATCAATGAACAGTTCAATTTAACAAGTATGTAAAGAAAAGTAAATATTCTGCACACCTGGTCACAATGCCTCTTAAACGAGTTAAAAGTCCGGAAGGAAGGAAGGAAGGAAGGAAGGAAGGAAGGAAGGAAGGAAGGAAGGAAGGAAGGAAGGAAGGAAGGAAGGAAGGAGGGAGAGAGGGAGACCCTAAAGAAAAACAAGCTTCACCCCTCCTAATCTGTACTCAGCATGTGTTGCTTCCAGGCTCTGAAACCACCAGGAGTGTAAGGGATCGAGGTGAAGGCCAAAAGTAACGGAAATTCCCCAGAGCCAGGCTCCCAGAAGCGACCACACCCCGGTAATGAAGCTCCTCCAAGTTCCGGCTCCTGTTCCCCGCTGCCCTTAAAAACAGAACCAACGCTTTTGGACTCCGGCGCCTCGGCGCCGCCCTGGGGCTGCGGCCTCGCCAGAAGCTCTGCCTCCCTCGGGCAGCCACGCGGAACCTCGAAGGAGGACAGCTCGGCCAGGCGCATGGAATACACACAACTTCGTCCTCCAGGATTCTGGCTGCCCCGGAACCACGATATCCCGACGCACGCGCTGCGGGCGGAGCCGCGCTGGGGCGCGGCGTTGCGATGAAGGCGGAGGTGGGGCTGAGCTCCCGGCGGCCTTGGGGAGCAACCCCGCAAGTGGAGCGGCGACTCGGCTCACTTGCCGCCCACGGGAGCACTGTCAGTGACGGTGTTTCCTGCCTGAGACTCCTCGCGGGCTCGCGGGCCCTGAGAACATCTCTTCACAGCGCCCTGAATCAGGGCAAGAACTTGGGCCCAGCACAATGTGGGGGAGTAGAAGGGCCTAATGGGTGTCACTTAACAGTAAATATTAGGATATAGCTGGAACTATGCTAGGCACCCTGCGCACCAGAATAATTGGAAAGCTAGAGGCCGTGTGTAGTACAGAGGAGAGACCGTTACCTCAGCAGGCCACCTGCCTGACTCGAATCCTGGCTCTACTGCTTAATATCTGGGGACTCCTAGCCAGTTTCTTCATATGTGTTCCTTCATGCGAACCTCATCTCTGAAACTGTGTAACTATTCAGAATTCCGAGAGTTAAGAGTATGACATGTATTCGTGTAACTTTGTTAGACAGGGTCTGGTACTGCAGACTCAATGAACAAAGTTTTATTATTTTTAATATTTGATAAAGGCCTTGCTTCTCCAAGCTTAGTATCTGGTTCCCATGTGGTTTCATTTATACATTTATTCCTGTAAGTGAGCTGGCATGCTCACTACCCAGTTCCAGGAAGAGGAAGGAAACTATTGTTTCTCTTAGCTTAGTGATATTGGGTGATGGTTAGTGCTGTACATACAAGTGTCACTTGCTTAGTGTGAAGTGTCAGGCGATTTGGGGTCCCCTTTTTCTCCTTTGAACTTTTATTACCACAGAAGTTTCTTTTAATACCACACTGGTGAATATGACAATTGTAGGACTTTGAACACTGAAGGAACACAAGGGACATTTGTGAAATGAGTGGATTTCTGCAGTTAGGTAGGAAAGTAGCATGTGAAATAGCTAGGTCAAGATTAAGCAGCCTTCACATCTGCAAGAGAGCTGTTTCGTCTGACTAAAAGGAATTGAATTAAATTATAATTCTGTACACACACTGTTGAATCAACAAGCACCAATGAAGCACCTTGTCATGGCCATGCTCTTGTCAATGAGTTTAGAATGCAACTGAAGAGACATTTAAGGTGTTAAAACCTGTGCACCTCTCCATCCTCATGTCTCATGGTCTCTCCCTTTTTGGTCTCTTAAGCCACAGACCTTTCATGTCCTTGAATGAGACAAGCTCTCTGCAGCCTCAGGACTTCTCCCTATGCATTTCCCTTTGTCCAGGATTCCTCACCCTCACCTCTCCATGGCCTGGTTGATTTCAGACTTCCTTCAGCTCTCTGATGTGTCTTATTGACAACCCCCTTACCACCATCTAAACTTGTGCCCCTTAACTCTTTAGTATAGCACCATTATATTTATTTATTTGAGTACTTGTAACATTGTATTTAATTTTGTTAATTTTCCATTTCCCCCATTTTGTTCTAGTGCTTGGTATAGGGTCTTGCATGATAATTATTTTGAAGTGGAGAGTAGGGAAGTGGTTTCTTTTGGGGAACAACAGAATTTAGTTAAGAACATGGAGGGATTAGTTGACTTTATTTACCACTTAAGATGACACAATAGGAAGAGTTAGTGAAGGGCAACCAAGACTGGAGAGGCCCTGAGAAGGGGCTGTACTCATCCCTATTAGTGTGCAGGTGCACGAGAAATCAAACAGGTAACAGAGTTTTTGTTATCTGTATTAATCGTAATTAACAACATTTAGGGATTGGTTTTAAACTAGAGAGACAGGAAAAGTAGTGGCTGGATAGTAGTGGGAAAGACTAGGATGGGATCAAGGCACGCAAGGCAGAAGTACTGAGTATGATGTTTTGTTTACTTTCCAAGTTTCGTTCGGATCATCATGGTGTTACAGGTACTATTACTCCCGAGAGTAGGTTTTCTATCTGACAGCATGTATTAATACACAGAACAGGATCAGGCCTTCTCAAATTTGCTGTCCAAGCTGGGCAGAACATGTCTAGAGAACCTGGAACTTCCAGAGGTATTTGTAGTAGTGTGACCTGACCTAGCCTTTCTCTTTCTCATGCTGGAGTATGCCTGGAGCCTAGCCCTGAGGCTTGGTGCTAGATCACATGCTCCCCATAGGTTGTGAGGGTTCTGATTTTTAACTTGGTTACTATCGGGTCTCATGTTCACAGTGTTTCTTCATGGCTTTCTGCCTCATTGGGCACTTTCCTCCCAGGATTTTAGAAATTGTTCACCATCCTGGGCTGACTAACAACTTCTAAAATCCTACCCAAAAATATAGCAATGATTATAGATATCTTTAAAATAATTCTCCTGTTACCACCTGCACATCCCACTAATTTCAGTTATCTCCTTCACAGTCCATATGTGGTTTTTAAGGAGTTTTCTTCTTTGTATACCAACAATCTCAAAGTATGGAAATGAACATTCATAAGGAATTTATGAAACTAGAAATTCAACCCAAGTAACTCAGCTGTCAATATTATCCAAAACGGAATTTATTTGAGACAGGATTCTACTGCAAAATAACTCTGATAAAAGGCACAGCTGTTGTTAAGTGAAGAATTCACTCTATTTCAGTACAGCACAGGATCATACAAATGAAAACTATCTATAGACATTGCATTTTTCTTTCTAATATATGTTTTATTGAAGCAGATATATATATTTGCCTCTCTTTGAATTACAGATGTGCAAATGAATGCACCTCACCCAGGAACAAATATGCCAGCTGATACCCCCTCAGTACTCTCCAGCAACATTCCAAGGTAAAATGTTTGTTTAAAGACTACAAGCGAAAATTAATCATTGATATCCCCCAAAGGTTGTGCGTGTGTGTATTTATTATATTAGTGCATTTTGTTGAAAGTGCAATAATGGAATTGAGAGTCTGGTTCTTGATTTGTTTTGTTTGACCATATTATTGTAAATATCATTAAAGTAATTTTTATTTATATAGGATAGTAAAGGTGTAGAGTTAATAAACTTAGTAGTGAGTTTATAAGTACATTTGGAAAATGAAATATAAAACACATATTAAGTAAAAGATTTTATTGATTCTCCATAAGTTGGGAAAATTATGATCATGTAATCACATTTAAAAGATTTATTCCTGAGTGTTTTTGAGTCATGTATAGATGAAATTAATTGGTGTTCAGTGAGTCACAAAAAAGAAATGACTGCTTAAAATGAAGCTGCAAGCAATACAGACATAGCTACCTGAGGATAATTCTCATTTTCATTTTGTAACATGTGAAAGTTTCCTTTTATATACAGGCTGAGTCCATACCTGCCATTTGCAAGAAAAGTAATAGACTCATATTACTACATACTAGGGAGTGACTTTTTTTCTTTGAACTACTGAATAAAATACTTCAGAGATTTTTATTTGGACAAAAACAGTTATCAAATGACCAAAACTTTACCAAATGGCAAAGTTCAGATTACACCCAAATTTGTATGTAGGCAGGCACCCACATCTTAAGAGACCATCCTGGGCACTTAGCATCAAAAGGTATCAGGTTTGTGCTGAGGGTATATCCATTTTGGGAGCTGAATAGCCTATTTAATTGAAACTTTCCAGGGGGCCATGGATCTCATCTAGATGTTTGCAATTGAAAGAATGTGAGCTAGAAAAACCCCAAGGCTCTACTGTGGTAATTCTGAACCATAACTTCACTTAAATATTACCCGAAAGCTCTTAAAAATTCGAGTACCAGGGCACTATCCCTGAATAATTAAATCAAAGTTCTGGTAGTGGGACCCTGGGATTGGTAATTCTTTTTATAAAATTTATAGGAGTTACACTGGTTAATTAAATTAGGTTTCAATGTACATTTCTGTAATCCATCATCTATATATTGCATTGTGTGTTCACCATTCAGAATCAGTTCTTCCATCACCATATATTTGACCCCTTTTTCTCTCTTCTACTACCTCCCTTCTACTTCTGCCCTTACCCTCTGGTAACCACTAAACTCTTGTCTGTGTCTATAACTTTTTGTTTCTTTATTTGTTTGTCTTGTTCATTTGTTACTTTAAGTTTTATATTCCACATGTGAGTGAAGTCATGTAGTTCTTGACTTTTTCTCTCTGACTTCTTTTGCTTAGCTTGATAACCTCAAGATCCAGCTATATTGTTGCAAATGGCAGTATTTCACCTTTTCTTATGACAAAGTAATATTCCATGGTTTACCACATCTTTATCGAATTATCTTTCAAAGGACACTTTGGTTGTTTCCATATCTTGGCCACCACGAATAATGCTGCAGTGAACATAGGGCTACATATATCTTTATGGATAAATGTATTCAGATTTTTGGGATAGATACCCAGAAGAGGGCTTGCTGGGTCATATGGTAATTCTAATATTTTTTTGAGCAGGCTTGAAACTGTTTTCTATAGCGGCTGAGCCACTTTACATTTCCACCAACAGTGTATGAGGGTTTCTTTTTCTCCACAGTCTCTCCACACTTGTTATTACTTGTCATGTTGATAATAGCCATTCTAACAAGTATGAGGTGGTAACTCATTGTAGTTTTGATTTGCATTTCCCTAATAGCTAGTGAAGTTGAGCATTTGTTCATATATCTGTGGGTTGTTTGTCTTCTTGGGAGGAGTCTGTTCAGGTCCTCTGCCCATTTTTAAATTCGGTTGTTTGTTTTTTTGTTGTTGAGTTGTACAAGTTCTTTTTTTTTGTTTGTTTCATGTGAGAGTCAAACTGGCAACCTTGCTGTTAAGTGCTCATGTTCTATCCACTGAGCCATTAAGGTGGCAGCTCAGCTCAAGGTGCCAAGTTCAGTCCCAGCCATGGGTGGGCATAACCCACCATCGAACAGGCAATCTTGTCATTTGGAGCATGTGCTCTCACCAGCTGAGCCATTCTGCCACCTGTTGGCAGCTCAGCAACAGCGCAGCTCAGGCAAAGCTCACTGGCCCATGTGGGAATCAAACCAGCGACCCTGTTGCTCAGAGCTCATGCTCTTAAGCAAATTCTTAACCAACTGAGCCACTCGGCCAGCCCCTACAAGTTCTTTATATATTTTGGATATCTGCCCCTCATTGGAGGTGTTGTTTGCAAATACCTTCTCACATTTGGATTGCTTTCTCTTTGTTTTGTTGTTGGTTTCTTTTACTGTCCAGGAGACTTTTTAGTTTGATAGAGTTCCATTCATTTATTTTTGCTTTTACTTCTCCTTTTTACTTTTATGAATTTAAGGTCAAATTCATAAAATCCTCTTTGAACAAAAGGTCCATAAGTTTTGTATTGGAAGTCCTAGCCAGAGCAATCAGACAAGAGAAATAAATAAAAGGTGTCCAAATTGGGAATGAAAAAGTTAAATTGTGACTTTTTGACAATGACATGATTGTTTATATAGAGAACCCTAAAGATTCCATCAAAACAAAAACTATTAGAAACAATAAACAAATACAGCAAAGCTGTAGGATATAAAATCAATTTACAAAAATCTATTGCATTCCTATATACTAACAATGAAATTGCAGAAAAAGAAATGAAAAAAACAAACAAAAAAAACCCAAACCAATTCTTTTTGCAATTGCAACAAAAAGAACAAAATATCTAGGAATAAACTTAACAAAGGATGTGAAGTATCTATACACTGAAAACTATAAGACATTTTAAAAATGAAATTGAAGACACCAAAAAATGGAAAGATGTTCCATGTTCATGGATTAGAAGAATCAACATAGTTAAAATGGCCATATTACCCAAAGCAATATACAGATTTAGTGCAATCTCTATCAAAATCCCGATGGAACAAAAGATCATCAGATCTGTGTAGAATCACAAAAAAATCCAAATAGCCAAAGCACTACTAAGATAAAAGAACAAGGCTAGAGGTATCACACTCCCTGACTGCAGCTTGTGCTATGGACAGTAATCAAAACAGCATGGTATTGGGAAACTTCCGGTAAGATGGTGGAATAGACGGACACTTTCCAACTGCCTCCCAGGATCACATCAAAATTACAAATAATTTATACAACATTTAACCTCAGAAGTCCCCTGAAAACTAGATGAACAGAACCTCTAAACGAAGGACCTAAAGAGGAGGCCATGTCAAGTCTGGTAGGAGGGGTGCAGAAAAGAGAGGGTGAGCCCCGTGAGGGAAGCCTCAGCTGTGGGGAGGCTTCTCCGGTTGGGGGAGAGACTCTCCGGACCCACACCGAGCTCACTAGCCCAGAGTTGCTTTGTCAGGAGGAGGAGTTCTACTATAGCGGGCAGTAGAAATTAGTGAGGACTCTCTTTGCTTGGCTTGGTGAGGCTGAGGGCGGCTGGAGAACCAGTGGGGCTAGCGCACAGGTTTGCTTGCTGGTGAACACTCATCCGGTTCCTGTTGGAGGAAGTAGCTGTGTGAGCTAGGCCTAGGAGCCTGCAGGGAAGGACTGAACTGAGCACCTTTGGTGCAGAAGCTAGAGGTTTTGGGACCATTGTTCCCCTGATGTGGAGCTTGAACACGAGCGGTGTACAGGAAGGCACCATTTTTTTCAGGGTTCGGCCCTCCACAGAAGGTCAGATCTGGGACCCTATTGGTCTGGTGAAATTGGTGCAGGAGCGTGTGCATGCCTACGTTCACATGCGGCCTTGGATTCCCACTGTCCACTCTGCTTGTGCTGCGTTGCCAAGGAAATGCCAGACGGGTGACTTCCGGCTCCATCAGGCTGTACACTGAGACACAGGAATGCGCGAGCTGCCTTGCATCCCCACACTCCACCCTGCTTGTGCTGCATTGCCAGGGAAACACCGGGAGGGTGCCCTCCAGCTCCATCAGGCTGTTCACTGAGATGCAGGAATGCGCAGGCCGCATTGGGTCCCCACCCTCCACCCTGCTTGTGCTGTGTATCCAGGGAAATGCAGGGCTGGTGCTCTCCAGTTGAATCAGTCTGTTCACTGATACTCAGGAGTGTGCATGCCGCCTTGGGTCCCCACTCTCCGCACTGTTTGTGCAGAGTTGCCAGGCTGGGGATTGGCTGTTGAGCTGCTTAGCTTGATCTGTGGGCAGCTGATTGGGACAGGCTGAGACGGGGAGTTTTCCTGAGAGTGTTGGGCCAGGTGCTGTGCGCCTGCATGACCCGATCAAGGCTTTCCTGGTGAGTTTGTGTGGACCGATTGCTGGTGCAGAGTACATGCTGCTCTGACTTGATGGGGGCCACTGACCACATCAAGTGGTGCCTTGGGGGCCTGCCCCACCCACCTAGATATGTATTGTCAGAGGTACCCTGAGCCACTGGTGCCTGGCCCACATATCCACAGGCCACAGAGGGTTTCTTTGAAGCAGTGGAAAACCTGAAACAACCTGTGAAGATTTTTTTTTTTGGTAGTGAGCAGGGTTCCAGAGCACACAGCAGCTAATTGTGTAAAGCTCACTGAAAGCCTGAGAGGGAGGCCAGCGCATAACACATTAAGCTCTTCCCCACAATAGCTGGTGCTGAGTCGCCCAGAGACTCTCTATTGCTGAGCAAGTGGTCTGCAGATTAAAGAGGAGGGAGAGCCCCCCCACCTCTTTTTTTTTTCTCTCTCTTCTTTCTAGGTGATCTAATACATTGAAGCATTCACAGAACGACAGCCAGAATGAAGAAACAAAGAAACATGTCCCAAGTAAAAGATCAAAAGAAAACTCTAGAAATGGAACTAAATGAAACAGAGGTATCCAAACTTTCAGAGACAGAGTTTAGAACACTGATGATAAGAATGTTTAAGGAACTTAGCCAGGACATAAAGAAGAACAGGGAAACCATAAAAAACAACCAGTTAGAACTAAAGAATACAATAACTGAAACGAAGAACACACTTGAAGGAATCACCAGCAGAACAGATGAAGCAGAGGAACGGATCAGTGAATTCGAAGACAAAATAGCAGAAATCACCCAGTTGGAACAACAAAAAGAAAAAAGAATAAAAAAGAATGAAAATAGTTTAAGAGACTTCTGGGACAACATGAAACGCGACAAACTTCACATCATAGTAATACCAGAAGGAGAAGAAGAATCTATTCAGGCTGGCCGAGTGGCGCAATGGTTAAGCTCTGGCTTGGGTAGTCAGCGGCCCCAGTTCGGGTCCCACATATGAGGGCCACTGACACTGCCGTCAAAAAAAAAAAGAATATATTTAAAGAAATAAGGATTGAAAACTTCCCTACTTTGGTGAAGGAAATTGACATACAAGCCCAGGATGTGCAGAGAGTTCCAAACAGGCTGAATCCAAACAGGCCCACACCAAAACACATCATAGTTAAAATGGCAAAGCTTAATGACAAAGACAGAATCATAAAAGCAGCAAGAGAAAGACAGCAGGTTAAATACAAAGGAATTCCTATACGACAAACAGCTGACTTTTCTACAGAAACTCTGTAGGCCAGAAGGGGGTGGCAGGAGATATTCAAAGTGACACAAAATAAAGGTCTACAACCAACATTGTTCTACCCAGAACAGCTATCCCTTAAAATTGAAGGAGAGATAAAGAGCTTCTCAGAAAAGAATTGGTTTAAGGAGTTCATTACCACGAAGCCAGCATTGCAGGAAATGTTAAAAGGGCTTTTTTAAACAGAAGGAAGGGGAAAACAAGCTAACTCAGGAAGACAAGAAATACAAATAACAAAATGGCAATAAATATGCACCTATCAGTATTCACTTTAAATGTGAATGGGCTAAATGCTCCAATCAAAACACAGAGTGGCTGGGCAGGCCGAGTAGTGTGGTGGTTAAGTGCTGCTTCACAAGCCAGTGGCCCCAGTTTGAGTCCCACATATGAGGGCCAGTGACACTGCCCACAAAAAAAACAACAAAAAACAACACAGAGTGGCTGAGTGGATAAGAAAACAGGACCCATGCATATGCTGTCTACAAGACTCATCTCAGATCAAAAGACACACACAGACTGAAAGTAAAGGGATGGAATAATATATTTCATGCAAATGAAAATGACAAAAAAGCTGCAGTAGCAATACCTATTTTGGACAAAATAGACTTTAAAGTGAAGACAACAAGAAAGACAAAGAAGGGCACTACATAATAAAGGGATCGATTCAACAAGAGGACATAACCCTAGTAAACATCTATGCACCCAATATAGGAGCTCCTAAATATATAAAACAGATTTTGACAGATATAAAGACAGAGATCAACAGTAACACTATCATAGTAGGGAACTTCAACACCACATTGTCACCAATGGACAGATCCTCCAGACAGAAAATCAACACAGACATAGTGGCCTTAAAAGACACTTTAGACCAGCTGGATTTAATTGATATTCTTGGAGCATTTCAACCCAAAGCTACAGAATACACATTCTTCTCAAGAGCACATGGAACATTCTCCAAGATAGACCACATGTTAGGCCACAAAACAAGTCTCAACAAATTTAAGAAGATTGAAATCATATCAAGTGTCTTCTCTGACCACAATGCTATGAAACTAGAAATCAATTATAAGAAGAAATCTGGAAAGCTCACAAATACATGGAGGCTAAATAACATGCTACTAAGTAGTGAGTGGGTCAAAAATGAGATCAAGGAGGAAATCAAAAGATACCTCGAGACAAATAAAAATGAAAACAACACGACCCCAAATCTCTGGGATGCAGCAAAAGCAGTCCTAAGAAGGAAGTTCATAGCAGTGCAGGCCTACCTAAAGAAGGAAGAAAAATCTCAAATCAACAGTCTATATTTAAACCTAAGGGAACTGGAAAAAGAACAGCAAAACAAGCCTAAAGGGAGTATAAGGAAGGAAATAATAAAGACCAGAGCAGAAATAAATGAAATAGAGAACAAGAAAACAATACAAAAGATCAATGAAACCAAGAGTTGGTTTTTTGAAAAGATAAACAAAATTGACAAACCCTTAGCCAGACTCACCAGGAAAAAGAGAGGACCCAAATTAATAAAATCAGAAATGAGAGAGAAGTGACAACAGATATCACAGAAATACAGACAATTTTAAGAAAATACTATGAACAACTATATGCCAACAAATTTGACAATCTGGAAGAAATGGATACATTTCTAGAATTATACAATCTAACAAGTCTAAACCAAAATGCAATAGAAACTCTGAACAGACTGATTACTGCCAAAGACATTGAATCTATAATCAACAATCTCCAACACATAAAAGCCCTGGATCAGATGGCTTCACAGGTGAATTTTACAAAACATTCAAAAAAGAATTAATACCTATTCTCCTCAAACTATTCTAAAAAATAAAGAAGGAAGGAAGGCTTCCAAACTCTTTCTATGAAGCCAGTATCACCCTGATTCCTAAGTCAGACAAAGATATTACAAAAAAGGAAAACTACGGGCCAAAATCCCTAATGAACAGAGATGCAAAAATTCTCAACAAAATACTAGCAAACCGAATTCAGCATTACATTAAAAAGATCATACACCATGATCAAGTGGGATTCATTCCTGGTATGCAAGTCTGGTTCAAAATCCGCAAATCAATTAATGTAATACATCACATTAACAAAATGAAAAATAAAAATCATATGATCATAGATGCAGAAAAAGCATTTGACAAAACCCAGCAGCCATTTATGATAAAAACTCTTAGCAAAGTGGGAATAGTGGGATCATATCTCAACATAATAAAGGCCATATATGACAAGCGCACAGCAAACATTGGACTCAATGGGGAAAGGCTAAAAGCTTTCCCCTTACAATCAGGAACAAAACTAGGCTACCCACTTTCACCACTTCTATTTATCATAGTTCTGGAAGTTCTAGCCATAGTAATTAGACAAGAAAATGCGATAAAAGGCATCCAAATTGGAAAAGAGGAAGTAAATTGTCATTATATGCAGATGACATGATACTATATATAGATAATCTCAAAGATTCCACCAAAAAACTGCTAGAGCTGATAAACGAATTTGGTAAGGTAGCAGGGTACAAAATTAATATTCAGAAATCAGTTGCATTTGTATACACCAATAATCTATCAGATGAAGAAATCAGGAAATCAGTCCCTTTTACTATTGCTTCAAAAACAATAAAATATCTAGGAATCAATTTAACTAAAGAAGTAAAACAGCTGTACTCAGAAAATTATGAGACACTGAAGAGAGAAATCAAAGAAGATACAAATAAATGGAAATACATACCATGTTCATGGATAGGAAGAATTAATATAGTTAAAATGTCAATAGTACCTAAGGCATTATATAGATTCAATGCAATTCCAATCAAAATACCAAGGACATATTTCTCAGAAATAGAACATAGAATCCTAAAATTTATATGGAACCACAAAAGACCCCAAATAGCCATGGCAATCCTGAGAAATAAGAACAAAGTGGGAGACATCACACTACCTGACATCAAAACATACTACAAGGCTACAGTAATCAAAACCTTTATGGTACTGGCATAAAAACAGACACATAGACCAATGGAATAGAATAGAGAGCCCAGGAATAAACCCATCTATATACGGTCATTTAATCTATGACAATGGAAGCAAGAATTTACATTGGAGTAAAGATAGTCTATTTAATAAATGGTGCTGGGAAAATTGGACTGACACGTGCAAAAAACTGAAAATGGACCACCTACTTACACCATATATGAGAACAAACTCAAAATGGATTAAAGACTTAAATTTAAGAACTGAAACCATAAAACTCCTACAAGAAAACATAGGGAGTAAGTTTGTAGACATTACCCTGAGTAATATTTTTACTGATATATCCCCTCAGGCTAGGGAAATAAAAGAAAAATGAACATATGGGATTCCATCAAACTTAAAAGTTTTTTCACAGCAAAGGAAATCATCAGTAAAACAAAAAGGCAGCCTACTCAATGGGAGAAGGTATTTGCCAACGATATATCTGATAAGGGGTTAATATCCAAAATTTATAAAACACTAATGAATCTCAACAGCAAAAAAAACCAAATAACCCAATTAAAAAATGGGCAGAGGATATGAAGAGGCATTTCTCTAAAGAGGACATACAGATGGCCAACAGGCATATGAAAAAATGTTCAACCTCACTAATCATCAGAAAATTGCAAACAAAAACCACAATGAGATACCACCTCACTCTGGTCAGAATTGCTATCATCAATAAATCAACAAACAACAAGTGCTGGCGAGGGTGTGGAGAAAAGGGAACCCTGGCGCACTGTTGGTGGGACTGCAAATTGGTGCAGCAATTACAGAAATCAGTATGGAGATATCTCAAAAAACTGGAAATAGAATTACCGTATGACCCAGCAATTCCACCCTTAGGTATCTACCCAGAAGAATCCAAGACGCTAATTCAAAAAAATATATGAGCCACTATGTTTTTGCAGTGCTATTTACAATAGCCAAGACTTGGAAACAACCGAAATGCCCATCGGTAGATGACTGAATTAAGAAACTGTGATACATTTATACAATGGAGTATTACTCCACTATAAAGAAGAATGAGATCGTTCCATTTGCAACAATATGGATGGACCTAGAGACTATTATGTTAAGTGAAATAAGTCAGTTGGAGAAAGACAAATACCATGTGATCTCACTTATATGTGGAATATGAAAAACTGAATGAATGAACAAAGTAAACAGAAACAGTCTCATAGATATAGAGGAAAAACTGAGGGTTGCTAGGTGGGAGGGGGGTGGGGAGGAGGGAGAAGGGAAGGGATTAGACAACATAAATAGGTAACTACAATATGGCCATAGGGATATGAAAGACAATTCAGGGAATATAATAATGTTATAAATATTTTGTGGGGTGTCAGATGGTCCCATGTCTTGTTAGGGAGACCACTTCATGGGTGGCGTGGAAGCTTGATCACTGCACTGTATACCTGAAACTGATGTTGTATAATATTGTATGCCAACTGTAATTGAATATATAGATAGTCATGGGATGTGGATTATACTGTGGAAAGGAGTCAAAGGAATTGTAATAGATATGTATGATATGGGGGGAAGAGTGGGGTGGTGAATTGGGGGAGGGGCGTTGTCACTTTGAGGGGTAAAAAGTATAATTATTGCACTGTGTTGTACACCTGAAGCTAATTTTTAAAAATGTTTATTTCACAATAAAGGAATTTAAAAAAACCAATAGCATTGTATTGGCAGAAAAACAGACACAGACCAATTGGATAGAATTGAAAACCCAGAAATAAACCCATATATATTTGGGGTGATAATTTTCAACAAAGGAGCCAAAAACATACAACAGAGAAAAGACAACCTGTTTAATAAATGGTGCTCAGAAAATTGGAAAGCATTTGCAAAAGAATGAAACTAGACTGCTATCAGTCACCATATACCAAAATTACCTCAAAATCGATCAAAGACTAAACATAAGACCTGAAACAATAAACTGCATAGAAGAAAACATAGGTACTAAACTTATGGACCTTGGGTTCAAAGAAAATTTTATGAATTAGTCCTCAAAGTCAAGAGAAGTAAAAGCAAAAATAAATGATTGGGACTCTAGCAAACTAAAAAGCTTCTGCACAGCAAAAGAAACCATCAACAAAACAAAGAGACCAACCAAATGCTAGAAGGTATTTGCAATCAACACCTCCAGTGAGGGTATGATATCCAAAATACATAAAGAACTCATACAACTCAACACCAAAAATCAGACAACCCAATTTAAAATGGGCAGAAAACCTGAACAGACTCTTCACCCAAAAAGTCAAACAAATGACCCACAGATATATGAAAAAATACTCAACTTCACTAGCTATTATGGAAATGCAGATCAAATCACAATGAGGTACCACTTCACACCTGTTAGAATGGCTATTATCAACATGACAAGTAATTAGTGTTAGAGAGGCTGTGGAGAAAAAGAAACCCTCATACACTGTTGGTGGGAATGTATGAGTATATGCCACATAAAATTATATTTATATGCCACATAATATATGTGCATATGCTTCATATATATGTCACATAAAATTATACCTTATTAAAATACATGAAAACTAATGTTATTTATTGTTTATGGATATACTGTGGGTGCCAAAAATGTATACAAGTGGACACATTGGTCAAGCAGTAGTTCACTATAATCAGAAGTGTCTGGACCTTGATGGTAACCACTTTGAGCACCTCTTGTAATTGCAGAAGTCAAACGTGACTTGTATTCATCTTTTATTAGTATATATTGAGTACTAATGTATTTTCCTTTCTTAAAATGAATATACATCTTTTTGGCATCTATCTATCTATCTATCTATCTATCTATCTATCTATCTATCTATCTATCTATCTAATGTATATCTATCTATATCTATCTGTATATATATATATATATCTGTATATATATATATATATATATATAGAGAGAGAGAGAGAGAGAGAGAGAGAGAGAGAGGAGATGCAAAGAGGGAGAAAGACAAAGACAGAGAGACAGCGATCATCTAAAATATTTCATTCATAAAAGAGCCATGAAGAGTATTACTCACTAAATAGAAAAATAATTCATATGGTTCTTGACTTTTTCTTTCTGATTTATTTTACTTAGCATGATAACCTAATGACCCATCCATATTGTCACAAATGGCAGTATTTCATCTTTTCTTATTGCCGAGTAATATTCCCTTGTGTATATGTACCATTCCTTCTTTGTCCAATCATCTATCAAAGGACACTTTGGTATTTCCATGTCTTGGCCACCATAAATAATGTTGTAATGAACATCAGAGTATATACAACTTTACAGATAAGAATTTTCAGATGTTTTAGGTAGATACCCAGGCAAAGGATTGCTGGGTTGTGTAGTAATTCTATTATTAATTTTTAAAGGAACCTCCGTACTGTTTTGTATAGTGGCTGTGCCATTTTATGAGGTCTGACAATTATGTTTGCAAACTCATCTTAGAAAAAATTGCTATATACCTCATTGCTGAATATCACTATAGTCACCTTCAAAGTACTCCCCTTGGGAAGCTATGCCCTGATGCTGTTGCCTAATCCACCCTTCAAAGCAATTTTGGAATACTTTTCCTGGAAAGGCCATCAGAGCTGTCATTGTATTACTCTTGATATCCTGAATGTCATAAAAATGTCTTCCTTTGAATAATTCCTTAATCTCCAGATAAAGAAAGAAGTCTTTGGGAGCCAGATCAAGTGAGTAGGGAGGGTGTTCCGATACAGTTATTTGTTTACTGGCTAAAACCTCCCTCACAAACAGTGCCATGTAAGCTGATGCATTGTTGTGGTGCAAGAGCCATGAATTGTTAGCAAAAAGTTGAGGCCGTGTAACTTTTTCACCCAGCTTTTTCAGCACTTCCAAATAGTAAACTTGGTTAACTGTTTGTCCAATTATAAATTCATAATGGACAATCCTTCTAACATCAAAAAAGGTTAGCAAATCATTGTAAAAAGTTTGCGAACTTAATTGTCTGACCTCGTATATACCACATCTTCCTTATCCAATTATGTACTGAAGGACACTTTGGTTGTTTCCATGTCTTGGCCACTGTAAATAATGCTGCGATGAACATTCTATTCTTAATTTTGGGGGGAACCTCCATACTGTTTTCATAGCAGCTATATCAATTTACATTCCCACCAGCAGTGTTTGAGGGTTCCTTTTTCTCCACAGCCACTCCAACACTTGTTATTGTCTTGTTGATAATTGCCATTCTAACAGGTATGAGGTGATATCTCATTGTGGTTTTGATTTTCATTTACCTAATAGCTAATGAAGTTGAGCATTTTTTTATCATATATCTGTTGGCCATTTGTATGTTATTGGGACGGAGTCCCAGAGAGCAGTTTCCAGGCTTTTGGCCTCATGTGGAAAAGTGCCCACTCAGTTGTGTAATCTGTACATGCGCAGGATGCATCCCTATGTAAGCAGTGATGTAACCAGTTGGCCATCAGCTGTAACCAGTTGGCTATCAGCCACTATTGTTCGCTATGCTATTGTATATAACTGCTGAGGCTATATTAGCAAGCACAAAGTGGAGGATCTTGCAAGATCCTACTTCCTATGTCTTGACCAGTCACCCTCGAGAATATGAGCCTGCTATCCATGGCTCCATTGTTGTTCCTTTTTGGGCTCACCAAATCCAAGGACCTGCTAGGAGTCTTCTGCATTATGCATGTCTTCTTGGGAGAAGTGTCTTAAAAAGCTTTGGCATAGCAAAAGAAACCATCAACAAAACATAGAGGTAACCAACTGAATGGAAGAAGATATTTACAAACAACACTTCCAATAAGGGGCTAATATCCAAAATATATAAAGAATTCATACAACTCAACAACAGCAAAACAACAACAACAAACATCACAAAAAAAAAATGAAAAATAGGCAGAGGACCTGATATATAATATAGTGAGTAGATAGACATGTATTTTTTTATATATATTTTTAATGAGCTTCAGGTGTACAACAAAGTGCAATAGTTATACTTTTTACCCGTCAAAGTGACAACTCCCCTCCCCCAATTCTCCCATCCCACTCCTCCCCCCATATCATACTATCTATTACAATTCCTTTGACTCCCTTCTACCGTATAATCCACATCGTGTGACTGTCTATATATTTAATTACAGTTGGCATACAATATTATACAACATCAATTTCAGGTATACAGTGCAGTCATCAAGCCTCTACTCCATCCATGAAGTGGTCTCCCTAAAAAAACATGTGATCATCTGACACCCCACAAAACATTTACAACATTATTATATTCCCTGAACAGTCTTTCATATCCCTGTGACAATACTGTAGTTACCTATTTATGCTGCCTAATCCTTTCCCCTTCTCCCTCATCCCCACCCTTCTCCCAACTAGCAACCCTGTTTTTCCTCTATATCTATGAGACTGTTTCTGTTTCTTTGGTTCATTCATTCAGTTTTTCAATTCCACATATAAGTGAGATCATGTGGTATTTGTCTTTCTCCGACTGACTTATTACTCTCAACATAATAGTCTCTAGGTCCATTCATATCGTTGCAAATGGTACAATTTCACGCTTCTTTATAGTGGAGTAATACTCCATTGTATAAATGTACCACAGTTTCTTAATCCAGTTATCTAGCGATGGGCATTTCGTTTGTTTCCATGTCTTGGCTATTGTAAATACCGCTGCAATAAACATAGGGGTGCATATATTTTTTCGAATTAGCGTCTTGGATTCCTCTGGGTAGATTCCCAAGAGTGGAATTGCTGGGTCGTACGGCAGTTCCATTTTCAGTGTTTTGAGATACCTCCATACTGATTTCCGTAATGGCTGCACCAATTTGCAGTCCCACCAACAGTGCACCAGGGTTCCCTTTTCTCCACACCCTTGCCAACAATTGTTGTTTGTTGGTTTGTTGATGGTAGACATTCTGACTGGAGTGAGGTGGTATCTCATTGTGGTTTTTATTTGCATTTCTCTGATGATTAGTGAGGTTGAACATCTTTTCAGATGCCTGTTGGCCATCTGTATATCCTCTTTAGAGAAATGCCTCCTCATATCCTCTGCCCACTTTTTAATTGGGTTGTTTGGGTTTTTTTGGTGTTGAATTGGATGAGTGTTTTATAAATTTTGGATATTAACCCCTTATCATATATATCATTGGCAAATATCTTCTCCCATTCAGTAAGCTGCCTTTTTGTTTTATTGATGATTTCCTTTGCTGTGAAAAAACTTTTAAGTTTTATGTAATCCCATATGTTCATTTTTTTCTTTTATTTCCCTTGCCCGAGGGGATATATCAGTAAAAATATTACTCAGGGTAATGTCTGCAAACTTACTCCCTATATTTTCTTCTAAGAGTTTTATAGTTTCAGGTCTTACATTTAAGTCTTTAATCCATTTTGAGTTTGTTCTCATATATGGTGTAAGTAGGTGGTCTATTTTCATTTTTTTGCACGTATCAGTCCAATTCTCCCAGCACCATTTATTAAATAGTGTATCTTTACTCCAGTGTAAATTCTTGCTTCCATTGTCATAGATTAAATGACCATATATAGATGGGTTTATTCCTGGGCTCTCTATTCTATTCTTTTAGTCTGTGTGTCTGTCTTTATGCCAGTACCATACTCTTTTGATTACTGTAGCCTTGTAGTATGTTTTGATGTCAGGTAGTGTGATGCCTCCCACTTTGTTCTTATTTCTCAACATTGCTGTAGCTGTTCAGGGTCTTTTGTGGCTCCATATAAATTTTAGGATTCTATGTTCTATTTCTGAGAAAAATGTCCTCGGTAGTTTGATAGCAATTGCATTGAATCTATATATTGCTTTAGGAAGTATTGACATTTTAACTATATTAATTCTTCTTATCCATGAGCATGGTATGTATTTCCATTTATTTGTATCTTCTTTGATTTCTCTCTTCAGTGTCTCATAATTTTCTGAGTACAGCTGTTTCACTTCTTTAGTTAAATTGATTCCTAGATATTTTATTGTTTTTGAAGTAATTGTAAAAGGGATTGATTTCCTGATTTCTTCTTCTGATAGTTTATTATTGGTGTATAGAAGTGCTACTGATTTCTGAATATTAATTTTGTATCCTGCTACATTATCAAATTCGTGTATCAATTCTAGCAATTTTTTGGTGGAGTCTTTGGGATTCTCTCTATATAGTATCATGTCATCTGCATATAATGACAATTTTACTTCCTCTTTTCCAATTTGGATGCCTTTTATTTCATTTTCTTGTCTGATTGCTGTGGCTAGAACTTCCAGAACTATATTAAATAGAAGTGGTGAAAGCGGGCAGCATTGCCTTGTTCCTGATCTTAAGGGGAAAGCTTTCAGCCTTTCCCCATTGAGTACGATGTTTGCTGTGGGCTTATCATATATGGCCTTTATTATGTTGAGATATGATCCCACTATTCCCACTTGGTTAAGAGTCTTTATCATAAATGGCTGCTGGACTTTGTCAAGTGCCTTTTCTGCATCTATTGATATGATCATATGATTTTTATTTTTCATTTTGTTAATGTGATGTATTACATTAATTGATTTGCGAATATTGAAACAGACTTGCATACCAGGAATGAATCCCACTTGATCGTGGTGTATGATCTTTTTAATGAGATGCTGAATTCGGTTTCCTAGTATTTTCTTGAGAATTTTTGTATCTATGTTCATTAGTGATATTGGCCTGTAGTTTTCCTTTTTTGTAATATCTTTGTCTGACTTAGGAATCAGGGTGATACTGGCTTCATAGAAAGAGTTTGGGAGCCTTCCCTCCTTCTCTATTTTTTGGAATAGTTTGAGGAGAATAGGTACTAATTCTTTTTTGAATGTTTTGTAAAATTCACCTGTGTAGCCATCTGGTCCAGGGCTTTTGTTTGTGGGAAGATTGTTGATTAATGACTCAATTTCTTTGGCAGTAATCAGTCTGTTCAGAGTTTCTGTTTCTTTTTGGTTCAGACTTGGTAGATTGCATGCTTCTAGTAATTTATCCATTTCTTCCAGATTGTCGAATTTGTTAGCATATAGTTGTTCATAGTATTGTCTTAAAATTTTCTGTATTTTTGTGGTATCTGTTCTCACTTCTCCTCTTTCATTTCTGATTTTATTAATTCGGGTCCTCTCTCTCTTTTTCTTGATTAGTCGTGCTAAGGGTTTGTCGATTTTGTTTATCTTTTCAAAAAACCAACTCTTGGTTTCATTGATATTTTGTATTTTTTTTTGTTTCTTCTCTATTTCATTTATTTCTGCTCTGGTCTTTATTATTTCCTTCCTCATGGTCCCTTTAGGCTTGTTTTGCTGTTTTTTTACGAGTTCCCTTAGGTGTAGAGAGAGTCTGTTGATTTGAGATTTTTCTTCCTTCTTTAGGTAGGCCTGCACTGCTATGAACTTCCTTCTTAGGACTACTTTCGCTGCATCTCAGAGATTTGGGGTCGTGGTGTTTTCATTTTGGTTTGTCTTGAGGTATCTTTTGATTTCCTCCTTGATCTCATTTTTGACCCACTCACTCTTTAGAAACATGTTATTTAGCCTTCATGTATTTGTAATCTTTCCAGATTTCTTCTTATAATTGATTTCTAGTTTCATAGCATTGTGGTCAGAGAAGACACTTGATATGATTTCAGTCTTCTTAAATTTGCTGAGACTTGTTTTGTGGCCTAACATGTGGTCTAACTTGGAGAATGTTCCATGTGCACTTGAGAAGAATATATATTCTGTAGCTTTGGGGTGAAATGCTCTAAAAATATCAATTAAATCCAGCTGGTCTAAAGTGTCATTTAAGGCCACTATGTCCGTGTTGATTTTCTGTCTGGAGGATCTGTCCATTGGTGACAATGGGTTGTCGAAATCCCCTACTATGATAGTGTTACTGTTGATGTCTGCCTTTATGTCTGTCAGAATCTGTTTTATATATTTAGGAGCTCCTATATTGGGTGCATAGATGTTTACTAGGGTTATGTCCTCTTGTTGAATTTGATCCCTTTATTATTATGTAGTGCCCTTCTTTGTCTTTTATTGTAGTCTTCATTTTTTTTTTTTTTTTTTTTTTTTTTTTTTTTTTTTGAGGGCAGTGTCACCGGCCCTCATATGTGGGACCGAACCGGGGCCGCTGGCTTCCTAGGCCAGCGCTTAACCACCGCGCCAGGTAGTCTTCATTTTAAAGTCTATTCTGTCTGCAATAAGTATTGCTACTCCAGCTTTTTTCTCATTTGTATGTGCATGAAATATCTTATTCCATCCCTTTACTTTCAGTCTATGTGTATCTTTTGATCTGAGATGAGTCTCTTGTAGACAGCCTATGCATGGGTCCTGTTTTCTTATCCACTCAGCCACTCTGTGTCTTTTGATTGGAGCATTTAGCCCATTCACATTTAAGGTAATTACTGATAGGTGCATATTTATTGCCATTTTGTTATTTGTATTTCTTGTCTTCCTGGGTTAGCTTGTTTTCCCCTTCTGTTTAAAAAAGCCCTTTTAACATTTCCTGCAATGTTGGCTTGGTGGTAATGAACTCCTTAAGCTTATTCTTTTCTGAGAAGCTCTTTATCTCTCCTTCAATTTTAAGTGATAGCCGTGCTGAGTAGAGCAATCTTGGTTATAGACCTTTATTTTGTGTCACTTTGAATATCTCTTGCCATTCCCTTCTGGCCTGCAGAGTTTCTGAAGAAAAGTCAGCTGTTAGTCTTATAGGAGTTCCTTTGTATGTAACCTACTGTCTTTCTCTTGCTGCTTTTAGGATTCTGTCTCTGTCTTTAACCTTTGCCATTTTAACTATGATGCGTCTTGGTGTGGACCTGTTTGGAATCAGCCTGTTTGGAACTCTCTGTACATCCTGGGCTTGTATGTCGATTTCCTTCACCATGGTAGGGAAATTTTCAGTCATTGTTTCTTTAAATATATTCTCAATCCCTTGCTTCTTCTCTCCTCCTTCTGGTATTCCTATGATGCTAGGGTTGTTGTGTTTCATGTTGTCCCAGAGGTCTCTTAAACTATTTTCATTCTTTTTTATTCTTTTTTCTTTTTGTTGTTCCAACTGAGTGATTTCTGCTATTTTGTCTTCTAATTCACTGATCCGCTCCTCTGCTTCATCTACTCTATTGGTGATTCCTTTGAGTGTGTTCTTCATTTCAGTTATTGTGTTCTATAGTTCTAACATGTTGTTTTTTATGGTTTCCCTATCTTTTTTTATGTCCTCACTAAGTTCCTTAAACATTCTTATCATCAATGTTCTAAACTCTGTCTCTGAAAGTTTGGATACCTCTGTTTCATTTAGTTCCATTTCTAGAGATTTCTTCTGATCTTTTACGTGGTACGTGTTTCTTTGTTTTTTCATTCTGGCTGTCTTTCTGTGAATGCTTTGATATATTAGATAGATCACCTAGAAAGAAGAGAAAAGAAAAAAAGAAAAAAAGAGAGAAAAAAAAGAAAAAAAAAAAGGAAAGAGGTGGGGGGACTCTCCGTCGTCTTTAATCTGCAGACCACTTTCTCAGGGTTTCAGTGAGCTTTCCACAATTAGCTGCTGTGTGCTCTGGAACCGTGCTCACTACCAAAAAAAAAAATATCTTCACAGGTTGTCTGCTACTGAGCCTCAGTGAACGGACTGATGCAGCTGGAGAACACCTGCCCTGCATTTCCTTGGCAACGCAGCACAAGCAGGGCGGAGGGTGGGGATCCAAGGTGGCTTGCGCACTCCTGAGTCTCAGTGAGCAGCCTGATGGAGCCGGAGGGCACCCACCCGGCATTTCCTTGGAAATGCAGCACAAGCAGGGCGGAGGGTGGGGATGCAAGGTGGCTCACGCATGTCTCAGTCAGCAGTCTGATGCAACCAGAGGGCACTCGCCAGGTATTTCCTTGGAAACGCAGCACAAGCAGGTCGGAGGGTGGAAATCCAATGCTGCATGCGTGCGCACGCTCGCACGCATGCACTCTTGCGCCAAGTTCACCAGACCAATGGGATCCCGGCTCTGACCCTCCGTGGGAGGGCCCAACCCTGAAAAAATGGTGGCCTCCTGTACACCGCTCTTGTGCAAGCTCCGCTCTAGGGGAGCAACAATCCCAAAACCTCCAGCTTCTGCACCAAAGGTGCTCAGTTCAGCCCCTCCTGACAGGCTTCTGGGCCCGGCTCATGCAGCTACTCCCTCTGACAGGAACCAGGTGAGTGTTCGCCGGCAAGCGAACCCGTGCACCGGCCCCACTGGTTCTCCAGCTGCTCCCAGCCTCACCGAGTCGAGCAAAGAGAGTCCTCACTAATTTCTACTGCCCATTATTCTCTTCCCGGCAAAGCAACTCTGGGCTAGTGAGCTCGGTGTGGGTCCGGAGGGTCTCTCCCCGAACCGGAAAAGCCTCCCCACACAGCTGGGGTGTCCCTCATGGGGCTCGCCCTCTCTTGTCGACGCCCCTCCTACCAGACTTGACGTGGCCTCCTCTTTAGGTCCTTCATTTAGAGGTTCTGTTCATCTAATGTTCAGGGAACTTCCAAGGTTAAATGTTGCATAAATTATTTGTAATTTTGATGTGATCCTGGGAGGCAGTTTGGAGAGCGTCCGTCTATTCCGCCATCTTACCAGAACCCCCGATAGACATGTATTTTTATCTTGTATGAGTAATTACTTATCCCACCATAATGATTTTTTCCTTTTTTCCATGGTTTGTAATGCTTACCTCTACCAGCATCAACTTTGATATGTGGCCTGTATCTATGCTTTCTCTCTTATTCTACTGATCTACATATCTAGGGAAAATTGCTCAGTATTTTCATATCAGTAATTCCCTTCCAATTTGCTATGTCTGCTTGAATATCAGTCTGATTTGGTCCCTTTAAATGTTAACTTTTTTTTTTTAATATATACTTTTAATTAGCTTCAGGTGTACAGCAAAGTGCAATAGTTATACTTTTTACCCCTCAAAGTGACAATGCCCCTCCCCCAATTCTCCCCTCCCACTCCTCCCCCCGCCATATCATACTATCAATTACAATTCCTTTGACTCCCTTCCACCATATAATCCACATCCCGTGACTGTCTATATATTCAATTACAGTTGGCATACAATATTATACAACATCAATTTCAGGTATACAGTGCCGTGATCAAGCCTCTACTCCATCCATGAAGTGGTCTCCCTAACAAAACATGTGACCATCTGACACCCCACAAAATTTTAACAACATTATATTCCCCGAACTGTCTTTCATATCCCTGTGACAATACTATAGTTACCTATTTATGCTGTCTAATCCTTTCCCCTTCTCCCTCATCCCCATTCCCCTCTCCCAACTAGGAACGCTGTTTTTCCTCTATATCTGTGAAACTATTTCTGTTTTTTATGCTCATTCATTCAGTTTTTCAAATTCCACATATAAGTGAGATCATGTGGTATTTATCTTTCTCTGACTGACTTATTTCACTCAACATAATAGTCTCTAGGTCCATCCATATTGTTCCAAATGGTACAATTTCATTCTTCTTTATAGCGGAGTAATACTCCATTGTATAAATGTACCACAGTTTCTTAAGCCAGTCATCTACCGATGGGCATTTCGGTTGTTTCCAAGTCTTGGCTATTGTAAATAGCGCTGCAGTAAACATAGGGGTGCATATATTTTTGAGAATTAGCGTCTTGGATTCCTGTGGGTAGATTCCCAAGAGTGTAATTGCTGGGTCATACGGCAGTTCCATTTCCAGTGTTTTGAGATACCTCCATACTGATTTCCATAATGGCTGCACCAATTTGCAGTCCCACCAACAGTGCACCAGGGTTCCCTTTTCTCCACACCCTCGCCAACACTTGTTTGTTGATTTGTTGATGATAGACATTCTGACTGGAGTGAGGTGGTATCTCATTGTGGTTTTTATTTGCATTTCTCTGATGATTAGTGAGGTTGAACATTTTTTCATATGCTTGTTGGCCATATGTATGTCCTCTTTAGAGAAAGGCCTCCTCATATCCTCTGCCCATTTTTTAATTGGGTTGTTTGATTTTTGGTGTTGAATTGCATGAGTGTTTTATACATTTTGGATATCAACCCCTTATCAGATATATTATTGGCAAATATCTTCTCCCATTCAGTAAGCTGCCTTTTTGTTTTATTGATGATTTCCTTTGCTGTGAAAAAACTTTTAAGTTTGATGTAATCCCACATGTTCATTTTTTCTTTCATTTCCCTTGCCCAAGGGGATATATGGGTAAAAATATTACTCAGGGTAATGTCTGCAAACTTACTCCCTATATTTTCTTCTAGGAGTTTTATAGTTTCAGGTCTTACATTTAAGTCTTTAATCCATTTTGAGTTTGTTCTCGTATATGGTATAAGTATGGTCTATTTTCATTTTTTTTGCGTGTCAGTCCAATTTTCCCAGCACCATTTATTAAATAGACTATCTTTACTCCAGTGTAAATTCTTGCTTCCATTGTCATAGATTAAATGACCGTATATAGATGGGTTTATTCCTGGGCTTAGTATTCTATTCCATTGGTCTATGTGTCTGTTTTTATGCCAGTACCATACTGTTTTGATTACTGTGGCCTTGTAGTATGTTTTGATGTCAGGTAGTGTGATGCCTCCCACTTTGTTCTTATTTCTCAACATTGCTGTAGCTATTCGGGGTCTTTTGTGGCTCCATATAAATTTTAGGATTCTATGTTCTATTTCTGAGAAAAATGTCCTCGGTAGTTTGATTGGAATTGCATTGAATCTGTATATTGCTTTAGGGAGTATGGACATTGTAACTATATTAATTCTTCCTATCCATGAGCATGGTATGTATTTCCATTTATTTGTATCTTCTTTGATTTCTCTCTTCAGTGTCTCATAATTTTCTGAGTACAGCTGTTTCACTTCTTTAGTTAAATTGATTCCTAGATATTTTATTGTTTTTGAAGTAATTGTAAAAGGGATTGATTTCCTGATTTCTTCTTCTGATAGTTTATTATTGGTGTATAGAAGTGCTACTGATTTCTGAATATTAATTTTGTATCCTGCTACATTATCAAATTCGTGTATCAATTCTAGCAATTTTTTGGTGGAGTCTTTGGGATTCTCTATATATAGTATCATGTCATCTGCATATAATGACAATTTTACTTCCTCTTTTCCAATGTGGATGCCTTTTATTTCATTTTCTTGTCTGATTGCTGTGGCTAGAACTTCCAGAACTATGTTAAATAGAAGTGGTGAAAGCGGGCAGCCTTGTCTTGTTCCTGATCTTCAGGGGAAAGCTTTCAGCCTTTCCCCATTGCGAACGATGTTTGCTGTGGGCTTATCATATATGGCCTTTATTATGCTGAGGTATGATCCCACTATTCCCACTTTGTTAAGAGTCTTTATCATAAATGGCTGTTGGATTTTGTCAAATGCCTTTTCTGCATCTATTGATATGATCATATGATTTTTATTTTTCATTTTGTTAATGTGATGTATTACATTAATTGATTTGCAAATATTGAAACAGACTTGCATACCGGGAATGAATCCCACTTGATCGTGGTGTATGATCTTTTTAATGAGATGCAGAATTCGGTTTGCTAGTATTTTGTTGAGATTTTTGCATCTATGTTCATTAGTGATATTGGCCTGTAGTTTTCCTTTTTTGTACTATCTTTGTCTGACTTAGGAATCAGGGTGATAGTGGCTTCATAGAAAGAGTTTGGGAGCCTTCCCTCCTTCTCTATTTTTTGGAATAGTTTGAGGAGAATAGGTACTAATTCTTTTTTGAATGTTTTGTAAAATTCACCTGTGTAGCCATCTGGTCCAGGGCTTTTGTTGGTTGGAAGATTGTTGACTATTGATTCAAATTCTTTGGCAGTAATCAGTCTGTTCAGAGTTTCTGTTTCTTTTTGGTTCAGATTTGGTAGATTGTATGCTTCTAGAAATTTATCCATTTCTTCCAGATGGTCGAATTTGTTAGCATATAGTTGCTCATAGTATTGTCTTAAAATTTTCTGTATTTCTGTGTTATCTGTTGTCACTTCTCCTCTTTCATTTCTGATTTTATTAATTCGGGTCCTCTCTCTCTTTTTCTTGGTTAGTCGTGCTAAGGGTTTGTCGATTTTGTTTATCTTTTCAAAAAACCAACTCTTGGTTTCATTGATCTTTTGTATTGTTTTTTTTTGTTTTCTATTTCATTTATTTCTGCTCTGGTCTTTATTATTTCCTTCCTTATGCTCCTGTTAGGCTTGTTTTGCTGGTTTTTTTTTTTTTTCGAGTTCCCTTAGGTGTAGAGAGAGTCTGTTGATTTGAGATTTTTCTTCCTTCTTTAGTTAGGCCTGCACTGCTATGAACTTCCCTCTTAGGACTGCTTTTGCTGCATTGCAGAGATTTGGGGTCGTGGTGTTTTCATTTTCATTTGTCTCGAGGTATCTTTTGATTTTCTCCTTGATCTCATTTTTGACCTACTCACTATTTAGAAGCATGTTATTTAGCTTCCATGTATTTGTAATCTTTCCAGATTTCTTCTTATAATTGATTTCTAGTTTCATAGCATTGTGATCAGAGAAGACACCTGATATGATTTCAGTCTTCTTAAATTTGTTGAGACTTGTTTCGTGACCTAACATGTGGTCTATCTTGGAGAATGTTCCATGGGCACTTGAGAAGAATGTATATTCTGTAGCATTGGGGTGAAATGCTCTAAAAATATCAATTAAATCCAGCTGGTCTAAAGTGTCATTTAAGGCCACTATGTCCGCGTTGATTTTCTGTCTGGAGGATCTGTCCATTGGTGACAACGTGGTGTTGAAGTCCCCTACTATGATACAGTTGGTGTTGATGTCTGCCTTTAGGTCTGTCAGAATCTGTTTTATATATTTAGGAGCTCCTTTATTGGGTGCATAGATGTTTACTAGGGTTATGTCCTCTTGTTGAATTGATCCCTTTATTATTATGTAGTGTCCTTCTTTGTCTTTTATTGTAGTCTTCATTTTAAAGTCTATTTTTTCCGAAATAAGTATCGCTACTCCAGCTTTTTTCTCGTTTTCATTTGCATGAAATATCTTATTCCATCCCTTTACTTTCAGTCTATGTGTGTCTTTTGATCTGAGATGAGTCTCTCGTAGACAGCATATGCATGGGTCCTGTTTTCTTATCCACTCAGCCACTCTGTGTCTTTTGATTGGAGCATTTAGCCCATTCACATGTAAGGTAATTACTGATAGGTGTATATTTATTGCCATTTTGTTATTTGTATTTCTTGTCTTCATGGGTTAGCTTGTTTTCCCCTTTCTTCTGTTTAAAAAAGCCCTTTTAACATTTCCTGCAATGTTGGCTTGGTGGTAATGAACTCCTTAAGCTTATTCTTTTCTGAGAAGCTCTTTATCTCTCCTTCAATTTTAAGTGATAGCCATGCTGGGTAGAGCAATCTTGGTTATAGACCTTTATTTTGTGTCACTTTGAATATCTCTTGCCATTCCCTTCTGGCCTGCAGAGTTTCTGAAGAAAAGTCAGCTGTTAGTCTTATAGGAGTTCCTTTGTATGTAACCTGCTGACTTTCTCTTGCAGCTTTTAGGATCTGTCTCTGTCTTTAACCTTTGCCATTTTAACTATGATGTGTCTTGGTGTGGGCCTGTTTGGATTCAGCCTGTTAGGAACTCTCTGTACATCCTGTGCTTGTAGGTCGATTTCCTTCACCATGGTAGGGAAGTTTTCAGTCATTATTTCTTTAAATACATTCTCAATCCCTTGTGTCTTCTCTTGTCCTTCTGGTGTTCCTATGACGCGAAGATTGCTTTGTTTCATGTTGTCCCAGAGGTCTCTTAATCTATTTTCATTCTTTTTTATTCTTTTTTCTTTTTGTTGTTCCAGCTGGGTGATTTCTGCTATTTTGTCTTCTAATTCCCTGATCCACTCCTCTGTTTCATCTACTCTACTGGTGATTCCTTTGAGTGTGTTCTTCATTTCAGTTATTGTATTCTTTAGTTCTAACAGGGTGTTTTTTATGGTTTCCCTATCTTGCTTTATGTCCTTGCTAAGTTCCTTATACATTCTTATCATCAGTGTTCTAAACTGTGTCTCTGTAAAGTTGGATCCCTCCATTTCATTTGGTTCCATTTCTGGAAGTTTCTTCTGATCTTTTACTTGGGACATGTTTCTTTGTTTTTTCATTCTGGCTGTCGTTCTGTGAATGCTTCGATGTATTAAATAGATCACCTAGAAAGAAGAGAAAAGAAAAAAGAAAAAAGAAAAAAAAAAGAAAGGAAAAAAAAAAGGAAAGAGGTGTGGGGGCCTCTCTGTCCTCTTTAATCTGCAGACCACTTTCTCAGGGTTTCAGTGAGCTTTCCACCATTAGCTGCTGTGTGCTCTGGAATCGTGCTCACTCCCCCCCCCCCCAAAAAAAAAAATCGTCACAGGTTTTTGCAGGTTATCTGCTACTGAGTCTCAGTGAACAGAGTGATGCAGCTGGAGAACACCCGCCCTGTGTCTCCCTGGCAACGCAGCTGAAGCAGGGCGGAGGTTGGGGATCCAAGGCGGCTTATGCACTCCTGCGTCTCAGTGAGCAGCCTGATGGAGCCGGAGGGCACCCACCCGGCATTTCCTTGGAAATGGAGCACAAGGAGCGCGGAGGGTGGGGAGCCAAGGTGGCTCAGGCACGTTTCAGTGAGCAATCTGATGCAGCCGGAGGGCACTGCCCGGTGTTTCCTTGGCAACGCAACACAAGCAGGGCAGAGGGTGGGAATCCAAGGCCGCATGCACACACACACACGCACGCACGCACGCATTGCTGCGCCAAGTTAACCAGACCAATGGGATCCTGGCTCTGACTCGCCGTGGGAGGGCCCAATCCTGAAAAAATTGCAGCCTCCTGTACGCTGCTCGTGTGCAAGCTCCGCACTAGTGGAACAACAATCCCAAAACCTCCAGCTTCTGCACCAAAGGTGCTCAGTTCAGTCCCTCCCGACAGGCTTCTGGGCCCGGTTCATGCAACCACTCCCTCTGACAAGAACCGGGTGAGTGCTTGCCGGCGAGCGAACCCGTGCGCCAGCCCCACTGGTTCTCCAGCTGCCCCCAGCCTCACCCAGTCGAGCAAAGAGAGTCCTCACTAATTTCTACTGCCCACTATCGTGGAATTCCTCTTCCTGGCAAAGCAACTCTGGGCTAGTGAGCTCGGTGTTGGGCCCGAGGGTCTCTCCCCCAACTGGAGAAGCCTCCCCACACAGCTGGGGTGTCCCTCATGGGGCTCGCCCTCTCTCATCGGTGCCCCTCCTACCAGACTTGACGTGGCCTCCTCTTTAGGTCCTTCATTTAGAGGTTCTGTTCATTTAATGTTCAGGGGACTCCCGAGGTTAAATGTTGCATAAATTATTTATAATTTTGATGTGATCCTGGGAGGCAGTTTCGGAGAGCGTCCATCTACTTCGCCATCTTACCGGAACTCTAAAATATCAACGTTTTAACTGTGGACCACGGAGCAGACCCCTGGAAAGAATATGCACAGCAAGTCATTTAACGCTCTATTAAGATGGATTCATCTTTAGTAGTCTACCAGGTGTCCGTCATTTATTTTGTTTTTTTCTTGGTTCTGTTTTGTAAAAAGCAACTTAACTCATAATAAGAAAGAAACGGGAGGGCCGGCCGAGTGGCGCATTGGTTAAGCGCTGGTTTTGGGATGCCAGTGGCCCCGGTTCGGATCCCACATGAGGGCCAGTGACACTGCCCTCTACAGCTAACAACAGCTCCACCTGGAGCTGGGCTGTGCGAGCCCCGGTGATGGTGTGGGCTGCAGCCCCTGCTGCAGTGGGCTGCCATAGGCTGCAGTGAGTGGCCCGCAGCCAGCGTGAGCGGCTGGCAGCCAAGCGTGAGCTGCCAATAGCTGCGGTGAGCGACATCCAGAGGCCAGCGACCGATCTGCCTCATCCGGGAAGAGCGCAATGACGATACCAACAGTGTAGCAACATCCTCCGCAACTAAACTGAAGAACAAGAAGACGGCAACTTGTCTGTTCCCCTTCCCCGATTCCCCAACGCTGCTCCCCTCCACCAATTCCCCAATAAAATCTTAAAAAAAAAAAAAAAAAAAAGAAAGATACAGGAATCAAAATAAAACTTCATTCATTTCATTTTTGTTACTAAATGTTTTTTCATTCATTTTTTAAATTTTTTTTCATTCATTTTTGTTACTAAAATAGCTTACCTACTCTGATATTTTTATTTTTATTATGAAAAATAATTTAGGATACACAATGTATATTTTTAAATCATAGGGTATTGCAGCTTTTTAATAGAAAAATTATGGAAAGTAGAATTTTTCAGGGTGTAGTATATGTTTGTGTTCCTAATGAATGACTGCTTCATATGACTTGTAGAATAGTTTTTATTTTATAGTCAGTCCTATATAAGTGGTACCTAAATAAGTAATGTTTTAGAGGTAGTATTTGTGCACATGGGAAAATTGGTACTGTAAAAATGTAGGGAAGAGTATCTATTTCACTTACAAGTTAAAATATTAAGTTAATTAAACTAAGTTAATATGAACTCATTATTCATGAGAATGCAGTCAGCATGAGCAGAAGAACAAGGAAAAAAAGGAGGCAGAACCAAGAATGTTTGTATTCTTGGGCCTACGGCAGGGCAGGAGGTTCAGAACATAAAGGGAGCCTGGCCCAGTTGGGGTGAGTTCTCAGTCACAGTTGAATCTGTGTTAGCCTGGTAATGGGGGACCAACCAGATTATGTAACAATGCTGGTATTATAATAAGGAAGATCTATGTGTACTGAAGTCACTGGTATTTAGAGGTGTAGTCACATGTGGACCTCTTGGTGCTCTATTAGGGGAAAGTCTTGGGGGAAATGTGTTCCACAAATTATGGAGAGACACTAAAGAAAATATTTGAGATATGTATATTACATGACCTGCCCGTTCACAAGCTTATAAGTATCACTCACCTCTTGTTTCACCTGCTGACTCAGATCAGAATCAGTGTAGTTAATAAATCAATAGTGCATGATTGTTCTAGCCTGTTCCACTGAACAGTAACGGGTTGTTTAATCTGTTCCACCAAAGGGAAACCTGAGGCCTGGGAAAGGTGAGAGTTTATTTTCTGGTAACTGTGATTGGAGCAATGGCAGCAGGCTTCAGGTAAATGGCTGCCCCTCTCCATATTTACCACTAGTTTCAGCCACCTGTGGGTTTGGCTGATGGAGAACAGGGAATCTCGGGTAATATAAATACAGTAAAACCTTGGATTGCAAGTAACGTGGTTTGTGAGTGTTCTGCAAGAAGAGCAAACATTTCTAATACATTTTAACTTGATAAACAAGCGATGTCTTGCAATATGAGTAGTGTTTTTTCAGAACGAAGTATGCCTGAAAACCAAGTACATTTTAACATGGTAAATGAGTGATGTGTTGCAATATGAGAAGTTTACTTTTGGAAATGAATTATGCTCGCAAACCAAGATACTACTTTTAAACAAAGGCAGGGGAGGACTCTAATGTTCATCATGGTGACTTTAGTTAAAATTCTGAATTATATAATTTGAATTTGCTGAGAGTAGATATTAAATGTTCTCACCACACAAAAAAGGTAACTATGTGAGGTGATGGAGGTGTTAACTAACTGTATGGTAACCATTTCAAAATATATACATATATCACACAATTATGTTGCACAATGTTATTTATATAATGTCAATTATATCTCAACAAGCCTACAGAAAAAGAAGGAAAATGAAGAAGAAAATATATACTCATAAATACCCACTATCCATCAATGAAAAAATAAACAAAAAAGCTTGAGATTTGCATCAGCTATGTCCATTGGCTCATTTTTCCTTCTATGACTCAAAGTATAAAATTTAGATCCCAGGGACTTGAATTGTCAAGCAGCTCCTGCTGATTCTTCTTAGTTTTCTTGTTCACTGTTACTCATATGGGATCCTACTCAGGCTTCTAGGGAGAGTGACATGAAGTTCGCACAGAGAAACTCCTCATGTGGATAGAAGCCACATGCAAAGTAACCTTAATGCCAGGAGATGAATAAAGAACAAATATTCTATCATCTGTGCTTGTATCTTTGAGAACTTTGTTTTAGGACTCATATTAACTAGTGAACACCATTTACAAGTGCTCAGGGCTCAGCTGCCTCTTAGGGCTAGGCAAGGAAGACAAATCCATGGGCTGCAGGTGTAAGACATTGGGGAGTGAGGGAAGGCAGGGGAGTTGGCAGTACAGTACAGCCTAATGTGTCTCAAATTTAAAACAAATAAACAAGTAAACCACTTTGTGGGCCAAACCATCACCTAATTAAGTCAAAAGGTCGTCATTTTCACATACCTACCAACAGTGTGGTCACACTATATACTATTTTTCAGAAGCAAATTACCCATGAATAAAATTTAAATATTTAAAATAATTGATTATAAGCATCAGCATTTCCTCATTATTAAAAGTGGGGACTAATGGAAATTTCCAATTAGAGTTAGTAACCCACCTCTGCCACTTATTAGCTCTGTGCCTGTTTCCTTTTACCAGTTCTGCCTTTGGACAAGCCATATAACCATTTTTTTTTTGCCTCAGTGTCCCCATCTATAAAATTAGCATATTATAGGGTGAACCAATTCATTCACTTGTGGTTACACCTCTAAATACTGTCAGTACATCTCAGTGGGTGGGTTGTGAGGGTTAAATGAGTTGTTATATGGAAAGTTCCTAGACACATGCCTGGCACATTGATAGTTAGCACAATGATGTCATCTCTTATTATGTTACTGACTTTTCCCTTTTAAAGTGAAATTCTGGGAGATCCAAGATGGCAGAGTAGATAAACACTGCACCTATTTCCTTCTGTGAACACATTAAAATTACAATTAAATTATAGAACAATCAACCTGGAGAACATCTGAAGTTTAGCTGAACAGAAGTTTTATAACTAAGGATATAAAGAAGAAGCCACATCCAGACTGGTAGGAGGGGAAGAGATGCAAAATGGCCCGGCCCAAAAACTCTATCAGCCAATTGAGAATCAGGAGGGATATCTTGGCCATGGAAGTTCCCCCTCCCAGAGGAGTGGGGGACCCCAACCTCACACCGGTCTCCCCAGCCTGGAATACATCTGTCTGTGAAAAACAGTGGGGATTCCAACTACCTAGGTGGGACGGAATGCTGCAAGAAACTCACATTCTCTTAAAGGGCCTTTGCACAGACTCACTAGCTTGCAGGAACTCACCTGAGGCTCCAGTGGAGGGATGGTGATTCAGGGGGTGTTGGAAGCATGTGAGGGACAGACTAAGATGTGTGGTTTTGGGAAAGGGCTGGAAGACGTCCTCCTCCCCTGTAGCCTACAGGCAGCCACCATCTTTAATATATTGAGCCCTCACCCGAAGGCCAAATCTAAATTTGGATTGGTCTGCTGAGCTCACAGCTCCACCCTGCTGACTAACTAGGACCCCACCCTACTCACCTCCCTTGTGCTGGAGGCACTCTCTCAACGAGGAGCCAGCCCTAACCAATTGCACTGTTCCTTGGAAAACTCAGAGTCGCAGGCCCCAGGCGGGTGGTGATTGGTCTTGGTGTGCTCTGAGACTTTTGCTGAGTAACTTCTGGCTTACTACTGGCACCAAACCAGAATCTATATTAACCTGGTGAACACACATCTTCCCACTCTACTGACTCCCTGAGATCCTGCCTCACCCAACTTGTGAGCTGTACAAAAAAGGCTCTATCAGTGGCTGAACTTTAAGGGAGCTGACAGGTGGCAGCAGGCCTCAGGGCATCCTGGCTTTTTGCAGAGCTACCCTAGGTCCTGTATTGGTGACAACCAGCCTCAGTTCACAATATGGCCATTCCCACACAACTCCAAGTTTACAACAGGCATCGAACAACACCGGATCACTTTGTAGCTCCTACCTGTCTTGGTAGTCCCTGGCTGGTCCCAGGCAGTGAGTCACCTAGGCCTGCAACAGAGTCCCTGCCAAGAGGCCCCAGAACCAACATACTTGGAGGTTGGCATCAGACCACAGCAGAGCACCACCCAATTCGCTCCACAACAAACAAAGGGTGACTACAACAGGTACCAGAGCCCACTGGGGTGAATCCCACTCAGTGGGGTAAGCCACCTACATAGCAGTCTATAAGCTGTGGACATGCCAAACCTCACAGCCAATCAGACTAAGGCTCAGTCCCATCTGCTGCTATGCCAATAGTAACCAAGACTCAACTATAACAGGAGGGTATGCACAATGGACACTCCTGGAACACCCAGAGTAGGTGACCAGGGATACTGGGCCAGGGCCTTACAGGGCACCTATTACATAAAGCCACCCAGCCAAACAGAGACATAGCAGATCTACCCAATACATAGAAACAAATGGAAAGGCAGCCAAAATGAGGAAAGAAAGAAGTATGTCTCAAATGAAAGAACAGGAGAAAATTCCAGGAAAAGAACTAAATGAAATGGAGGCAAGCAACCTACCAGATACAGAGTTCAAAACATTGTTTATAAGGATGCTCAATGGTTTCAGGGAGAAATTCAAGAGCTAGCAAGCATAAAAAAGGACATGGGAACCATAAAAAAGAACCAGTCAGAACTGAAGAATATAATAACTGAAATGAAGAATGCACTAGAAGCAATCACCATCAGACTAGATGAAGCAGAGGATTGAATCATTGATTTGGAAGACTAGGTAGCAGAAAACACTTAATCGGACAGCAAAAAGAAAAAATAATCCAAAATTGAGGATAGTTTAAGGGGGCCTCTGAAACAACATCAAGCCTACCAACATTTACATCATAAAGGTACCAGAAAAAGGAGAGAAATCAAGGGATTGAAAAACCTATTTGAAGAAATAATGATTGAAAACTTTCTTAACCTAGTGAAGAAAATAGATATACAAGTCCAGGAAGTGCAGAGAATCCCAAACAAGATGAATCCAAACAGGCCCACACAAAGACACATTATAATTAGAATGGCAAAAGTTAAAGACAAAGAAAGAATCCTAAAAGCAGCAAGAGAAAGGCAAATATTTAAGGGAGCTCCTGTAAGCCTATCAGCCGATTTCTTAACAGAAACTTTGCAGGCCAGAAGGGATTGGAACAAAATATTTAACTTGATGAAAAGCAAGGACCTACAACAAAGATTACTCTACACAGTAAGGATACCATTGAAAATTGAGGAACAGATAAAGTGCTTCCCAGGCAAGAAAAAGCTAAAGGAGTTCATCACAACCCAACCAGTATTACAAAGAATGTTAGAGGGATTTCTATAAGAAGGAGGAAAAAATCAAAATTATGAATTAAAAAAATGGTAATAGCTACATATCTACCAAAACTTATTTTCAATGTAAATGAATTAAATGGTCCAATCAAAAGTCATAGGACTGAATGAATATGAAAACAAAACCCTTACATATGCTACCTACAAAAGAATCACTCAGATTGAAAGAAAGGGATAGAAGGGGATAGTTTGTGAAGACGGAAACGACAAAAACAAGAAAGGCTGGGGTAGCAGTGCTTGTACCAAACAAAATAAACTTTTTTTTAAAAGATTTTTTTGGGGGAATTGGGGAGGGGAACAGTGTTGGGGAATTGGGGAAATGGAACACTGTATTTTTCCAGGACCCATATGCTCCAAGTCAAGTTGTCCTTAAATCTTAGTTGTGGAGGATGCAAACTCAGCTCTAAATCCAGTCACCATTTTCAATCTAGTTGCTGGGGGATGTAGTCCACCATCCCGTGTGGGAGTCGAACCAGCAATCTTGTTGCACACTGAGCCATGCGGCGGCCCATTGGCAGGCAGCTCGCAGCTGCTCAGCACAAGGTGCCATGTTCAATTTTAGTTGCGGGGGGCCTGCAGCCCACATCCCATGTGGGAATCAAACCACCAACCTTGTTGTTAAGAACACACTTTCTCTCCAGCTCAGTGGCAGCTCAGCTCAGGCGCAGCTCACTGGGCCATGTGGGAATCGAACCGGCAACCCTGTTGTTCAGAGCTCGTACTCTAACCAACTGAGCCATTTGGCCAGCCCCAAAATAAACTTTAAAACAAAGGCTATAACAGAAGACAAAGAAGGATCCAGTAATCTTACTTCTGCGTATTTATCTGAAGATATCCAAAACGCTACTTCAAGGGGACATATGCATTCTTATGTTCATTGCAGCATTGTTTACAATGACCAAGATGTGGAGGCAGCCTGGATGTCCATCGATAAAAGAATGGATAAAGAGCAGGTGGTACATGTATACAATGGAATATTGCTCAGGAACAGAATGGGTTCTTGGTATCTGCAGTGTCATGGATGTACCTGGAGGGTAGTGCTGTGTAGAGTATATTAGACAGAGAAAGATAGGTGCGATGTGATTTCACTTATATGTGGAATCTAAAGAACAAAATAAACAAACAAAACGGAAACAAATTCCTAGCTACAGAGAACATTTCGATTGTTGCCAAATGGGAGGGAAGTTATGTGTGTGAGGGAAAAAATGTGATGGGATTAAGAAGTACAAATTGGTGGTTACACAGTAGCTATGGGAATGTAAGGTATAGCATAAGGAATATAGTCAATAATATTGAAGTAACTATGTGTGGTGTCAGATGGATACTAGATTGTTGGGGTGATAGATGGGAGGAAATTGGGAGGAAGGGTGAAAAAGGTGAAGGGATTAAGAAGTACAAATTGGTAGTTACAAAATAGTCATGGGCATGCAACTAAAGCATAGAGAATATAGTCAATAATATGGTAATAACTATGTTTCATGCCTAGTGGGTACTAGACTAGTCAGGGGGATCACTTCTTAAATTATACAAATGTCTAACCACTATGCTGTACACCTGAAATAACATCAAATAACATTGAATGCCAACTGTAATTGAAAATTTTGAAGAGAGGTAAAGGTGAAGGGGAATAAGAGATCCAAATCTCCACGTATAAAATATAAGTCATGGGGATATAATGTACAGCATGGGGAATATAGTCAATAATACCATGATAGTGTGGTAATGAGTCAGATGGTTGCTGGACTTATCATAGTGATCACTTCTTTGGGTATATAAATGTTTAATAACTATGGTGTACCCCTGAAATGAATATAATATTGTATGTTAACTATATTTTTAATAAAAATGTTTAAAAAATAAAAATAAGGTGAAATTCTGTTTTTAATTTGTCTGAGATTGTCTATCATACTTACATAGTTTGGTATATCTGAAATTAGTCAATTGCTTTGCTTTTTTATAAAACCTTAAAAATATAATTTCTAGTTCTCTTTGGAACAAGTATGTTCACTACACCTTACCCATTAGCGAAAGATCTTTTGGCACAGTGGTTGTCAAACGTCAGCACGCATAAGAATTACCCATAGAACTTGATCAAATGCAGATTGTTAGGCTCATTCTCAGAGTTTCTGACTCAGTAGATCTCAGGCGCTGCCTGAGAGTTTGCATTCTAACACTTTCTAATATGACACTGATGCTGCTTACATAGACACCACACCCAAATACCATAGTCTCACCATCACATGGACACCACACCCAAGTACCATAGTCTCACCAAAGGAAATGTACTATTTCATGGGGAAAGAAGTTTGAAAATGTAAACAATAAATTTATTTCTCTCTATGTACACATAAAACTACACACACACATATAATTTCACAGATACGTGTCATCACACTGCCTGCCTGTTGGCCCTCATGCACCTTTCCATAAAGACAGATCATTACTTCAATGTTATGCTTACATTATGTATCCCCACTTGGCCCCAAAAGATGGCTGGTTATTCAAAGACGGGTAAGATTTCTCAAGGGAGGAACGGCCTAAGACAGGCATAACTGCATGAGAGCCATAGGAGCCATGGGAGGCATCACATAGAGCAAAAAGGGGCAGAGATCCCTTGCTTCAGGACCTGGTAGCCTGCATGTGAAATGACCTATTGATGTGATAATATCTGTTCTCCATGCATTCTTATCAGTAAGCCTAGGCAGAGGAAGTTTCTGTCTCTTAAGAGATGCATGACAATACCTTCAGGTAATGGCAGCTTGCAAGCATGGGAGATTAGGCCCTGAGCTAAATTCTTGGGTGTGAGACTCCAGACCATGGAAGCTACATCGTTATTTTCTTATTTGTAAGACAATAAAAGGAGCAGTCAAGCCCGATTCAGGGCTCTCAGTCCACAAGGCAGAAGACCCTTGGCCCCAACTGCATTTTTCTCTTATATGTGCCTCTGTCTTTCTTAACCTTTCACTCCTACTGCTCTGTCATGCGGGACGCGTGGGATGCGTGGGACTCGACAGATATGTAAATTTGTTAATATCATTTACTATGTCATTGATAGGTAAGAAGTATTAAATAATTATGTAAGACAAATATTTAGGATGTTTAACATTCATGTAACATTTCTACATAAATTTCCAATGTTGTAATATTTATATATATAATTTAATAAATATTGGATTTTTTATTTTCTCAAAACCACTAATCAATTGATTTGTCCTTATCTGACAGGTATCTATGTGACCACTCCTCATCCAGGGTAACAAGGTAATTTTGGTTGTTTTTTTTTGAGGGCAGTGTCACTGGTCCTCATATGTGGGACCTGAACCGGGGCCGCTGGCTTCCCAAGCCAGTACTGAAGCACCGCGCCACTTGACCGGCCCCAGGGTAACAAGGTAGATGTCCTCCTTTATACCCATTTCCCCCCTTTGTCCTTGGTAAAGCTCTAGTAAGAAAAAAATCAACAAATAAAAAACACCTTTTGTTGGTTCCAAACGTGAATTGGTTTGTGTATGTATGATGTTTTCTTAGGTTTTCTTTTAGAAAGTGGCATTACTTTTGAAATAGTGAGTTTTTGTAAATAGTAATATTTTGTAAATAAGTTTTTTTTTACCCAAAGTTGTGCTTCAGTTAAAATGCAGGATAACATTTAAAAAATTGCTCTGCCAGCTGTTGTCAAACTGGAAGTAGGTGATCATAAACAGGGATTGACTCTTTAGTTTTACCATACATGGTGCATTTGTGATTAGTAATTTTTAGAATTCGTTTTTTTTAAATATTTTATTGGGGAATCGGGGAAGGGGAACAAACAAGTTGCTGTCCTTTTGTTCTTCAGTCTAGTTGTGGAGGACTCCATTTCACTGGCCCATGTTGGTGTTATCATTGCACTCTTCCCAGGTGAGGCAGATCAGTCACGGTGCTCACGATGCTCACGGTGGCTCTTGGCAGCTCACTCCAGCTGCCCGCCACTCATGCTTGCTGCTGGCCACTCACTGTAGCTTATAGCATCCCACTGCAGCAGGGGCTACAGCCTACACCATCACCTGTGACTCATGGCAGCCCAGCTCCAGGTGGAGCTGTTGTTCACCATCTTAGCTGTAAAGGGCAGTATCACTGGCCCTCATATGTGGGATCCGAACTGGCGCTCCACTGCTCAGAGCTGGTGTCCCAAGCCAGCTCTTAACCAACGTGCCACTCAGCCGGCCCAGTTTTTAGAATTCTTTCTATGATCATTGTTTAACAGAGCGGTAAGACCTTTAGCTATTATTAAGCCCATGATGAAGTGGCCCCAACTTGGTCAGTTATTTTAATTTGTGAGTATAGTATTTGATAGCCCACTTTGTCCCTCTGTTGCAATTTCAGAATTAGAATTGCAATCTTCAGCTTTCCATCCTGGTACACATATGAATATCCATATAATTAATTAGCTTCAAAGTTCTGAATGGAATGTTTATTGTTATGGCTGTTTAGGTGTCCCATTCTAGATGCTTCCTCACAGCTTTGATAGGCTATGGATGTGGGTCAGACACAGGATCAAGCCTCATCAAACTAACCTCCAAGGTATCCATTTCACATGGAGTTTACAGAGACGGTGTTTCAGTCATTGGCCATCATTACTGACTTCTGCCTTTTATATCTATGGTCTAATGGAGACTTGATAACTTACATTAGGAAACTGTAGCCTTTAGGCAATAGGACCTATACATTTGCTGATGTTTCAGTGTTGTTGTTTTGATATAAGTGAAAATCTTGCTGCCTTTTCAGAGAAGATGCCTAGGTTCCTGGCTTTAGGACAAATCTCTGAGATTCCCATTCAGGCATTTAGTATCAAAGAACAGGCAAGCAACTATCATAGCTTGTGAGTAACAAATCTCCAATACCATCTTATTTCTGACATAATTAGCCATACATATAAAATATGTCTGACCTACATGGGCCTCCTCTTTCCTGCCCTGGTACATTTTCATCAACACTTCCCACCCCCATTCCATGAACGATCTCAATGCTATTTGTTATTTCTCTTATTCAGGATACCTAGATTCTCTTTCTAGTTCCTCTATAAATCTAAATGACAACAAAACATCTTTGAGGGTCATATATTTTATCTGTAAAATTGGGATGAGGGGAGAATGACATCATTAAAGTGCCAAAACAGTTTTCTACCATATTACCTGCAAAGAAGACTGATGTTGAGTCACCCATGAACGAGAGTGCTTTTATGAAAGTTCAGGAGTCCAGCAGAGATATTCTAGCTTACTGGTGAAACAAAAAAATAAATCAATTATCAGAGATTGGACACATTGAAGAGTGCAGGAGGAACAGTTCACTTTACCCATGATACCCTTCCCCCAAGGCAGCAAAAGTAGGTAACAAGAGAGACCTTCTTGGAGCATGATTTTTCCCTCTGGGGAAAGTAGAACATGTGAGTGAGTGCCCAGTTTCCCCAGATGTACAGGATGCTGCCAGGAAATCCATTTGTTTCTCACCTTATCCAGAATACTGAGATGTGTAGGACAATGAGAGGAAAGCTGGTAGAATTGCAGCTAAAACTCTTGGAGGGCCTCAAAGGGACATGGATCATCCTAACCACATCACAGACTCCATTAGGTAGCATCCCCACAAGCAACTGGGGATGCTTCACCTGCATATTCCCCCCACCTAGTGCACAGGCAACCCCCCCCCCCACATTCTGTGTGTCTCGCGGACACACATCCCCACCCTGTGGCCAGCACCCTGTACCTGCCCCAAAGGTGGCAGGAGTGAACTTTGCAGACAGCTAGTGAGCACACGCAGAAAGCACTCCTGATTCTCTGAGATTTTAAATAAATCACAAAACTTGAGCATTCAGCACTGCCCCACAGGAAGACAAAAGTAGGTTCTCAGCACCTGGCCTGGCCTTGCAGCATCAAAAGAAGACTTAAGAATTACCCCCAAGAGGGAACAAGAAGTGTGGAGCAGGCATGTCTATATAGAAAAGTTCTGAGAAAGCCTCAAAATCCCTAAAACCAGTCAGTAAAGATTAGAAGATTTGAAGTGCTTTTTCAAATGCAAAGACTGCAATATAAAACTTCAAGGAACATGAAAATCAAGGAAGTCTGACACCACAGTGATTTTTCAATAATCCAACCACAAAAAAACGGAGATCTGCTGCTTTAAGAGAGCTCAGTGAACCACAGGGAAACACAGAAAACCAATTCACTAAAATTAGCAAAACAACACATGAACAAAACGAGAAGTTTAACAGCGAGATAGAAATAATAAATAAGAACCAAACAAAAACCAGAAGCTGAAGAACACAATGAGTAAAATTTAAAAATGCAACCTAGAGCATCAATTACAAACTTGATCAAGCAGAAGAATCTGTGAAGTCATAGACAAGTTATTTGAAATGATCCAGTCAGAGGGGAACAAAGAAAAAAAATGAAGAAGCCCTATGTGAACTATGGAAAACCATTAAAATAAATAATCTAAGCATTATTTGAGTTCCAGAAATAGAAGAGAGGAAGAAGGGAACATAAAGCTTACTGAAAGTAATAATGGCTAAGAAATTCCCATCTTGGGAGAGATTTGGACATCCAGGTTCATGAGGCTCAAAGGTTCCCCCCTAAATTTCAACTTAAAAAGATTTTCTCCAAGACACACTATAATAAAATTGTTTAAAATAAAAAAAGATAATTTTAAAAGTAAAAAGAGAAAAACAATCCTCATATAAAAGAGAACCCCATAAGGCTATTAGCAGCTTTCTCAGCAGAAACCTTGCAAGCCAGGAGAAAGTGGGATGGATGATACATTCAAAGTGCAGAAAGCAACAATCTATGTGTCCATCAATGGGTGACTGGATCAAGAAAATATGGCATGTACACACAATAAAACATTAGGCCTTAAAAATCATGGGAATCCTGGGCCAGCTGTGTGGCGCATTGGTTAAGAGTTGGCTTGGGAGTGTGAGCTCTGAGCAGCACAGCTCCAGTTCAGATTCCACATGAGCCAGTGATGCTGCACCCTCTACAGCTAAGATGGTGAACAACGGCTCAACCTGGAGCTGAGTTGCCAAGAGTCGACGACAGGTAAGGCTGCAGCGGGACTGCAGTGGACTGCCCTGAGCTACCGTGAGTGGCTGGCAGCCAGTGTGAGCAGCTGGCAGCTGGCATGAGCTGCTGTGAGCCGCCTTGATTGGCCTTCCAGTGGTTGGTGACCAATTACTTTACCTGGGAAGAGTGCAATGATAATGCCAACATGGGCCAGTGAAACAATGTCCTCCACAACTAGACTGAAGAACAAAAGGACAGCAACTTGTCTGTTCCCCTCCCCCAATTCCCCAATAAAATATTGAAACAAAAAAAAAATCATGGAAATCCTGTCATTGGTGACAACATGGATGAATCTGGAGGGTATTATATACTACATGAAATTAGCCAGAAAAAGAAAGGCAAATACTGCATGGCATCACTTATACACGTATGTGGAATCTAAAAAGAAAAAAAATAGTTGAACTCATCAATTATAGAGAGTAGCAAAGTGGTGATTGCCAGGTACTGGGTGGGGAGGGGAGGGAGAGGGATACAGTGAGGTTGGAAAAAGGGTTCTAATGTTCTGTTATAAGATGAATAATTTCTGATGATCTAATGTATAACATGATGACTGTAGTTGATAAAGCTGTCTTATATGATTGAAATTTGATAAGAGAATAGAACTTAAATGTTCCCACACACACAGAAAAAGGTAAGTATGTGAGATGATGGATATTTTAACAAACTCAACAGGATGGAGTCCTTTATATATATATATATATATATATATATATATATATATATATATATATATATATATATATATATATATCAAATCATCATGTAGTACACTTACTCTTACCTTTTTATTTGTCAATTATATCTCAGTAAAGCTGAGTAAAAACAGTATGATGCTGGCATAAAAACAGACACATAGACCAAAATAACATCACTGGGAGCCCAGAAAGAAACCCAGGTATATAAGGTCAACTAATTTTTGACAAGGGACCAAGAATACTCAATAGGGAAAGGTTAGTCTGTACAATAAATGTGTGTTGGGAAAACCCAATATCCACATGCAAAGCAATGAAACTGGCCCCTATCTTATACCACTCACAAAAAAATAACTCAAAATATATGTAAAATCTGAAATAATAAAACTCCTAGAAGAATACACTTATACTGTTGGTGGGAATGTTAACTGGTATTGACACCTTCAAAATGGTATGAAGTTTCCTCAAAAAATTAAAAATAAAACTCCAATATGGTCCACCAATCCCACTTCTGGGCATATATTTGAAGGAAATGAAATCACTGTATGGAAGAGATACCTACACATTACATTTCTGTCTTTTTTTTAATTTTTGAAATATAATTGACATATAACAATACATAAGTTTGAGGTATATGTATTGGTTTGATACATCTATACCTTGCAATACAATTACTACAATAGCATTAGCTAACATCTTTATCACATCATATAATTATAATTTCTTTTGTGTGTGGACATTAAGATTTACTCTCTTAGCAACTTTGAATTTATAATACAATATTGTTGACTATAATCACTATATTGTGCATTATGTCTCCAGAACTTACACAACTACTTGCAAGTGTAAATCCTTAAACAACATTTCCCCAATTCCCCCACCCCACCCCCAGACCCTGGTAACCACCATTCTACTCTGTTTTTACAAGTTCAGTTTTTCAGATTGTACATGTAATTGATATCATACAGAATTTGTCTTTCTCTGTCTGACATATCTCACTTAGCAATACGGCTTCAAGATACAACATATTGTTGCAAATGATGGGATTTCCTTCTTTCTTATCTCACTGATGAATAGTATTCCATATAGATATAGATATCTCAATCTTCTTTATCCATTCATCTATTGACAGACACTTAGGTTATTTCCTTATCTTAGCTATTGTGATTAATGCTGCAGTGAACACAGGTGTGTAGATCTCTTTGAGATACTGACTTCAATTCTAACACATATATACCCAGGGGTGGGATTGCTGGGTCATATGGAAACTCAATTTTTAATTTTTTGAGGAACTGCCATACTGTTTTCCATAATGGATATACCAATTTATATTCCCACCAACAGTGTGTACAACTTCCCTTTTCTTCATATCATTGCCAAAGTTTGTTGACCATTATCTCTCTGATAAAAAGCTATTCTAACAGGTATGATGTGATATCTCATTGTGGTTTTGATTTCCATTTCCCTTATAATTAGTGATGTTGAGCACCTTTTCATATACCTGAGAGCCATTTGAATGCCTTCTTTAGAGAAATGTCTATTCAGGTCCTTTGTTCATTTTTTAATTGGATTATTTGCTTTTTTGCTATTGAGTTGTATGAGTCTTTCATATATTAGAAATATTAGTCCTTTATCAGATATATGGCATATGAATATTTTCTCCCATTCTGTAGGCTGCCTTTTCAATTTATTCATTATTTCCTTTGCTGTGCAGAAGATATTTAGTTTAATGTAGTCCTACTGAATAGAACCAAAACAATACATTGAATCAAAAAAGTTACTCACAAAGAAAGTCCACACCCAGATAGCTTACTTGGTGAATTCTACCAAACATTTAAAGAATAATTAAAACAAATTCTTTATAAACTCTTCCAAAAATGTAAGATATACTTCTTAAATCTTTTTTTTTTAAGCTGAGCCATCCTGCCACCTGTTGGCAGCTCAACGGCAGCTCAGCTCAGGCTGGCATCAAATTGCTGTTGCTCAGAGCTCAGCTGGCACTCTTGAGCGAGCTCTTAACCAACTGAGCCACTCGGCCAGCCCTCTAAATCATTCTTGAAGCCAGTGCTACAGACATCAGAAAAAGACATCACAAGAAAAGAAAGCTACCAACCAAAATTTCTTATTGATATAGCAATAAAAATCCTCAAATGTATGAGCTAACAAAACTCAGTAGGATATTTTTAAAATTATACACCAGGACCAAATAAAATTTATTCCAGCAATGGGAAGTGAGTTTGAAATCTGAAAGTCAGTTAATATAATAAACCATATAAATAAAATAAAATACAAAAGCTATATGGTCATCTCAATAGACACCAAAAAAGCTCTTGAAAAATATCAAACACCCATGTAATTAAAGAAAAACACTAAAAAAACCAGTAATGGAGGAAAAATTCTTCCAGCTGGTAAATAGCATCTGCCAAAAAAAGAAAAGAAAAACTAAACCAACAGCTAACATCATACTAAATTGTTAAACACTGAAAGCTTTTCCCTTAAAATCAGAACAAAGTACAAATGCTCCTTTCACTTCTGTTCAATATTGTACTAAAGGCTCTAGAAAGATCAATTAAGCAATAAAATAAAATAAAATAAAAATAAAATAAAAACATCTAAAAGAAAGGAAGAAGTAAACGTTTTCTATTTATAGATGGCATCATCTTGTATAGAAAACCATAAGGATTCCACTAAAATACTATTAGAATTTAAAAAACAAGTTTAGTAAAGTTACAGTACTTAAGATCAGTAAATAAAATCAATTATATTTTTATAAACTTGCAGTGAACTGTCCAAAAATAAAAACAAGAAAAACATTTTATTTACAATAACATCAAAAAGAATAAAATACTTAGGAAAGATCTAAGAACCACAAAATATTGTTGAAAAAATAAAGAATGTCTAAATGAATGAAAATACATCCCATGTTCATGGGTTAAAAGTCTTAACTTTGTTAACATGGCAACATTCCCTAATGAGATATACAGAGTCAATTAATCTCTATCAGAACTACAGGAAGCTTTTTTTGAAGGAACTGATAAAGTGACCCTAAAATTGATGTGTAAACTCAAGGGATCCAGAATACCCAAAGCAATCTTGAAAGAGAACAAACTTGGAGGACTGATTCTTCTCCATTTCTCAAGTTATTTGAACTAAATTAATTAAGACATTCTGATTCTGGCATAAGATAGACATATACATCAATGGAACAGAATGAGAGTCAGAAATACATCTTTATATTTACAGCTAATTGATTTTCAGCAAAGGTGCTAAAATAACTCAACAGGGAAAGTTTCTTCAACAAATGGTGCTAAAACAACTGCATATCACATGCACAAGAATAAAGTTGCATTCTTACCTCAGAGCATATACAAAAATTAACTCAAAAGGGATAAAAAACAAACAAACCCCAAGTGTAAGAGCTAAAGCATTAAAACTACTAGGAAAATGAGAAGAGTAAATCATTTTGACCTTGGATTAGGAAGTGGTTTCTTAGTTATGACACCTCAAGTGCAAGCAAAAATGACAAGAAAAAAAGATAAGTTGAACTATATCAAAACTTAAACTTTAAGTTTCTTGGAGAAAAAATATGGTGGAATAGATAAATGCTATGCCTGTCACCTCCCATGACTACATTAAAATTACAACTAAATTATAAAATAATGAAACCCAAGAACCATCTGAAGACTAGGTGAACAGAACACTTATAACTAAAGATATAAAGAAGAGGCCACATCAAGACTGATAGGAGGGGCAGAGATGTGAAATGGGCTAATCCTAAATACATAGGTAGTGGTTGAGCACTGGGGGGACACCTTGATGAAGAGAGATGGGTATCAGCTCTACACCGGGCTCCCTAACCCAGGTGTCCAGAGCCAGGAAGAGGAGTCCCCACAACATCTGGCTATAAAAATTAGTGAAAATTCTGCACATCCCGGAGAGGTGGAAGGCAACTAGAACACAGATGTTTCCTTAAAGGGCTCATGCACAGACTCATTCATTGGCAAACATTCACCCTTAGCTCTAGTACAGGGGTGGCAACTCAACAGGTGCCAGAGACATACAGAGAAAGACTGAGTTGTGTGACTCCAGGGTGAGGGCTAGAGAGATAGTTGTAATTAGCCCTGTGTGGAGTCCACCTCACATGTAGCCTACAGGTGGGCATCATCTTTCCTGTGTTGAGCCTTATATAACACAGCCAAATCTGAGACTTCATTTGCCTGGGAAACTCCATGCGTCCCACCCTGCTGACTCCCTGGGACCACAGCCCACCCAACTTGGGTGACATTGCTGGGGGCACTGTCAGCACCAGGACAACCAGTCCGGCCATGCTTGCCTAAGGAGGATCTTTCAGTGGCTCAGACTTACAGGCAGCTGGTAAGTAACAACAAGCCTAGGGGTTCCCTGGGCATTTTGCTAAGCTACTCCAGGCCTGATACTGGTGTAGCTAGGCTTAGTTCATAACAAGGCAACCACCCATGCTGCCAGGTCCAGCACAAGCAACAAACAACCACATATATAGCTTTGTAGCTCCTACTAAATAGGAGTTATAAAGCAAATATTGACCAATAAAAAGGGAGAAATCAACAGTAATGCAGTCATAGTAGGGAACTTTAACACCCCACTGATACCAATGGACTGATCCTCGAGACAGAAAACCAACAAGGAAACAACAGCCTTAAATGACTCATTAGACTAGATGGATTTAATTGATACTTCTATAGCATTTTACCCCAAAGTGGAAGAATATACATTCTTTTCAACTGCACATGGAACATTTTCAAAGTAAAGCCTGTATTAGTCCACAAAACAAGTCTCAATAAATTCAAGAAGATTGAAATCATATCAGTCACCCTATCTGACTATAGTGGTATCAAACTAGAAATCAATCCATCAAAAAAAAAAAAGCCTAAAAAATACACAAACATATTGAGCCTAAATAACAGTCTATTAAACAATGAATGGCTTAACAATGAGATCAAAGAAGAAATCAAAAGATACACTGAGAGGGCTGGCCAAGTGGTGTGTTGGTTAAGAGCTGGCTTGGGACGCCAGCGGCCGCGGTTCAGATCCCACATATGAGGGCCAGTGACACTGTCCTTTACAGCTAAGAGGGTGAACAACAGCTCCACCTGGAGCTGGGATGCTGTGAGTCCCCAGGATGGCATAGCTGCAGCCCCTGCCGCAGTGGGCTGCCATAGGCTACAATGAGTGGCCTGCAGCCAGTGTGAGTGGCTGGCAGCCGGTGTGAGCTACCAAGAGCTGCTGTGAGCAACTGTCCAGAGGCCAGCGACAGATCTGCCTCACCCAAGAAGAGCTCAATGATGATACCAACATTAGCCAGTGAAGCAATTCCTCCACAACTAGACTGAAGAACAAAAGGACAGCAACTTTTCTGTTCCCTTCTCCAGTTCCCCAACACTGTTCCCCTCCCCCAACTCCCCAATAAAATCTTAAAAAAAAAAATCGATACACTGAGACAAATGAAAATGAAAACACAATGACCCAAATTTTATGGGACAATAACAACAGTGCTAAAAGGGGAATTCATAGTAATACAGGCCTACCTCAAGAATCAAGAAAAATCCCAAATAAGCATCTAACCGTACTTAAAAGAACTAGCAAAAGATTACCAAACAAAGCCCAATGTGAGTAGAAGACAAGAAATAATAAAGATTAGAGCAGATATAAATTAAATAGAGTTGAAAATAGCAATACAAAAGATCAATGAAACCAAGAGCTGTTTTTTTAAAAAGATAAACAAAATTGATAAGCCTTTAAACAGACTGAGAGAGAGAGAGAGAGAGAGAGAGAGAGAGAGAGAGAGAGGGCTTAAACAAAATGAAAATGAAAAAGGCAAATCATAATTGATACCACAGAAATACCAAAAAATTATAAGAAAATACTACAAAAATTTATATGCCATCAAATTGTACAATCTGGAAGAAATGGATATATTCTTAGAAACATACAACCTTCCAAAACTGAAACAAGAAGAAACAGGAAATACGAACCACTGATTACAACGAATGAAATCAAATCAGTCATCAATATACTCCAAACAAACAAAAGTCCTGGATCAGATAACTGTAAAGGTGAACTTTATCAAACATTCAAAGAATTACGCCTATATTTCTCAAATTATTCCAAAAATTTCAGTAGCAGGGAAGTTTCCCATTCTACAAGGCCAGCATCATCCTGATTCCAAAACCAGAAAAGACATTACAGAAACAAAACAAAACAAAACCTATAGGTTGATATTCCGGATAAATACAGATGCAAAATTCCTCAACAAAATATTAGCAAACTGAATTCACAGTTACATTTTAAAGATCATACACGATGATCAAGTGGTATTTATTCTTGGGATGCAAGGTTGGTTCAATATCCGCAAATCAGTTAATGTGATACACCACATAAACAAAATGCAAGATAAAAATTATATGACCATATCAATAGATGCAGAAAAGCATTTGACAAAATCCAGCACCCATTTATAATAAAAACTCTCAACAAAGTGGGATTAGAGGGAACATAATTCAACATAATAAAGACCATATATAACAAACTCATACCTGATATCAGTCAACATGGAAACCCTAAAAGCATTTTCCTTAAGATCAGGAACAAGACAAGGATGTTCACTTTCACTACTTTTATTCAACATAGTATTGGAAGTTCTAGCCACAGCAATCAGTCAAGAAAAAGAAATAAAAGGCATTCAAATTGGAAAGGAAGAAGTAAAACTGTCATTATTTGAAGATGACATGATACTATACATAAGGAACCCTAAAGATTCCACCTAAAAAAACTATTAGAACTGATAACTGAATTCAGTAAAGTAGCAGGATACAAAATTAGTATTCAGAAATGGGTTGCATGTTTATACACCAATAAAGAACTATCAGAAATGGGAATTTTTTAAAAATCCAATTTACAACAGCATTAAAAAAAGAAAAAGAAATAAGAAAACCTAGGAATCAATTTAACCAAAAACGTAAAAGACTTGTACTTGGACTATTATGAGACATTGAAGAAAAAAAAATTGTGAAAGATAGAAATAAATGGAAGCATATACCATGCACATGGATAGGAAGAATTAACATTGTTGAAATGTTCATACTACCCAAAGTAATCGATAGATTCAGTGCAATTACTGTGAAATACCGATGACATTCTTCACAGAACTAAAACAAATAATCTTAAAATTTTAAATCATAAAAGACCCCAAATAACCATGGCAATCTTGAGGAAGAAGAACAAAGTTGAAGGTATCAGAATACCTGATAGCAAACTGTACTACAAGGCCATAGTAATCAAAACAGCATGGTACTGGCACAAGAACAAACACATAGATCAATGAAACAGAATAGAGAGCCCGGAAAGAAACCCACAACTGTATGGCCATTTATCCTATGATAATGGAGGCAAGAACATACAGTGGGGTAAAGACAGTCTCTTCAATAAGTGGTGCTGTGGGAGTTCCGGTAAGATGGTGGAATAGACGGACGCTCTCCGAACTGCCTCCCAGGATCACATCAAAATTACAAATAATTTATGCAACATTTAACCTCGGGAGTCCCCTGAACATTAGATGAACAGAACCTCTAAACGAAGGACCTAAAGAAGAGGCCACGTCAAGTCTGGTAGGAGGGGCGCCGATGAGAGAGGGCGAGCCCCATGAGGGACGCCCCAGCTGTGTGGGGAGGCTTTTCTGGTTCAGGGAGAGACCCTCCAGACCCACACCAAGCTCACTAGCCCAGAGTTGCTTTGCCAGGAAGAGGAGTTCCACGATAGTGGGCAGTAGAAATTAGTGAGGACTCTCTTGCTCGACTGGGTGAGGCTGGGGGGCAGCTGGAGAACCAGTGGGGCCGGCGTACGGGTTTGCTCGCCAGTGAGCACTCACCCGGTTCCTGTCAGAGGGAGTGGCTGCATGAGCCGGGCTCAGAAGCCTGTCGGGAGGGACTGAACTGAGCACCTTTGGTGCAGAAGCTGGAGCACAAGGAGCGCGGAGGGTGGGGACCCAAGGTGGCTCAGGCACGTTTCAGTGAGCAGTCTGATGCAGCCGGAGGGCACCTGCCTGGTGTTTTCCTGGCAACACGACACAAGCAGGGCGGAGGGTGGGAATCCAAGGCCGCATGCGCGCACACACACGCATTTTGGGATTGTTGTTCCACTGGTGTGGAGCTTGCACATGAGCAGCGTACAGGAGGCTGCCATTTTTTCAGGGTTGGGCCCTCCCACGGAGGGTCAGAGCCGGGATCCCATTGGTCTGGAGAACTTGGCGCAGGAGTGCGTGCATGCGTGAGTGCGTGTGTGTGCGCATACGGCCTTGGATTCCCACTCTCCGCCCTGCTTGTGTCGTGTTGCCAGGAAAACACCAGGCAGGTGCCCTCCGGCTGCATCAGACTGCTCACTGAAACGTGCCTGAGCCACCTTGGGTCCCCACCCTCCGCACTCCTTGTGCTCCATTTCCAAGGAAATGCCGGGTGGGTGCCCTCCGGCTCCATCAGGCTGCTCACTGAGACTCAGGAGTGCATAAGCCACCTTGGATGCCCACCCTCCGCCCTGCTTCAGCTGCGTTGCCAGGGAAACGCAGGGCGGGTGTTCTCCAGCTGCATCACTCTGTTCACTGAGACTCAGTAGCAGACAACCTGCAACAACCTGTGACGATTTTTTTTTTGGGGGGGGGGAGTGAACACGATTCCAGAGCACACAGCAGCTAATTGTGGAAAGCTCACTGAAACCCTGAGAAAGTGGTCTGCAGATTAAAGAGGACAGAGAGCTACCCCTACCTCTTTCCTTTTTTTTTTTTTTTTCGTTTTTCTTTTTTCTTGTCTCTTCTTTCTAGGTGATCTATCTAATACATCGAAGCATTCACAGAACGACAGCCAGAATGAAAAAACAAAGAAACATGTCCCAAGTAAAAGATCAGAAGAAAACTCTAGAAATGGAACTAAATGAAACAGAGGTACCCAAACTTTCAGAGACAGAGTTTAGAACACTGATGATAAGAATGTTTAAGGAACTTAGCGAGGACATAAAGCAAGATAGGGAAACCATAAAAAACAACCTGTTAGAACTACAGAATACAATAACTGAAATGAAGAACACACTCGAAGGAATCACCAGTAGAGTAGATAAAGCAGAGGAGCGGATCAGTGAATTAGAACACAAAATAGCAGAAATCACCCAGCTGGATCAACAAAAAGAAAAAAGAATAAAAAAGAATGAAAATAGTTTAAGAGACCTCTGGGACAACATGAAACGCAGCAATCCTCGCGTCATAGGAATACCAGAAGAAGAAGAGAAGATGCAAGGGATTGAGAATGTATTTAAAGAAATAATGACTGAAAACTTCCCTACCATGGTGAAGGAAATCGACCTACAAGCCCAGGATGTACAGAGAGTTCCTAACATGCTGAATCCAAACAGGCCCACACCAAGACACATCATAGTTAAAATGGCAAGGGTTACAGACAGAGACAGAATCCTAAAAGCAGCAAGAGAAAGACAGCAGGTTACATACAAAGGAACTCCTATAAAACTAACAGCTGACTTTTCTTCAGAAACTCTAAAGGCCAGAAGGGAATGGCAGGAGATATTCAAAGTGATACAAAATAAAGGTCTACAACCAAGATTGCTCTACCCAGCATGGCTCTTACTTAAAATTGAAGGAGAGATAAACAGCTTCTCAGAAAAGAATAAGTTTAAGGAGTTCATTACCACCAAGCCAACATTGCAGGAAATGTTAAAAGAGCTTTTTTAAACAGAAGAAAGGGGAAAACAAGCTAACCCAGGAAGACAAGAAATACAAATAACAAAATGGCAATAAATATGCACCTATCAGTAATTACCTTAAATGTGAATGGGCTAAGTGCTCCAATCAAAAGACACAGATTGGCTGAGTGGATAAGAAAACAGGACCCATGCATATGCTGTCTACAAGAGGCTCATCTCAGATCAAAAGACACACATAGACTGAAAGTAAAGGGATGGAATAATATATATCATGCAAATGGAAATGAAAAAAAGCTGGAGTAGCAATACTTATTTCGGACAAAATAGACTTTAAAATGAAGAATACAATAAAAGACAAAGAAGGACACTACATAATAATAAAGGGATCAATTCAACAAGAGGACATAACCCTAGTAAACATCTATGCACCCAATAAAGGAGCTCCTAAATATATAAAACAGATTCTGACAGACATAAAGGCAGACATCAACAGTAACACTATCATAGTAGGGGACTTCAACACCCTGTTGTCACCAATGGACAAATCCTCCAGACAGAAAATCAACACGGACATAGTGGCCTTAAATGACACTTTAGACCAGCTGGATTTAATTGATATTTTTAGAGCATTTCACCCCAATGCTACAGAATATACATTCTTCTCAAGTGCCCATGGAACATTCTCCAAGATAGACCACATGTTAGGCCACAAAACAAGTCTCAACAAATTTAAGAAGATTGAAATCATATCAAGTGTCTTCTCTGACCACAATGCTATGAAACTAGAAATTAATTATAAGAAGAAATATGGAAAGCATACAAATACATGGAAGCTAAATAACATGCTTCTAAATAGTGAGTGGGTCAAAAATGAGATCAAGGAGAAAATCAAAAGATACCTCGAGACAAATGAAAATGAAAAGACCACGACCCAAAATCTCTGGGATGCTGCGAAAGCAGTCCTAAGAGGGAAGTTCATAGCAGTGCAGGCCTACCTAAAGAAGGAAGAAAAATCTCAAATCAACAGACTCTCTCTACAGCTAAGGGAACTGGAAAAAAAAAACAACAGCAAAAGAAGCCTAAAGTGAGCATAAGGAAGGAAATAATAAAGACCAGAGCAGAAATAAATGAAATAGAAAACAAAAAAACAATACAAAAGATCAATGAAATCAAGAGTTGGTTTTTTGAAAAGATAAACAAAATCGACAAATCCTTAGCACGACTAACCAAGAAAAAGAGAGAGAGGACCCAAATTAATAAAATCAGAAATGAAAGAGGAGAAGTGACAACAGATACTACAGAAATACAGAAAATTTTAGGACAATACTATGAGCAACTATATGCTAACAAATTCGACCATCTGGAAGAAATGGATAAATTTCTAGAAGCATGCAATCTACCAAGTCTGAACCAAAAAGAAACAGAAACTCTGAACAGACTGATTACTGCCAAAGAAATTGAATCATTAATCAACAATCTTCCCACAAACAAAAGCCCTGGACCAGATGGCTACACAGGTGAATTTTACAAAACATTCAAAAAAGAATTAGTACCTATTCTCCTCAAACTATTCCAAAAAATACAGAAGGAGGGAAGGCTCCCAAACTCTTTCTATGAAGCCACTATCACCCTGATTCCTAAGTTAGACAAAGATATTACAAAAAAGGAAAACTACAGGCCAATATCACTAATGAACATAGATGCAAAAATTCTCAAGAAAATACTAGGAAACCGAATTCAGCATCTCATTAAAAAGATCATACAACACGATCAAGTGGGATTCATTCCTGGTATGCAAGGCTGATTCAATATCCGCAAATCAATTAACGTAATACATCATATTAACAAAATGAAAAATAAAAATCATATGATCATATCAATAGATGCAGAAAAGGCATTTGACAAAATCCAGCAGCCATTTATGATAAAGACTCTTAACAAAGTGGGAATAGTGGGATCATACCTCAGCATAATAAAGGCCATATATGATAAGCCCACAGCAAACATCGTTCACAATGGGGAAAGGCTGAAAGCTTTCCCCTTAAGATCAGGAACAAGGCAAGGCTGCCCGCTTTCACCACGTCTATTTAACATAGTTCTGGAAGTTCTAGCCACAGCAATCAGACAAGAAAATGAAATAAAAGGCATCCAAATTGGAAAAGAGGAAGTAAAATTGTCATTATATGCAGATGACATGATACTATATAGAGAGAATCCCAAAGACTCCACCAAAAAACTGCTAGAACTGATACACGAGTTTGGTAAGGTAGCAGGATACAAAATTAATATTCAGAAATCAGTGGCATTTCTATAACCAATAATAAACTATCAGGAGAAGAAATCAGGAAATCAATCCCTTTTACAATTGCTTCAAAAACAATACAATATCTAGGAATCAATTTAAAGAAATAAAAGACCTGTACTCACAAAATTATGAGACACTGAAGAGAGAAATCAAAGAAGATACAAATAAATGGAAATACATACCATGCTCATAGATAGGAAGAATTAATATAGTTAAAATGTCAATACTTCCTAAAGCAATATATAGATTCAATGCAATTCCAATCAAACTACCGAGGACATTTTTCTCAGAAATAGAACATAGAATCCTAAAATTTATATGGAGCCACAAAAGACCCCGAATAGCTACAGCAATGTTGAGAAATAAGAACAAAGTGGGAGGCATCACACTACCTGACATCAAAACATACTACAAGGCTACAGTAATCAAAACAGTATGGTACTGGCATAAAAACAGACACATAGACCAATGGAATAGAATACAGAGCCCAGGAATAAACCCATCTATATACGGTCATTTAATCTATGACAATGGAAGCAAGAATTTACACTGGAGTAAAGATAGTCTATTTAATAAATGGTGCTGGGAAAATTGGACCGACACGTGCAAAGAAATGAAAATAGACCATCTACTTACACCGTATACAAGAACAAACTCAAAATGGATTAAAGACTTAAATGTAAGACCTGAAACTATAAAACTCCTAGAAGAAAATATAGGGAGTAAGTTTGCAGACATTACCCTGAGTAATATTTTTACCGATATATCCCCTCAGGCAAGGGAAATGAAAGAAAAAATGAACATATGAGATTACATAAAACTTAAAGTTTTTTTCACAGCAAAGGAAATCATCAATAAAACAAAAAGGCAGCCTACTGAATGGGAGAAGATATTTGCCAATGATATATCTGATAAGGGGTTGATATCCAAAATGTATAAAAGACTCATGCAATTCAACACCAAAAAAACAAACAACCCAATTAAAAAATGGGCAGAGGATATGAGGAGGCATTTCTCTAAAGAGGACATACAGATGGCCAACAGGCATATGAAAAAATGTTCAACCTCACTAATCATCAGAGAAATGCAAATAAAAACCATAATGAGATACCACCTCACTCCAGTCAGAATGTCTATCATCAACAAATCAACAAACAAGTGTTGGCGAGGGTGTGGAGAAAAGGGAACCCTGGTGCACTGTTGGTGGGACTGCAAATTGGTGCAGCCATTATGGAAATCAATATGGAGGTATCTCAGAACACTGGAAATGGAACTGCTGTATGACCCAGCAATTCCACTCTTGGGAATCTACCCAGAGGAATCCAAGACGCTAATTCGAAAAAATATATGCACCCCTTTGTTTATTGCAGTGCTATTTACAATAGCCAAGACTTGGAAACAACCGAAATGCCCATCGGTAGATGACTGGCTTAAGAAACTGTGGTACATTTATACAATGGAGTATTACTCCGCTATAAAGAAGAATGAAATTGTACCATTTGCAACGATATGGATGGACCTAGAGACTATTATGTTGAGTGAAATAAGTCAGTTGGAGAAAGACAAATACCACATGATCTCACTTATATGTGGAATTTGAAAAACTGAATGAATGAGCATAAGAAACAGAAATAGTCTCATAGATATAGAGGAAAAACAGGGTTGCTAGTTGGGAGGGGAATGGGGATGAGGGAGAAGGGGAAAGGATTAGACAGCATAAATAGATAACTACAGTATTGTCACAGGGATATGAAAGACAGTTCGGGGAATACAATGTTGTTAAAATTTTGTGGGGTGTCAGATGGTCACATGTTTTGTTAGGGAGACCACTTCATGGATGGAGTAGAGGCTTGATCATGGCACTGTATACCTGAAATTGATGTTGTATAATATTGTATGCCAACTGTAATTGAATATATAGACAGTCACGGGATGTGGATTATATAACGGAAGGAAATCAAAGGAATTGTAATAGATAGTATGATATGGACGGGGGGAGGAGTGGGAGGGGAGAATTGGGGGAGGGGGGTTGTCTCTTTGAGGGGTAAAAAGTATAACTATTGCACTTTGTTGTACACCTGAAGCTAACTAAAAGTATATATAAATTAAAAAAATAATAAGTGGTGTTGTGAAAACTGGACAGATACATCAAAAAAATGAAACTGGGCAAACTTTATACTCCATATACAAGAATATGCCATATATAGAATAATTCCATATATAGAATAAACTCAAAATGTATTAATGCCTTAAATGTAAGACTCAAACTGTAATACTCCTAGAAGAAAACAGGCAGTAAACTCTCTGATGTTGCTCTTAGTAATATTTTTTTGGTATATCTTCTTGCAAGGGAAACAAACAGCAACAACAAACAAACAAATAGTACTACATCAAACTAAAAAGGTTTTGCACAATAAAGGACACCATCGACAAAATGAAAAGATTACCTACTTAATGAGAGAAGATATTTGCCAATGAAACATCTGACGAGAGCTTAATATTCAAGGGAGGGGAGAATTGGGGGAGGGGGTTTGTCACTTTGAGGGGTAAAAGATATAACTATTGCACTTTGTTGTACACCTGAAGCTAATTAAAAATATATATAAATAAATTTAAAAAAAAAAGAACTCATACAACGCAATACCCCCCCCCACACACACACACCAAAAAAAATCCAATTAACAAATAGGCAGAGTACCTGAATAGATATTTCTTCAAAGAGGACATACAGATGGCCAATAGACATTTGAAATGATGCTCAACATTACTAATCATCAGAGAAATGCAAATTAAAACTACAATGAGGGCCGGCCGAGTGGCGCGGTGGTTAAGCGCTGGCCTTGGAAGCCAGCGGCCCCGGTTCGGTCCCACATATGAGGGCCAGTAACACTGCCCTCAAAAAAAAAAAAAAATCTACAATGGGAGACTACCTCACACCTGCCTGAATGGCTAACACCAATAAATCAACAAAGCACAAGTGTTGGTAAAGATGTGGAGAAAAGGGACCCCTTGTTCACTGTTGGTAGGACTGCAAATTTTTTTTTTTTTAATTAGTTTCAGGTGTACAACACAGTGCAATAGTTATACATTTTACCCCTCAAAGTGACAAACCCCCCACCCCCAATACACCCCCCCCACCCCCCATATCATACATATCCATCACTCTTCCTCTGACTCTCTTCCACAGTATAATCCACATCCCGTGACTATCTATATATATTCAATTACAGTAGGTATACCACCTCTGCTTTAGTAAAACAGTGCAGTGATCAAACCTCTACTCCATCCATGAAATGGTCTCCATAACAAGACCTATGATCATCTGACATTCCACAGAATATTTACAACATTATTAATTATATTCCCCAAACTGTTTTTCCTATCCCAGTAGCAATATTGTAGTTGCCTATTTTTGCTGTCTAATCCCTTCCCCTTCTCCCTCATCCCCATTCCTCTCCCAATTAGCAACCCTGATTTTTCCTCTATATCTATGAGACAGTTTCTGTTTACTTTGCTCATTCATACAGTTTTTCAGATTCCACATATGAGTGAGATCATATGGTATTTGTCCTTCTCTGACTGACTTATTTCACTCAACATTATAGTCTCTAGGCCCATCCATATCATTGCAAATGGCACGATTTCATTCTTCTTTATAGCGGAGTAATACTCCATTGTATAAATATACCACAGTTTCTTAATCCAGTCATCTACTGACGGGCATTTTGGTTGTTTCCAAGTCTTAGCTATTGTAAATTGTGCTGCTATGAACATCGGGGTGCATAACTTTTTTTGAATAAGTGTCTTGGTTTTTTCAGGATAAATATCTAGGAGTGGAATTGCTGGGTCAAAAGGTAGCTCTATTTCCAGTTCTTTGAGATACCTCCATACTGACTTCCATAGTGGCTGCACCAATCTGCAGTCCCACCAACAGTGCAGCAGGGTCCCCTTTTCCCCACAGCCCCGCCAGCACTTGTTGTTTGTTGATTTGTTGATGATAGCCATTCTGACTGGAGTGAGGTGGTATCTCATGGTGGTTTTTATTTGCATTTCCCTAATGACCAGTGAGGTTGAACTTTTTTTCATATGCCTGTTGGCCATCTGTATGTCCTCTTTAGAGAAATGTCTCTTCATATCTTCTGCCCATTTTTTAATTGGGTTGTTTGTTTTTTTGGTGTTGAGTTTCATGAGTGTTTTATAAATTTTGGATATTAACCCCTTATCAGATATATCGTTGGCAAATATATTCTCCCATTCAGTAGGCTTCCTTTTTGTTTTATTAATGGTTTCCTTTGTTGTGAAAAAACTTTTAAGTCTGATATAATCCCATATGTTCATTTTTTCTTTTACTTCTCTTGCCCGTAGGAATGTATCAGTAAAAATATTGCTCCGGGTAATGTCTGCAAATGTACTCCCTATATTTTCATTTAGGATTTTTATGGTTTCAGGTCTTACATTTAAGTCTTTAATCCATTTTGAATTTGTTCTTGTATAAGGCGTAAGGAGATGATCCAGTTTCATTTTTTTGCATGTGTCAGTCCAATTTTCCCAGCACCATTTATTGAATAGACTATCTTTACTCCAGTGTAAATTCTTGCTTCCCTTGTCATAGATTAACTGTCCGTAAATGCTTGGATTTATTTCTGGGCTCTCTATTCTGTTCCACTGATCGATGTGCCTGTTTTTATGCCAATACCAAACTGTCTTGATTACTGTGGCCTTGTAGTAGGTTTTGATGTCTGGTAGCGTGATCCCCCCGACTTTGTTTTTATTCCTCAGAATTGCCGAGGCTATTCTGGGTCTTTTATGATTCCATATAAACTTTAGGATTATATTTTCTATTTCTGTGAAAAATGCCCTTGGTAGTTTGATAGGAATTGCATTGAATCTATATATTGCTTTAGGCAGTATGGACATTTTAACTATATTAATTCTTCCTATCCATGAGCATGGTAGGTGTTTCCATTTATTTGTATCTTCTATGATTTCTTTCTTCAGTGTCTTATAATTTTCTGAGTACAGATCTTTCACTTCTTTGGTTAAATTTATTCCTAGGTATTTTATAGTTCTTGACGCAATTGTAAATGGGACAGTTTTCTTAATTTCTCTTTCCATTAGTTTATTATTGGTATATGCAAATGCCACCGATTTCTGAACATTGATTTTATATCCTGCTACTTTACTGAATTCGTCTATCAATTCCAATAGTTTTTTGATGGAGTCTTTGGGGTTCTCTATATACAGTATCATGTCATCTGCATATAATGACAATTTTACTTCTTCATTGCCAATTTGGATGCCTTTTATTTCTTTTTGTTGTCTGATTGCTGTGGCTAGAACTTCCAGCACTATGTTGAATAAAAGAGGAGAAAGTGGACAGCCTTGTCTTGTTCCTGATCTTAAGGGGAATGGTTTTAGCTTTTCCCCATTGAGTATGATGTTAGCTGTAGGTTTATCATATATGGCTTTTATTATGTTGAGATATGATGCCTGTATTCCCACTTTGCTAAGGGTTTTTAACATAAATGGCTGTTGGATTTTGTCAAATGCTTTTTCTGCATCTATTGAAATGACCATGTGATCTTTATCCTTCATTTTGTTGATGTGGTGTATCACATTAATTGATTTACGGATGTTGAACCAGCCTTGCGCACTAGGGATGAATCCCACTTGATCATGATGTATGATCTTCTTAATATATTGCTGAATTCTGTTTGCTAATATTTTATTGAGAATTTTTGCATCTATATTCATCAGGGAGATTGGCCTGTAGTTTTCCTTTTTTGTGATGTCTTTATCTGGTTTTGGAATCAGGGTGATAGAGGCTTCATAAAAAGAGTTTGGGAGCCTTCCCTCCTTCTGGATTTTTTGGAATAGTTTGAGAAGAATAGGTGATAGTTCTTTTTTGAATGTTTGATAAAATTCACTTGTGAAGCCGTCTGGTCCAGGTCTTTTGTTTTTTGGGAGCTTGTCAATTACTGATTCAATTTCCTTGGTAGTAATCAGGATATTTAGATTTTCTGTTTCTTCTTGCGTTAGCTTTGGAAGGTTGTATGCTTCTAGAAAATTATCCATTTCATCCAGATTGTCAAATTTGTTGGCATATAGTTGCTCATAGTAATTTCTTAGAATATTTTGTATTTCTGTGATGTCTGTAGTCATTTCCCCTCTTTCATTCCTGATTTTGCTAATTTGAGTCCTCCTTTTTTTTTGATGAGCCTGGCTAGAGGTTTGTCAATTTTGTTTATCTTCTCAAGAAACCAGCTCTTGGTTTCATTGATCTTTTGAATTGTTTTTCTGTTCTCTATATTGTTTATTTCTGCTCTGGTCTTTATTATCTCCTTTCTTGTACTCCCCTTGGGCCTCTTTTGCTGTTCTTTTTCCAGTTCCCTTAGGTGTAAGGATAACCTGTTGATTTGAGATTTTTCTTCCTTCTTTAGGTAGGCCTGCACTGCTATAAACTTCCCTCTTAGGACTGCTTTCGCAGCATCCCAGAGATTTTGGGTCGTGGTGTTTTCATTTTCGTTTGTCTCGAGGTATCTTTTGATTTCCTCCTTGATCTCATTTGTGACCCACTCACTATTTAATAGCATATTGTTTAGCCTCCATTTATTTGTCAGCTTCCCAGATTTCTTCTTATAATTGATTTCTAGTTTCATAGCATTGTGGTCAGAGAATACAGTTGAAATGATTTCAATCTTCTTAAATTTATTGAGACTTGTTTTGTGGCCTAACATGTGGTCTATCTTAGAAAATGTTCCATGTGCACTTGAAAAGAACGTATATTCTGTAGCTTTGGGATGAAATGCTCTGAAAATGTCTGTTAAATCCAGCTGGTCTAATGTGTCATTTAAGGTCGCTGTTTCCACATTGATTTTCTGTCTGGAGGATCTGTCCATTAGTGACAGCGGAGTGTTGAAGTCCCCTACTATGATAGTGTTACTGTTGATCTCTGTCTTTATGTCTGACAATATCTGTTTTATATATTTCGGGGCTCCTATGTTAGGTGCATAGATGTTTACTAGAGTTATGTCCTCTTGTTGGATCGATCCCTTCATTACTATGAAGTGTCCTTCTTTGTCCTTTGTTATATTCTTCAATTTAAAGTCCATTTTATCTGATATAAGTATCGCTACTCCAGCTTTTTCTCAGTACCATTTGCATGAAATATTTTACTCCATCCCTTTACTTTCAGCCTGTATGAGTCTTTGGATCTGAGGTGAGTCTCTTGTATACAGCATATACTGGGGTCTTGCTTTCTTATCCATTCAGCCACCCTATGTCTTTTTATTGGAGCATTTAATCCATTTACATTTAATGTGATTATTGATAGGTGTGTATTTATTGCCATTTTCTTATTTGTGTTCGTAGTCTTTCATAGGTTGTTTTTCTCTTCTACTTAAAGAAGCCCTTTTAGCATTTCCTGCAAAGCTGGCTTGGTGGTAATGAATTCCCTTAACTTATTCTTTTCTGCAAAGCTCCTTATCTCGCCTTCGATTTTAAATGATAACCTTGCTGGATACAGCAATCTTGGTTGTAGGCCTTTATTTTTCATCACTTTGAAAACCTCCTGCCACTCTCTTCTGGCCTGCAAAGTTTCTGTAGAAAAGTCAGCTGATAATCTTATGGGGGTACCCTTGTAAGTAACTTGCTGCCTTTCCCTTGCTGCTTTAAGGATTCTGTCTTTGTCCTTAACCCTTGCCATTTTCACTATAATGTGTCTTGGAGTGGGCCTGTTTGGAATCATCCTGTTTGGAACTCTCTGCACTTCCTGGGCTTGTATTTCAATGTCCTTTGCCAGGTTAGGGAAGTTTTCAGACATTATTACTTAAAATATATTCTCAATCCCTTGCTCCCTCTCTTCTCCTTCTGGTACTCCAATGACCCTTAGGTTATTGCGTCTGATGTTGTCCCCCAGCTCTCTTAAACTATTTTCCATGTTTTTCATTCTTTTTTCTTTTTGTTGTACCGCATGGGTGATCTCTGCTATTTTGTCTTCTAAGTCACTGATTCGATTTTCTGCTTCATCCAGTCTGCTAGTGATTCCATCAAGTTTGTTATTTAATTCAGTAATTGTGTTCTTAAGTTCTAGCTGGTTGCTTTTCATGATTTCTCTATCCTTCTTTATATTTTCATTAATTTCCTTGAACATTCTAATAATCAGTGTTCTGAACTCTGTCTCCGATAGAGTTACCTCTATTTCCTCTATTTCCACTGATTCAGGAAGTTTCTTCTGTTCTTTTATTTGTGTTATGTTTCTTTGTCTCCCCATTCTGGCTTACTCTTTGTGTTTGCTTCAATATAACAGATAGATCCCCCAGATTTCTCAGTCTTTTCTGGGTAAACTTATATGGTGTGTGTCCTTTATATTTGAATTACTCAGTCTCCCTATTCTCCTGTGCTTGTATCTGAGGTGTTCCTTGTGTCGTGCGTCCTCACTTGTTGAAGTTTTAGTTTTGATTACTTTTGGTTTGTCAGTAGGTGGGATTGACTCCCAGATTGATTAGCTGTGAGGATCAGCAGCTTCTGCAGTTTATGAGCTGCTGTGAGAGGATTGACCCCTCTGATGAAACTTGGACCCTATGGGTCTTAGTACCTGTAGTAACTTCTTTTTCGGTGTGACTCTTGTATGTCAAACCCAGAAATGCTCTGGTTTTATCTAAAGTTGGCCTCTGGGTATGATGATTCTTGTGTCTGTTTGTTTGGACCCACTGCTGCAGAGTGATTTTAGAGCATAACAGATCAACAAGAACAACCTCCGCAGCCACCAAAGGAAACCAAATGCTCGCACAAGTAAAAACAACCAACCATCAAACTACAGTCAACTTGTACAGAAATATCAATCATACTAATGAAGAAAACAAACAGAAACAAAACAAAAACCACATACTCAATAATAACAGAAGAGGAAACAAAATAAAATACAATATCCTAAAATAAAAAATAGAATAAACATGAGAAACCGATTAGCTATACCTAAAAAATAAAAAATAAAAATAAACTAAAATAATAATAAAAAAAGTAAGAAAAATTTAAAAAATAAAATTTGCAGAAAAAAGGAAAAGAGGAAAAGTATAGCAGTGAGAAGAATGAATAAAATAAGAGAGAAAGTGAGGGTGGGGAAAAAAGAAAAAGAAAAGAAAGAAAAAGAAAAAGAAAAAAGGAAAAAAAAATATATATATATATTTGTCTACATACCCATATATATGGACATATATTCACCTATATACACCTATATATATATGCCTATATTAAAAACTACAATATGATTAGAATGAAATAGAAATAAAAACCAAAAACAACCAAGATAAGCAGCCAATAAAGGGAAAACAAACCAGAATAAAACCAAACAAACCAAAAATACCCGTGCTGGTCTAGGCTAAAGTCCACCAAGCTCTCTTCAATTTGTCTGCTGTACAAAAATTCCTGTGCGTCTTGTGGGAACAGTAGGCCACCTGATGCCTAGCGTAATCCTGGCACTGCAGGTTTGCTGTACTTGAGTGTGGTTGTGATGTGTGATTGGTGGTTTTTACAAAGTCACTGCCTTTTTGCTTTTGCCTGTCCCAAGGCAGGCTGCACCCCCAAAGGCTCAATGAGTGTCTCTGGGCACCCTTTGGGTTGACAGCCGTGGAAAATTAAAGAATTCCTCACTACCAAAAGCTTGCTGCTAAGAATCTGTTAATTAGTGACTTAGCAGATGAACCTGCCCTGCCTCCCAAGCCTTGCCTAAAGGTGGGGGCGGGGTGGGTAGTCTAACTCTGCTGCCTTTACTGGGTGGAAATTCTCAACCCCCTGCAGGTAAGGATATCTTCCTAGTCTGCCCCTATTGCTCCCTTCAGGAGTCAGTTTAAGACTGTCTTGGCAGGGGACAAAGTTTGTGGGAGTGGGTGAGTTATTGGGTTTTTTTTTTTTTGCTTTCTGTTCAAGAGTAGAAAAAGGGAAAAAAAATAAAAAACATAAAAATAAAGCCACAGTTCCAACACTGTTTCAAGCTAAGGCCTTTGCCTCTTATGCTCCAGCGGAGTTCCTGCTGCTCTCCCAAAGGATCTGCAGGGATTTAGGGAATTGCGCGCACCCTACCGTGTGGCCAAGATCCCCGCTCCGCGTCTCTCGGGGACCTGCGTCTCTGCCCGGCGTGCTGCTTGTCCGAGCGAGTCCTCTTTTTCCCCTGCTCCCGGGTTCCAGGCTTCTGCCTCAGAGCCGGCGCGCCCGCGCGGATCTCCTGCTGCTCTCCCAAACGGTCTGCCGGGATTTAGGGGACTGCGCGCACCGTGCCGCGTGGCTCCGATCCCCGCTCTGTCTCTCCGGGACCTGTGACTCCGGCCGGCGCGCTGCGTCTCCGCGGGCGAGTCCTGTGTTTCCCCTGCTCCCGGGTTTAAGGCTTCTGCCTTGGAGCCGGCGCGCGCCCGCGCCGTTCTCCTGCTGCGCTCCTGGAGGGACTGCCGCCGGGGTTCAGGGGACTGCGTGCACCTTTCCACGCGGCTCCGATCCCCGCTCCGTCTCTCCGGGACCTGCGTCTCCGCCCAGCGCACGCTGCTTCTCTGCGGGCGAGTCCTCTGTTTTCCCCTGCTCCCGGGTTTCAGGCTTCTGCGCTCCGCGGGACCCGGTGGGCACAGAGACTGATCCCTGAACCGGGAGGGTGCAGGGACTGATCTTGCCCTGTCGCTGCCGGGCTCTGCACCCTGCTTCCTGGGGACCTGGCGAGCCGCGGGTGCAGCTCGTATCTCTGCACAGTCGTCTCCTCTCTCTCCCCCAGCACTTGCCCAGCCTGAGGCTTCTGCCTCAGACTACAAACCAATGCGCTCTTGCTGAACTCTAGGTGGGCCGCGGGCCGCAGGGAGCGAGCCGGGGCAACACTCACCGTGACTCAGCAGCCGCGGGTGCGGGCTGTACCTCACGCATCTCGCCGCCTTCTTCCCCTACTCGCCCGGCCTGCCCACCTTCCAGCAATCCTTGTGTGGAACTCTTAGTCGCTCTGTGTGATGAGTAGATGTCTCTTTGAAGCGTATTAGAAGTTCAAATTGTGGATATTTCCAGGGGAGATTTCATGGAGCCCTCCTCACAGCCGCCATCTTGCCCCTCCCATCAGGACTGCAAATTTATGCAGCCAATATGGAAAACAGTATGGAGATTACTAAAAAAAGTAAAAATAAAACTACCTTATCTAGCAATTCCACTTCTGGGTATTTATCTGAAAAAATTCAAAATACTGATTCAAAAAAATATATGCACCCCTATGTTCACTGTAGTGCTATTTCCAATAACCAAGATGTGAAAACAACTGAAACACCCATCAACAGGCAATTGGATAAAGAAGAGAAGGTACAGAGTAATGGAATATTACTCTACCACAAAAAAGAATGAAATCTTACCATTTGTAAAAACACTGATGGACCTAGAGGGTATTATGTTGAGTGAAAAAAGTAATACAGAGAAAGACAAATACCATATGATCTCACTTATATGTGGAATCTAAAGAACAAAATAAATGGGCTGGCTAGAATGGCGCATTGCTTAAGAGTTGGCTTGTGATGCCAACTCTGAGGAGCAGGACCCACATTAGGGCCAGTGACACTGTGCCCTCTGTAGCTGGGATGGTGAACAACGGCTCCACCTAGAGCTGAGTTACCGTAGGTCGCCAGCAACTCTGTGGACTGCGGTGGGGCTGTCTGGCAGCTGGTGTGTGCTTTCTTGGCCTGCAGTGAGTGAGCAGCCATCTGGTGGCCAGTGAGTGACTGCCTTGTCTGGGAGGAGCACAATGATGATGCCAACAGGGGCCAGTGAGGTGATGTCCTCCACAGCTAGACTGAGGATCAAAAGGACAGTGGCTTGTCTGTTCCCCTTTCCCAATTCCCCAGCGCTGTTCCCCTCCCCAAATTCGCCGATAAAATCTTAAAAAAAAAAAGAACAAAATAAATGAACAAACAAAACAGAAAAATACTCATAGGTACAGAGAACACACTGATGGTTACCAGTTAGGTGAGGGATTGGGAAGTTGGGTGAAAAAAGGTGAAGGGATTAAGAAGTACAAATTGGCAGTTACAAAATAGTCACAGGGATGTAAAGGACAGTATGGGGAATATTATTAAAAACTATGTATAGTGTCAGGTAGGTACTAGACTTATCAAGGAGTTACTTCATAAATTATATAAATGTCTAACCACTATGCTGTATACCTGAAACTAATATAAAATAATATTGAATGTCAACTGTAATTTTAAAAAATGCTCAAATACCTTTTCCCTTTTTCTATCCCTTAACTTTTAGTCTCTGTGTGTTTTTTAAATCTCAAGTGGATCTCTTGTAGACTGCATATGTATGGGTCTAATTTTCTTATCCATTCAACTACCCTGCGTCTTTTGGTGGGAGCATTTAATCCACTTACATTTAAAGTGATTATTGATAGGTACACAGTTAATGTCATTTTATTATTCATATTTATGTTTTTATTTCCCCCTTCTTTTTAAAGAAGCCCCTTTAACATTTCTTGTAATCCTAATTTGATGGTAATGAACTCCTTACCTTTTTGTTTTCTGAGACAAAATACATTTTTTCTTATCATAATTTATGTTCTTCTCTTTTGTTTATGTTATATCTTATTTGTTTGTTTGTTTGTTTGTTTTTCTAAATGTACCTGAATAAGAATAGATTTTATTATATTTGCCCTAAAACAATATAAGTAAATTCTGTAATTCCTTCAGTTTGTTTATAGACTGTTACAATCATCCTCAGACTTTTAGCTGGAAGCATATGTTTGTAAACCTATTTCATAAGTTTAATTCACAAGCAACCTCAGAAAAATAAAGAGAATAATGAGATTTTCTTTTAGCCAATAAGAAAATTTTGATTATATATATTTGTTCTAAGTTTGTTAGATTCATTGCAGTAGAAATAACTCCCCAAACTTTATATTAAATTTTTTTATCTGTTTTTTACCCAGAACAAAATGTTGTCATATCCACCATAACATATCCTTCAACACTGAAAGGAAGAAACTTTATCCAGCCATTATGAAATGATTCTGAACCTAAAGGTTTAATTGTATTTAAATAGATCAAGGTCACATAGGAATGTGTAACAATTTAAACTTAGTTTATAATGCTGATATTAGCTGGGACTTCTTGTATTCCAAAGGTTTCTTTTTTATTTCAGTTGAGACATAGACTCCATAAATAAAACTGTAAATATTTCAGTTGGAAATTAATTTTAAAATAAAGTATGGATTATGTTACACCATTAAATGAAGAAAAAGTAAACCTGAAGTTGACGTTAATTCCTGTCCCTAACCAAGTTCATGTTTCTGTAATGTTAGATTTTAAAGGTAAAGGCAGAAATCTCTTCTATCTGTCACACTCTTGAGCATTTATATAATCCACGTTATGGATTCTTATAATCTACAACACATGATGCCATGGTTGCAAGCACCAGGACAGATACCCAGCTGTCCACCTGGATTGGAGTATTTGACTCAGGTGTGGTAATTTACCATTATACTCAGGTATAGCTTTTTAACTTATTTAGTCACGGATAGTATGAATTTATTTTGAAAATATAATTTGTGTTATAGGAAAAATATTAGGCTATAGATTAAAATGCTACATGTTTAACATTAAGATTTGTACATTTTATATTAATTTGAATTTGAATATTTGAGGTAGTATATTTACATTTTAAATAATATAATTGTTATTTACAAATTTACTTCCTGAGAAACCCATTTAAAAGTGAATACCTACTTCTTAACATAGGGAATTGGATTTTGAGAATGTAAGTAAAAATTGACTTCAGGAATCTTCAGTTCATCTAACTGCTTAGATATTAGAAGCAAATGTGAAATGTAGACACTAATATTAGAAAAATGTCTCCAGTTCTCTGTCAGACTTAATGACACTAAATTACTATTTTTATGCTATCAATTCTGATTTAATTTCCTATATTGCTATCTCTTACTAATTAAAGTTTGGCATTTCACATGACTAATCATTGGCTACATCTTATTTTTTAATTAATTTTTTAAAATGAAAGTGTGTTCCTTCTTAAAAAGTTTGTTTATATTTTCAATGCTTAATTATAAAGTTATCACAAATAATGATATCAATCTAACAAGACATTTTTGTATGTGAATTAAAACTACCTTAAAATTTTTACTTCAAATTACAATGTAGATATTTCTCAATGAACTTAAAAATACTGTTAATAAAAGTTTTAAAAAATTTTTATGAACCAATATTAAGTACATTAATAATAGAGCAAAGAGACTACATTTTATAGACTACTTGATAATGTTTTATTTCCCTTTTGTATGGCAAAAAATGTTAAAACTTCAAACTTATGGTCTAGTATAATACATGACATTTGACAGAGAAAAAAAATGAAAGATGTGCATAACAGATCAATTACTTTAAATATACTAAATGTAAGCATTAACATATATGTGTATTGGTATATGCTTTAAATTTAGTTTGATTACTTCATACCACCTATCTTCATTTTTTGCTCTAATAGATAAATCAGTTACTAGTGTGTCAACGTTTTGATTTTCTGGAAGGTATGTACCAAAACACTTATATATTCACTCTTGAATATGTAACTGATTTTGCTGTAGTTTGGCCAACTCCTACAAATTAAAATGCTTCTTCTGTCTTAGGAAAACTAAACCTAGAAATATGAGGAGAATACATAGAAGGTCCTTAGATGATGAGAAGGTAAATGCAATAATAGTCTTCTAATGGGAAAGGAGAAAGATAGATATAGGTTCTAAATCATTCCTGAAAATTCTAGTGTATACTTTCATTCTTGTTAAACAGTAGGTCTGTTTCCTGAAAGGGTTTTGCTATCATAAATTCCTCAAATACAGGAATTTCAGAGAAGCAATGATTCCAGATTCTTCAGGAATTCTGCTGGTAGAAGCATAATGCAGGTAAGTTTTGGGGCAGTACAATTCCACTTCCAAGTCTGAGAAATTCAACTGTCCTTTAAGAATATAACTGTTTACCTTTATCTCAACTTAGTACAAGTATATTGTTCATGTAAATGAAGCTGTAATACATATAAATAAAAGAATATGAGTATTTAGTTGAAAAAATAGTATTATCACCATTGGTGACTTTTCTTATATACATTAGAGGATCTAAGATCAAAATAGGAATTTATGGTTTTATTAATTTCATAGAAGCTTTCTAATTTGGGCATATTATAAATGAATGCTTTCTTTGGGTTTTTAATGCTGCCTTACATTAAATGCTTTATTTTATGAAAGACCATTTATTCCAAAATCCTCATTGCATACCTATAATGAACAAGGCATGTGGTAGCTATTTTGAAAGAATCAAAGGAGAGTAAGACCTAGGCTTGCCCTAAATATACTTCAATAAAATACACAGAATGAAGTCATAAAAGTCACGAGAAAGGTCAAAACCAATCATGGGACCCATAGGACAGAAATAGCCCCAGTTACTTATAATTTAAGTAATCACAAAAATAGCAAAAATATTGAGAGGCATCTAACCATTCATGGGGAACTATTTCTCCAAAGGAGTGATTATCAAAGTATGGTCACCAGATCAGCAGCATCAACATCCTCTGAGAAAAATTATGAGAAATCAAATTCCCAGGCTCCATCACAGACCCACTGAATCATAAAATCCAGAGGTGGTGTTCAACATTCTGTGTTTTATCAAGCCCTCGACATAGTTCTGATGCAGGCTAAAATGTGAGAACTATTGCTATAAATGATACTTTCTCATAATTTAACACTATGCCATTATTTAAAAGAATAAGACAGCTTTACAGAATTGTCAGAAATATCTCTAAGGTATATAGTTAAGTATAAAAAGTAATTACATGGGCCAACCGAGTGGTGCAGTGGTTAAGCGCTGGCTTGGGAAGCCAGCGGCCCCGGTTTGGGTCCCACATATGAGAGCCAGTGATACTGCCCTCAAAAAAAAAAAAAAAGTAAAAAGTAATTACAAAGTAGTACATATAGTACTCTGTGTGTGTGTGTGTATGTGTGTGTGTGTGTGTGTGTGTGTGTGTAAAATATACATAGGCTTTGCATATGTTTAAGATATCTGTAGAAGGATGCACATGAAATTGGAGAATGAAGGGGAAATAGAATAGATCTGGAAGAATTGTTTTCAATTTTATACCCTCTTTTGCATTTTTAAATTTGTTCCATGCATGTGTAATTCCTACTCATAAAAAGAAATTAAATTGAAAAGTCAGTCAAGAATGTTCTAGTCAAGATAGCAGATTAGGTAAATGCAATCCTCGCCTCCTTCCATGACTACATCAAAATTACAACTAAATTATAGAATAATCAACCTGGAGAACTATCTGAAGACTAGCTTAACAGAAGTTTTATAACTAAAGATATAAAAAAGAATCCACATTGAGACTGGTAGGAGAGGCAATGATTCAGAATCAAAAGGAATATTTCAGCTACAGAAGTGCCTGCTGAGGAAACAAGGGGTCCCACACACACACCAACCTCCTCAGCCTGGAGCACCAGTGCTGGGAAAAAGAGCCCCTACAACATCTGGCTGTGAAAATCAGCAGGGATTCTGTCCATTCTGGTGACATCGAGGGCTGTAGGAAACCCAGGTGTCCTCTTAAAGGGCTCATGTACAGATCCACTTTCTGGCAGGCACTTACCCTGGGCTCTGGCAGAGGGGCAGCATCTTGGGGGCGAGGGGTGGGGGTTACCAGAGACATACGGGGAGAAAGTGAATTGTCTGGCTTCAGAGCAAAGGCTGGAGGGAGAACTGTCATTGTCCCTGTGTTGTCTCCTCCCTCAGAGCCACAGGCAGTTGCCAACTTTTCTGTGCTGAGCCCTTCCCCAACATGGCCAAATCTGAGTTTGCATTCACCTGGTGAACACCACTCAATCCACACTGATGGCACACTGAGAACTGGCCTAACTCAATTCACTCACTGCCAGAGCCGCTTTTAGCAGTATGCAGCTAGCCTTGGCCTTCCATGCAATGTTTCTTTAAAAACTTTCCAAAGTCCACAGGCCCCAAGCAGGCAGTGGCTAGCCTTAGTGTGCCCTTTTGCCAGGTGGCCCCAGGCTCAGCACTGGCACCAAATCTGTATCTACATTAACCTGATGAACACCACTTGTCCCACCCTGTAGACTCCCTGATACCCCGCCTCACCCAACTCACATACCACCCAGGGCTCATTCAGCGACTGAATATTATAGGCACCTGGCACACAGCAGCAGCAGGCCTCATGGTGCCCTCAGTCTTTTAATGAGCTGCTCAATGTCTGGTTTTGATGTCAGGAAGCCTTGGTTTGAAGTGTGGTTACTCCCTCACATCTTCAGGTCCAGCACAGCTACTAACTGGGGATCACTTTGTAGCACCTATCAGGTAGCTCCAGGCCAGTTACAGGCATTGACAAAATTTGGCCTGAACCAGGACCCTTTCTCCCCTGCCCCAAGAGACTCCAGAAAAAACACACTGGGTAGCCTCCTTCTGATCACAACATAGCCCCACTTGATTAGCCCCACAACCAGTATACCCAAAAGATGGTTTGGGAGACACCAGAGCCCACTGGGGTGAATCCTTCTCTGTGAGGTTTACTATTGCATGGCAGCTCATATGTGGTCATGGCCAGTCCTAACAGCCAGTCAGCCTAAGGGTCAATCCCACCCACTAATGAACAATCAAGGCTCAACTACAATGTGAGGGGCACACACAACACACACAAGGCACACTCCCAGAACACCTGGCTCAGGTGATCAGGGAGACTCCGTGACTGAGTCCCACAGAACATCTACTGTATAAGACCACCCTGCCAAAACAAGGAGACCTAGCAGATCTACCTAATACATAGAAACAAACACAGAGGGGCAGCAAAAATGAGGAGACAAAAAAAACCCAAAAACAAAACAAAACAAAAAACATGTCCCAAATGAAATAACAGAAGAAAATTCCAAAAAAAGAACTACACAAAATGGAGGTAAACAACCTACAAGATTCAGACCTCAAAAACTGGTTATGAGGATGCTCAAGGAACTTTGTGAAAACTTCAACTAAGAGACAGTAAGCATAAAAAAAGACCTGAAGCCATAAAAAATAACCAGTCAGAAATGAAAAACACAATGACAGAAATGAAGAATGCATTAGACGGAATCAACAACAGATTAGATGAAACAGAAGCTCAAATCAGCGATTTGACAAGGTAGCAGAAAACACCCAATAGGAACAGCAAAAGAAAAAAAAAAAAGAAACCCCCCAATTGAACTACTTAAGGGACCTCTGGAACAACAGCAAGAGTAACAACATTCACATCATAGAGGCCCAAAAGAGAAGAGAGAGAGCAAGGAATTGAAAATATATTTGAAGAGGGCTGGCCGAGTGGCGCATTGGTTAAGAGCTAGCTTGGGATGCCAGCGGCCCCGGTTCGGATCCCATATATGAGGGCCAGTGACACTGCCCTCTACAGCTAACACCTTCACCTGGAGCTTGGTTGCGAGCCCCAGCGACGGTGTAGGCTGTAGCCCCTGCTGCAGTAGACTGCCATAGGCTACAGTGAGTGGCCGGCAGCCAGCGTGAATGGCTAGCAGCCAGTGTAAGCTGCCAATAGCCATGGTTAGCGACCATCCAGAGGCCGGCGACCGATCTGCCTCATCCGGGAAGAGCGCAGTGATGATACCAACATGGGCCAGTGAAGCAACGTTCTCTGCAACTAGACTGAAGAACACTTGTCTGTTCCCCCTCCCCAATTCCCCAACACTGTTCCCCTCCTTCAATTCCCCAATAAAATCTTTAAAAAAAGAAAATATATTTGAAGAAATAATGACAGAAAACTCCCCAAACCTGGCAAAGGAAATAGACATACAACTCCAAGAAACACAGAAAGTCCCAAACAAAATGAACCCAAAAAGGCCCACACAAGACACATGATGATTAAGATAGTAAAAGTTAAAGACAAAGAGAGAATCTTAAAAGCAGCAAAAGAAAGGCAGTTAGTTACATAAAAGAGATCTCCCACAAGACTGTCAGCTGATTTCTCAACAGAAACTTGTGGCCAGAGGGATTGGCACAAAATATTAAAAGGGGTGAAAAGCATGATATACCACCAAGAGTATTCTACCCAGCAAGGCTACCATTTAAAATTGAAAGGGAGATAAAGAGTTTCCCAGAAAAGAAAAGCTAAAGGAGTTCATCACAATCAAACTAACATTACAAGAAATGTTAAAAGAACTTCTTTAAGAAGAAGGGGGGTGGGGGTGGAGAGGAACAAAAAACATAAGTATAAATAATAAAATGACAATAACTATGTATCTATCAATAATCACTTTAAATGGAAATAGATTAAATTCTCCAATCAAAAGAAAGGATAGCTGAATGGATAAGAAAATAAGACCCAAACATATGCTGTCTAGTGACCCACTTGAGATTGAAAGACACACACAGACTGAAAAGGTATTTCATGAAAACCAACAAATAAAAAGCTTGGGTAGCAATACTTACATCAGAAAAAATATACTAAAACAAAGGCTATAAGAGACAAAAAATGTAATTTCACAATGGTAAAGGTATCAATCCAACAGGAGGATACAACCCCTGTAAACATTTATGCACCCAACATAGGAGAACCTAAATATATAAAGCAAATATTGACCAACATAAAGGGAGAGAATGACAGTAATACAGTCACAGCAAGGGACTTTAACACCTTATTGACACCAATGGAAACATCTTTGAGACAGAAAACCAATAAGAAAACAATGGTGTTAAATGATACATTAGACTAGATGGATTTAATTGATATTTTTAGAGCAGTTCACACCAGGGCAGCAGAATATATGTTCTTTTCAATGCACATGAAACATTTTCCAACATTGACCACATGTTAGGCCACAAAACAACTCTCAATAAATTCAAGAAGATTGAAATCATGTCAAGGGTCTTCTCTGACCACAATGGTATAAAACTTGAAATTAATCACAGGAAGAAAACTAAAAAACACACGGAGGCTAAATAACATGCTAGAAAACAATGAGTGGGTTAACAATGAGGTCAAGGAAGAAATCAAAAGATACCTTGAGACAAATGAAAATGAAAACACAATGATCCCAAATCTATGGGATACAGTGACGGCAGTCCTAAGAGGGAAACCGCAATACAGGCCTAACTCAAGAAACAAAGAAATCTCAAATAAACAATCTAAGCTTACACTGAAAGGAGCCAGAAAGAAAACAACAAACAAAGCCCAAAATTAGTCGAAGGAAGGAAATAATAAATATCATAGTGAAAATAAATGTAATAGAGTCTAAAAATTTGATACAAATGGTTAATAAAACCAAGAACTGGTTCTTTGAAAAGATAAACAAAATTGATAAATCTTTAATCAGACTAATCAAGGAAAAAGAGGATCCAAAAAATAAAATCAGAAACGAAAAAGTAGAAGTGACAACTGATATCACAGAATTACAAAAAAGTAAAAGGAAATACTATGAACAATTATACGCCAACAAATTGGAGAATCTGGAAGAAATGGATAAATTCCTATAAACATACAATCTTCCAAAACTTAAACAAGAAAAAACAGAAGATCTGAACCTATGAATTACTACTTATGAAATCAAATCAGTCATCGAAAAGCTCCCAACAAACAAAAGTCCTGAACTGGATGGCTTCACAGGTGAATTTTAAGAAACATTCAAAGAAGAATTAACACCTCTTCTCAAATTATTCCAAAATATTCAAGAAGGAAGGCTCCCAAGCTCAATCTGCAAGGCCAACATCACCCTGAATCCAAAACCAGACAAAGACATTACACAAAAAGATTATAGAACAATATCCCTAGATGCAAAAATCCTCAACAAAATATTAGCAAACTGAATTTAGAAGTACATTAAAAAGATTATACACCATGATCAAGAAGGATTTATTCCTAGATGCAAGGTTGGTTCAATATCCACAAATCAATTAACATGTTACACCACATGAACAAAATCAAGGATAAAAATTATATGATCATATCAATAGATGCAGAAAAAGCTTTTGACAAAATCCAGCATCTATGTACAATAAAAACTCAGTGATCATACCTTAACATAATAAAGGCCATATACAATAAACCCACAGCTGATATCACACTCAATCAGGGAAAGCTAAAACTCAACAAGATCAGGGACAAGAGAAGGGTCTTCACTTTCACCACTTTAATTCAATATAGTATTGGAAGTCCTAGCCACAGCAATCAGTCAAGAAAAAGAAATAAAAGGCTTTTAAATTGGAAAGTAAGAAGTAAGACTGTCATTATTTGCAGATGACATGATACAATACATAAGGAACCCTAAAGATTCCACCAAAAAGAAATTTATTAGGATCCGGTAAGATGGCTGCTGTGAGAAGAGCTCCCTGAGTTCTTCCCTGGAAATATCCACAATTTGAACTTCTGTAACTCTTCAAAGGGACATCTACTCATCACACAGAGCAACTAAGAGTCTCACACAACAATTGCTGGAAGGTGGGCAGACCGGGCAAGTGGGGGAAGAAGGCGGGCAAGACTCGTGAGGTGCAGCCCGCAGGTACAGAGGCACCAAGCTTCAGAGAACAGATGATGAGTGTTCCCACTGCTCGCTCCCTGCGCCCCAAGGCCCATCTAGAATACAGCAAGAGCACAATGATCTGCAGCCTGAGGAAGAAGCCTCAGGCTGGGCGAGAGGGGGAGGAGAGAGAGGAGACGTGCAGCCGCACCCGCGGCTCCCCAGCAGGGTGCAGACACCGGCAGTGACAGGGCAAGATCAATTCCTGAACCCGTCTGGTTCAGGGATCAGTCTCTGCGTCCACCAGGTCCCACGGAGTGCAGCAAGAGCACCTCAGCGCGCAGACGCCTGAAACCGGGCAAGAAAGGGAAAAAAGAATACTCACGAGGAGAGGGAGATGCAGCGCGCCAGGTGGAGATGCAGGACCTTGAGAGAGTCGGAGTGGGGATCTGAGCCACGGCAGGGTGCGTGCAGTCTCCTAAACCCCGGCAGTCCCTCCGGGACAGCAGCAGGAATACCGTGGCGCGCACAGGCTCCGAGGCAGAAGCATGAAACCAGACGAGCAGGGGAAGAAAGAATACTCTGTGGGGGCAGACACAGCGCGCCCAAGCAGAGACACAGGTCCCCGGGAGACAGACCGGAGATTTGAGCCACTGCAGGGTGCGCGCAGCCCCCTAAACCCCGGCAGTCTCTTTGGGAGAGCAGCAGGAACTCCTCCGGAGCCTATGAGGCAAAGGCCTTAGCTCAAAACAGTGTTGGGACTGTGGGGTTTTTTGTTGTTGTTGTTGTATTATTTTGTTTGTTTGTTTGTTTTGCTTGTTTGTTTGTTTTTCCTCCTCTCTTCGACAGAAAGCAACAAAAAAAAACCACAAAGAAACCCCAACAGAAATTAAAACCCACCCCCACCCTCCCTCAGAAACCTTGGCCCCTGCCAAGCCAGAGTCTTAAACTGACTCTGGAATGGAGCACTAGGGGCAGACTACAGAGGTATTCCTATCTGTAGGGGGTCGAGAATTTCCACCCCAGAAGAGGCTGCAGAGTGAGATATCTACCCCGCCCCCACCTTTCCTGCAAGGCCTGGGAGGCAGGGCAGGTTCAGCTGCTGATGCACTAATAGATGCCTGGCAGCTGTCTTTTGCCAACAAGAAATTCTCTAATTCTCCACGGCTGTCAACGGAAAGGGTGCCCAAAGACACTCGTTGAGCCTGCAGGGTGCACAGCCTGCCTTGGGACAGGCGAAAGCAGAAACGGCAGTGACTTTGTAAAAACTACCAATCACATGTCACAACCACACTCATGTACAGCAAACCTGCAGTGCCAGGATCACACTAGGCATCAGGTGGCTGTCTTTGTTCCCACAAGACGCAGAGGAATATTTGTACAGCAGAGGATAACCTGAAGAGAGCTTGGTGGACTTTGGCCAAGACTGGCACTGGAGACACAAGAATCATCATACCCGGAGGCCAACTTTAGATAAAACCAAAGCATTTCTGGGTTTGACCTACAGGAGTCACACCCAAAAGGAAGTTGCTACAGGTGCAAGGGCCAAAGGGTCCAAGCTTTATCAGAGGGGTCAAACCTCACACAGCAGCTCATAAACTGTGGACACTGTTGATCCTCACAGCTAATCAGCCTGGAAGTCACCTACTGCAAGCCAAAAGTAATCAAAGCTAAACTTCAACAGGTGAAGACACACAACACAAGGAACACCTCAGATATACACGCACAAGAGAATAGGGAGATTGAGTAATTCAAATATAAAGGACACACACCATATAAGTTTACCCACAAAAGACTGAGAAACCTGGGGGATCTATCTGTTATATCGAAGCAAACACAAAGAGTAAACCAGAATGAGGAGACAAAGAAATACAACCCAAATAAAAGAACAGAAGAAACCTCCTGAATCAGTGGAACTAGAGGAAATAGAGGTAAACAACCTATCAGAGACAGAGTTCAGAACATTGATTATTAGAATGTTCAAGGAAATTAATGAAAATATAAAGAAGGATAGAGAAATCATGAAAAGCAACCAGCTAGAACTTAAGAATGCAATTACTGAATTAAATAACAAATTCGATGGAATGACTAGCAGATTGGACGAAGCAGAAAATCGAATCAGTGACTTAGAAATCAAGATAGCAGAGATCACCCAAGCAGAACAACAAAAAGAAAAAAGAATGAAAAACATTGAAAATAGTTTAAGAGAGCTGGGGGACAACATCAAATACAATAACCTCCGGATCATTGGAGTACCAGAAGGAGAAGAGAAGGAGCGAGGTATTGAGAACATATTTGAAGTAATAATGTCTGAAAACTTCCCTAACCTGGCAAAGGACATTGAAATACAAGCCCAGGAAGTGCAGAGAGTTCCAACCAGGGTTATCCCAAACAGGACCACACCAAGGCACATTACAGTGAAAATGGCAAGGGTTAAGGACAAAGACAGAATCCTTAAAGCAGCAAGAGAAAGACAGCAAGTTACTTGCAAGGGCACCCCCATAAGACTGTCATCTGACTTTTCTACAGAAACTTTGCAGGCCAGAAGTGAATGGCAGGAAGTTTTCAAAGTGATGAAAAACAAAGGCCTACAACCCAGATTGCTGTATCCAGCAAGGTTATCATTTAAAATTGAAGGAGAGATAAAGAGCTTCCCAGAAAAGAACAAGTTAAGGGAATTCATTACCACCAAGCCAGCTTTGCAAGAAATGTTAAAAGGGCTTCTTTAAGCAGAAGAGAAAAACAACCTAACTAAGGAAAAGTAGGAACACAAATAATAAAATGACAATCAATATGCACCTATCAATAATCACATTAAATGTAAATGGAGTAAATGCTCCAATCAAAAGACATAGGGTGCCTGAATGGATAAGAAAGCAAGACCCCGGTATATGCTGCATACAAGAGAGATACCTCAGATCAAAGACACATACAGGCTGAAAGTGAAGGGATGGAGTAAAGTATTTCATGCAAATAAAATGGAGAAAAAAGCTGGAGTAGCGATACTTATATCAGAAAATGTGGACTTTAAATTGAAGAATATAATAAAGGACAAAGAAGGACACTTCATAATAATAAAGGGATCGATCCAACAAGAAGACATAACCCTAGTAAACATCTATGCACCTAACATAGGAGCTCCTAAATATATAAAACAGATATTGTCAGATATAAAAACGGAAATGAACAGTAACACTATCATAGTAGGGGACTTCAACACTCCACTGTCACCAATGGACAGATCTTCCAACAGAAAATCAATGCGGAAACAGTGACCTTAAATGACACATTAGACCAGCTGGAATTAACAGACATTTTCAGAGCATTTCACCCCAAAAGCTACAGAATATACATTCTTCTCAAGTGCACATGGAACATTTTCTAAGATAGACCACATGTTAGGCCACAAAACAAGTCTGAATAAATTTAAGAAGATTGAAATCATTTCAAGTGTCTTCTCTGACCAAAATGCTATGAAATCAATTATAAGAGGAACGCTGGAAAGCTGTCAAATAAATGGAAGCTAAATAACATGCTACTAAATAGCACGTGGGTCACAAATGAGATCAAGGAGGAAATCAAAAGGTACCTTGAGACAAACGAAAATGAAAACACCACAACCCCAAATCTCTGGGATGCTGCGAAAGCAGTCCTAAGAGGGAAGTTTATAGCAGTGCAGGAAGAAAAATCTCAAATCAACAGGTTATGCTTACACTTAAGGGAACTGGAAAAAGAACAGCAAAAGAAGGCCAAGGGGAGTACAAGAAAGGAGATAATAAAGACCAGAGCAGACATAAACAATATAGAGAACAGAAAAACAATACAAAAGATCAATGAAACCAAGAGTTGGTTTTTTGAGAAGATAAACAAAAATTGACAAACCTCTAGCCTGGCTCATCAAAAAAAAAAAAAGAGAGAGGACTCAGATTAGTAAAATCAGGAACGAAAGGGGGGAAATGACTACACACATCACAGAAATACAAAAAATTCTAAGAAATTACTATGAGTAACTATATGCCAACAAATTTGACAATCTGGAAGAAGTGGATAATTTTCTAGAAGGACACAACCTTCCAAAGCTAACGCAAGAAGAAACAGAAAATCTAAATACCCTGATTACTACCAAGGAAATTGAATCAGTAATTGACAAGCTCCCAAAAAACAAAAGCCCTGGACCAGATGGCTTCACATGTGAATTTTATCAAACATTCCAAAAAGAACTATCACCTATTCTCAAACTATTCTAAAAAACCCAGAAGGAGGGAAGGCTCCCAAACTCTTTTTATGAAACAACTGTCACTCTGATTCCAAAACCAGATAAAGGCAGCGCAAAAAAGGAAAACTACAGGCCTAAATCCCTGATGAATATAGATGCCAAAATTCTCAATAAAATATTAGCAAACAGAATTCAGCAATATATTAAGAAGATCGTACGTCATGATCAAGTGGGTTTCATCCCTAGTACGCAAGTCTGGTTCAACATCCGTAAATCAATTAATGTGATAAACCACGTCCATAAAATGAAGAATAAAAATCACATGGTCATATCAATAGATGCAGAAAAAGCATTTGACAAAGTCCAAAAGCCATTTATGTTAGAAACCCTTAGCAAAGTGGGAATACAGGGATCATATCTTAAGATAATAAAAGCCATATATGATAAACCTATAACTAACATCACACTCAATGGGGAAAAGCTAAAATCATTCCCCTTAAGATCAGGAACAAGACAAGGCTGTCCACTTTCTCTTCTTTTGTTCAACATAGTTCTGGAAGTTCTAGCCACAGCAATCAGACAACAAAAAGAAATAAAAGGCATCCAAATTGGCAAGGAAGGAGTAAAATTGTCATTATATGCAGATGACATGATACTGTATGTAGAGAACCCAAAAGACTCCATCAAAAAACTATTGGAACTGATAGATGAATTCAGTAAAATAGCAGGATATAAAATCAATGTTCAGGAATCAGTGGCATTTGCATATACCAATAATAAACTAACGGAAGGAGAAATTAAGAAAACTGTCCCATTTACAATTGCTTCAAGAACTATAAAATACCTAGGAATAAATTTAACCAAAGAAGTAAAAGATCTGTACTCAGAAAATTATAAGACACTGAAGAAAGAAATCATAGAAGATACAAATAAATGTAAACACCTACCATGTTCATGGATAGGAAGAATAAATATAGTTAAAATGTCCATACTGCCTAAAGCAATATATAGATTCAATGCAATTCCTATCAAACTACGAAGGGCGTTTTTCACAGAAATATAAAATATAATCCTAAAATTTATATGGAACCACAAAAGACCCCGAATAGCCTCGGTAATCCTGCAAAATAAGAACAAAGTCGGGGGGATCATGCTACCAGACATCAAAACATACTACAAAGCTGTAGTAACCAAAGCAGTATGGTATTGGCATAAAAACAGGCACACAGATCAGTGGAACACAACAGAGAGCCCAGAAATAAATCCAGGCATTATGGACAGTTAATCTATGACAAGGGAAGCAAGAATTTACATTGGAGTAAAGATTGTCTATTCAACAAATAGTGCTGGGGAAACTGGACTGACACATGCAAAAAAATGAAACTGGACCACCTCCTTATGCCATATACAAGAACAAATTCAAAATGGATTAAAGACTTAAATGTAAGACCTGAAACCATAAAACTCCTAAAAGAAAATATAGGGAGTACATTTGCAGACATTACCCAGAGAAATATTTTTACTGATACATCCCTACGGGCAAGGGAAGTAAAAGAAAAAATGAACATATGGTATTATATCAGACTTAAAAGTGTTTTCACAACAAAGGAAACCATCAATAAAGCAAAAAGGAAGCCTACTGAATGGGAGAATATATTTGCCAATGATATATCTGATAAGGGGTTAATATCCAAAATTTATAAAACACTCATGAAACTCAACACCAAAAATCAAACAACCCAATCAAAAAATGGGCAGAAGATATCAAGAGTCATTTCTCTAAAGAGGACATACAGAAGGCCAACAGGCATATGAAAAAATATTCAACCTCACTGGTCATTAGGTAAATGGAAATAAAAACCACCATGAGATAGCACTTCACTCCAGTCAGAATGGCTATCATCAATAAATCAACAAACAACAAGTGCTGGTGGGGCTGTGGGGAAAAGGGGACCCTGCTGCACTGTTGGTGGGATTGCAGATTGGTGCAGCCACTATGGAAGTCAGTATGGAGGTATCTCAAAAAACTAGAAATGGAACTACCTTTTGACCCAGCAGTTCCACTCCTAGGTATTTATCCTGATAAACCCAAGTCACTTATTCAAAAAAATATATGCACCCCTATGTTCATTGCAGCGCTATTTACAATAGCTAAGACTTGGAAATAACCGAAATGCCCATCGGTAGATGACTGGATTGAGAAGCTGTGGTACATTTATACAATGGTGTATTACTCCGCTATAAAGAAGAATGAAATCGTACCATTTGCAATGATATGGATGGACCTAGAGACTATTATGTTGAGTGAAATAAGTGAGTCAGAGAAAGACAAATACCATAAGATCTCACTCATATGTGGAATCTGAAAAACTGAATGAATGAGCAAAGTAAGCAGAAACTGTCTCATAGATATAGAGGAAAAACAGAGTTTCTAGTTGGGAGGAGGGTGCGGAAGAGGGAGAAGGGGAAGGGATTAGACAGCAAAAATAGGCAACTACAATATTGCCAAAGGGATATGAAAGACAGTTCGGGGAATATAATTAATAATGTTGTAAATATTTTGTAGGGTGTCAGATGGTCTTATGTCTTGTTACGGAGACCATTTTATGGATGGAGTAGAGGCTTGATCACTGCACTGTACACCTGAAGCTGATGTTGTATAATATTGTATACCAACTGTTATTGAATATATAGATAGTCACGGGATGTGGATTATAATGTGGAAGGGAGTCAGTGGAACTGTAATAGATATATATGATATGGGGGGGAGGAGTGGGGTGGCTAAATGGGGGAGAGGGGTTGTCACTTTGAGGGGTAAAAAGTATAACTATTGCACTGTGTTGTACACCTGAAACTAGTTAAAAATAAATAAATTAATTAAATTTTTTTAAAAAAGAAATTTATTAGAACTGATAAATGAATTCAGTAAAGTAGCAAGATACAAAATTAATATTCAGAGATCAGTTGCATTTTTATACACCAATAATGAACTATCAGAAAAGGAAATTAGGAAAACAATCTCATTTACTTGTGAAATTGCATTAAAAAAATACCTAGGAATCAATTAAACAAAAAAGTAAAAGACTTGTACTTGGAATATTATAGGACTTTGACAAAAACAATAGAAAAAGATACAAATAAATGGAAGTATATACCTTGCTCATGAATAGGAAGCATTAATATCCTTAAAATTTCCATACTACTCAAAACAATTGATAGAGTAAATGCAATCCCTATCAAAATACTGATGGCATTTTTCATAGAACAAAAAACAAATAAACCTAAAATTTATATGGAACCACAGAAAAACCCAAATAGCATTTTTCCAAAGAGGTCATGCAGATGGCCAATAAACATATTAAAAGATGCTCAATGTCACTAATCAGAGAAATGCAAATTAAAACTACAATGAGATATCACCTCACCCCTGTCAGAATGGTTATCATAAATAAATCACCAAACAAGTATTGGCAAGGGTGTGGAGAAAAGAGAGCCTTTATGCACTGTTGGTGGGATTGCAGTTGGTGCAGCCACTATGACAGTATGGATGTTCCTCAAGAAATTAATAACAAAAGTATATTATAACCCAGCAATTCCACTTCTGGTTATTTTGCTGGCAAAATCCAAAAGACTAATTTAAAAATTATATACACCCATATGTTCACTGCAGCATTATTTACAATTGCCAAGATATGGAAGCAACCTCAGTGCCAATCAATAGATGAATGGATAAAGAAGTGGTACATATACACAATGGAATATTTGTCTACCATAAAAAAGAAATCTTACCATTTGCAACAACACCAATGGACCTAGAGGGTATTATGCTGAGTGAAATAAGTCACATAGAGAAAGACAAATACCATATGATCTCACTTATAAGTGGAATTTAAAGAACCAAATAAGTGAACAAACAAAACAGAAACAGACTCATTGACACAGAGAACAAACTGATGTTTACCAGATAGGAGGTTGTTGGGAGGCTGGGTGAAAAAGGTGAAGAGATTAAGAAGTACAAATTGGTAGTTACAAAACATTTATGGTCATGTAAAGTACAGCATAGGGAATATTGTGAATAATATTTTAATAACTATATATGGTGCCAGGTGGGTACTAGACTTATTGGAGTGATCACTTCGTAATTATATAAATGTCTAACTACTATGGTGTATACCTGAAATTATTATAAAATAATATTGAATGTCAGCTGTGATTGAAGAATTAAAAAAAATTTTAAGTCAGTCAGAAATTTTTGTCATAAATTTTGAATTATTATATATGTTTGAATATTAAATGAATGCCTTTCAAATATGTTTGTACAATATGAAAACAGAATTATGTTCATATTCTCATTAAATCATTAAAATGTAAGGAAATTCTGTAATTACCTTTTTCAATGGTTAACATTGAACAAAATGTTAAATGTAGTTTAGAATAATATGTATTCATTGAACTCATTCAAGAACATTTGAAGGGCCGGCTGAGTGGCTCAGTTGGCTAAGAGCTCACTCAAGAGTGCGAGCTGAGCTCTGAGCCACGGCGGTTCGATGCCAGCCCGAGCTGAGTTGTCGTTGAGCTGCCTGTTGGCAGGATGGCTCAGCTAAAAAAAAAAAAAGAAAAAAGAAAAAGAACATTTGAAATTAAGAAAGATGGGAGAAATAAAAAGCATCCGTGCACAAGTATTCATACATTTCCTCTGAGGCTTTTTGAAAATATTAGTTTAATGAAGTTTTTAAAATCACTTTTAATCATTGTCCATGAAATTTTTATATTTGTTCACTTTTTTTGTTTTGTTCATTTTTATTTATCTTAAAACCCAATATTTTAAATAGGTACACAATAATTCTCATGAGGGTATACTACATGTTGCCTCTTGTTGGATATATGTTTCCAGTTTATTTTTTTCTTTTCCAAGTAGTGCAGTAGTGAACAGAGATGCAGAAAGCACTTTTTTAAATTTTAGAATTGTTTTGCTTTTATGATCACAGAAATAATATTATGTTTTCATTTGCTCACAGAAGAAGGTGAATTTGATTATTATTTTATGTGGATAATATATGACAGTGCTTATTGTTTCCCTCTATTTCGCATAAGGAAAATATTTTTTCTTGGTTTCTACTATCCAAATTGAAGATCTAATGAAGTCTTTTTCATGTTGTGGAGGAAGGACAAGATAAATAGAGGAGTAAAACTTAACTCATAATAGTAATGGGTTAATTTCTCTGAAATTCAAAAATGATTTAAAAAGAAAGCTATGCACCGAATTTTAGCAGTAAAAGGAAGCAGAGAGAAGCTAGCATATTTCTTTTATTTTTCTGTATGGGAAAATTCAGATACCAGTGAACATATGACTCAAAGCCAAGCATTTATTACCCAATGTAAGTTCTATATTTGAAGATAATTTGAGGTGCTTTATATCAGTATTACTAATAAATCATCACATTGTTTAATTCTTTAGCCTCCAATTGTTTTGAAACTAGTAAAAAATATGAAGTCATGAACAACCAAGGACAGAGGATTTGTTTTGCAGAAGAGACAAGTAATTGTTTCCTCCAACACCTCTGTGGACCTTCGAGGCCTTTTACCATCACAATTTACGACCATGTAGGCCGCGGTGTCATTACTATGCATAAAGCTCTGAGATGTAGCTTTTGCTGGAGTAACTGCTGCCTACAAAAGGTCAGTAAATATTATTTCTACTACATGATTTAGAAAGCATTTGAGTTCCTTAAAAAAAGCTTCAACAGGGCCAGCTGAGTGGCATGGTGGTTAAGACCTGGCTTCGGACGCCAGTGGCTCCAGTTCGGATCCCACATATGAAGGCTAGTGCTCTCTAAAAAAAAAAGCTTCAAAACTAGGCAGTATGTAAAATGAAAACATTGCTTTTGTCTACAAAGAATTGTCTGGAAAGAAATATGTCACAGAGAGAATTATGTATTTGTAACACATACCTCCTGCATGGTGAGAATCATGCACAAAGCTATAAATATTTTTTCAGGCAATGAAGGTCAAACAATCTTTATATTTTTAGAAGTATTCTATTTTATAATGTCATTGTGGTTTTCTGGGTTTTGTTTTTGTTTTTGTTTTTAAGATTTTATTGGGGAATTGGAGGAGGGGAACAATGTTGGGGAACCGGGGAAGGGGAACAGACAAGTTGCTGTCCTTTGTTCTTCAGTCTAGTTGTGGAGGACATTGCTTCACTGGCCCATGTTGGTATCATTATTGCACTCTTTTTGGGTGAGGCAGATCGGTCGCCGGCCTCTGGACAGCCGCTCACAGCGGCTCTTGGCAGCTCACACCAGCTCACGCTGGCTGTTGTCCACTCACTGTAGCCTATGGCAGCCCACTGCAGCAGGGGCTGCAGCTATGCCGACCTGGTGACTCACAGCAGCCCAGCTCCAGGTGGAGCTGTTGTTCACCATCTTAGCTGTAGAGGACAGTGTCACTGGCCCTCATATGTGGGATCTGAACCGGGGACACTGGTGTCCCAAATCAACTCTTAACCAATGCGCCACTCGGCCAGCCCTCATTGTGGTTTTTATTTCCATTTCCCTGCATGTGCTTATTCATTATTGAATAGCTTTTATGAAGTGATCAAATCTTTTGTCCGTTTAAAAGATGAGTCTATTTATCTTATTATTGAGTTATAAGAGTTCTTTATATAATCTGGATATAAGTCCTTTGTCACATATATGTATTGCCAATATTATCTACAGGCTGTTCATTTTCTTGTCCTTGAAAACAGACATTACAATTTTGATGAAATCTAATTTATCAGGTGTATTCTTTTATGGTATATACTTTTTATGGGCTGTTCAAGAAACCTTTGCTACTGCAAAATGACAGAGACTCCCTCTTATGTTTTGTTCAGAAATTCTATATTTATGTCTAGATTCATTTTGAATTAATTTTGTGTACATATGAGGTTCCAGAGTCATTTTTTCTTTCCAATTTGATATCCAATTGTTCTAACACCATGTTTTAGAAAAGACTATCCTTTTCTATCACATTGTTTACTTTTTTGAAAATAAATTGCCAGTATATGTGTGTGCTTGTTTCTGAAATCTTCTCTCTCCTGTTGTCCCATTGACTGATATATATGATAGATAGATAGATAGATAGATAGATAGATAGATAGACAGATAGATAGATAGATGATAGATATCAAAATAGATATATACCTTTATGCCAATACTGCATTGTCTTGACTGCCTACCTTTAGAATAAGTCTTAATATGAAGCAATTTTGGTTTACTTTTAAAAAATTGTTTGGTGCCATTAAGTGCTTTGTATTTTCATATAAATTGTAGAAGAATTTTCTGTATTACTTTATAATTCCTGCTGAGATGTTAATTTGGATGACAGTGAACCTATTTGTTAATTTTTGGAAGAATTGATATCTTATTAATATTATATCTTCTGCTCAATGACCACATTTCTCTTTGACTATAGGTCTCTTTAATAATTCCCTGTAATGGTTAGTTGTTTTCAGTGTTTAGTCTTACCAATATTCTATTAGGAATATATTTACATAGTTCATGTTCTCAGACACAATTAAAAATATATTTAAATAGTCCATTGTTGTTGCTCTATAAAGAAAATTATCATTGTATGTTGACTCTTTACCCTTTATTTTCCCAAAAATCACTTTGAATTTTAATAAGTTTTGTAGATTCCTTAGGGTGTTCTACAATTATGTAATATAAAAATAAATTTTTACTTCTTTTTCCATTTCTATGCTTTTTATTTATATTTGTATATGTATATATGTTGTATTTATTTATTGACATTTTGTTCCACTTTGGAACTCTAATATACTGTTGAGTAGAAGTAGGAGAAATGATAAACTTGCTTTTGTCCTGATTTGAAGAAAAATATTTAATCTTTATCATGAAGCATGAGGTTATCTGTAGTTTTTGTTTATTTATTTATTTTTAAGAGATTCTTTATCAGGTTGAGGAAGATCACATTTATTCTTAATTTTCTGAGTTTGTATCATGAATAAGTTTTGTATTTTATCAAATATTTTTCAATATCTATTTATTTAATTATATACTTTTTCTCTTTTAATCTGTAAATATGGGAATTGTATCAAATGATTTTTTGTTAAACCAACCTTTCAATTTTGAAATTAACCCATTTGGACATGTACGTTATTCTTTTTAAATATTGCTGGATTCACTGTGCTAAGATTTTTTGTCTATATTTATAATATGTAGGTCTATAGTATTCCTTTAAATTTTTTGTGGCTTTGATATCAGGATAATCTTGGCTTTGAGAGTTGGGAAGCGTTCCATATTCTTTTCTGAAAGAGTTTGTATATGATTAGTATTATACCATATTTAAATATTTGATTGTATTCATCAGTGCAGCTATTTCAGTCTGGAATAGTGTGTGTATAAGGATTTTAGGTTTAAACTCAAAATCTTTAATAGATATAGGAATATTCAAGCTTTCTTTTTCTTCTTGAGTAATTTTTTTGAGTAATTTTTATAATATGTCTCTCAAAGAATTTCTCTAAGTTGAATCAATTGTAATAAAGTTAACATCTATTTATTGTCTTTTAAGTTTGCATATTATTATATATAGTAATAAGGCCTTTTTAATTTCTGACATTAATAATTTGTGTTCTCTTCTCATGTTCAGCTTAGGGAGTTTAATTGATCTTTCTAAAGAATTAGCTTTTGCTCTCTCTCTCTCTCTCTCTCTCTCTCTCTCTCTCTCTCTCTCTCTCTCCCTTTCTCTTCCATTTCCTATTTCATTGATTTCCCCCTTCTAATCTCTATTATTTATTTTCTTCTACAATTTTTCCTAACTCCTTGAAATGAAATTTTCATCAAAAAGTTTCCACAACCCCTTGCCACACTGACTGGGGCCAGTGCTCAAATAAGAAGGCACAGAACTCAAGGAACTCAACCAGGGCCATTTCCTTTTTCCAAATGTAGACCACATCTAGTTTTTGTTTTCAGGATCATTTTGGGAAATTCTCATAGGAAGGTGGAGACCTAGGGATTTCTCTTCTGTTTTGCTATGAAATGTTAGAAATCTGGGTCCTTAGTTCTTTTTGAGATTTACCTTCTCTGTATACCTCCTTTACCTTTACCTGGACTTCTTTCTTTCTTTTTTTTTTTTTAAAGATTTTATTGGGGAATTGGGGGAGGGGAACAGCGTTGTGGAATCGGGGAAGGGAAACAGACAAGCTGCTGTCTTTTTGTTCTTCAGTCTACTTGCGGAGGACATTGCTTCACTGGCCCATGTTGGTATCATCATTCCGTTCTTCCCGGATGAGGCACATCAGTCGCCGGCCTCTGGATGGTCGCTCACCGCGACTATTGGCAGCTCACGCTGGCTGCCAGCCACTCTCTGTAGCCTATGGCAGCTCACTGCAGCAGGAGCTGCAGCCTATACTGTTGCTGGGGCTCGCACAGCCCAACTCCAGTTGGAGTTGTTGTTAGCTGTAGAGGGCAGTGTCACTGGCCCTCATATGTCGGATCTGAACCAGGGCTGCTGGCATCCCAAAACCAGCTCTTAACCAATGCACCACTCGCCCAGCCCTGAACTTCTTTCTTTAAGCCTAGGTCTTCCTGTTATGCTCAGTTTTGATTCGACTTCCAGTAATTTCTTGTCAGTATAAGAATTTATCATGAAAGGGAGTCTTGGATGGATGATGTTTTAGAATTCTGATGTCTAAACGACTTCAGCACTGTTCAATCTTCCTATGGTCTTCTTGTACTACCAACAAATTAAGGAATGTGAAGTTCCATCCTTTTCAGTTGTCTTTCTCAGACTGGTGCTTTGAGCTTTTACTCTGAATGAAATCCCTTTCTTTCTTTTTTTGTTTTTGTTTTGTTTTTGGTTTTTTTTTGTTTTTGAGGGCAGTGTCACTGGCTCTCATATGTGGGACCGAACCGGAGCTGCTGGCTTCCCAAGCCAGCGCTTAACCACCGCGTCACTTGGCTGGCCCATCCCTTTCTTTTTTTGTGTGATGAATACTTATTAGTGATGTCTGGATTCCATGGATCTCAGGAATATCTTGTTGCTGTAACTTGTTTCACTACACCTACTTGTATTTTGAGATGTGGGGATATAAGTTTTCTACCTACTTTTGATAAAGATTTTGACAGTGCTTTGGCTTTGTTTAGCTGTCATATGTGTTCTGTTCTTCTCTATGAGGGTATTGAGAAGATGCACAAACTACATCACCACTGACACCATCTTGACTTAGCAGTCTTCATTTATTTTTTTGAATGAGTAATACTTATATATGGTAAAAGAAGAGAAAGAAAGAAAGAAAGAAAGAAAGAAAGAAAGAAAGAAAGAAAGAAAGAAAGAAAGAAAGAGGAAATGGGGAGAGGTGAAAAGGGGAAGAGGGGAAAAAAGGAGGGAGGGAAGAAAGGAAGGAAGAAAGGGAGGGAGAGAAGGAGGGAGGAAGGCAGGCACCTAAAGGAGATTATTATGATCCCTCCTTTGCAAATGGAAAATGAATTTCATAGAGTTCAGTGTCTTGTCCACATCAGGCCTCAACTCAGGGGTTTCAACATCTAAATCCTGGATTTTTTCATGTTCATGTCCATTCCCAAACATAGGGCATTCCTTAAACACTGGAAGTTTTGTTCACATATATAAAAAGTGAAGTTAAAAGGTAGCACAAAACTAAATACAATGTTATTTATAAATCAAACATATCTCATTTGATCAGTATTATATTTTTCAATCTTTTGTAGCTAAAGGTTGAGGCCCCTCCTGATGAAACAATTGGATATGTTTATCAATACTTTCACCCTTTTTCGCCAAAGTTTAAAATAAAAAATGAGAATAAGTAAGATGTAATGAAAATCAGAGGGCCATGTGTAGTTTCCAGGTGTCTCAAGGATCTAAATTTTAATGTGAGTATTTCATTATGTTTTAAGATTGTCATGTTCAAATTAGTTAGTTATTTGATCATTTTCGAATACATATAATTAACAAATATGATGAAAATAAAATAAAAACATGTTATGATGTTACTCTATTTGCCCATTTTTTTAAATTGAATTTCTAATTCATAGTTTCCTTGCTTATACTCCATTGGTTTATGCAGTTTATAAGGCATCTTTTTAAACTATATTTTAAATATAGAGTTATCAAACAATAACTTTGGTATCCAATATTTCAAGGAATATTCACAGAGAAAATGAAATGTTATTGTAATGGACAATGACAAATTCTGGCATTAATTAATTATAAGTAATATATTTATGCTAATTTTTATAAAATTCTGAAACTGATATGATGCAATTTTGTTAAATTTTTATGTGCTTACTGACTTATTTCTCAGATTATGGCCAACATTCAGATAATGACTAGGGAAGATAACTATAAATACTATATTAAATATAGTTAATAAAACTAAACAATCCACTATATTTAGTTAAATCTGAAGATTCCTGAACAACTGAGAATATTATCTTGGTTTAATAAGATATTCAATTTGAAAGAAGTACTGATTCTCACTCTTAACAAAGGACATGTTTGATTTTTTTAAAATATCTAAAATGTCTACTTAGAAATTTAGATACAGCCCAGTAAAATGTTACCTGATTTTTTTCTCATCTAGAATTATGTCAATTTAGTTTAGTAACACAGACTCTGATTAGCACCTGCATGTACTGATTAAGTAAAACATACTTAAGCAAATTAATTGTAACAACATGTGAAGCTTGGGAAATTTTAATAAAATGAGTACACAGGGATCTAGTTTCCTCTGTTTCAAGTTGGAAACCAGTGGAACAGTGTGATCTATATATAATACTCTGGAAGCCAAAGCTACCTTGGTTCATTTTTAATGACACAAAAAACCAAAATGCTTTTTGTGCATTTTGTTATATCTCACATTATGAAACAATAAATCCTGCGTTATTCTGGTATCTTCAGAACTTTCTCTATGGTATATGAAATACTTCCTATTTCTTCTAAGTTTGAAGCAAAGCCACTTTAACGCTGGCACACTTGGGTAAGCTCCAAGAAAAGGAGGTTATGATTCTGTGAAAAAGTCATTGTGTGCATAAATGTGGAAACTTCTTTCCATACTTTTGGCTATGAAGAATGGGAGAGAAAGGAGCAGCCAGTTACAGGGCCAGGAATAGGGTCAGGCAAATAAGGCATTTATCTCAGGTACAAGATTTAAGGGGGCACCAAAAACTTAGTAATTAAGATAAATGATATTGAATGTAATATTTTTAAAATTTATATTAATGCCAAAAAAATTATGAAAACTACCACAAATTTAAGTTAAGACTATGCACTTGCATGGCTTGTCTCACTGCCTTTCCCTAATCCTGTTCTGGCTCTATGGAGGCTCTGGGTGAACGGGAAGCTGTTGTTATGAAAGGTATGTCCTTAGTGTGTTTTGGTTTTAAAGGAAGGGTGCCAAATGGGAGGGAAAGTGTGGAGAAACAGCAGAGGGTGAATATTTGATGAATGCTGTCTCTTACTTGGTATGGAACCTAAAGCACATACATGGAACAAACCTCAAAGAGGCACAGATATGGCCCACTCATCATAAGAGGAAGAAAGGAGCTGGAGTGTTGGTATGGATACAATAACTTTCCAGGGTTGGTATCGGGAAGTTTAGTAAGTTCTGTGTAGTAGCTTCTATTTTCTCTGCAATGTAAAATATGTTTTGCTGAGGATGAGGTGGAATGGTATGCTCAGAGTTCAGAAAAAAATAGAGTTTTCACATAATTATGTAAAACTCTTCCATATTTCTCTTTCCCCAAATTCCTTCATGTTACATACAGTAAGTCCCTGACTTATGAACATTCAAGTTACGAACTTTCACAGATACGAATGGACCTCTCATTATGAATATTCATAGATGTGAACAAATCTCAAAAGTAGCTCATGTGTTTGCTGGACATTGTCACAGTTGTGCTTACTGTACAGTGCGATAGTGTACAGTAGTACAGTGCTCAATCAGAGCACAGGATGTCTGGAAGCAAGAGGAAAAGCAGTGGAGGTGATGTGGAGGGGACTGCTAGGAAGCTCAAAGCAATAACCATGGAAACAAAAGTGAAAATAATTGAGAGATTGGACCGAGGCAAAAAGATGGTAGACATGGATCATTCTTAAAACATGAACCGTTCAACCACTGGCTTTACGTTGTGTATTGTGTCAAAGGTGTATAAGATACTTTGTCGGACTTACAAACATTCTCCCTGACTGGAAGTTGTTCGTAAGTTGGGGACTTACTGTACAAGGCTCTGTATGACCAAGCCCTACATACCTCTCTTTTCTCACTCATTTTCTGCCACTAGCCTCTCACTCTCTTCACTCCAGCCATGCTGCCTCCCTCAGGGCCTTTTCACATGTTGTTGGCTCTCTCTAGGATGCTATAATTCTCCCTCATCTTCTGGTCACTAATTCCTACCGATCCTCTAAGTCTCAGCTTAAATTGTGTTTTGCCTCTGAGGCTTTCTCTAAACCATCCCCCCAATTCTTTCAGCCTGCCTATTATCTCCCTATTGTACTCCATCATATCACCCTACATTTTCCTTTATGGAATTCATTACAAGAAAGTAGTAGGATTTATCACAGATTTATTTTTTTATATTTAAATGAGTATCTCATGTTGAGAAATGAATATTATGTAGTATGAGAAGTGATACTGTAGGGAATCTAGATGAGTAAGGGAGAAAAGAGGATGAGGAAAAGATAGAGGGATCCAGAAAATTAAGATATCTTATGAAAGAGTTAACTGTTAGCCACTGCAAAGCTAGTGGTTTTCATTTTGTAATTAAATCAACTCTCAGATAAAATTAAAGCAAACTATATATATTAAGCATATATAAATATAACATATAAAGTATTATATATTTTATATAAAGTTTATATATTTTAATTTATATATATTTTTTACTCTATATAAATTGTATACAATCAATTTAAAAATCTCCTTTTAGGTAAAAATTGTCTGTAGGTGTTTTTCCAGGCTATTATGTGCCCATATTGCACATTATTTTTATTTTTTGCAGGGTGCAATCAATATGATTATAATTCATATCGGTTGTATTTAATTAGTAAAATTGTAAAATTGATGTAGAAATATCTATTCTTTTATTTCAGAGGTTTTATCTTTTTTGTTTGTTTTAATGTAGTTATTGTCTCTGGATGAAGAAATGGTTGTTGGTAAGATTTCAAAGCAGTGGGCTGGATTTATGAGGGAACACTTTACCAATGCTTATAAATTTGGGATCCAGTTTCCATTTGTTCTTGATGTTAAAATAAAAGCATTGCTACTTGGAGCAAGTTTCCTCATTGTGAGTCTATTTTTATTCTATCTAGCTAAAATTTACATTTTCTGAGATTATCATTGTACCTTTGCTAATACATTTCAAATCATCTAGATCAATCGCAAATTATGCCTTTTTGGTCTAGTCATCAGTTCCCAAAATCACATAATGGATTTAGTGTATACATTGCAAAGGAAGTAAAATCTGAAGTGTCCTGTAAATTTGAAATCTTTTCCCTTGAGGAAAAACAAGACCAAGTCACTGATAATAGGAACAAAATGACTCACTCAATGTAACTTACTGTTGTTTCCCACAATTTAAAATTTCATGAATACTTTTCATATATTTTATTTTAAAAGTAATGCATTGTTCATTTGCAAGCTATAGATTGTAGTAATTTTAAAAAGGAAAATGTCACCTATGGTTATAGTTGGGTCTTAGGGACAGAATATACATAAGCAACTACCTTCATTCTCCAAATATTATGAAATGAATGAAAATGCCAAGAGAAGTATGCAGGAATGGGTTATGCATGGCCATGCAAGTAGTGTTAAGGAATTTGGAGAAACAGAATAATAAACAGTTTAAATAGCATGTTGGACATAGCTGAAGAAAAATATTTAGTGAACTGAGAGATATAGTTGAGGAAATTATTCATAATGAAGTACAGAGAAACAAGGAAATATGAAAACCAAGAGTTCAAGATAATATCTGGACAGTGAATAGGTATCTGCCAAACAATTTCCAGAACCAAGAAACAATAATACAGTGATTCTGAAAGGACACCATCTCCTAAGTAATGTAATTAAAAATTAACACCTATATAAATCAGAGTGAAGCAGCAGAAAAGCAAAAAAAAAGGAAGAAAGAAATTAAGAAAAAAACTAAATGTAACCAGAAAAAAGACAAATCACCAGGTCACCCACAAGCAATTAAACTGACAACTGACTTTTCAATAGAAACAGTGGAAAGCAGAAGAATATCTTAAAAGTACTGATGAACAAAAAACAATCTTAACTTTCAAATTTTATTTTCTTCAAGACTATATCTCAGGGATGAGAGTAAAATTAGTAAATATGTATTGTTTTTTAAACCCAGAGTTTTACAACAGAAGATATTTTTTAAAGGAGATATGTCAGGAAGAAAAAACATCTGAGAAAAATCATCTGAGGTTCAATAATATTCATGAGCAAATAAAATACTAACATATTTGTGAACATTAACATGTTTTTAAAAGTAAAATAGTAACAAATGTCTAATTTTGGAGGTAAAAAAGAAGCAAAACTAAAATAGTAGCCAACAAGAGTATATAAGCTGCGAGAAAGTTATTAGAATTAAAATGCTCTAATATTAATTTATATTGTTCAGTAGATGAGTTAAATGTACATGTTAGAATTTTATGGATAACCACTAAAACAATAAAAAGACTATATAAATTTCAAACTGATAGAGAAGAACAATGGGAATAAAATACAATCAAGTCCACAAACAAAAACCCATTAGAAAAAAAAAAGAAAGTAGAAAAAATAGCATAAGGAAATTAGGGCAAAGAGAAATAGAAAATTAAAATGGTAGAGAATATCTACCTATTCAGCTATATCAAGATGTCAATTAACATATTTTATACAATAACCGCTATAAATATAAATGGCAAAACTTGCAAGTTATAGGTAGAAATTGTTAAATTCGATTTTTAAAGTATCCATAGGCTCTTTATAGAAGACAAACTTAGTGACAAAAATTTGGAAAGAAAGAAATATGGGTGGGTAAAAGTATAACAGAAATAATAACTATAAGAAAACTTGTAAAGCTAAGTTTATACCAAAAAAAAAAGAATTTAAAACATTACTAGGAACAGAGAGATGGTAATACATGATGATAAAAATTCTACTCAAAAGAAATTATAATAATTCTAGACTTGTGTGCACCTAATATCAACCTCAAAATATAGAGAAAAATGTTACACAGTTAGAGCATGACAAACTCATCAACATAGTGATAAATTTACATACGTCTTTTAATTTTTACTTTTACTTGGTATAGGAGACAGAACCTTAGTAAAGTTATTTAAAATTTGAACAACAAAACTAACATGATTGACTTAATTGACATATGTTGTATTTGTATCAACCAAATAGATAACATACATTGTATTCAGACAAATTTTTTTTTACAAAAATTATTCTCAGGGAAGCAAGTCTCAATGAATTTCAGGAGTTAGTATTAATTGGAGTTTGGTGTCTGAGCAAATAAAATATATTAGAAATTAATAAAGATACATATTTTAAAATATTTTGTACATTTGGAAATGTGTAAATAACTGAGGGATTAAAAAGTAATGCATAATGAAACAAATTTTAATCCATAAAGTTGTATAATAACTGAAATATTACATATCTAAAGTTTGGGATGCAACTAAAGATGTTAAAGAGAAATGTATAGCTGTAAATACTTACTGAAGAAAAGAGAAAAATTACTGAGCTAAGTATCCGTCTCTGAAAAGTTAGTAAAAGAACAGAACAAACCCAAAAAAGCATAAGGAAGGAGATATTGAATTATTGATCAAAGATAAATGAACAAGTAACATTCTCACCTGGTCTCTAGATAGAAAAAAAACTTTCAAAGCAAATAAGTCAAAAAGTAACAGGCTGCTAAATCTGCATATCTTAAACTTCTGTATCTCAAAACAAATCATAATATGATATATTCAAAAGCCAACAATAAAGTATGGAAAATATATGCTTCAAATATAACTAAGGAATAATATCCTTATATTAATAAAAATTTTACTTAAATAAGAAGAAAATATCAGATTCCCAATGGAAATGGACAAAGAATATGAAATAGTAGTTCATACAATTATTAAAAGTGGAATACAAACCAATAACCATAAGATATTCTCAAAAACATATGAAGACAACCAAAACAGAAAAAATGAAATTTCCTATTTCATTTATGATATAATAAAAGTTTTTTTCTAATGATGAACTCTCAATGCTGATGAAGATTTGGGGAATCTGGAACTCATGAGCTACAGACACAACTAATGGGCAAAAACTGAACATATAAATCAAAAATTTTAATGTTCATATTCTTTCATGTATTAGTTTTTTCCAAAACATAGAGATGCAGACAAATAATTATGTATATTCTAGTAAATAGCAATGTATACTCTATATAGTAAGCTTCACTCTAATAGAAAAAAGTTAAAACAACCTAAAATTTAAAGTATGAAATATATTAAACACATTATGAGTTATTTCTAAAAAAGAATGTTAAAGACTCAAATGTTCAGCTAGTGAATTTTAATGACATGGATACTCAGGATATATTATGCAGTGAAAAAAGCAGGATATAGGCATATTATAATACCAACTGTGTGTGTCTAGAAGAAATTTGAAGCAAAATATTAGTGGTACATTTTGGCAGGATTTAAAATATAACTTTTTCCCTTGTTTATTCCTATTCTTTTCTATACTATGTATATATGAATGAAAACTAGAGAGAGAGAAGTAAAATGAGGTGGAATTACTTTCCTTTCTTTAAGGGACTTTATAGTAAAAATTATTATGGGGGAGGGGGCATTTAAGAGTAGGAAAACAGTCAATGCCCTTAGAAGTTGGGTGCTTATAGGTCTGATCCTCAGAATTCTGTTCTAATTTTTTTTTTAAATCATGATATTATATACAAGACCCAAAAAGCACTCTCAAATCTAAGGTCTGTACCTGTTTCCATTATCAAGCCAACCTAATTATATTTATTTTTCATTTCCATTTTAGGACTACATGTATTTTGAACTCTGGCCATAAAAATCAGCCTAAAAGAATATGACAGAAGTTACTGGCATTAAGTTTTGCCAGCTCCCAGCAAAATCAGCAACTTTCACTGAGAATATCTAAATAAAATTTTATTTTACTAAAATTATTTCTATCATTTTTCCTTCATAATAAGGCACATAAAAATTTAGGAACTTAAAACGATCATTTGATTTACATGAGGATTCGACTGTATAATTCTCCTGGTCAGACCTGGTTCACTCATGCTTGTGTGGTCAGTTAACGATTTACTGGGGACTGTCTCATCCCATGGCCTCATTCATATGTCTGGCTGTGTCTGTCTGAGGCAATAGGGGCAACAAGCCACATATCTTTCATCATCTAGGAGGTTAGTCAAAGCTTTTACCTACGATTAAAATGTTACAAAAGCAGCCAGAAAGCAAGTTTAAATGTGCAAGCTCATTTCAAGACTCTACTTCTATTTATTAATGTCTCATTGGCCAAAGCAAGTCACATAGCCAAGTTCAGATTCAAGAAGTGGAAAATAGACTCAATTTCTCTATGGGAATCGCTGCACAATATTAAGGCCTTTTTTTGTCCCTGCCCCCACCAATCTACTCTTGTCCACCATCCTCTGGTCACACTTATTTCATTCTTCCCACAGACAAAAGAGCCTCCTTGGATTCCCCAGTCTCCTTTTCAATTATGACACCCGGCTCAAGTCCTGTGTTACGTGATCTTCATCTTTTGTGAATGCAAGTGAGGATATTTGGATGCAGCTTCTCTTGATTCAGAGATTTCAAAAATAAAAAAGACATGGCCAACATTCAATAGTGAGCCAAGGTCAAAATAACCACAATAAACAAATGAAATCCTCATAGCAGTTGCTGGTCAATAGCGATTGCAGAACTGAGATGGGCACATGTTCATTTTACCCTGGGGACAGGCAATATCCTGTCCTCTGGCAGTGGCTTTCTAATCCGTTGTTCTCATGGCTGTGCCTCCTGGGATTTTAGCTCTGCCTTCTGAGACATTTTACATTTTTTAAATGAAATGGGTATATTTTTAGCTGAATAGTTTTTGCAGCCTCTTCCTACCTACAGAAAGTTGGAGACACAAATCCCTGGTCATTTTAAACTGTATCAGTCTCTTTGTGGTCTATACTGATATAATTCCCATAAAAACTGTGTGGCTTTCCATGTATCAGATTTAGTCTACTCTATTTTAAAAAGCCACGTCCACTCTTCTTTTCAAGATAGGCTCTGTCTCTGGACTTACTTGTAGTTAACCTAGCTTTTTTACATGATGGCTGCGTTCCAAAAGTAGCCAGAAAACATTTTCATGCACAAGCACCTTTCTTTTGTTTGTTTGTTCATTTTTTTTTTAGGGCAGTGTCACTGGCCCTCATATGTGGGACCCGAACCGGGGCCTCTGGTTTCCCAAGCCAGCGCTTAACCACCGCGCCACTCAGCCAGCACCCCCCCCCCCCCGCAAACACCTTTTAAGCCTCTGCTTCCATCAATTTTGTTAATGTTTCATTGGCCAATTCAAGTCACGTGGCTAACTCTACATTCAAGGGATGTTGAAAGAGATCCCAGTTCTTTTGTTTGTTTGTTTGTTTTTTTTTTTTTTTTGAGGACAGTGTCACTGGCCCTCATATGTGGGACTGAACTGGGGCCATTGGCTTCCCAAGCCAGCGCTTAACCACCGCGCCACTCGGCTGGCCCAGAGATCCCACTTCTTGATAGGAGATTTTGTAAAATATTGTGGATATTCTTGTTTCACAATCTATCACATTATTTAAAGGTGATTTTTCTTGGGCAGTCGGATGGCTCAGTTGGTTAGAGTGCGAGGTCTGAGCAACAGTGTTGCTGGTTCGATTCCCCATGGATCAGTGAGCCACACCCCCCACCTCTCCTGCAACTAGATTGAAAATGGCAATTGGACTTGGAGCTGAACTGCACCCTCCACAAGTAAGATTTAAGGACAACAACTTGACTTGGAACTGATGGGTCCTAGGACCCATCTGTTCCCCAATAAAGTAAAAAAAAAAAAAAAGTGGTTTTTCTTTATTTGTATAGGCTATCCACTGAATGTTTATGTCCCTCCAAATTCATATATTGAAACCTAGTCCCCAGTGTGATACTATTTGGAGGTGGGGCCTTTGGGAGATGATTAAGCCATGAGGATGGAGCCCCCATGAAGGGATTGGTGCCCTTATAAAAGAGGGCCCAGAGAGGCCCTTTCACCATGTGAAATTATAGCAAGAAGACATTAGGAGGTGGATCCTCACCAGATACCATATCTGCCAGCACCTTGATATGGACTTCCTAGTCTTCAGAACTCTGAGAAGTAAACCCCTGTTGTTTATAAGCCACTCAGTCCATGGTATTTGTCATAGCATCCCAAATGAGTAAGGCAATGTTACCGATAGCTTTTACTATCTCATTCTATTTTTCAATTCTATCTCATTGTGTAATTAACCAATAATTATTCATGATTATCCTTAGATATGATTGGTTTCAATGAAAAATAAAGTCCAAAGAACAGGTCGTCCTCCATCAGAACTACAAAGACACTATACTAAGGGGAGCAAAAGAGATAAAGACAGAAGGAGATACAGTAAAACAAGTCCTAAATATTTCTACACAAAGGTTACTGTTCCTTCTTACAAAAGAGTCTGGATAGAACAGACCTTGTTATACAAGAGCTGCCATTTCATGTTTTGGATAAATCCTATCCTGATGCAAGGGATTTCTGTCCAAAGAAGAAAATAGCAGGGTTTTGTTTGCAAAAGCTCATGCTTGTAATGGGTATGACCTAGATCATACTAGAAAGATGGAATATAAATGTGAAGGGGTCAGAAGTGGCTTATCCAAAAAGAGAGGGATAGACTCGAGGGATATACAGCCCTGAGATAGGGACCAGTCGCCTACTGCCCTGCAGTGATCCAGAGCTCAATGGACCCACACCTACACCAAAGGTGCGTACTGGGCACTGTGGCCAGGAAGATGCACATAAAAATCCCATGTTCTGGCCTTGTCAAGAGAAATCTCCTGTCTTTTCAAAAGGACTGTGAGTTCTTGGCCTATGAGCGTCTCCTGAATAGAAGAATGCTTTGTAACATTCCTTAGGAGTTTTTTATGACCTTTCAGTAGGAGGCCAGCACACACACCCTCAAAAAATATGTGAGACTGAATCACTTTACTGTATTGGTGAGAAGAGACTTGGAATCAAATTAAACTAAAGAAAAAATTCATAACATGATTTTTTTACTCCCAAATTTTGTGAAGCAATTTCATTTCCAAAGTATCTGTCTCGTTCACAGTTCCTTCTATGAAATGTATCTGCTACAATCCCTGGAAGACACATCTACTTTTCCCTCTCCATCCAGGTCTGATTAAATGGGGCAAAGTACTCAGCCCCTCTAAACTTGGTGTATAGTAAAAGGCAAAAGATTTATACGATCTGAAGAGAAACCAGAGTATAAACTTGGTATATAGTAATAGTGTCTATCTAAAGCATTGTTTAGAATATAAATTTAGATAATTTTTAGCAGTGTGTACTGCATGTTTAGTATATATTAGACAGTGCTATTAAGGCCATATATAATTGAATGTTGATAGTTCACATATTCTCATACCCACAATGGAGTATATGTGGATATATGAAAAAAGTTGGAACTTTGTTCACCGGTATCTTGTGTATTTGCCTCAATTTATATAGATATGAACACTTTTTTATTTTTTTATTTCTATTTTTTTTTATTTATTTTTTTTGAGGGCAGTGTCACTGGACCTCATATGTGGGACCAAACCAGGGCCACTGGCTTCCCAAGCCAGCAGTTAACCACTGCATCACTCGGCCGGCCCATGAACACTTTTTTAGAGGATAAAGGAGTTTTGTTTGAAATTGTTAACAGGATGTTGAAATTGAATATTTTCTGCCTTTGTTTTGGTTAGGCTTCCAATGGCTGAGCACAAAACATTAAGATTTCAATGCTCACATTCCAGAACAAGGTTTTAAACTATGTGGGATATATTAGAAAAAATAAACTTGTCTTCAGCACACAACTTGTCAAATACATCTCATGGAATTGAATAGTTACAGGAGGAATAGAAAGATGAAACATAAGCTATGGTGTGTCTTCCCAGTTTTGCTCTTTATGATGTGGTCGTTGAAGGTCAAAAGCTGGTAAAATTGGTCAAGGAGACACATAGGCCCTTCGACACATGTGAAATTGTTTCGGGGACACTGCTCAGCCCTACCTCTATAGATGATGTGATGCTGTTACAATATACTGAGGATTGGCAGCTTTGGCAGCTGCTGTACCCAATGTCCTTGGTATGAATATTGACATTTTCAAAACAGGTCATGACACAGGTGAGATTTCTTCAGGTGACATTGGAGATGGATAAGTGGGAGCAAGATCCCAAAAAGCAGAGAAAAGCAGGCAATGGGAAACTAACAAAGATTGACTGGCTTTGGAAAACACATGAAGTGCCCCTGAAGTAACCTCTCTGGTTTGACTCAGTGACGTTATGATGGGGGCAGGGGGGCTGGGAGAGCAGGGAGACCCTGCTAATTCTTAGTAAGGAGCTATTGAGCCTGTGGGTATTTGGGTTAAGTTGTAAATTGTTGTTGTTAATACTCTAAAGAGGATTTCATTTCTATTGGCTATCAAAGATAATTTAGTTACATGAACCAGAATGGGTTTTGTTAGTGTTTTGAGTTTAGTTTTCTGAATGTAAAACTGCCAAGAAACAGCATTAACCTGGGGGCCTAATTTTCTTTGTTATTGAGTATGTGAATATGTGAGATTCACCTATGTTTCCCAAATTATCAGCCAGTGAATACATTTGATAGGGAGGAAATGAGATTTTCAATTACCTTACAGAACCAATCCAGTAGAATTTTAGAGCAAGCTAACTGGAATTTTAAAATGCATTTCAAAATAAGATGTTATTATATATGAAAATATAGAACCTGTTAGTCTCACCAGCTATGTATGTGGATATGTCACCCTGTCATTCTCTGAGAAAAGTAGATTGTGCTAGAAAATACTTTCCAAATCATTCCCCCACATAATTCACTGACATATAGGTGCTGACATTTTTGGGAAACCAGGGTTCTCAGTTATTAATTTGGGGACATTCACTGAAATAGTAGTATTCAAACTTTAGCACACATCAGAATCACCCAGAGGGATTTTTTTTAAACACAGGTTGCTGCACCCCACCCCCAGATTACATGATTCAGTAGGTCTAGGGTGCAGCCTGATAATTTGCATTTCTAACAAGTCCCCTGGTGAAGCTACTGCTACTGTTGATGGGGACCACACTTTGAGAACCTTGACACTAGAATAAATTCCCAGATTTCAGCCAGAATTTCGAGGCCTGCTAAAGGAGTCAAGTTGAGCAAATCATGAAGGTTTATTAAACATTTTAGAGAATCACTGAAATCATCCCAATTGCCCCATCTTCAAACATCATGGTTGGGGATCTTCAGGTACACCTACATAATGTTTCATTGATTTAATGAAATCATAATATGTCAACTCACAGGAATTGCCACTGGGAACTTCCCCATCTCCACCAAGAACTTTGGTCTTCATTGCCTTTGAATGTTCATGTGGGATGTCAACTTTACTGACTCTTTCTGCCTTTGAAGGACTGTGTTCTCAGAACTGTTCCAGAACCACCTGTAGGAATCATCATTCCTAGTGCAACTAGCAATACAATTAGACCAGTTGGCATCTGTTCCACATGCAAAGCCTGCAGGATTATTTTGGACATTTATCAGTATTTATACTACTGGATGACTGAAGAAGATTTGGTTTGAATTAGCTTGGTTTAGATTGGATTCCACAGCCCAAATACAGAGGGTGCCAAAAAATGTATACACATTTTAAGAAAGAAAAAAACTGTATTAAAATTGTAATACTCAATATATACTGATAACAAAAGATGAATACAAGTCATGTGTATACATTTTTTGGCACCCCCATTTATATTGAATGACTGTCCAAAGATATTTCCTTCATCTAAGCAGAAGAGTCACCTTTGCTATTGTGCAGATATTGGAAACACTGATAGTGCAGCACGTTTTTATTGGTTTTCATGTGAGAAAACAAATGCTGGAATTGATATGGTTATAACTGCACCCACTTCTTGGGCTAATATGAGTGTGTCCTAGTCACACATGTCAATGTAACCTGGATATAGCTGTCTGGAATTTAATTTTGTGACCACATAATTGTCAATTATTACTTCATTACTATGTATGTGTCAATACATGTAACAATTCTACACTACCAGTGCTGGCCTGAATTCCGTGAAGTCATCACAGTAGACCTTCCTTAACTTCCTGTGAGTTTGCCAACAAGCTTACTTGAACTCATATTCATACTTTTTTTTCTTCCTCCTTGGCACAAAGGAAGAGGCACCTACCTTTCCTCCCATCAAAAAGACAACCGAACTACTGATGCTCTAGATGTTTTCATCTTCACAAAACACCTTGCCCAATTATCTCTTTTTTCCTTTATCTTCTCTTTCTCTCCCTAGAGCAGAGTTTTACTCAAAGTGTGGTCTTTGACTCAGCAACATTAACATAATCTGGGGGCTTTTTAAAAAGGTAAATTCATGGGCCCCACCATAGACCTACTGAATCAGAAACTTGGAAGGGGTCTAGCAACCTGTGTTTTAACAGACTCTCAAGGTAAGTTTAATTGTTACTAAAGTATGAGAAGCTCTAGAATAGAGCAGTGGTTCTCAGATAGATCTGCACATCAGAATCACCTGGGTGCTTCGAAACGCTATTGATGATTTTGTCCTATCCACAATAATGGATTTCATTCATCTAAGGTACAACCTGGGCACAGGCTTTTTTTTTTTTTTTTTTTGAGCCACTGTATTTCATTTTATATATTTAATTCCAATCCCCCCTTCCCTCCCCTTGGGCAACCATCAGCTTGTTAGCTTGTTCTCTTTATCTATGAGTCTGTTTCTGTGTGTGTATATATATATTTATTTCACATCTTTACCAATGTATAAAGACCATTATTGATGGTCATCTAGGTTGCTTCCATATCTTAGGTATAACTAGTAATGTTGCAATCAACATAGGTGTGCATGTGGATTTTTTTTTAATAGACTTCTTTTAAGAGCAGCTTTAAGTTCATGGCAGAGATTTCCCATATACCCCCTGCCCCCACTACATACAGGCCCTAGGATCTTTTTAAGTTCTCCAGATGATTCTCATGTGCAAACAAGTTTGGGAACCACTCCCAAGAATATTTTTCTTATCAGTATTTCTTATCAGTATTTAAACATGCTTAGGATTCTCTTATTTTTCCTCAAATATCCTTCAATCACATATCTACCTCTACCTTTACATTCTGTTGTTGTTCTTCTATATCTAAACTTGACTTTTTCTTTCTTACCTCCTACTTATCACCCAGTACACTGTGATTTATCTCCCCTCTGCACTGCCACCATTCCCTTATTTTCACCAGGGGATCCTTTTGAACTGTATCTCACATGACTTTTCTGGGACATTTGGTGGTGCTGACAATTCCTCCCTGAACAGAAGCTTCTCTTTCACTCATTTCCAGACATCCTCTTCTCTGGGGTTGATTCCCTTCTTCCTACTTATTCTCAGTCCCTATTAGATTTTTCCTGTGTTCCTTAAATGTTCATGTTCCCCAAGTTTTCATCTTAGGCTCTCTTCTGTGCTATCTAGCTTGTCACATAACAAGAAAATTGGAGGCACATAGAGAATTTTTAAAAATTAACTTTTAATTATTAATGACTAGCATGTGAATAGTCTAAAAAGCCAAACCTGCTGAATGACTGAGGAGTCTCTGGCTATTCCCCTTTACTCATTTCCCACAAAAAAACAAAAACTTGCTGGGATTTTTATCTAGAATGTCATGAATCCACAGGACAATTTGTGGAGAGCTGATACTTTAACAATATTGAAACATTCAATCTGAGAACATGGTATACTCTCTCTTTTAGGTAGATCTTCAATTTCTGTCATCTAAGTTTTGCTGTTAACACAGTAGAGATCTTACACATTTTTCATTACCGTTTTTTTTTTTACTAGATATTTGATGTTTTGATGCTGGTGTACATACATCTTTTAAATTATATTTTATAATTTTTGTTCTGGTATATAGAAATACAATTGATTTGTGCATATTGACTTGCATACTATGACCTGATAAATTTACTTGTTCTAGTCATTTGTAGAGTCATTTGCTAATAAAAAAATAATTATACTTTACACTTTCCAATCTTTATGGATTTTCTTTCGTTTTTCTTGCTTTTTTAGTTGAATGAGTCCTCCATTACAATAGTGAATAAAAGTATTGGTAGTAGACATCTTTTCTTTTTTCCCAATTTTCTTTAAGGAAAAACCTTTTGATATTTCACCCTTATATAAGTTGTTAGCTCTAGTCTTTTTTTTTCTTCTTTTCAGCTGAACCATCCTGCCACCTGTTGGCAGCTCAACGGCAACTCAGCTTGGGCTGGTATCGAACTGCCATTGCTCAGAGCTTAGCTCGCACTCTTGAGCAAGCTCTTAACCAACTGAGCCATTCGGCTGGCCCTGCTCTAGTCTTTTAATAGATGCTATTAATCAGGTTGAAGAAGTTTAATTATGTTCCTAAATGGCTGAAATTTTTTATGAATTTTAATTTAATTTAAAGGATTTTATGAATCTGGTAATAAGGTCATATGGTTTTTCTCCTTATTCTTCTAATAAGTTGGTGAACTACATTGATTTATTTTGGATTATTTAACTAACTTTGAATTCCTAAAATATAAATCATATTTCCATATCCCACGTGATCATCTTTTATTTGTTTTCATTGGTTTGTATCAGATGATATTCTATTGAAGATATTTACATCTATGTTCCTAAGTAATTTTAGTCTGTAATTTTCTCTTCTTGTAATATCATTGTTGAGTTATGGAATTAGAGTTAACCTTCCTCAGTGGTGTGCTGGCAAACATTAAATCATTGTCTTTCCAGGAAATAAAAGGCTTTGATTTATAGTGATTAATTATTACCTTGGTGAACATACTCCTATTGCAGCTGATTTCAATTCACTAATGTGATATTACTGAATGCTGAGCTGGGGAAGAGATGCTCACAACTGGCTCTTGCTAATTTGTGCAAACTGGCTCCAGCATACTACTGTTCTGACCTAAAAAAAAGGGGGGGGGGGATTGTTCTATCATGCTTTGTACTCTGAAAGAATTGGTATAATATTGTTATTTCTACTTCTGCTTTAAATTTTTGTTAGTATTCACAGGGTTTTAATTAATGAGTTTGAACATTAATCCTATCACTCCTGAAATTGAAATAGAGATATATTTTTCCTTTTTATTAATGTAAAAGTTAATATGAGCATGTCCACAGTTGCACTGTGTCTTTCAAGAGAAGATCTTATTTAGTATGTAATTACCATATTGTCATACTCCAGGAAAAAGAAAATCAAACACAAAAAGGCAAAAAGAACCTCATGATGCTACTATCTGACAAATACATTTGTAACTGGCTAAATAATTAGCAGTGGTTTTTGTCAAATGCTATTGAAGAAAAATTTACGCTAATTAATGATTCACTCTGTCTTATGCTAAGATTAGTTTAATCAGTGGTTTGCTTTCTCTTTAGCTAAAACATTAGCTAAAATCACATTGGGAAAATAAAACCCAGAGGCAGAAAATAAAAACCAATGTTTCCTACTTGGAAACATTGCTTTTAGGTAATGAAGCACTTACACATTCATTCTGGGGATTCATTAAGTTTTGGGGAAGTTTTCACATAAATCACTTGAAAAATGCATAACAGACTGAGATATAAGGGTATAATTGTGAAAATTTGAATAAAAGAAGAATTTGACATTTCATTTCACCAAACATTCCATCAAATATCTAACTAAATTTTAGTACTCCAAAGATAAAAAAGATGAACAAAGCTCTATTCCATTCTTTAAGAAGCCTAGTAACACATTCAAAGCAATAACAACCCTACCAGGTGATAAGGACAATTAAAGAGATATATACAAAGTGCTATATGAACACAAGAGAGCAATACATTCTTTCAAGATGGGAAACAATGTCTATTGACAGTATTACAGCTTCCTTCTCCCTCTCCCTCTACCTTTTCTTCTCCCTCTTCCTCTCTTTCTTTTCCCTTTTCCCTTCACATAGATTTATTATTTCAAAGAAAATTTAAAGAAGGGTCAAAGAATCTCTTCAGTAAACCAAAGAAGGTCACTTTTGTTTCAAGTCCTGTGGATTATAAAAAAAAAAAATTTCTACAAATTAGTGACTTTATAATATTGCTATTGGTTTCAAAACAATTATTATGTTAAATGGAAACAATCCTTTGATTCCTTTTTTCCCAGTTTTGTTGTCCATTGACGGCATCCCTCATCTCAATTGTGAATCACAAGTTTGATTCACCATAAAGATCATTTTAAGATCAAATGCTTTTAAATATTTAAATAAAAGTTACATATTTAGGATGAAGAACATAATATAATATGATGTGCATTATATACTCTGCATATCATTTTTTTTAAAGATTTTATTGGAGAATTGGGGGAGGGGAAGAGCATTAGGAAACCGGGGAAGGGGAACAGACAAGTTGCTGTCCTTTTGTTCTTCAGACTAGTTGTGGAGGACATTGCTTCACTGGCCAATGTTGGTTTTGCCATTGTGCTCTTCCCAGGTGAGGCAGATTGGTCGCTGGCCTCTGGACAGCCACTCACAGTGGTTTTTGGCCACTCACACTGGCTGCCGGCCACTCACTGTAGCCTATGGCAGCCCACTGCAACAGGGGCTGCAGCTGTGCTGTCGCCTGCGACTCACAGCAGCCCAGCTCCAGATTGAGCTGTTGTTCACCATTTTAGCTGTAGAGGGCAGTGACACTGGCCCTCATATGTGGGATCCGAACCAGGGTCCTGCTGCTCAGAGCCAGAGTCCCTAGCCAGCTCTTAACCAAAGCGCCAAATGGCTGGCCCCCCTTCTCAGGTTTTATTGCTGGGGGACAGGGCAGGGAACACACATGACTGGAATTTTCTATATCATTCACCTGCCTGAGGGCCCTTTGTAGCTGCCGCTTTGTGAGGTAGCTCTTTAAAGCTTTTGTAATGGTTAGGAAGTGAAATCTTATACCATGTGAAAATCTGTTGTTCATCCCTGAAAATTATTTTCTGTGTTTTCAACTCTAACACACTGAGATTCAAAGACACTTCTAAAAGATTTTTCAAATGCTTCAAGACAAGGATCACACTTGTCCTCTACCTTAAACCTTCCTTTTTCTGGGCTACATTTCCCTGATTTTAGCTGTTTTTCAAATGAAGCCATGTCCTGGTGCTTTCTCACTCTGATGGCTATTCTTAAAGACTTTCTCACCTCCCATAACTCCATTTGAAATGAGGCACCAAGAACTAAACATGATATTCGCACTACATTCTCATCTGTGCAGTCCACTAATCTACTAACGTAGATTACGTTTGCATCAATCTCTTTGGCAGCCATAAGAGATGGCTAACTTGTTTGTTTATTTCCATTGCAATTACTGAATTTCTATTACTGAAATATAGATATATGACTTACATTACTGGTTCCTGGAAATCATGGCTACATTTGGAACAAAAGTTAAACATTGTAAAGTTCTAGACACAACCCTAAACTAGTTTATTTCACCATTTATTTAAACACGTCCCCTAATATTGTCACACATGGTACTATATAATACTTTATCAATGCTTCTTCTGGTGGTCAGAAAGAACTAGAGAATTTTGCCCTCCAGGAATTCTCTCCTGACTTTCACTGAATGCAGTTGGTAAGGCTTGACTTTGATTTTTTTATGCTAAAGTCTGAACACACCTGAGACAGTTGAGATTATAGACTGATATGCTGCTTTGAAAATTAGCTATTTCTCAGCCGAAACTGAAGACGAAACAATACAAACCCAGCCAGGGTCACTTGGTCAGGGTCAACATTAGCCTTTTAAAAAGAAAGACATAAGCATAAGGCAAAAGGCCGGGGTACTGCTGGTCCCATTGGGTTTATTCTGTCCCCAGTACTCTCCTCACTTTAAGACTCAAAGACTCCTATTTTATTCATTGAAAATTCACTAGCACCCTCAAGGTTTTACTCATAAATAGTATAATGCTGGGTTTTAGGATATGCAGTATTCATAAAATTGTCATGTTTTATCTTATTTGGATCTTACAGTATAATAAGTGGATAAGGAAGGTATCACTTTCTCCATTGTAAAGACAAAAACACTGAGCATAAAAGAAGTGACTTGACTCAGGTCACACAGCTAATCATTGGTGGACCAAGAATCCAGGCCCAGGTTTTAACGTTTTCTAACCTGTTAATCACTATAAAAGAGGAGTTGAGCAGCGGTTCTTAACAGAACTGCCATAAGAATTGTCTGGGGAACTTCTTTAAAAAGTACTAATTTCTGGGGGCCGGCTGAGTGGCGCGGTGGTTAAGCGCTGGCTTGGGAAGCCAGTGACCCCGGTTCGGTCCCACATATGAGGGCCAGTGACACTGCCCTCAAAAAAAAAAATTATGTATAAAAAGTACTAATTTCTGGGAACTTCCAGTAAAATGGTGCAATAGACAGACGCTGTGCTAACTGCCTCCCAGGATCACACCAAAATTACAAACAAATTATACAGCATTCAACCCTGGAGGTCCCCGGAACACTGGAGGAACAGAACCACTAAACGAAGAACTTAAAGAGGAGGCCACATCGGGTCTGGTAGGACAGGTGGAGACGAGAGAGGGTGAACCCCGTGAGGGAAGCCTGAGCTGTGGGGAAGCTTCTCCTGTTGGGGGAGAGATGTTCTGGCCGCACACCGAGCTCACCAGCCCAGAGTTCCTTTGCCGGGAAGAGGAGTTCTAAGATAGCCAGCAGTAAATTAGTGAGGACTCTCTTTGCTCAGCTGGGTGAGGCTAAGAGCGGCTGGAGAATCAGTGGGGCTGGCGCACGGGCTTGCTTGCCGGTGAGCACTTACCTAGTTCCTGGTGGAGCGAGTAGCTGTGTGAGCTGGACCTGGGAGCCTGCAGGGATGGACTGGACTGAGCACCTTTGGTGCAAAGGCTGGAGGTGTTTGGACTATTGTTCCCCTGGTGTGGAGCCTGCACGTGAGTGGTGTAGGGAGAATGCCATTTTGTTGGGTTTGGGCCCTCCCACGGAGGATCAGGTTCGAGACCTCAATGGTCTGGTGAAATTGGCGCAGAAATGCGTGTGTGCGTGCACGCACCTGCGGCTTGGATCCCTACCCTCTGCCCGGTTTATACTGCGTTGCCAGGGAAACGTTGGGCGGGTGCCCTCCGGCTCCAATAGGCTGCTCACTGAGACCCAGGAGTGCGTGAACCGCCTCGGGTCCCGCTCTCCGCACTGCACTTGCAGAGTTGCCAGGCTGGTGATTGGTTGTCGGGCTGCTCGGCCTGATCTGCGAGTGGCTGATTGAGACAGGCTGAGACTGGGAGTTTTCCTGGGAGTGTTGGGCCGTGAACTGTGTGCCTGCTTGATCCAGCCAGGGCTCTCCTGGTGATCTATCTAATACATCAAAGCAATCCCAGAGCGACAGCCAGAATGGGGAAACAAAGAAACATGTCACAAGTAAAAGATCAAAAGAATCCTCTAAAAATGGAAGTAAATGAAACAGAGGGATCCAACCTTTCAGAGACAGAGTTTAGAACACTGATGATAAGAATGTTTAAGGAACTTAGCGAGGACATAAAGAAGGATAGGGAAACCATAAAAAACAACCTGTTAGAACTAAAGAATACAATAACTGAAATGAAGAACACACTTGAAGGAATCACCAGTAGAGTAGATGAAGCAAAGGAGCAGATCAGCGATTTGGAAGATAAAATAGCAGAACTCACCCAGTTGGCACAGCAAAAAGACCAAAGAATAAAAAACAATGAAAATAGTTTAAGAGCCCTATGAGACAAGGTGAAACGCAGCCATCCTTGACTCATAGGAATACCAGAAGGAGAAGAGAAGAAGCAAGGGGTCGAGAATGTATTTGAAAAAACAATGACTGAAAACTTCCCTACCCTGGTGAAGGTAATCAACATACATGCCCAGGAAGTGCAGAGGGTTCCAAACAAGCTGAACCCAAACAGGTCCACACCAAGACCCAAGACACATCATAGTTAAAATGGCAAAGCTTAAAGACAGAGACAGAATCCTAGAGGTATTAAGAGAAAGACAGCAGGTTACATACAAAGGAACTCCTGTTAGACTAACAGCTGACTTGTCTACAGAAACTCTGCAGGCCAGAAGGGAGTGGCAGGAGATACTCAAAGTGACACAAAATAAAGGCCTACAACCAAGATTGCTCTACCCAGCACGGCTATCACTTAAAATTGAAGGAGAAATAAAGAGCTTCTCAGAAAAGAATACGCTTAAGGAATTCATTACCACCAAGCCAGCATTGCAAGAAATGTTAAAAGTGCTTTTTTCAACAGAAGAAAGGGGTAAACAAGCTAACCCAGGGAGACCAGGAATACAAATAACAAAATGGCAATACATATGCACCTATCAATAATCATTTTAAATGTGAATGGGCTAAATGCTGCAATCAAAAGACAGAGAGTGGCTGAATGGATAAGAAAATAGGACACAGGTATATGCTGTTTACAGATGGAATAAGATAGTTCATGCAAATGGAAATGTGAAAAAAAAAGCTGGAGTACCAATACTTAGTTTGGACAAAATAAACTTTAAAATGACTACAATAAAAGTCAAAGAAGGGCACTAGAACCCTAATAAACATCTATGCACCCAACATAGGAACACCTAATTACATATAACAGATTTTGACAGACATAAAAACAGAGATCAACAGTAACACTATCATAGTAGGGGACTTCAACACCATTGTCACCAATGGACAGACCCGTTAGACAGAAAATCAACACAGAAAGAGGGGCCTTAAATGGTACTTTAGACCAGCTGGACTTCGTTGATATTTTTAGAGCATTTCACCCTGAAAAAACAGAATATACATTCCTTTCAAGTACACATGGGACATTTTCCAAGATAGACCATGTTACGCCACAAAACAAGTCTCAGTAAATGTAAGAAGACTGAAGTCATATCAAGCAGATATAAAGGAAAAACTGATGGTTGATGGCTGGGAAGGAGTGGGGAAGAGGGAGAGGGGGAATGGTTTGGACAGTGTAGATGGGACTACAATGTTGCTGCAGGGATATGGGGGCAGTTCTGCGAATGTAACTGATAATATTGTGAAGAGACTATTATGTTGTGTGAAATAAGTCAGTCGGAGAAGGACAGGTACCATGTGATCTCACTTGTGTGTGGAGTCTGAAGAGCTGAGTGAACGATCCAAGTAAACAGACTCTTAGATGTAGAGGGAAAACTGAGGGTTGCTAGTTGGGGGGGGGGAAGGGAAGTTGTCTATTTAGACAGCATAAATAGACAACTAAAATATTGCCACAGGGATACGAAACACAGTTCAGGGTATATAATAATGTTGTAAAAATTTTTTGGCGTGTCAGATAGTCACATGTCTTGTTAGGGAGACCACTTCATGGATGGAGTAGAGTCTTGATCACTGCACTGTACACTTGAAGCTGATGTTGTGTAGTATTGTATGCCAACTGTAACTGAATATGTGGATGGTCACGGGATGTGGAGATACTGTGGAGGGAAGTCAGGGGAGTTGTGATAGATATGTATGATATGGGGGGGAGTGGGGTGGCGAACTGGGGGAGGGGCGTTGTCACTTTGGAGGGTAAAGAATAAAACTATTGCATTGTGTTGTACACCTGAAACTAATAAAAAAAAAAAGTACTAATTTCTGGACCCCATCTCCTGAGATTCTGTCATTTTTCTGTGGCCCTAACATCAGTAGTGATGAAAAACTCCTCGGGTGGTTCTAAATCCTGTCATGAAGGACAAATGACAGGTTGAGGCTCAGCACACTGGCTCTTTAGTGAGGCAGCATAGCTTGATCCTGGCCCTCCCAGGGATACCATATGATTGTGGGTAGCACAGTAACCTCTCTGTACTTTGATTCCCTCATTTGTAAATTGGGTGTCATAAGAGAGCCTACTTAATTTCAGTCCTGGGAAGACAAAATGTAATAATTCATTATCCAGGGACTCACTTAGAATAATGAATAACAAACAGTAACCATTAACAAATATGAACACCCCTGTCGTTATTGTGGTTTGCAGTTCTTAAAAGGTTTTCATGTGTTATACACCTGAAACTAATTTAAAAAAAAATAGTTTTCATGATCATTATTTCATTTATTTCTTGAAAGAACACTTGTAAACTATGAGATTCAGATTTAAAATTGGAATACTGAAACTTAAATGTAGTTGTAGTTGTGGCCTACGGAGACCAACCATCTGGTTTGCCTGAGACTGGCAGGTTTCCTACGACAGAAAGCGCTAAAGTCAGAAAGCCCCAATCAAACCAAATTTGACTTGGAATTTAAGCCCTTTCTAAAATGCCATGCTTCTGAGTAGTTTTGGGAATAGATCAAGAACAGAGACCATGCCTTGATCTGGCTGTTTTCTTACTACTAAGTACTCTGCCCAACCTCCACTAAAATTTTTCTCATTTTCTGAATAATTATTATCTGAATGATTATTTAATTAACTTAATTTAACTAACTGAATTTAATTTAGTTAATTCACTTTAACTAAATTAAAGCTAATGAATATGAGGTTTGACAATTAAATTCGCGAACTGTTGCAACGATGCTGCTAACCATTTTTAATATCAGAGGAATTATTCATTATGAATTTGTACCAACTGGACAGTTAGCCAAGTTTACTATTTGGAAGTACTGAAAAGACTGCATGAAAAAGTTAGATGACCTGAACTTTTCGCCAACAATTCATGGCTCTTGCATCATGACAATGCACCAGCTCACATGGCACACACAACCTGTAAGGGAGTTTTTAGCCAATAAACAAATAACTATATTGGAACACCCTCCCTACTCACCTGATCTGGCCCCCAATTACTTCGTTCTTTACCCAAAGATACAGAAAATGCTGAAAGGAAGACTTTTTTTTTTTTTTTTTTTTTGAGGGCAGTGTCACTGGCCCTCATATGTGGGACCTGAACCGGGGCCACTGGCTTCCCAAGCCAGCACTTAACCACCGCGCCACTCGGCCGGTCCTGAAAGGAAGACATTTTGATGATATTCAGGACATCAAACGTAATATGACGACATCTCTGATGGCCTTTCCAAAAAAAGAGTTCCAAAATTGCTGTGAAGGGTGGACTAGGCGCTGGCAATGGTACATAGATAGCGTCCCAAGGGGAGTACTTGGAAGGTGACCATAGTGATATTTAGCAATGAGGTAGGTAGCACTTTTTCTAGGATGAGTTCGAAAACCTAATTGTTAGACCTTTGTGTATAATGAAAGTAAATCATGTGATATGATATTTGCAGACATGTAATTCTCTGCTGCTAACATTAAATCATTTGTATATAAATGATTTGTTAGTGTTCAGACTTGTTTACTATACTGACCTTTTTCCTAGCTTTCCTTCTCTTCACATTTGTATCATATAATGAAATATAAGTAGTTGACTGCTTCAGCTCTGCCTAATACTGGGAAAGTTTATCTTCTCCAAGCTTTGTCTTCCTGATCAATAAAATTGGATTAACACGGCCTACATCATGTGCTTGTTTGAGCATTAAATGAGGTGACAAATGCAAAGCACCTGGCATACTGCAGTACCCAACAGCTTTGTGTGCGATTTGTAGACAGTTCATACATTACATGTTTATTTGCTTGAATGTAACTGGACATCCTGGCGTAAGAAGAAAGAAATCACTGCCATACGCCAGTCACCTCCTTGTTCATACTGTCCCACCACCTCCAGGTGTGGCTAACTTGATTTGTCTAATTTCAAAGCCCAATTTGGGTTACATTCAGTGGTTAGTGGAGTCAATATGTTATAAATACCACATATATGGATGTGCTATTTTTCTCCTCTTTGTCTCCCTGTGTGTTTAGATAAATCAACTAGCCACCAAGCTCATGAACCGGTGGTAGGTTTGGGCTAAGAGGAAAGGAGAGACTTCTATAATAAATATCCAATGAACTCGGAGTTAGTGGTTATGGTAACTAGTGTGAATAACAATAAAGTGTTAACATTAAACAGATACATGTCTTGTTGATCCTGTGGACCTGAGACGCCCCTCCTCAGCTGGGAGATAGCAAAGCCCACAGGCAGTACTGGCAGTTAGTACTCAGCCCCAAGAAGCCTGGTTCCAGAAACCTCTTTCTTCCTGCTGGCCTGAGACGCCCTTCCCCATGTAGGTGACACCTGGCAGCCCGGCAGCTCAGCCTGGGGATACCTCTACTTCACCCTAAAGGAGTGTGAACAGGAACGAGGTGATTCCATCAGCTCCAGATCAATTAAGCAAGCAAAAATAACACCACAAAGTTCCTGAAAGTTAGAATATTAAAACCACAGTCCAGAAAAAGTAGGCCAGGACCCACTTGATAAAACTAAACAGGGTGATTATCTGCTAAGCATAAAATACTTTAAAAGGACCTAGAGTCCCACTTACCTCAGTCAGCTACTAAGAGAGTTACTACACAGGAAAGTTGCAAGGATGTAAATGACCTGAAGAACACAACCAACAGATCACAATTAACTTACAAAGAACACTTGCAAACAACAGCAAAACACATGTTTTTTCAAGTGCTTGGTATACACATCAAGATAGACCATATAGGTCCAGCCGAGTGGCACATTGGTTAAAAGTTGACTTGGGACACCAGTGGCCCCAGTTCAGATCCCACACATGAGGGCTAGTGACACTGCCCTCTACAGCTAAGATGGTGAACAATAGCTTCACCTGGAGCTGGACTGCCCAAGTCCCTGCAATGGTGTAGGCTACAGTCCCTGCTGCAGTGGGCTGCCATAAGCTACAGTAAGTGGCCAGCAGTCAGCATGAGCGGCCGGCAGCTGGAGTGAGCTGCCAATAGCCACGGTGAACGACCATCCAAAGGCCGGCAACTGATCTGCCTCATCCGGGAAGAGTGCAATGACGATACCAACATGGACCACTGAAGCAACGTCCTCCGCAACTAGACTGAAGAACAAAAAAGACAGCAGCTTGTCTGTTCCCCTCCCCCAACTCCCCAATAAAAATCTTTTTTAAAAAAAGGTAGACCATATATTTGATCATAAAAAACTCAAAAAATTAAAGAGTTGCAATGTCCTCTTTGATCATAATGGAATCAAACTAGAAATCAGAAACTGAAAGACAAGAGGAAAACCTATAAACATGTAGAAATTAAAGAACATGCTTCTGAGTAACCCATGGGTGAAAGAAAACATAAACAGCATACACAGAAATAAATGAAAATAAAAATTCAATATATCAAAATATGTGAGGTGCAGCTAAAGCAGTGCTGAGAAGAAATTTTATAGGATTATTACACTACAAAAGAGGAAATGTTCCAAGTCACCAATCTAAATTTCTACCTCAATAAATTAGATAAATAAGCTCAATGCAAGCAGAAGGAAGAGGATGAAAATGGAATCTACAGAGAGGGAGAAAATATTTGCAAACCACATATCCAACAAAAAAGCATAGACTGTATGAAGAATTCTCAAAATTCCCTCCACCCATCACAACCCACTTCATCTGATAAACTAAAGTTCAAGAACATGATGGCTGCCACCAAGTGGCACAACAGAAGAAAAAGCCCTGTTCATGAAAACAAATAAACACAGAATTGAGTCATTTTGAAGGAAAAATAATCCCATAATTAAAAATCCACTTTATAAGACTCGACAATTAAGTTCGTGAACTCATCCTAGAAAAAGTGCTACTTACCTCATTGCTGAATATCACAATGGTCACCTTTGAAGTACTCCCCTTGGGAAGCTATGCATTGATGCCAATGCTTAGTCCACCCTTTAGAGCAATTTTGGAACTCTTTCTGGAATGGCCATCAGAGCTGTAGTCATATTATCATGTGCTGAATGTCATCAAAATATCTTCCTTTCAATATTTCCTTTATCTTTGGGTAAAGAAAGAAGTCATTGAGGGACAGATCAGGTGAGTGAGGAGGGTGTTTCAATACAGTTATTTGTTTATTGGCTAAAAACTCCCTCACTGACAGTGCCATGTGAGCTGGTGCATTATTATGATGCAAGAGCCATGAATTGTTGGCGAAAAGTTCAGGTCATCTAACTTTTTCATGCAGCCTTTTTAGTACTTCCAAATAGTAATCTTGGATAACTGTTTGTCCAGATGTTACATATTCATAATGAATAATCCCTGTGATAGCAAAAAAGATTAGCAACAGCTGTTGCAACAAGTTCATGAACTTAATTGTCATACTTCCTACTCATCAAAGTATAAATACTTCAGTCAAAAAAATTATAAGAAAAACAGCTAGAAAAGTGTTATTGAAATGTCCTATTTCACATGACAGCATGGGAAAGAGAAGTAAAAGCTCTAGGTAATCCCTGCATAAGTGGACATTATTATATTTCCTGCTCTGGGACTCTTTTTCTGGAAACTGGACTTCTACCATGAACCACGTTTCATCTAGAGGTTACTACAGAAGCAACCAAGCTTTTTACAAGGTGACCTTCCCCTCTTTTCATAGTCAATTGATTTAGGGACCATTTTCTGCCATGTGAAGTATGAAGCAGAAAAAAATCAGCCTATAATTAGATAATAAATAGAACAAAGAGAGGCAAAGGAAAGAGACAAAAAACGTACTATATCTGGAATCAGAACTTGGTTTCTGTGCCCTACATCAGAGCAATGAAGTCAGAGCCTCTGTGGATGGAGCCCGGATTTTAAAAAATACCCCACACTAAGGGGTAACCAGGCTTGAGAATCCTATTTCTAGACAGATGCTGAAGCTTAAATGCATCTCCCATGTGGAGCTTGAAGGGTACCCCAGTAGCCATCCGATAAATTACTCTTAATTAATATAATTTCTCTTCCAAAATTTTGGAGTGCTGCAGAAAGACGGTAAAGCAAACAACAAATATATACACCGTTTTAATGCAATGTTACATTTTAATAAGTTGGTTCAAAAAGAAATTTTGACCAGGGGTTTTAAAGCAAAAGGGTAAAGACCTTTAGTTCTATATGAACACACAATACATATAATTGAATTGCTTTAGTATGAGTCGGTGTTTCAGGCCCAAGGCATGATAAACCTCATTCTATAAAGAACTTGCCTGAGGGTCAGCTGAGTAGCTTAGTTGGTTAAGAGCGCAAGCTCTGAGCAATTCCCACATGGGCCAGTGAGCTGGGCCTGAACTGAGCTATTGCTGAGCAGTCAACAGGTGGCAGCATGGCTCATCTGGTAAGAGAGCATGCTCTTAACAAGGTTGCCAGTTTGTCTCCAACATGGGACGGTGGGCTACATACCCACAACTAAGATTGAACACGGCACCTTGAGCTGAGTGGCTGCCAGCTGCCTATGGATGGCCGGACTTGGAGCTGAGCTAGCTGCACCCTCCACAACTAAGACTGAAGGACAACAACTTGGCATTCCCCTTCCCCAATTCCCCAATGAAATCTTAAAAACAAACAAAACAAACCAACAAAACTTGCCTGAGTGCAGACTATAATTTAATGGCAGGCTCCTAACAGAAAGTGCTCTTTACATGCTTGGCTGATACAGAGAGAAAGTAGTTGGGGGATGTATTTTTAGCCTACATTTTCATCTGCTTTCTTTTCTTTTTTTTTAAAGATTTTATTGGGGAATTGGCGGAGGGGAACAGCGTCGGGGAATCGGGGAAGGGGAACAGACAAGTTGCTGTCTTTTTGTTCTTCAGTTTAGTTGCGGAGGATGTTGCTTCACTGTTGGTATCATCATTGCGCTCTTCCCGGATGAGGCAGATCGGTCGCTGGCCTCTGGATGTCGCTCACCGCGGCTATTGGCAGCTCATGCTTGGCTGCCAGCTGCTCACGCTGGCTGCAGGCCACTCACTGTAGCCTATGGCAGCCCACTGCAGCAGGGGCTGCAGCCCACACCATCACCGGGGCTCGCACAGCCCAGCTCCAGGTGGAGCTGTTGTTAGCTGTAGAGGGCAGTGTCACTGGCCCTCACGTGGGATCCGAACCGGGGCCGCTGGCATCCCCAAACCAGCGCTTAACCAATGCGCCACTTGGCCGGCCCCTCATCTGCTTTCTTATTCACTGTCCACATTATCTTCAGGATAGAGTAAGATGAGGAAAGAACAGAGGGAATAAAAGAAGAAAATAAACATTCTCTTTGGACCTTGTTAGCTCAGCAGAGGATTCAGCTTCATGTTAATGTACAATGAATCCAAATTTGTGTAGGCTCAATACATTTCCAAAATATATTCATATATACTATTTCATCTGGTTCAAATGCTTTTATAGAAAAGTATTTGTATAGCTTTTCATTTAAATATATTTACAGGGGCCGGCCGAGTGGCGCGGTGGTTAAGAGCTGGCTTGGATGCCAGCGGCCCCGGTTCTGATCCCACATATGGGGGCCAATCACACTGCCCTGAAAAAAAAAAAAAGACCTTTTCCTGAGCTCTGAGCAATAGCAGTTCGATGCCCAGCCATAGCTGAGTTGCCGTTGAGCTGCCAACAGGCAGAGGATGCCTCAGCTAAAAAAAAAAAAAAAAAAAAGGGAAATAAATGAATATATTTACAATACATGGGATACTAAATCTATTTTTCCTTTTGTCCTCTATCCTTTGCATTATCCTTAGATATTGAAATCATGACGCATTTTTGCAACGAAAAACATAGAAAATATGTCATGACTTTTCCAACAACCCAATAGTTGTTATTTTTCAGTTTTGAAAATTTTTTTTTTTCTCATTCAATCAGAGCATGTGTCCCAATTAAATTTCAACATAGATGACAGATTTCCAGGCTCTTCCTCCAACAATTTATTTTTGCCTCCTCTAGGAGTATAAAACAGTACAGTAATTGCCAGGCTTACTTCTCCGGAAACCAATACCAGTTACTTCTTAAGCATGATTAGTTTTCTCAGATGTTGATGAAAATGATATGTTCATCAAATTTACCTGTTTTTTTGTGGAAACCACATACATTCTCATAGAGTACACTCTATGGGAAAATGAACATTAGAAAATTATTTTTAAATTTACCCTTTTTCTTCTTTTTCCTGGAAAGAACCATCTTCCAAGTGTTGATTTTGTTAGATTTTCTTGAAAACTTCTTTTGGTTTCTTTTCCCCTTTTTCCAGCCTTACACTAAATTTTATCTTTTTTATTCTTTGATGAGCTGTTGTAATTTTTTTTTCTGGCATTTGCTCTAGCATTTGATATACACTAGAGGATTTAACCAGTTTTGACAGTTTCCTTTTATCTTATTGTTTATTTTTATTTTTTTTTTTGAGGGCAGTGTCACTGGCCCTCATATGTGGGAGCTGAACCGGGGCTGCTGCATCCCAAACCAGCTCTTAACCACCGCGCCACTCGGCCGGCTCTCTTTTTATCATATTTTTATAATCTCCTATTTACCATATTTTGCCATGTATTATGTGCACTTTTTTGCCCAAGTTTGTGAGGGAAAAATAAGGATATGATTTTACTTCGGTAGTACTAATTCTGTAAATGTTTTTTCTTGTTTGTTGTTTTTTTTAAATTGGGGATCAACCATGGTCATTGGTTATACATTGTTTTCATGCTACAATGGCATAGTTGACACTTTTAAGAAGGGTACAGCTCTCAGTGGCCCATACGGGGATCAAACCAGAAACCTTGGTGTTATTGGCACCACGCTCTACCCAACCGAGCTAAGTGTTGTTGTTTTTTTCCATGGGGGGATTGAACTGGCAACCTTGCTGTTAAGGGCGCATACTCTATCCACCTAACCATCCGGGCGGCAGCTCAGTTCAAGGTGCCGAGTTCAGTCCCAGCTGAGGGTGGGCATAGCCCACCATCAGATAGGCAATCTTGTCATTAAGAACATGTGCTTTCACCAGCTGAGCCATCCTGCCACCCGTTGGCAGCTCAGCAGCAGCTCAGCTCGGGCACAGCTCCTGCGAAGCTCATTGGCCCACATAAGAATAGAACCAGTGACCCTGTTGCTCAGAGCTCGTGCTCTTAAGCAAACTCTTAACCAACTGAGCCACTTGGCCAGCCCCACCCTAAATGTTTTTAATTCTTTTATTTATGCTTATGAGTTAAAAGTGTAACTCTACAAATCAATAATGTTATCAGTATACAGAATAATACTCTGGAATACAATAATTGGTTTTGTTGAATTTACGATGAACTTGCAACCAGAAAGAGTTCTTGGCCTTCTATGATGCATACATATCATAAATTTGTTACTGGTTCATAACATTTATTGTACCTTGTATCTGTTCTTGTATTTTGTAATTATTTGTTACATAAAATTTCTTGTACTATAATATGTTAAAAAATAAATGCTAAAATTCCTTTATAATACAAAAAACAAGTACCTAAATGTAAACAACTAAAAATTTGAATTAAAAAAATTAAAATGGAAGATTTTTTTTTCCCTGTATGGTAACTTGTTCTAGACTTCTCTATATCCAAAGTAGAAAGGAGCATTATGGCATCATTCACATTATTACATCATTGCCTCTCTTCCTCCTCTGCTAAGTAAGGGTTACAGTTACATGTGCAAAGAGCATTTTCACGTAGTTCATTCTGCCTCTGTCCACCAATTTGCTTGGTCATGAAGACTGGTTAGTCAGTCAACACAATATTTCCTTAATCCAAATAGTAAAAAATACCACAATGTCTCCATTCTCTAATGAATGTGTTCTTTTTTTCTCACATTAACACAGAAACTAGGTACTTTGTCTTTCAGTCTTCTTTGGCTGTGTATCTGTCCATCAGAATAACAACTTTTACTATAAACATGTGTACCATGATATCAGAGTCATCACAGTTAGTCATTCTTTCTTGAAATATAGTTTTTGTACATTTTGTTTAGTTGGTGGGTTTCTTTCTTCTCTCTCTCTCTCTCTCTCTCTCTCTCTCTCTCTCTTACTTTCTTTTTTTTTTGTTTTTTTTTTTTTTTTTGAGGGCAGTGTCACTGACCCTCGTATGTGGGACTCGAACCGGGGCCGCTGGCTTCCCAAGCCAGAGCTTAACCACCGCGCCACTTGGCAGGCCCTCTCTCTCTTACTTTCATTTCAATTCTCTAGAATCTGCCATAAAAAACAGCAAAGGAAATTTTTTTTAAACTGAGCCATCCTGCCACCTGTTGGCAGCTTAGTGGTAGCTCAGCTTGGGCTGGGCGTCGAACTGAACAGCAAAGGAAATTTGTTCTCTCAGTTCTCAAGATTGTTTAGAACTTCACAGTGGGATCATGCAGCATTTTACTTTTCTCATGAAAAATTATTTGGCATAGACCACCACTGCTTTTCAGTTTTGCTATTATTTTTTTCATAGCCTCATTTGTACTCCAGAATTAATCCCACTCCCCCCCCATCTTAAATCTGCCCTGATTTTCCAAGAACTACAATTTCTCTCCTGATGCAATTTTAATATGTCAGAAATTGTATGGGTTTCTGCAAACCTCTATTTGTTTATTTTCAAAGAGCTAGAGAAGTAAACATGCTAGAGAATTCTTTCATATTCTTGATGAAAGAAGATGAGAAGGTAACCTAAACAAGTAAAACACAAAAGTAATCAAACTGTCAAGCTAGAAAGATCCAAAAGTGAAGTGTTCTTTCCAATGTTATTTTAAAAAGCCTTCATTTGAATAACCATTCAGTTAATTATGAAATATTCAGCAAATATTTATTAACCACCTCCTGGGCCAGGACTGTACTAATCCCTGGACACAGATGTGAAGAAGCTGTCGATGTGGGGCTTGCAACATTTTCTCCCTCTTTTTTTTTCTAAAGATTTTATTGGGGAATTTGGAGAGGGGAACAGCGTTGGGGAATTGAGGAAGGGAAACAGACAAGTTGCTGTCCTTTTGTTCTTCAGTCTAGTTGTGGAGGACATTGCTTCACTGGCCCATGTTGGCATTGTCATTGCGCTCTTCTCGGATAAGGCAGATCGGTCGCCGGCCTCTGGACAGCTGTTCACCCTGGCTGCTGGCAACTCACTATAGCCTATGGTAGCCCACTGCAGCATGGGCTGCAGTTATGCCATCCTGGGGACTCACAGCAGCCCAGCTCCAGGTGAAGCTGTTGTTCACCATCTTAGCTATAGAGGGCAGTATCACTGGTCCTCATATATGGGATCTGAACCAGGGCCGCTGGTGTCCCAAGCCAGCTCTTAACCAATGTGCCACTTGGCGGGCCAAGCATTTTCTCTTTTAATCTTCACAAGGATTCTTTGAAACCCGAGGGTTGGCATTATTATGTCAATAATAGATACGAATAAACACTCAATGGTGTTGTACTTAGTGTCAAACTGGAACTTAAATCTTCATATTCTTTTTTTGAGCTTTTCCAATGTATTAAAATGCAATTTTACCATAATTTTTAAAAACCTTGATATCAAGATACCAAGAATAAAAATTTAAAAAAAAAACACAGTAAAAGAAAGGGAACCATTTGTTTTGGTTCTTTTTATACTCTGAATTAATGTAACTTGGTTGCTTATTTTGCAACAACATCTTCTCCAAGCAAGATACGCATTGCTTCCTAGTTGGATTTATTCCTTCATTCTACAAATAATTTAGTGCCAGATATGTATCATATACCATTTTTGGCTTCACTTCAACTTCTTCGAAGGTAATGAAAGAGCCAGCATAGACTTTCTAGAAACCAATAGGCTATTCGTTTCACTAAATCCTTCTTTCGCTGTTTTCATCTCTTGTTGCATCTAACAGTTATATTGCATCCTCACTAAGGTGAATGTCATGAGCTCTGTTCATTTACCTTTATGAAGCTGTGGTGTCCCTGCTTCTGTGGCATTGTCACAATATAAGTACATTATCTCCTCTCCACTGTAAAATTGTTCCCCATCCACTCTAAAGTCTCTTTCATACAATGTAATGAACATGTCAAAATGCCCATTGAGATTTGTTTTTATGAAGTTGTGTTTCATATTTACATTTTTATAAACAATTACTTTTCGCCTTCCATGACATTTTGTTTTTTTTTTTGAGGGCAGTGTCACTGGCCCTCATATGTGGGATCTGAACGGGGGATGCTGGCTTCCCAGGCCAGCACTTAACCACCGCGTCACTCGGCCGGCCCTCCACGACATTTTTAAGATTCATAAAGAAAGGATTTGATTTCTTCATTCGAATGCTTTCTAAGTGCTTATTACATTACTATGGGTACTCTAGACACATAACAACTGTGTATTTCCAGATGAACTTTAATATTTTCAGGCTACCCTGTCTTATATCGCCTCTCCATTCCTTGACCTCCTTTCTTTCTTCTCTACCCACAGTGTGTGAGAGGATTGAGGTGCAACTGAAAAATAGAAGGTAACAAATCATAATTCTTTTATATTTCCTTCCATATTTCGGGCCGGCCGAGTGGTGCGGCAGTTAAGCGCTGGCTTGGGAAGACAGCGGCCCCGGTTCGGGTCCCACTTATGAGGGCCAGTGACAGTGCCCTCAAAAAAAAAAAAAAAAAAAAGAAATCTCCTTTCATATTTCAAGAATTTCTTTTTATATTTTTGTTTCTATAGATGGTGTGTTCATCCTGCAGCTTAGTATATAAGCTGGAAATTATTAATATGGAAGAGATGTGAAAATGGGAACTGATATTCAGAGAGAAAGGATTCTGGAATATCAAGGTATAGTGGTGACAAAGATTCTCTCCTTAACCAAATGAGTCAGGTTCCTCTAAGTTCTCTTCTTGACTAGGCTTCCACCTTGACTTATAAAGACTTGAACAAAACACTAACATAATTTCTAACAGATCAAGGCCACATTCCTGGGATGACTTTAACTCCCCTCCCTTCCCTCTTTAAAGTACTTACCTGAGAAAACTCAAGTCTGCCACAAGAATTTACTGTTTGTTCCAGCCAACACCTGAAGATACGCCCCTGTCTTTCAGTCTCTGTGAGAGGGTAGAAGCCTGATTTTTAAAAACAAATCCAGGGCTGGCTGAGTGGCTCAGTTGGTTAAGAGTTGGCTTAGAGTGCGAGCTCTGAGCAAAGAGTTGCCGGTTCGATTCCCACATGGGCCAGTGAAAGCTACGCCTGACCTGAGCTGTCGCTGAGCTGCCAACAGGTGGCAGGATGGCTCAGGTGGCAGGATGGCTCAGCTGGTATAACAACAAGATTGCCTGTTCATTGGTGGGCTATGCCCCCCTCCCCCCAACACACACAACCAAGACTGATCTCAGCACCTTGAGCTGAGCTGCTGCCCAGATGGCTCAGTGGATAGAGCATACGCTCTTAACAACAAGGCTGCTGGTTCGACTCCCACATGGGATGGTGGCTACGCCCACCCGTAACTAAGATCGAGCACAGCACCTTGAGCTTGGAGGCCACGAGCTGCCGATGGGAAGCCAGAGGGCGACAGGCGCCCTCCACAACGAAGACTGAACAACTTGGCTGGTCCCCTTCCCCAATTCCCCAATAAAATCTTTAAAAAAAAAAATATCCAGAGAGGTTTTACGTGGACAGTTTCCCACTGTTACTGTTTTTTGTAATTTCTTACTTTCCTGACTTAACTGAGTCCCCACTAACCCTGATTCCTATTCCCTAGTACACCCTTTAAGGTACCCGGTTACCTCTATACAAATTGAAGTTAAGGTTACTCTTAAATCTTTTCCCTGTTGCAGCAGTATATTATGAATTAAAATCTGATTTTACCATTTTAACTAGTATGTCCGGCCTTGTGTGTCTTTAACAGAGTGGTGGCTATTAGGAGGGAGGTGGGAAGCAATTATTGCTTATAGAATGTGTGTCACTTGTACCCAGCCCAAAGCCTCCATAACTCAAATCTTCTCAAGTGTAAGACAGAGATCACATGGTACTGAGTCAGTTTTGTTATTTGTTTTGTCACAAAATATTGTCTAAAATATTTTCAAAAGAAAGTGCTATTTCATTGTTCATTCTCATTTCAATATCCAAGAAACCCAAATATCTGGCTCATAGTAGACACTCGAAAATATTTCGTTAATGAAATTATATAAAAATAGATATCTGATGTGCTTCAGTTTCCTTGTTCTATTAGTGCTTATCTAAAAACTGAATTTATTAACTCCAAATTCTGAGACCTAGCTGATATTCTTAACTGTATAAATTGAGCTCTGAACCTTCTACAACTTTATTAGTTTCTAGTTCTAGATTCTTCCTCTTTGCAAAATACCCTACAATCTCAGTTGAAACAATTGTTATCTGTCCCCTGGGTAATATGTTTATATTGTATACAGTATAAGATACATAGGTGTAATATATGATGTGTATGAAATAAAGCATGACAGGCTAAATTTAAAACCGAAATATAAAGGCCGTATTTAGGAAAACAGCCTGTAGAACAGAATATCATTCTAGAAATATCTAAGCCCACACTTTACTCTGAGGGTAAACACAGGATTAAGGGAGCTAGTCAGGAAGTTGCCTGGAGAAAGCCAATAAATAGAATGGGTTTGTTTAAATGAATAACAAAGAATTGAAAGAGTAGAACACAACTATAGTGAAACACAGCATTTGCTTTTAATAACTTATCACTGATAACTTTTTGTTATTTGGTATTGTTATGGTCTGGTTGAAATATCAAAACCAAATAAGACATGGTGCATACTTTAAAAGGAATAAGTGATTTACTCTATTATTAAAGTTATAAGTCTTCTAACATGACTCTCAAGAAATTTTCTGGTTCAAGAGATGGAAAAAGAAAACGGAAGGGAGAATAAGAATTACGAAAAAGTGAAAAAATGTTCTACAATTTTCTTCAGGCTAGACTTAGCTTGACAAACTGTTCAGAAAGTGGATGTTTTCAGGTTAATAAAAGCTGAATTTATTGCCAGGTCTGTACTTTAACATATCCAAAAGGAAATTCTTCAGTCTGAAAGGCAGTGACAATATATAAAACTGGAATGTGCAGGAAAGCATAAAGTGCACATGAAATTTTGTATATGTGGGTAAATAGAAAAGCTATATATTTTTTCATTCTCTCACAACTGACATTTTAAGTCAAAATTATGATAATGTAAATGGAGTTTATATATCATGTACATGTAAAATGTTACAACAGTGGTATAAAGGATTGAGAAACTGAAATGTACTGTTGCAAATTTCTTAAATTTGTACTAAATGATACAACATTGACTAGTGGACTGTGGCAACATAAGCACAACTAGTTAAAAAATAGTAATAATAGGGGCCGGCCGAGTGGCGCATTGGTTAAGCGCTGGTTTTGGGAAGCCAGCGTCCCCGGTTCGGATCCCACATGAGGGCCAGTGACACTGCCCTCTACAGCTAACAACAGCTCCACCTGGAGCTGGGCTGTGCGAGCCCCGGTGATGGTGTGGGCTGCAGCCCCTGCTGCAGTGGGCTGCCATGGGCTACAGTAAGTGGCCCGCAGCCAGCGTGAGCGGCTGGCAGCCAAGCGTGAGCTGCCAATAGCCGCAATGAGCGACATCCAGAGGCCAGCGACCGATCTGCCTCATCTGGGAAGAGCGCAATGACGATACCAACAGTGAAGCAACATCCTCTGCAACTAAACTGAAGAACAAGAAGACAGCAACTTGTCTGTTCCCCTTCCCCGATTCCCCAACGCTGTTCCCCTCCACCAATTCCCCAATAAAATCTTTAAAAAAAAAAATAGTAATAATAATTTGAAAAGACGCAGTTGAAAAGCATGAAGACAAGTAAAATTGAATACTTTGGGGAAAAAAGTAATGTGGTTGTTATTACCTGACTTATTCAAGTTAGAAAACCACCAGATCATTACTTTAAGTCTTGTGTTTAGATCACTACAGCTTTGGTGACTGTTTCTTTCTTTTATACTTTAACACATTATTTCTACATTTGAGAAATGTCCTGTGCAACTTCTAATGAAAAATAAAATATGATTTTAAAATTTAATTGTCACACACATACTGATAAATAGCATGCATACAAAGGAAAACAGATGGGAGATCCATGATGGTGGAGTAGATAAACACTGTGCTTGCGTCATCCCATGAAGACATCAAAATTACAACTAAATTATAGGACAATCAACCTGAAGAACCTTCTGAAGTCTAACTGAACAGAAGTTTTATAACTAAGGATATAAAGATGAACCAACATCGAGATGGGTAGGAGAGCCAGAGATGTGAAATATGCTGAGCCTAAACCTCCATGTGGTGGTTGAAAATCAGGAGAGATATCTCAACCAAAGAGGTTCCACACAAAAGAGTGGGGGACCTCAGCCCCCATACCAGCTCCCCAGCCTGGAGTACTGGTGCTGGGAAGAAGAGCCCCCCACAACATCTGGCTATAAAAAACAGTGGGGATCCCAACTGTCCAGGTGGAACAGAAGGCTCAGGGAAACTCAAACATCTTCTTAAAGGGCCCACACAGGCACTCACCCTGGGCTCTGGCGAAGAGATGGTGACTCTGGGGGCATCAAAGACATATGGGGAAAGACTGAGTTGTATAACTTTGGGGCAAGGAGGTACAGTCCCCGTTTTCTCTGTGTGGGGCCCTCCTCCCATGCAGCCGGCCAGTGGGTGCCATCTTTCCTGTGTTGAGTCCACGTTCACAGGCTAAACCTGAATCTGATTGGCCTAGTGAGCTCCTCTACTCCACTCAGCTGACTCACTGAGACTCTGCCTCACACAACTTGCATAGTGCCAGAGGCTTTATCACCGTCTGAACCTTATGGAAGTCAGCAGCACACCTTGGAGTGTCCTGGCTTTTTGTGGCGCTACCCCAGAACCAGTACTGGTGGTCTCTCCCATGCACTACCAGGTACAACACAGGCAGCGCTTTGTAGCTCCTTTCAGGTACTCCCAGGCCAGTCACAGGCAGTGGGTGACCTGGGCCTGCACCAATTCCCCTCCCAAGAGGGCCCCAGAACCAACATACTTGGAGGTTGGCTTCAGACCACAGCAAAGCACCACCCAATTAGCCCCACAAGCAGCACACACAAAGGGCGGTCTCAACAGGCATCAGAGCTTGCTGGGGCAAATCCTACTCTGTGGGTGTAAGACCCCTGTATCTTCTAGCCTATAAGCTATAGATGTGGCAAAACTCCACAGCCAGTCAGCTAGAGGGTGAATCTCCTCCCACTGACATGGCAATAGCATTCAAAGCTCACCTATAACAAGAGGGCACACACAACACACACAAGGGACACTCCTGGAGCACCCAGCTCAGGAGACCAGCAAGACTGTGTCACTGGCCCCACAGGGCACCTACTACATAAGGCCACTTGGACAAGACTGGGAGACATAGCAGCCTTACCTAATACAGAGGAACAAACACAGTGAGGCAGTCTAGATAAGGAAACAAAGAATACATCCCAAATGAAGAACAGGAGAAAACTGCAGAAAAAGAACTAAATAAAATAGAGGCAAGCAACCTACCAGATACAGAGTTCAAAACAATGGTTATAAGGATGTTCAAGGAACTTAGTGAGAACTTTAACAAAGAGATAGCAAGCATAACAAAGGACATAGAAACGATATAAAGAACCAGCCATAAGTGAAGGATCCAATAACTGAAATGAAGAATGCATTAAAAGGAATCATCAGCAGACTAGATGAAGCAGAGGATCGAATCACCAACAAGGTAGCAGAAAACACCCAATTGGAACTGTGAAAAGAATCCAAATAAATGAGGTGAATTTAAGAGACCTCTGGGACAGTATCAAGCATGACAACATTCTCATCATAGGAGTACCAGAAGGAGAAGAGAGAAAGCAACAGATTGAGAGCTTATTTAAAGAAATAATGACTAAAAACTTCCCTAACCTGGCAATGGAAATAGACATACAAACCAGGAAGTGCAGAGAGTCCCAAACAAGATGAACCCAAATAGGCCCATGCCAGGTCACATTATAATTAAAATGGCAAAGGTTAAAGACAAAGAAAGAATCCTAAAAGCAGCAAGAGAAAGTCAATTAGTAACTTACAAGGGAGCTCCCATAAGACTGCCAGCTGATTTCTTGACAGAATCTTTGCAAGCCAGAAGGGACTGGCACAAAATATTCAAAGTGATGAAAAGCAAGGAACTACAACCAAGATTACTCTATCCAGCAAGACTATCATTTAAAATCAAAGGAGAGATAAAGAGCTTCCCAGACAAGAAAAAGCTGAAGCCATTCATCAGAACCAAACTAGTATTACAAGGAATGTTAGAGGGACTTTTTTAAGATGGGGGGGGGGAATCAAAACTACAAATAATAAAATAGCAATAGCTACATATCTATCAACAATTGCTTTCTGTGTAAGTGCATTAAATGCTCCAATCAAAAACATAGGATAGCTGAATGGATAAGAAAACAAGACTTACATATGCTGCCTACAAGACACTCATTTCAGATTGAAATACACACAGAGACTGAAAATAAAGGGATGAGAAAGTGATTTCATGAAAATGTAAACAAAAGAAAAAAAAATCTGGGGTAGCAATACTTATACCAGACAAAATAGACTTTAAACAAAGGCTATAACAAGAGACAAAGAAGGATCCAGTAATCCCACTTCTGGGTATTTTTCTTTATTAACCCAAACGCTGCTTCGAGGAGATGTGTACATCCATATGTTCATTACAACATTGTTTACAATAGCCAAGATGTGGAGGCAGCCTGGGTATCCGTAGATAGAAGAATGGATTAAGAGGAGGTGATATATATGTATTGAAATCTTGCTCGGCCATGGAATGGAATGGGTTCTTGGCATCTGCAGTGACATGGATGAGCTTGGAGGGTATTGTGCTGAGTGGTGTATGTCAGACAGTGAAAGACAGATATAATGAGATTTCACTTATATGTAGAATTTATTGAACAAAATAAATAAACAAAACAGAAACAAACTCATAGGTACAGACAACATTTTGATGGTTGCCAGATGGGAGGTAGTTTGGGATGGTGAGTGAAAAAGAGGAAAGGATTAAAGAAGTACAAATTGATAATTACAAAATAGTCATGGGGATGTAAAGTATAGCATATGGAATATAATCAATAATATTGTAATAACTATGTATAGACCCAGTTGGGTACTAGTCAGGGGGAATCATTTCTTAAATTATATAAATGTCCAACCATATGCTGTACACCTGAAATTAACATAAAATAATACTGAGTGTCAACTGTAACTGAAAAATTAAAAAGGGGGGGACGTGAAGAGTAATAAGTGGTCCAATTTCCAGGTATAAAACAAATAAGTCATGGGGATGCAATGTACAGCATAGGGAATATAGTCAATATTATTGTGGTAGTGTGGTACAGCGTTAGATGGTTGCTGGACTTATTATGGCGATCACTTCTTTGGGTATATAAATGTTGAATAACTATGGTGTACACTTGAAACTAATATATACTAACTATACATTTAATAAAAATCTTTTTTTTTTTTAAAAAAAAGGAAAACAGAAAATTGCATAAGTCCTCTCCAATAGGCCTTCCCCTATCCAAACTTCTCCCACAGTGGGGCTCTTCCAAGAACTCTTCAGAGCTTAATCTAGTTTACTTCCGTCTGCTCCGATTTTTTATAATAAGGTCAGGCACATTTATATTCCCCCAGTTTCTGTCAGTGGATCGTGTTCTTCCCCATGGACCACAGACCTGAACCCCATTAGTTTGAAAAAAGGGTTTTGTGCCTAACGAGGGTAACTAACAAATGGCATTTTTGTTCCCACATCAGACAACACAAGGAATTCTGCTGGTCTCCCCTCTTTCCTGGCCTCCCTCTTCCCCTCCCTCCAACAGTAAACCGGCCTCCTGCAATCCTGTGGAATAGGAAACAAAATGCCTGGGCCCGGCGCCTGAGTGTCTCCGAGCAGCAGTGCTTTGCCAAGGTCCACTCCCCAAGCCAAGAGGGTGGGGTGGGAGCAGACGAGAGCCGGCTCTTGCGAAAGATTGTTTTCCTCTCTTCCTTTCTGTGTAATGCCCTCAGCAGAGCCCTTTGTCGCAGGCTCTGGAAACTGCCTCTTCCTGATTAGAGGCAACTGTCCACTTGCTCTTTTTCTGTCACTTCACGTTAGAGCTGTGACAACTTGTTTGCTTCACTTCCTCCTCCCCCCTCGTTTTCTATTCGGAAGCCAACCATAGCGGTGCCCCAGCCCCAGGGATCACTGACGCGCCCGCTCCCATCCCGCGGGGAGGAGTCCAGAGGCCGGGAACCGGTGTCCGAACCCGGGGACCCTCCGCCCGGGGGCGTGTCAGCGCCGGGACCACGCCCCTGAGCCTGAGCCCCGTACCGCCCCTCCCCTCCGCGCCCTCCTTTGTTTTTAATTGGAAACATCCTCCTCTTCCTCTCCTATTTCCCGCCCCCACTTCCCTCTCCTGGGTGGATTAGCTAAGCGCCAGGCCAGGCGTCGCGGGTTCCGAGCGGACGGCGGGCCGAACGGTGAGTGGGGCCGGCGGGCGGGCGGCGACGCGGGGAGAGGCCGGAGGCGGGTGGCCGCAGAGGGCACGCGGCGTCTGGCCCCGCCGTGTCCGGCCCGCTGCGCCGCATCCTCAGGTGGTCGCGGACGTTTCGAGGCTCCCGGCGCGCGTCTGCAGGAGAGACGCGGCGGGACCCGCCACGAGTAGCGTCCAGCCCTGGCTTGGGGGGCCGGGCCCCAGGGTATTAACGCCCGCGGCAGTGGCTCTGGGACGAAGGCTGTCTGCGGGGAAGCCCGCTGGGCGGGAGAGAAAGGCGCTTTGGGGGGCTGGCTGCGTGCCTGGCCGCCCCCACCCGCTACGCGGAGCTTCTCCTGCGGGAGAAAGGCGCGCGGCGCACGGCCGCCCTCGCCACTCGCGCGCCCCTGTCCAGCAGGCCCGCTCCGCCTGATGGGCTTCGCATGCGTCTCTCAGGCATCTCCTCTGTGCAGCTCTCCCGGGCTGGGGCCCGGCCGGCTGGCGGGTCAAAGGGTTTATGGTAACTTCATCACCTGCTGGAAAGCGGAGGGGCGGGGTTGCAGGAGAGATCCCTGCCTCTCTTTAGCCGTGAGGGCACACTGGGGAGATGTGATTTATTTCAGGGTATACTTGACTTGTTTCTATAAAATGCATGTATTTCAAGACTTAGATTTTTCTTAAATTTTTTTTTCTGGTCTTCTTTATCCTCTCTTAGAATCTAGAGTTTAATTGAGTTTTTAATTTTTATTGCATGTTTCAAATGTAGCCACCCCAACTATAACGCACTAAAGTTGATTTGCCATTTACTTAAAAGGGTATATATTCAATAGTTTAAATTGGGTGTTGCTACATTAGGAATAGAAAGATAACCTCCATCTATCATGGTTAATCTTGAAACAGTAGCATTATTTCCATTTTTTTGGAGAAGCCAAGACTGCTCATCATCACCCTCTGTGCCATTGCTGTGAATTAGACGAAAGAGCATAATAACATTCTCATTAGAAAAACAGACCGAATGATCACTTTAACCCATAATGTGATTGTATACCTTGAATGTCTACAGGAAACAACTGACAATGTCATATGAAAAGAATAAGAATTTGGTAGTGTCCAATTGCTGCTAACCATAATTTACAGATATCAATAGATGTTATATACATAAACTAGAAAATACAATAGAACAAAATAAATGATTCAGTTTGGAATGAAAAGCAGCAAATTGAAAAGCATATTTTAAAAAGATGTAAAACTCTAGGGACATAAGAAAATACATTAAATGGGTATATGAGCATGTATAGGTAAAAATACAATAAAATACATTTTTATAGGTAACGATATCATTTCTCTACAAGAATGTAAAGATTAAATTCCTCACCGGGCCGGCTGAGTGGCATGTTGATTAAGAGTTGGCTTAGAGCCGGCCGAGTGACATGGTGGTTAGGAGCTTGCTTGGGAAGCCAGCGGCCCCAGTTTGGGTCCCACATATGAGGGCCAGTGATACTGCCCTCAAAAAAAAAAAAAAAAAAGAGTTGGCTTAGAGCGCAAGCTCTGAGTATCAGGGCCACCTGTTCGATTCCCACATGGACCAGTGAAAGCTGCGCTTGGGCTAAGCTGTCGCTGAGCTGCCAACAGGTGGCAAGATGGCTCAGCTGGTGTAACAACAAGATTGCCTGTTCATTGGTAGGCTATGCCCCCCCGCAACCAAAACTGAACTCAGCACCTTGAGCTGAGCTGCTGCCCAGATGTCTCAGTGGATAGAGCGTACCCTCTTAACAACAAGGCTGCTGGTTCAACTCCCGCATGGAATGGTGGCTACGCTCACACGCAACTAAGACTGAACACAGCACCTTGAGCTTGGAGGCCACGAGCTGCCAATGGGAAGCTAGATGGCAACAGGTGCCCTCCACAACAAAGACTGAAGAACAACAACTTGGCTGGTCCCCTTCTCTAATTCCCCAACACTGTTCCCCTCTTCCAATTCCCCCAATAAAATCTGAAAAAAAAAAAAAATTCCTCACTATTTTTGTTTTATTTTGTTTTTAAAGAAACTCTTTGGCTCGTGGAAAAACACTTGTCAGCAAGATTTCAATTATTGGGTCGTCGGAAAAGTCATGACATATTTTTTCTATGTTTTTTGTTGCAAAAATGTGTCATGACTTTTCCGACAACCCAATAAAAGAAAAATGTTCATATATATGGGGACTTCACTGCATAATAAAAGTTATTATAAAACTATAGTGATTAAAAGGTCATGGAAGAGGGAATAGACCTGGTACTGGACAAATCAGTGAAACTGAAGAGACAGATTTAGGAATAAAAGGAAAGCTGGGCCGGCCCAGTGGCTCATTAGTTAACAGTTGGCTTGGGACGCCAGCTCTGAATAGCAGGGCCCTGGTTCGGATCCCACATTTGTGGGCCAGTGACACTGTGCCCTCTATAGCTAAGATGGTATGAACAACAGCTCAACCTGGAGCTGGGCTGCCGTGAGTTGCCGTGAGCGGCTGTCCAATGGCCAGTGAGCGACTCCCTCACCAGGGAAGAGCGCAGTGATAATACCAACATGGGCCAGTGAAGCGACATCCTCTACAACTATACTGAAGAACAAAAATAAAAAATAAAAAAAAAGGAAAGCTGACATTTTATTTATTTATTTATTTATTTATTAATTATTTTAGCTGAAGCTCAGTGGCAGCTCAGCTCAGACTAGGCGTCGAACTGCTATTGCTCAGAGCTCAGCTCGTACTCTTGAGCAAACTCTTAACCAACTGAGCCACTCGGTGTGCCCAGAAAGCTGACATTTTAAATGAGGGGGTGGGGAAGAAATAATATTTGATTATGGTTGGGCAATAAGATATTCTTTGGGAAAACTAATAATAAGACTGGAGCTTTCCCTCACTGTAAACACACAAGTGTGATCTAGATGATTTACTAATTTAAATATAGGAAACCTAAAAGTAAAAGAAGAAAACCTGAATGAGTATTTGGTAGCATGTCACATGGGGAAAGCATTCCTGAAGTTGATACCAAAACTTAAAGCAAGTCAATTCAAAGCAAGAGAAATGCAAATGACAGTGTGAAGACTCTCGGTCTCACTAATTGTCAGAAAAATGCAATTAAAGTGAGGCAGCATTTTCCTGTTTTGCTGATTTTGAAAGTCTGATAATACTCAGTATTGTTGATAATGTGAGGAAGGAAATACATTCTTACAAACTCTTTGTGGAGTGTATTGATAAAACTTTTATATGGTGATAACTATTGTATTTTGCCGTGTATAATGTGTTCCTGTGTATAATGCACATTCATGTTTTTAGCCCAAACTTTCAGGGGAAAAAATCTTTTGTTTTAATTTTTTAATTCAAATTTTTGTCTACATTTAGGTATTTGTTTTTTGAATTACAAAGGAATTTTACGTTTAATTTTTAACATGTTATGGTACAGGAAATTTTATGTAATAAATAATTACAAAACACGAACAGATACAAGGTACAAAAAGGTTTATGTATCGGAAATAAATTTATGATATTTATGCATCATAGAAGGCTAAGAACTCCTTTTTTTAAAGATTTTATTGGGGAATTGGGGAAGGGAAACAGTGGTGGGGAATTTGGGAAGGGGAACAGCCAAGTTGTCCTTCAACCTTAGTTGTGGAGGGCATAGCTCGCTCAGCTCCAAGCCCAGTCGCCATCCGAACACCTGTCAGCAGCTCGTGGCCTCTAGGCTCAAGGTGCTGTTCAGTCTTAGTTGCAGGGAGTAGGAGTGGGTACAGCCCAACATCCCATAGGGTTGTTGAACCGGCAACCTTGTTGTTAGGAGCATGTGCTCTGACAAGCTGAACCATCCTGCTGCCTGTTGGCAACTCAGCTCGGGCACAGCTAATTGGCCCATGTGGGAATTGAACCGGTGACCCTGTTGCTCAGAGCTTGCCGCTCTTAACCAACTGAGCCCCTCAGCTGGCCCTAAAGCTTCTGAAAGCAACAACTTTTGGTTTTGTTGGTTTTTCTCTATTTTTTTTCTGTTCTTTATTTTATTTCTTTCTACTCTAATCTTTACTATGTCTTCTGCTTACTTAGGTTTTAATCTGTTCTTTTTTATTTTCTTAAGATGGAAGGTAGGCTTACTGGTTCGAGAGCCATCTTTTCAAAAATATGTGCTATAACTTTGCCTCTAAGTATTGCATCAGCTGCATCCCATAAGATTTTTTGGCATTTTGTCTTTTCATTTTCATTCATCTGTAAGTATTTTCTCATATTCTTGTGGATTTTTTGCTAGTTTATTGCTTATGTAGAAGGTTGTTGTTTAATTTCGACATATTGTGAATTTCCCAAATTTTGTTCTGTTGTTGATTTCTAAAAATCCATTGTTTTCAGAGAACATTTTTATGATTTCAGTCTTTTAAAATTTATTGGGGTTTATTTTACAGACTTATACACTATCGATCTTAGAGAATGTTCCATGTACACTTGAGAAGAATGTGCTGGGGGTGCCAAAAAAATGTATACAAGTGGACACTTTGGTCAGTGTTGCTCAAGCAGTAGTTCAGCGTAATCAGAAGTGTCTGGACGTTGATGGGAACCACTTTGAGCACCTCTTGTAATTGCAGAAGTCAAACGTGACTTGTATTCATCTTTGTTATCTGTATATAGTGAGTATTACAATTTTAATACTGTTTTCCTTTCTTAAAATTGTATACATTTTTTTGGTACTCTCTGTATTCTTTTACTGTTGGATGCAGTGTTATATAGATAGATGACTGTTAGGCTAAGGTGGTTTATAAAAATGTTCAAGTCTTCTATTTCCTAATTGATTTCCTGCTTATTTTTGAAAATCGGATATTGCAGCCTCAAATTATTATTTCTGAATCGCCTATTTCTCCCCTCAGTTCTGTCCAGTTTTGTTAGTGTATTTTGGGATGCTATTGTTATGTGCACATATATGCATAATTGTTACATTTTAATGATGGATTAGCCCTTGTATCTTTATGAAAATATCCTTCTTTGTCTTCCGTAATAGTTTTTGTCCTAAAGTCTATTTTGTCTGAGATTACTGTAGCTACTGCACTTTTTGGTTAGCATTTACATGGTATATACCTTTTTGATTCTTTTACTTTCAAACTGTTTTCTAATCTAAATTGTGTCTCTTGTACATAGCATATAGTTGGATCATGTTTTATATTTTATTTTTTAATTTCTTCCAATCTCTGCCTTTTGATTTAATCCATGCCCTTTAAAGCATTATTGCTAACAAGGTAGGATTTATATCAATTTTGCTATTTGTTTTCTGTATGTCTTACAATCCAGCTTTCTTTTACATGTTTATTTGGTATATGTTTATCATCTTTTCCCCTTCAGTCTATTTTATCATTACATTTGAAATGAGTTTCTTCTAGAGCATGTCACTGAGTCATTTAAAAATGTATCCCATTTATTTATTCTGACAATCTCTACCTCTTCATTGATATGTTTAGTACATTACACTTAGTGTAAAAATTGATATGTTTGAATTTACACATACTTGTTCTTTTTTTCATTTTTCTGTGTTTTGTTTCCTGTCTTCTTTAGGGTTATTTGAATCTTTTTGTATCGAGTATTTAATTTGCTACTGTGTTTTGAATTGCGTCTTTGTGAATAGTGTTTCTAGTGGTGGCTCTTGGGATTTTAGTATTCGTACTTTTCATAGTATTCTCATAATTCATATTTTACCACTATAAGTGGAATGTAGAAATATAACCACCATATAGGTCCCTTTACATTATCAATTTATGTTGTAGTTGTCTTAAACCTACTTACATTGTAAACATCTTGGACAACATTATAATTTTGCCTTCAGTTATCAAACCTATTTTAAAGAAGTCAGGAAGCGAAGACCGATATTTGATTTGTGCATATGTTTACCATTTCTGTTGATCCTCCTTCAGTTCTGATGTTTTTCTTCTGCTATTTCATTTCCCTTATATTTGAAAACTTCTTTACAAATTCTTCTTCAGCACACCTATTGGCAGTGAATTCCTTTCATTTTCCTTTATAGTTGAATGTTTTTGTTTCTCGTTATAAAGACATTTTTCTTGGATATAGAATTCTGGGTTGATAGTTGTTTTCTTTCAGTACTCAAAAAATATTCTTCTGCTCTTCATGATTTTCTGATGAGAAATCTACAATCATTGTATTGTTTTTCTCTAGTTGATGTATTGTTTTTCTCTGGCTGATTTCAGGATTTTTAATTTGTCTTTTTAGTTCCCAGCAATTTGTTTATTGTGTCTGTTGATGTGCCTGGGAGTGGCTATTTTTACTTTATCCTGTCTAGGGTTTAGTGAGCATTACACATGTGTAGGTTTATGTTATTTTTTTTCTATTGATATTCAGTGTTATATAAATATGTTTCAAGTGTGCATTGTAGTGGTTAGACATTTATATAATTTAGGAAGTGATCCTTGCAATTAATTTAGGACCCATCTCACACTGTACATACATAGTTATTACAATATTATTGACTATATTCTCTATGCTGTCCTTTACATCCTTGTGACTATTTTGTAACTACCAACTTGAACTTCTCAATCCCTTTACTTTTTCCACCCCTCTCCCATCTGGTGACCGTCAGTTTGTTCTCTGTATCTATGAATCTGTTTCTGTTTTATTGTTTTTGTTTATTTTGTTCTTTAGATTCCACATAACTGAGATCATATGTAGGTTTATGTTTTTGTTTTTGCCAAATTGGGAAACTTTTGCCCATGATTTTTTCAAATATTTTTTCTGCACTACACTGTTTTTCCTATTCTTCTGCAACTCTAATGCCATGCTTAATAGAAACTTTGATATTGTTCCACAGATCCCTAAGGTTTTGCTGGGGTTTTTTTTCAATAATTTTTCTCTGTGTTTTTTGGACTGGATAATCTATTCTGTCTTCAGGCTCAGTAACTTTTGCCATGTAATTTCCATTTTTCTATTGAGCCCATCTAATAAGCTTTATTTTTTTATTTTTTTAAATTTTTACTTCTTTTTTTTTACTTATTTATTTTTTTTGAGGGCAGTGTCACTGGCCCTCATATGTGGGACCTGAACCGGAGCTGCTGGTGTCCCAAGCCAGCGCTTAACCACTGTGCCACTTGGCCAGCCCTAAGATTTTTCTTAAATTGGAGAATTGGGGAAGGGGAACAGCATTGGGGAATTGGGGAAGGGGAGCAGACAAGTTGCCATCCTTTTGTTCTTCAGTCTAGTTGTGGAGGATGTCGCTTCACTGGCCCATGTTGGTATTGTGATTCCTTGCGTTCTTCCTGGCTGAGGCAGATCAGTCACCAGCCACTGGACGGCCTCTCATAGCAGCTCATGCCAGCTGCCGGCTGCTTACGCTGGCTGCCAGGAACTCACAGTAGCTCAGGGCAGCCCACTGCAGTCCTGCTGCAGCCGACACCATCTCCGCAACTCCTGGCAACCCAATTCCAGGTCAAGCTGTTGTTCACCATCTTAGCTGTAGAGGGTGCAGTGTCACTGGCCCATGTGGGATCCGAACTGTGGCCTTGCTGCTCAGAGCTGGCATCCCAAGCCAACTCTTAACCAATGTGCCACATGGCCGACCCTTTATTTGCTTCTTTATATGTTGTATTTCTTTGCTGAGAGTTTTAATCTTTCCATTTTTTTTCCTTCTTGGAGCATTTTTTTAAATAGCTACTTTAATTTTAATTGTCAGATTAACTCCAACATCTGTGTCTTCTTGCCATTGGCTTCTTTTGATTTTTTTCCCACATGAGTTGAGACTTTACCAAGTAATTTTGTACTTTATCCTGGACATTTTCAATATTATATTATGAGATTCTGAATCTTATTTAATGTTATGGAGGATATTGATTTTTTGTTTACTGTTTTTGCAGGCAATGACCCAGTTGGGTTCAGGCCATGAGTTCTGACCAGCATTCTGTGTGTTGTAATTTCAGTGTCAATTTCATTTCAAAATCTTGGCCACACTCTTCAGCTCTCTTGTATGTATACAATCCGATGGCCATTCCGACCTGGGCAGTAGTCTCCTTTACTTTACTTCTCAAAGACTTCGTTAGAATCAATTTTTAGAATCAGATCCATGCATGCACCACTTGGGGATGAGCCTGGAAGTTCATAAATAACTTTACTAGGATACTTTCTTTTCCACTATCTCCTTACCAATATTCTGGGCCTCTCCTTTTCACTTCTCGAGCTAGAAAAATTAGGTTTTATTTACTTTTTTTGTCATACACATCCCACAAATTCACTTGAATTCAAGATCAAGTCACAGAAGGGCAGAAAGAACAAAAACAAGGGGAAGGGGTGGGTTTCACCCCCATCTTGTACCACAGCTTTTTGTATCACAGGGGAAGATTTTCTTTCCTTAGTATTCTAGGCACCTGTGAGTGTTCTTTGATTGCTCCTTTCTCCACGGTGACATTGCCAGCATCTGTGACATGAGGGAATGAAGAAAAAGAAAAAAGAAAAAAAAAAAAATATATATATATATATAAAGTGGGTGTCAAAAAAAGTATACATATTTTAAGAAAGGAAAAAAAACTATTTAAAATATAATAGTATATACTGATAACAAAGATGAATACAAGTCACATTTGACATCTGCAATTACAAGAGGTGCTCAAAGTGGTTACCATCAGTGTCCAGACACTTCTGATTATGGCGAACTACTGCTTGAGCAACGCTGACCAAAGTGTCCACTTTTATACATTTTTTGGCACCCCTGGTATATTGGGGAGCTCTCCAACTCCTATTGAGCTTTAGGAATTCCGCTTTCTCCTTACTCAAGCAAGAACCAGAGGGCTTCTCCTGGAGCTCACCTGGCACATGGCACCTCCTACTATGTTATAGGCTCTCTTGAAATAGTATCAGGCCAGGGATACCAGAGAAAAATGAGAAAAATGATTCTGGTTTGATGGACCTTCCGATTCTGGTCTTCTTCCATGTTCTTGCTTTTGTTTAATTTCCAGGGTCTTCAAATAGCTGTCCAGTCATTCTGTCTGAGTTAATTAATTGCATTCAGTGGGAGAGACAGGATGGTATATAGGTTTATTATAGCTTACCCAGAACTGGACCATGTGATCTATTATGACTTTTATTTTCCCTGGGCTTATGGATAATTTCTTTCTAAATTATACATATATTTCAAAAACCCTCAAAATGGAGGTTAGAAGGAAACTCAGAAGAAGGGCTTATTTTCATAATATAGGGTATAGTATTAAAGAGAACTGGATAATTTGAAAGCAATGTGAGGATGTTAGGGTAGAAGAGAGGGCAGCAAGGATTCAGTAGGGTGTAGAATAGTAATCACAGTAACCTGTGATTATGGCGTTTTGAACTGTGGTATCCCCAGTCTACAAAACTGTGATCTTGAATGGGTTATTTAAACTCTGTGAGTTCTTACCTTACCTTGGTAGTGAAAATCATAATGTCCACTTCATTCAAAATATAAAGTTTCTAGCACCTCATAGATATTAGTAACTAATATCTAAAACTGAAACCCAATAAAAAGAGAGTTTTAAGTGTATTATATCCGTACACCTGAGGTCTTAATTAGTAGGTAAAATATTACAATTTTTCACTTAAAGAAATCATGTTTTCTATTTGGCCTCATTCAAGTTAATTTTAAATTGAAATGTAGCAATAGTTATTTCTTTGAGAATTTAGAAATTTTTATTTTTATTTTTTGGCTGAGCCATCCTGCCACCCGTTGGTAGCACAGTGGCAGCTCAGCTCAGTCTGGGCATCGAACTGCTGTTGCTCAGAGCTCAGCTCGCACTCTTGAGCGAGCTCTTAAACAACTGAGCCATTCGGCCGGCCCTCAGCTCACACTCTTGAGCGAGCTCTTAACCAACTGAGCCACTTGGCCAGCCCTGAGAATTTAGAAATTTGACTGGTTTACCTATTTTTCCAGCCCTGTGGTTTAGTATTATATAATTATATAATATAGAAATCATGTCATGTTTCATATAAATATATAAGTATGTAACATATAAAATGTAAGTAAGTTATATGTCATATAAATAATTTAAATATTCAGTTGCCTTTAAGTAGTAGGGTTATAGAGGTAGTATGTGGTGATTTTATAATTTATTTTATAAGCAGAACAATGTAATATAGACTAATGCAAAAGTGACAGGAACATGCACTAGCAAGGGAACTATCTCCATGTGAATCAACTCACAATCAAAAACCTTTCAATTTATTTTATTTTATTTTACTTTATTTTATTTTAAATTTATTTAGAATATACAACCTCCTTTTTTTTTCTGCCAGAGAAATGGGTGCATGTAAAAGTGCATAAATCCTTTGGTCGGTCATGGTCCAGAATATGTAGGAAGTTAATTCAGAGGAAACAAAAATATGCCCAGAGACATGAGTAATTCAAGCTGTTAGCTAGATTTTTCTTAAAGGATGTAGCATAAGATTTTACATGGTACACAACTTCACTTAATATTTATTGTATACCTGAGCCTACTGCCCAGGTCTAAGACTGGCCACTGGATGTGCAGGTACTGCTCTATGTACTGAGAATGTAGGAGTGAAAAAAAAAAGTTAAAAATCTGTTTCAATAGTAAGCTTACCTTCTAGTTGGGGCTTCCACCAAAATTTAATCCTCTTTAAGGCTCTTATCTCTTCAAAACTGTTTGCTCTTGTAACTGCTGCTGGTTTTCTCTCTCCCTATGTTTCCTTACTAGAGGCTCACTTCTCACTGCCCTACCTCTCCCTCCTCACTCTTTCCATCATGTGGCACCACCTCCAAGCCAGAAAGGTGTTTTCTGTTTGGTCCAGTGCATCTATTGGGCCCTAGTAGGAAGGCACAGACCCAGCACTCCCATTCATAAATGATCTCCCTTTGGTCCAGTTTCCCAGGAAGGAAGGTTGGGGAAGCCCATGAAAAGCGTCTTCTTCACGAGCTCTGTTTATGTCATGAGAAATCTTGCCGCAGAATTTTTGGTGAAATAAATTCTTCACCTACCTAACATTTACTAAAATATGTAAAATTTAGATATGTGATATGTGTATGTAAATATAAATATTAACATGTAAAAATATGTAAATAAGTAAAGTTTATAAAGTTTACAGCTGATGTTATCCGTGGTAATGTTACATATGAATCAGTCTATAATCCACAAAACTTTTTTTTTGAGACAAAGTAGATGGATTAATATAAATGTATTGCCCTTACTGTAAGAGCATTTCAAAGACCAGATCCACCTAATTATGAAATGAATTTCATATTCAAAGAGATGTGTATTTGAACTAGTTGCCTCTGCATGTTGATTCTACCATGTCTTTCACCAGAATTGCTCGGGTTTACAGAGACAAGAAAAAGTGGCTCATTAAATTGTATTTATTTTTGTATTCTTTTTTCACTCCACCCTACCTCAAAGATAAATATTCAAGAGTTCTGATGTGACCAAAAGGCAGGGAACTGTGGTGGATAAAAAGAAGACACAAGTGAGGCAGCAGCATGTAGTCTTAGGAGAACTGGATTGCCGGGTCAAATCCTTGCGGTACTTCTCACTACTGCCAACCTTGGGGAGAAGCCTTTAATTAAGTTCTCTGTTCCTCAGTTTCCATCTCTGGCCTATTACTTCTTTTATAAAGCTTTTTATGAATTAACATTTATAAGATGCCTCTGAAGATGTTTTTAAAGAGATTTTGTTAAATACAATTTAAAGATAAAAAGGGATCATCAGTAATGGGAGACCAGGGTTTTAGCAGGGTAAGCTCAGTCGGCACCGGGTATGACCTCCCAGCCTCTACATTCTCTCCTGAAGGAAGACTTTTTCAAGCTGAACATGCTATGAAGGCTGTGAAAAATAGTAGTACAGCTATTGGAATCAGATATAAAGATGGCATTGTCTTTGGGGTAGAAAAATTAGCCCTTTCTAAACTTTATAAAGAAGGTTCCAACAAACAACTTTTTTTGAGCCTGCCGAGTTCCACGTTGGTTAAGAACTGGCTTGGGATGCCGGCTCTGAGCAGCAGGGCCCCACTTAGGATTCCACACATGTAGGCCAGTGACACTGCCCTCTACAGCTAAGATGGGGAACAACAGCTCGACCTGGAGCTGGGCTGCTATGAGTTGCCAGGGGCGGTGTAGGCTGCCGCCCCTGCCATAAGCTACAGTGAGTGGCCCGCAGCCAGTGTGAGTGGCTGGCAGCCAGTGTGAGCTGCCAAGAGCTGCCGTGAGCAGCTGTCCAGAGGCCGGCGACTTATCTGCCTCACTCAGGAAGAGCGCAATGATAATACCATCATGGACCAGTGAAGCAATGTCCTCCGCAATTAGACTGAAGAACAAAAAGACAGCAACTTGTCTGTTCCCCTTCCCCGATTCCCCAATGCTGTTCCCCTTCCCCAACACCCCAATAAAATCTTTTTTTAAAAAAACAACAAACAACTTTTTAATGTTGAGCCGCATGTTGGAATGGCGGTAGCAGGTATGCTCTTTCTTTAGCAGAAATCACAAGAGAAGAAGCCTCCAATATTAGATCTAACTTTGGCTCTAACATTTCAGTAAAACATATTGCGGACAGTGGCCATGTATGTACATGCATGTGTACTCTACAATGCTGTTAGACATTTTGGCTGCCATTTCATATCATGTTAGGGTCTTACAGTATGAATGACAGTGCACAACTCTACATGATTGACCCATTGGGTGTTTCATATGGTTGTTGGGGCTGTGCTATCGGCAAAGCCAGGTAAACTGCAAACACAGAAATAGAAAAGCATTAGATGAAAGAAATAACCTGCCATGATGCTGTTAAAGAAGTTAGAAAAATAATTCACATGGTACAGAATGAAGAAGGATCAAGCTTTTTTGAAGTGGGTTCAGCTGGGTTGCTGAAATAACTAAAGGAAGACATGAAATTGTTCTCAAAGATGTAAGGGAAAAAGCAGAGAAATATGCTTTTTGAAGGAAGAAGGTGAATCAGGTGACGATAATATGTTACATTTAATTCAGCTATTTTAAATTTCTGATACAGTCCCTATGTAACTGTTTAGCCCTGTGGATTATTATATACCCACTGACCAATTTTCATTAAATTTTTGTCTTGTAATGATGAAGAATAACAACAATGGGAGACCAGGTTTTGATGTGATACTAGCCATTAGAATAATAATCAGCTCTTGAGCATCCGAGCCTTTTCCATCCATCAATGAAAGGAAGCAAAAGAACAAATAATAAGGCTAGTGAATTTGCTGCAAAAATCTAGTTAAACCTTAAATGTAGGAGGTTTGGGACGCACCAAAGACCATATTTCTGGATATCCGTGTCAAACCTGATTTGAACTAGTGTGTACTTTAGCAGTGATTTCAAAGAGGCTGCCCCTAAAGAACTCTGGAAAGCATTATATTAATGATTAAAGTTTTATTATAAAGGGTACAAATCAGGACCACCCAAATGAAGAGACACATAAGGTGAGGATCCCGAATTTGGAACTTTCATGCCTTCTCCCTGTAGAGTCAGAATGTGTCACCCTCCCAACGCATCCATGTGTTCACCAACCAAAAACTCAGTCAAGCCTCAGTGGCCAGAGTTGAGGTTTTGTAACATAGGCATGCTTACTTGGCTCACTGGTGAAGTGGTTGAATTGAATCTCCAGCTCCCTGCATTTCCCCTGTGGCCAAGAGATCTGTCAAATACCTCCTGGCTGAAAGCCTGAATGCTCTTAATCCCATGGTGATCTTTCTGGAAGGATCAGTTCCCATCCTGTGACATCTTAGCATAAACCCAGATGTGATCCAAGAGCCTGCCATGACTAATACAGACACTGCTGTCACTCAGAGGATTAATTCCAAAGATTTAGAGGTTCCTCCCATAACCTGGGCCAAATTCATTGTCGTGTAACACTAAGTTACATGAAACTACAAAAATTGAGTAGCCATCACTTCCTATGGAGATAAAATAATACATGAGACAATTTGCAAAGCCTAACATATTTCTTTTTAAGGAAGGTGTATATATACATTCCTAGGACTATTAGCACATTAACTTATATTCACCCAGCATGGATCCTTGTGAAATAAGAGGTTTATAAAATTTGAACTTTGGAAAAATATCAACATTTACATTTATTAAGAGTTTTATGGCCGGATGAGTGGCTCAGTTGGTTAAGAGTTTGCTTAAGAGCACGAGCTCTGAGTAACAGGTTCACTGGTTTGGGCCAGTGAGCTTCGCCCGAGCTTGAGCTGCCACTGAGCTGCCAACAGGTGGCAGGATGGTTCAGCTGGTGAGAACACGTGCTCCTAATGAGAAAATTGCCTGTTCAATGGTGGGCTACGCCCACTTGCAGCTGGGACTCAACTCGGCACCTTGAGCTGAGCTGCTGCTGCCCGGATGGCTCAGTGGATAGAGCGTGCACTCTTAACAGCAAGATTGCCAGTTCGACTCCCAAATGGAAAAAAAGAATTTTACCAAGGCTTTCAAATCAAATGTAATATTACTTCTAATCACACATATATATTATCTCATTTGAATTTTATATATGAAGTACTATACTAATATAGACTTAAATACTCAGTTTCTGATAGTGCAGGATAATTTTTTTAAAAAAATCTCAATACAGGCATATCTAGTCTTACTGCACTTAACTTGATTGCGCTCAGCAGATACTGTGTTATTTTACATGTTGAAGGTAAAACCTTCCTGTGAAAAGATTACAACTTGCTGGAGGCTCAGATGATAGTTATTGCTTTTTTAGCAATAAAGTTTTTTTTTTTTTTTTTTTTTTTTTTGAGGGCAGTGTCACTGGCCTTCATATGTGGGACCCAAACCGGGGCCGCTGGCGTCCCAAGCCAGCGCTTAACCACCGTGCCACTCGGCCGGCCCAGCAATAAAGTATTTTTTAATGAAGGGTATGTACATTGGGGTTTTTTTTAGACATAATGCTATCACACACGTAGTCCAGAGTGCAATGTAAATATATCTTTTATATGCACTGGAAAAGCAAAAAAGTTGGTGAGTCACTTTATTATGATAGTCTGTTGTGGTGCTCTGGAAACGAACCTGCAAAATCTCCTAAGCATGCCTGTATTTGTATCTTGGAGATGTAATGAACATTATATTCTTCTAATTTTTAGAAGATGTCTTTAATGTATTTTGTGTGCTCGTCTTAACGTGTATTACTAGATGAATCCATCTGAATAATATAATTAATGTTGCTATCCTAAACTAAAAGCAACTTGTGTAGACACTTAAGTTGTACTTAACTCATTTGTCTTTCATTTAGCTACAAAATAGGGAAAAGCCCTCCAGCAACATCTCTATTTTCTTTCTCTTAGTTCTTTCCGTCTTGAAACACATTACAAACAATGTTCATAAAATCACATCTGCTAAAACTCACTGGTGGCAAAATAGGGGAGTTATTAGTGTCAGCTTGGAACCCAGGATAAAGTCTGTGCACTGATGCCCAGTAATACATGTTAGATGGCTGACTGGCAGACAGCTCTTTTATGTGCTATATTTGAATATAGACATTTATTCTTGGTCTCTTCACCAGTTCCTTTATTTTACCTGATGAAATTGTGGTAATGCATATTTGTTGAGAATTTGCTATGTGCCAGGTGCTGTTTTAAGTGCTATCCAAGTGTAACCATTTTAGTCTTCACAACAGTTCTGAGATGCATTTATTGTAACTGTAATAACCATGCCCGTGACACAGGATAACCCAAGAAGAGTGGTCACTCAGATCACACAGCTGTCAGGGATACCTGGAATCTGTCTGTCTATCTGAACCACACTGCCTGTGCTGTCTGAGGTGTGTTGGAATATACTATTTACCAGCCACCAAATCTGCCCTCCGCCAAGCATCCTTCCTTCTGCCCATGCTGAATCCCAATGGGGAGTGTGGTAGATGGACTAGGACTCTGCAGGAATTGTTTTCCCACTCTTCCTAAGTAGCAGAAGTGACTTGCTGTCTTTTCTCTCTTCTCATAGCTGAAGGCACTGGAGACAGCCGGAGTCCAAGGTTTGTTTGTTTGTTTGTTTTTATTGGGGGAGGGGAACAGCGTTGGGGAATTGGGGAAGGGGAACAGACATGTTGCAGTCTTTTTTTGTTCTTCAGTCTAGTTGTGGAGGACGTTGCTTCACTGGCCCGTGGTGGTTTTATTATTGTGCTCTTCCCAGGTGAGGCAGATTGTTTGCTGGCTTCTGGATGACCGCTCACGCTGGCTGCTGGCCACTCACTGTAGCCTCTGGAAGCCCACTGCAGCAGGGTCTGCAGCCCACATCGTCGCCGGGGCTCGCAGCCCAGCTCCAGGTGGAGCTGTTGTTCACCATCTTAGCTGTAGAGGGCAGTGTCACTGGCCTCATATGTGGGATCCGAACTGGGGCCCCGCTCCTCCGAGCTGGTGTCCCCAGCCTGCTCCTAACGTGCCACTCGGCCAGCCCAGAGTCTAAGGTTTTAGATTGTATGTGCAGGTTTCTAAGCCCTGTGCCTAGAGAATTCTAAGATTCTCAAACTCAGAGGCTCACTTGTCAAGAGGTCAGGACAGATTCCAATAAATACTCCACTGCAAAGAGCTAACCATCATTCTCTATTTTGGGATTGAAATTTCAAATATCTATGGTGTGGCCCTGGAGCTTATGGTTTCAGTTAGCTTTGCTAGCATGTCTTTGTTTACAAAGGCAAAATTGAAGAGTGAGCATGTCACACAGCTGTGGTGTTGAATGCAGCAAGCATTATCCATATAAATGCTGTCTTGCTGTAGGATGCCATTTATGATACAGGATGCTTTACAGAGCAGCAAACCACAGCTTTACCAACCTTGTGCTATTCAGCCCATGTCTCTTTTCGCTCTGTATATGATCCCATCAGCTTAAATTCTCCTGTGGGCAGCCTAAGCCCTGAAAATGCTGATGCCGATGCCTCTGCAAATCAGAGCTTTCAGGATCATGTAATGCTAACTTAGTATGGAGGTACATTTCAATTTTCTACTCTAGTTTCCATCTGATATCAAATCAAAAGTCAGTCTCCAACCTATGGCACCTTTTGCTCTTGCTGAATGATTGGGAAATCTGAGAATTTCACTGAATATTAAGGAAGGATTAAGTTAATGACATTCAGGCTTGTATCAACTGGAAATTATCCTGTCTTATAAATAACATTTTGGATAAAACTACGTTGTAAAAGTTTATAAGAAAGGGAAGAGAATTAAGTGTGGTGAAAAAGAAAAGAAACTAGTGGCTTGGAGGAAGTTGGTAAAAAATTCTCGCACCTGCAGCTTGTAAGGCAATGTGTAGATATATTTTACTTTGTTTAAATTCGTTGATATTACTTTTAAAAACATTTTTACATAGTTTTAAAATTTTCAAGATTGGTTTATTTTTTCAAGTTGTTATTCAATCACTTGAATCAGATTTGAATGCTAATTTCTGCCTGGCATGATTGACAGTTATTTTTCTTCATACTTTATCAGTCTCAAACATACCTGATCATAAGGATCAGCTGGACCTCTGTTAAAAGTACAGATTTCCAGGCCTGGACCCCATGTTTGGATGCACGGATTCTGTATTTTTTCCTTCAAGTTTTTGTTTTGACAATAAAAATACTCAGATCTCTGTCTTCCCCTAGATTCAGCAATTGTTAAAATCTGCTGCTTTTGCACTATGCTGTACCATTTGCCCCTATTGATAGTTAAAATAGATGGATGGATGGGTGGGTGGGTGGTTGGGTGGTAGGAATTTGGCCCCTTTCACTAAGACACTTAGTTGTCTTTTCTAATTAGTTTCTCTCACTGTGCAATCCCTAGGCTCAGTGTTCAAAGGAACAACACATGTTTAGTTAGAAGTTCCACATAGAGCTGTCAAATGATTCTTTTTATTGTGAAACAACATTATACATATAAATACGCATATTTAAACATATGTACCCTTTAACGACTAATAAAAAATGATCATCCCTGTTCCCACCACCCTGTTAGAACTAGAACATTAGAAAGAACTTGAAGTCCCTCGTGGGCCACACATCACTTCTGCACATGTGACCATTTTCCCGAATGAATTTTGTGTTATTCCCTAACTTCTCTTTAAAGTTTTCCCTCATCTATGGATCAGAAAAAAGGGTTTAATTTTCCTGCTTTTGAACATTCTTAAATGGATTCATGTGTATTCTCCAGTGACTTGCTTTTACTTTTTTCAGTATTGTAATGGTGAGTTTCATCTCTGTTGATGTGTTTGGCCGTAGTTTGTTTCCCTAGAGCAAGTCCTCAAATAATGTCTTTCCTTTCAATGTTACAATGTTGATGAGTGCCATAGGAACTTCACTCTTGATTATGTCAATTAGCCTATGGTAAAATTGGTTTTGTTATGAGTCATTTTGCTTAAAGTAGCAGAACATATATGTGACATGAAGTGGGGACTGACTTTGTACTCTGATATCATATGAATATACCAGAATCCAGTGTATCATTGATGGACATTAGGAATGTTTTCAGTTTCTTTTAATACTAACAGTGTGTCAGGAATATTCATCTGTATAACCTGTGTGTGCATGTGCAAGAGTCACCTGAGGGTATATTCCTCAGAGTGTCCAGAATTTAAAGTTCTAGAAAGGTGTTGTTGTTTTCCTAAGTACCAGATGTAACCATGACTGAAGGGATCAGATCAATTCCTTGAACTCCTCTGGTAGACCTACAATTGGGTCTGGCATTTTGGTGTGTCCCAGAAAACTTTTTTTACTTTTAAGACACATGGGACACTGTACAACTAGCTTCCACTCCAGAAGTGAGTGGAAGAGCCCACAACTGCTAGAATTCTGACCCATGTTTGTCAGGGAAGCCATTTGGGCTGGGAATCCACACATGGGCCAATGCCATGGTGGCATTCTCTGAGTCAGCTCATCACTGTACTGACTACTCAGGTGGTGTTCTAATGCTTTTTTGACTTCCCTGCTCTATGTGAGTGACTTTCTACTCTACTTGAACACACAATGACCACATTCTCTACTCGGATAACAGGATGACACATTGGAAAGAACATGGACTTCATATTTAGGAGTACTTGACTTTAGCAAGGTTGGCCCTTTACATATTAGAGAAATGTTATAATTAGAGGTAATATATGAAAAGTGCTCCACACTCTACCTGACAATTGATCAGCATTCGGTAAACTGTAGTTTTGTTGATGTTGTTCTCCTTGTTATTTGTCATCACTCAGAAACCTGAAATTCCTTTCTGTGATAACCTTTTTCTTTCTTGACTGAATTAATGAAACCCACCTGCCTCTTGTTTCAAATCTCAGCTTTTCGTTTACTACTGAGTTATTCTCATAATGTTCACACACACATATTTTTGACTTAAATGTTTCGTATGCCTTCTTTTGGCCTCTTCTTACACATAACATGTACTGATTTGAGCCTCTGATTCCTCCCCTCCCTAGTCCCCACCATTTCCCTCACCATCTTCCTCTCTATTCAGTTAATGGCATTGCCATCAACTCACTTACCCTGGCCTGACACTGAGACTGTCCTTTACTCCTCCACCCTTCTCTTCAGTCCATCAGTAGGTTCTGCTTCCAAATCATATCATGTATCTGATCACATCTAACCCTCTCTAGTGTTACCTCCCCAGTCTAAGCCAGTATCGGCTCTCAGCTGGAGCACTGCTGCCATCCCTTGTCACTGCTCCCTGCCTGTACACTTACCCCTCAAGATAAAGTAGGAATCCGATCAGATCACTCCACTGATTGAAGTTCTCCAAAGACTACCCAACTGCAATCACAAGTTCCATTTTGCCATGGCCGTTAGGTAAGATCAGGCGCTGTCTCTCTTCCTTACCTTGGTTCTCTTCATTCACTGTGTCCCCGTTATACCTGACCCCTGAACATTTCAAGCTCACTGCCTCCCAAGGGCCTTTGCCCTTTTCTGTCTTTCTGGAACTCTCTAGCCACATTTTTGGTGGAATGCCTCCTTTCATACTTCAAGTAGCTCAAAGGTCACCTCCTGAGACAGGTTTTCCCTGACCCTCTCTGAATTTTTCACTCATGTTTTTCTTAAACTTTTTACTTTCTTCATGACTGTAGTATCTAAATGTAATCTTAAATACTTGTTGATATGTTTTTCAGTCTCACTCCACTAAAATATAATGTCCAGCAGAGTGTCCATCTTGTTTATTGCTACATTTTCAAGATCTGTAATAGTATCTGGTACCTAATATGTGTTTACTAAATATTAATAGTTGTTGAATCAATGAAGAATGAGTGAAAGGGTAACTAACTGGAGGCCAAAAGAATCCCAGAACTGTTACGTGTATCACTAAGTAATAATGTGACTGTATATATATATATATATATATATATATATATATATATATATATATATATTTATAAATTTCAAGGAATAAAAATGTTTTATTTTTCAGGATTAACTGGAATTCTTCAAAATGTCAGGTAAGTTTTCATGAATAAATTTTAATATGCTTTATTTTAAAATGTGAATTGTGTGATTGCTTTCCCTAAAAAATTGGAGTTTATTTCATTTTGAAGTTTTTTATTGTTTAGTATTTGGAGAATATATACATTCATTTTTGTGTGTGTGTGTGTGTGTGTGCGCACGCGCGCACCCCAATGCTGTTCCCCTCTCTCAATTCCCCAATAAAACCTTAAAAAAAAAAAAAAAAGAGATACAGAACTTTTCCTTATAGTGAGTCCAGGGAGAAGGTTTCAACAAGAGGACAAGGTATAACATCATGAGAAATGACTTCAGTACTTCCCTTGAAACAATTACAGTAACTTAGGTTGCTTTTAGGAAGAATACAGTAAAAGTGTGAGTCATTGCTGGAGATGTAGACTAAACCACCTCGAATTGATCTGTGTGTGGCACCACTAGTTTTCAAACCATTTAGTATTCATCGTGCTTTGTTTTGAATTTACTGAGTATTTATTGTATTTTGGATTTATTTAAACACAGCCATTTTGCAAAAAGGATTCAGGAAAAAAATAAGATTCACTCTATGTATGACTTGTTCCTGTTATATAATAGGAAAGAGAATTTTCAACTTTGTGCAAGGAATTTATGGAAGTGGGAATCAGCATGAGATTGGCTGAGCTACTGAAAGCTCATTGCTTTGATCATAGGACAGTATAATTGCTGTTTTAATTTTTAACCTATATTCAACCTGAAAATCATCAAATATATTAATAGGTTGATGTCTAATATATAATTAATTATGTTTTTTGTGAGAAATATTAGTGTATTTCTCATGTGGGTTGTATGCATTGATATATACTAACAAGGAAAAATGAATTTACTCTGTTACCATATTATCATTTCCATTGTGAATCATGTCCCCACTCTCCCCAAAGGTGTAGTCCCCACAGTCCCCAAGCAACCCGCAGATGAAGTGGAAAATCACATAAAGTTGCCTGATGATCCTCCTGACTACAATTCCCATTTTGTACAAGGTAGGTTAAACATTCAGAAAGGATCTTTCCTCTCTCCAAAAAACCATACTAATCGTTAAGATTGCTTATAAAATTAATTAATTAATTGAGTGATTCAATAAATATTAAATGTGTACAGGGCACCAAATAGTTTACCAGATATCAATTAGAACACATTCCTGTTCTTCATAGGATTTATAGGCTACTGAGGAAGTAAGCTGTGCAAACATTGATAGCATTCTCTTTGCTTGATTTTGGAAATGTGAAGAATGTTGTAGGGGCACAGATGACAGTAACTAACTCTACCAGGGATCTGAGGGAAGCCTAAATGAGGAAGTCACATTTTACTGGCAGGATAAGGGGTTTCTCAATCAAAACAAAGGGGGAGGGGACCATGGCTGGCAAAAAGAACAATATGTCCAAAAGCATGGGTCATGAAGGTCAGGCATGAGGCATGCATGGGACAAATGGCAAGAGAAATGGATGTGAATGGCCTTGACTGCTGATTAAGGAGCTTGTAGTTCTACAGATATTTTAATAAATCCGAATGCACTGCTGCTCAGGAAAATAGATATTCATACTGCTAGTGGAAAATTGACTATTGGTCTTTTTTGGAACATAATTTTGCAATGTATTCAATTAAAAAAAATATATACCTTGACTAAGGAAATACTTTTTTTTTTTTTTTTAAAGATTTTATTGGGGAATTGGGGGAGGGAGGGTTGTGGAATCGGGGAAGGAGAACAGACAAGTTGTTGTCTTTTTGTTCTTCAGTCTAGTTGTGAAGGACGTTGCTTCACTGGCCCATGTTGGTATCGTCATTGCGCTCTTCCCGGATGAGGCAGATTGGTCGCCGGCCTCTGGATGGTCGCTCACCGCGGCTATTGGCAGCTCATGCTAGCTACCCGCTGCTCACGCTGGCTGCCGGACACTCACTAGCCTATGGCAGCCCACTGCAGCAGGGGCTGCAGCCTACACCGTTGCTGGGGCTTGCACAGCCCAGCTCCAGGTGGAGCTGTTGTTAGCTGTAGAGGGCAGTGTCACTGGCCCTCATATGTGGGATCTGAACCGGGGCTGCTGGCATCCCAAAACCAGCTCTTAATGAATGTGCCACTCGGCCGGCCCAAGAAATACTTTTTTTTTAAAGATTTTATTGGGGAATTGGCAGAGGGGAACAGCATTGGGGAATCGGGGAAGGGGAACAGACAAGTTGCTGTCTTTTTGTTCTTCAGTTTAGTTGCGGAGGATATTGCTTCACTGTTGGTATCGTCATTGCGCTCTTCCCGGATGAGGCAGATCGGTCGCCGGCCTCTGGATGGTCGCTCACCGCAGCTATTGGCAGTTCACTCTTGGCTGCCAGCCGCTCACGCTGGCTGTGGGCCACTCACTGTAGCCTATGGCAGCCCACTGCAGCAGGGGCTGCAGCCCACATCATCACCGGGGCTCGCACAGCCCAGCTCCAGGTGGAGCTGTTGTTAGCTGTAGAGGGCAGTGTCACTGGCCCTCATGTGGGATCCGAACCGGGGCCGCTGGCATCCCAAAACCAGCGCTTAACCAATGTGCCACTCGGCCGGCCCCCAGGAAATACTTTTAATTAGGATTTTATTCAGATGTATTTTAAGGACTTAGAAAATTATAGATATGTTCTAGCAGTATTTCTTTAAATATATATTTATGTATATTTAAAGGTGGAAGCCATTGAGTTAGGCTGTGAAAGTGCAGAAGAAAGCCCCGTACACACAGGATGACAGCAGAGATGTTTTCTTGGCTTAGACATATGATCCATGGAGGTCAGGCAGCCATTGCCCCTGGAGAGTTTCCTGAAAACAGCAGGGATTCCTTTCCCCCTTGCCATCTCATATGCTTGCTATATGGCTCTGATCCAGTATAACCCCTCACTGCTGGCTTAGCTCTCCTAAATCCAAGGTTTTGACAATCCTGAATAATAATCTTGCTGTATCTGACCATTTCTCTATATTTTATTTCAGTGACTATTAACATGATCTACATAATCTCTTATTTTCACCAATCACTCTCTATCTAACCACGTAGATTCCACTAGAACAGAAGCTCCACCATTTCTAAGAAGCAGACACTGGTTTTAAATCACATTCTGCTCATCTGGGAGTATTTGTCTATTCCTCTGTGTATCAAAAAAGTTAGCAAGACAGTAGGAGACATCCTTCAAATTAAATAACTAGATAAGTTGGAAAATATTATGATGCAGAGCATATAACTAATGAATTTTGTTGTGAAATAGTAACAAAAATTTACTGTGATTGCCACCTAGTGACTGAACTATATATATTTTCATATGGTGACACAGATCATGTCCCTGTGATTCACATTAAGGAATTTGAAATAGTTGGCTTTAATGAATTTCTTTAAATTCAGTTATGTAATTTCCATTTGCATTATAGTACTGTATATGTGTTCTTCCCCAAAATAATTTTGACCGAAATATGTTTAAAATAATAATTAGTGAAGCTTTTGTTACATGTATTCTATTTTTAAAGAGAAAATGATATAATTTCTTGAAATAAAAAAGGATGATAATGTTCAAAATAACTACAAAAACACAAATCCCTTAAGGCAGTATTTCTCACACTAGCATTAGTAGAACAATGCTTGACAACAGACTTCTTTTTTTCAATAAGTGTTATACTAGTTACACTAGAGTTATACTAGTTACACGAAGGTAAACATATTTTATTTAGTTTTTCTGCTGAACAAAGCTGAACCCTTAAGGGCATTTCAAAGCTCAAAAAATTATGTGTTGGTTTCCCACACATAATTTGTCAGTTTTTTTCTTCACTTCTCATAACATCTCTGAATAGTATATACTTATACTGTAATCATTTGATTACATAAATTTGTGTATATTTTTTCTTAGAAATGTAATCTTTATACTGAATAGCCCCATAATCTGAATTGTAATTTTTTTTCTGATTAATTGATCTTCAAATTTTATTACATAAGGTAATTTAATGTTAAAAATCACACCATTCATATCACAAGAATTGATTATCAACTCATTGAAATGATACAACAATTAGTATTCTTAAGATAGTTTATATGAGTCTTTGATAGATTTTTCTTTCTTTTTTTTTAAATATTTTATTGGGGATTTGGGGGAAGGGAACAGTGTTGGGGAATGGGGGAAGGGGACCAACCAAGTCATTCATTGTTCTTCAGTCTTCATTGTGGAGAGCGCCAGTCACCATCTGGTTTTCCATCGGCAGTTCATGGCTTCTTACGCTTCAGGTGCTGTGTTCAATCTTAGTTGTGGGTGGGCGTAGCCACCATCCCATGTGGAAGTCAAACCCGGCAGCCTTGTTGTTAAGAGCACATGCTTTATCAAACACTGAGCCATCCAGGCGGCAGCTCAGTTCAAGGTGCCAAGTTCAGTCTTAATTGCGGGTGGGCATAGCCCACCATCAAATAGGCAATCTTGTTGTTAGACCAGCTAAGCCATCCTGCCACCTGTTGGCAGCTCAGCGGCAGCTGGCCCATGTGGGAATCGAACCCGTGGCCCTGTTGCTCAGAGCTGGTGCCCTTAAGCCAACTCTTAACCATCTGAGACACTTGGCCAGCCCTTAATTGGATTGTTGAGGGATAGCTGATTTTCAGTCCAACTTGAGTACCCTTAAACACAATTCTTAAAGGAAGTAAAGACAATCCATGACAACCTGAAAAATGTAATTTCTTCCATTTTTTTTCTAAAGATACTAGATATTTCACTCCCCACCCCCATCACTTAGCTTTCATTTGACCCTGTTTCTATTTACCAATATTTTTCCTTTAGTCTCTCCTGACTCTCAATCTCTGTCAAGAACTCTGTCCTCTACCTACTCTTCAAAACTGGTTTCTGTAAATTTCCTTGGTCCACTCCCTTGTCCTTCCTGCCCTGCCCTTATCTCCCTCTCTAACCTCTCCATTCAGCTGTCCTTTTACACACTCTCCTAAGTCATCTTGGTAATATCCATGGTTTCACTTACCTTTAACCACTTATGACTCCTTATCTCCATATCAATCTTCTATGCTCTAACCTTGCATTACCAACTGCCTATAGACCACTTCCTCTGGATGACCCTGGATATCAAACTCAGTGATTCCCAATCCATCTTTGACATCATGCTCCCAAACACATACCATCTATTCTTTTTCTACTCTTGAGGCCCACAGGGACCCAAGTCAGACCCTTGAGAATCTTTTCTCACATCCAATCTATTACTAAAGCAATACTGTTGTTAAATGTTATTATTGGTTCACTTTCTCCTCCTTTCCTAGCAATCAAACTTCTTTGCCTTCTATCTGGACTCCTGTAAGCACCTCCTGCCTAATCTAACCTTAATCATAAAGGTTCTAAATGTAAAACCAATCACTCTGCTTCCCATTTCATTGGCATAAAGTTCAAGTTCTTTGCACAGAGTATACGTCTTTCATGATTTTCACTCCCTCCTCACCTTCCTTTCTAGCCTTGTCTACTAAATCCATCAAGTTACTTAACCACCTTATGCCTCAATTTCCTCTCTAAACTAAGGAGAATAATAGTAGTACCTACCACATAGGATAGGGTTGATGTAATGATGACAAGATTTAATACTTGTCAAGTAGTTATAACAATATCTAGAACATAATAAGAACTCAGTAATTGTTAGTTAGCTAGTATCTTTTTTTTTATTTCTTTTTTCAACACAGCTTCCTCTAACGAGTTCCTTCCAGATCTACATAGCATCCAGACCCCATTTCTTTGGGTTCTCTGAGAGGGCATAGTCTCTACCTTATTCCGCTGTCTTAAATCTTTCTCTCAAGTCTTCATTCTGCAGTATTGACCTTTTCAGAAGAGTTACCAATGGAACTGTACACATTTTTCAGGAGCTGTCAATTCCCGCCCTACACAGCTGTGTGGCATTGCTTTTTTTTTTATTATAAAAAGATCCAGTGGCCCGCGAAGTGGCCCATTGATTAAGAGCTGGTTTGGGGATGCCAGTGGCCCCGGTTCGGATCCCACATATGAGGGCCAGTGACACTGCCCTTTACAGCTAACAACAGCTCCACCTGGAGCTGGGCTGCGAGCCCCAGTGATGGTGTTGGCTGCAGCTCCTGCTGCAGTGGGCTGCCATAGGCTACAGTGAGTGTCCGGCAGCCAGCGTGAGCTGCCAGTAGCCATAATGAGCCACCATCCAGAGGCCAGCGACCGATCTGCCTCATCCGGGAAGAGCACAATGAGGATACCAACATGGGCCAGTGAAGCAATGTCTTCCACAACTAGACTAAAGAACAAAAAGAAAGCAACTTGTCTGTTTCCCTTCCCTGATTCCCCAATGCTGTTCCCCTCCCCCAAATCCCCAATAAAATCTTTAAAAAAAAAAAATCCAGATTCCCTAGCCTATAGTCTCATGGTGCCCAAAGCCTGGATTATTAGGGAAATATGAAGTCATTTGTAGAGCTTCAACATCACAGCCCAAGTGGATATCTGTCCAATCTTGTCCCCTTTAGCCTACTTACCAGGACATGAAACAAATCTCATGCTGTCTGACTGACATCCCAATAATCTGTGAGCGGATATATAAGAAAATATATAGGGCCGGCCGAGTGGCACATTGGTTAAGCGCTGGTTTTGGGATGCCAGCGGCCCCGGTTCGGATCCCACATGAGGGCCAGTGACACTGCCCTCTACAGCTAACAACAGCTCCACCTGGAGCTGGGCTGTGCGAGCCCCGGTGATGGTGTGGGCTGCAGCCCCTGCTGCAGTGGGCTGCCATGAGTTACCGTGAGTGGCTGACAGCCTTGTGTGAGCGGACGGCAGCCAGCATGAGCAGGCATCCAATGGCGGGCGACCCATCTGCCTCACTTGAGAGGAGCACAATGATCACAATACCAACATGGGCCAGTGAAGTGACGTCCTCCACAATTAGACTAAAGAACAAAAGGACAGCAACTTGACTGTTCCCCTTCCCCAATTCCCCAATTTAAAAAGAAAAGAAAAAAAAGAATGAACAGTAATTTTCAGAAAGAAACTACAATTTAACCTATAATTTTGGTAAGATATTTTTTTTCCTTTGGATCCATAGAGAAATATATCTAACCATAGTGAAAATGAGCTCCTATGTGATTATGCATCACAATTTGTAACATTGTCTCCATCATTTCCATTCCAGAATAGAATCTTTCCTTTCTTTACATTGGTTAAAGAAAAGGGTGTTTAAATCAGTGGCTTTCAAATATTCTTGATGACAATCTATTATGACCCATGCTAAATAATACATGTATATGTATTTATATATAACCAACAGAAATTTTACCAAGTTACACATAATATAGTGAATATACAGTATAGGACAATACAGTTTGTTATTTTCTATTGTATTCCAGTCTAGGTGGTTTCTTTTTTTAAAATTATAATTGTGAATCATTAAATTGATTTCAAAGCCCACAAATGTTTCTAGAGTTTGTAAAACATTGTGTTAGTTGTTGGTAAGAATTAATGAAGTAGCTATACTCATGTCAGACAAAATATACTTTGAGACAAAAATTGTTACTAGAGATAAAGGATATTTTATAGTAGTGGGAGTATCAATCCATCAAGATACATAACAGTTATTTGTACCCTAAGCTTCAAAATACATGAAGCAGAAACAGACAGAACTAAAGGGTGAAATAGACAATTGAATAAATAATAGTGGAGACTGCAGTACTCCACTTAACAATAATGAATAGAACAATTAAACAGATCAAAAAGGAAACAAAAGCCCTGACAACACTATAAGCCAAACCAGACAAACAGACATGTATAGAACACTCTACCCAATAGCAGCAGATACACATTCTTCTCAAGTATACATGGGACATTCTCCAGGATAGACTTACTGGTTAGACCATAAAACAAGTCTCAATAAATTTAAAACAACAGAAATCATATAGAGTATATTCTACCACAGTGGAATAAAATTAGAAATCAATAATAGAAGGAAAACTGTAAAATCACAAATATGAGGAAAATAAACAGCACACCCCTAGATAATCAAAGGAACAAAAAAATCACAAGACAAATTTAAAATACTTTGAGATGAATAAAACAAAAATAATATACCAAAGCTTATGGGATGAGGCCAAACAGTACTTAGAAGACAATTTATAGCTATAATCATCTACATTAAAAAAGAAGATATCTCAAATCGGTAACCCAACTTTCCACCTTAGGAAAAAAAAAAAAGTAACCAGGAGTAAATATTAAAGATTAAAGTGGAAGTAAATGAAATAGAGAAAAGAAAAAGAATAGACAAACACAACAAAACAGAAAGTTGGTTCTTTGAAGAGATCAACAACATTAAGAAAACTTAAGCTAGACTGACCAAGAAAAAAACAAATTATTAATATCAACATGGAATTAGCATTAACATGGCAACACAGCTAACAGCTTTATAGAATTTAAAGTGTATTATAAGGCAATACTACGAACAATTGTATGCCAACAAATTAGAGAATCTAGATGAAATACAGGTTCCTAGAATGACACAAACAACTGAAACTGACTCAAGAGGAAATGAAAAACCTGAATAGACATGTATAACAAATGAAGAGACTAAATAAGTAATTAAAATTTCTGACAAAGGAAAGCCAAGGCCCAGATGGCCTTTTTAGTGAATTTTAGTGCTCAGTGAAGATTTTTTTTTTTTGAGGGCAGTGTCACTGGCCTTCATGTGGGACCCGAACCGGGGCCGCTGGCTTCCCAAGCCAGCGCTTAACCACTGCGCCACTTGGCTGGTCCATCAGTGAAGATTTTTTTTTTTTTTTGTAGCTGAGCCATCCTGCCACCTGTTGGCAGCTCAATGGCAACTCAGCTCGGACTGGCATCAAACCACCATTGCTCAGAGCTCAGCTTACACTCTTGAGCGAGCTCTTAACCAACTGAGCCACTCAGCCGGCCCTCACCAGTGAAGATTGTTAATACCAGTTCTTTACAAAGTCTTCAAAAAAAATGGAAAAATAGTGAACACTTTCCCACTCATACTGAAAAGTCAGTATTGCTCTATTAGCAAAATCAGACAAAGACATCACAAGAAATAAAAACTACAGGCCAATATCCCTTATAAATTTAGGTTTAAAAATGTTCAACAAAATACTAACAAACTAAATTCAGCAACTTATAAAAAGTACTATACACCATAACCAAGTGGTTTATCCCAAGAATGAAAGGTTAGTTTGTCATATGAAAATTAGTTGATGTAAAGTCAGACAGAAAAGGACAAGAACCATATGATTTCACTCATGTGTGAGATATAAAACAAAAAGCAGTAAATGAACAAACAAAACAAACTCATAGACACAGACAACATTTTGGTTACCAGAGGGGAAGGGAAGGTGCTAGGGAGGATGAAGAAGGTAAAGGGGTCATTCATATATATATATATATATATATATATGGAAGGAGACTAGAGTTTGGGCTGTGAGCACACAATGGAATATATATTGTAGATAATACAAAGTTGTACACCTGAAACTTAAGTAATGTTGCTAACCAATGTTACCCCAATAAATTTAATTAAAAAAAATTAATTGGAGTATATACCATATTAATAAAATATAGGACAAAAACCTCATGACCAGATCAATGGATATAGAAAAGGCATTTAACCAAATGAAACATCCTTCATAATAAAAACAACCCACAAACTAGGACTGAGAGGAACTTCCTCAACTTGATAAAAAAAAAAAAAGATCTATGAAAAACCCACAGCTAACATCATACTTAATAAAAGCTGAACGCACTCCCTCTAAAATCAAGAACAAGAGAGGGTGTTCTCTCATTCCATTTCTATTCATTGTAGTAGAGGTTCTAGCCAGAGTAATTAGGGAAGAAAAAAATAAAAAGTCATCCAGATTGAAAAGACAGAAGCAAAACTCTATTTGTAGATGAGATGATTTTGTATATAGAAAACCCTAAAGAATACACATGTAGCACTAATAAATTCAGCAGTGTAGTAGGATACAAGATCAATATACAGACCTCCAGTGGTATACTATATCTATATATTAGCAATGAGCAATCCAAAAGAAAGTTAAAACTATGAGTGCAGGGCTGGCTGAGTGGCGCATTGGTTAAGTTTTGGCATGGGAGTGCCAACTCTGAGCAGCAGAGCCCCAGTTCGGATCCCACATGAGGACCAGTGATGCTGCGCCCCCTACAGCTCTGATGGTGAACAATAGCTCGACCTGGAGCTCAGGTGCCGTGAGTCGCCAGCGACGGTGTAGGCTGCAGCGGGGCTGGCTGGCAGCTGGCATGCGCTTTTGTGAGCTGCCGTGAGCTGCTGTGACCCGCCGTCCTATGGCCAGCGAGCGCCTGCCTCACCCGGGAAGAGCACAATGATGATACCAACATGGGCCAGTGAAGTGACGTCCTCCACAACTAGACTGAAGAACAAAAGGACAGCAACTTGTCTGTTCCCCTTCCCGATCCTCCAATGCTGTTCTCCTCCCCCAGTTCCCCAATAAAAATCTTAAAAAAAAAAAAAAAAAAAGTATGAGTGCAGCTGTGGCTTCCAGTCAAGATGGCAGCATAGGAAAACTATACTTGTTTCCTCTAACAACCACATCAAAATTACAGCTAACCTGGGGCCTCCCAGTTTCAGGTACCCCCTCTTGTAAGAGAGCTGTACTTTCCCTTCAATAAAAATCTTTGCTTCTCTAAAAAAAGAAAAAAGTATTATAGCTAAACTACAGCACAACCATCATTGAAAATCACCTGAAGTCCAGCTGAACAGAAGTCCGACAACTAAAGACATACAGAAGAAGCTACATTGAGACTGGCAGGAGAAGTGGAGACACGGAACAGGCTGGTCCCAAACTCAGGTGTAGCCGTTAAAAATCTGGAGGATATCTTGGCTGCAGAGGTCCCCCCCGATGAGCGAGGGGTCCCAGCCCCACACCAGACTCCCCAATGCCAGAAAGAGGAGTCCCCATAACTTCTGGCTATGAAAACCAGTTGGGATTGTGATTGACTGAGAAGTAGGACTGCTGGAGTCCAAGGAGTTTCTCTTAAAGGGCCCATGCATGGACTTACTTGCTCAAGGACTTATTCTGAGTCCAGCACTGGGACAGTAGCTCAAAAGGTGCCAGGGGCATACAGGTTGAAACTGAGTTGTCTGGCTGAGGGAGAGGGCTGGAGGGACAGTTTTCTCTCAGAAATGCAAGCCAAAGTTATTGTTTCTTTGTTGAGCCCTCCCTTGACCCAGCATGCAGACACAGGTGGCTGCCATATCTAGGTTTCTGTGAGCCTGGCTAACATGTTCACCCTGCCCTAGTGATTCCCTGAGATCTTGCTCCACCCAACTTGTGGGCCCACCCAAGCCATTTCCAGTGGCTTTTCTGTACAAATGGCCTGGCTTGACTTATGCTGCAGACTTTACTAAAATCTCTCAAATGTTCAGAAACCCCAAACAAACAGCATCTGACTTCAGCAAGCTCCATACCTCTTGCTAAGCAGCCCCAAGGCCAGCACTAGTCGCAGCCTGCCTTGGTTTGCAGTTTAGCCTCTCCCACGCACCTTGAAGCCCAGCACAAGTGGCAACCACCTGCAGATCACTGTAGCTCATACCAAGTGGCCCCAAATAGGGCACAGGCAGTGGCTGACCTTGGACTGCAACAGAGTCCCTCCCAAGAGGCCTAACACACCCAATGCCAAGCTTCAGACCACAACAGAGCATCACTCAAAAGACACAGGTGCCAGAGCCCCACTAAAGCAAATACTGCTCTGTCAGCCTCTGCCTCATAAGCCCTCCACTGTAATCCTGGCCAGTCCTCACAACCAATCAGCTTGATGGTCTCCTTCCCATTGATGTGAAACAGCATCCAAGTCTGAACTACGAAAGGAGGGCACACACAAACCACACAATTAACACACCTGGAGCACCCAGGGAGACTGCCACTGGGCCCCATGGGACACCTACTACAAAAGGCCACTCTACTAAGACAGGGAGACATAGCAGCTCTACTTAGTACTTAGAACAGAGAGGCAGCCAAAATGGGGAGAAGAAGTATGTTCCAAATGAAACAACAGAACAAAGCTCCAGGAGAAGAACGAAAAAATGGAGACAAGCAATCTACCAGATGCAGAGTTCAAAACACTGGTTAAAAGGATGCTCAGTGATCTAGTGAGAACTTAAATAAAAAGATAGGAAACATAAAAGTGAAAATAGAAAACATAAAGAACCTGTCAGAAATGAAGAATACAATAACCGAAATGAATACATAGAGGGAATCAATAGTTGATTAGATGAAGCAGAGGATCGAATCAGGGATTTGCAGTATAAGGTAGCAGAAAACACCCAATCAGAACAGCAAAAAGAAAAAAAAGAATCCAAAAAAATGAAGAGAATTTATGGGCTTCTGGGACGTCAAGTGTATCAACATTTGTACCATGGGACATGAAAACTTATTTGTAGAAATGCTGATGAAAAACTTCCCTAATCTGGTGAAGGAAGTAGACATACAAGCCCAGGATGTGCAGAATCTCAAACAGGATGAACCCAAAGAGACCCACACCAAAACACATCGTAATTAAAATGCCAGAGATTAAAGACAGAATATTTAAAAGCACAAGAGAAAAATATTTAGTTACTTACAAGGGAGCTCCGATAAGACTGTCAGCTCCTTTCTCAACGGAAACTCTGTAGGCTAGGTGGGAGTGACTCAGAATATTCAAAGTGATAAAAACATGGACCTACACTGAAGATTACCCAGAAAAGCTATCATTTAGAATTGAAGAAGAGATAAAGAGCTTCCCAGAAAAGAAAAAGCTAAAGGAGTTCATCACTACCAAACCAGTATTACCAGAAATACTAAAGGCACTTCTTTAAGAAGAAAAAAAGATAAAAAATGTGAATAATAAAATGGCAATAACTATATCTCTATCAACAATTTAATATAAATGGATTAAATGTTCCAATCAAAAACAGGGTAGCGGGCCAGCCGAATGGCTCAGTTGGTTAAGAGCTCGCTCAAGAGTGCAAGCTGAGCTCTGAGCAACAGCGGTTCGAGGCCAGCCCAAGCTGAGTTGCCGTTGAGCTGCCAACAGGTGGCAGGATGGCTCAGCTAAAAAAAAAAAAAAAAAAAAAAAAAGGAAAAAAACAAAACAGGGTAGCTGAATGGGTACTAAAATAAGACCCTTACATATGCTGCCTGTAGGAGGCCTACTTCCAATTAAAAGACACAGACTGAAAAGTAAAGGGATGGAAAAAGAAATTTCATAAAAATGGAAACAAACAAACAAAAAAGCTGGTGTAGCAATACTTATACCAGACAAAATAGACTTTAAAACAAAGGCTATACCAAGAGACAAGGACTCAGTAATCCCAGTTCTGGGTATTTATCTGAAGAAACGCAAAACACTACTTTGAAGAAACGTGCATCCATTTGTTTATGGCAGCATTGTTTATAATAGCCAAGATATGGAAGCAACCTGGGTGTCCCATCAGTAGATGAATGGATAAAGAAGAGGTAGTACATTTATACAATGGAATATTACTGAGTCATGAAAAAGAATGAAATCTTGCCATCTGCAACAATGTAGATGGACTCAGTGTATTTTGCCAAGTGGATTAAGTTTGATAGAGAAAGACAAATACCATATGATTTCAACCATATGGGAATCTAAAGAACAAAATAAACAAACAAAACAGAAAAACTCGTAAATACAGAGAACATTTCGATGGTTGCCAGATAGGAGAGGGTTGGAGGGGTGGAAGAAAAAGGGGAAGGGATTAAAAGTACAAATTGGAAGTTACAAAATAGTCATGGGGGGCAGGCTAAGTGGTGTGTTGGTTAAGAGCTGGCTTGGTATGCCAGCGGCCGCAGATCCCACATATGAGGGCCAGTGACACTGCCCTCTACAGCTAAGATGGTGAACAACAGCTCTACCTAGAGCTGGGCTGCTGTGAGTCCCTGGGATAGCATAACTGCAGCCCCTGCTGCAGTGGGCTGCCATAGGTTACAGTGAGTAGCCTGCAGCCTGCGTGAGCAGCTGGCAGCTGGTGTGAGCTGTCAAGAGCCACAGTGAGCGGTTGTCCACAGGCCGGCAACCAAACTGCCTCACCCGAGAAGAGTGCAATGACGATACCAACATGGGCCAGTGAAGCAATGTCCTCCACAACTAGACTGAAGAACAAAAGGACAGTAACTTGTCTGTTCCCCAAAGCTGTTCCCCTCCCCCAATTCCCCAATAAAATCTTAAAAAAAAAAAGAACAAAATAGTCATGGGGATGTAGAGTATAGCATAAGGAATACAGTCCGTAATATTGTAATAGCTATGTATGGTGTCACATGGGTACTAGGTTTATCAAGTGATCATTTCATAAGTTATATAAATGTCTAATCACTATGTTGTACATCTGAAACTAATATAATACTGTATGTCAACTGTAATTGTAAAAATATTTAAATAAAAGCAAAAAAGTAAGTAATACAATTCTGCATATAACATCAAAAAGAATAAAGTACTTAAATGTAGTAAGATGTGTAAGATTTGTACACTGAAAAACTATTGTTGAAAGGAATTAAATAAAATTTTAATGAAAGACATTTCATATTCATAGATTTGAAAAGTAAATATTGTTAAATGGCGATACTCCCCAAATTGGTCTACAGGTTCAGCACAATTCTTATCAATTATCCAGTAGGCTTCTTTGAAGTAATTGCTAAGCTATTCTTCAAATACATGTGGAAATACAAAGGACTTAAAATAGCTCAAACTTTCTAGAGGAAAAAAAAAACAAATTTGGAGGACTCACACTTCCCCATTTCCAGACTTAGTACAAAGCTACAGTAGTCATATAGTACTGGCATAAGTACTGACATATGAACCAATAGGATAGAATCGATAGTCCAGAAATAAACCCAAACATCCATGGCCAATTAATTTTTGACAATGTGCCAAAACAATCCATTGGGAAAAGAATTGTCTTTTCAATAAATAGTACTGAGATAACTAAATATCAGTATACAAAAGAATGTATTTAAACTCCTATATTACACTATATGCAAAAATAAATAAAAATGGATCAAAGACCTACATGTAAGAATATTTATTCTGTAAATATTTATAGAATATTCTGTAAAACTTATAGAATAAAATATAGGTGTAAGTATTCATAACCATACATTAAACAAGTTTATTAGATATGAGACCTAAAGCACAATCAACTAAAGAAAAATAGATGCACTTCATAAAAATTTAAATCTTTTGTGTCAAGGAAAACTATTAGGAAAGGACATTCGACAGAATAAGAAAATATTTATAAACCATTTATCTGGCGAGAGATTTTTATCCTAATTATATAAACAGCACTTATAATGCAACAACAAAAAGAGAAATGATCCAGCTTTAGAGTGGGTTAAGAATTTGAATAAACATTTCCCCAAAGAGGATATGCAGATGTCCAGTAAGTACATGAAACGATGTTCAACATCATTAGTTATCCAAGAAAATGCAAATCAAAACCATAACAAGATACCACTTCACACTCAGTAAAATAACTAAATAAAGGACAATAACAAGCATTGGTGAGGCTGTGGAGAAATTAGAACCTTCATACACTTTTGATGGGAATGTAAAAAGGTGAAGCCACTTCGGAAAGTAGTTTGAATCCCTCACAAAGTCAAACATGGAGTTACCATATGCCCCAGTCTGTTCCACTCCTGGGTATATACTCAAGAGAACTGAAAATATATATTCACACCAAAACTTGTACACCAGTGTTCACTGTGGTGTTATTTATAATAGCCAGAAAGTAGAAATAATCCAAATGTTCCTCAACTGATTAATGGATACATAAAATGTGACATATCCATGCAATTCAATATTAGTTGGCCATAAAAGGAATGAAGTACGTGCTACAAATATGGATGAACCTTGAAAACATGCAAAGTGAAAGAAACCAGACACAAAGGCTACATGTTACATGATTTATGTAGAGACAGTTGTTTCCTGGGGCCGGTGAGGGGAAGATGGGGAATGACTGCTAATGGGTGTGGGGTGATGAAACTGTTCTGGAATTAGATAGCAGTCATTAAAAGCGCTCCTTTGAAGTTAAGTAGACCTTACTATCTTTGTGACCTTAAACAATAATAATAATAAACATAACAATTTACAATGCTAATTATGTGCTAGCCTTGTGCTAATCCCACTACAACCTAATGAAGTAAGTATATTATATCTCCAGAGGAGGAACTAATGCAAAGAGAGTTTAACGTATTACTTGCTATTTCAAACCTTATTTCTGCACCCCTGAAATCAGAACAATTACCTCAAAGTGTAAGAGGACTGAATGAGTTGAAATGTAATACCATTAGTACATTGTTGGTACATGGTATACACTCAGAAATTGGAACATGTTGGTTTTTTTTTGAGGGCGGTGTTACTGGCCCTCATATGTGGGACCCGGACTGGGGTCACTGGCTTCTCAAGCCAGCACTTAACCACCGCACCACTTGGCTGGCCTGAACATCTTGTTATTTTTAAGTGGATGTCATGTGATCCGTATCATCATGTAATAAGTCGTGCCAGCTTCCAATATACTGTACTGTTAATACATAACACTTCCGTTTGTTTTTGGACACAGGGCCCCCTGGAGCAGCTGTCCCTCCACCTGCAGGCTACCCAGGAGGCTGGCCAGTGGGATACTACAGTCCACAGCAGCCCAGTACCTTCCCCTTATGCCAGCCAACTGGTGGTACCCATCCTATCCAGTACCAGCCTGGCAGGTATCCAATGCCAAATCACTCTGCTCCAATAACATGGATGCCAGGGCCCACTCTTCTGCCAGGCTGCCCTCCTGGTCTGGAATACTTAACCCAGGTAGTCTACACAAATCCAATTCATGTTTTCTAATGAAGTGTGACTGAGGATCTAATAACTGGATTGAGTGGATCAAGTGATGGGTCAGTGATGACAGATGTCTAGTTCGGGAAACGGTAGGAATGATGGTGCTAATTTCAGACATATGAGGGGAAATCAAAAAGTATAGGTGTATATGGCTGGGATGAGTATAGTTTTGTAAGGGATATATGTTGAATTTTAAGATTGACTATGCCTGTTGAAGAAAGTTTAAATAGGAATATGAATATAAGAAAAACAAAGATGCTATCAAAAATACTAATCAGGGTGCCACTTGCTGAGAAGTAGAGTTAACATCAAGAAAAGCAACATAAAAAAGAGCAAAGTTCCTGAGAACCCCTTTCCACATCACAGTGACTCCCTAATTTCCATCTACAGATATCCTAGAGCTGCCAGGATATACAGGTCAGAAACTGGGGCAACCTGCCAAGTTGGTGTACCAAATGGTATTGTTTAAAAACTCATGTCAGAAACTCAAAAAGATTGCTTAATGAAAGTAAGATAAAGCTAGTATTGGAAATTTCTTAGAAACTAGTGAATCATGTTTCACTTTTAGAAAAAAGAAGCATAGAAATACATTACAATAAGGGACTTGCCAGTTCAATTTGTGTCTTCCCATATAGACAGCAAAATGTTCCTTGGAGTTGACATGTTTCTCTTTTCAATTTTCTATGCTGACAGACCCTGTTAATCCTGTGCATTGAAAACCATCGGTACAATGTTACAGTGTTGATATTTGAATGTTGGATATTTGATACAATAGGATCAGGAAAATTTGGATTTTATGTGTGCCAAAAATTGTATTAAATTGTTGTTTGGCAAACTATTGACAAAATGTAAAGCCAGTCATTCCGGTAAAGTGCTAGAGTAAACCCCTACCTTATTTTAGAAACTTACAAAATGTTTATAAGTTAATGAAGTTTACAAAGTATTTTTTTAAGCTTGATGAGAAGTAACAAATTGTCCTTGAAAATCCAAGTCCTGGAGTCATTTCTCTTTTAAAAATGTATAGCTTTAACTTTGTTCGTTGCAATATTAAAGTAACAGTTTTCAGTTTCTTCTATTACTCTGACAGAAGTTACCTTAACATATTTCATGAATTCTGTTTTCCCTTTCGGGAATATTTTGAATTTAAAAAAAAAAAAAAATGAAAAAGAAAGAAAGCAGGTTTGGAGCCAGACAAACCTGGTTTTTAATTCTATTGGGTTGTAGGAAAAGTCATGATGTATTTTGTCTGTTTTTCAAAGGCCATTTATTTATATAAAGAACAAAGATCAATCAGTGATCTATTGCCTGTTTTGTTCGATAAACTTTTGCCACCTTTCACTGAGCTTCAGAATTCCTTGTTCTTAGAAGGATCTGTCTTTATTTGCGAAAAACTGAACAAAGTGCTGATTTACAGCTTCATCTGAATTGAACGTTATACCATGCAAAAAGTTTTGAAGAGAGCAAAGCAAGTGGAAGTCTGAACGGCACAAGGTCAGGCGACTATGGTGGGTGTGGCAACACATGCCATCCAAGCTCCAGTATTTTTTTTTTTTTGAGGGCAGTGTCACTGGCCCTCATATGTGGGATCCAAACCAGGGCCGCTAGCATCCCAAGCCAGCTCCCAACCACTGCACCATTCGGCCGGCCCAAGCTCCAATAATTTTTGACAGGTGATCAAACGTGTCATCTTGCATTGTCATGATGGAACACAACTCCTTTACAGTTAACAAGCTCTGGATGTTTCTGGATGATGGATTCGTTTAAACTGTCCCAATTGCCAACAGTACACATTTGAATTGATTGTTTGGTTCCTTGGTAGGAGCTCGAAAAACATGACACCTTTAAAATCCCTCCACACTGAGAGCATAACCTTTCTCTGATGAATGTCTGCTTTTGATGTCCTTTGAGGCAAATCATCACGTCAGGACCCAGACCATTTGTGCAACACGTTGTTCTAAACAATCCACTTCTCATCACCAGTTATCAGTCGCTTCAAAAAAGGATCGTTTTCCTCATGTTTAAATGAGCATATTGCAGATGTTTATACGCGCCGTTAAATGAACTACTTTGAGTTCATGCAGAATCCAAATATCGAGCTTGTTATGTATCCCAACTTCTTCAGGTGGTCGTGAACGCTTGAATGATGGATGTTCAATGTTTCTGCAATCTCTCGTGTCGTGTAATGTGGGTTTGACTCAATCAATACCTTTATTTTGTTGTCATCTACTTCTGTGGGCCTCCCTGACCGAGGAGCGTCACTGAGATCAAAATCACCAGCATGGAATTTCTCGAACCATCATTGGCACTGACATTCTTGTAGAGCATTGCACCATAAACTTTATACAACTTTTTACAAGCTTGATGCACATTCTTCCCTTTGTGGAAATACAACAGTAAAATATGGCAAAAAATGCACAGTTTGGTCTTCCATCTGCAACTTGTAAAATCTCCAAAACTCAACCAAATCGCTCAAATTTTTTTTTGAATGAAGCCAGACTGTCAGCTGTCAAATGACATAGCAATAACATAGATGAGAATGACTCTAGTACTTCCAAAAATGAACTAGTGCCATCTGTTGCAAACATGTGTTATGACTTTTCTGATAACCCAATAGCTCTATTCCCTCCTTGCTCTATAACCTTGAATGAGGTTTATAACTTGCATGGTGTTTTTGGAACACGGGACTCACCCATTGGATGGTAGTTAGCTATGTGGACTTTATTATTTCAGACACCTTATATGTGAGCAGGAGACATAGAGCCAGTCATGTTTTTATCATTTATTCTGGTCTTTTTGCAATCTCATGCAGTTTGCATGAATCCTTTTCAGGACTATCAAGTCACTGTAGTTTCAGGATTGTATTATTTCTGGAGTATTGGCTTGGCCAATGACACCCCAGTTTTTTGGAGAGCTGCCCCTTAACAGCCACAGTATCTTACTGGCTAAACTTCCTCCACATTAACAGGCATTTCTTTAGAATATTTTGCTCTGAAGTGGATGCTTTTACCATGCAGTGAATATTTTTTACTGCTTAGTTCTAGATTTTAACGTTCTAGATTTGTTTTAATGCCTACTTTTGGTATCTTAAGATATGTTTAGACCCCCTCACCTGATTGTATTTTCATATAAGAAAAAGTTTTTAATGAAGGATTATATGCTCTCTATACCTTCCTGTAATCAGTCACACCACAAATTTTTGTGTGTGTGTGATTTTAAATTTTTAGTTATTTTGAATGTTATTTATTACACATTTGTATTTTTTTATTAATGTATTCAACAACTATTTGGTGAAATATAGCATTTCAGGCGGTGTTCTGGGCTCAGGAATTAGGAATGATCTAATGACGTATAGTGTCTAAATTTATATAGACAGGGTCAGTCTGTCCTCAGGGAGTTTTTTCTCTTCTGCTAGAACCTTTTCAAGTATAACAGATGATGGCCCATTAAACTGTCTCTCTATAGAGTGATTCCTAAGTAAGTAAAGTTAGAGTTTATTTAATGATATTCCCAACCTCCCTTTTCTGGATGCCACCCCAGAAAGTTTCCTGTCCTTTGCCCTAATCCTGTTTACATGCTCCCTGCCCTTTTGGATCTTCCCATTACTGAAGTGTGCCCCTAGGGAAAGTCTTGGCGGTTAGTGTCTTAAGTGGATGGAAATGAGTACGATAATCTCTTAGCAGTACCTGGAAAATAATGCAAACTAGGACATTCCTGTATGGAGTGTGCCCTGACTGATGCACTCCCCTGAGCCACTGAGAAAAGTGCTTTCTTGGGGCTGGGGCCAGGGCCATGTTAATCTGTCCTGAACTTCCTGAGACACTCCAGTCTGTGGGAGACATATCGGAGAGACCAGTGAGTGGGGACTGAGCTAGGAACAATCTGTGTCAACCCAGCTTCTCCTGATGCTGTTACTGTGGCAGGAAGGTGATTTTCTGATATTTTAGACAAATGTTTCAGTCTTTCACAACGAAACTGCTGAAGTGTTCTTACTATCTCAACAACTCTTCTAATGACCATCTTGGTCAGGTGCAGATAGGCTAATTCCAATTGATAAAAAAATATTTTATTCCATTCAGTTTCAAAAAGATATTTTGGTGTCAATGGATATGTTTTAATACCAATTTCATCAGTTTTCTAATTCTGGTGTGATTTAATTCTGTTATTTCTCTCTCCTAATTGCTTTATTCTGTCCCAACAGCTGGACAACATACATGTTCTTCAGCATTTTGAACCTCTGGAAAGTATGTATAATTCAGTAATGTTCAGCAGCATTTGAATCAGGTGGAAATTTGTATTATCCATTATCTAGTTCCTTACTGATTTTGATCACTTGTTAGTGGTTCAAAGAGAAAAGGATATCCTCTTTTCAAGAAAGTAAGAAAGGGAATTATTTTGTATAATTTTATCCTTTGTACAGCATATGTAAACTCTTAGATGTGAAAAGGATTTGCATTTTATCTGTTCAACTGCCTTGCCTTTTAAACCCATCCCAGCTCTTCCATATTAAATTCTCATGGATGAGAACAGATAGGAGCGAAGGGAGCAAATTAGTTAGCCAGGGTCAGCTAATTTGACAGAAATGGAAATAGAATCTAATCTGCTGAGTTCCAGTCCAGTTCCCTTATTTTGGAAGCAAGAAGAAATCACAGGAAACATAATGCCTGTTTGTTCCCAGTTCATCTTTGCAAGATTATGGTCCCTCATTGTACCAGATCTATACATGTAAATGGTTTGATCATTAATGTTTTCTGATTCAGATACTCTAGGAATGTAGTTTCAATCTTTGCTGTTATGTAGAAAAGTTTAAAAATCATTTTATACTGAACTTCTTAAATGTTTTAAATTTTCAAAATTACTTACAGGCCATATGAATTATATTGGTGTTCTAATCAACTATATCATATATATATATTTTAACCTGAAATTTTTAAAAAGCTATTTTGTTTACTCCCCTAAAAGGACTTCTTTTGTATTATTTTTATTAAAGTATGGTTGATGTACAATATTATATTAGTTTCTAGAGTACAACACAGTGATTTGACTTTTATATTCCTTGCCACGTGATCACCAGAATAAGTCTAGTCCCCATCTGTCACCACTCACAGTTATTACAATAATGCTGTTTTCCTTATGCTATATATTACATCTCCATGACTTGTTCGGGTTTTTTTGTTTTTTGTTTTTTAGCTGAGCCATCCTGCCACCTGTTGGCAGCTCAATGGCAGCTCAGCTCGGGCTGGCATCAAGCCGCTGTTGCTCAGAGCTCAGCTCACACTCTTGAGCACGCTCTTAACCAGCTGAGCCATTCGGCCGGCCCATAACTTGTTTGTTTTTAATAACTGGAGGTTTATACCTCTTATTCCTCTGGAAGCCCATTTTAACTACTTCTAATTTAAGATGGCTTTCTCATTTTGTTTTTTAGTGATGACACATTTTGAAACTAATAATAAATATGATATTAAAAACAACGTAGACCAGATGGTTTACACTGTAACTGAAGACACAGACGACTTTACCAGGAATGCTTATCGAACACTGAGGCCCTTCATCCTCCGGGTCACTGACTACATGGGCCGTGAAATCATGACAATGCAGAGGCCATTCAGATGTACCTGCTGTTGCTTCTGCTGTCCCTCCACCAGGCAAGAGGTCAGAGAATGGAAGTTTCCATGTTTCTTCCTGATCCAAGTCTTTCCAGCATGGTTGTGCTCCTTCGCAAACTACACGGGAGAGTGTTTTCACCGGCTCTGCCAGTCAGAATGGAAGAAGATAGTGGGGAGGGAGGAAGCCAGATTGTCTCACCTAATGACAATCACAAAGGGCTTTTTCCTTGTGGGTTCAGGCTCTTCAGTGCTAATTGGTGGTTCAATCACACATTATTCAGTGAATATAATTCTGTCAGTTGTGTACTGAATTAGAAATTTACCTATCACCTAGAACAGTAGTCACATACATTTATCTAAGTGTCCCAGAGAAAGTAAGTTAAATGTAAACATATGCCTATAAAACTGTAAGGGACTTTGGATCCTTTTACTCTACCCATCGCAATCGGCGCCTTGCTGCAGATAAAGAAGAAAGACTCAGTGCCTTTTTCTGATGCTGTTACACTCAGTGGGTAATGGTGCCAGAACTACAAGACAGATGTTCTGAGCGACAGCTTGGTTACTCTCCTACAACCTGTGCAGCTCTGGGAAAGCTGTTTGCTACGGGGAAGGAAAAGTGGTTTAGAGAAAGGTCCAAGAGAATCTGAATTTTAGATCTGTCACCTGCTTACATTTGTACAATTTGGTTAACCTCTTCAAGCCTCAGTGTTTTACGGAAACTGGGAGGAACCATACCCTCTCTGGGATACCCTTTCTGGGATATTTAAATGATATGTTAAGTATCAGCATTTACAGTAGTAATGTATTTACAGCCCTCCCTGTGCCTTGATTTATTTACTTGTAAAATAGTGATAATAATAGTACCTATCTCATGAGATAACTGTTTTGAGGATTCAGCAGTAAATGAATGTCAGCTGCTTAGCACAGTGCCTGGCAAATATTGGGTTGTCAGAAAAGTCAGGACACATTTTTGCAACAAAAAACATAGAAAAAATACATCGTGACATTTCCGACAACCCAATAGTACAGTGTTCAACAGATATTAGCTATTATCAGATATGTTACTCCTTTGTCATATATATACACACACACACACACACATACACACACACACGCACAAAATACACACATACACACACACACTTATATTTGAGGTGAATTTCCACCTCTTATCCTCGATACTTTTGTATAGTAAGCATTTTTTTCATATTTTTATGAGTTGGGCTTTGCATATCAAAGCCTCTAAGTGAAGCCTTCCGAGATTACAGGAAGCCAGGACAGATTAAAGCAAATCAATATTACAGCCTTAGTCCAATATATGGAACTTTTGTCCACAGTGTTACCTAGATTTTTTTTTGGCTTTCTAGTTTTACTTGTATTCTTGTGGGTGTGTGTAGTTTTATCAGCTATGTAGATTTCTGTATTCACCATCACAATTCAAATACCAAATAATTGTAACACCACAAAAACAAAACAAACAAACAAACAAAGAACATTTTATAACCTCTCTATCTCCCTCCCTTTTCTTCATTCCTAACCTCTGGCAACCACTAATCTGTTCTCTATATTTTTGTCATTTCAAGAATATTATATAAATAGAATCATATAGTTTGGAGCCTTTTAGGATTGGTTATTTTCACATGTCATTACCTAGAAATTCATACAAGTTGGACATGTATTAATAGTTCATGTGTTTTTATGGTTGAATGATATAAATTCTTTTAAAAGTAATTTATTTGTATACAGTTTTGATTTTTTATCTCAAGCCTAAATTTATGTGAGATCTCAGGCCTAGGAAGCTATCAAATTTATATGTTTGAATATATGTGTGATTGTATGTAAACGAATAGTATCTTGGTTTTACAATTCATGAGCTGTGTAGTCCTGCCCCATGATGAGACCCAGGAGAATCAAAATTCATAGGAAAGTATATATGACACGAGAATTGTCAGTAAAACTTGTATTTTGGTCTTCTACCAAATAATTCAATTTTGTGACTTTTGTTATTATTAGATATGAAGATCTTAGTTCTTCACAAAGGAATATTATACAGAAAATTCGCTAAAAAAGAATAGTGGGCAATATTTTAAAACACTTTAAAATGGCTTTATAAACCCATAAAATATTCTGTTGTTTTCCCAATATACAGTTTTCAGAATGTGTTTTTTCTCTTATAATTGTCATGTCTGAGGTTTCAGTAGAAGAAGTTAGCTTGTTACCTCTTTGTGGATTGTGCCATAAGATGTGAGACACCTAGATCAGAGACAGTGATCTTTATCACAGCACAGAAAGCAGCATGCACATTAGTATGTGTGTGTAGGTCCCAAGTTCTATGGGGTTGACTCAGGAGCCCAGGCACATACCCCATTGCAGCTGAGAAACAGTGAGTTTGGAGAACTGGCTATTATATGATAAGTAGTAACTCTGTCCTAAAGGGAAGTATAACCTCATCGCTCCAGACTGTTTCACTGAAATACAAGCCTAAAAAATAGCCGAGGTAAAATGAAACACTCTTTCCCAGTAACAATTGCTCAAGTCCTTAAATGGATTAAGGACATATCTAGGGGGTGTGTGTTCACACACACACACACACACACACACACACACACACACACACACACACGTGTGCACGCGCACACATGAACGCAGCATCTTTCCCTCTGTCACTGCTTCATTTGCAGCTGGAGGTGCAGTGTCCTCCCGGGGTCACCATTGGCTTTGTCTTGGAGCACTGGAACCTGTGCAGGGCGGTTTACAGCATCCAAAACGAAAAGAAAGAAAACGTGATGCGCGTGCGTGGGCCGTGTTCAACCTATGGCTGTGGTTCCGATTCTGTTTTTGAGGTAAACAAATGTAAAAGTCATGTTTCTACTATTTTCCCTCCATGTATTAACAGACCTCAGAATGATTTGATTTCAGATGATTTTTTCATGAAGAAAGGGTCAACTGGTTGACATCAAATGATTTTCAAATTATGGTTAGTAGATTGCTTAATGTTCTCCAAAATGTGAGCTCCTTTGTTATGAGTTTAGTTTTGATAAGAGAAACCATTAAGACATTAAACCCAAGAGTGAACAGCCTGACATAATGGATTTATTTTATGCTTGGTTATATTTAATTAAACATTTTTTATCAAAGGTTTCTAGGATCAGAAAGTAGGTCCTGAGTAATGAATGTGCCCAGCATACACAGAGCATGCAGTCCGCGCAAACTGCCGAATTGCAGGACAGAAATCTGTGTCCTGAAGAAACAGGACAACATTGATAATATGCAGAAAACTCGTAACAGGTTATAACATTTTATCAGGAAAAAGAGAAAATCCTTTTGTTTTGCCTTTATCTCTGGATATAAAATGATTGCTTATAATCTTATGAATCTAGCAAAGGAGATTCCTCAACATTTTCCCTGAGCTTCTGAATCCTTCCTAAATGCCTTGCAGTTTGGCAAGGCTTATCATCTAAAGTTGTTCATTCAAGTAATTCCCAGTACACTTTCCTGGCGTCACCATGTCATCCAGCACTGCTTCTTTTTTAGAAGACCATAAAGAGCAATAGAAAATGTAGATAAGCCAAGTTCCAGGGGCAGGATGTGTGGGATCATGCTGATCACCCCAAGTTAGTATCTGAGTGTTTTCCCTCTGGCAAGAAGCTGAAGTCCTTCAGGACCCTGGCGTAATTTAAGAAGACTCGTTTGCCCACAAAAGCTTACGTGATTATGTGGAGCTTGTGAAGTGCACAGAACCATGCCTTGTTGCTTTTGCTCCTGGGTTTCCCTAGACTGGGTGAGATTCCCTGCCAATCCCCAGTCCCCACCCTTTGCTCTCTGGAGCAGAACTTCAGAATCAGTTCAAATCAGACCCCTCTAGTAACTTGTTTGCAGATGAGGAAAGAGCAGTGTGAGATGGACCCCAGCTCTGTTATTAGCTAATTGCAAAGCACGGAATCCTTAGCAATCATTTCCAGTTTGAAGTTATGTTATTACTATATTTATTTCTGACACTGTATTTATGCTATCAGTGGAAGCTGCTTGCAAGCAGAATAAAACATGTAGTATAATATTTTCAGTCATCTGAAAGTCAAATTCTTACCTGTCCAGGTCACCTCCCTCGATGGTGTATCTAACATCGGCAGTATTATCAGGAAGTGGAACGGTTTGATGTCAGGCATGGGCGATGCTGACCACTTTGACATTCGCTTCCCCTTAGACCTGGAGGTGAAGATGAAAGCCATGATTTTTGGAGCTTGCTTCCTCATTGTAAGCCTTTTGCTCTTGACTTACCTTGAGAGAATTATCTTTCTGATGAGAAGCAGCATTATGTAGTGGAAAGGCAATATGCTTTGATACCAGACCAACTTCTGTCTCGACCACTTACTAGTTACGTGTTTTGTAAAGTGCTTAATACTTGGAAGACTCAGTCTCCTTATCTATAACATGGAGATAAAAATACTTGTATTTTTCAGGGTTATGAATATTAACTATCATTTGAGGAAAGGGGCCAGGAGAGTGCACATTAGGCATCCAATGGATGTATTGTCATCATTGCATGTTGTTTTTCATTCTCATTGAAAATGCCTGTCCTGTGACGTCTTAAAGAAAGAAAATAACTCTAATGCTGAGGTCCTTCCCCTCACCTCACCTTACTGCCTCCCTGTCCATGTATCATTACTTCGTGTTGTTCCATCCTTAGATTTATTAGGTACAATTCCCTTGTTATATTTCTGACTAATTGTTAATATTCATAAGTAAAGGATAGAAATAAAATTGACAATATTTACCCTAAAAACGTAATTAACATATTTTAATTGGTATATTTAACATATTTAATATTGATTATCAAATTTTTCCTCCTTTTCAGTACAGATTTAGTTAAGTAGTACCCCAAAAGGCAAGCTTATTGGCTACTAACAGGGTTTTTTTGTTTTTGGGGTTTTTTTTAAAAGATTTTATTGGGGGAATTGGGAGAGGGTAAGAACCAAGTTGTTGCTGTTCATTCTTAGTTGTGGAGGACCCAGCTAGCTCAGCTCCAAGTCCAGTTGCCTCTGGCTACCAACAGTTTTAAGTTTGTAGTTGCTGCTCTTGATATTAGATTTATAAAGATTTATTAGATTGATTTATTCTCTTTTTTTTGTTCCAGTTCTTTTCAAACTTTATTGCATGTACAAATCTCCTGGGGATCTTGTTAAAATTCAGATTGATTCAGCTTACATCCTGGCGGTGGGGGGACTGAGATTCTGTAAATTTTCAGAGAGTGCCAAAAAACTGTATTCACATTTTAAGAAAGGAAAAAACTGTGCTAAAATTATAATACTCAGTATACACCAATAAAAGATGAATGCAAGTCACATTTGACTTCTGCAATTACAAGAGGTGCTCAAAGTGGTTACCATCAGTGTCGGGACACTTGATTACAGGGAACTACTGCTTGAGGAACATTGACCGAAGTGTCCACTTTGTATACATTTTTTGGGACCCCCCCCCAGAATTTATTTTTAACTGGAATGGGAGGATTACCATATAAATTATAAAGGATAATATTTTATGCATTGCATCTAATTATATATATATATATATATATATATATATATATATATATATATATATATATATAAAATTCTTTTTCCAATTTCAGGACTTCATGTATTTTGAAAGATCTCCACCACACCGTTCATCAAGATAAATGGACACAGCAAATCAGGAAGTATGGCTAAAAAATTGTTTAGAGAAGCTGGACTGGACTTACAGTCCACCCTTAATTATTTGCAAATACATTTATCCGCTTTTACAGATTACTTTTATTGGGTGTTAACTCTGACAGACTGAGAGAGTAAGAAAACAATCTAATGTGTGTTTCAATTGAGTATTTGTCTACTTATCTACTCCTTAGACTAGGAAAAACCTGTGACTTTCAGTTATCCTGAAAAAGCAATGACTCATTAACCAAATAAGTATAGATACAATGAGCTTGATAACAGTTTAACATGAGATAGGGGAAAATGAATCCCAGAGCTCTCATATTAACAGATAATGTCCATCAACATATTCTGTTACCGAAGACAAATTTGATTAGAGGTAAAAAGAATGATATCTTCATTTTTAAAAACAAAAGGAAGGCAGATCAAAATATTATGTTTTATTATACAAGATAATTTCACTTGTGTACATGTATCAAAGCCTAATTTTGTAAAAGTTTGGACAATGTGATTGTATTATAAAATAAAACTTTTTTTATCTTAAGGCTTATGTTTTCCATGCCTGTTCCCTTATGTGTTAGCATGGACAATCAGGAGCTGCCTTATATATGAAGACAAGGTCAGACTGTCAGGAAGAGGTGACCAGGGTCATAGTCAGTCTAGATCTCTTAGCAACTTAGAGACATCATTGCCCTTATGAACAGCTTGCATTTAATACATTTAACCTTGCTTGGTCGTAGATGCCTTATGTATAAAATATGTTTAGCCAAATTTCTAAGATTGCTTGTTGAAGCTTTGTATCTTGTTTGATGTGATACCGAGAAGATAACTTTATTCTTTCAAGAAGATCCCCGATAATCACTGTTGTATTTTAATTGCAAAAATTGCAGTTTTGTTTTTAAATTTTAAAATGTGACAGTCTGTGTGGCCCTTTGTAAAAGCCCAAACTATAAATTCTGACACTGTCTAATATTGTTTTGCTGCTTTTTAAATAATAGATAAATCTGTATCTATGCAAAGAAAATAATAAAACAGTAAACGTGCTACTTATCTGGGATCTATGGTTTGTCAGTACAGATTATATAAGATCAATGTAGTTAAGTATAAATTGTATTTGTTTGTATTGGATCAACATAGTTAAAGTATAAATTGTACTTGTCTGTATTGGATCATTGTAGCTAAAGTATAAATTGTACTAGTTTGTATTAACTATGAAACTATCAAATTAAATATCAGCATAGTGTGTTAGTGAATGCACTCTGATAAATCTACACTTGCTTTTGTGCACTTTAGCTTCCTATCTGAATGAGGACCGTGTTCTTTCAATACAGTACACAGAAGAATGAAATGTATTCTTCTGCTCCCTGTTAAATAAACATGGAGTGTTAAATAAACATGAATGTTCTTAGATTTGATTATTCTGAGATGAGGGCCCTCATCCACAGTTCTTATTGAAATGAAAGAAAGGTGCCTCACTTTTTAATTATATTCATCTTTTCTTGGTAGAAGTTATTTTACTCAGTTTCTTGTAATGTTCATTTTTATGTGTGACTACTAGCTTTTTAATAAAAAATGTAAAAGCTACTCCTTTCTAAAATACTAATTACCATATATTTGAAAATGCAGTTGCAGTCGTAGACATATATGTTATTTCTTATAATAATGTCTGACATTTTCTATAGAAAATGAGACAAATAGCATTCAGAACATTTATCTATATAAACTTTTCATTTTTACTTGCCTCCATCTCATTCCAAGACCTGCTGCATACTAAAAATAATAAAATATTTTAGCATACATGTTAAATTTCTGTTCAAAGTTTTTGTGACATTAACATGTCTCTTACAGTTATAATTTCTTTTTCTTTAATACCATGTGCCATATTTTTATACTACAGTTTATAAGTTCTGTATTTCTTAATGGTATTTCATAATGTAAAATTGGTGAGACTGATTTAAAAAATAAGCTATTCTCTGAAATTTGTGTCTTCATGCTTTATCATATTGTTTTTGGTTTTTAAATAAATATAAATATGGCTTACAGTAAAATAATAGTTTTATTTTTTGACTCGTGACTGAATCTTACTCAGCTGAATGTTTGTATTCGCCCAAAGTTTATGAATTACCCCAGTGTGATGGTATTTGGAGGTGGGTCCTTTAGGAGGTGAAAGATCATGTGGGTGGAGCCCCCATGAATGGGATTAGTGCCCTTATAATCTGCCAGCACCTCAACCTTGGACTTCCCCTCCTCCAAAACTGTGAGAAATACAAGTTTTTTGGTTAAGCCACCCAATCTATGGTATTTTTTGTGATAGCAGCCCCAAAGGTTCAGGACAGAAATTGGTACTGAGAAAGGAGATGCTACTGTAACAAATACTAAAAATGTGGAAGCGGCTTTGGAACTAGGTAACAGGTAGAGACTGGAAGAGTTTTGAGGTACATTCTAGAAAAAAACTAGATTGCCATGAACAGAATTTTAAAGATGATTCTGGTGAGATCTTGGAGAGAAAAGAGGAGAGCTGTAGCTAAATCTTTTTAGAGACTATCTCAGTAGTCCTGAACAGAATGTTGGTGGATATAACAGGCTGCAAAGGCCATTCTGCTGAGGTCTCAGTTGGAAATGAGGAACAGCTTATTGGAAACTGAAGGAGAGGCATCCTTATGATCAAGTAGCAAAGAGCTTGGCTGAATTGTGTGTGTGTGCTAGTATTTTGTGGAAGGTAAGCAAACAAACGATGTTTCGCTGAAGTGAGTTCTAAGTAAAGTGTCTTAAGGTGCCGCTTGGCTCCCCCTGGCTGGTGATAGCAAAATGCAAGCAGAGAGAAATGACTTACAGATGGAATTAAGCAAGAAAGGAAGCAGAATTTAAAGATTTGGAAAATTTTCATCCTATCCATGTTGTGGACAAATGACAACACTCCGGGTGTGGCCAAGGAGATTGACATGGATCAGCATCCCAAGGGAAGACAAGTGCTGTTCTCCAGGACAATGAAAGAATGACCCCGAATGGGTGACCGGTTAGCTCAGTTGGTTAGAGTGTGGTGCTGATAACACCAAGGTTGCCAGCTTGATCCCCACATGGGCCACTGTTATCTGCGCCCTCCCTACGATTATGCCATTGTAGCATGAAAGCAATGTGTAACCAATGATCATGGCTATTCCCAAAAAAAATTTTTTAAATAAAACATTTTTTAAAAAAGAAAAAAAAAGAATGACCCCCAAAGGCCATTCAATGATCAGCAGAGCTTCCACTCACATTCCAGGTCCCCCACTCAAGGGCCTGGTGGGCGGAGCAGTTCAGAGGGGCCACAAATCCCTGTGGGAACCTCACACACCTGGTGCTCCTCACATGGGGGTTCTGCTCTGCACTCAGGGCATCTCTTCTGCCACCCCACATGCAGCTCTGGTGGGCCCTGGTATGGCAGGAGCTTCAACGGCTACCCCTCCAGAGGTGACAGGTTGCGAACTCTGGTGGTGTCCCTGTGACCCCTTCTCCACTGGATTGCACAGTACACAGGCCAACGGGGTATGGCTGCCTTTACCTAGATTTCAAAGGACAGGGCGACCTGGAAGAGCCTTGGGCTCAGAATCCTAACCCTGGAGAGCCATGGGGCCCAGGTGTAGGGTCTGTGGAAACATGCTGCCCAGCCCTGTGGTTGACACGTCCACTGCAGTGGGCCTGGAAGGCAGAACATTGAGTCAAAAGTTATTTACTTTTTTAAAGATTTTTTTTTTAATTGGGGAATTGGCAGAGGGGAACAGCACTGGGGAATCGGGAAAGGGGAACAGACAAGTTGCTGTCCTTTTGTCCTTCAGTCTTTTTGTGGAGGACGTCGCTTCACTGTCCCATGTTGGTATTATGATCATTGCGCTCTTCCTGGATGAGGCAGATCGGTCGCCGGCCTCTGGACTGCCACTCACAGTGGCTCTTGGCAGATCACACCAGATGCCGGCCGCTCACGCTGGCTGCCGGCCACTCACTGTAGCTTATAGCATCCCACTGCAGCAGGGGCTGCAACCTACACCATAGTCAGGGACTCAAGGCAGCCCAGCTCCAGGTCTAGCTGTTGTTCACTATCTTAGCTGTAGAGGGCAGTGTCACTGGCCCTCATATGTGGGATCTGAACCGGGACCCTGCTGCTCAGAGCTGACATCCCAAGCCAGCTCTTAACCAAAGCGCCCTTGGCTGGCCCCAAAGGTTATTCTTGAGCCTTAAGTTTTAACAGTGTTCATCCTGTTGGGTCTTGGACTTACCTGGGATCTACCATTTCTTTTTTTTTTTTTTTTTTTTAAATTTTTTTTAGAGGGCAGTGTCACTGGCCCTCATGTGGGATCCGAACTGGCGCTGCTGGCATCCCAAGCCAGCTCTTAACCACCGCGCCACTCGGCTGGCCCTACCATTTCTTTCTTCTTTCCTATTTCCCCCTTTTGGAATGAGAATGTGTATGCTATGCCTGTCACACCACTATATTTTGGAAGCACCTAATTTGTTAGGTGTCACAGGTTCACAGCTGGAGAGCAGTTTACCTCAGGCTGAGTCGTTTCTTGAGTCTCACTCATATCTGATATATATATATATATATATATATATATATATATATATATATATATATGTATGACTTTGGCCTTAGACTTTTGAGTTGTTGCTAAAACAAATTAAGACATTTTGGCTGTTAAGATGGTTTGAGTGTATCTTGCATGTGAGAAGGATATCAATTTTGTCCTGACCAGGGGTGGGATGCTATATATAGACTGAATGTTTGTGTCACCCGAAATTCAAATGTTCGAATCTAACCCCCAATGTGATGATATTTGACAGTGAGGCCTTTAGGAGATGGTTAGAGAGCAGAGTCTTGATGAATGGGATTAGTGCCCTTATGAACAGGACCCAGCAAACTCCTTTTCCCCTTTGGCCATTTGATGACACAGGTGACAGCCCTCTGTGAACCAGGAAGTGGGTCTGACCAGATACAAAGTCTGCCAGTGCCTTGATCTTAAACTTCTATAACTCTGAGAAGTAAATTTCTGTTGTTTATAAGCCACCCAGTTTTGTGTTTTTGTGATAACAGCCCAAATGCACTAAGACAGCCTTAGAATACTTCTTTCCAAAGGGACTTTGAAGTAATTTCTTATCCATTATCAAGAACTTTCTTATAGAAGTTTAATATAATAAATTCATTTCTGTAGTGTTGCATAGTAGTAACTAGCTTCCTGATACATATGTATGTTATTTATAAATGCTTATTTCTAATCCACTTATTTAGAACACATTTAAATTTTAAGTGGAGGAAAGCTGTTCGAATTTGTAACGTCAGTGAAGGATGCATTTTAAAACAATTTTTTCATAATGACCAGATTTCCCAGAAATTACTCAAAAAGTTGGTTGCCAGACTAATTTACTAGCTGAATTTTTAACCAACTAGATGTCAAGTTCAAGTATAGAATAAGTAGTGATCCAAAAATGGCATCATGCTGGGACAACTGGCTGCTTTTCAGGCCTTCTCTTCCCCAGCCCCAAACCCCCCTCTCCACCCCCACCCAGTATTTAAGGTTTAATTTAATTATATTGAAAGATGCAAGCTTGGGAAACCCATAGGTCTGGATTTAGTAAACTAATACCAAATTCAGCTTTTCGGCTAATGATAGCTAATAATTAAAATGGATCCTTTCCCACCACTTGGTTGGCTTACACATAATGCATTTCTCATTTGTCCCTAGGCCTCCTAAATTTGTAAATTCCAGAAAAGAGAAAAACAGAATGCTACATTCCAGGTGTAGTCACAGTGAGGCAGCACAATATGTAAGGAGAGTGATAACACAATATGTAAGGAGAGTGATAACAATATGTAAAGAGAGTGTTATTAACGTGGTTAATAACAGCCCATGGCGACATTCACTCAGTATCTGCCTAATGACTAACAATACAGTCTGGATATATTACTGAAATATTTGTTATAATTGCCAGTAAAATATCTTGCCATCCTCTCCACTACTTGACTATCAATGATTACTTTATGGAGCACCCACTAACTACAGGCACTTGAGCTATTCCTGAAGGCTGAGGGAAATACAAAGGTGAAAAATACATAATTACTCCTCTCAGGTTCTCAGGCTAATGGACGAGACAGACATTTAAACAAACAAAACACATTGTGGTTTTTGAGGACCACAGTGGACATGTGTATTCAGTGAGATGTTGGCCCATTCAGGAGAAGCCATATCACCAGCAGCCTCTCACGTGCTGTGTATTTCTGTCCTATTTATCAGCACTTTAGGCTGGCTGGTTGTGGCATATGCCCAGGTGAACTTCCTGGCACTGCTGTAGGGAATAAGATGCATTTTACAGGCTGGCTGGGTGCCTCAGTTGGTTAGAGTGTTTGCTCTTAACAAGGTTGCCGGTTTGATACCCACATGAAATGGTGGGCTGTGCCCCTCACAACTGGATTGAAAATGGCCACTGGACTTGGAGCTGAGCTGTGCCCTCCTAGATTGAAAGGACAATGACTTGACTTGGAGCTGATGGGTCCTGGAAAAAAAACACTGTTAAACAATAAAAATAATAATAATTTTTAAAAATGCATTTTACAGTCTTGTCTGCAAGCTGAATCCATGTTACTTACAATTGGAAGGTCAATTTAGAACATTTTCATCAAGCAAAGTAGGGCTTGGTTGTTTATTGCAGTAAACACTGAGCCCGGGAGAGTGGTACATCTATGATGCTCAATGAACATTTGTTGAATGAATGAAAGAAGTCCTACTATGTGCCTGAAACTGTGCTTGGTATTCAAGGATACAAATGAAAAGGATTTTCCTCTTTTTGCTGTAATTGTAATGAAGGAAAACTGAAAGGTTGAATAAAAGGTGATAAATATGAAAGCTCTAGGTAGAAGAGCAGCACAGGTGGAATTTAGCTAATGTGTTCCAGCTTGAGACCTGGTCAGGCAGCCTTCTGTCCTTCCCCCAGTTTCCCAGTTGTCCAGAGTGGTTGGCGGTGAGTGTTCACTGGTATGTGTGGGGGATAGGGGTAGGTGCTAAGGCACATAATGGTAGTGCCTGTGCACATAATATCTAAACAAAAAGTAAACAGCAAATTCTAAAAACATTCTGTGATTAGAGTAGCATTCATGATTGCCCATTACATTTTCCTGCAGGTCTTCATTCTGCTGCTTTTCAACACAGGAACCAATCTTGTGAAACCCTGTAATTATGAGATGTGTAGTTGCTAGATTTACCTCAAGATTTAATTCCAGGTCAGATGGCTCTGCATCTGAGCACGTATGGAGAAAAACAAACCTGATCATGAGATAGATGGTATAACATGACCAACTACCTATAATAACAACAATGGTGACAATGATGATACCAGCTAATTCTTCAGTGCTTCCTGCAAGGTAGACACCATTCTAGTTCTAAGGAATTTCCATGTATTAATTCATCTAATACTCATAACTTTATAATATAGGTTGCTGTAATTATTCTCATTTTACAGATGCAAAAATAGAGATTTAGATATCTTGCTCAAAGTAACCCAGCTAGCTTATGTCCACAAAACCATTATTTGAAGGTGGCTCTTCAGGCTACACCTTAAACCAATCTGTGGATATGTATTTTGTGTGTTAACACAGAAATATAGGGAAATAAAAATAAAGTAAAATGGTGGCATGTTACCTCACGTGTTCTAAGTTTAGAATTTTGGCTGGGAAGACCATGAGGCTCCAAAACAGTCTGTGTGAGGGTGTGTTCTCTCTGAGAGGCTTGCTTTCCTTCTGTTGGTATCCTGGCAGTGTTTCCAACTGATGACAACTTTTATGTTATTCTGTCAGATTGGTGCTTCCCAAATCATGTATGCATTTTAAATATGAATCCCAAAACAATTGAGAACAAATCTGAGTTATGAATTCTCAGTGAACAATTTTTTCTCACCTATAGCATAAGCCAAAACAGTCTAGCTTTTTCTTGATCTGTTTGCCAGTAGGTGAATTTTTTTCTATCTATTGTTCACCTTTTACCCTGGAGTGTGTCTTCAATAGTCTATCTTGCTTAAGCCCAAAGCCTCATCTCGTGCCTCATCTTATAGGTGAAATCTAAGCCCCTTGACAATGAAGATCGGTATCTCCTATCTGGGACACCAAAGAAAGTGTTAACCTGTGTTTAATAGCCCCGTATTTCAGATTGTTCCCAGTTTTGACCCCTACTGAGTTCTCTTACTCCCTTAGGAGCTACACTTTCGCATTTAAATAAATTTGGTTATATCTTAGCCAGACTTTCTAGGTGTTCTATAGCAAGAGGTTTTTAAGGTGATCTAGTTTGCAACATTGCCAGCAATGGAAATAATCTATTTTAAAAAAACAAACAAACAGAACACAATTTTATTATGAAATAGTCAGGGGATAAACTTTAACATAAATATAAAATTTAAAACAATTTTGAACTTCTAAATTACTACTATTGGGTTGTCGGAAAAGTCACGATGTATTTTTCCTATGTTTTTTGTCGCAAAAATGTGTCATGACTTTTCTGACAACCCAATATTTGGTAGACCTAATTTACAACTGAATTTTTATTTTTTAATTGAGGTGACATATTATCTTCCTATCATTCATGTTATTGAATTCCAGATTCCCTTAAAATATGTTTAATATTTCTAATACTGTTGTTAGGTGAAAAGAGACTCATTTAAAACAGTGCCAGTGGGCTGGCCAGCCAAGTGGCTCAGTTGGTTAAGAGCTTGCTCAGCAGCGCGAGCTGAGCTCTGAGCAACACCAGTTCGATGTCCAGCCTGAGCTGAGCAGCCGCTGAGCTGCCAACAGGTAGCAGGATGGCTCAGCTAAAAATAATAATAATAATAATAATAAAATAAATAAATAAAATGGTGCCAGCTCTTCTGCAATCAAGGCTCAGATAAATTTATTTTGGGAAATTACAGAAACAATCCTTTGCTTGAACAGTTTTGAAAACATGTTTGCTCTAATTGTCTTATCTAATAATTATTAAATATCATTTATTTGTTTTAATTTTTTTCATTTGACAGGCTAAAAACAGCTAGAATTTAGAGAGTTTTTAAAACTCTTGATCATGCAGCAATGGGCACATAGAGAACTGTGGAGAGAAGCAGTTATTGTAGAATGACAAAGTATTTACCTAGCTCTGCAGCCCCACCCTTCCATGCCAGTCTACTATAGGGGGCAGCACCAGCTCATGGATTTTTTTAGTGAACTATGTTCATTTTTTTGCAGCTAAGAATATAGTAGTACTAATCTATAAGTTTTAGTGAATAGAATCAAAGGATGTTAGAGTTAGAAAGGGCATTGAAGACTATCTGCTCTACATTCTAATATACAAATGAAAAAATTAAGACAGACCCAGGTCCTTTGCTCAGAGTCACACCGGGAATTAGTAGTAGGAACCAGATGTACCAATCTCCATTATTTAATTCCAATGTCCTTCCACCACACCCAAAACTTAGCAGTGATTTAAAACATGTTAATGCAACATTTTTCATTAACATTGAAATTTTGAGCAATAAAAAAACTAAAAACCTAGTTTCAATTTTTTTTTTTTAGTGTTCTAAATCTTTATTATGTACATGCTTGCAAAGTCCATCTTGGTAAAGCAGACTAATTTCACAGGCATCTAACTAGGAAATAAAGCTAAATTACTATGTGACAAAACAACAACAGAAACGTTTAAGGTATTTGTGTACCTTGTGGGTGGATTACATAGAAGTTTATTTTATTTATCCATCCATTGATGCAATGGTATTTTCTGTAGTCACCACTCACATCTGAGTTCAATTTATTTATTAAAAATGTATATATAGGTTTTGTTTTGTGTTTTTTTGTTTGTTTGTGAAATGCTGTTCATTGTTTGATAGATATTCCTGCTCTGAAGAAAATGTAATTGTTGATTCAAAAGGAGCATCAGCTGAACAAGGACAATGACTCCTTGCCCTGAGAGGAAAGGAAAATACAGCTAATGGGCAATTGAATACAACCCTTGAGTTGATGTGACCTAGTCTGCCTGTTGGCCTGACAGATGATGGAAACAGATGACATTGCTGTGGATATGGGAATATTTTATTCAGGGATCTGGCGGATTAGATGAGAGTCAACTATGAGGAATATTCCGGTCAATGCTAAGTGTCTATTTTATTCCCTTGAGTTGCTTTGCTATTATTATTTTTTCCCACTAGTTAGGGATTTCCATTTCTCTGTTTCCTGTTTTGGTATATCTCTCCCCATTTTATATGACTTTGTGCATTTGTGTTTAGGATACATTCATGCCACTTTTTGAGATGTGGCCACAGGACCTGCCTGGACATGAAAATCAGAGACAGCTTATGCTATTTTTCTTCACTGATAGCTCTGTAACTTTCGAAGTGGAACTATATGAGTGTATTTACAGTGCTGGTGTTTTGATAGATTACTTTGTGAATGAAATCAATTGCAAGATAGACAAAGGAGGGAAACACAAATAATTTTATCCTGAGAAGGCTGTTTTAAGGCTATGCAGTGTCCTCTGCCAAAATAGGTTTACACAGTGATGTAGAACCTGAGTTACCCTCCCTGTCTCAGGCAGAGCTGGAAGACCAGATGGGCCCCTGGTGGAGGCTGGCACTACAAAACTTACCTCAGGGAGGAGCTAGGTATGTGTGCTCCTGGAAAACAGGCTGCCTCTCCAAAGAGAGACAAAAAGAAGGGACTGAACTACTTATGCCCAGTTCCTTCTTTCAAACCCACTAACTGGGTAAGTCATCCCTGCGCCCTGAGGCAGGTAAATGAGGGGACAGTCAGGCATGTTCTCCAATGCCACTGCCATTTGGTGGGAATGTCAGGAGTGGGGAATGGTTGTGGTAGAGATGTGTTTTGTCACGTCTCTTCTCACCTCTCCTTTTCTCTTATTATTACAGCTTCTGATGTCACTGACTCACAGTGAAGCCTGAAATAAACACATTTCCTTGATATGGTGAGTTCTGGTCCATTCAAAGTGAAGTGTGGCAACTTCTTTTTAAGGTAAGTGACACATATCATTTGTCTCTCATTGATTCTCTCTTCCTCCCTGTATGCGTGGCATAGGAAAAACAGAGGTTTTAACAGTGGATACCTTTGGAAAGTAGAATTGAGGAAGGAAGTTCATCTTTATTTTAGATCCTTCTTTATTGCTTGAATTCATTATAATAAATATTAATTTCATAATTTAAAAAATTAAAGATAAACTTTTTAAAGTTTCTTATAGCTGGCCCTAAGGTGCCATATTTTTGGCTAAATTTAGGACTTCCTAAACTTGAAGAAACATTGCAATTTCTGAGAGTTTTTCTTTAACTGCAGTGTAGGGGCCTGCCCACAGACACTGAATTAATTGCTCTAGGGTGGGATCTGGGCATGGGTACTTCTAAAAAGTCCCTTGGTCTTTGTTATGTGTAGAGCAGGATGAGAAAAAAAACAATTGGACACCAACCATTGAGTTCTCAGTTGCAAGTGGAGTCACCTGGAATGCTTTGTGATCCCCGCCGCCTGGCAGGAACCCAGAGCTAGAGCACCAGCGTCCATAGTTCCTCGGGTGATTCTCATATGCAGCCAAGTTTGGGAACACAGATAACTGCCTGAAAGCCTCCTGGAAACATTCCTCCAATTTGCATGTAAGCCAGTAAAATAAACATTCTTGCTTTTATCTGCCAAATGAATAGAGTGACTAAACGAAATAAATATAGGATGCCTGGGTAAATTGAAATCGCAGATACCAATTTACAGTAAAAGATTGTCCCATGCAATATTGGAGACTCACACACACACAAATTATTCATTACTTATATGAAAATCACATTTAACTGGGCTTCCTGTCTTTTTATTTGTGAAACCTGGCAACCCTACAAACCAAACATAAATAGTACTCCAAAAATCATGGAAGAGTAATATAGATCTTCTCTGTATGTAAAGGAGCTTTAGAAGACTGGATACTTGAGGAGGAAGCAAAGAGCGATCACCTTGCAAATACCCAGTAAAACGTCTTAAAGTCCTCTGTTATTGATCTCTTTTCCCCAGGAGTCTTAGGTTTTATAACAACCAGCTCAGCGTCTTTGCTGGGTTCCCCGACCCAACTCAACAATTAAGCAAATTACTGCCAACCTCTTTTCCTATTGCTCCCACCCACCCTCAATCCTTCCTCCCTTTAACCAACTAAACCAACCTACTCTGGGAATTTATACCACAGAAAAGGTCTAAACCAAGAAAAAGCACAGATGAGTTGGCCCGTGTGTGTGTGTGTGTGTGTGTGTGTGTGTGTGTGTGTGTGTGTGTGTGTGTGTGTCTATCAGGACCCTTTCTTCAGGTATTCTGCTTTCATTCATGTGGAAATATAAAGCTTCAAGTTGTAGCTTGTCAGTGTTAAACTAGAAATTTGGGTAAATTTATCTCCTAACTGCTGCTTTCAGTGTCAGTTTCAAACATAAACAACAGAGTCTCCGTCAGTAAATGGTCCATTGAAGAGAAAGAAAGACTATTATCTCTGTCAACTTGTAAACTCTCCTTGTCTAGAATTCTCCATTAACCACACAAATCACCACTACAGATAACAAATTTAAGATATGGAAACAATGGAGGCTTAAACTGTGACAGTGTCCAATACTCAGTTGGGGGTGGGGAACGCATCTAGTGAGTACAGGATGTTTCCTGCAGAGACCTGTGACCTATCAGAAAAAGTGCACTATACTTAGTGAGGCCCAGTCTTCACTGGGAGCCCTGCAGCTGCCCTTACTAATTATTTGACTTTAGACTAGAAATGAAGCTCTTATGCTTCTCCACTTGTGCTTCTGTAAAATTAAAGCCATAGTATCTGACTTGTTTTGATAACTGTTATTATGAAAATTCCAATGAGATAATGGATGTGGATAAGATTGGACTATTCCAAACATTACCATTTTTACTGGGTATAGGACAAGAAGGCAGAGTAAGTAAAGGGCTTGTCCTGGTATATACAAGGAAACTTAGCCAGGCTGTCATATTGTCCCCTCTGAACTATCAAAGCAAACTGGCCCAGAAATGCCCTAAGGAGATAAAAGAAGTGCCAGTTAGCACACCAACTGTAAGCACTGTTTTGTTGCTTTTTTTTAAGGAAAAAGAAAGGATGAGAAGTGCCAAGCCACAAGATTCACCCCTGGCATGCTAACTGGAGATCATGGATCTGTTGAATACTTGCATTCCCTTCCCTTGGTTAGATTAAGTCATCTGAACCAAGGATGAGTCACAGACAAACTTATGGGAAGATCTCCAAAGTCTGAGTGGTAAAGTAAATGAAATGGAAAAAATGCGTATGGATGCCATGTTTCCATATGTCTAAGTAGATTGGCTAGCTTAAGTTCCCCTATGAACCAGAACCCATTTACATTTTCAGAGTTCAAGGACACTGCATTACATCAGGCTTCTCTAAGTCTGAATATGTGATCATTCAGACAAGCTGTAGAATCAAGTATACTATTACAGTTTCCATGAAGAATTAAAAAAACAAAGAAAACAAAAAACAAACCCAAACCAGGGCCGCCCGAGTGGCTCAGTTGGTTAAGAGTTTGCTTAAGAGCATGAGCTCTGAGCAACAGGGTCTCTGGTTTGATTTCCACATGGGCCAGTAAGCTCCCAAGCTGCGCCCGAGCTGAACAGCCAACAGGTGGCAGGATGGCTCAGCTGGTGAGATCACGTGCTCTTAATGACAAGATTGCCTATTCGATGATGGACTACGCCCGCCGCCGCTGGGACTGAATTTGGCACCTTGAGCTGGGCTGCAGCCTGGATGGCTTAATGGATAGAGCGTGCGCTCTTAACAGCAAGGTTGCCAGTTTGACTCCCACATATGGAAAAGAAAAAATCTAACAGCATATTTAACCCTCCCAAAAAGAAAAGAAAAACAACATAAATGCTACTGGGTCATGATAATATTCCTCGGCTCTTTGTCTTCTCGAGGAAAAGAATTCAGTCAAGAGACGTTTTGTGCAGGTAGAGGGCGGTAAGAAGTTTATTAGTGGAGGCAGATGTGGAGCAGACTGATCCCAAGAGGGGGAAAGGCCTCTCCTTATAGTGCATGAAGGCTTTTATTTATATGGGTAGAATTGCCTTCCCCTCTCCCTTCTCATTATCCCTCTCTCTCTTGTTGAGGTTCCCGGTCTTTCATTTTGGGTTTCAAAGTAGTTTCTGTCAGTTTTCTTTTTGTGATTTGTTTGAGAAACTCGCGCAACTAGTCTTGATAAGCAGGGTGTCTTCTTTCCTTTTCTGGCTTTTATTTATTTATTTATTTATTTATTTATCCTTTTTTTTTTTTTTTTGAGGGTAGTGTAACTGGCCCTCATATGTGGGACCCGAACCAGGGCCACTGGTTTCCCAAGCCAGCCCTTAATCACCGCGCCACTCGGCCGGCTCCTCTTTTCTGGCTTTTAATAACACATCCCTTTGACTTAGGGGCATGTGTGAACCTGGAATCCTGGTGGGCTAGTGAGACATTGGTGCTCTAAGTGAGGGCAGCTGCCAGGGGTCTTGACCAAAGTAGGAGCTGCAGCAAGGGGCTTTCTAACCCGGGCTAGGTCTCTGCTTCTCCTGCTTATTTCTATCTGTCTAACTACCCTATCATGAGTAACCACATATATTATATCAACGTACATATAATTCATTTGTTCAATTCTTAGATACAATAAATTCTTTAAAAACTTAACTGCCCTCATGTCCATTGTTAACAAGATATGTACTCTTCATAAGGACTTAGTTTGGGTGAGGCCAGTGTGGAGAAAGTTCTACGGTCTCTGTTGCTAACACAGTTCTGGAAATCATCTTTTAAAATGACACCCCAAACTATAAAACTCAGTTTGTACCACAAACTCTATGACTCAGTTGAATCACTCACCGCATTCACCCACTTATCTCAAATCCACTCTCAAAGATTTACCAAATTAAGTCATTCCCTTCTGAAAATGCTCCAGTAACTTTCAGTAACTTTCCATTGACCCATATGTCAGAACGCAACTTTGTTCCTTCTCAGGGTCCTAGATCATTCTTCCCATATCTTAAGGTAGCTTACTCCTTTTCTTCACATTTCACCTCCACAGAGAGCCATGCCCTGACCCTTTTATCAAAAATATTTCCAGTCCCCCAAATTACTCTCTTCTTCTAGTCAGTACTTAGCACCATCAGAAATATTATTTTGTTTGTTTGTTTATAATAATTTATGAGAAGGCGGATTTTGTGAGTCATGATTAACACTATATCTTACTGTCTATAACAACGAATAAGTAAATGTTGAATAAATGCCATTGAGGGCCGGCCGAGTGGCGCAGTGGTTAAGCGCTGGCTTGGGAAGCCAGCAGCCCCGGTTCGGTCCCACATATGAGGGCCAGTGACACTGCCCTCAAAAAAAAAAAGAAAGAAAGATAAATGCCATTGAATATAGGCAAAATAATATGATGGCCTCTATAAAGGTAATTTCATAAAAGGAAATTAAATCATTAGAGTAATTGTTTCCCTAGGAGACACCACTTGTTTGAAAATATCCCTTGGCCATAAAAATTTTTTTGTTTTGTTTAAAAATACGGCACATTATATATATTCAGCTTGATTCCCTGCTCTTAGGTTCTTCTAAGGCTTTTGGCAAGACATATTTACTTTTGGCTCTAGCTTCTTCCCTGGGATACAAATACAAGACTAATTTCTCCTCAGCAGTTTGTTCTACAGAGAGTCTTTCTGCCTCTGCCCTACATGGTAGCTGAGGTTAGAAATCCAATAGATGTTTCACCAGTAGGCAGGAGAGCCTGGGAGATGTTAGACTGCTTTTCATCTCAGAACAGCTGGTTGTTGGCAGATTAAGCTATTAGTTGAAGAGATAGGAATGTACTGAATTGTTTTGGACATTTGTTATAAGGAGAGAACAAGGACACCACAGCTGGTCAAATGGTCAACCTGGGCCATGTCAGTAATTACTGGAAGGGAGGAGTGATATTGGTTGGTAGCAACTTTCTCCTGTCTTTCTTGCTGTAAAATTCATGTACCAAAAATGGCACATTAATTGAAGATGGCGGAGTCTGGTCTCTAGGGCAGAAGCTTTATTGTACTGGGGCCTTGGCCCTGACATTTATAGATAGGAGTCGGAGTCATTAGTGACTGTTCATCTCTAGGTTGGAAAGCCTTCTTTAAATTGGTAACAACGTAACTCAGTGACAAGCTGTTTGCACTGGGCACAGACACTGAGGCACAAAGGAACTCTATCAAGACTAACTGACTAACTGGAAGTGAATAAAGCTGAAATATAAATCTGTTCAGAGTGGGATGCCAACAAGAAGCAAACCACTTCTTGGATTGAACAACAAGACACAAAACTGATTATATGGTATGACTGTAATGTCGCTTCACATGTATCACACACACACACACGTGTGTGAGCACACAGATGAACTCACATAGGAGTATTCTCACAAACATGCAGACACAACACTGAGAGAAACACATTAAATTGTGAACTCTGGGTATTTCTGGGTAGTTAAAGTATGAGGGATTGTATTTTCTTTATTTCTACTTTATTTTCCTTGCCAAGATTTCTCATTCAATCTCTTCATACTCAGCTCAGCTAGCAAAGAACCTGGGATCCTTCTCAAGCCCGATCCAGCCAAATCCCAAACTGTCCATGTCTACTTCTGATCCCCTGAGCTCTGAAGGTTTTGTTGCTTCTGTTCATTCTTCATCCCTGGGTCCAAGCTCACAGAGTTAGACTGTTCTTCACCTTAAGCTCCAGGGAATAGTTTCCTTATCTGGAACTGGGGTGAGTTCAAAATATAGCCACAGATTTCTTTGACGCTATTGAGTGGTGGGGTCTACGTCCTCCCCACCCCTGAATTCAGGCAGTCTTGTGAAAGACTGTTTCCACCAAGTCAGTATGGGGGAGCAATACTCTGTGACATATGAAGCCTAGTCATGAAAGGCAATGCAGTTTCTAACTTGTTTTCTAGAATACCTTGAGGCTGTCGTGTTGTGTTAGCCTCAGCCTCATGGAACACCCATGAACTGAATAGAAAGAGTGAATGAGCCTTCAGATGAGTTCAGCTCTGTAGGGTTTCCTCCAGCCTTCCAATATTCCCCGCGGAGGCCCTAGATATAGAGAAGCAGTCAGGCTGTTCATACCATGCCCTGTCTACAGTCCTGCAGGATCTGTGAGCTTAACGAAATGGTTGTTTTATATTGCACTGCCAAATTTGGAGGTATAGCAACAAAACAGGAAACAGGAACAGAACTTGAATCAAGCTTCTGACAGAAAGCTGAAGTCAGCTATTTTTCTGTGGCCCAGGAGCCAAACACAACCATCCTACTCAGGTTCACCTAATGCTTTCCCAAGTGTTTCATCAACCCAAGCAGCCTGAAGGAGAAATTCTGCTTCTTATTAGAGATGCTCAAGGATGCCCTAGGATTAGATTTCTCTTTATAAGTCATGCCCCTTACCTGGGAAACTTTTGGATCCCTGGGATTAAAGAACTCAGTTTGCTTGTCTTCCAAATTCTAGAAATCTTTTCACTTTCATAAAAAGCCTGCATTTCTGTCTCCTGGCCCTCCCATTTGTATTTAGCTGAAGATTCTAATCTCTGAAAATTTTCTTCAGGGCCCCATAAACCCTGAATGTCAGAGATCAGAAGAGGAGACACGGTAAAAGTAAAGAACACGGATAGAAATTGAGAGCATAGGAGAAAATTGGAAACTAAAGGAAATGTAAAAAGCACCATCATTCTCAGTTATTTACTGTGTGCCAGTATGTTACATGTATTGTGTCATTTCAACGTAGCAGCAGTCTTAACGATGAAGGTGTTTTGATTATTGCCATAATAAATGGATGCACAGATTTTCCCCAAAGTGGCAGAGCTGATAGTCATGCCCTGGAATCTTACACCAGCTCCTGCTCTCTTTCTTAAACACAAGACCCTACGGTCCAGAAATAGTCGAAACTATTTTCATAATAATGTTTGAGTTTCACATTTTTCACCCTTATAATCTTTCCACTGTGTATTTGGAAGATCTGCATAACTCAATGAATATATATATATATATATATATATATATATATATATATATTTTTTTTTTTTTTTTTTTGAGGGCAGTGTCACTGGCCCTCATATGTGGGACCCGAACCGGGTCGCTGGCTTCCCAAGCCAGCACTTAACCACCGCGCCACTCGGCCGGCCCCCAATATATATTTTTTGAAAAGCATAATGTTACATTGTATGTGGGTAAAAGATACATTCAAAGGAATGGATACATTCAAAGGAATGGAATGTAACAGAGTGTTCAATGTTCCTTGACATGGTTTCAGGTTTAACTTTGCAACTAACTTTTCAGGAACTAGCACTTTTTAAATTTTAGAGTGGCATCAAAGAAGAATATCCACACCAGATAGAATGCAGAAGAAGATTATAAGAATCCAGGAGTTTTTTATTAAGCCAAACACTAAAGAAACCTGCCACCTTTCTTATTACCTTATTTTGCCATGTATAATGTGCATTTTTTTGCCCAAATTTGTGAGGAAAAATAAGGATATGCATTTTACATGATAGTGCTAATTCCATATCTATGTAAATGTTCTCAATTCTTTTATTTATGCTTATGAGTTAAAAGTGTAACTCTAGAAATCAATAACAATATCCATATGCAAAATAATACCTTGGAACACATTAACCAATTTTGTTGAACTTACGATAAACTTGCAACAACAAAGAATTCTTGGTCTTCTATGATGTGTAAATATGGTAAATTTGTTACCAGTACATAAAATTTCTTGTACCTTGTATCTGTCCTTGTGTTTTGTAATTAGTTGTTACATAAAATTTATTGTACCATAATGTTAAAAAATAAATGCTAAAATTCCTTTATAATACAAAAAAAACCAAGTACCTAAATGTAAACAAAATTTGAATTAAAAAATTAAAACAAAAGATTTTTTTTCCCGAAAGTTTTGGCCAAAAATGTGGGTGTGCGTTATACCCAGCAAAGTATGGTAATTTTTTGTTATGGAAAATACAGTTATTTTTCATAAAATATGTTATTTATGTTAACATGTAATAGGCTTTCCATTGGTACATTAAAATGAATAAATAAATATCAATTAAAAATGTGCTTTAATTTTGAATGTGATAAATATCAATGAATACAACTTGCATAAACAAAAAAGATTTTGGGACCTGTCATAGGCAGTTCACGCTCCTATAACAAAATATCTTAGACTGTGTGGCTTAAACAGTAAATACTTATTTCTCTCAGTCTTGAAGGCTTGGAAGTCCAAGATGAAGGTGCCAACAGATTCAGTGGTTGGTGAGGACCCTCTGCCTGGTTTGCAGATGGCTGCCTTTTTGTAGTATCCTCTCTTGGCAGAGGATGAGAGGTCTTCCTTAAAAGGCACTAATCCCACCATGAAGGTTCCACCTTCAGGACCTCACCTGAACCTAATTACCTACCAAAGAAAGGCTCCTCTATTTCCAAATACCATCAACTGTGCATTAGGGCTTTGGCCATGGACAAATGAATTTTGGGGAAACAGACATTTAGTCTATAGCAGGACCTTCAATAATTTTCAAGGATGTAAAGTGTATCTATGACCAAAAGTTTGAGAATCACTGTCTGAGAAATTGGGTGGATGAATGTTTAGGGCCAAAGAAATGGGTCTTCTGATTTTTATTATAATAGAATCGGCAATGTTTAGAAGTGCTTTTAGGAAAACATGAAGTGAGAGAGGCGGTGAAGGTACAGGAGAGGGGAGGCTGACAGGGTACATGTAGCAAATGAGCGAGTTGCAGTGACTTGACCCAGAGCACAGGTGGAGAGACCTGACTGGGAGGATCAGTGTTGGCCATTAGCTTAAGTCGGAGCCATGGGGTCAGGGAGGGGAGGTAGTTCAAATCCTTATACTGATGGCTTCCACCTTTTCTCTTCACTTGATCTTAGCCAAAAGGCTGAGAAGCAATCCACTTTTTCTCTTAAGGAGGAGACACAGGATTCTTTTGAGGTTGAGATTGGTGACTTGTATCTTGAGCAAAGAAGTTAAGATCTCTATAAATATTACAGGAATAGAAGAGAAGCTTCCTACAGCATGTAGCCTTAGTTTATAATGGATCGAACAATCAAAGATGAATTTTGAACTCCTGAAACTTCCAATGGAAGAAATTAACAATTTTTTGTCGTGGTTAAATATTGTTCATTCATATTGTCTTTAGGCCATATGACAAGTAAACAATGAAAAATCCGTTGCCTTATAAAAATGATAATAATCACATTTTGGAGTTCACCATTTTATTAAACTGAACAGCAGATTAAAGTTGTACTTTTTCCATGTTCTTGAAAATCCACTATAGCTTAAAATCAGTGTGACTATTTCAATTTAGTTTAGGGTGTCAAAGGTGAGAGCAAGGGTTCTACCATTTATAAGGTTGAAAATTCATACCTGATCAAAAATCTCTTCTGGAACTAGCAGCCAAAGTTCCCTAAAACAGAATTGCATTGATATAACTTTAAAAAATATGGACTGGCCGAGTGGCACGGTGGTTAAGCGCTGGCTTGGGAAGCCAGCGGCCCCGGTTCGGGTCCCACATACGAGGGCTAGTGACACTGCCCTCAAAAGGAAAATATATATATATATATATATATATATATATATATATATATGTATGACTTCCGGTAAAATGGCAGAATAGACAGACGCTGTGCTAACTTCCTCCCAGGATCACACCAAAATTACAAACAAATTATACAACATTCAACCCCGGAAGTCCCCGGAACACTAGATGAACAGAACAAAGAAGAGGCCACGTCAAGTCTGGTAGGAGGGGCGGAGACGAGAGAGGGCGAACCCCGTGAGGGAAGCCCCAGATGTGGGGAGGCTTCTCCAGTTGGGGGAGAGACCCTCCAGCTGCACTCCAAGCTCACCAGCCCAGAGTTCCTTTGCTGGGAAGAGGAGTTCCAAGATAGCTGGCAGTAAATTAGTGAGAACTCTCTTTGCCCAGCTCAGTGAGGCTGAGGGTGGCTAGAGAATCAGTGGGCCCAGCGCATGGGCTTGCTCGCCAGTGAGCACTTACCTGGTTCCTGGTGGAGGGAGTAGCTGTGTTAGCCGGGCCCAGGAGCCTGTGGGGACGGACTGAACTGACCACCTTGGGTGCAAAGGCTGGAGATTTTAGGATTATTGTTCTCCTGGTGTGGAGCTTGCATGCAAGTGGTGTACAGGAGGGCACCATTTTGTCAGGGTTGGGCCCTCCCACAGAGGGTCAGGAACGGGACCTCATTGGTCTGGTGGAATTGGTGCAAAAGTGTGTGTGTGCGTGCCTGTGCATGCGGCCTTGGATCCCCACACACCGCCTGGCTTATACTGCATTGCCAGGGAAACGCCTGGAGGGCACGCTCTGGCTCCAACAGGCGCTCACTGAGACGCGGAAGTGTATGAGCTGCCTTGGGTCCCTGCTTTCCGCACTGCACTTGCAGAGTTGTCAGGCTGGTGATTGGTTGTCGGGCTGCTTGGCCTAATCTGCGCGTGGTTGATTGGGACAGGCTGAGACTGGAAGTTTTCCTGGGAGTGTTGGGCCGTGAGCTGTGCACCTGCGTGATCCAGCCAGGGCTCTCCTGGTGATCTATCTAATACATCAAAGCAATCCCAGAGTGACAGCCAGAATGAGGAAACAAAGAAACGTGTCACAAGTAAAAGATCAGAAAAAACCTCCAGAAATGGAACCAAATGAAACAGAGGGATCCAACCTTTCAGAGACAGAGTTTAGAACACTGATGATAAGAATGTTTAAGGAACCTAGCGAGGACATAAAGAAGGATAGGGAAACCATAAAACACAACCAGTTAGAACTAAAAAATACAATAACTGAAATGAAGAACACACTCGAAGGAATCACCAGTAGAGTAGACGAAGCAGAGGAGCGGATCAGCGATTTGGAAGACAAAATAGCAGAAATCACCCAGTTGGCACAGCAAAAAGACCAAAGAATAAAACGCAATGAAAATAGTTTAAGAGCTCTATGGGACAAGGTGAAGCGCAACCACCTTCGAATCATAGGGATACCAGAAGGAGAAGAGAAGAAGCAAGGGGTCGAGAATGTATTTGAAAAAATAATGACTGAAAACTTCCCTATCCTGGTGAAGGTAATCAACATACATGCCCAGGAAGTGCAGAGGGTTCCAAACAAGCTGAACCGAAACCGGTCCACACCAAGACACATTATAGTTAAAATGGCAAAGGTTAAAGACAGAGACAGAATCCTAGAGGCTGCAAGAGAAAAACAGCAGGTTACATACAAAGGAACTCCTGTTAGACTAACAGCTGACTTATCTACAGGAACTCTGCAGGCCAGAAGGGAGTGGCAGGAGATACTCAAAGTGACACAAAATAAAGGCCTACAACCAAGATTGCTCTGCCCAGCACAACTATCACTTAAAATTGAAGGAGAAATAAAGAGCTTCTCAGAAAAGAATAAGCTTAAGGAATTCATTACCATCAAGCCAGCATTGCAAGAAATGTTAAAAGGGCTTTTTTAAACAAAAGAAAGGGGTAAACAAGCTAACCCAGAGAGACAATTTAAGAAGATTGAAGTCATATCAAGCAGATATAAAGGAAAAACTGATGGTTGCTGGCTGGGAGGGAGTGGGGAAGAGGGAGAGGGGAAGGTTTTGGACAATGTATGTGGGACTACAATGTTGCTGCAGGGATATGGGGGCAGTTCTGGGAATGTAATTGATAATGTTGTGAAGTGACTATTATGTTGCGAGAAATAAGTCAGTCGGAGAAGGACAGGTACCATGTGATCTCACTTGTGTGTGGAGTCTGAAGAGCCGAGTGAACGATCAAAGTAAACAGACTCATAGATGTAGAGGAAAAACTAAGGGTTGCTAGTTGGGAGGGGGGTGGGTATGGGGGGGAAGGAGAAGGGATTAGACAGCATAAATAGACAACTACAATATTGCCACAGGGATATGGAACACAGTTCAGGGAATATAATAATGCTGTAAAAATTTTGTGGCATGTCAGATAGTCACATGTCTTGTTAGGGAGACCACTTCATGGATGGAGTAGAGACTTGATCACTGCACTGTACACCTGAAGCTGATGTTGTATAATATTGTATGCCAATTGCAACTGAAGATGTGGATGGTCACAGGATGTGGAGTATACTGTGGAGGGGAGTTAGGGGAGTTGTGATGGATATGTATGATATGGAGGGGGAGTGGGGTGGTGAACTGGGGGAGGGAGTTTTCACTTTGGGGGGTAAAGAGTATAACTATTGCATTGTGTTGTACACCTGAAACTAAAAAAAAAAAAAAAATGACTACAAAAAAAAAAAAAGAAAGTAAGCATATGTTAAAATAAATTACCATGGCCTTAATTTAGTCCTTCAAAATAACTTGTTGTCCTTAAAATATTCATAATTGAAAACTTTGGAAAAATGACATCTATTTTATGGTGAACAGTTGATTTTTTTTTTTTTAGCTGAGCCATCCTGCCACCTGTTGGCTGCTCAGTGGCAGCCCAGCTCGGGCTGGGCATCAAACTGCTGTTGCTCAGAGCTCAGGCTTGCACTCTTGAGTGAGCTCTTAACCAACTGAGCCACTCGGCCAGCCCTTATAGTGAACAGTTGATATGACAATGAATGTCTTCTGAAAAGTTCATCATGACATCATGTTATTAAGGATACCCAGTCATGACTGACCGACTTTACAAAGTACTGCTATATATTTCATTAAAATCAGAAGAGACTTTATTGACAAGTTATAGTTTTGTAAATTTGCCTTTATGTGGCATTTTGTTTGCCCATTGACTTCTATTACCAAATGGGAGAGATACGCCTATGGAAAACATTTCAGTTCTTTTTACTTATTTCATATCTGATAATACATTACATTTGTCTTAAAATAATTTTTAATGCTAGTTTTCTGATAAGATTCACAAGAAATCACAACATAAGACTGCGAACTGAGGCCGGCTGAGTGGCGCATTTGTTAAGAGTTGGCTTGGACCACCAACTCTGAGCAGCAGCGCCCCAGTTTGGATCCCACATGAGGGCCAGTGATGCTGTACCCTCTACAGCTAAGATTGTGAACAACAGCTTGACCTGGAGCTGGGCTCCCATGAGTCACTGGCAATGGTGTAGGCTGCAGCCCCTGCTGCAGTGGGCTGCCATAGGCTACAGTGAGTAGCTGGCAGCCAGCGTGAGCTGCCGTAAGCTGCCATGAGTGGCTGTCCAATGGCCGGCGAACAACAGCCTCAGCCAGGAAGAGCTCAATGATAAATACCAACATGTATGATTGTGGAAGCGACGTCCTCCACAACTAGACTGAAGAATAAAAGGACAGCAACTTGTCTCTTCCCCTTCCCCGATTCCCCAAAGCTGTTCCCAATTCCTCAGTAAAAGCTTTAAAAAAAAAAAAAAAGACTGCAAACTAAAATCCTTCACTGGACTGAAAAGGTACAGTGTTCCATAGTCACCCTTCCTAAAATGATAACACAAGATGACAGGCTTAACACCAGCTTTGTAGCATCTGGACAAAAAGAAGTAGCGAAGTGGAGATTCAGATATAGTGATGCAAAAGAGAAACACAATTAAAAACAGGAAAGTTTTTAGATAGGCGATGAGAGGAGAGTGGAGTAAATTACAAAATAAAAGTCAATATCCTGTTTTATTCATCTCAACATATAATGCAAAACAAATATATATCAATTATTGAAATCCTGGTTAGGAAAAGGGAGCCAATGAATTGGTTCTTTATATGTGACAAAAGGAGGGAAAGCAGTAAATGCATTCCAGGCCAGGCGAGTGGCCCACGTTGGTTGATTTGGCTTGGGACGCCAGCTCTCAGCAGCAGGGCACTGGTTTGGATACCACATGAGGCCAGTGACTTTGCCCCTCTACAGCTAAGATGGTGAACAACAGCTCAACCTAGAGCTGGGCTGCCATGAGTCACCAGCGATGGTGTAGGTGCAGTGGGGCTGCAGTGGGGCTTCAGTGGAGCTGCAGTGGACTGCCGTGGGCTGCTATGAGCCGTAAGTGGCAGTCCAATGGCCTGCGAGCAACTGCCTCACCAGAGAAGAGCGCAATGATAATACCAACATGGGCCAGTGAAGCGACGTCCTCCACAACTAAACTGAAGAACAAAAAGACAGCAACTCCTCTGTTCCCCTTTCCTAATTCCCCAATGCTGTTCTCCTCCCCCAATTCCCCAATAAAATCTTTAAAAAAAAAAAAAGAAGTAAATGCTTCCCTTCATCAGGTATTTATTGCATACTCTCACTTTTCAATGCATCGTGCTAGGGTTTTAGGAAATAGAAACATGAATGAGGCACAGCCCTGACTCAAAGGAGAATGCCACCCACATGTGAGGAAGTTGGTTTAAGAATGCTCTGGGGCAGGCCGAATGGCCCGGTGGTTAAGTGCTGGCTTGGGAAGTGTGAGGGACAGTGACACTGCCCGCAAAAGAAAAAAAAAAGTGCTCTGAAACAGCAAGTGCAAGGCAAGAATGCTGAGGAAATTGCAGGCATTTGCAGCGGCAGCAATCAGGGAAGCCCTTTACTGATAAAATGATTAACTCATTTCCTTTTCTATGGAATGTCAAGACACAACTAAATTCATTCTTAAGGGGCTAAGTTTATCTCCATGACACAGTTTTTAAAGAATATGCCTTTATAATATGTTGATCACTTGGACTTTATACATCCTTGAGTGATGCTGGTTTCTATAAAACAAGACTATGAAGTCCCTCAGTTTTAGATGAGCTAATTTCAGAATTAAAAATATTTATAAATCCATTTTCAAGTCTCATTAGTCACTCCCTACCCCAAATTATTCTATTAAAACCAATAGTTTCCCCTGAGGAAATGATTATAAAAATATAATTATTTATAACCACAGCAGTTCTGGAAGTCCTCTTTTCTGAACTTTTCTGAACCGAGTGTCTTTTTTTTTTTTTTTTAAAGATTTTATTGGGGAATTGGGGGAGGGGAACAGCGTTGGGGAACCCAGGAAGGGGAACAGACAATTTGCTATCCTTCTGTTCTGTCTAGTCGTGGAGGACATTGTTTCATTGGCCCGTGTTGGTGTCATCATTGCACTCTTCTCGGGTGAGGCAGATCGGTTGCTGGCCTCTGGATGGCCACTCACAGCAGCTCTTGGCAGCTCACACCAGCTGCCAGCTGCTCACGCTTGCTGCCTACCACTCACTGTAACCTATGGCAGCCCACTGCAGCAGGGGCTGCAGCTATGTCATCCCGGGGAATCATAGCAGCCCAGCTCCAGGTGGAGCTGTTGTTCACCATCTTAGCTGTAGAGGGCAGTGTCACTGGCCTTCATATGTAGGATCCGAACCGGGGCCGCTGGTGTCCCAAGCCAGCTCTTAACCACCGCGTCACTCGGCCGGCCCCACACCATAATGTTTTTATTTGACATAAATTGCCATACACCAGAGGCAATGTGTGATAATGAAGCATTGTCATGATGAAGGATGAAGTAAAAGCATGAAAGAGGACTTCCAGAACTGCTTCAGAAAACGGCAAGAATGATGGGATAACTGTGTTCAAAGCAAGGGGGAGTATTTTGAGGGGGATTAATGGCAATGTGTCTTTTACTGTAATAATTTTCTTATTTAAACATTCACTGTATTTTTTATCACACCTCATATAGTTGTATAACCTTAACAATAAAAATATTAAGCTGTTATTTACTATATTTTAGGCAATATACTAGCAATGTTAATGCTTCATTCCTTTAACCCATCAACTATACTATGAAATAGGTACATTATTTTATTGATGGAGAAATAAAGGCTTACTGTAGTTAAGATGGATACCGAGTTAAACATAGTGATTAATCACAGGTGTTTATGTCTACTTTCTCCACGAATCCTGCTAAAATTAAGTGAAGGGATAAAACTCAAATACGTAAGCCTAAAAGGTAATATGAATAGGATGGGAATATCAGTAAATTATGGGAAGAGGTGAAGTAGATAGATCCTTGGTAGCTCTCTTTGCAAGGTGGAGGAAGTTGAACCCTAGTGCCTGCAGAAAGTGATTCCAGTGAGAAAGAAGACAATTCTTGGTCTTAGAGAAAGCTCATTATTTGGAGCTACCAAATACTTTGGAATGTAAGCTTAAGTGGTAGGGCCACAACAGTGGAGTATCTGTAAGATCTATAAAGGAAGTATGTAGTCCTCAGCTCCCCTGTCTCACCTGGAATGGCCAGAAAACTATCCCTCCCTTCACTTCCTCCTTACCTGACCCCCAGCAGCATGGAGATTTATTCTCTGCAGAATATGGGACAAAGGGGCATGAACTCAAGGACACATATCAGATAAATATGATATAAGACACCACACTGAAAGTATGACAGTTAAATTTGTTTAAAAGTAATTAGTAATTCTAGGAAAAGCAGAAACCATACAAGAAAGGAAATGAAATGATAGTAAATGACTTACGTTGCCATCAACCAATTGCTCATTCTTCCTAATGGAACTCCAATTTTGTTTAAATTCACAAAACAAACCCCTTGCCATGTGATTCAGTAAAAGCTGACCCTATCCATAGCTCTGGGAAGAAGTCTGACCAGCTAAACATGAGTGGCAATCTCTTTCCCCATCATGATTGGTTTAGGAATGACCATGTGACCTCATTCTGGCCAATAACATGAGGGCAAGTCTTTTGACATGTTTTTTGAGCAGCATCTGGGCAAAGACATGAAAAAAGCAGCTCCTTTTTTTTTTTTTTTTTATATCTTCCTTTTAATATAATGCCTAGAGCTCCTGCACATATGTTACTACCAGTCCAAGAATTCTACAGAGTAGGGCAACCCAAGAGCATCAGAAAGAAATATAGCTAGAGATTCAACACACTATATCTGGGGACCTCCCTACTTCTGGACACCTTCAGATATGAAATAGTAAATTTTAAAATTTTCAGCCAGTTCAAGAGGTTAAGAAACCAGGTCAAGGTTTCACAGGTATTAAGTGATAGAATTGGGACTGGAACCCAGGTTGGCCTGAGTCAAAGATTTGAGATAAAATAATCCCATATTGCCATTGTTGAATTATTTTCAGATTATACTTTAAAAATAGAAATCAGTTTTGTGACAGAGAAGAAAATCAGGACATATGAAAGTTAGGTGACCTGCTCTATTAATCAAGAGTAAAGACCACATTAAAACCCTAATAACTTACCTTTATTGTTTTATTTTTTGAATAAAAATAATGACATATTAGGTAATTGTTATATTTTTTAGGTAATCGAAGTATCAAAATTACTTCCTTGGTTTGTACTATACTTTCCAAAAAGATTGATACTGAGAATTGACAGAGACCAAAAAAAGGACATGAAAGCATATAATATTTCAGACTCTATTACTTAACTGTATGCCAAAATCAACATACCTTATCATAATAAAACAGTGAATGAATGACAAAAATATTATCTTGATAGGATAATTCAAATGACTTTATTTTTTAAGATTTTTATTGGGGAATTGGGGGAGGGGAACAGACAAGTTGCTGTCCTTCTGTTCTTCAGTCTAGTTGTGGAGGACTCGCTTTACTGGCTTATGTTGGTATTATCATTGCGCTCTTCCCGGGTGAGGCAGTTGCTTGCCGGCCATTGGACGGCAGGCAGCTCACGGTGGCTCATGGCAGTTCACAAAACTCACACCAGCTGCCGGCCAGCCCTACTGCAACCTATGCCATCACCTGTGACTCAAAGCAGCCCAGCTCCAGGTCAAGTTGTTGTTCACCATCTTAGCTGTAGAAGGCACAGTGTCATTAGCCCCTCATTTGGGATCTGAACTGGGGCCCTCCTGCTCAGAGCTGGTATCTCAAGCCAACTCTTAAACAATGTGCCACATGGCTGGCTCTAATTCAAATTATTTTATCTGGGTTTTTAAGATAGCTCCAAAATAATTTAGTATCCAACATTCAGAGCGTTTATTATTCTTTGCTAAATTTTTATTTAGATATATAAGAGACTAAGGAAATGCATAGAATTTAGGTTACCATTTAGAAAAAGGACTTATACAAGCATGGAGGTATTTAAAATGGGGAATTATCTAATTCATCCTGGAGTCTTGAAGACAAATTTGTATCTTTGTTGACTGAGTGAATGAACAACTGTGCACCTACTTTGAGGGAACCATGGGTAGTATAAAGAGAAAAAGGGATTTTCCACTTTTGTGATTGATTTGGGGCAATTTTGCTCTATGTATATCACTTGTAACATTTGTTTTGATTTAGGCAATCCATTCGAATTATTGAAAAACTGAAGAATTCAAAGAGAGGCATTATAATGTGGATGAAAAAGGGGTTCTACGAAAAGTAACCTCACAGGGTGATTTGATCATAAATTTTTAACTGGGCAGGTCCCAGGCCTATAACTTCTTTTTTTTTTTTTTTTTTTTTTGTTAGCTGAGCCATCCTGCCACCTGTTGGCAGCACATTGGCAGCTCAGCTCAGGCTGGGCATCGAACTGCTGTTGCTCAGAGCTCAGCTCGCACTCTTGAGTGAGATCTTAACCAACTGAGCTACTTGGCCAGCCCTATAACTTCTTTTTTTAAAAATGCATCATGACTGTTTTTTGGTGTTTTTTTTAAAGATTTTATTGGGGAATTGGGGAAGGGAACAGCATTGGGGAATCCGGGAAGGGGAACAGAAAAGTTGCTGTCCTTTTGTTCTTCAGTCTAGTTGCAGAGGACGTTGCTTCACTGGCCCATGTTGGTATCGTCATTGTGCTCTTCCTGGATGAGGCAGATTGGTCGCTGGCCTCTGGATGGTTGCTCACCGCGGCTATTGGCAGCTCACGCTGGCTGCCAGCCACTCACTGTAGCCTATGGCAGCCCACTACAGCAGGGGCTGCAGCGTACACTGTCGCCGGGGCTCACAGCCCAGCTCCAGGTGGAGCTGTTGTTAGCTGTAGAGGGCAGTGTCACTGGCCCTCATATGTGGGATCCAAACCGGGGCCGCTGGCATCCCAAAACCAGCTCTCAAGCAATGCGCCACACAGCCGGCCCTATAACTCCTTTACTAAAAAGTTTATTTTTGCTTTAAGTGAGCCCTGCCTACTGTTTCTGGGCATCTAGTTAACACAGCTTTGAAATAAGCCCTCAACAGAGCACATAGTCTTATTAATTATCCGGTAATTGAATCCCTGCCCTGCTTTCTCCCACCTCCCTGTAATCTTTCTTATGTTCCCTCCTTAATTTCAAATGCATAAAAGAAGCTGCAAAACTTATTTTCTGGAGCACTTATATCATTCTCTTGAGATCTTGCTTCTAAGTGTATCTTCTTTTTGGCTTAAATAAAGTTTTACAACAATTCTCTACAGGGTCTTACATTGACAAGAGTAATTGATTTGACAATATTTCTCATTTTAAAAGATTTTTAAATTTTAAAGGGAAGAAACAATTCTTGTTTAAAAACTTGATCTTTAAATGATTATCTGCCTTTTATAGTCTATATTTAAAACATATAAAAAAAAAAACCCCAAAAAACCTGATAATCCTTTGCACCTAAATAGTGTTTTCATTTTGTGCTAAAATTGGTGTTACCTTTAATTGTGATTTTTAAGAATCCTATTAAAAGCTGGAAAAAAAAAAGGCCACACATTAACAAAGTAACACTAGAGCAGTAATTAAGAAAAACACTGTGATTGAAGTAAAAGATAAATTAGAGGGCAGTCACCAAATGGCTACCTTTAGATACCAGAATGATATTATGATGTCAGAGAACTCTGCAAATGTGATGCCTACAGGGAATTCACTGAACATTTCCCATATGATACAAAGAGCTTTGTAAGCAGTCAGCAAATGGGCTGCATGATCATTATGGCCAGCTTCAAAAACTAGGAAGGGGCTCTGTGCATTGTGAGTGCCTATAATACAGAAAATTATACCTGATGCTAACCATCCCTTTTGGAAACCTGTAATGGAAAATGCTCCAAAGAAGACAATACTTATAATTCTGGGTACTGTATTGAGACTGGGCATGTTATGGCATGTTGACTGATGCCACGTTTTTCTTTATTGGTACACCCTTTAAAGTAAATTCTCCTTCCCTTCAGTTATATTGCAGAAATATTTCCTTTAGTATATGTCACAGAATTTATTTTCCAGGTTTTAGAAATGATGGATTAAAAACAACACTTGTACTTTCATGGCATATCCCTGAATAATATCAATTTCTTTAAAGGCAAAACTTTAGAATTTTCTATTATGTTATCCTCTCTGGTCTTTTTATAATATCTAATGTTAAAGTTGTTTACATCTGTTTTATTACATAATGGACCTGTATATTTTCTTAGGCTATGCTTCATTTCCAGTTAGCATCCTTGGAGATCTCACCAAATGACATTATTATACAATTATTTAACTCATAGTATTCTGATTGAATTTAACACTTGCAATCAATGTACTTTAAGTGTAGTTCTGTCATACTCAGCTTTGCCAGAACAGGGATGACCAGAACCAGTGGACCAGCTAGTCAGGAGCAGGGCACATAAAGAAGGACCCAGTGGCCAATGATAAGGCAGTGCCAGCAGGAAGCCTGGAGGAGGTTCAGAGGTTGAGGAAGCTATAGAACTCCATTCTCTGCAGGTTTATGAGAAGACAAGGAAAGATCTCAGTCTGCGATAAACTAGGCTATCAGACAGGATCTAAGATAATGATTAAGATGCTTGAGCTCAAGTGTATAAAGAAGCACTCAGTCCCAGAGGAATACAGTAACAATGCCATCATTTGAATCTACAACAGTTGACTCAGGGAGGTCCAATTTCATGCTGGACCTAGTAACTGTTGATCATAGACTCTTTATATTTTCAATATGTGTGGAAAGAATTGGGTCTAGATTTCAGATGTAGGACAAGGAGCTAATTAAATTTTAATGGGGCCTAAAATTTATGTCATTTTAAGGAATCTTTAAGAAAAAAAGACAATACTAACAAATGTAAAATAAAGAAGTGAGTAATACTAACAAATGTAAAATAAAGAAGTGAGTGCTTATTTAGGAAGAGAAAAGAAAGCCTAACTGTTTACTGTATCCTTGGGGATCTAGCCTCTTTTTTCCCTAAGATCCTCTTAGATAGTTTCTAGGAAATGCTTTCTCAGTAGTTCTTAATTACAACTCAGCTTTCTTCCCAACCTAAGATATTGTACAACTGGCGGCCTCTCCCAACACTCCCAGAAGCTCTTGCAAGTAAGGAGCAATGACACTTAAACTTTCTTAGCTTCATGACAAATTGGCCTCTGGGCAGAGATGATTCCAGGTAAAGGAGTTAAAAGTTAAATAGTCCAGAGAAGCAGACGATGAGGGACCACAAGGTAAGAGAGCTAGAAAAAAATCATTAGGAACTACTATTGAACGAGAAAAATTTGATGCCATATTGTGGTTCATCATAATTAATGTTACAGTGGTGTTACCTATGCCAACAAATATGTCATAGCTTAGAACTTCGGTCAAATATGTTTGAAAGACTAAATGCAGAAACCACAAACTTCTGCTGCTGACCTAGTAGGGTGACTCATGCCTAGACAGCTCTGTCCAAGTCAGTGCGACTAGTCACACACATCTGTTAGGATCATCTTTGGAATACTGTGTGCGCTCTGTCTGGCTTGCTTTACTCTCCTGGCCTCATCCTCATACTTGGAACTTGGCTGAGTTTAGTTTTACAACTGACATAATTTTGCCAGGTACAAGGATTTCACAATTCAAATCTACTGAGGGAGGATTCTATACAATCATGCTCAGATGACTAAAACATATAATGAAGGTTAAAAAAAATGGAACTTTGGCCGGAAGTGCTGAATGAGAACCAGAATTTCTAAATAACGGATTGTCTTTTCTTGAAGACAATAAGAAACCAGACGAGTAAAAAAAGTTCAGAAGATAACCCATGCACATTTCCCCTATGATAAACAGCTGTTTTTGTTGGGTGAAGAAAGATTTTCCTTACCATATGTTAAGCAGTTTGCTTTATTTTCTCATACTGATTTTATTTGGTTATCCAACTCTTGAAAATATCACCTTAGAAATTGTTCCTCTCAAGTTGCTGCTCAAAGGATTAAAAAAAAAAAATACCAAAAAGCTGCTGGGGCCCATGGAATCTGCTACAAGCCTCTCATGTGTAGAAGGTACCTTCAGCTTGGGGGCAGCTTGCTCACCCTACAATTAGAAAGGGCACCTTGACACCTGCAGGGGAGGCTTGATTTAGAGGGAAGAGTCATAGAATAACAGCTCTGTGGGCCGGTGGAGTGGTGTGTTGGTTAAGAGTTGGCTTGGGACTCCAACTCTGAGCAGCAGGGCCCTAGTTTGGACCACACGAGGGCCAGTGATGCTGCGCCCTCTACAGCTAAGATGATGAACAACAGCTCGACCTGGAGCTGGGCTATTGTGAGTTGCCCATGACGGCGTAGGCTGCAGCCTCTGCTGCAGTGGGCTGACGTGCCACCATGAGTGGCTGACAGCCAGCTTGTGCGGCCGGTGAGAGCAACCGTGAGCTGCCATGAGCCACAGTGAGTGGCTGTCCAATGGCTGGCAAGTGACTGCCTCGCCCGGGAAGAGCGTAATGATAATACCAATATGGGTCAGTGAAGCAACATCCTCCACAACTAGACTGAACAAAAAAGGACAGCAACTTGCCTGTTCCCCTCCCCTGATTCCCCAACGCTGTTCCCCTCCCCCAAATCCCCAATAAAATCTTTAAAAAAAAATAGCTCAGATTCACCATGTCCTCCACATCTTCACCTTCAATCTGTATCTTACAGTTACTATAGTTTCTGCTCCCATCTAAAGTTTTAATCTTACACTCATGTTCCCAGTGAACTTTTCTCAGGCTTTCTTCTATTTCCCAAGCCTCTCCACTATAGAATTTTTCTTATTTGTAATGACTTTATCAATCTCCTTTACTGACTCCTCCAGCCACCCACTCCTCCCCAAGGGTCTGTCTTGTATGAGCTTTGGCTCCAAGCTGTTTGGTTTTGTTTTTCCTTCTCATCTATTTCATTTAATTTCTCTCTCCCTCTCTACTCTAGGACTATTACATGTGTTTCCAAGGCTTTATTTCTCATTCATTCAACAAATATTCATCGAACAAATATTCTTGACTCCTTGTTTTAATCTTACACCCACATTCATACCATTAACTTTTGTTAGCTCTACAACAAAATCTATTTAGAAACTGACTTGCTTCTACTGTTACTGATGTAGGATATTTCTTGTGCCAGGATCATAGTCTTGTGAAGCTGAAGAATGGCAACACAAACCAGAGAGGTAAAGTTGCAGAAAAGGAGTTTATTAGAAGTATCAAAGAAGCAGAAATGAGCCCGAGCAGCAGAGAATTGCTCAAGGGCCATTATCAGAAAAGAAAGTACACTCCAAAGAGTTTGGAGTGGGCTGAGCAAAGGAAGCTCAAAAGGCTCAAAAAAGGCTCTGATTGGCCAGGACTTGGAGTTTTTATCCCTTTTTCTTTAGAATGGGCTGTTCCTCTCTGGGTGTGGGGCCACTTGATTGACACCTGTGATTGACAACAGGCTGTTAGTTCATCTCTAGACTGTGCATGTTTCTTCTCAGAATTCAGTCTATTATAATGATAATAATGAATTTCTGGGAATATGTTTCTTCTCAGAATTCAGTCTATTATAATGATAATAATGAATTTCTGGGGATATGTATGATATTATAATGGGAAATGAAGGTGTAATGAAGGTGGTTGTGGTTTTTACTGCACAGGTGTGAATGACTGGTCTAATACAGTCAGGTATTTTGTACCCATTTGCTTCCCTGTAGGGGTAGATAATTACAACGAAAAGGGGAAGTTTTGGGTGGAGGGGGGCAGGTCTTTTGGGTGGTCACATTCTGTGGGACTTGCAGGAATGCAGAGACCCTATACCTGCCTTTAACTGCCTACTTTGTTTTCCCCTTGAGAGATGTGAACCCCATAAAATCTCTGTGGGAAGTTGAGGGAAAGGAAGTCTTTTCTTCTGTATCTACTTGCTGCTGGGCAGGGACATAGAGCGGTCTTTGCCTATTTGGGGTATTCACGAAACTCTCATCCTCTCTGATCTCACATGAGAGGAAGGGCTCTTGAGATCTGCCTGGAAGACCATGTTGACTTCTTTGGTTGTAACTGGCAATCTTGCTGTGGTGCCCTCTATTTTCCCAAGGACCCTAAATGAGTAAAAATAGATTTTAATTAATAAATTTCTTATAGAGCAGAGCTCAAAGCTATTGATGTAGGGTGACTACAGGTTTGGACAGAACATTAGGCTTTAATGTTTACAATCAATGAGTTTACTGGCCTGGGGGAATGTTAAAACATATTTAGTCTCTGGGATGGGATTATCCAAGAGTTACGTCTGGAATGGCTTGGGGAATGTTGGGAAGTCACAGGTTTTAAGTAGTTATATAAAGCCAGGGTGGGTGAGGGATATTCTGTGATTCAGTCTAGGGACAAACTTTAGTCTAGGTTTCAGAAACTGATTAGAAGAGTAGTTAAAGCCAGGGGCTAAGAAACTAGGGAAGAGGAGACTTAAAAATTGTCCAATGTGGTGGGGTGGGGGTGGGGGATTACTTGCTTGGCCCATATCATTACCAACCATGTCGAAATCATCTTCATCTCCTGGACCACTGCATTAACCTCCAAACTGGACTCAGGCTTTGCATTTCATTTTCCCACTCAGCTCCCTTAGCCTTAGACTCTGTGATCCTTTTCAAACCCTACATAAGATCAGGTCACTACTCTGATTACAACCCACCAAATGGGTCTCTCTCTCTCTCTGTCTCTCTCTTTCTCTTTCTCTCTCTCTCTCTCCTCTTTCTCTCTCTCTCTCTCTCCCCTGTACCCCCTGTTGCTCTCTCTCAGTTGTGATAAGAATAACCTTTTAAGTGTTCTTAATACAGTATTGTTATCTATAGGCACAAATTGTACAGCAGATCTAGAACATATTATGGACAAAAGAACGTCCAGCCTAAGAAAAAGTCTTACAAGAGTGTGAGTCAGACTGACAACAATTGCCAGGAAGCAAAATCTCAAGGAATTAAGAAAATGTTCCAGAGAATGGCAGTTTTACAGCTTATTTTATACATTAGAATCAAAATGTTGGCTAGTTGGAAAATACAGGAGGAGATGTGGGAGAGGGTCCATAGTGCCTACAGAAAAAGCTCATAACTAGCTTTGATTTACTGCCTCCAGCCATGTACCTGTTTTTACAATAGAAGATGAGGTTATCTGCAGCAAGATAAGGATCACAGTCAACAGACTTTCACCCATCTTAGGAGGTTACACCCTTCCATGGCAGAGCTCCCACCACCTTCCCCGCAAAATCAATATGTAACTCCCTCACCCCACCCAGCAAACTATAGGTCCTCAGGACAAGGGCTCTCTCTCACTCTCTAGCCCTCACTCCCTCCCCACCCTCATCTTGGCTAGGCCCTTTCTCTTCTCTGAGATGTATCACTAATAAACCCTGCTTGCATATTAATCAGCTTGCTGACCTTTGATTCTTCACTGCGTCAGCAAAAAGAACCGAGACTCTGGTAACATTTTGGTGCTGTGACTCAGATTGCACCCTTTTGTCTCCAGCCATTTGAAAGGTAGTGAGTATGGATCAGCAAGGTTTTCTTGTTTTTCCCACTTTCAGAGGAGATTCTTGGCTTTTTCAGGCCTCTTTCTTTTACCTCTCAAATTTGTCTCACCAATTTTTTAAGGCCATGCTCTTTTTGAACACTATTGCCCAACAAGGGGTAACACTAATACCAGCAGACTGGGAGGTGGGGGAACAAAGGGCAACTGCTTGCATGAAGGCTTGAGTACTTCCTTCTGGGTGGAATAATCAAAATCATACCTGACTTTCCCCATTAGCCCTCTATAATTTCCCCCTCCTGAATGAGCCTTTTTCGACTCCCAGAAAAACACAGGAACTACCAGGACTCTTTCTCAACCCCCAGAAATCCAGAAAAGGGGCAGGATGTCTTACCACTGTCTCAAGGGGCAGTCTTGCCACTGCCCATCCCTTGGGGCAACTTGCCTCACCCCAGTGAATCACATGGTGTTTTCCCTTTTCTAGACGTTGAATTGAGAGTTCATTCCTGCCATTACTACCTTGAGATGTACCCTTTCTAATGGGTCACAATTTGATTCTCAAAATTTTTAAAACAGGCCAACTAATCTTTTTTTTGTAACACAGCTTGGCCCCAATACCAACTAGGAGAAGGGGAGGTTTGGTCCCTTAATGAGGCCCTAAACTATAACACAATTCCACAATGCAGCCTCTTTTGTGAATGTCTTAGAAAATGGTCAGAGGTTCCTTAAATACAAGTATTTTTCTATTTGAGTGGCCGTAGAGATTTATGTAAAAAATGTGAACTTAGCCATACTAATGTAGCACTTACTGATACCCAAATACTCACTGGACCACCCCCAGCCCTAGAGACCCCAGAGAAGTCCCTTTCACTGCCTCCTAACGACCCCTGTACCCAGGGTCCCCAGTACAACCACTGGCCCCTGCTTCTCCTGCCCCTAAAGCTGCCCTGACAATTAAGCGCCTGACCCTGATAGAAACAGCAGGTGAGTTCGACTCCCAACTAATACAAGGACCCTTCTCCCTCATTGAGCTTGGGCAAATTAAAGCTGACCTTGGGAACTATTTGAACAATCTGGAGAAATATGTGGATGCTTTCCAACACCTTTGGCATGTGGACTGACCTGGAAAGATGTGACTATAGTTCTGGGACAAACTTTGTCAGACATTGAACAGGAAAAGGTAATTAAGGAGGCCAGAAAGTTTGCTAACAATCTACATCTGTCTGACAACGAATACCCTATAATACAAACAGCAGTCCCACCCAAGGAACCTAAATGGGATTACAATAGCAATTTTCCAAAGTGTGAGAGAAACAATTTCTGACTCTGTATTAAGGCAGGACTCAAGGCGGGCCATCCATCAAAAAGGCCACTAATTATTCTAAGGTTTCTGCCATTAGCCAGGGTGTGGATGGAACTCCTATTATCTTCTTGGAAAAGCTGAGGGAAATGCTCATTAAACATACTAACCTACATCTAGAGCCGTATGAGGGACAAATAATATTGAAGGACAAATTTCTAACCCAATCTGCTTCTGACACTAGGAGAAAGTTACAAAAGCTTTTCCAGGAACCAGGGGTTTCCTTGGATGAAATGCTGACCACAGCCAGTGTGGTCTTTTGGAACTGCAACCAGGAGAGACAGGCCAGGGCTCAGGAGAGAGAGGAATGGAAGGAGGCTGGCACACCCAAGTTTTAGCCATGCTTGTGGGACATTCAGTCACATCCTGCAAACCTTGTACAACTTGCTCCAAAAGACACTAAGTGTCACCTGTGCCAAGGGGTGGAGCTTCGGGAAAAGGACTGTACTAATTGTAATAAGCCTCCTCCAAAGCCCTGCCGCAAATGCAGGAATGCAGGCCATTGGGCAGCCCTCTGTCCCTCAGGCTGAAGGGCCCCAAGGCCTGAGGCTGTGATTGCCTTGCAGATGGTAACTCAGGAATGAAGCTGCCCCCACAGTTGGCCCCACCTCAAGAAGTCACCATTACTGGACTGGAGTCAAGGGTATGCCTGGATGTGACAGGTATCCTGGATGTGACAACCTTTTTATTGGATACTGGAGCCACCTACTCTCTCCTTATTGCCTTCTCTGGACCCCTTTCCTCCCAAACTTGCACTGTCCTGGGTGTGGCGGGAAATCCAGCCAAGAACTTCACACCTCTTTTGGGCTGTCTCTGGGACAGATATTATTTCATTCATTCCTTTCTTTTTTCTTTTAAGATTTTTACTGGGGACTTGGGGGAGGGGAACATCATTGGGGAATGAGGAATCAGGGAAGGGGAACAGATAAGTTGCTGTCCGTTTGTTCTGCAGTCTAGTTGTGGAGGACTTCATTTCATTGGCCCATATTGGTATTATCATTGTGCTTTTCCCTGGTGAGGAAAACACTCGCCGGCAGCTCTTGGCAGCCAACGCTGGCTGCTAGCCACTCAGGATAGCTCACGGCAGCCCATTGCAGGCCGCAGCCTATGTCATTGCCAGTGACTCATAGCAGCCCAGCTTCAGGTCAAGCTGTTGTTCACCATCTTAGCTGTAGGGGGCACAGTGTCACTGGCCCTAATGTGGGATCCAAACCAGAGTCCTACTGCTAAGAACTGGCATCCCAAGTCAATTCTTAACCAACATACCAATCGGCCGGCCCTCATTCATTCCTTTCTTGTAGTCCCTGAGTGTCCAGTCCTCATTAGTCTTGAGGATGCCTTACAGTTTCCCCTCTGGAAGCAGTACCCTCTAAAGCCCCTTGCCATTTTACAATGGTTCAGATAGGTTCTGGCCTCAAGGTCTTTGCACTTCCTGTTTTTTTCTTCCCAGAACATAGTTACCCTATAAGAACAACCACTTCTTTCCCTCACCACTTTTAGGTCTTTGCTTAAGCATCACCTTCTCAATGAGGTCTTTCCAGGACCTTGTATTCATGATTTCAGCATAGCCTCTCCTTCTTGGTCCTTTCTAATTAACTTTCCTGATTAATTTTCTCTCTACCACTTACCACCATTATATGTTTATAAGAGGAAAAGTTCTATAAGATTGGGATGTTTGTTTTTTCACTGATATATTTGCTTTCCTAGCATCTAGAACAAAGTACGCACACAATGTTTTCTGAATAAACAGGTGAATGAATGAACACATGCTACTATGAGCCAGTTATTTAGTATATATAATGATGAAAAACAGTTGGATCCTATCCTCCCCCATTAAAAAACTAATGAAATGGTAAAAAATGAGGGGTTTGTTTAAAGTTAAGAGAGCATGGAACAGTGACACCTAAGCTCGCACAGGGTGGGGTGAGGTACGTCAGTTGGGCTTCCTATAGGAGGTGGCACCTGAGTCTGGCAAACGTTAGCTCAGTGAAGGGAGGAGAGGTTTGGAGAACTTTTAGACAGAAAGATAAGCTCAGTGGTGGATTTAGTGGTGCACCCATTACTGGCTAGCTTCCCTTTTCACCCTCAAATACCCCTTTTCCTTCAAACTCCCGACAAACTGCTGGTCTTTAAATCTTGGCTCAGGGTTAGCCTCTGGAAGAACCCAAATGAAGACAGTGATTCTTACGCAAACTATAGAGAACAAAAATGATAAAGTCTTTGGGAGATAATAAAGCAAACTAGATTGGTTGAATATAAGATATAGGTAAAGGCGATTAGGTTTAATAGCAAAGGAATTTGAATTCTAAGTTAAGGGATTTGGGTTGTTTCCAAATTGCTTTTGAAATCTTTGAGTTTGGGGATGAAGTAATCAAAAGGCTATCTGAGTACGAGGAATCTAGCTCTGGTATATAGTGGTATAGTACTGGGGGCAGGGAGAGTCTACATGGAGAAAACAGTTCAAACAGCACTGGTAGGGTACATGCAGAAGTGCATTAGTGAGGTGGCAGTGGGAACAGAAAAGATTAGATGGAGAGAAAATGTGAAGGGAAAAAAAATTGGTGTCAAGCTCTGTTTGTTGTGGCGGATGAAAGGTGAGTAGAAAACGTCTGAGGTAACGTGATTTAGAGAGCAGCAGCATCACTAAGAGAGATGAGGAAACTGTGAGTGGGACCTGGATTTGTTGAGTTAGACATTGGGTATTTGTGCCAGTGGAATTTCCAAGTAGGGATGTTCAGCAGACAGCTGGAAATATAAAAAGACAGGAGGGATTTTGTTTCAGAATTGGGGCTCTTTCAGACAATGATAAATGTATCTGGCTATTTTGTATTTTTTTTTTTTTTTTTGAGGGCAGTGTCACTGGCCCTCATATGTGGGACCGAACCGGGGCCGCTGGCTTCCCAAGCCAGCGCTTAACCACTGTGCCACTCGGCGGGCCTTGTATCTGGCTATTTTGAAAATCCCAAAGAAACATTTGCTGCATACAAGTCTTACAGTCCTGACTTGTGACTCTCAATAAAGGGTGACTGTCATGGTAACCTGCAATGATTGGTAGACTTTGCAGTTGAAACACAGACACTTGCACACTTGTGATGGGGAGAGGCTGTTAAGTGTGCATGGGGTCATGAGGGGATGTGGGAGGGCAGAAAGCTAGGTTCTAATCATGCGAGTTCTTGAAGATAACTGGACAACCAGGGAACAAGAAGTCAAGTTCAAAGAATTTGGCCGAGTTCGGGCACAGCAGACACATTTGGAACTAGCAGAGTCCTCAGACCCAGAGGACTAGGGCTCCTTGCTTTCTGCCTGGTTTATGAAGTGGCGCTGGCCATACACTGAAGGGTGTGATTAAGGAATCCATCCCTGAGCTTTTTCTACTTCAGGCTGAACAAACCTCATTTCATTCTTCTCACAGGTCATACTTTCCATTTCTTTAATTATTTGTTAGACTTCTCTGAACTGTCTCCAATTTTCCTCTTAAAATACTTAGACCAAACCTTCAAAACACAGTTAACAACTGGCTTAGTTCTGGGCACAGGAAATGATTCTTTGTCTAAAATGTCACATCCCAGGCCACATTTCTTTGCAGGTTTTTCCATCTGTTTTTAATGTGACCATTTAGTGCTCACCTTACCTAGATATCATGCTAGTTTTAGACAAACTGTGACCATAATGGAACATATCTTTTTCAATAGTTTTCTGTTTTAACTTCAAAGGCTTAGTCAGAGCTGGAAAGGGCATTGGCTCAAATCAGGTTTTTTTTTTTTTTTTCCATTTTAGTAAGATAGAGGTAGAAGATTACAGAATACCAACATACTGCCAGTCTGATTCTTTTTGTCCTCTAAAACAGCCCATGTCACAAAACATATGAGGCAACATTTTCACGCTTTTGCCTTAATTTGTGCTCATCCTAACAGATACAACACTGGGCTAGCTAAACTGTGATGCGAAGTAATACAGAAAAAAAAATCTGCTTAGACATGAATCAAAACTGGAAGCAGGGGAGGGTGGGCCAAGGAGGACATCTCTGGGAGTAATTTTCCATGTGGACTGAAGGACAATCTTGTAAGGCACAGCCCCAGGTTACACACGCTGGACTCCAATTCCGCAGGATTTACAAGCCATTACTGGAGAGAGTCAATGGCTCTCCTGGCACAGTAGGAGGAGAAAGAAATGTTTACCGGACAATAAACACTTTCGGCTTACATAGTAAAATAAAAACAGAGCCTTCCTTTCACAGGGTTAAGAAACTTGACTCCTGAGTTAAATGGGTGGGGGTCCATTTCCAATGTCAAGATTGCTGAGGATCTGCAGCTATTTCCGACAAGCGGTAGTATCCAAATCCAGAGAAGGGCAAAGTCTCACCCCTGGAGGCTAATGGAAAGAAAGCTTCTGGTGCTGGGCAGCAGGGAGTGAAGCCGGGAGCACCGCCCGTCGCCAGACTCCGGGCGGCTCCTCCCCGCTCTCCCAGGCCCACTCCCAAACTTAAGTACACGCTTCCCTGTTCCAGCCAGAAGCCCTGCGTGAGCCTCTACACGTAGCCGCAGACAGCTCCTTAAATGGGTCGGAGTTAAACAAACAATCCCAGACGTGGGGCAGGAGAAGCTGAGCGGAGGCGACCGCAGGGGCGCACGCAGCAGCGCGGCGGGTCAGCAAGCGGCCAATAGCCGGGGCGCGGCCCGCCCCGTTGCCTCCCCCTCGGGGAGCCTATAAGTCGCCCGCGGCGCCTGACTCCGGCCGCAGGTCCGCTACACGCACTTGGCCCACTCGCTCTCGTTCGCAATCGTCGGCCTTGGGCGGATCGACTGTCCCGCGCTCTCGCGATAAGTTCACCGCTGCAGGGCGGCGTGGGTGCCGGAGTCCTCCCCGGCCCGGAGGGGCCGAAGATGGGGTGGTGCGCGGTGATGCCGCAGCTGCTGCTGCTGGCCGTTGTCTTGCAGCCCTGGAAGCTGTGCCTAGGTGCAGACTCCGAGAAGTCCATCAGCATCCCCACAGGTGAGCACTCCCGCGCTTCGCTCCTGTCCCGTGAGGCTCGTGCCAGTGAACAGTTCATTCATCTTGCAGCCCTTGGCGCGGGGCTTGCAAGGTGAGCAAGTGGGGGGCCCGTGTCTCCCCAGGACCGCAGAAGCGGGTGGAGTCTTGGTACTCCCAGACCCACTGAGGTGAGTGGGAACCCTCTTCCCTAGGACCTCCGAGGTCTTCCTGCTCTCGGGCGGTGCTGGTCCCGGGGTTAGTGTGGGAGCACCCGCCTTCACGGGCTGTGGGAGTTCTCAGTAACCCGAGAACGCAGGAGTTTTTCTGCAGTACAAGTTGGGATTTCCTTTCGGTCTTTCAGGTCACTGGACGCCAACACCTTTCCTGCAACAAACTATAATTTCTCCCCCTTTCCTGGAGTTGGCATGATTTGTCGGTGTTGGACCAGGTAGCACTCCCTCACTGACCTAAACACGGGGCTCAGTGTATGTTCTGATTGATGGCGACACATTCCTTCCAGCGCCCCAGGAAGCAGCCAGTAACACCTATTTCTTGCCAAAAACAACGCTCAAAACTTTGGTTGTTTTCTGTAAGGCTGCCTGGCTACCCAACACCTCCAGGCAGCAGCCTTACTCCTTGGGGATTTGGAGAGGGAAGCTGTGAATACACAGCGTCTCCCCTTAGCCACCCTATTCCTCAGCCTGGTGCCAGTTCTTGTTTTCAGAAGCTGGAAATGCAGTGAATAGTCTAGTCAAATTCATGTAAAACAAAACTTTTTACGTTTAGCCAGATTAAAGCGTCTCACCACATGTTTGTCTAAACATACTTTGCTGCCATTTGTTGCACATGAGGTTTCCTTGGAGTGTTCCACGTTTGTGCTTTAACTCTGTGCTCAATTCTCTGAAATTAGATTGAAATTAGAGCTTTCATTTACATGCCCCACAATACTTTTTTTTAAATTATAATTATTTTGGCATCATTTTTTTTTTTTTGTAAGTACATAGGGCACTTTCTGTTTGAATTTTGCTTAACAAGGACAGAAATTTCTATTTCAGGTTTACATTCAGACGTTAACCTTTGGTACAGTGCTCAGTTAATCCATATAGCAATAGTTTTGTCTTCATCTTTCAATGTTTCAGAAAACTTCAACAGGCTAAACTGCCCATATTTCTAGAAAACATTACTGCCAAACAGTACGTGCTTTGTTAGCCTGAGAAACTTCGGTATTCAGATGGATTTCTGTTAGTTACATGATGCTTTTCTTTCTCTCAGATATGTGATGGTTTTAAAATGGATTTCTGAACACTGTGTGATTCCTTTAAATTGAACTGAATTTTTTTATAACTTTAAAATTTTCTTTTAGTGTAACACTTAGAAAATAGACAAGTGGATGCCTTCAGCAAACTTGGAAATGGAGACACTCAAAAAAGACACCCAGAAAAATGACTTTCATAGTGAAATACCCAAAGAAGCATACTGGGGAAAAAAAATAACCACGAAGGGCTTTGCTACTTTTAGAGGGACTTCTTCAGCTGTCGTATAACTTATTTTGAAGTTTATTTATTTATCAAAGATTGGTTAGTTTTGTATAACGAACTCCATTTATTTATTTATTTATTTATTTATTTATTTATTATTTTTTGAGGGCAGTTTCACTGGCCCTCATATGTGGGACCCGAACCAGGGCCGCTGGCATCCCAAGCCAGCCCTTAACCACTGCACTCCTTGGCCGGCCCTCCCCTTATTTTTTATAGACAGTATTTCTTTGTTGCTGCCTTTAAGTTTACAGTCAAAGTCATCTTCCTTTCCCATTCTGGCTTTTAAATTTCATGGAGCTGGACATTAAAATTTTAGTGGATTATAACATCAGAGAAAGGGAACTTCAAATATGAATGTTTTCCTCAGAAAATGACCACATAAAACCCACTGCTGAAATCTGAGGACTAGTTGCTTTTGGTAGGTGGCATGATGCATTCACTTATCTCCTAAATGTAGGAAAATATTAATTTGTAATAGGTAGAGCCAGCAGTAGCCAGTTTGATTATAAACTTTTGTGGAAGTAGATGTGATAAACTAATATATAGATGGTACACTGCTTGATAACATGGCTAGAATCATGGACTATATTCCATTTTCTCCTTAGAATATTACAACTGAAAATTAGTAAATTGGAAATTTTTATTTATCCTTCTATGTAAACATAAAACAAACTTTGGAACTCTTAAATTGTATAGCTTAATAGTTCTGTAAGAAGAGTGATTATTATCATCTCTAACTCCCTGTATTTGTCACCATGTCCCAGCTAGCCATGAAGAGATAGATTAGACCAGTGTTTCTTGGTCCTATTGACATTTTGAACCAGATAATTATTTATTGTGGGGGGCTGTCCTGTATAATCTACGATGTTTAGAAGCACCTTTGGTCTCTATCCACTAGTTGCCAGGAGTACTCTTCTCCAGGTGTGAAAACGAAAAATGTCTCAAAATGAAAATTGGCCAAATGTCTCCTGAGGGGTTGAAAACCACTGCATTAGACAAATCTATGTATTTGAGGCAGTATAGCATTATAGTGTTACTAGAATGACAGAAACTTTTTTTTGAAAGCAAATATTTATAGTGATTTTCCTTTTTTCCACTGTCGTAGGAAATATGCTAGTTGAATCACATCAATCAATTTTTGGAATGTAGGTTTTCCTAGCTTTGATACCATGTGTTGACCAGAGTTGAGAATATTGCTTTTTGTTATATTACAAGAGTTCTACTGTGTGCTGTTTTCATTCCATTTTGTTGCCATTTTGTTCTTTTTTTTTTTTTTCTTTTTTAAAGATTTTATTAGGGAATTGGGGGAGGGGAACAGTGTTGGGAAATTGGGGAAGGGGACCAGCCAAGTTGTTGTTCTTCAGTCTTCTCTATGGAGGGCACCAGTCGCCATCTGGCTTCCCGTGGGCAGCTCGTGGCCTCTAAGCTCAAGGTGCTGTGTTAAATCTTCAGTTGCAGGTGGCTGTAGCCACCATCCCATGCTGGAGTCGAAACCAGCAGCCTCATTGTTAAGAGTGCATGCTTTGGGCCGGCCGAGTGGCATGGTGGTTAAGAGCTGGCTTGGGAAGCCAGCAGCCCCGGTTCAGTCCCACATATGAGGGCCAGTAACACTGCCCTCAAATAAAAAAATAAAAAAATAAAAAGAGTGCATGCTCTATCTACTGAGCCATCTGGGCGGCAGCTCAGCTCATGGTGCTGAGTTCAGTCTTAGTTCCGGGTGGGCATAGCCACCATCCCATGCTGGAGTCGAACCCGGCAGCCTTGTTGTTAAGAGCGCATGCCCTATCCACTGAGCCATCCGGCAGTTCAGCTCAAGGTGCTGAGTTCAGTCTTAGTTGCTGGTGGGCATAGCCCACCATCGAACAGGCAGTCTTGTTGTTACCCTCTGAGCCATCCTGCCACCTGTTGGCAGTTCAGTGATAGCTCAGCTGGGGCACAGTGGGAATTGAACTGGTGGCCCTGTTGCTCAGAGTTCATGCTCTAAGCCAGCTAACTCTTAACCAACTGAGCCACTTACCTGCCCTGCTACTTTGTTCTTACCATGGAAAAAAATCTAAACATGATTCTGGTTAAAAGCAATCATTTTCTCCTAAAATTATTTATAGGAATTTACCTTAATATTTTATCAACTTGGGAGCTTTTGAGGCAAAACCTTCCTGATGAATGTCAAAAAATCAGGTTCACACCCTAATTTATCTTTCCTGCACTTTTCTAGGTGAGAGGAGAGGAGTGGATGTATTCCTGCCAAGCATTTGCAACCAGGTCTCTAGACCTGGATTAGAATTGTTTGTTTTCTAAGGCACCCAGACTAATTCATGATCTAAATTGGGCAGAACTAAGTTTTGGGCAAAAATGGAGGAAATGGTTTCAGATGTTTCTGTCAAGACCAGTATTTTTCAACCATTTTCATTTATAAACTCTTTAATTTACTCTGACGCATTCAAAAAGGAATGGAGAGGTTTGTCTCTATCTGCTGATGCAAACCGGCAATTTATGGAGTGAAAAGGGAAAACGCAAGTTCCTGGAGAAACCTCTAGAAGGAAGAGAGAGGCTGTTCACTGTACACTTTCTGGGTCCTGGGCTCTAGCCACACACGACTCACCATCCTTTAACAAATGGTGCCTTTTATTTCCTAGTGCAAAAACAGACACATGAAACAACTTTAGACATTGCGAAGCTAGGAAATGAACATTAAATTAGGATAGCCTTTTCTAACCATCACATTGGCTAAAGCATTTAAAAATAAACTCTGATCGTGCCAAATTTTGTAAGGATGGGAGCTCTCAAATTGCTGATGAAAGAACAGCTTCGTTGAAGAACAGTTTCGTAGTGTCTGTGGCACTGAGAAGCCACATAGCCTACACTTCTACATATGTACATTACAGTATAGTCGGCCCTCCGGATCTGCGGGTTCTGCATGCAGAATTAACCGACTGTGGGTCAGAAACAGTACTTTCAATATACAGGTGGGGATCTGTAGCTGCAGAGAGCCGACGGCATCCATTGCCCCACACCATTTTATAGGAGAGATTGAGCTTCCATGGATTTGGGAATCGGGGATCCTGGAACCAATCCCCCACCGACACTGAGGGATGATTGTACTCTCACTTCCTGTCTGCCTGTTCTTGAAAGTGTATTCATTGTTTAAATCTGGCTCCTAGGAGATTCTTCCCCCTTACTGTCTTTTTTGGCTGTCTTTTCAACTTCTTAATGCAATTGGTTTATACAAATCATACTGGCTTTGTATGATAGATGTTTATGTTTCATAAATTATACATCCTTTGAAGTAAGAAATGAGTCCTATTCATCTTTGTGCTCTTCACAATACCTCCCTGTTTTTTGAGCACACAGAAGATTCTCAGTTTGGCCCACTCAGGGAATTCTGAAAAGTGCACGCAGTCAATGAGATTGCTAGCTGCTCCTTTCCCAGGATTTTAATTAAACTTACTGAGCTTCCTTCCTCTCCCCACAGACTCATGCGCTGCCATGACCTAACAGATCAGGCAGGCCTGAACTATGCTTAGCAGCAACTGTCCACAGGTTATATGTTTTACTCTACTGACCTTGCTCATTGCGGAATCACCTTCAGAAAAGTTTGTAGGTGGTTGGATACCATGATCCATTTTTCACACGTGGTGAAATGGAGATTGGGAATGTTTGTGTAACTTGCAGAAGATCTGCAAGTTACACAGCTGGAGAGCAACATAAGAGGGGCTTGCACCCCTTCCTCAGTCCATGCTTACGTCTCTCTTGACCTCTTCATTATCCTGTTGGATTTGGGGACCTAAGGGAAAGAAATGGAAACTGGGCATCAGAGACCTAACGAGGCAAAAGGAACACTTTGTTAAAAGAGAAAGCACATACTTTGTAGGTTGACGAGAAAGGGATAGGTACAATCTGAAGGAAAACTGGGCCATTGAGGGTGATAAACTGGCTCATGGGCCCAATCTCACTGGACAAATACAGCTGCCTGTTATTGTATGGTTGGTAAGTTAATGATGGTTTTTACATTTTTAAATGGTTGAAAAATAACCAAAAAGAATAGTACAGTGTGACATGTGAAAATTGTATGAAATTCAGTTTCGGGACTCATAAAGTTTTATTGGCTCAGCCACATTTGTCCATTTACATATTGCCTGTGTTTGCTTTGGCACTAAAGGCAGATTGAGTAATTGCCACAGAGACTGTATGACCTTCAGAGTCTAAATTATTGACTGTCTGGCCCTATACAGAAAAACTTTGCCAACTCATGCCTTAGGAGATGACATTCCCATTTAGTGAAGCTCATGCAGACCTGCTGTTCCCCCGGAAAGAATTGGTTTCTGGACAGCAGCAGCTAGCTCTGGGCTTTTGAGAGGCCTGTTATTCATTCATTCATTCATTCACAGCTTAAGTTGTATAGCCTGATGGTTTGATTTATATACATTATGGAATGTATGTAACATACATTATGAAATGATAACCACATTAGATTCAGCTAACATCTATGTTCGCATATAGATACAATAAAAAGAAAAGAAAGAAGAAAGGAAAAAAAAATCTCCCTGTGATGAGAACTCTTAGGATTAACCCCTTACCAACTTTCCTATATATCATATAGTAGTGTGAGCTGTAGTCATCCAGAGTACTTATTTATCTGAAAACTGGAAGTTTGTACCTTTTGGAGAGGCCTGTTTTTCATTTTAGACTTTTGAATTAAAACATAGAGCTTGCCTGTTACATCTTTTTAAATACGGTGGTTGGTGCTAACCAAACAGTATACTCATGATCCAAAATGAATAAAACACTCCGATGGCTGGTTGGAAAGGAGATGCATATTTCTTCCTTAGAGCTTGTGTGTGTCCTAGAAATTTGGTCTAGAAACTTGGCTATAAATTTATGGTTTAATTCCTGGGAGGAAATGATTAGCACATTTATCAATGAGTGTCTTTATTCTTCTTCAACTATTGCCGTAAATTAGGCTACAGTAAGGGCAATAGGACCTGCTACATCTGAGTATCCTTTCCCTTTGAACTGAGGGTTCATATTTCTGAAGAACTACTGTATTTCTAATCAAAATTTTAAGTAGAAAGAGAAAGTATTTTAATTTCAATAAAATTCCAAGAAAATACTTATTATTATAAATAAACTATATAAAACTTTTAAACAAATAAGAGTTGGAGAAGGTAAAGCTAAAATATGGAGCTCAATGGTTGAGAAAAATGTTTGTAAAACATGGTTGAGTTGCTGAAGTGGGCCAGAGTTAAAATTAAATTTCATTTGTTATACCGATGATTGTAATATTGCTTTCGTTGTTTTGATGCATAAGACATCCTGGTGTTTGTTACATTAATTCCTCATCTGCTTGTTTTTTTAGGGTTACTTCTCAAATTTTTAAAAGGAATTTTCCTATTTATTTTCTAGTTACTGCTAATATGTTTTAAAATTTCTCCTGAAGAAAGAGGATTGTCCTCTGGTTTAAATGGTGTGGTTCTGCTCCTCTGTGCGGTGGACACCAACCATACGGTAAAGATTCTTAAGGCATGAAGGAACTTTGCAGCACAGGCGATCTTATTGCTCTCCCCACCACCCCTAGTCAGTCCCAGACACACAGGGTACTAAGGAGATATTGAATATGCATCATGCCACCCAGCCTCACCCTGTGCAGGCACAGTAGCAAGTTGAAGACGTATGTGAAATCCTGGCCGTCTTGGTATCTGATTCTGGGACAGGGTTCAGGAAAAGTCCCAGAAGCTGTACTTCTTAATTACAGTGACCACAGAGTCCCAACACAGAGCCAGGGCCCCATCAGTAAGGCTCTGTCATTGACTAGTAGTCTGTTTTGCTTGTTGGAAGTCACAACTTTTATGAGGCCTTAAGATGCTCATTACTTGTAGCTACAGCACACAAAGCGAGAAGGAAGCCAGTTACTTTTAGCTATTTTAAATGCACTCTCTAACTGGTTCTTTAAACATTTAGCCATTTTCTTCTTGGTCCTAGCAGTATACAAAACACCAGCAGCTATTTTAGCATCTCAAAAACAAAAACAAAAAAACCCCCAAAATCAGCACATAGAGAATTTAAGTATTTTCTTAAAACGAAGAGGCTGGCTAACAGTTTGCTGGCAGTCTAAAATGACCTCCCTAATCCAGTCACCTGGGGAAGTCTTCCAGAGCTGGTAAGCCGAGGGCAAGCTGGCCTTTGATGGGATTTTCCATTCGTGCCCATGCCAGCTCTGAGGCCCCTTTCTCCAGAGGTCCTCCCTCTCCCTCTCTAGCCTTGCTGGTTCTCTCTTGGCCTCCAGCTGGCACCACAATGTGACCAGAGTGCCCTGCTCCTCCAGACCCTCTGAAATTCCTCTCTGCCATGTCTAGAGAAGGACAAGTCTCCTTTTCTTAGTTTAAACGGTTGGAATTTTTTAACAGTGACTTTACTAGGTAACCAAGGGCAAAACAAAAAACCCCAAACTGGAAAACTACCAAAGCAAAGAAATGAACAGATTTACAGAGTTCAGAGTTCCAACTCTACTCTAACTTTTAGTGAGAGACCCGCATACTGGGCATCCTTGGAAGTTCATAGGTTTCTGTGTCTTTGTTCAGCTTTTCTTTCTCCACTCGTCCATCCCACTCCTCATTTCTCACCACTTTGTTTTACACAGACAAACTGGCAGCTCTTCAGGGTTGGAGTCCATGAAGTTCATGGGTAGATAAGTGTCAATAGGTTTGAAATAACAACAGCAAAAATAAAAGTGTGTGTGTGCATGTGTTTATGTATACACAGAGGATTCCCCAAAAATGCATAGACATTTTAAGAAAGGAAAACTATTAAAATTGTAATAATATATATCAATAACAAAACCTGAATATGCAAGTCATGTTTGACTAATGCAGTTTCAAGAGGTGCTCAGAGTGATTACCATCAGCATCCAGACACTTCTGATTACAGTAAACTAAGTTTGAGCAATGTTGACCAAAGTGTCCACTTATATACATTTTTTTGGCACCTCTGGTATATACATTTATGTTGGTCTCTGCCCCTGATTCCTGCTAATATTTGGTCTGTGACTTTGGTTCCTTACACAGAGCTCCTAAAACCCTTGTAGGTTTGTAATTCTTGGGTGATAAGAGCATCCTTTGTTTTAATGAGACAACTCTTGGTAGATTCTTGGATGGGGGCTAGTTACTAGAAAGATCAACCCAAGATTAGAAGCTTGCAGCTTTGTGTCCTACCCCTCATCTTCCGAAGAGGGAGAGGGGTTAGGAAACAAGTTAATAATTGTTCATGCCTACACGATGAAGCCTCTGTAAAAATCCCTGAGTACAGATGGGGTTTGTAGAGTTTCTGGGTTGATGAATGCATTTATGTGCCAGGAGGGTGATGCACCCCAACTCCATAGGGACCAAAGAAGCTCTTGCACTCAGGATCCTCCAGACCTCACCCTATGTATCTCTTCATCTAGCTGTGCATTTGTATTTTTTAAACTATTCTTTTAATATATTTGCAACAGTGAGTAAACGGTTTTCCTGGGTTCATTGAGCCTCTCCAGCCGATGACTAAACCTGAGGAGGGGGTCTTGGAAATCTCTGATTTGTAACCAAGTCATTCAGAAGTTGTGGGTAACCTGGGGACCTACTCCTTGTGATTGGCATCTGAAGTGGTGGCAGTTTTGTGGGACTGAGAACTTAACCTGTGGGGACCGTGCTAATCCTGGTTGAATTGAATTGCATTATAGGATATCTAACTGGTGTGGGAGAATTGGTTTGTGTGGGGAAAAATACCCCATGTGTGGTGTCAGAAGTGTTGTGCGTAAGTGGTAGTGGAGAAATATGACTGTTTTCCCTAGACATAGAGGGACTAGATATTTTTATTTTATTTTAAATTTTTAAAAAAATCACAGATCTTCCCCAAATAGGAATGCTGTTTATTTGCCGGTCTCATACAGGATTTATGGTTCTTTTTTTTTTTTTTTTTGGTGTTGTTTGTGGGACTAGGTATTTTTATAGTCTGTACTGATCTATCAGCATAACATTAGAGAATCTATTTTCCTGTAAATCTTTTGGTATTGCTTTAATTCTTGGTTTTGAGTAATAATTTACATTTGCTTTTATGAATTCACATACTTTAATAAACCTACATTCATTTAACTAACTAAACTTTAAAAATTCTCACAGATGGGCCGGCCGAGTGGCACAGTGGTTGGGCGCTGGCTTGGGAGGCCAGCGGCCCCGGTTCGGATCCCTTTAAAGATAAAAAAAAAAAGAAAAAAAAAATTCTCACAGAAAATACATTTTCTCTAGAGATAACTAATAATTCCTGTTGTATAATACACAGTATTTCAAATTTAACTTAAGTGTAACAGTATTTCAAATTTAATTTAGTGAGTGTTTATTGAATGACTAGTCTGTGTTCTGAGTCACCTTATGAGGAGGAAAAATAGAACAACAAAACAAGGCAAACAAAAAACACGCCAGGCTCAGCTTGTGCTCCAAACTGAAGTTGTAAGATTCTTACAGGGAAAATAATCTGTAAAACAGCAAATCCAGGAGCACTTAAGATGGAGCAGCCTGAGGGGAGGAGCATAGACATGCTTTATAATTCTGTTATTTGAGGTTCAGAAAAGAGGTCTCAAGTAAACTTACTATCAATACACTTGTTTGGCCAAAGTGTATTTTATATTTTATGTATTCTAGTGATTGTCTTAGGAGATGGACTTGGACAGGCCTCAATATTGTTTTTTCCTAATTAACTTTTTTTTATTTTTATTTTTAGCTGATCCATCCTGCCACCTATTGGCAGCTCAGTGGCAGCTCCGCTCAGGCTGGGCATCGAACTGCTGTTGCTCAGAGCTCAGCTAGCACTCTTAAGCGAGCTTTTAACCAACTGAGCCACTTGGCCGGCCCCCTAATTATCTTTTGATTTAGATGTAGGAAAGTAAGGCCATTGGGCTGGCCTAGTGGCGTGGTGGTTAAGCACTGGCTTTGGAAGCCAGTGGCTCCAGTCCGTCCCACATATGAGGGCCAGTGACACCACCCTCAAAAAAAAAAAAAAAAAAAAGAAAAGAAAAGAAAGTAAGGCCAAGAATAACTAGAATTAAGTTTGCATTTAAAAATATTCCAATTGCTTTTTGTATGACAGGAGAAAACAGTCTGGTGTTTATATGAAGCTATTTTCTGCCTTCTGAGAGGAATCAATCATACACTCTTTCATACATTTAAATATTGTAAGCTGTGTTAAAAAATAACTATATTTTTCTGTTTCAGTCCTGAATGTTTGTTATGTTGGTTAATAAAAATGATACTGGTTAACCCTTTAGAAGTTAAAAACATTTTTTACATTAAATTTTTTACAAAAAAAAAAGTACTCAGCTATTTAAAAATTAGAGGCCCTCCTCCAGATCATTTCTGAAGCAATTATAAAATCAGAGAGATCTACTTTTTAGATGCATTAAATACCTTTAACATAGGATTGCATTTAGTAAACTATGAACATGGTAAGTGAAAAGAAAACCAGTTTATGGGAGAAAAATCAGTACTAGTATGCGTATGCATATGTGTGTGAAAGCATATGTGTTTCTAGTGATGGAGATTACTGTTGGCCTTAAGAATGGACAAGAAGTCTCTCTAACATTCCTTGTAATTATGGTTTGGTTGTAATAAACTCCATTAGATTTCTTGTCTGGGAAGCTCTTTATCTCTCCTTTGATTTTAAATGATGCTCTTGCTGGGTGGAATACATTGGTTGTAGGTCCTTACTTTTCATGGTGTTGCATATTTCACGCCAATCCCTTCTGGCCTGCAAAGTTTTTGTTGAGAAATCAGCTGACAATCATATAAGAGTTCCCTTATAAGTTATTAGTTGCCTTTCTCTTGCTACTTTTAGGACTCCCTCTTTGTTTTTAACCTTTGCCATTGTATTATAATGTGTCTTGGTGTGGGCCTGTTTGGGTTCATCTTATTTGGAACTCTGCACTTCCTGGGTTTGTATGTCTAGTTCCATCTCCAGGTTAGGAAGGTTTTCAGTCATTATTTCTTCAAATAGGTCCTCAATCCCTTGCTTTCTTTGTTATCCTTCTGGTACTCCTATGGTTTGAAAGTTGGTACACTTGATGTTGTACCAGAGGTCTCTAAAACTACCCTTTATGGGATTTTTTTTAAATTCGTTTTTCCGTTTGCTGTTCTGATTGTGTGTTTTCTGCTACCTTGTCTTCTAAATCATTGATTCAGTCCTCTGCTTCATCTAGTCTGCTGGTGATTCCTTCTAGTACATTCTTCATTTCAGGTATTGCATTCTTCACTTCTGACTGGTTCTTTTTTATGGTTTCTAAGTTCTTTTTTGATGTTCATTATCTCTTTGTTGAAGTTCTCACTAAGTTCCTTGAGCATCCTTATAAACAGTGTTTTGAACTCTGTATCTGGTAGGTTGCTTGCCTCCATTTCATTTAGTTCTTTTTTTGGCGTTTTGTCTGTTCTTTCATTTGGGATGTATTTTTTTGTTTACTCATTTTGGTTGCCTCTGTGTTTGTTTCTATATATTAGGTAGATCTGCTATGTCTCCCAGTCTTGGCTGGGTGGCCTTATGTAGTAGGTGTACTGTGGGACCCTGGCACAGTCTCCCTGGTCACCTGCAGTGGGTGCTCCAGGAGTGTCCTTGTGTGGGTTGCGTGTACCCTCCTGTTGTAGTTGAGCCTTGATTGCTATTGGAATGTTGGAATGTCAGTGGGTGGGATTGACCCTCAGGCTGACTGGCTGTGGGGTTTGGCCACATCTATAGCTTATAAGCTGCTCTGTGGGGGGCTTACCCCACTGAGCTGGGTTCATCCCAGTGGACTCTGGTGCCTGTTGAGACTGCCCGTTAGGTATGCCGCTTGTGAGGCTAATTGGGTGGTGCTCTGCTGTGGTCTGAAGCCAAACTCCAACTAAGTTGGTTCTGGGGCCACTTGGGAGGGGTTTTAGTGCAGACCCAGGTCAGCCACGGCCTGTGACTGTCTGGGAACTCCCTGGTAGGAGCTACAAAGTGATCCATGGTTGATCACTGTATGTGCTGGACCTGGAGGCTCATGGGAGAGGCCACACTGTAAACTGAGGATGTCTGCCAACCAGTACGAGGTTTGGGTAGCTCCCCAAAAAACCAGGACACATGAAGGCTGCTGCCAGGTCCTGTAAGGTTCAGCTGCTGATAAAGCCTTGTGCGGTACAGGTGTGGCAGGGGTCAGTGAGTTACCAGGGTGGAACAGTGTTGCTCACCAGACCAAGTCAGATTCAGATTTAGCCATGGGCAAGGAAAATGGCTCAATATAGAAAAGATGGTGCTTGCCTTCTGGCTGCACAGGAGAAGGACCCCACACAGGGAAAATGCCGACTATCTTCCAGCCCTCACCTGAAGCCACACAACTCATTCTGTTCCCCACCCCCCCTGGACCTAGTATATCTCCAGCGTCCCTGAGTCACTGTCTTTCACCTCAGCCCAGGGTGAGTGCCTGCGAATGAGTCTGTGCGCAGGCCCTTTCGGTGGATGTCTGGGTTTCCTGCAGCCTTTCTTCCCACCTGGATGGTCAGAATCCCCATTGTTTTACACAGCCCCATGTTGTGGGGGCTCCCCTTCCCGGCACCAGTACTCTGGGCTGGAGAGCCTGCTGTGGGAGGCTGGGGTCCCTGGTTTCTCCGTGGGGAACCTCTGTGGCTGAGATATCCATCTGCCGCAGGGAGGTTTGAGGTCAGCCCTTCCTACCAGTCTTAACGTGACTTCTTCTTTATATCCTTAGTTATAACTTCTGTTTAGCTAGACTACAGATGGTTCTCCAGGTTGATTTTGCTATAATTTAGTTGTAATTTTGATGTGTTCACAGGGTGAAGCAAGCAAAGCATTTATCTATTCCGCCACCTTGAATCTCTTCTCATGAGTGATACAGTCTTAGACCCAGTTCGTGGAGGAGATGGTGGTAGCCAGAGTTTCTTTGTTTTTCTTGGCTTATTTTTGTGTTTACAGAGGGATTTTATGTAAATTGAAGGATGCAGTTCAAATAAAACAGTTGGAGGGAGAAAGAAAGTGGCTTAATTTTCAAAGTGTATTCATTCAGTTGTTACTTTTTCAAGTGCAAGATTACCAGAAATCATAGAACCATTTAGCCTAAATGTTGTTTTTGCAGGGTAACTGTGATTTATTGAATACGCAAGTAAACATAGCAGGTGTTTCTCCTGTAGAATGTGTAACATTAAAGAAAAATCTGTTTTATTGAAATGATAAGCTAACCTTTGTATTATTATTAAATATAAAGTAGTTGATAGTTGATATTTTTGTGTTCCTCGGGCATAGGCTTTTTTTTTTACGGGATATAAAGTCCTAAACAGCCAAGCCCCTCTTCTCCATAGCTAGTCATTCAATGGAACTGTTCACCAACAGCACCAACGGGTTATATAGTTTATGGCTGAGTAGATAGGTCAGATTTTTCAGGTTGAGGTAAAGATATGCTAAGAAGCCTACTTCAAACTATACATGTAAACTTAAGAAATGATTACAATTGATAGTTATATCTCCTTTTCTATAACTGGAGTTAAATTCTTATAGATAGAAGATATGAACTTTTCTTAATAAGTGTCAGAGAAGTCCACACTTGAATTAGTTACAAACATATTTGAATTTTAGAAAATCCTTTTGAAAATGAGTTTTATTCATTGTGAAGAAGTGATGGAGTAGAAGACAAGTGGAGAAGGGGAGATGAAATTGCTTGCAAGCATGTTAGGAAATTATTAAATATGTGATATGAATGGGTTCAGACAATTCACAGCAATCTGAACTAGAAGCCACTGCTCCAAATGCTGGCAAAGGGGAACTTTGCTTGTGTAAAGTTGGTCGTACCCTAAGAGGAAATATGGTTTGAATAGCTTCATACTAGGGATTCATTTATCTGGATTATGCTAATTAATGGTATAGCATTTCATATTACCGTAATATATTGTATATCCCAGTCACTGTTGCCATGCCATGCTCCCAGACTGCGGCCCAGTGTGTGTGGACTCTGGCAGGACAGGAGCACACTGAGATAGTGTGCGGTAATGGATTTGTTTTCATCTGTTTTCCTTGGTGATCAGCACAGGTTCATAAATGCAACACTGTGACTCTGTGATGCCAATCACAGATGTGTTCCATCATGGAAGAGGGTGTTTCACATCATTTGGCATTTCTAAGTTGAGGTATAAGTCCATTGTGCTTTGAGTTATCTGGAAAGCTGTGTTGGTCTCATTTTATTCCTGAATATATTACCAAGAATTTGAGTAAGATGCTACTTTGCTCTTCAGACCTTAGGACAACTGCAGAGACAGTACTGAAAAAAGTGCTTGCTTTTTTGATGTAGCCAGAGAGGGATTTTTGTACAGGAAGGGGTCCAGATACCTCTCTAACTATGAAATGGTTATGTATGAGCTTGGCTGGTCTACTGGAATTGGAATACATGATTTATTTTAAGTCCAGATGCTCATAAAAGCTTGCATACTAATGATGAAAGATGCCCCAGGGGAGACAGTTGTAGGGTAATGGTTAAGGGGATCATTAGGATCAGACAGCCTGAATTAAAATCCTGTCTCTGACACTTATTTGCAGATTGTCCTTGAAGCAAGTTACTTAACCTCTTTGAATCATAGTTGTTTGTTTGTATTTTTAATTCCTTTTTTTTTTTTTTTTTGAGGGCAGTGTCACTGGCCCTCATATGTGGGACCCGAACCGAGGCCGCTGGCGTCCCAAGCCAGCGCTTAACCACCACGCCACTCGGCCGGCCCTGTTTTTATTTTTATAATGGTAACTGCCTCCTAGAGTTGATTTGAGAGTTAAATGCGATAATTCCAGTGAAAGGCTTAGCACAGGGTCTGCAAATAGAAATTGCTCAATAAATGCCACTAACTATGGCTATTATTTTAAACAATATACTTCTATTTAGCATTATGCTAAAGTGAAACCAAGAATATATGGAATTAGTTCTTGTTTTTATTGATAATGGGGAGAAAAGTATAGGCTGTCAATGAATTCAAGAAAATAAATTGGCTTTTCGTGTCTCGAATTTCACATCTGCGAATCAACCAGCTACAGATCAAAAATAGCATCTTCTGTCTGCAGTTCGGAATCCATGGAATCCAGGTGACTGTATGTATTATTCCATACTGTTTTATATAAGGACTTGAGTATCTACCGATTTAGGTATCCTTGGGAATCCAGAAACTAATCCCCCGCAGATTCTGAGGAACATCTGGGGAGTCAAAAGTTATACGTAGGTTTTTGATTGGGTGGTGGTTGGAGCCCCCACCCCCCACGTTGTTCAAGGGTCAACTGTAATTGCTTTTTATTGTTTTTTAGAGGGCAGTGTCACTGGCCCTCATATGTGGGATCCGAACCGGGGCCGCTGGCTTCCCAAGCCGGCTCTTAACCACTGCGCCACTTGGCCGGCCCTGTAATTGCTTTTTAAACTATTACTCTTTCCTAGTTTTTCTCATATGAATCTTGTCTCCAGTCTAGTGGCTCCTACCTAGGGGTGATTTTGCCCCACCATGGGCTATGTGGTAATATGTAGAGACATTTTTGATTATCATGAGTCGGGGGTATTACTAGCATCCTGGGTGTAGAAGCCACGATGCTGCTAAAACATTTTATGATGCATAGCATGACCCTCAATGTCAGTAGAGCTGAAGTTGAGAAACTTTGCTCTAGTTTGACAACACATTTCTACTTTTACTGCCCCATACAGAAGCTTCTGTTGTCTTCCCTATTTGCAAATGTAGTTATCATTATTTCTCAATTTTCACTCTGTATGCACACTGGACTCCTCACTGTCCAGCCAAGATACTGTGCTTTTACCTTTTTAAAGTCATATCTGTTTTTCCAGTTCCCTCCCACTGTCCAAATCCTATTGATCATTTTTAAGGCCTCCATCTTGCCCATTCATTAAGCTGTTTTTGATGATACTTCATCACAATATTCTCCAAAAGTGTTTTTGTAGAACTGGAAACTTCCTTTAAAGATGATCTACAGAGAATGTCTTAAATATGTATACATTTTTTTGGCACCCTCTATTTTATTTTATTTTATTTATTTATTTTTATTTTATTTTATTTATTTATTTAGCTGAGCCATCCTGCTACCTGTTGGTAGCTCAGCGGCAGCTCAGCTCATGCTGGGCAATGAACTGCTGTTGCTCAGAGCTCAGCTTGTGCTCTTGAGTGAGCTCTTAACCAACCGAGCCACTCGGCCAGCCCCACCCTCTGTATTTTAATACTTACCCTCTTTACAGTCCCTGTTTCTGCAATCCAAGAAACTGAATCCATAGTCATGTTGTACATTACATCCCTAGTACTTGTTTGTCTTATAACTGGAAGCTTGTACCTTTAAACCACCTTCCTCCAATTCTCCCTCCCTCACCATTCATCTTTGGTAACCACAAGTATAATGTCTTTTTCTTTGATTTTTTTTTTGATTCTGCATATAAGTGAGATACAATATTAATTTTTCTCTGACTTATTTCACTTAGCATAATGCCTTCAAGATTCATCTACATTGTCTCAAACGGTAGGATTTCCTTGTTTTTTCAATGACTGAATAATATTCCATTGTGTGTTTGTGTGTGTTGATACGTACAGAGGGTGCCAAAAAATGTATACACATTTTAAGAAAAAAACTGTATTAAAATTACACTGATGGTAACCACTTTGAGCACCTCTTGTAATTTCAGAAATCAAACGTGACTTGTATTCACCTTTTATTATCCATGTATATTATTACAATTTTAATATAGTTTTTTCCTTTCTTAAACTGTGTATACATTTTTTGGCTCTCTCTCTCTCTCTCTCTCTCTCTCTCTCTATATATATATATATATATATATACACACACACACACACATATAACATATATGACATATATAACAACTTTATCCATTCATTCATCCATCATGGATACTTGAGTTGTTTCCATGTCTTGGCTATTGTAAATAATGCTGCTATGAACATGGGGGTGCAGAGAGCTTTTGGAGTTAGTGTTCTTGCTTTCTTTGGATATATTCCCAGAAGTGGAATTGCTAGATCATATGGTAATTCTATTTTTTATTTTTGAGGCATCCCATACTGTTTTATTGGGTTGTCGGAAAAGTCATGACTCATTTTTGCAGTGAAAAACAGGAAAAATATGTCATGACTTTTCTGACAACCCAATACATAGTGGCTGTACTAATTTATATTCCCAGCAACAGTACACAAGGATTCCATTTTCTTCACATCCTCTCCCATCATTTTTATCACTTGTCTTTTTCATCATGGCTATTCTACAGTAGGAGGTGTAAGGTGATATCTCTTTGATTTTAATTTGCATTTTCCTAATTACTAGTAACGTTGAGCATCTTTTTACATTCCTGTTGGCCTTTTGTATATCCTTTTTGGATAAATTTCTATTCAGCCCCTCCCTCCTTCCTTTCCCTCCCCTCTCTCCCTTTCTTTTTTCCTTCCTACACAGAGTAGAAGACTGCAACACTAATGTAGACCCACGTCTTCTGGATCATGCCTACAAAAAGAAACAGCCAAAAGATGTGGGGAGAAGACAGTTTTGTCTTCCAAATTTCATGAGAATGCAACTGAAAGAAGGGATACTTTTCATCTAGAAGTTTAGCTCCAAAAGAGTTGGTGAAATATGGCTTTAATATCTATTTTTTTCCATGACTTTATTTATTAATCGTTCTTGAAGCTTGACAAGTCTTCCAGTAATTTTAGAATTTTATGATAAGTCTATATGACAGTAGGGAGGCAATTAGGGGCTCAGCATTACATGATACATGCTCTGCTTATTAACATGGGCTCTATTATAAAGTTCTAAGATTATTGAACACTTTCTCTAGTTTCAAGAAGTACAAATACTGGGAAAAGTCAAGAGAAAATGAAATAAAACTACAACATAGAGGCAACTAAGTAATAGGAATTTATCTCCTCTCATCCTCCTTTTTTTTAAGCCAGTGGAACTTAACTTGTGTGGGGACAGTGTAGTACCGCTTACCTCTGATGAGAATTTTATAGTGTTTGTTTGACTTTCAGCTACTTATTCCTTTTCTTATTTTCTAGTGGTTTCATCTTATTGAACACCCTATTAATTTTCAGTAAATATTTACCTGGCTTCAGTCACTTTTCTGAGATGAAACAACTGGTGCTTACTCAAGGATTCTGGAATTTGAGAAGGGCAAGAGATTCAGAAACATTTTGGCTTATTTAGGAAGAAAGGATTTAATTTGACTCCATTTCTTATGTATTCATGAAAACACAAACACAAGTACAAAGAAAACTTTGGATCATCACTATAATTCATAATTATGGATTTATTTTTAATGATTTTTATTTCAAAGCATGGTTTTCATGTAATCTTTTTTTTTTTTTTTTTAACTTTTGTAGTTTCTTTGCTCATAGCAGAAACTGTAAATAAGCTTGTGGCTGAAACTTCTGAGCACATCTATAGGGAGTATCTTGCATTAAAATTAGAATGTTAGTCTTCCTCAAAGTTATTTGGAGTTGGGATATGCAAAAATTCATTTGCATGTCTTCTCTGGGCTATTCCCAGCTGCACATGGCATTTATTTATTTTAAAATTATATTTGTTTAACTTATTGTTTGTAACAATTCCATTAGTACATACATACACTTCAGTATTAAAAGGAATAAACAACTAGATTGGGAATGGGTGAATTAGATTAAATAATGCCTATATAGTTTTAATATGCAGCCAGGGGAATTTTGACTTTTTTATTTCGTTTGTGTGTGTTTAAAATGCAACATCTCAAAAAAAAAATGCTTTATTTTGTTGAAGATAAAAATAAATCTTTGACTCTGGATTTATTTTGATGACATGTACCCAAGATAATATCATGTGCCCAGTATGAGTAGTCAGTATAGCCCTTTCTAATGTTTTTCGTCTGTAAATCATCCTGAATGCTCTAGTAAGAAATTACAGATCTCTTGTCAGAATGTTGAAGCATCAGTAAGAATCAGTTAAGAAGTAGGCTATAACAGACTTCATGAAGATGGTATAACTTCATTTAAAAAAATTGTATTTTTGGGCCAGCTGAGTGGTTCAGTTGGTTAAGAGCTCACTCAAGAGTGAGAGCTCTGAGCAACAGGGTTGCTGGTTCAATTCCTGGCCCGAGCTGAGCTGTCGCTGAGCTGCCAATAGGTGGCACAATGGCTCAACTTAAAAAAAAAATTTGTATTTTTGATTACAATGAAAATATATGCTTATAACTCAAAACAATAAGACATTTAAGAATAAATTAAATTTGTCCATGATTTCATTATCATTACTAAACAATGTAAAATGTTGTGATAGTATTTTTTTCTTTCTTCCCCATTCATATATCTTCATATATTCTCTTTATAAATATAGGATATATACACTTTTTGATAAGCACAAAGATGATTTATATTCTACCTTATTCATAAATACTAAATTTTTGGTATTTTATAATGGCTTCAAATACCTCGAGTCATGAGTTTTAAGTAACATTTTAATATCTGTCATGGGATTATACCATAATTTGTATAACCATTATCCTGTTATTGGATATATAGTTTGTTATTTGTACTAACAAAATAATATTGTATAATATTGTAGGGATGTTCTTCAAAATCTGTTTTGGTTTCCATTTTTACAGGATAGGTCCAGGAAATAACATTGAAATCAAAGCATATGAACTCTTATTACTCTTGTTACCTATTATCATGTTGCTTTTCAGAAGGTGGCATGGATTGTCATCTCCATCAGTAGGGTACCAAATGGTCTGTTGTATGGGATTCCCAGCAGCATTATTTTCAAAAGAATCTCTTCCAGTTTTTAGGGGAAAATAAGGTTTGATTCTGTTTATCCTCCTTATTCCTTAAATTTGTAGTGATTTGTTTCTCTACTTGCCAAAATAAAAGCATTTTTTTTGTCACTGCTATTCTTTTGTGAGTTGTATATTCACATAAATGGAGCATACATTCTAGGGGAATGAGAAAGGACAATAAACAGATGTACTGAGTAGATATAACTATGAAGATGAATAAAATGGGGTTGGGGTAAGAGTGCCGAGGTTGAAGAGGCCATTTTAGGTACTGTTTTCAGGGGAGGCTTTTTGTACTGGTTACAATTGAGCAGCAATTTGAAGGGAGGGGTTGTTGCTGGGAGAAGAGCATTCTGGGCAGCAGCAGCCACATGCTAACACCTTGAGCCCGGGATGTGCTCATGAGGTGTCGCAGACATTTCCCGTGAGCCTGCAGTAGAGCCAGGGAGGGGCTGGTGGGGGAAGGGGAGATCAGAATGACAGTGAGGACCAGATCTCTTGGAGATGATAGTACAGAATTGGAATTTGAGAACAAGAAGGAAGCCATTGGAATATTCGGAGGCAAAAAGAGACAAGATCTGTATGAATTGGAGTAAGTTACCTCCTCAGAATGGAGGAGGGCTGAATTTCAGCTCCGTTCTCCCCTTTGGCCTCTTTGCTGGGTGACTTCCAGTATAGCTGCTCAACTGTACATTGTAGCCCTCAACTTGATAGAGATGCTGATGTGCCCTTGTGGTGGCCGTATGAAGAATAGACTGAAATGGTCAGGGATATGAAGGGAGACCATTTCAGCAGTCCAGGGAGTTGACGATGGCATTCAGGTGTAGGTCAGTTAGAGAAAGTAACCAGGTCAGGCTGGATTCTGTAATGTGGATAGAATTTACAGATAGGGTAGGCGGGGAATATGAGAGGAACAGAGGAGTTTAAATTTTGCATGTTAAAAGTTTAAATTTGACTAAATCTGCATCAGTTATGAGTATAGGTTCTAGCTGCCATTCTTTATAGTCTCATTCTTGTTTTTGCATGGTTGCATGGATTGGAACTTCCTTGAGAGACTTTAGTGAATATTTTACAGCTACTTTAATAATTACTGTCATTAAAATGTAGTCTGTTTTTATGTCTGTAATGTTGTTATCCAAGTATTTATTCAGTGTAGTGCTAGTGCTGAAAAACAGGCCCCTGCAACAGAAATTTTGAAAGGAAAGTGAGTGTTAAACTCTAGGAAGAAAGCCGAAACAGCTGTTGTAATGAGCTGTGTGTGGAGGGGAGAGAACACACTGAAAAGTGATATAAAATGCTGAAAAATGACAGCAGCTTGAAGCAGATTTTTAAGCTTACAGAAATTGTAATATAACCAAAACAAGGGAGATAATAACAAATGTGGGGTGTGAGGGGGTGGGGTGTGTTGTGGGGGGAGATCTGGATTCATGACTGTAAGATCAGGGCTGCTGCCATTGCCATGAGTGTGAGTCAGCCATGGTTTGCACCAGGTATCAGTCAATTTGATTTGACAGGAGATCGGAATGTGCTGACAATGCCCCTCTCTTATGATTTGATGCAGTATGTTAATTAAAAAGCTGTATTTTGAATTTAGTTTTTATTGTTTCTTACCTAGTTTGTTTAAAGGCAAGCACAGGGGGATTAATGTGCCTGGAAAATACTCCCCTCTCCCCTGCTTTCCATTTAGTTCAGTTAGAAAATTAATCTTGTAACATAAGGGGTTTGGGTTTTGTAGTACTTTCATGGACCATCCTTTGCATAAAAATGCAGCTATCCTGTAGTTAGAAAAAGGTTCCTGGAAATTCTTTTATGTGCCACTTGGTTTTCAGGAACAGATGGAGACTGAGAATGAATTGGCAAAGATGGGGGTGGGGGAGTAGGGGGTGTGGGCGTGGGGGTGGGGTGGAGTGTGGATAGTAGAGAGAAACATCAGGAGGGTGTATAGCTTGATACAGCCAGAGAGTGAATTGGGCACTGTTTTGCTAATTGAATCAAACAAGGACACTTGTTGGATTATATAGTTTTCTATGTACTGAAAAAGGAAAATATTGTATACACATTGATTTAGGTGACAAAAATCTGTATAGAAAGATACTAGATTTTTAAAATAAAGGATATTAAATAACAGTAGATATAATTGTTTCATTTGTGGCTTTTTAGAGTTACTTTCAAAGGGGTAAATATTTTCTTCATCTTTTTGAAAAGTAAGGAAGAAATTGTGTTAAGTTGTAACTTGGTAATTGCTTTATTGACAGAACATTTGGTCATTGGTACAGTAAGGGACATTGGTACCAATACTCTAACTCCCTAGCTGGCAGAGAGGGGCCACTGAGACATCAGTGTTGCTGGATTGTACAGTTTCATCCCCTTAATGAAACAGCACACTTCTCTGCCCGAACTCATCTTTCCTGCAGGTCTCAGCTTTAGTGTGAATCCCTGAGTTCTTCCCTAATCTTTCAATTTAAAACTTACTCTGGGGCCTGCTGAGTGGTGCGTTGGTTATGAGTTGGCTTGGGACACAGGCTCTGAGCTGCAGGACCCCAGTTCGGATCTCACATATGAGGGCCGGTGATGCTGCGCCCTCTACAGCTAAGATGGTGAACAACAACTTGACCTGGAGCTGGGCTGTGGTGAGTCGCTGGCGATGGGGTAGGCTGCAGTAGGGCTGGCCCATAGCGGGCGTGCACTTTGGTGAGCCGCTGTGAGCAGCTGTCCAATGGCCAGCGAGTGACTGCTTCACCCAGGAAGAGCACAATGATCACAATACCAACATGGACCAATGAAGCGATGCCCTCCACAATTACACTGAAGAATAAAAGGACAGCAACTTGCCTGTGTTCCCCTTCCCTGATTTCCCAATGCTGTTCCCTTCCCCCAATTCCCCAATAAAATCTTAAAAAAAACACAAAAACAAAGAAAACCTTACTCTGTTAAAATCTCTCATCTCATTCTTGCTTTGAATACGTTCTTAGTATTTATCACAATTTTCACTTATTAATGCAATTATTTGCTTACTATCTGCCCCCCACACACACACACACACTATAAGGCCCATGATGACAGTGATTGATTCTTCCAAAAATATTTATTGAGTGCCTTTCTTCCTTCCAGAAATATTCACTGAATACCTACTATGTGTAAACTAGGAGCTGTGGATACCTCAGCTGCTGGAGTTTACATTACCCTAAATTCTTACCATTGTATCTCTAACATTTCACATAGTGCCTGGCTCACAGGGAAGGGTCAGTAAGTATTTATTAAGAAACAAAGATGAAAGCCCTTGAGGATTATTTGCAGGGTTCCGAGATGGAGTGGAGGCAGGATTTAAGTCTGCAGTTCAGGAATGGAAACTGCTCCTGAGGCCGGGGACTCCTTTTCCTTTTCACGGGATGGGTTTCCAGGTGCCCCCCTGCCTCTGTGGTACTCTCGTAGCAAACAAGAGTTTCTCTCCAACCATAGTGATCTACTTCTCAAATGGGAAATAGAATAACCCCCAAATTCTGAAGGATTCATTGGTCTGACTGAGGTGGGTCCTGCCATTAGTATCTTTAAAAAGCTCTTCAGGTGTCATACAGGGTCCAAAATTACTGTCCTAAAGAAAGAAGAGTGTGGAGTTTATGTCTAGGATCTCCTCCAATGCTAATTGTTTTATTGTGGCAGAAGAACTTGTAGGAAGGGTGTGGGCATGTATGTATGTGTATTATTTTACCCAGAAGGAGTTTTGAATTTTTTCCATGCCATTCTAATAATTATCAGAGCAACACGATTTTTCCACCGAATACCATGGAAGCCTGAGATGTTTTTTACTGCTCCAGCCTGAGAATGTTTTTGGGCAGTCTGACTTTTCTTTCAGTAAAAACTAGAACCTGCCTAATACCTGGGAAGTATATAGAGTTTAAGTAAGATGCAAGATAAATCTCTTAACAACTTCATTTTGTAGTGATCATTTTATTGTTTGTGAACATTTATGAAATTCAGTGATTTTCATATTAACATAGTTAACTTTGTACTTTTTGGCCATAATTAATCGTAAACATCCAGTTGTTTCTTTATATTACTTATGATTAAAGATAAGAACACCATTTACTGACTTTATTTAATACACAGTATGAACAAATGTGTTTTCAGCCTCTCAGTACATAATACACACATTGTAAAGAGGCAGTAACTGGCTGTGTTGTTGATAGAAGCAGGTACTTTGACGTCAGAATGGGAACCAAGAAATTAAAGGTCAGAAACTGCATGTAAAAAATGTTCTTTCTGAGGCTACTTATGGGGATAAATAGCTCTGTAGAATTAGGTGTGTTTTGGGGAATTACTGTCATCACTGGAAAGTACAGTAAAAAATGATCATGAAACATCAAGTAGAGATTATATTTATTTGATATTCTTTACTTAATTATAGTATTTTATAGAATGATTTCTTCTAAAAAGTGTTTAGAGAAAGATCAAGGCCTCCGTGGTTTAATTGACTATGATGCTCAATGACTAAAAATGCTAACAGAAAATAGTTTGTGAATTTAAGAAATCTTTTTTATTATTTTAAGTCATACTGTATATTTCTGAAAAACTACACATAAACAATGTAGTGTAATCCATATTCTTTGAGGTATATACATATTTAACAATACATGAGTTTATGACATTATTGTGAGTTTTTTTCTACTGAGAAATTTTGGAATTAAGAGTGAGTTTGGAGTGTTGAAAAAGGCATCGATGTTAGGATAATGCTGAATGCTTACTACCCCTGCTTCGGGTCACAGTGAAATCAGACTCCCCTGGGGAGCAGTTCTCTGAGGGGTAATGCCAGGAACCCTTTTCAGCAGTTGGGGAATGTCTCCTTTTTTGACTCTGGAATATAGAGGCTTTTGAGGATTCCCCACAGCCCTTGGCCCCATGTGACACTGGCGGAGCTTTTCAACCAGGGGATCTGGTTCCTGTGACACAGGTTCCCTGAATGAGCTGCTGACTTGTGCAGATCCAACCTGACCCAGTCCACAGAAGCACTGCCTCTGTGTGGAGTTAAAGTGCTGAGATTAATTGCATTAAAAAGGGAGCTATTTATAAATATCTGCTTTAAATATGTATCTTGTTTGTAACTACTTAATGCCCTGCTATGTTTTTGTTTGTGAAAAAGCAGTTGGTGACCAATTTCTCATGTGTTGCTGCAACATATTAATTGAATATGATCTTACGAAAGACAGGGAAAGAGAGTGGGAAGGAGGGATCAACTTTTTCACAGTGACCTTCGTCTGACAATGTTCATTGCTGATAGCTGGTATTTTTTTTTCTCCAATTGCTTTTCAGTGTAACATTCCAATCCTTGTAACACATTTCTTACTAATGACCTAAAGTGATTGCGTTTATACAGGAATGTGCAACTATGGCTTGCTTATTCTGCAAATAGGTTTTTAAAAAAGAAAAAAACTCTGCATGTTGATTTCTGTGAAAACCAGTGAAAATCTAAATAAAGCATTATGAATCAGAGAAAAGGTTTACATTTTAGGATGAACCTGGTCATTATCCTGTTTTATGCATTATAATGAAACACTTAATACAGATTTAAGTTGTAAGCTCATGGTGGAAAGTTTGTGAACTTAATTTTCCGACCTCGTAGTTGGTGTCCATAACTCCTGCAGGAGCTAACAAGTATCAACCAAGAGAAGTTATAGAGACTGTAAATATCCCCTTCAGGACAGAGAATATAACATTTAGATTTCTTCCCATCTAGAAGGTCACAGTAAATACCTCTGATTTAAACAGTTTTAGCATTTTACCTATGCAGCAGGCTGATCGTTTACCACTAGTGTTCGTAAATAATGTGGAGTCCGTCTTCACTCCTTTCTCCCAAACCCCAGGTTTAATCTGTCAGTCAGTCTCATTTAATCTACCTTCATACCCATCCAAACAGACACTGTTTACCTTTTTTTTTCTTTTTTTAAAAAAATATTTTATTGGGGAATTGGGGTAGGGGAACAGACAAGTTGCTGTCTTTTTGTTCTTCAGTCTAGTGGAAGACTCGCTTCACTGGCCCATGTTGGTATTGTGATCATTGCGCTCTTCCTGGCTGAGGCAGATCAGTCTCCGGCCACTGGACAGCAGCTCACAGCAGCTCTTGGCAGCTCATGTCGGCTGCTGGCCACTCGTGCTGGCTGCTGGCCACTCACAGTAGCTTATGACAGCCCATTGTAGCTCCACTGCAACCTACACTGTTGCCAATAACTCATGGCAGCCCAGCTCCAGGTCGAACTGTTGTTCACCATTTTAGCTGTAGAGGGTGTAGCGTCATTGGCCCTCATGTGGGATCTGAACCAGGGCCCTGCTGCTCAGAGCTGGTGTCCCAAGCCAACTCTTAACCAACGTGCCATGCTGCTGGCCCCTGTATACCTTCTTAACTGCAGTGTCTTGGTCCATATCGCCATGGCCTGTAGCCTAGATTATTGTTGTAAATACATATTCTCTCATCAGGCTTCATCATTTTACCCTTCACCTGTTTCAGTCATAGCAACCGAGTAATCCTGTTAAACCTTAGTCAGATTATGGCAGTTATGAGCACAGACTCTGGGACCAGGCTATCTGGGTTCAAACTTAGGTCCTGACATTTATAGTATGTTTAAATTTGGGCAATGTAATTAAATGTAGAATTGGAATAGCTGTATAGTACTTGGCTTAAATAAGTTAATAGCATCTACATGTTAAACATTATTATTATTATTATTAATAGTAGTATTTTAGCAACTATTATGTCATCCTTTCACTCAGTATTTTCTAATAGTTTCATATTGCATTTGGTGTAAAAACTAAAATCTATACAATGATCTGTTAGGCTCTGTACAATGTATTTGCTCTGACTTCTGAGCTTATCTCATTTTCGGTCTTGCCTTGTCTCTTCTGGCCATTCTGGTGTCTGTAATATTCTCTCCTCTCTCACCCACTGACATGTGAGGACTGAACTTGGTTCAGTTAGATTTTTATGTTTGTTATTTCCTCTTATTGGGAAGCTTTCCCTCAGATACCTGCATTGCCAGCTGATGTCCTATGCTTCTTGTGACCCTTTTGGTGGAATGTGGTTATGCCATCCCACACTGCAACACATTCACGACGCTCTGTGCCCCTCTTAGATGAAAATTTGGTTTGGTTTTTGTCTACCCCTTTATGGCAGAGATTTATTTATTTATTTGGTCTCTTTTATTCACTTTTGAATCTTTAGCTTCTAGAACAGGGTCTGGCACATAGTAGGTTTGACAGAATATTTTTTCAAGGAGTGGATGAAATCATGGCACCTTAAGAATATTAATTTTCTGCTCAAGGCCTCCTGTGGCACTTCTCCTCACAGAGCCCAACTGCCTTGGCCTTGACCTGCACAGTCTGCCCCATCTTGGCTCCCAGTGTTCTCTCACTTTTAATGATTTGCAATTAATCTGTCATCCTGGATACTGAAAACACTATTATATTATTTCACCCCATTTCTGACTAGCTAAATCTTATCCCATCTTTGAGGCCCACCTAAAATTTGTTCCTCTCTGACAGTACCCCAACTGCTGTTGATTCCTTCCTTCCTTGTTTAACCGCCTCACTGGATTGTTGTCTAGAATCAGAGATACGGATGTCGTTATTACAATGGGATCCCTGTTCAGCATTATCAGCATCCTGGTGCTGGAACCTGGTGCCCAGAAGTTATTCCTGAGCCTCTCCCAAGATACACAAGTCAGAGGTTCTGGGAGGGGAGGAGGGGCGGTCCAGAAATTATGTTTTAAGGAGCCTTTGGGTATTTCTGATGTACATTAATGTTTGAGAACCATTGGACAAGGCTGTTTACAGGATGGACCAGACTGGGAGTGACTGGAGCAAGTAAGGGTCCAGTTGGATCTTCAGCACTCATCAATCCCCAGGGATGGAAGGAAACTAAAGTGGGGGTAGGAAGGCCAGAGGTCGAAAGTTTCAAGAATGAATAAGCAAACATTTCTCTGAAAAGTATCAGCAACTGGGAAATATGTCTCTTTAGTGCCTGAATGATACTGGATTGAAACCAAACACTTTAATAACTTCAATAAGCTGTTTCGGAGGACATATTTTAATTATATATATATATTTATTATGTGATACCAATCTCTTTGATTTCTTTCCTCCTATTTTTGAAACTTGAATAAAACTGTACTTAAAGCACTGGGAGAATATAAATGCATATTCAGAAAGACCTTTGTTCCCATGCTAAAATTGACCTATCGTACACATTATAATGGGTACAAAACTTAGAAAGGTCAACATGTTCAGGGTTTTAATTTACATTGTTTTGCATGAAATAAGGCACAAGTCAATTGGGTAGATTTTCTTTGCTGGGGACCTTGAAGCCTGCTAAGCCCCATGTTGAGGCTTGTGCTCACCCACACCTTATCATCCCCCACCCTCCGCATCTGGGAGTGTTGTGCAGGGTTCTGATGAACCATGACTAGTGTGTCTGAGGCTCTTCTGGGAGGATAGCCAGCTCAGGGTTCTTAGGTTAATCAGACATGGACCAGACTTGTCTGTGACAGTCGTCCATGTATGTGTTTTAACAGGTGACCTGGCTCAGAATTTGAGAAAGTTACTCTTCAAATCTGAGAGAAGACATAAGGGAGGAAAACCAGGCATTTATACAGTAGGGAGCTGAGTGGGTCAGAGTTCATTACATCCCAGAGGAGTTTTTCTCAGTGTGGCAGATGGGAACACATAGAGAACCTTCTGTATAGGGCTTTATATCCAATCAAAATAGTGTTTTATTTATTTATTTATTTATTTATTTATTTATTTATTTATTTATTTATTTATTTAACTCCTTTATTTATTTATTGATTTTTTTTTTTTGAGGGCAGTGTCACTGGCCCTCATATGTGGGACCCGAACCAGGGCCACTGGCATCCCAAGCCAGCGCTTAACCACTGCGCCGCTCGGCCGGCACTCAAAATAGTGTTTTAAAGCCAATTTTATTTAGAAAAAAAAAAATTGTGAAACAGTATTATGTTCCTTCTGAGTGTTTTCAGAATTTTTATACTTTAAGACATATAAACTACCTTTTGGTTTATTCTGTCTTTAAACAAATAATCACAGGTTACCTTGTAATCGTAGTTGAAATAAATATTTCTCATTAAAACATTAACAAGTTAATTTGTCATAGGTTTTGGTAATTCAGAGTGGAACCTGAGGCATCCTTGTTTGGAATAATATGGGATAAACCCTCAGCGGATTTAGCATTTCATTTATTCAGCTTCGGTCATATGATAAAAGATAGAAATGTAAAAAATGAAACTATAAAAGTACTGGAAGAAATATGGCATAATATTTTATGATTTATTTTTATTATAATAATTATGAATTATTTCAGAAGAATAATTTTATAATTGCAGCATGTGGAAGGCCTTTCTAAAGTTGACAAAACCTAGAAGAGGTAAGAGTTAATAGCTGATAAACACAATGCCATTAGGACAGTGTTGATAGGAAAGAAATTCTGCCTGGCAAAAATCATACAGTTGGAACGAAGTCAAAGATAAATTATAAGTGGGAGGAAAATGTTTGACCAGAAACTCTACTTCGAATTTATTCTACAGATGCAGTCTTACATGTAAAAAATTACTTATATATCATTACCAGTTGCAGGGTTTATTTTGTTGTTGTTGTTGTTGTTTTTAAGTACAGCATTGGATTGGAAACAATGTAACTATCTGTTACTAGCATGGTGGTTGATTAAATATGGTTCATCCTTATGACGGAATACTGAGCAGCTGGATTCCTTTTGAAAATATCTCAGATATGTAAATTTTTTTTTAAAAAGTTGCAAAATGGCATGTAGATTATGAGGTACTTGCTTGTATATATATCAACATATTTCTTGAAGCATCCAAAGAGCCATATCATTGGTATATGCTGAGGGAAAGTCAGCTAGATGTCTGGGAGAAAGGGCTGTGAAAGAATATCACTTTCTACTTTATCACCTAGTCCAAAAATGAAGTTACAAAGAGTGGCTAGTGAAGGAAAAGTCAGTCATTTGTTATATAAGTATATATTTAAAAGTCTCTAACTTGGCACCATGATTGCTAGAATGTTTCTTATATTTTCTGGAATATTCTCCAAAAAATAAGATATTTCTCTTACATAAAGATGAAAGTTTATGACACTTTATAAACCATAATGAGTAATAAAGCTCCTTTTTTATTTTTTTTAAACATTTTATTGGGGAATTGGGGTAGGGGAACAGCACTGGGGAATCGGGGAAGGGGAACAGACAAGTTGCTGTCCTTTTGTTCTTCAGTCTAGTCATGGAGGATGTCACTTCACTGGCCCATGTTGGTATTACCATTGCGTTCTTCCTGGCTGAGGCAGTCACTCACCTGCCATTGAACGGCTGCTTACGGTGGCTCATGGCAGTTCACGAAAGCACATGCCAGCCTATGCCGTCGCCGGCGACTCATGGCAGTCCAGCTCCAGGTCTAGTTGTTGTTCACCATCTTAACTATAGAGGGTGCAGCGTCACTGGCCCTCATATGGGATCCAAACCGGGGCCCTGCTGCTCAGAGTTGGCAGGACGCCAACTCTTAACCAACTCGCCACTCTGCTGGCCCATAAAGCTCCTTTTTTTTGAAGTCTCATGGTATCTATAGAAGTTATCTATAGTTGTACATAGCAAATCACTTACATTTAATTTTGTATTCCCAAAATATATACTGATCCACTTTTCTAGCAATCTCTTACATGGCAAATTCAATTTGTTGAACAGAGTGGAGAATTAGCAAGTTGTGTGGGAAGATTCTGAGTTGCCAAAATAGATGCTATAAAACTCTCAGGATTGTGACGATGGGCTCTGGCTCGGATTAAATGTACTAATTTTATGTACGGTGGAAGCAATAGAGAATGTTGTCTTTTAAAAAACATTATTATAATGTGTTCATGGCTCTGTGGAGTAGAAGAAGCAAAAGTTTCACTTGAAGATGGTGAATGAAAGTTATGACTTCCCCCTCTTGTTTCCATTTCAGCCACACCACACTTTATCAGGCCCACTTTTAATTTTGCATCTCAGATTCATTTATTTTCATTCTTTTAGGTTAGGCAGACATCTTCAAAAGAGTTTTCTTTTCTTTTATAGAGAAGTGAAGGTCATTTTGTTTTAGGCACCTCACCGTTCCAGTTTTTTCTTAGAGCTTGGCTTGCTTCACCATACAGCCCACCTCAAGGTGGCCTCTTCTCTAGGGCAGCTCTTTCCATTTGTAGGTGAGTTAGCAGGAATACATTACCTCAGTGCCTGCTGTTTTGTTCTGGTTGTGAACTTTACTAGGGATGCTCTTTCCTTATGAGTCTGGGACATATTTTTAGTGCCTTTGTAAAATATGGAATAAACAGCAGTAGATCAAATTTGTTTGAACGGACTTTACAACCTTGGGACCAGATTTCTGGCAGAGAATTCATGGACTCTGCTAAAGCATTTGGCCAGCAGATGAGTTAAACAGCCTCATTCAAAGGAGGTTCTTGTTGCTGATACATCTTTCCATGTTGGAGGTTGCTGCAACCTTTGGAACCCTTGGAATTCAACAGATTAAAGTGTGTTGTGTCTGTGAAAGGAGTGGTTCCCTTTCTTTTGTTATTAAAATTATATCCAAGGTATATATTTCACAATTTTTGAAGGGATTAAATGCCCTCTCCAAGTCATAAGGTTTGGAAAATGGTCCTATACACTTTGTATTAATAGTATTTATAAAGATAGGGAACTGCTTCTCTAAGTCAAATCCATTCATTCTGCCTTCTGTTAATTGTACTTTGTATTTGGTATCGTCTGAATATCTGTGCCCAGCCCCCTTCCCCCATTCATATGTTGAAATCCTAACCCCCATAGGTGATGAGTAGTAGGTGGGACCTTTTGAAATGCTTAAGTTAGGGGTCAAGTCCTCACAAATCAGCTAAGTGCTCCAAAGAGACTGCAGTCCTTCCATACACCATGTGAGCACACAGCGAGAAGGCATTTGCTGTGAACTAGGAGAAGGCTCTCATCTGACCATGCTGGTGTCATGACCTTGGACTTCCAGCCTCCAGAACTGTGAGAAACACATTTCTGTTTTTTATAAGCTACCTGGTCTGTGGTATTTTGTTATAGAAGTCCAAATGGATTAAGACAATATCGATTCAAAATCTGCCTTCTCTCCATTAATTCTTTCTCCTGTAAAATAATTTAGAGGAAATCTATTTTTTTAAGTTTCTTTTTGGTCTTCAAATACGAGGAGATGGGGAGGTGGTGAATCTTTTTGCAGGTAGAAAAAATCTCCATCCGTGAACTATTCAGTATGTGAAATGATTGCCAGACCATGCTCCATGTTTGTCAAAATTCTCCTTAGTGAAGCACACCAAATGTCTCAATTTTGCACACATGGGCTTTGTAGATTACAATGGGATTGTTATGGGGAGGGGGGTGTCTCCGTTCTTCTTGCCCATGTGGTGAAGAATCAAAGGTCAGCAAGCTGATGAATATGCAAGCAGGGTCTATTAGTGATGCATTCTAGGGGAAGAGAATGGGCCTAGCCATGGTGAGAGGGAAATGAGAGAGGGAAAGAGAGAGAGAGAGAGAGGGAAAGAGAGAGAGAGAGAGGGGGGGGGGGGAAGAAGGAGAAGAAGAAGAAGGAGGAGGAGGAGGAGGAGAAGAGGAAGAGGAAGAGGAAGAGGAAGAAGGGAGGGGAGGGGGTGCTCCAGGGCCAATGTTTCGAGGATTTATAATTTGCTGGGTGGGGTGAGGGAGTACATATTGATTTGGCAGGAAAAGTGGTGCATGCTCTTCCATGGGAGGGCGTGACCTAAGATGGGTGGAGGTCTGTTAACACAGATCCTTCCTTGTCTTGCTCCAGACCTCCTCTTGTCATCTGTTGTAAAAACAGATATGTGGCTGGAGGCAGTGAATCAAAGCAGTTATGAGCTTTTTCTCTAGATACTATGGACTCCCTCCCACCCCTTCTCTTTCTCCTATATTTTCTACCTTCTATCTAACAGGATCATCACCTTAAAGTTAAGATCAATTTTTGTGTGTTTGCGTCAGCTGTCTCATGTGTCTGCTCATTTTTGAGCTTGTATTTGAGTAAGGCTCTCAGCACACTTTTTTTTCCTTTCAGTTTTTAAAGATATGCTTTATGCTGAATAAAGCCAACTTAGCATGATTCATTCTCTGTGTTTGAATTTTACTTTTTCCCCTTCTAAATTCCGGGAAGAGTTTGTTGGAACTTAGTGTATAGTTTTTGGCTGCAATCCAGTACTTGAGTTTTATCTCCAAGATGTGGAGGAGTGGGTCCCCTTTAATTTTCTTCTCATTGTCTATCAGCTTAAGTTGTGTTCTTAACATTTAGGTCATGGATAGTTGTGAGGGAGTGTGGGGTGTTACTAAACAGTTATTAAAAGAGGGTTCTGAATACAGTTTTTTTTGCACAAATTGAATGAATTATATGGTTCATATGTGTATATTAAATGGTTTCCTAATGTATGTGGGTACTGTTGAGATTAGGAGAATATAAATTTATTTAAATATGTCATTGATATAATTGATCAATTGTTGCTATAGTTAATATGCTTATAGAGGGACCCACTTTTTTATATTAAAAATTGAACTTCATACTAGAAAAAATTGAGTCTCTTATTCTAAAATGTCAGTCTTAGCCTAACAATTGTCCAAGTTTTATTGACTGCAAATAAACTAATTTTGTTGTTTATTTTGCGATATAATCATGTATTTGTATGTTATTCTACCTTTAAGCTTTCATAGCACTGTGAAAACAACCAGCTGCTAGGAATTCTTGAGCATAATATTAAAAACTGATAAGACGGGATTGTAATGGTGGCACTGCATCTTCTATTTTAAGATTTGGACCTCTGGTATAATTAGTTTTAACAAGTGTAATTTAGCATGGGACTTTTTGCAAGTTTTCTATTCTTTGCTTCCCTCCCCTCCTGCCAAACTTTAATGACTGTGTACTATACATTTACTATGCATACCAGTTTCAGTGGTTCTGTTTACTTCATCCAGAGCCCTATGACTTGGGGTAGGTTTTGCATCTGTACAGCATCCACTCTTGGCTCCAGTTTAAATCTATGTAACACATGCAAAGATTGCATTAAGATGACCAGTTTAACTGCACCTTGTCCCACCCCAACAAACAAAGCCTAACTCAATAGAAGAATCCATTACAGACTGAAGCAATTTACATCCTGGTTAGAAAATATAAAACTTCAGACCAACAAAGATTCGAGGCAGTAGCTTCCAGCAGATGCTGCCCAGCTGACCCTCCTCTTACTTTATTTAATAAGTCTTCCTTCTGTATTTCTACCTGCCTCGTGAATTCTTTCACAGCCTGCGAGTGAGCAGCCACAACAATAGCCCTTTTGACCCTGTCTTGAAATTTGTCTTCCATTCAATGCTAGGTTGCCCAATAGACAAACTAAACTTAGGTATATAATCAGAAAACATGGGCATTCAAAACAACAATCAGAAAACCTAAAAAAAAACCTCTTAATTTTAGCATGTGTACAACATTTTTTCATTTGGAAAAAAATTTTAAAATGTGTATTATGATTTGAAGTACTTATGAGGGACAGAGCTGGTCTTAGTTGACCTTGACCTACTAGGTGCCTAAGGCCTCTGAAGGTCTTAATCTGGTCCTGCTTCACTTGATACCTGGTGTTGGTTGACATCTTGGTTCTGGAAGAGTTAATCCTTAACTTACTGCCTGCCCTTCTACCATTTGTCCCCTGGACCATTTCTTATCCTGTCTTTAATGTATAACTGGCAATACTCACCCTCTCTCATCTCACTGCACATACTGCCAGGGTGACCACCAACTCATCAAGGATTGCCCAGGATTTTCCAAGTTTTAAAACTAAAAGCCCCATGTTCTGGCAATCTCAGTCCTGGACAGACTGGGATGGTTTGTTACCCTACATATTACCTGCCTTCCACTACAGCTGAGCACCTCTCCTAATTCACTTTATGTCTGTGAATTGTCCTCAGTGGGCTGTGAAAGCTCAGGAATCTATCTGAATGCTAACACATGTGAAGAGTTCCCTATGTAGCATTAGTGGTTGAAAGTTATTATTTTTTTCCTAAGCATTCCCTCCCCCTCCTTTTCTACAAAAATGGTAAAACCTTCCTCTGATGTCTCTTTGACACTTCCATTTTAGGTTTTTTTCCCATGTTGAAATTGTGGTGTGAATTGCTCTTGAGGATTTTCTGTCTTGAATTTCTTTCGACAATTCCACAAAATAAAATCTGTAGACTCCATGGCTTTAGTTTGTCAAAGTGCTTGGGTGATTCAGTACATAACAAAGCAACACAATTGTGCAGTAAGACCTAGGAAACCATGTTTTTAGTAATTGGGAATCCTGAGTTCCAGTCCTAGGTTGGTTACCACCCAGCAGGGTCCTGGACAAGTCTTGTTTTCCCGTTAGGTCTTGTACTGCTTCTCTGTAAAAGAAGTGGACTTTGCTAGACTGTCCATGAGGCCACAATTTATGTTAAAATGAAATGACTCAGTCAATGGAGGAACAGGATATGATTGCCTTATGTACCAAATTCTTCTTTTCTAGAGTCTATTTGGAGTCTTTTCTATGTCTTGTTAGCCTGTCCTCTAATCCCAAAACCAATACGCAGCCCTGTATGAGACCATAACCAGTTAGTCCCATAGTGCCTCTCTCAGATGAAACCTGCTGCCTGTAGTTAGAATCATATTGGGAAAGACATTCTCAAAACCATCTCCAGCTTCAGCCATTCACTAGAGGACTCAGGGGACTCAGCATATTGTCACATGCATGGCTATGATTTACTGAAGCAAAAAGATGCCAAGAAAAATCAAAAGGAAAAAGGCACATGACATGGGTCAAGTCCAGGGCCACCAGACAGCTTCTGACATCCCTTTCCCAGTAGACTCAGGATTTGCTTAATTCCCCCAGTAACTAGTGGTGACATATGAAATGTTATTTATCAGGAACACTTATTAGAGACTCAGTGCCCAAAGTTTTTATTGGGGGCTGGTCAGATAGGCACCCTCTGTACCAAAATGCCAGACTCCTAGAGGGAAAGCATGTGTTCATCATAAATACAGTGTTTGTACAGTGTAGGCACAGTGAACCGTTCTTTGGGAATGGTGGGAGCCTCCCTAGACCCAGCTTTGGCGATGCCAGCCAAGGGCCAGTGCTACAAGCAGGCCTTTCTAAGGACCGAAGTCTCAGGCTTGCTTTTCTGCATGTGTATTATGATTAAATCTCTTTTCTGCATGTGTATTACAATTAAAACTCAGTTTGCTATACGATAAACATTGGGCAAAAAACATCTTGTCTTTCCGGAATTCATAGTTTTGTTAGGGAGACAGACTTTAATCTCAAATAATAACCATACAAATTAATATACAATTATAGTTTGTGATAAGTGCACAGAAAAAGGTAGAGTGCAGTGAAAATGTGTAATGGGTACTGACTTACACTTGGTAGGTCAGGGAAGATCTCCCTGAGGAAATGGCATGTATGTGAGAATCTCAAATTTGAATAAGCAGTAACTACATCCAGAGGTCAAGAGGGACATTGGGTAGGCTCTTCTGGTGGGAGGGAGCAGGCACAGTTGGAAAATCAAGGAAAGGCCAGTGTGGTTGGAGCAGAGAGCAAAGGAGAGAGAGGTAGTGGATGAGATTGAAGAGGACATAGGTGGTCAGGAGCCACATTGAGGGTCGTGGAGCTCGGCCACTATCCTAAGAGCAGTGGAGAGCCATTCAAGGGGGTTTAGTGGTGGATGACAGGATCAGATATCTAAGTGTTTAGAAGAGCCCAGTCTGGCTGCTTTGTAGAGATGCGATTGGGGTGGGTAAAGTGGGTTTGGGAGGCTACTCCAGACATCTAGGCTAATGATCATAATTTGAGTTAGTGTTATATAGCTTGCTTGAAGCTGGGAAGAAATGTAATGCTTTGAGATGGTGTATCTAAGGTTACTTGCTAACTTATTTGAATGAACAACTTCAGGTTGAACTGTTTTACATAGCTGTTTTTTTTTTTTTCCAGTTAGTGGTTGTCACGTCCTTCACGACAGAGCAGTGGGAGTGAAGAAGGGACTGTGAAAGGTTAAGAAAGAGAGAGACACAAATAAGAGACGGAGGACAGATATTATCACATCAATAGGTCATTTCACAGGCAGGCTGCCAGACCCTGAAGCAAGGGGTTCACGCCCTATTTCTGTCAACTCGTGATTCCTCCTGTTGATACCCACTGGCACCCACGCATCCGTGTCTGGCTTAGGTCGTTTCTACCTTGAGAAATCTTACCCATCGTTTACTAACTGGCCATCCTTTGGCGCCAAGTGGGGACACATACAGTAAGCATAATATTGAAGTTATGATCTGTCTTTATGGAGAGGTGTATGGGGGCATACAAGGCAGGCTATAATGTGACAAGTAGTATCATAAAATATTGAGAGTTGGAAGAGATACTACATTCTTGAGTGTTTTATTCTGGTACAGAAAGAGGTGGAGTTATAAAATGCCAAAATTTGCACAGCTACAACCTACCTTATCCATGCATCTATTGAGTAGAAATAATAAGAATGATATAAGAAGATACTATCTAATACATATGTAGAACTTAGTGTATTAGCCACTTTGCAAATCTATCAGGTAGGTGCTATTACACACATTAATAATGAGCAACAGATGAGACACAAAGGCTAAGTAACTGACCAATTTCTAACAAATAATAAGTGGTAGAGCTGGGATTTGAACCCAAGTATTTCGTCTTCAGATTTACACAGCCCACCACAGTGGCAAACTATGACACTAGGGCAGATCTGGCCCGTGGCTGTCTTTGTATAGACATCTAGAAAACTAAAAAAAAAAATTTTTTTTTTTACACAGTTTTTAAGTGCTGAAAGAAGAAAAAAGGAGAATCCTGACACAGATTGTATGCCACAAAACCTAAAATATTTATGACTAGTCCTTTTACAGTAAAAGTTTGCTGGCCCCTGTGCTCCACTAAGCATGATAAGAAAACATGTTCTTTGAGTAAAAGTTGAGAGCTACTTATCTTTCCAGATATGTCTGGTCATAAAGTGAGATAGTTGCAGAGTGAGAACAATGTACTCAGAGTTCCCGTGGTAGAATTATTTTTCTTGATATTTGTATATTTATAATTGAGGACTGGTTTGACTCTAGATAGAGAAAGTTTCTTGGGAAGATAGGAGATTTATCCCTCAGTGGGATCAAACACAGCTGGGCTAGTGCTGAGTTCCTTAATGGTAATGCATGTCGTTAGACAATGAATTTCAGATGGTTTTTATGTGCTGCTTTAGTGTTTGGAGACAGGATATGTTAGCAAAAAACTTTCTGTTTGAAACTCATGGTTTGCTTTTAAAAAATAGCTCAGTGCTAAATATTGATAAATTTTGCTTTTATATAAACAACTATTTGGAGGGGGAAAAAAATGATGCTTACAATGCATTCCTTACCATCCCCACCCCCAACTGTAAATGCATTCATAAGGGAGACAGAGCATATTTTGACCTTTATTAATAAATTGACTTCTTGATTTTTGGAGAAATTCTGATATTCATCTGAATGTTTATAGAGAGCTAAATATTTAGCCACTTCACTATTTATTAAATCTTACTATACTGATATGCATTTGAGGGGACTGTAAAGATGATTCCAGTTTTTTTGTTGTTTTTTCCTGTGATGTGATTTTTATCAGTTAATGGTTGTTGTAATGTGTCACACTCTGATATATTACATTTATTGCTCATGCAAACTGTATTAACCTCTTTTCTAGTAGAGTCAGACAGTGGCTGTGTAGGTTACGTTTGGCCACAGCTGAGTTTCCTTTTGCCTTTGACACTTACAAACTGGTTTTGGTAGTGTTAGATGGGCACCTATTATTCAAGCGCATTTTCCCTGTGGTGGGTGGTTTGGATGAGGTACTAATTTTAGTTGTTTAAATTATCATTTTGTTTGGTTAGAAAATTTCTGCTTTCTATCTGTTTCATCTTTCCTGTTACTTAGATGATTTAGGCTGTTAAAAAAGTTTTGTATTAAATATCTTCCTGTCATTTTTCTGATTGGAAGACTAAGGATTGTGCATATAGTTGAGCTGTCTTTTTTTAGTCATGGGAATTTCCAAACATATACACATGGAATCCAGTTTTAACAGTCATCACATGTGGCCAGTCTTGTTTAATCATTATCCCTCTCCTCCATTGCCTTTTATCTAACCCCAAATAACTCTGAAACAAATCACAAACACTGTCTCCTTTCATTGGGTAAATACTTCCATATCTGTCTCTAAATTATAAGGAGCCTTTTTAAAAAAATCAATGTTATTAGCATGCTAGAAAATTAACAACAATTTCTTAATATCAGCAAAAATCCAATTAGTGTTCAGATTTCCCTAATTTTCTCATAAATATCTTTTTTGCGGTTAGTTTTTCAAATCAGGATCCAACCAAAGTCCATGATTTACGTTTGGTAGATCTGTTAATTCTGTTAATATACTATTACAGTTTCCTTTTCCTTTTTTCGCATTTGCCATTGATTCTATAGTTCAATCAGCTTGTCTCTTTTTTTTTTTTTTTTAAGATTTTATTGGGGACTTGTGGGAGGGGAACAGTGTTGGGGAATCGGGGAAGGGGAACAGACAAGTTGCTGTCTTTTTTGTTCTTCAGTCTAGTTGCGGAGGACGTTGCTTCAGTGGTCCATGTTGGTATCGTCATTGCACTCTTCCTGGATGAGGCAGATCAGTCGCCGGCCTTTGGATGGTCGTTCACCGTGGCTATTGGCAGCTCATACCGGCTGCCAGCCGCTCACGCTGGCTGCTGGCCACTCACTGTAGCCTATGGCAGCCCACTGCTGCAGGGGCTGCAGCCTACACCTTTGCCGGGGCTCGCGCAGCCCAGCTCCAGGTGGAGCTGTTGTTAGCTGTAGAGGGCAGTGTCACTGGCCCTCATATGTGGGATCCAAACCAGGGCCGCTGGCGTCCCAAGCCAACTCTTAACCAATGCGCCACTCAGCCGGACCCAGCTTGTCTTTTATTTTGAGTAAATTTGTGGTGCAAATTTTAGTGAGATCTAAAGTGTGTATAAATTTAGGTAAATTTGTTTTGATAAGAATACTTCATAAAAGGTGAACAAATTGGACTCCAGAGTTGGTAGGTGAGAGCTTGTGAGTGGTACATGTCATCTCTTTCTTCTACTTCCCCCAATTGAGTAAGATTTATTTCTCATCACAGCAATGAGACTGATTAGCAGGTGAGAGGAAACAAGTGTTTACAGATAAGGTTATTAAACATAACTTATTTAACAATATCACTTATTATTATTATTATTTTTGTAATTAGTGACAATATTGAAACAACAGGAGTCCTTATTTGGCATAAGACTGCCAGATACAGACTACACGTTTTTAGTTTTGCCTTCGGAGTCATGAGATTAGGTTACATACCTATCTACCCAAGGGTCTGGTCAACATTACTTTTCCTATTTAAAGCTGAGGAAATCCTTGCTGTTAATTTTATACTGGAAATGGTGGGGGTAAAACTCTATCCAGTCAAAATCCAAACTTGTAGCTAAAATTCTTATGATTTATATGGAAAAAGTTAAGAAAGAAAGTTACCTTTAAATAGTCATTTTATTACAGAGAAAAGAGACTTTTCAAAAGCATGTTCTTTACTCTTATAAAATAAAATCTGGTATTCAATATTTCAATGTTTTGTGATTGATAACATATCAGGTTTTCTTAATTGGTTAAAGCACTATTTGAAACATTACAAACTTTTTTTTTTTTTTTTGAGGGCAGTGTCACTGGCCCTCATATGTGGGACCCGAACCAGGGTCACTGGCTTCCCAAACCAGCGCTTAACTACTGCGCCACTCGGCCAGCCCTACGAACTTTTTTTTATATAAAGAAGAATAGTTAATTGAAAAAGTACTCTTAAAATATATTTACTTGGAGCCTGACAACTTTATGAAAATGACTTAGTTTTCCTTTCCTTAAATATTTATTTCTCATAATGGTGAATAGTATGTGAGAAATACCTCTTAACATACTTCTTAATGGAAATGTTTTTTTCTTTTTTGGGTTGACTAATGAATGATTTTATTCTTTATGTGTGTTACACTTACTTATGTTTTATGATTTAAATTATTCAAAATTTGATGATTATTTGGGTCATGAAAGTGTTTTTAATTGATTCCTGAATACATTAATACTATTTTCAATGATTGTCTATTGCTTACAGGACACTTAAGACCTGAATTTTTTCTAATTGATAGCAGACAAGTGAGAATCAAATGACAAAGCTCAGTGCCAATGCCTAGAATGTCGAAAAGATTTTAGTTTTGTTTTCTTAGTCCACTGGTCCTCCTAAGGCCTCAGGGGTTTTTTGTTTGTTTATTTGTTTTAATATCCCAGTACCTTTGGCATTTGCTGATGCAGTTGTTTCTTTTATGCGTTTTGCAGTATCTTTTCCTAATAAGCATTTTCTTTAATTGCTCATATAGGTATTTTGGAATGACTCCTTAAATCTGTCTACTTCTACTAAGAAGAGCATGTTGGATTGAAAACAATAATGCAATATAAAGTGGTGACTAAAAGCTGTGTACTTACTAGGGCAATGCTAATTTTGGTTCCTTTTATTCTTTAAATAAAAAACAAAACACTGAAGATGATATAAATGTTGCTTTTACAGACTTTTCATATACAAAAAAATCATTAATAGGAGGAAAAAATTAAGATTCTGTTTCTAAATATTTACTCCCAATTCATCATAATTCATTTTAAAAAATTAGGATCAGTCTGATGATTGGATTTTTTCTTTTTGTACATGTTAGCGTTTTGAGTAATATAATGTGCTTCCAGACCTCATTGATGAATGTAGTAAATCAGTGATGATTTCTGGTAACAATGAAGCTGGTTGATTAGGTAATATCTAAGAGAGTCTGTTTTCACAGACTAAAAACTGTATTTTATGGAAGTGTTTCTTTTAATGTTGAAATTCTCTATCGAGGGCATGCTTTTCCTAAAATACTAATGTGCTTTCTTACTGTCAAACTGATTCATTATTTGATGGTTTATCATTTGTCAGTAGTGTAACCAATTTGAGTTGCCTGTTTTTTCAATAGCTCTTTGTTTACCCTTTTGTGGATGAACAAACCAGAGCATTCCCATGGGTTTAATGAGGTCGCTAATCACTAGAGTGAGTTGTAAAGTGGGAGCATTTGACTTCTTGAGAAGCCACCTTATGTCATTTCTTTCTGTCTTTGCAGATAAATTATTAGTCATAACTGTAGCAACAAAAGAAAGTGATGGATTCCATCGATTTATGCAGTCAGCCAAATACTTCAATTATACTGTGAAGGTACGGTATGTAATTTAATTCATGGAGATGTTAAATTATATGCCTAAAGTACAGTTTTTATAACAACAACAACACAATCTGCAATCCAGAGAAGGAAGATGAAATTTGGTTACACAATTAATTACTATTAATTTATATATACTTGATTGTTTTAAAGATACATTTGGCCTTATTAATTCTCTGCCCCTCAGACAGTAATTTCTTAATGCTTGCTAATGCTTTTTATAAACTTGTTTATAAAATAACAGGAAAATATGTTTATATATTTTTACATTATATTTCTCTTTTTTGGGGAGTGGTCAGGTATAAGTGCAACGTAACTAAGATTTGATTGTATTCTTTTTCACTTAGAATAATTTTTTTCCTGTAATGGGTTTGTCTGCCATAGTGTTTCTTTGGTTTTTTTTTTTTTTGAGGGCAGTGTTACTGGCCCTCGTATGTGGGACAGAACCAGGGCCGCTGGCTTCCGAAGCCAGCGCTTAACCACCGCGCCACTCGGCCGGCCCTGTGTTTCTTTGTTTACAGAGAATTGGAAACATGGCTGAAAGGGATACCTTTTCTGTCTCATTATGGAGAGTTGCTTTTCCTGTTTTTTGTTTGTTTTAGAGGGATTTGGGAATATTAAAAAATATAAAAAGGTTTTAGAAGACTTTTCTCCAGAGGAATATCTCATTGATAAATGATCATAGGAAACGAGGAATTTGGTAGAACTAGTAAACTGAGCTGTAAAAGACTTTTTTTTAGAGGGCAGTGTCACTGGCCTTCATATGTGGGATCTGAACCCGGCCTGCTGGCGTCCCAAACCAGTTCTTAACCCCCGCGCCACTCGGCCAGGGTTTTTTTTTTTTTTTTTACCTTAATTATTTTTTAATAGAATTGAGGCTCTGTCAGCCAGAGCTTTTTCACAAATAAGAGGAGAATAAGGAGGAATGCCAGATAGGAAAACAAACAAACAAACAAATTGGCACATTTAAAAATAAAGAAGGAAAGAAAGAAAGAAATAAGAAAAGGGGCGGGGTTTGCTTCGCCTAGGGAAAAGCTGAGCTATCCCAGTATGTAATTTGGAAAGACGGTAGTGTTTACTACCATTAGAACACTAGGTTCAGATGTTAATATAGAACAGTTATTAAAGAGGCTAAACTTTTTTTGCTGGAAAAGAGATCTAGTGTTAACAGCTAGATGTTTAATGAAGGATAAATGAAAAATATGATAGAAGTTTCTTAGAATGGAGGAGAAATATAGTAGTATGCACTGATGGGAGGCACAATGGAAGTAGCAGAAGAATCATGGTAAAATAATGCTGAAATCCAACGAAGGGAATCATTAGGGTTCAGACTGGGAAAGCGTGGAATGTTTTTTACGTGCGAGGCACCATATGAGGAACTTTATATAAACTATGCTGTAAGGTAGATACTACTTTGTTTATGGGTGAGGAAAACTTGCCCCAAGATACGGAGCTATAAAGTGTCACATCTTGGACCGCAGTCCTGTTTGACTGACAGGAGTTATGGATCTTTCTGCTGTCTTCCCATCATGAAATGCAGTGGCAGACTCCAAGTGCAGACTCTGACCACCAGCACCAGCACTATCTGGGAAATAGAAGTAAAGATTCTCAGGCCCCACCTCAGACCTGCTGAGTCACAGATGCGGGCAGTAGGACTCAGCAGTCTGTGTTTTCAAAAGCCCTCCATGGGATCAGGTGCAAGCTCAGATCTGACACACTGATTTGGTGGAACAAAACTAGAGGTGGAGCCTTACATAGTGCATGGTACAGAAAGACTGTCAGATATGGCTGTCCGCGGTATTACGCAGTACTGGAGAAGTCCAGAAGGGTTGTGGAATGAAGTGTGAAAAACCTCAGGACCAGAGGAGGCCACCTTTTAGGGCAAAAATGAATCCATGCACTAGGCTAGTCCTGATAGGAATCCAGATGCACAGTAGTCTTGAGTTTTCTTGGTTACCCTTTTCCTCCAACCTCCAGTATAGGTAGTGAGGAAGTGGTACCTGGAGAGCTGAGGCTGGGAGCCCACCGGGCTTTGCCAGCCAGGTTTGTATTGGGCTCAACGTCAAGTAAAATTGGAGCTAATAATGTTTATTTTATCCTCTTCTTTTGTGTTTATTTTAAATTTTATTCCCCCCCCCTCCAATTTCACCAATGTCCCTAGTATACCATGATTTTGGGGATTCACGGCTTTGTTTTGATAAAACAAAGATGAAAGGCATCTGTTCGGGCAAGGGGTGCATTTCTTGTTCTCTCACAGCCGGGTGTGTCGAGTGCATATTTGCTGGTCAGCTACGGAGGCCAAGGCCAACAGTGACAAGTGCCATCCCAAGACCAGTGGTGCTTAGTTGTGCTTAGCTGGTGTCTCATACTGATGAATTACTGTTAAGCTTATGAGGGCAATGGACGAGGTAAAGATGGTATTAGACTTGACGCCCTCCGTGTTTCCCTGAACAACCCATTTTAGTTCAGTGGGAAAATTTCTTAAGGGCCCCCACGGAGTCACTGAGCTCCCAGGGCTTTCAGTGGTCATCATACAAGTAGAAATAAAATATGAAAAATACTTTCTGTGCCCCATTATATTCTACTTTTGAAATGGTAAAATTGGGAATGGCATTTTATAGGGTGGGTAACACTGAAGAATTCTGACCTGACCTTGGGATCAGGTTGTTTTCTTTCTATCATGATTTATTGAACCATTTACAGAGTGGTTACGGTGTAAAACTATGCAAGTTGTCGATGACTTCCAGTTTTTAGGATACTGTCATCATTTGAATTTTGCTCAGGGGTGAAATGTTTTCATTTATAGGTCCTTGGTCAAGGAGAAGAGTGGAGAGGTGGTGATGGAATTAATAGTATTGGAGGGGGCCAAAAAGTCAGATTAATGAAAGAAGTTATGGAACATTATGCCAGTCAAGAGGATCTGGTTGTCTTATTTACTGAATGGTAAGAGAAATAACCTATAGATTTTTCAGTTTCTATTAAATTATTTTTTAATTGAAATTCATATGTGTAGATTATATATTCAATCATTTTATTCACAAGGAATCATTGTTTTAAAAAGTAATTTTACTTATATATAAAACCATGATCTGTCATAGTTATATAATATGATCAAATTTGATGAGCTGCCAGAAACACCAGTGAGAAACCATGGCACGAGCTAACATTTTTGTGAAATTCATGTTTTAATCTTGATTTAGAGAAGGAGTAAAGATCACGCTGAGTTTTTCTATTGAGGAGAGTAAGTCATGGGATTCTGGTCCACTAGCAGGAAGTAGATCATGTTAAGTTATCAGTGAGAAGGAAGAAAGCCTGTGTGTTTGTTAAGAAAAACCTTTGCAATGTGTAAATCTCTTACTATTTTACTTTACTCCTACTTAATTTTGAGTATCCACTGTCTTTCTTTACCTCCTTCTTACATATTTTTAATAATGTCAAGTTGTCATGAGTCATTAATGTCAAGTTGTCATGAATCATTAATTGTTGGCACCTTCTTCCATTTTCTCTGCCTTTTTTTATTTTTATGGTTTGATCATTGATTGCTCATTTGAAATCCCCTTGCATTTTCCCCTCTAACTTAGGAAAGTTTATTTATATCTCTCCCTCAACTTGAAAATCAAAATCATAAATTATTGTAGATGAAAGTAAGACTAATGCTTTTTATTCAAAGGTGTAAATAACAAAGTCATAAACTTTAAAATGAAAATAGAATGAATTCCCGGTGCCAACACTTAAAAGTTTTGAAAGGATCTATGTACTTGCATCTTTAGAATTTCCTTAATGTCTCCTATGGAAAGAAAATTAAGTTCTGCTTATAGTTATCGATTCTTACAACGTGAGATGTGGTATAGCTGGTGTTAGTTTGTGTATCAGGAATTTTTCTACAGAATCTATTATGTATTTGTTTATTATTGGAAAAAAAGTAGGAGGTTATAACTGTTTGGATTAAACATTGAATATGTTTTGGTTTAAAATTACTGTGGATTTCAAACAACCATTTTATGTGAACTTGCCACATATATATTTTGATTTTGACCTTGAGGCAGATTCTCCTTGTGAAATTTACCACATATAAGCCAGTAATGCTTTTAGATTTTCAAGCCTCTTTTAGCATTTTAGGAAGAACAACTTTTGTTCTACCTTTACTCTCCTATCCCATTCCCTCTCCTGCCACCCTCATCTAAGAGTTAGCCTTGGAAGACACTGGTTTAATAAGGAGCCAGTTTGTTTCTAATGAGGAAAGAAACACTGTGATATATCTGAAGACTGCTTGAAATTGCGTTTGTTTATTTAGATGATACTTTAAGACCCAGCTTGATTAAAAAAGATAACAATAAAATTTTAATGGAAGGCATGTGTGTGCCACACGCTATTAGTGTTTGGAATATATCAGTGAACTAAACAGACAAAATTTCTGGCATCTTCCTCTGTGAGAATAGCCAGGTAACTGAAAACATGCAGGTCCATCTCAGCCAAGCCATTGTCTAAGAAAAATCATTAACCTTTTTTTTTTCATCATCACTCACCTTGTCTATCTTGGAATAACCTAGGGATGATGAGAAAGAAAACCAGGAAAAGAGAGATGGACAATTGGTGCTACTTTAGAGCTTTTTTCCCCCTCTCATTTAATTTTTTAAACAACACCCTTTAAAAAAAGGTGTCTACAGGGCCGGCCAAGTGTTGCGGTGGTTAAGCGCTGGATTAGGAAGCCAGCGGCCCCGGTTCGGGTCCCACATATGAGGGCCAGTAACACTGCCCTGAAAAAACAAAACAAAACAAAAAGGTGTCTACAGAGTGACCAATACAGTTGATGATTATAGAGAAATGAATTAGGCTGTCTGTAAATTATTTGAAATAGGATACCCATTCTATAACAAAATTGCCAATCTCCTAATTCTGCTTACATCTGGTCAAGGCTAGAATTCAGAATATGTTAATTTTAATAAATCAAACAAATTCCTACTAGTTATTTGATTTTTTTTTTTAAAAGGACAATTCAACTGTAATAATTAGTTTTATGGAAGCATGGGTCACTACTATATGAAAAAAATACAAATATTTATGTACTTAATGGTTCAGATAGGCTTTAAAAAATAGTTTTATTTATAATGACATACACTCATTTTAAGTGTGAAATTCAATTTTTGGTAAATTTAGAGTTGTGTAGTTATCACCACTACTCAGTTTTAGACTATTTTCAATACCCCAAAAGTGATCCCTTTTGCTCATTTAGATAGGCTTTTGTGAGTTAATTTGGACAGTTTTATTGGTTAACATAAATATTCGTTTAAACAATTTTAAATAAGGTAATTGGGCATTTTGAGTTTTATAATAAAGTTTACATTTTACCTTTTCATTACCTTGGGAATTACCTTCTAAAGCATATATTTCTTTTACTCTAGTCACACTGAAGACAGATAGTCAGACCTACTTATTATTGTATAGTGACCATTTTTTTTTTAAGTAATCATATATAGGCCAATATGTAACAAGATGTGTTTGAGTAATTGTGAGTAAATTAGATACATACTGAATATTCCCACAAACTTATTCTGCACTGAATACAGTAAAATATAAGCCAACAGAGTTCATATATTAAAATAATCATGTAGTGAAATCCTTTTGGATAAATGCCTAATAAAAACTTTGGTTATTTTATTCTTTTTCTTTTAGACATAACAAAGTTCTTTAGAAGAAAAGTAGTTAGAAATAAAGTTGGTGCAACTATTTGAGTGTGAATTTGGACTGAAAAGACATTTGTGTTTTTTGGAGACACCTAATATTGTTACATTAATCAGAATGCTGATATTCTTCAATTTGAAAGACTCCCAGTATATGAAATATTTGAAAGACTTATTTGGTGGTGGTTATTGGCCTCACCAAATGGAGGATTTCCTGTATCAAAATATCTACACAAGGATTTTTATAGATTGTTTTAGAAACTGCTGATTCATTTAAGTATTTGTTTAAAGATGATTAGCTGTATGACTTTGAACTAAGATAAAGGAATTGACTTTGTAATGTATAGGCTCTTGCTAACTAATGATAACAGTAAGGAAGACAACTTAAACTGAAATGGTAGTCAATGTTATAATACAAAAGTTGGTGTAGAATTAAAATGAATATAAAATAAAGCCATTTTTATACAGTTTTCAAGGAGGCTCTGGCCTGGGAGAATGACCCAGGATAAATAAACACTGGCTGAAAATTGAGGGGTAATCTTAGTCACACAAATCTTTGCTATTAGCCTATATGCCTTATCACCTCAGTCGTATATTGATAACTTCTGTTCACTAATTGAATTATAATTGCTTATATATTTCAGACAGTGAAGCTAGGGGCTGTATCCTCAGCGTAAATAGCAAGGAATCAGTAAATATTAGGTAACAGTAAATTGCATTAAAAGAGGGAGAAACAGATCTTTGAAAAGGGAAAAAGAAGGTGGATGCTTTGAAACTATCTTTTTTTTTTTTAAGATTTTTTATTGGGGAATTGAGGGAGGGGAACAGTGTTGGGGAATGGGGAAGGAGAACAAGTTGCTGTCCTTTTTTTGTTCTTCAGCGTAGTTGTGGAGGACATCGCTTCACTGGCCCATGTTGGTATTGTGATCATTGCGCTCTTCCCCAGCTGAGGCAATCGGTTGCTGGTCATTGGACCACTGTTGGTGGCTCACAGCAGCTCATGCTGTCTGCCAGCTACTCACAGTAGCTCATGGCAGCCCACCGCAGCAGGGGCTGTAGCCTGCACCATTGCCCGCGACTCATGGCAGCCCAGCTCCAGGTTGAGCTGTTGTTCACCATCTTAGCTGTAGAGGGCACAGCATCACTGGTCCTCATGTGGAATCTGAACTGGGGCCCTGCTTCTCAGAGCTGGCATCCCAAGCTAACTCCTAACCAACGTGCCGCTAGGTGGGCCCTGAAACTATTTTTAAGGATTTTTTTTTTTTATTCTTTCATTTGCAGAAATGAAATGACTTTAAGAGTCAGGGAAACATCCAAATTTTCTAAATCTCAAAGACTGAATGATTAAAAAATTGAATGTAGATTAGAAATTATGAAAATGATGCTGTTGGTTCTGATCTGTCATATGTCAGCCAATGTTTCTTTTGGCTGCTAATTAAATATTATTTTGCTAAAAAAGTGAGATCAATGAACAGATTTTTCACTTTACATTCAAGATTCATGTCTGGAGCACTAACTGTGATCAGACATTGAACTTAACACTACAGAAAAGGACAGAAACACAATCTCACCCTCAAGAAATTCTCATATTATACTAATTCTGCAACCAAACTGAACAAATCTAATTTGGAAGAAAAATGTGTATCTTTCAAAAATTTGAATGGTGGCATGATCTACTTAGAATCATCTACTTTCAGAAAATTGTGAGAGATTGTTTTATTGGATCAGTTTGCTAACTGTGGAAATATTTTTATGATTTGGTTACTGTCATTAAGTATACTTATGATAATTATACAAGTGACCAAATTCTGTTTTATTTTTTTCTAGGAAATAAACCTTATATGCCTCTCATAATTCAAAGTATATACCCAGTGTACCTGCATTTTATATTGTCTTTTATAGTTTATACAGAACACAGTGTAAAATTTTTTTTTTTTTTTTTTTGAGGGCAGTGTCACTGGCCCTCACATGTGGGACCCGAACGAGGGCTGCTGGCTTCCTAAGCCAGCGCTTAACCACCGCGCCACTCGGCCAGCCCCCCAATTTTTTTTTTTTTTTACGATTTTATTGGGGAATTGGGGGAGGGGAACAGTGTTGGGGAATTGGGGAACGGGACCAGCCAAGTTGTTGTTCTTCAGTCTTCATTGTGGAGGGCTCCAGTCGCCATCTGGCTCCCCGTCGGCAGCTCATGGCCTGTAAGCTCAGGGTGCTGTGTTCAATCTTAGTTGCTGGTGGGCATAGCCACTATCCCATGTGAGAGTCAAACCAGCAGCCTTGTTAAGAGTGCAGGCTCTATCCTCTAAACCATCTGGGTGGCAGTTCAGCTCAAGGTACCGAGTTCAGTCTTAACTGTGGGTGGGCACAGCCACCATCCCATGCGGGAGTCGAACCCTTCAGCCTTGTTGTTAAGAGCGCACGCCCTATCCACTGAGCCATCAGGCAGCTCAGCTCAAGGTATGGATTTCAGTCTTTAAGTTGCTGGTGGGCATAGCTCACCATTGAACAGGCAACCTTGTTGTTACACCAGCTGAGTCATCCTGCCACCTGTTGGCAGCTGAGTGACAGCTCAGCTAGGGCACAGCCTTCACTGGCTCATGTGGGAATTGAACCAGAGGCCCTATTACTCTCAGAGCTCACGCTCTAAGCCAAGTCTTAATCAACTGAGCCACTTGGTCGGCTCCCAGAGTAAAAATTTTTTGAAAGCAAAGCTTTTCAAGTATGATGGCTTTAATTTTAACAAACTATGGCAAATTTATTTGATGGACTCCTCCATCCTGGCAGTGATGACAATTTAAGTGTGCAGACACAAAGAATCTCATCATTAGCGATGGACAACATTTCGTTATATTAGGATGAAGGAAAACCCAAACACATCCAAGTTCTCAGTTTCTATACTGCTTTTTTCTTTTTTTCCCTTTTTTTTTTTGTTTTAAGGAAAGGCTGAGTCATTAGCTTTCACTTAAATATATCACACTGCCTTCTGGCTCATCCAGAATAGTGAAACATGTTTAGAAATTCTAGAGGAAATAAATGCCTTTGATTTTTTTTCATATTGTTCAAATGTTCTTGTAAATATTTACTGAGTGTTTTAGTGAGTATGTTGGAATGAGGAAGAAACGTATTGCATGCAAAGGAAGCATTGGGTGTTTTTGTATATCTAGATCGGTATATGGTACTTCTGTATGACATTAATTTGCCTGTTCTGTGTGTGTGTGTGTGTGTGTGTGTGTGTGTGTGTGTGTGTATATATATATATATATATATATATTTTTTTTTTTTTCAAAACCAGATTATTTACTTCTTGAATTTAGTTCCTTTGAGTAAACATGTACTAAATATCTGTTAAGTCCAAAATATGGTGCTGGCTACTATGGCTGGATGGGGGTTCTGACTGATGGCGGACAGAAACTTTGACCTCTATTTTCTATCGTAGCATTCTATATGTTGTATCTGGCATTGTCTAGCTACATAATAGTAAATTGCAGGGATTAAAAATAAAGGTTTCCAGGGCCCGCCGAGTGGCGCAGTGGTTAAGCGCTGGCTTAGGAAGCCAGCAGCCCCGGTTCAGGTCCCACATATGAGGGCCAGTGACACTGCTCTCAAAAAAAAAAAAAAAAAAATTAAAGGTTTCCTGGGCCGGACGAGTGGTGCGGTGGTTAGGCGCTGGCTTGGGAGGCCAGTGGCCCCGGTTCGGGTCCCACATATGAGGGCCAGTGACACTGCTCTCAAAAAAATAAAATAAAAAAATAAAGGTTTCTTTATTTCTTCATTGACTCAGTGAATACTTGTGCACAAAATATATATCAGATTTTTAAGTACTAATATTGCACATATTAAATTTAACTCTCTGGACGGCCGAGTGCTGCATTGGTTAAGAGCTGCTTGGGTTGCCAGTGGCCCCAGTTTGGATCCCACATATGAGGGCCAGTGACACTGCCCTCCATAGCTAACAACAGCTCCACCTGGAGCTGGGCTGTGCGAGCCCCAGCAACAGTGTAGGCTGTAGCCCCTGCTGCAGTGGGCTGCCATAGGCTACAGTGAGTGGCCGGCAGCCAGTGTGAGCTGCCAATAGCCGTGGTGAGTGAGCATCCAGAGGCCGGCGACCTATCTGCCTCATCCGGGAAGAGCACAATGACGATACCAACATGGGCCAGTAAAGCAACGTTCTCCACAACTAGACTGAAGAACAAAAAGACAGCAACTTGTCTGTTCCCCTCCACCAATTCCCCAATGCTGTTCCCCTCCCCCGATTCCCTAATAAAAATCTTAAAAAAAAAAAATTAACTCTTGTTTTAAAGGGAAATTTTCATTAATTAACCATTTAATAACCGTTTATTTAAAAAATAACGAGACTGATCCAGAAACAGCCAGTGATGATGACTCATGGCCGGCCCCACAGATAGCTAACCATTTGAGCATTTGTCTTCCCACCCTTCTCTGTAGCTGCCCTCTCTGCAGCCGGAGGCCTCTCTCAAAAAACAGTCTGGAGAAAAGGACCCTCCTCCTAGGCCTGTGCTCACTGACTCCTACCTCTACCCAGCCCCAGTAAGAGTTCTCTGTTCAGGAAACAAAACTGTATTCCATTTGAAGGAAAATCCTCCCAGGAATATTTCACTTTTAAAGTAGTACCTACTTTATATAAGCTAATCCCTTCCCCTTCCTCCAAAATTCCTCCAATAAATTTAATCATTTCCACTGTGATTTTATTGTAATTTATTTGACAAGTTCAAATGGGTGGACATTTTCAACTGTTTTGTTTTTGGCGGGGACATTTAGGGGTGGTACCATAATATTGGTTTATGGTATTATCTATGGAAGCATAGATATGTATTTAAGGTGAAGACATGATTAAAGGTGTGTTGCTATTTGTGTGCTTCAATTTCATTAGACTTTAGCTTCTGAACACTAGCCTGTAATAGTTTGGATGATTATAACTTTGGATTTAAATATATATCATTGATGATGAAGAAAGTGTTGGATTGGGGAGTAAAAAATAAAAAGGATCAGGGAAGACTTCTGTTGCCTCTTTTTGGAGACCCAGTAGCTTTTGCTTCTTGTTGAGAGTTGGCATGATTCATTCATTCATTCATTCATTTGTTCAGCCAGTATTTACTGACAATCTTCAAAATACAAAGCAAGGGGGATACACAGATGTGTGAAGACATACATCTGGCATATGAAAGAAGAACATGCAGTCTGGTACAAGAGAGGCACTCCCTGCATGAAAAGCAGCAAATACAATGTTCCATGAAAGGGCAGAGGGAAAGAGCTGTGGGAGTTTCAAGGAAAGAAATGATCTTTTCCATTTATGCTGATGAAGTCTAGGTTTGAAGAGGAGGTGACATGGAAATGGGCCTTGATGGGGAATAGTTTGGACCTGATTTGGAAAAGATCCCAACATGCCAAGCAGAGGAAGCACCATGAGTAAAGACATGGATGACAGATCAAACAATTTAGTTTGGCTTCAGAACAGGCTATTTAATGGAAAGTTATTAATGTAATGCTGATTCATTCAGACTATTTATTTTATAGGCCAGAGTAGGTAAACTGAGGTCCAGCCCACTACCTGGTTTATATTATATAGTTTTATTGGGACACAGCCATGACCATTTGTTTATGTAATGCCTGTGTCTGCTTTTGCATCACAACAACAGAGTCGAGTCATTGTGACAGAGACCATATAGCCCTCAACGCCTAAAATAGTTTCTGTGAAGGTTAGATAGTAAATATTTGCTAACTACTGCTCTAGACCATAGTTAAGAACCATTAATCTGGTCTCGGGATGGGTACAAAATGCCTTTCAGGAAGTGCCAGTCTTCATTAGATGTGGAGAGGAGATGGGCAATATGGAGGCTTGTAGGGTTTTTGAATTAATCTAGTCCACTGTCTCCTAGTGGGAGTGAGGAGGAATTGATTAAGTATATGCTAAGTAGATTAAGTATATGGAATCAACAAGATTTGGCGAAAGATTTGATGAGCGAAGGCCATGGAAAGGTAGGAGGTAAGGGTGGATGTAAGATTTTCAGTTTGGTTGACTGTGTGGCTGATGGTGCCCCAGAAACGGAACACACAGGACAAATGGTTGTAAACGTTTCATTTATGTGTTAGGAGACAGAACACTGACAAATGTGGTTGAGGACTCGATATGACCACATGAGGTGAAGTCTTATAGTTTTGGCAGGACCCAGGAAAATCTACCACAGTGAACCGTGGCACGTTTTATTCTCAGATTTAAATAGACTGAATTCTTATGAGAGTTACTTGTATGAACTTTTTGCATTAAAAAACAAACAATACCAGACTATTTGGGGTTTTGTGGCCAAAGTAATTTTAAGTAGAAATACTTTTTCTTGGAAAAGTTTTAAGTCAGTTCAAAGAAAGTTTCTGAAGTACTTACATGTAAACACAGAGGTAACAGTGCCACTGGAATAAAATGGGAATGTTTCAGCAACCTTACATTTTTGTTTTTTTTTAGCTGAGCCATCCTGCTACCTGTTGGCAGCTCAGTGGCTGCTCAGCTTGGGCTGGGCATCGAACTGCTGTTGCTCAGAGCTCAGCTCGCACTCTTGAGCGAGCTCTTAACCAACTGAGCCACTCGGCAGGCCCTAACCTTACATTTTTTAAGAAATCAAATTCTCATTTGAATTATGTGAGGATAACTTTTGCCTTCACAGTTTGCTTTGAAATAATTGCTTTTCTGTTATAAAGGTAATGCATGCTTATAAAATACTAAATTATAAAAGTTGCCACAGCTCCTCTTTTTTAAGATATTGACTTCTGTGAACAGTTTGAGGGACACTGCAGCTATTGTATCCTTCGCTAGGGTTACAAAAACAGAAGACATTTACTTTCCATATGGGCATTCGTAACTTTGAATACATGATGCTACCCGCAAAATTTCTGAATCCTATGGCCTGAGTCTCCAATCATATGATTCTGACACAGCAAGCGCATAAGGCAGTGGGGTTCCTCTGCAACTTGTCTGGCAGTCCAAATCCAGAAGGCTTGGTTTGTTTCCCCTGCTTCTCACAGCCATTTATCCATAAAACTGGTCTTATTTCCTAATCTTCAGTATGAAAAAAATTATATCAACAACTAGTAGTCCCAAGGAAAATATCCTTGTTAGAAAAGATAGGATTATCTTAGGAGGCCAACTTTGAAAGTGATCATACTGGAAATCAGCTGAACTTATTCATAAGAAAAATAGAAATTTGATCCATTCATGTAAATATTTTGTGAAGTCAGATTAATTCAGTTTTTAAAATATAGACAAGCACGGAAAAATTTGGTTTTAGAACAAATTTATTCTGATTTAAAATTTATCTTAAAACATATGTATATCTGGCTAAAAATAAAATTATTTTGAACTACAGATTGGTGTAAACTTAAAGGGAGTTTTCCTCTTGCCTCTCCCTTTATTCAGTCTCATTCTTCTAATAATAATTTTTGTTAACTTTATTGTTTTACTGTGCCATGTATTTTTATTTTTATTTTTGTTTACAATATCTTGATGAAATATAGGTGCTATTTTCTCTCCCACTTGATACATAAAGAAACTGAAGCATAAAGACTAAGTAACTAATTTGTCTAAGGTTACTTAGATGGCAACTGGCAGACTTCAAGTGGTATGCCCCGAGACATTTTATGATTATGTTATTAATAATATTAACAGTTTCTTGCCTATAAATTCTGGAATAAAGAAAAAAACTATGTACTAAAATGTATATATGTTTTAATTTTGAATTATTATTTTTCTTTAACTGAAATAAAAATAGATGATAACATTTAAATCTTCTAGGACAATTTAAAAAGAAATTTAATTTGAAATGAAAAGAAATAGCCCATCTCTCTGATCCCAACCCTATTTTTGCTATTTAAGAAAAAACAGGTAGGCATAATTACTAAATTTAGTTGCACATTAACAACATTTTAATCTTCATTTGTTTGTTTGTTTCTCAAGATTCAGAAGTAGACTATATGGTGAGGGTGTATATATCAAGTATGTTTTAATTGTAAGGTCTGTTTTACCATGAAGGAAAAAGGGAGAGAGAGAGGAAGCAGAAGGCAGGTGAAAGCATAGGACCTGGAGATAATAGACTGTCTGTCCACTCACATTTCATTGGACAGACTTGGTCATGTGGTCACATCTAGCTTCAGGGTAATCTTTAGCAGGATGACCATGTGTCCAGTTAACACGGGAGATCCTGTTGTGAAAATAAAGGCATGGGAATGTATATGGAGGGTTCAGTTAGCATCTTTGCGACAAGTATAAACTGAACACTATTCTTGCTAAAGTAATTAAACAATTTCATTGGGTTCCTGCTTTTATAAAGATGAGCAATAGTATATTTTATTTTGAAAAAGTAATTCATATAGAGAAAGTTAGTAAATGTCGCCTGATGCATTACTACTATCCTAGCATGTTTAACAGGCCCCTCAAGAGCAAGTCTGGCTGAGAAAGTCAGGGTGTGGCCTCCTTACTCTTCTGTTCAGATGACGCAGTGGTGCATCTGAACTTCTGACTGGAGGAAGACCTGGTGCTGAATTCAGGAGCGTTGGTGTGCTCTTACTGTTTCTTACCTGAGATGCTAAGTCATTAAATTATCGTCTTTGGAAACCTTTGGTCTTGAAGTGCTCTGATTAAAAATAAATAAATAAATACATTAATTAATTAAATAAAAAATGCAAAAGAATCTGTGGTTGTAGCAAGAATAGAGAACATACTGAAGACTGGAAATATATTAGGTAGTGGCTTTCATATGTCATATTTTTTTTTTGTTAAAGATTTTATTGGGGAATTGGTGGAGGGGAACAGCGTCGGGGAATCGGGGAAGGGGAACACACAAGTTGCTGTCTTTTTGTTCTTCAGTTTAGTTGCAGAGGATGTTGCTTCACTGTTGGTATCGTCATTGCTCTCTTCCCGGATGAGGCAGATCGGTCGCTGGCCTCTGGATGTCGCTCACCCGGCGGCTGTTGGCAGCTCACGCTTGGCTGCCAGCCGCTCACTCGGGCTGCGGGCCACTCACTGTAGCCTATGGCAGCCCACTGCAGCAGGGGCTGCAGCCCACACCATCACCGGGGCTCGCACAGCCCAGCTCCAGGTGGAGCTGTTGTTAGCTGTAGAGGGCAGTGTCACTGGCCCTCATGTAGGATCCGAACCGGGGCCGCTGGCATCCCCAAACCAGCGCTTAACCAGTGCGCCACTCGGCCGGCCCATATTTCATATTTTGTTAAGTCATTGTGGTTCTGTGCATAGATAGACTATGAGGAATAAAGTCTCCAGGAAAAGCAGTGAAACTATAGACATTAAATCATGGTGTCAATTTTTACACTTTTTCCCCCCAAATTTATTGAGCTTTAAAAAGATGTGCTTATCTTTACACTTTATTTTAGGATTTCAGGCTAAATAGTGATTAAAATATAAATTTAATATATAAATATTGATGACATTTAGTAATTGGATTTTTTTCAAGATAAGGAAATTTTCAGAAACAATGGATGGGTAAAAATTAAACTAAACATTAGGCAGTTACAGTGGTAGCTTCTGTCAGTGATTGTGTCTATATTAAGATAGATTTTAATATTTAACACTGCTTTAGAATTTTGATTTTGGAGAATAAGTGATTATTGCAAAAATAATTAAGAGCAATACTAAAAGCTGTCTTTTATTTGGACCTCATTTGCCAATGTGACACAAACACCAATAATTTAATACAATCCATATAATTTCAGGGAAAATTGTTTGGTGTAATCTATAGATAAATTGGTATTAATCTTATGTTGGACTCTAAATTCTGACTTTTATTGGAAATTGTATCTGGGTTTCTGTGCCAAAGTTCTGAGAAGTGTACTTTAAAACTTTTTTTCCCCTCACTAAACAGCTTTGATGTCATATTTGCTGGTGGTCCAGAAGAAGTTCTAAAAAAGTTCCAAAAGTCAAACCACAAAGTGGTCTTTGCAGCAGATGGGATCCTGTGGCCAGATAAGAGACTAGCAGACAAGTATCCCGTTGTGCACATTGGGAAACGCTACCTGAATGCAGGAGGTAAGATCCTGGCAGAACACTTAATGTAAGTCATAGTCGATTATAAATACTGATGAAGCAATCTTTTTTCTTAGGAATATGTAACTATAGACACGAAATTTTAAATAACAATTATCTTACTACTATGGAAAAATTATATTGTTATAAAACCCACAGTGCATCTTATTGTTGACAAAGCCTTTTCCCATACATTGTATCATACGATGCTCCTAACAATAATGTGTTATTATTTCTGAATTACAAATGAGAAAACTCATGTTCCTCTAATTTATGTGACCTTTCCTAAAATCTAAATACATCAGTTGTTAAAGAAAAACAATGTGGATCTGAGTCATCTGATTATAGTGTTATTGAGAATTTTCTGGCTATAGGACACTGCGTTTAGTAAATTATCTTACTTAGGAAAAAGTGGAAGCTACAATCATATAGCTTTAAAAAATAGGCATTACTTAATTTTTGATGTATTTTAAATATGTTGGAGTAAATGAGTGATTTGTCTTGAAATCACTACTCAGAAAGAGTCAACATTGAGTGTCTGCGTATATTAAAATGCTGCATTAGCTATGCCACCGTGAATTAAAGGAACAAATGACCACATTTTCCACCCCCCTTCAAAAAATAAAATAAAATTTGACTTTGTACATTATGACTCCAAAGTGTTGTTTTCCTTAGACTGAGATCAATGTAAACCTATGGCCAGAAGATATAACCAAATAGGATGGGGACACATGTTAGAGAAAGTTGGTTCTTTGCCAACTTGGAAATTGCAAGGCACATTAGGAGAACAGTTTTTTTGGAGTGATTTACATATCTGTATCTATCTATATCCACCTCTATCTCTATCTCTCTATCTCTGTCTATCTCTATAACTGATGCTAGTCATGTAGTTCAAATAAGTGCTGCTTGAGGTAGGAGTGGGTCTGAATTTCAGGCTTTGCTAGGTCACCTTTGGAAATGAAATATTTGGCAAGTAATTTACTTTCTTTGAGATGCCTCAATTCCAGCTCTATTCATCTGTACTTATTTTTCCAGTAACCCATTCTTACAATTGTACCTTGGGACGTTTTCAGCCCATATAAACATTATACTTCTAAAACTTTAAATTCCAGTTTATGCTGTCTACTCTCAGCTCACTTTTTCTGTCCATCTTGATACAACTACAGTTCACGGTGTTTGGGATCTCTTGACCATTTTATTTTCTCCTAATCTATTGAGAACCTTTGAATTTTACTTTGTACGCAAGTCAGAACCTAGGGTTTGTCCTGTGGGTCACTCTGTCATCATTGTCTTAGCCGTCTTGCTCTCTTAGATTTCCAGTTCATACACCTACAAAGCCTCTCCTGAAGAGGACTTCCCAGTTTTTTTGACTTCTCTGTCTGAATGCTTGAATTGTGTAAATTGGTGCTGCTTCTACCTCCAAACTGTCCAGTCCTCAGTATGGTTACCTTTTAACTTTCCTAAGTCCTTGATAGTTTAAAAGCCATTTAGCTGTGGAACTCTGGGAAGCTTTATTTTATATTTATTAATTTTTCCAAACATAACATGCATAGGGAAATACCATATGTAAATTCATCTGGAAAGTGATATATATACTCAGGAATTTAATTACAGATTGATGCACAGTACTGTGAAAACAGCAAAAGACTGCCAAATGAGAACCTTTGGAAGCAAGTTTGAGGAAAAGGTGCTTCTCAGTGGGAAAGAGATCACACATAGACATCAAAACATAATCCTTATGCTTTCTTTTGTCATAATAATTAAAGAGTAGAAAATCTAAATACATCAATAAAAGTTTATGTAATTTCATGAATGATATATTGAAAGTTATTTAAGGGACATGAATTTCATTTCTAGATATGTCATTTAAAAACATATGAAGCGTGAGCATATTTCCTTCTGAGGAAAATTTTAGAATATTAGAAATTTTATTAGTTTGAAATACTACAGAAGTTTAATAGAAAATTTAAATCTATATATATATATATATATATATATCACATAATATTAAAATGGATGTACAGTTGACCCTTGAACAACGCGGGGTTAAGGGCACTGGACCATCCCACTACCAACTAACTGCCTAGTCAAAAATTCGCATGTAACTTTTGACTCCCCCAAAATTTCAGTGGTCCCATGGTATCTGAGGGGAATTGTTTCCAGGACTCGTGGCAGATAGCAAAATCTGCAGATGCTCAAATCCCTCATGTAAAATGGCATAAAAGAATGTATACACAGTTGGCCCTACACATCAACAGATTCCCAACCTTAGATGGAAAATACTGTTTTTGATCAGCTGCTGGCTGAATCCATGGATAGGAAACCCAGGAATATGCAGGGCTTACTGCATATTTATTGAAAATAATCCACGTCTAAGGAAAACCAAGTAGTTCAAATCCATATTGTTCAAGTGTCAACTTTAATTGTTTGTAATTTTTTAAGGAAGCTTGGGACTTATAAAAATGGTAAGGAAACATAATTTTTGAAAAACAGTAATTTAAACCATTGAAGATGTCATCGTCTGCTTGCATATATTTTTCATCACAGAAGATTAATCATAGGGTTAAAAACTGTATTTTTTTCAGTGTTTTTGGATTTTTTTTTTATTTAGTAAAAACAACAAAAATGAGCAACCAGTGATTGGTTTAGCCGTGTTTTTATTTTGTTTTGTTTTGTTTTCACTAGGTAAAAAATAATTTTCCTGGACCTATTTCTTCTAATTCTTAAGAGGAAATTTTAATTTTGAGGGTATAAAGTTAGGTTTCCTTTCAATTCTCAGGAGTAAAATTGGTCCCTTTTAAAAAGTATTGCATGTCAATGAAACATCGCAGCTTGGCAGTATTTCAGAAACTCTGAGGAATACTCAAACGAGTGAAAAGTGATCCTGTTGTCTGTCTTTTACAGACAACTGTTATTGGCAAGTTTAATGCTTATGCGCCAAGGCCAAGGGGAACGATCCAATTTTAGACTTCCTTTCTCCAGACTATGACACACAAAACCTAGCCAGAGAATGGTTTAGCAAGTACTGTAATGACTAGCTCAAGGAAGGAAAAAAATCCCCAAACGTCCTAGATGCAAAATTTCTTTGGGATATTTGCAGTCAGTGACAATTCCAACATTCCTTTGATTGCATTAGCATCTCTGGCACTGACATTAAAACCACTGTTGTAGAGATCTTCTGTTTTCAGAAACAGAATCCTTTATAAAGGATCCAAGAAGAGAATTTTAGAAGGTAAGAAAGAAAATCTTCTGTCTTATTGTGTTCTTTTCCTAGCAACTCTTTTTCCCTGAGCCTTGGAAAACATTAGTTACCCCTCCTGTAGTGATTAATTTTGGGACTGTGTTTATTCAAAAAGAGTCTGTGATTTGCAATTGGTAGCAAAACTCACTCTTATTATAATTAATATATAAAACAAAGGACTCCCAATAACTCATATTCTCCCATGGTGAGCTGTGAAGTTCCAGCCTAAGTTTCATTACACCTAATGGCTTTATAACTGTGCAAGAGGTCAATGGAATTGACATAGATGTGATTTTGGTCTTTGAATAATAAATTCTCTATTCTCTCTCTGTTGTATTGCAGGATTTATTGGTTATGCTCCATATGTCTACCGTATAGTTCAACAGTGGAATTTACAGGATAATGATGATGATCAGCTATTTTATACTAAAATTTACATTGATCCACTGAAGAGGGTATGTAATAGCTCCCATTTTCAGTGTGACCTCCTTGTCCAAGATGGCTACTGGAGCTCCAGTCATTGCATCCACATTCTGGACAGTTAACAGGCAGACTAGCAAATAAGGGGCCAGCTCAATTTTGTCAGCTCTCTTTCTCACAAAATTCTTTCTCACATACTTTTCTTTGACTGGAATATATTTACGTGGCTACACAAAATATGCAAAGGAAATTTTGTCCTTTATTTCAAGCATATGTGTCCTACTAGAAATCTGAGTTCTACATTTAAGGGGAGAAATGTTGGGGACAATAGTCATCTGCCATTAAGCCCTAGAGAGAGCATTCCTGAGATTGGTTTAAATAGAACTTTGGGGAAAAATAAAACCGAAGTTCTCTAATTTGAGAATATTTTTAATATATTTATCTAATATAAATTAATGTTTCACAAATTTACTATATAGAACTGATTGAGTTCTAAAATGTACTGAATTGTGTATTTATGGGTGCTGTCATTAGGAAACACTTTTTTTTAAAGGATATTTTACAGTGAGTTTGCACCTATAACTGTCTGTTTCTTAGATAAATTATTCAGCATCTAAATATTTTCATTAGACACTTAATACTTAACAAACTTTATTCTTCTTAAAATGTTTATTTTTCTTCATCTCTGTTTTTCACTTTCCCTCTTGCTAGCCTGCTATGGTGTGCCTGAGGACTTGGTCTCTCACCTGGAGGGGAAACCTCCCTCCACATGAGTGCCAGCTCATGCATCACTATGCTTATCTTTTCTTAGTGTAGCTCAACTGTGGAAGGGCTTTGAGTCTTAGTTGTCTTTGCTTTAGGATGTTTCCTGTGAAACCTCACTGCTAGGTTTGTAATATGTTTAGTTGTATAAACCCTGTGTAAGTTTCTCTCTAAGCATAACGTTTTACCTGGTTAGCATGTGTTTTAGTCTGCTTGGATTGCCACAACAAAATATCAGAGACTGGGTGGCTTAAACAACAGACATTTATTTTTTTACAGTTCTGGAGTCTAGAAGCTGAGATCAGGTTGCCAGTATGGTCAGTTTCTGGTGAGAGCTCTTCTTCCTGACTTGGAGATGGCTGCCTTTTTGTTGTGTCAGCACATGGCGGGGGGGTGGGAGGTGAGCGGGGAGAGAAACATGGAGAGAGACAGGGAGAGAGAGAGGGAGAGGGAGAGAGAGAATGCCAGCTCACTGGTATCTCTTCTTATGAGGGCAACAATCCCTTCATGAGGGCTCCACTCTCATAACCTGAATTTAACCTTCATTGACTACCAGTGGCCCCAGCTACAAATACCATCACATTGGGAGTTAGGGCTTCAACATATGAATTTTGAGGAGATGTAAACATTCAATCCATAATGGTTTGAAAAGACAAGTTTAGGATTATTATTATGACAGAGCAATGTAGCTGAAAAACCTGGTGCACTGAGAATTCTAAGATTTGTCGAGCAGATTAATCTTTATGATCAGTTTGACTGATTACCGATCTATTGTAGCTTCTTCCAGCAGTTATGCTGGCATAATAACCTCCAGCCTCAGCAGAGGTTTACTTTTCTGGTGGCATGTCCCTTATAGGTCAGCAAGGCTTTCTGCTTGTTGTAGTCCGTGGGATCCTGGCAGGTGGAGCAGCCATCTCACATCTTGCCGCTTCCTGTGCCAGAGAGAACGAGCACATGTTGCAAGTGATTCATTTTACCTCTGCTAACAGTTCACTGGTCAGACTTAGTCAGAAGGTGGATAGTGGAAATATTTGGAAAATGACATGGATGCTTTCCCATACTCTTTATCTTACAATTTGATCAACTGTAAAATTAATCTTTTTTGTCTTTTTGAAGAATATTTCTGGAATAATTTACACATAGGATCTTTAAATTCCCCAAGAGAACAAACTATAGTAACATGATATTGTTTACTGTTTTTGTTGTCATGTTCAATACTATTTCTGTTCTTGTTTTAGGAAGCTATTAACATCACACTGGATCACAAATGCAAAATTTTCCAGGCCTTAAATGGAGCCGTAGGTATGCTTCCTAAACACTGGATTACTCATGTATACAGATGGACACCTGTCTTTTCAACTGTTGTCCTTTGTTGTATCCATTTTGGGGCTATGACTAAGGTTTACTGTGTAGATATTGGAACTTTAAAAAATATTGGATTTAAGCTTAGCTTGATATAGTTAAATATATTCAGTGAAAATCCTTTCCTAAGACCAGTGCAAAAAGGATAAGTTTCTGGCCTTTGGTAACTTGGAATTTAGCATCTCACCATCTGGGACCTATAGATATACTTTTGAATTCATTGCACCTTATGATTACACATTTTTCATTCTAAATTCTCTGTATTGTACATTACTCAGGAGGATAGAGTATCAGAGTGTTTTAACCCAGGTGAAAGTTGGCTGGTAACTACACTGTGGAATGTGTGTTTGTGACCCGTGTTTGCATGCATGCATGTGTACCTGTGTCCATTTTCCTAAATAGACATGTATCTTGATAAAAAATTTTAATACATTAAAATTAATCAATACATTAAAATCAAGATACATGAATTCATTAATGCATTATACTTTAAATTTTAAAAAAAATTAAAAATGCATTGCAGTTTGATACACTTCTTTAAGGCAGTTCACACAGTAACAGGACTCTCAGAATTGAAAGCATTTAGTTTGGAGTGCTCAGGAAATGTAAGGGAAGGAACCTGAAAACAAACAAACAGAAAAAAACAGTTTCTGCTTCTAGCTGACTTGTGTGTTCCTGAACTTTGCATTAGGCCTGATTTTCAAGAATGGACATTGTATCAGTGGTGACCAGTTGTAGAAACCTTGCTTATTATTGCTGGCAGTTTTCTATTTGCCATACATATGTTGTTATTATCCTCATAATAACCTTGAAAGGCCGGCAGGGATCCCATTTTACAGATGAATATATTGAGACAATAATTTGACTTGTCTAAGACCATATCACTGTCAAGAGGCGGAGTCAGGATTGCAGATGGTCTCCTTCCACCAGACAGACACCTCGGCGGCCTAGCGCCTTAGTGGGAGTGGGCTGCTGCCAGGTCAGAGTAAAGGAGGTCTTCAGAATCTGTCTCTGTGTAGGGTTGTCCATCATTTCCTTCATTTGGGTGTGTGCTGATTGGGAGTACGCAAAGTTTCTAAGTGTTGTAGCACGTGGAATAGCATGCGTGAGAAATTCCTAACAAGGTAGATCGATATATGTATATACGAATGCACACTCACATTTTAAATTACTGAAACCTGTTTTTTTCTTTTAACTCAGATGAAGTTGTTTTGAAATTCGAAAATGGCAAAGCCAGAGCTAAGAATGTCTTTTATGAAACATTACCAGTGGCAATTAATGGAAATGGGCCCACCAAAGTGAGTCACAGTGGCTTTTCCCTGCTTTCTTATTTCTTGGAGATGGACTATGGAGCAACATGTAGCATACCTTCTGTTTTTTCAATGTCTTTAAGCAGCTTTATCTTGGTGCCAACAATTGACTGGCTTCATCTCTTACAAAGTATGTTTGCTTTCATTAGGATTAATCAAACTGATGATTTTTCCTCAGCAGAGTGATGACCATTTATTCTATTTGTAACACATTTCACTTTAGTGTTTAATAATAATAGCTAACTTAAGAGTGAGCCACGTTTTCTTCATATAGGGTATCCTCTCTGAATAGGAAAAGTCGAGGTCATTAAAGGATTATTTCTTTCACCTGAGTCACCATTTTCTAAATTAGAAACTCAGCTCAGATTGAGGAATACCTATATGGCCAGAAAACTTCCTCTTGCACTTATTTTCTACCTGGGTTATAATTGACAAACATAATTTGACTAATGAAATTTTGGATGCTTTTCAAATACATGTATTTGAGCTTGCTGAAACTTAATAGATAAGTTTGTAAAGTTTGTATTGCTGGTATCCAATTATAATGTAACAAAAATTATACACACACACACGCGCTTAACCAGTGTGTGTGTGTGTGTGTGTGTGTGTGTGTGTGTGTGTGTGTGTACATATGCTTAAAACAATGTTCTGAGATACTGAGTTGGCTGATTTACTCATAAGTATCTATAAAAGAGATTGATAGATTTGCATTATGGGAAGAGAAGATGGGGAGATGTGGTCTGTTATTTCAGAGAAGTGAGTAGTCTGAATTCCAATGAAAGCATATGCATCGGAAGAAGTTCAAGGGAAAGCCCACATTGGCAGCTTCTCCAAATGCAAAATGGAAGAGGTGCACTCCCTTTTCTAGTTGATCTTTCCACCCTGCTTCTCATCCAGCCCTCCTACAAAACTGTCTTCCCATGTGCTCTCTGTTCTCTATCTTCTATTAGTTTTCCCAGTTCTACTCTCTCCTCATCAGCATTTTAAAGACCCTCAAATTTTTCCGTCCTCTGAAGAAAACAAAACTGAGCCAACAGAAACTATCCACACTGCCTGCCAGCCCCCTTCACAGCCACAACTCACTGCCACTGCTATCCCCCTTCCCACTGCACCAGGAAATGCTTCTGTCACAGTCTGTTGTGACTTCCTGTTGAATAGTAAACACTCATCAACCCTCATTTTTTTTTTTTTTTTTGAGAGCTTTGTCACTGGCCCTCATATGTGGACCCGAACTGGGGCCGCTGGCATCCCAAGCCAGCACTTAACCATTGTGCCACTCGGCCGGCCCTCAACCCTCATTTTTACTTTATCCAAAGATAACTTCTAACTTTTGACAATATTGATCCTATTTAGTCCTACTTGAAATACTCTTTCCTGTTTCTGTGTGCTCTACTGATTTGTCTACTACCTTTCTGACTTTTTCTCTTCAATCTCTCTTTGCTTTCTTTTTTTTAATCTACATTAAAAAATGTTAACACTTTGTATGTGGGGGTGGGAGGGTTGGGAGTCAAAGGGGTGATCCTCTTCCTGTACTGTGTTAGCTAGGTGTCCTCAGGTATCTGTGAGACATCTCCCTTTTCTCTTCTACACATATTCTTTGGTAATTTGCTTCATTCCCGGTAACATTAGCAAATCCTCTCAATGCTGGTGATTTTCAAATCCTTGCTGTAACTCCTCTATCTTTCCTGAGCTCTAGGGCTGAATACCAAATTGGTAGATTTACTTGTGTGTCATGTAAAACTGGAGTTCAAGACCTTCAGCTCTGCCTCTTCTTCCATCTGCTTTGGTTAACCAGAACCTGGGTCTTATTTTGGTTCTAGTTGCTTACCACTCCCAATCTAAGAGCTATCTTAACTGCTATGTATGGTGATTTATCTAATTCGCTTAGTGCCTATAGCAGCTTCCTTAGTTCAGACCATCTGCAGCCTCCCACCAGAAGCAGTTGCCCATCAGTAGCCTGGAACTGGAGTATTCTGCTGACGCAGAAACCCAGTCATATTACTCACCTGTGTAATGCCCTCTGTAGATATATTAGGTTGATGCAAAAGTAATTGCGGTTTTGGACCCTGAATTTTAAATCATTATAACTAGACTCAAACCATCTTTTTTTTTTCCAAAGATTTTATTGGGGAATTGGGGGTAATAGGGGGAATCAGGGAAGAGGAATAGACAAGTTGCTGTCCTTTTGTTCTTCAGTCTAGTTGTGGAGGACATCGTTTCACTGGCCCATGTTAATATTATCACTGTGCTCTTCCCGGGTGAGGCAGATCGGTTGCCGGCCATTGGACCGCCACTCACAGCAGCTCTTAGCAGCTCGTGCGGGCTGCCGGCCACTCACAGTAGCTTATGGCAGCCCACTGCAGCAGGGGCTGCTGCCTCCTATGCCAGCAACTCTCGGCAGCCCAGCTCCAGATGGAGCTGTTGTTCACCATCTTAGCTGTAGAGGGCAGTGTCACTGGCCTTCATGCGGGATCCGAACCAGGGCCCTGCTGCTCAGAGCTGGCGTCCCAAGCCAACTCTTAACCAGCGCGCCACTTGGCCTGCCCAAACACATCTTTATTAATCTAAATAGGAACCATTACAATCAACACATTTTTGCCAAGAGAAATAAGTTTGTTTATTCCTGTAGCATAAAAATCCTGCTTTATTCAGCAAACTCCTGGAAAGCATTTTCTGTATCCTGCTGGTTGTGTAAGGGTTTTCCCTGCAAAAAGTAGTCGAGATGCTTGAAGAAGTGGTACTCAGTTGGCGAGAAGTCAGGTGAATATGGCGGATGAGGCAAAACTTCGTAGCCCAATTCGTTCAACCTTTGAAGCGTTGCTTGTGCGACATGTGGTTGGGCGTTATTACTGGGAAGAATTGGGCCCTTTCTGTTGACCAGTGTTGGCTGCAGGCGTTGCAGTTTTCGGTACATCTCATCAATTTGCTGAGCATACTTCTCAGATATAATGGTTTCACTCGGATTCAGAAAGCTGTAGTGAATCAGACTGGCAGCAGACCACCAAACAGTGACCATGATCTTTTTTTGGTGCTAGTTTGGCTTTGGGAAGTTTTTTGGAGCTTCTTCTCAGCCCAGCCACTGAGCTGGTCATCGCCAATTGTCATATAAAGTCCACTTTTGATTGCATATCACAATCCGATCAAGAAATGGTTCATTGTGGTTGCACAGAATAAGAGAAGACGACACTTCAAAACGATGATTTTTTTTATTTGCGGTCAGCTCATAAGACACCCTCTTTCCAAGCTTTTTCACCTTTCCAATTTGCTTCAAATGCTGAATGACCGTACAGAGATCAACTTTGAATTCTTCGACTTCTCGTGTAGTTGTAAGAGGATCAGCTTCTATGATTACTCTCAATTGGTCGTTGTCAACTTCCTATGGCCGGCCATTACACTCCTCATTTTCAAGGCTCTCGTCTGTTTTGCAAAACTTCTTTTTTTCTTTTTTTTTTTTGAGGGCAGTGTCACTGGCCCTCATATGTGGCGCCTGAACCAGGGCCGCTGGCTTCCCAAGCCAGCACTTAACTACCGTGCCACTGGGCCGGCCCACGTCATGACTTTTCTGACAACCCAGTAGTTATTTGTGGGTTAAGGCCTGATGTTCAGTGATTTTCAATGTGATCACTAGTTCCTTCTGAATTCCCAGAATAATCTGACTGAAGTTTTACAAAGTGACTAAAGACTTCTCACAAGAAGGAGTACTAATCCTTAATCATTTAGAAAGACCTGTGTGTACTAAGAAAGTTTAAGTCTTCTAGGAAACATTCTCAGTTTGGGGTACCACTGTTTGTGGCATTTTAAGCAGTATGATGATCCTATATTTTCTCTGACATGGTCTTATCTAGTCTATCTACCTATGATTTTATTTGGCAACAAAAAATAAAGTCAGTTTTTTTATTATAAATAATTAACTATGTGAAGTACCAAATGGGTCAGGAATGTATGCAGTGTGGATACCTGGGACAAAGGAATGGTTTATGTCCTGGGCAGGAGGGAGTGGGACAACTCGAAATTTTATCATGTTGCTCAGAACGATGTGCAATTTATTTTTATTTTATTTTTTTTAGTTTTTTTTTGTGTGTGTGTAGTTTTAGGTGTACAAAGCAACATAATGATTAGACATTTACACCCCTCACAAAGTGCTAGCCTGCTGCCCCCCTACACACCCCAGTCTACTACCCCCAGCCATCCTATATAGCTGTTACAATGCCATAGACCAAGGGTTGGCAAAATGCGGCTTGCGAGCCGCATGTGGCTCTTTGAGTACGTTCTGTCTCAAAAGTTTGCCGACTCCTGGAAGAGCCAATCCTGTCCCTCACAACAATTTAAAAATTATTTGAGAGCCATAAATATATTTTTACAAATAAGGAAAATTTAAAGTAATATAAATGAAACTATCATAGTTTCATTTTCAGTTTTACTTCAGAGCCACATGTACATACCCAAAGAGCCCCATGTGGTTCACAAGCTGCAGTTTGCCTACCCCTGGCAGCTCTTCCATCTCAAAAGTTTGCCAACCCCTGCCATAAACTATATTCCCTATGATGTACTTTACATCCCATGACTATATATATATATATATATATATACACACACACACACACACACACACACACACACACACACATATATATAATAGTTAATATTCAGTATTATTCTACATCAATTTCAGGTGTAGTGCAATTTAAAACTTATGAATTGTTTATTTCTGGAATTTTCCATGTAATATTTTTGGATTGAGATTGACCATGTGTAAATGAAACCTGAAAGTTAAACCGTGGGTAAGGGCAGACTATATATACGTATAATCTGTAAATGACAAATTGTTTCTAGTATGTTTATAGACTTAAGTATATAAAAATGAGTTTATTTCTTAATTAGTTACTTTCTCTAAACTTCATGCTATTAGAACAACTTTTAAAATAATTTTAAAAAATCATTTATAACCTCACTGCCCTCCCATAGTTTTCCTTCAGGTTTATGTCCGTTCAGTATATATACATATCTATGCACGTTCATATTTTTCATAATGGCTCATAAACAATTTCGTGTTTTTTAATTAGAATTTTATTTGAAATGTGTTTTTGTATTCTATGTAATTATTTTAATATTTGTCTAGATAAAATCTAATATAAATCACTTTTTAGATAGAAAGTACAATTTCTGGTTTGAAGCTTTACTTTCTATTCTTGAAGCTCATTTATTTAGTAACACATCATAAGATGCTTTTTTTTAAGAATTTTTATGAGTTTATTTGAGCCAAAATGACAAGGTATGCAGGATCTCATATACTCCTAAGATGCTTATTTTAATACCCAACCTTTCTTTTAAATATCAGATAATATACATATTAAGGTAATCATTACGAAAGTGGTGGTATTTTTATACAAACAGAAGTTTTAACAGAACAAGATCAAATTGCCTAATTTGCATATGAAAACAAGTCATTTCTGAAACTAATTTGATTTGTAATAACAATAGGGATCTTAATTTTTTTTTGTTGCATAAAACCCAGGATGCTTTGGGTTACCATGACCTTGAATAATTAGATGATTTGAAAAAAAAGAATGGTTGGAAAAGTTTCTTTTCTGATGAAGTGACATCATACTTGGAAACGTTTTGATATTGTGAAAGAAGGATAGGGAGAGTACTCCCACCTAGTAGGTGGAGACCGCCCAGAGCAGCCTAAATACATAAGCAGTTGTCTGCACTTTCCAAGGCTGCCAGCATAAATGTCTGCAGTTTTTAATGAAGAAAACAGGTGTAAATGGAGGCCCTGGGTGTTTCCAGAGGGAGGTTTCCAGTCTCAAAAAGCGGTTTTAAAAATAATTATGAAAATGAATTGAGGTAAAAAGTAGAAAAGTTATAATGCCTTTTATGCTCTAACCTTTTTAAGATATTGACCATTTTCATATTCACATTGGGATTCTAATAGACTGATCAATCATTCATGAAATAAATATTTAATTTTTTATGAGATGAGGAAAGTACCAGTCTTTATATATAAATGGGAATTTTATATATGGCCAACAATTTGAGGATTTTTTTCCTTCATTAAAAAAGAAATTACTTCCCAGGATATTTTATAGAAAACTGTATAATTCCTTCTAGGCTATATAAAAAAATTTTTTTGGAAAAAATGCTAACTGAAGGATCCATTTTGACATGAATTGCTTTATTTGCTTCCTTCAAAACTATAATTTTGTATAGAACATGAATGATTAAATTAACATTTGCATTTGTAATTTGACAACGGTAAAATTTTTTGTTTTTATTTTGGAGGTACATTAAAGTGGCCAAATGGACTCTTGAAATGTCATCAATTAATGCCATAACTACATATTTTCTGCCTTGTAATTTGTTTCCTGATTTATCATGTAGTTCAAAAGAAATGCGAATGAATTAGTTGTTGTCCATGTCTTCTGTGTGCTATACAGACTGTAGCTATGTCTGCAATGTCTATATGACATAAACATATTTCCCACTGTAACTCCTACTGTACTTGTTTCAACAGCAGTTTTCAGTTGCAGAACAATAGAAATATTTGGGTGGAATCTCAAATGTTTGGACGAATTTGGTGAAATGGTCCTGGACTAATTACCTAAATTATTCTGCATCTTAAGATCTTTTATGGGGTCTTAGGCTAGAGAAAGTCACTTGGCATGTCCTTACGTTTTTGACCATGATATTTAATGGATAGGCATCTTTGTCTTTTGAGTTCATCTCACCTTTCCAATGAAAAGTTAATGATTATATAAGCATAATGAGGATTTTCGGTGCTTCCTTTTAAAAGCAACATAATGTCACAGGTAAAGCTAATTTGCTACAGCTTCACTGTTTTGAGGTGAAATAGTTTGTGAAAAAATAAATAAATTTTTAAAAAACGACAAATGTTCATACCACTACAGGTATTTACATTGTAGTAGAAACTATAGTAATTTTTTTCTTTTTTTTTTTTTTAAGTAAGTCAGCAGAATTTTCCCTGAGTTGTTTAAATCTAGGGATATTCAAGACTTGTTTGAGGGCCTAGAAACTATCTCAGTGTATTTATCTCTTTCCTCTATCCGTCTTCCTTCACCTTCTTTCCCATCCAAAACGCTCACAAGGACACAGATGTTACACGTAAAATGAATGCCAGTAGATGCTTAAGGAGAGGGGGCTATGAGTCATAAAGAAGATGCTCTTAGAGACCCGATGGGTAGGAGGGGAAGCAATGTTGTACTTTAGTTTATCGTGGCTAGGCTTTGTGGGGTGGCTGTAAGTAGGAGCTTGTTCGAGATCTGTTTTGATCCGCAAGCTTTCTTTTCCTGAAATTAGTGCCTTTGAATCACTGCCCAGAAGCCTAGTTTATAGTAGGTAGCATAGTTTAGCACCTTTTGATAATAAAGTTTGTAGTATTTGTTATGTGTGGGGATGGTTGTTAAGAGGTCATATAGTAACTACCCCATTCAGTAGGAGTCTATGCTGAGCCTTTGAACATACTTTTTTTTTTTTTTTTTAAATCTTTTTTTTTTTTTTTTTTTTAAAGATTTTATTGGGGAATTGGTGGAGGGGAACAGCGTTGGGGAATCGGGGAAGGGGAACAGACAAGTTGCCGTCTTCTTGTTCTTCAGTTTAGTTGCGGAGGATGTTGCTTCACTGTTGGTATCGTCATTGTGCTCTTCCCGGATGAGGCAGATCGGTCGCTGGCCTCTGGATGTCGCTCATCGCGGCTATTGGCAGCTCACGCTTGGCTGCCAGCTGCTCACGCTGGCTGCGGGCCACTCACTGCAGCCTATGGCAGCCCACTGCAGCAGGGGCTGCAGCCCACACCATCACTGGGGCTCGCACAGCCCAGCTCCAGGTGGAGCTATTGTTAGCTGTAGAGGGCAGTGTCACTGGCCCTCATGTGGGATCCGAACCGGGGCCGCTGGCATCCCCAAACCAGCACTTAACCAATGCGCCACTCGGCCGGCCCCTTTGAACATACTTATCTTATTACTAAGTTACTATTCACATGACTGATCTTATTTGCGTTGTTTTGCTAATAAGCCTCATTAGACCAATTAAAACTGTGTTTCATTGTTTGACATATTTTTCCAATTGTGTCTCTTCTGGTATTATTCCTTATATATTGAAATAAAATGACCTCTATGACTTAGAATGCGTTTTTTTTTAAAAATTATTATTTCTAAACAAAGTTTGACATGCTTTGTAATTCATAGTCTGGAGAGAATGTTGTTCAGTGTATACCTCTAAGTGATAAATATTAGTAGAATTATTAAAGAAAGGCACTCAGTTACATGTTTATGGAATGGAAGTGCATTGAGAAGACAGGATTATTTTTGTTAATACAGTTTTCCTTCTTTTACTAGGTTCTTCTGAATTACTTTGGAAATTATGTCCCTAATGCTTGGACACAAGAGAACGGCTGCACTCTGTGTGAACTGGATACAATCGACTTGTCTGCAGTAAACGTAAGTGGAATTGACTGTGCTTGAAATGTAATAAAAGGACATTGTCATGATTTGTGAAAAGAAAGGGGGCACATTATTTTATAGTTTGGATAATATAGTTGATAGTGGATTTATAAAGCTAAAATATAATGATTCAGAAAATTGCCAGATTTGTGTATTTCTGAACTATTTTTGAAAGCAAAACCAGCCGATAATTGACCCCAATAAAAAGGCTTTGTTAATATTTAAAGCTTGCTAAGATTGGGTGTTCTGCTAACTTAGTAAAAGCATTAAGGAAAAAATGGTTACAGTGCTTCAGCATTTTTATTGACTAATTTTATCTGTGATTGATTTTCAAATTTGATTTAAAAAATAGTAATATTATATAAAAATTATCCTAAGTATTTTGTATAAGTAACTCATTTAAAATTCATAAAATCTCTTAAGTAGATTGTACTATTGACTGAGTTTTATGATGAGAAAATTGAAGTATGTAAAGGTTAAGTAACGTGCTTAAAGACATGTAGTTTTCTTGTGTTGAAGGTGGGATTTGAAATTAGGCAGTCTGGCTCTAGTCACTATATTCAGATCACTGTGCAATTTTGCCTTGATGTCATGTACATAGTATATGCCAGGCAAATGTATACACATGACTTGTATTCATCTTTTGTTATTGGTATATATTGAATTACAATTTTAATACACTTTTTTCCTTTCTTAAAATGTGTATACATTTTTTGGCACCGTGTGTGTGTGTGTGTGTGTGTGTGTGTGTGTGTGTGTGTATTATATATAGATATAGATATACATATAGATATACATATATAAATATACATGCATATATATATATACACACACACACATACACACACATATCATAGAGAATTATAGCTGTAGTTTATCATTTACACTTGGAGGGCAAATGAGCAATCAGAACTATTAATTATTTATAAAACATTTTTATGAATCCTTTTGTCAACAACCAAAGCAGATTTAGGATATCCTATAATAATGGTTTTCTTCACAAAAATTAGTCTTGTGACTTGTAAAACTACAATGTGTATGGATTCTAGGGATGATTTTTGTCATTGAAGGCTGATTCCTTCCTTCATTGACCATAAGTTCATCAACTGTCTACAGAACACCAGATCAATAAAACTAATATAGACAAAAATAAAATTCCCAATGATATAGTTCTGGTAACCCCTAGACCCATGCAAATACAAACTACTCCCAGCGTAAAACACTCCATCTGCTGAATTAAATATTTTCTCTCCTTATATCACTGTCTGAAAGGAGGATAAAGAGTAACTCATACACATTTATGAACTTTTTAAGTAGAACCCTATTTTACTTGAAAATAAGACTTTTTAGTCAGTCTCTCCAATATCAAACGGAATGTTTCCTGTCTGGAAAGAATGTCAGAATATTTCTGAATGAAGCTGCATCATGATGATGTTTAAAAGTTCATACTGATTGGTTTTGCAGAAAGTACAAACAGTAGTGTCCTCTGGAGGGAGAGTTAGTACTTTCTATCTGTTGGGTTTCATTTACATAAACTGTCTAGTGCAAAGATAGAAAAAAATTTATGTAAAATTTCTTATCTTTTTTTGTATATAGGATTAAATCACTTGATTTTTAAGCTACTTTGTCTTACAACTTGTTAAAATATACTAGAAGGGAAAACCATTCTATTATGCAAAATAAATTTCTTAATGTTAAGTATATGTAATTATGATGCAGTAGACATAAAAATTAAAATTATATGGGTAGTTAAGATCTCAGGCCTGCCATATTCTAAGATGTGAGCCATTGGCAAGTTTCTTTATATGTAAAAATAATAGTGGCTATCTGTGAGGACTGGTAGTGGGGTTAAATGAAATTTTGCATATACATATATAAAATGATATTTTATGTGTATAAATTGTATACATAGAGGGTGCCCCAAAAATGTAGACACATTTTAAGAAAGGAGGGGCTGGCCAAGTGGCGCATTGGTTAAGCATTGGCTTGGGACGCCAGCTCTGAGCAGCAGGTCGGATCCCACATTAGGGCCAGTGACACTGTGCCCTCTACAGCTAAGATGGTGAACAACAGCTTGACCTGGGCTGCCGGGAGTCACTGGTGATGGCGTAGGCTGCAGTGGGACTGGCTGGCAGTTGGCATGAGCTTTCGTGAGCTGCCGTGAGCTACCATGAGCAGCTGTCCAATGGTCAGTGGGCGACTGCCTCACCTGGGAATAGCGCAATGATAATACCAACATGGGCCAGTGAAGTGACATCATCCACAACTAGACTGAAGAACAAAAAGTACAGCAACTTGTCTGTTCCCCTCCAATTCCCCAATTTTTTTTTAAAAAAAGGGAAAATTGTATTAAAATTATAGTACTCAATATATACTGATAACAAAAAGATGAATAGAAGTCATGTATATATATTTTTTCGCACCCCCAGTATATGAAGAGTAAGTCTTCAGTAAATGTTAACCGTTATACTGTTATTATTGGTCTATAAAAAATGAACTTAGATTGATAATGGAGATGTAGCACTTTGAAGCCCAGCTCTTTACCTAAAAATGTATGTGTTCTGGGTTGCTTAACTCCTTTAAGTCCCATTTTCCTCTCATGTAAATTCGGTCTAATAAACAACTTTTAAGGTTATTATGAAATTTAAATGAAATGCATTATCTCACTTGATAAGTGAGAGTTGTGATCCACCTTTTATGTGTTTCCTCTAGGAGTTGGGAACTCCTAGTCTTTAGTTGTTTGTATTTGTTTATTCATTTAATAATATTTGGATGAATGAATGTGTTGATAAAGAAGTACAACAGTGTATGAGGTGTACTTCAGTGTAAACAAATATTAAGTTATAATCCAGATAACAAAGGAACAGGTGAGGTACCATGTGTGAAAAGATGAGGAGAGGTACCTAATTCAGCATTTAACATATATGTTTTTTAAAAAATATTTAATCTTTAAATTCCGGCTTTAAAAGATGGTTTTAGAAAGGCATTATAAATAAGTAATAATTCTGGTAATAACACTATTAAATGGTCGTTTACTTATGTTTCTGACTTCCCCAACCATTTGTAAGTTTTCAAACCAAGAACTTTCACTCCTTTATCTAAATGTTGTTTATCGCAAGGACTGACACATATAATGCATATTTCAGTAGTTGTCATGCAGTAAGTGAAAATACAGTGTCCCCTAAAACATACCCAAAGAGAAAATATATAAAAATAGATACAAGATAGAATGTATTAGTAAAAGAAAATAGCTTTCCTATATATAATAGAAGCAAAATAAAGTATTGGGTTGTCGGAAAAGTCATGACGCATTTTTACAATGAAAAACAGAAAAAATACGTCATGACTTTTCCGACAACCCAATACTATCAATAAAATTAGTTTAAAGGAGATATTCAAGGCTAGAAATAAAGGTTCAAGTCTTCCATGGTTGTTTTATTTGAGCTACAAATAAACTACTGAAATTCCAAGCCATGGAAACAAAAAGAGGAAGACAATTAGCATTCTAGTTTCTTAGATGAAGCTGTCAAAATAGATTCAGAATTGAAGGAGGTTTCTTTAAGGACTATCATGAAAGAAGCTTTGAATAGCAGAGTAGGCTATAGCCTTAATTAAATCCATATAATAAATATGATCATGAGTTTCTTCTTCAAACCTAAGTCGTGATGCCAAGATATGATTGAGTAAAATCACCCTGATGGGGTCCACAAGAATGTATTTCAAGTGTAAGAGAATTGCCATTAGCAAATTACATTGAATTGATATTCTGCTTTATTTGGTGTTATTTTGAGCAAGACTTGAATAGAATTTTAAGTAATATCACACTAATGATAAGTTTTTCTTCTGTTTGCAATAAAACAAAGGTCTATCCAAATGTAACAATGGGTGTTTTTATTGAGCAACCAACCCCTTTCCTATCTCGATTTCTGGACATATTGTTGACACTGGATTACCCCAAAGAAGCACTTAAAGTCTTTATTCATAACAAAGTAAGTATTTGAGAAATAAATATTTTATGTGAAAAGTGTTTTTTATTTTCTTTGGAACTATTTGTTTTTATTTATTTATGTTTTTAAAAATCCACTGGACTAAAATAAGAAGGGGATTTTTTTGGACTAATTACTGCCCTGCCTTTTTAGGACCTAAGGATTTTATAGTCTGAAATTGTATTGGGATGAGCCACATGAAACTGCCAATTTTTGTAGATCAAAAAGGTTTAGTATCAGCTATTTTCTATTGCTCAACTTGAAATATATTGCAGAGATGTCAAAGAGCTTTACATTCCTTTACCTTTGGGTTAGTTCTGGTACTTTCTTTTGTAGAACCTGTCATTAAATTGTTTGCAGCTTATGGTAATACTATAATATTGAACTTTGGATTGTTGGAAAAGTCATGATGTATTTTTCTGTTTTTCATTGCAAAAATGCGTCATGACTGTTCTGACAACCCAATAGTTTCCAGATACTACTATTGTTTGATTAATCACACAATGGTATGCTTTTCCCCAAAGGGTTTGATATTAGCATTTCTTTCAGAAATATTCAGACCGGGCCTGCCGAGTGGCTCAATTGATTAAGAGCTCACTCAAGAGTGCAAACTGAGCTCTGAGCAACAGCGGTTCGATGCCAGCCCGAGCTGAGTTGCTGTTGAGCTGCCAACAGGTGGCAGGTTGGCTCAGCTGAAAAAAAAAAAAAAGAAAAAAGAAATATTCAGACCATCCCAAATAGCTCCCACATATCTAATTTAAAGACATTTTCTTGTCAGTGTTTTTCCATTACTTGCCTCTTTCCTGTTAAAATAGTTGGTATTTAACATCATTTAGAAAAATTCAATAGCTATGAAGTATGCTATTTTCTCTCTTATGTCCCAATACTTTTTGTTTACTGCTGTTCTTTCTTCCTAATGTACATGTCAGCTAATCATTTCCTTTTCCTTGAGAATATCTTAAATTTACAGAAAAACAGCTAAAATACGTTTAAAAGGGTGAATCATTGAGCATTTGCTTTGTAAAATGTGTTGTAATGTATGTACTTATGTTAAAGTGTTTTGTTTTAATGTATTATGTCTTTTATTTATTCTTTTCCTCCTTTCATAGTACCTAAAACTCCTCGATAGCAGGAATTTTTATCTTTTTTATTTCAAATTAACTCTATGTAACTTTTCTGTGATGAATAGTTTTAACACACTATGAAAAGCTTTCAAAAAATACTTAATGAGACTTATACATAAAAAGCTCTGAAATGCTCATATGATGGAGACAGGTAATCTTACTAAAGTTTTAGCACAGTTGAATAATATTAATGACTTTTATGTTGGTGATTTTCCCATCAATAAAATATTTTTGTAAAAACACGATTTTATTTTATTTATTTATTTTTTAAAATTTTTAAACTTTTTTAGAGGGGAGTGTCACTGGCCCTCATATGTGGGATCCAAACCAGGGCCACTGGCATGCCAAGCCAGCTCTTAACCACCACGCCACTTGGTCGGCCCATAAAAACACAATTTTATATCTGACCATTATTCTTCCTCTTTGACTTCACAGAATATTGTAATATTTATTTTATAAAATGATTATTTATAACTTAGCTTAATATCTGTTCGGTTTAATTGACTTTTTTTATGAATATTTTGCAGCGCATATCTAAGATTCTTAGGCCATAAACCACTCCCACTCCATTTAGAAACATTTTATAGCACCCAGGATTTAAATATTTATGCAAGGAAACTCTGTCTAGGAGTAGATGTTCATAGAATTTTGAACTATCTTCTGTTTCAAAAATATCGATATGTATTTTAGATTTTTTACGTGACATTTAGGTGATATTTAAATATAACATGTTTAATTTGGTTATCATTTTGTCTGTAATTGAGTGAATATGTGAGTTGTGGAATTCAGAATTTTGGATGCGGAACCATCCCTACATATGAAGTACTTCAATCATTTTTATCGTATTTTCTCACTAATTTTCTTTTTTTTTCCTTTTTTTTTCTCATTTTTTATTTCTTTAAATGTGTTACAGGAAGTTTATCATGAAAAGGACATCAAGGTATTTTTTGATAAAGCTAAACATGAAATCAGTACTATAAAAATAGTAGGACCAGAAGAAAATCTAAGTCAAGCCGAAGCCAGAAACATGGGAATGTATGTTTTAATAAATTTAAATTTAACTATTTCTATTAAAGAAACTTTAAAAAAACAAACAACTTTGAAAAAAAATTAATACCCTAAACTTGGATGTCTCCACTCTATGTGTCTGTGTGTGTGTTTGTGTATGCTTGTGAGTACATTCTCTTAAGACTCTGTGTTTGGATGTACTTATGTGTAAAGGGCCTTGGAAACTATTTACATTTTTTTTTAATTCCAGGAGTTCCCATATTTAATCACACTATTAATTGAACTTCAGATCAAGATTTAAAAAAAATACTCAGACAAATAAATAGTATAACTCATATAAGCAGTAATTTCAATGTTAACTGTCTGCAGGTTGTATGTGGTAAAAATGTGTGTTTTAGATTGAGGGAAAAAGGATATTCCTACTTTCTAGTTACTTCCTGATTTAGAAAATACTGTAACACTCAAGAAATATTTTAGGTCCTTTATTTGGCCTCTTTAATATTTCAGACAGATTAGTTATAAAATTCTGGTAATGGTAAAAACAATCTTTTATTCAGTAAATGTTAATTGAATATGCCATGCAGTAGGTTATGAGTGGCTGATGAAAAGGTGATTAGGAGCCAGCCGAGTTGGCGCGGTGGTTAAGCACTGGCTTGGGAAGCCAGCAGCCCCAGTTCGGATCCCACATATGAGGGCCAGTGACACTGCCCTCAAAAAAGTGATTAGGTCATGGTAATTTCTCATCTCATCAGGAGATGCTCTTGTGTTGTGAAAGCTCGGGATCCAGCGTGATGGATACTGCCTGGAGTTGGGGGGAAAGGGATAGGTGGGAAAACAGGCCTCAGAAAAAACAAACAGGTATTTTCACTAATGGTTCCATAACTTATTCATTGGTGAATTCATTGGTCCACATTCAAAACTTATTTTCTCTAATTATCTGTACAGTTTTAACAAGCTTTGCTGCCTGGTGTCCTGTTCAACAATTGCTTAGAAACAAATGTGCTGTGGATATACACCTTGACAATAGCTGGAAGTGATAAATGGGAGCCCCAAAAGAGAAAACCCCAAATGCAGAAGCCTTAATGCTTGGAACCATTTCATGTGTCACATTCCTTGGTGATCCTGATAATAACACTGCAGACTCTACCAAGAAAAGCATTGTAGTCAGGGTCCCTGGTAAGAAGGGGAGTAGCTGTCTTAGAAAGAATCCCATGCAAATCAAGTTCAAAAAGTTTTAATATCTAAAGAGTTATTTACTGGTATCTTAAAGACTCACTTAAAGCCAAGTTGTTGAATATACAAGGTTTTGCAATGTGTGTATGCGTGTGTGCAAACATTTTGATTGGTGAAAAAAAATTGTTGATAAATGCACTTGGGGTAAATTATTTTCCTCTTTTAGAGAAGATTTAATATTAAACTATAAATTGCCATTCTGACTGAAGTTTTATGCCTTAAAATATTTAGTGACTGAAAATATATTTTACCTGGCCTAAAATATTTAGTGTTGACTTCCCTGTGAACATCCATGTTGATAAATTGAACATTTTGAAATTAAAGACAATAGGTATCCTTTTTGATATTGTCTTACTATTTTGATTATAAAGCTATGTTAGAGAAGCCTTATTTTACATGTAAGCTTTATGTTAATATTTTTCAACAGCAAATATTAATTTTTATCTAATTCTTATTTCATCTCTTTTTCAATGTCAGGGATTTTTGCCGTCAGGATAAAAACTGTGATTATTACTTCAGTATGGATGCAGATGTTGTTTTGACAAATCCAAGGACTTTAAAAATTTTGATTGAACAAAACAGGTACTATATAAAATTCAGTGTCAATTTATTTTTAAAATGATATTCATTTTCTTTATCTGTGTGGACACACTATAGTGACCTACATGTGGGAGGGACAGACAGGGAGGAACAAATTGGGGGAGCTCACACTAAGTTACTTTATACACCTTATAAACTTTCAACTCTTAACTAATTAGTTTTCTTTTAAAGGAGTCAAATAGAAAACAGCCTGGTGAAAATTAGAAGTATTGGCTGTTAGTGACAATAAAAAATACCATGTCTGTCAATTACTGTATTTTGCCATGTATAATACCCTCCTGTGTATAATGCATACCCACATTTTTGGTCCAGACTTTCAGGGAAAACTTTTGTTTTAATTTTTTTAATTCAAATTTTTATTTGTTTACGTGTTTTTGTATTATAAAGGAATTTTAGCATTTTTAAAAATATATTATGGTACAAGAAATTTTATGTATCAAATAATTACAAAACAAAAATAGATACAAGATACAAAAAATTGTATGTACTGGTAACAAATTTACGATATTTACGCATCATAGAAGACCAAGAATTCTTCATTGTTCCAAGTTCATTGTAAATTCAACAAAACCAATTATCGTATTCCAGGGTATTATTTTGCATATGGATGTCATTATTGATTTCTAGAGTTACCACACTTTTAACTCACACGCATAAATAGAAGAATTAAAAGCATTTACATAATAATATTTGCATAGCATTTACATAGTACTATCCATGTATAATGCACATCCTTATATTTCCCTCACAAATTTGGGCAAAACAGTATGCATTATACATGGCAAAATACTGTATATTTGGCCTATTTTTTTATTTAAAGCTAGATGAAATAACATATCTGATACTAGTAAAATTTGGAATTGTTTTATTCTCTGTAGATATTTTAAAGTAGCATTTCATAAAATTTTTACCTAAAAAGTTACTGCAAACAGAGTTATAGTTCTTAAAATTTGAAGGAAATTTTAGAGGTGCAAATTATTTCACAGCCAGATCTGTGGTTTTATTTATTTCTGAACTAATTATCACTGGACATACCTGCTTTCAGTTAACTGAATTGAAATGGGACAAAGACACCATCTATACCAGCTTATAATGATATTAAATCTTCACTTATTAATACTACTGCTACTACTACTAATAGTAGTATTAATACTAATAACTCACCTTTAATGAGTGCTTATTAAGTGCCAGGCATTGTTCTAAGTACGTTAAATATATTAACACAATTATTTCTCGTGACAGAGTGGTTAGCAGTGAGATGTTAGAATTACCATTTTTATTTTGCTAGGTAAAAGATATGAGAAATCTATTATGCTCTACTAACCTATAATATATATATATAAAATATGATTTGTCAATTTGACAATTCAGTTATTACTTCAAAATCTAAGACCTCTCAGTATTAATCTGTATACAACCCCACTATATAACTATCAGTAGATACATATCTAAGATAACTATGTATAAATTGCAGAAACTTTTCAAAACATATGAATAAGGATTTGATCATTAGGCAAGGGATATCATATTGGATAGAATTGGAATTTGTAATTGTTTTTTTTAAGTAATTTTATTTTTACTCAGTTTATACATGAACAAAGTTTTTTGAAAAATCAAACAAGGGCCGGCCGAGTGGCACATTGGTTAAGAGCTGGTTTTGGGATGCCAGCGGCCCGGGTTTGGATCCCACATATGAGGGCCAGTGACACTACCCTCTACAGCTAACAACAGCTCCACTTGGAGCTGGGCTGCGAGCTCTGGCGATAGTGTAGGCTGCAGCCCCTTACTGCAATGGGCTGCCATAGGCTACAGTGAGTGGCCGGCAGCCAGCATGCGTGGCCGGCAGCCAGCGTGAACTGCCAATAGCCGCGGTGAGCGACCATGCAGAGGCCGGCGACCGATCTGCCTCATCCGGGAAGAGCGTAATGACGATACCAACATAGGCCAGTGAAGCAATGTCCTCCGCAACTAGAGTGAAGAACAAAAAGATAACAACTTGCCTGTTCCCCTGCCCCGATTCCTGAACACTGTTCCCCTCCCCCAATTCCTCAATAAAATCTTTAAAAAAAAAAAAAAATCAAACAATGAAAAGGTACATAGAGGGCCAGCTAAGTGGCACAGTGGTTAAGTGCTGGCTTGGGAAGCCAGCGGCCCCGGTTCAGGTTCAGGTCCCATATACGAGGGCCAGTGACACTGCCCTCAAAAAAAAAAAAAAAAAAAAGGTACGTAGAGGAATAGCAGACTCTTGACCTGCAAATCCCTCTCCTCAGAGACAGCCACCTTCAATCCTTTTAGCTTATTTACTGCTATATTTATGTCCCTTATGGCAATTGTAATTCTTAAAACCTACCGGAATTCAGTAATACTTCCTTGAATTTTCAGTGTTAATTTCCTCTTACTTTGATTTAAATTCAATATTGTGTAATGTACATATGCTTCTCAAAATATTTAGATGATTTTATTTATGGCAGTGTATTTACTAATTTTTTTTGTAGTGAACTATTTAATGAGTTTACACTATGTATTTAACATAATATGCCTCTTAATATCAATCTAATGTTTTAAACCTTGTTAAATATAAAATTTCCCTCATAAGTAATTCAACTGCCGTTTGGGGCTTTTGCCCCTTGAAGAGCCAGTAAAACTTAGGTTATTTCTCCAATACCATAAATTTTTGTTAATTATCAAAGGAGCAGGCTCATATGACACACTTCTGTAGCCAAGCATGTAGTTTCCATAAAGAATTTGCATATACCAAGACTGTTGCAAGGTTTAGTGGACTTGGCTGAAGGTTAGAGGGGCAGGGCATGGGTCACATCTTCGGTTATGTGGCTTTCCAGCATCTCATCAGCTCTTTCCCTCTCCTCTTCCTGTCTCTGCTATTTATTGCTTTGCTCCAAATTTTACTCCTTATTTAGTGCAACTCATCACCCCTCCAGCTGCTATCCTTGTATTTCCATACTCAGAAACATTGAGGCACACAGAAAATGGATTTTGATTTTCACCGTTTCTTTGCCCATCTCTCCCTCTTTGGGAGGCAGCTGGGATTATAAATTACAAGTTTTTTTGTTTTTTGTTTTCTCTGTTAAATATTTGATCTTGTCAGTTATCAACACTGAATTATTATTTCTTATATTAACGCAATATATAGATTCTAATTTATGTTATATCTATATGTATTTTAAACAAAACCAAATATAAGTTTCTGGTTAACATTTCATTTTAATAGAAACCAGGAAAACTAAACCAAAATTATTATTTTGCATGTTGTGTATTTCCAGACTGTTTCACCTTTCTGTAGGTAAGAGAAAGGGCACACCTGGTCTTCATAAGATAGTGTGTCGTGGAATAGGTTTTTTGTGAACAATAGTTGGTTCATAAACTTCTTCTTGGAGGAGTTTTGTGAGCTTTTCTTGAATTGTGAGATACCACTACAGTGCACTTTATTTAAAAGTAATTCTAGGGCTGGCTGAGTGTCGCGGTGGTTAAGAGCTGGCTTGGGACGCCAGCTTCCCCGGTTCAGATCCCACATAAATTTAAAAGTAATTCTAGAGCAACTTCACATTTTCTTACCTTATTTGGGAAATGTTGATACATCATAAATTAGATTTCCCTAAGAAGAAATTTGACATGTTTTAAATATGTAATATGTGCTTGTCTCAAAGGGAGTACTTTCCTGGTAGGTAGGTAGAGTGCTAAGGCAGTTATCTTCTGTTTTGTTTTCTAAAATAGCTAAAGAACCAGAAAAATGTTCAGTGTTGCCAGAGCTAGCACAATTTTAAAAGCTGTTAAAAAAAAAAAATGGAGACATACTTTAAAATAATTCAGAACTTAACTTTAGGAAAACTGGCCTCTTTACAAATATTTCAGCCCATCATCATTCATGTTTTTATTCAACAAATATTTATGGGATACCGTAATGCACCAGGGGCCCTTATGTCTTACTAAGAACAATGAAAATATTTGATTTCATATAGTATCATTTCTGAAACACTCAAAATAAATAATTAAGGTAGTTTCACTTTTTGGATATAAGTAAGGGACTTATAAAAGTCATTTTTATACCTTCAATCACATTTTCAATTAGTTTCTGTTCAATATCATTGAAAATCAGCAGTGTACTTATTACAAGAAGTGTTGGGAAGAAGTTTCTATTTTACATTTTGTTTTTTTGGACTAATTGCAGGTGTGCTAAATGCGCTTTATTGTTTTATGTGTTGTGCTGAGCCTAAAACACATAATTCTGTGGTAATTTAAAAATAATTACCTGGATTTTTTTTTTTTCCTTTGGCTCTTTAGAAAGATCATTGCTCCTCTTGTAACTCGTCATGGAAAGCTGTGGTCCAACTTCTGGGGAGCACTCAGTCCTGATGGATACTATGCTCGATCTGAAGATTATGTGGATATTGTTCAAGGGAACAGAGTGTAAGTTACTTCATTTATCCTTAATGTGAAATACCATGATCTAAAAATATGGTCTTGTTAATATTATTTGATTTTTTTTTTGGTACTATTTATCTTTTTTTCTTTATGTTTAATGGAAATTCGGAAACTTGAGGACCCCTTGGGGTCCTGAAATACTAGTGCTAGTATTTTACCAAAAAAATGTTTTTAAGGTGTAAATCTTCAAAGAAACAAACTCACTATAGTGGGAAATACTAAGAGGCAATGTATGGTTTCCATGGGTAGCCATCTTAGGCTGTTGGAAGGGTAATATTCTTCAGTTAAAAGTTTAGAAGGGGAATTTAGTTTAACTCATATATTTAGTGGCCAGGAGGAAGTTTGTTTTGATAGCTTTTAAACCTTATAAATAGCAACAAAACAACATTAAGCATTAAAATCTTCCATAATTTCTTATTACGAGAGTTTTCTGTGTAAAATAGCTAATATTCTGCTTTGAAGATCAATTTCTTCGCCAATATCTCATTTCAGTGTCTAGTTTGAAACAAATATGCTTGTTACAAAGCATGTGCATGATTGATATTTATTTAAAGTTGATATTTTTTAAGCTAACAAACAATCACAGTTGAAATAGTATTTTTTTGCTGAGGTAATATTAGGGAAGAATGTCACCCTGTTTTTTTATACAGACAATACACCAGAGTGACTGAGAGGTTAAGTGTTTTGCCTAGTTTCTCAGCTACATCAACCCAGTTAAAAAGAGAAAACATTTTTTTTGCGACTAAAAATATGTGCCCTTAAATTTACGGAAAAAATCATACACTTCTTGTTGAACAGTTGAGTAGTAGAAAGATGTTTTGTTTGAAAATAACATCAGTTTGAATGATTTAAGTATGATAAAGGCTTTTCTTAGCTGCAATTGAGAAGCATGATAGCTGAGAAAACACATAAGATCATATTCTATTGTTTCTAAGTACTTATATTATCTCTGGGGTGTTTTGTATACCAGGGGTTGGCAAACTGCAGCTTGTGAGCCACATGCAGCCCTTTCAGGAAATGCAAGCTCATTGCTCACACTGATTAACACCAATGAGAGCAATTTTTTGTATGAATTTTTCTCATTTTAATAAAGACATAATTAATACTATGTTATAATATTACTTTAAATTTTCCGTATTTGTAAAAATATATTTATGGCTCTCGAATAATTTTTAAATTGTTGTGAGGGACAGGATTGGCTTTTCTGTCTCAAAAGTTTGCTGACCCCTGGTTAGACCATATGCCTGACATTGACTGTGGGTACAGCCAAAATAATGGTTCACAGAAGTACAATAGCGATTTCGTGTTTCATTTCAGTTGCTGTAGGCACTAGTGATTTACTGTCCAACCTCCTGCCAGTGTCTAAAGTGTAAGGAAAACAATAAGATAGAGGTTTTTGATCTAGTTAATGTAAGAATACACTTCATGTACAAAAGTGACACGAAGCAATGACATCTTATGACGTGTGTGTGTTTTTCCCTCAAAATTGAAACACTGCACACTATGCCACTGATAAATTTCTGAATTCAGATGACACAGTATGTATGTTTTATGAGTATTTCTCTTGAAGCTCATTTACTAAGACAAAATGATATCATATTCCTTTTAATATCTGATGACATTTCCTTGGTTAAGATCTTTCTGTTCTCTAAAAACCACAGACATATCCCTTCCAGTGAAACCTTTCATACACTGTTCTTAGGAAATGAGTCATGTTCAGAGTGAGGATTCCCATCTTTGGGGAAGAATGAAGGATAAAATAACGTGCCTCCCACCACTCATGTTCTTCTGGCCATATTTCTTCTTACCTTACTTTTTCTACAAAACAGTTGAAATGGCTTAATGAATTTCAAGAGAATATATTTTAGGAGAATTTTAAGGAGAATTACTAGTAGTGTGCTGGTAAATGTCTAACAACTGGTTCTTGGGGTTAGGGGATGCCCTGATTTGTAGTGTTTGCCAATTTCTGGGGTATAATTACTTCTATAATAGCTCATTTCAACCTTCTAATGTGAAGTTACTGAGAAAAACCTTGGGAAGCGAGGCTACAAGTCAACTCTGGGGAACCAGTGTAAGCTGATTCTATTGTAGCAAACCACCAGCTCTATGTGATTATTTTTGCTATCAAACTACTTAATTTTAAATAGAAACACCTTCTGTACAACAGAATATTATACTGTAACTGTAACAACTGAGGGGTGACAGCCAAAATGCCAAACAGGTATCAACCTTAAAATAAAGTTTATCTAGGGAGATAGTGATTGATCTCACAAAATGTAGAGCATACCAAATAATCTCATGTATATTTATATATTGATATATAAATTATATATATATATATATATATATATATATATATATATCATGTATGGAGATATATATGTCAAATATCATTAGATGTGTTTGCATTGCCATGTAATTTGATTCAATAATTTATATATACAAAATTTTAAAACATACAAGGCACTTATTTTTAAAATATAAAAATAAAACTTTAAATATTTTCTATTTGTGGTATTTTGGAATGTCTTCTCTTTACTTTCAGAGGGATATGGAATGTCCCATACATGGCTAATGTGTACTTAATTAAAGGAAAAACACTTCGATCAGAGATGAGGGAAAGGAACTATTTTGTTCGAGATAAACTGGATCCTGATATGGCTCTTTGCCGAAACACTAGAGAAATGGTAGGGCATACAATGATGGCTTGCTTGATGTTCTAATAAGACAGCTTGCTTTCCCAGTGGATGTGTCATTATCTTTTGATGCTTCTTTTCTTTCTAATTGGTAAATACTAGCCAACTTTTTTGGTTCTGTGTCGAAAAATTGGTAACAATTATGAAGAATAATTTATGAGTATTTACCTATGGAAACATTTGAAAAATGTTAGGTTGTGCTAAGGCTAACTCATAAGCAACAGTAGGATTTCAGTAATAAACATGAATTTGTTACAAATCAGCTTTACTTTTTTTTTTTTTTTTCTTTGAGGGCAGTGTCACTGGCCCTCATATGTGGGACCCGAACTGGAGCCGCTGGCATCCCAAGCCAGCTCTTAACCACCACTCCACTCGGCTGGCCCCAGCTTGACATTTTTAAGAATTCATCTTTACTTCTATTTGAAATTCTATAGTGCAAACTTGACCTAATTAAAATTAATCAGATAAAGCCTGGGTGACCGAATCGTTTACACATTTAAGAAGAACACACTTTTGTTCTTAAAATCAGCGTTTATACCTTTTCTGTTATTATTAACTCCACACTTTTAAAAAGAAAGTTTCTTACCACTATACTGGGAGAAGGACTAAGATATGTAGTGTATTTAATCTATGTGAAAAAAAAGTCGCTATTTTACAAATACACTTTCATTACAAAATTTAAAGGACTGTAGAAAATACTTTGTTTTACAAAATGTATAAATATGTGTTAACATATTTATATGTCATTTCTGTTTTATAAAAGATTGGATTATTTTATTCATATGTATGTAAGCAAAAGTGATTTTGTGAAAACTTAAAAGTTGGCAAGTATTTTTTTTATTAGTTTATTAAGGCATGTGTTGTTTGAATATATTTGTTTTTCCAACAAACCTGTGTGCATTATTAATTATTACATCAAAATCCTCAGTACCTCTAAGTGTAATTTGTGCTCACGTTTGGCTAATTTGACTCAACAGCGCATCCTGGAATGGCCTCTCTTACACACATTTCTTCCTTTGTCTTAATTTTGTGTCTAATGAAAGTTCTACTAAGGAATGAGCTTGGGTTTATGTTTGACCTGGGGGGAAAAAAAAAAAAGAAAGGAAGAAACCGCTGGAGTTGTTTTTTTATGTGCGCTATAAGCTTTGCTTGTTCTGCATGTTGTCTGTGAAGGATATTTCAGAATGTCGGCTTTTCATAAAGGCTGCTGTTTTTATTTACTTAAGAATACCTGAGAAAGTGGGCATGCAGATCAACTTACCAATACTTCTCTTCATTTTAGACTTTACAAAGGGAAAAAGACTCCCCTACTCCGGAAACATTCCAAATGCTCAGCCCCCCAAAGGTGTTAATTTTCACTTATTTTTATTTATTTTTGTTTATTTCTTAGTACTTGATATGGTATATTGCCTAGCAATAAAGTTTCTTTAAGAATCTTCTTTCCATTTAGCTTTGTAAATTGTTGGTATTCATTAGTTCTGAATCTGCATATATGCCTGTAAAATTTGTGTATCGGGGGTGGGCATTGTGTGATATTCAACTCTTACTGTTTTTTTTTTAATTCTTTTATTGTGAAATAACCTTTTTTTTTTTTAAATTAGTTTCAGGTGTACAACGCAGTGTAATAGTTATACTTTTTACCCCTCAAAGTGACCCCCCCCCCATATCATACGTATCTATTACAATTCCCTTGACTCCCTTCCACACTATACTCCATATCCCGTGACTGTATATTCAGTTACATCAACTCTTACTCTTATTCTTTGGACTGATTGACACTACTTTATGATTGACAGATGAGAAAGTAAAACCCAAATCCCTTTCACTAGTTTTTGTTTTTTAAGGGAGAGAAGAGGTAGGAAATAAGTATAAAGTACATCTTGATAAGACTGAAATGTGGGCACTCTTCATTAATTTTTTTTTTTATTATTAATAACCAACACTTTTACCATTAAAACAGGTACAAAAAGAAACCACCTTACCTTAGTGGTGTTTGACACATTTATTTGGTTGGGACAAGGATATGAGACTGGTTTTCTTTAGCACAAGTAATTTCTCTGTTTAGTTTTTAAATGTTAGTGCAATAAAAGAATAAAATAGACTGACGAAGTAATATTGATATTTGAATTCTTGTTTTAAAATGTGATGTCTTCTTTGAAAGGGAAAGAAGCCAAAACAGGTACAATTCATTGCACTTTGTTGTCTCAAAAATATTTCTGCTTTCAAACAGGGATTTTTTTCTCGGTGTCTACATCTAGGATCAATGAGAAAGGGACAAAAACAGTCCATTCTTCCTCTTCTTTTCTTCAGTTGAGTGTCAGTGCTATCAATTAGTTTTGTGTGTGGTATCTGAATTCATAATTAATCAAATTTTTATTTCTTTCATTTTCAGTTATGCATGTTTTATATGAAAAAATATAAATGCATGTTCATAAGGAAAATATAAAAGTTGAAATTAATATTTCATATATTTTTCCTGTGGTTAAATATATTTTCTTATACTTTCTTCCAAGATTGTTAATACTATTATTTTTTGACATATAGGGTGTATTTATGTACATTTCTAATAGACAAGAATTTGGAAGACTATTATCAACTGCTAATTACAATACTTCCCATTATAACAATGACCTCTGGCAGATTTTTGAAAATCCTGTGGTATGTATTTCATACTCAGCTTCACTTATAACTTATTTTCCTATAACTCTAAATGGTTATAAACAAATTGGGTTAATAATATGGAAATGTAGTTGTAGTAAGAGGCTTTAAAATTTTTTAAACTATATCACCTTTAAAAAGATATATTTAATTATATTTCATGTCCAATAAAGTAGATCTAAACTTGACCAATAACTTTTTTTTTATTAAGACATATTAGGATTGGGGAAGGGAATTTCTCCGAGTATTTCTATTTATATATTCAAAAGTAGCATCAAGTTTTTAAATACAATCTCAGAAAAAATGTTTACCGATAACTCATATGCCCATATTTCATTTTGATTTTCAGGAAGAAAATTTAAGAAGTTACTTTAGGAAAATACATTTTATTTTATCATTTTGTTTATTTTTTATAACAATTTTGTCAATGTATACCAAAGATAGCCAGACAGAATTGCAGAGTAAATGGATTCAGCATGTAAAAGAAGACTTAAGTTAAAGAAATTATTTATCTTAAAAATCTAAAATTATTTCATTTCTTAAAAATTTGAATCGTACAGGAATTAACTCCTTTTTTGTCTTACTGGGGCTTGTACTCATAATCAAGTAGGCATATTTATTCAAGGGAGAATACTCTCTTGAATCATCATCTCTGTAATACTACTATAGTTTTCCCATTGCCAAGAGTAAAAGTTTTAAATTACAAAGATTTAATCCACTTAATCAGAATTCTTTTATATTTTCTAGGAGTAGTTGACATCTGGGAATAGTAAATTTAATGGTCTCTGAATACTCTGTTGAACAGAAAAAGAATATCTTTTGACATTTTTGTATTGAAAAGTACTTCAGTCCATTTTAATTGCATATCTTTAACTTTCAAGCGAGTAGAATTGAAAAGAGCCTTTTTTAACGGTGAGGGTGGAATTACATATTTTACTTTAGCAATGGTATTTGGTTTTTTTGAAGGATAGAATTATTTGATTTCTTGGGCAAAATTAGCTTCCTGAAAAAATATTCCAAATTATCCTGAATTGTAGATGTTTGTAAGAATTCAAATCTTTGGAGAGTATGTAATAAAAATATCAGAAGTAAGTTGGGCCTGTTTTTCTTTCCATGGCTTTGCTTTGTTTTTTGAAAATTAGCCTTATTGATATACCTCATGAGGAATATCCCATAGCAAAATATTTAATGGATATCCTATAATCAGAACTTTGAAGAAATTAGTAAGATCACAGTTTGTCCAATATTTGAAAGATGGTCTAAAATGAAAAATTAATATTAATGAACGACTGTAAAATCTTAGGGACTTTTTTCTTTAACTTCAAAAAAAAATCAATGATGATACATAGGAAAAAATACTCAAGAGTATCTGATAAGTGGATGATTATTTATTTCTAATTTTTCCTCATATTTTGGACTCAGAAAACTAATTAGTATTAGAGGGACTAATGAGATAGTACAGGAATTTGATCCTTATTATTATATACTATGTATAAGCGAAATTTATTAAAGAATTTGAACATAGCTTTGGTTCTATGTATCAAAAATATCTGAGCTTGGGCTGGCCAAGCGGTGCAGTGGTTAAGCGCTGGCTTGGGACGCCAGCGGCCCTGGTTCGGATCCCACATATGAGGACCAGTGACACTGCCCTCAAAAAAAAAAAAAAAATACCTGAGCTATACAAAAGTAAGAGATATACAAAAGTAAGAATGGCATCTAAGTTATCAGGGCCCCTCTGAAATGTGGTCTCAAAAGATGTATTTCAGACAAATGTTTTTTGAAACATATTTTAACTGGAATTATTTTGAGTCCATACCTTAGTTCTTCTCCACTGGCTCCCTACAATTATATTTGGTAAAGAGAAAATTAAGAATTTTGTTTAAGTCTAAATACATTTAAGATCTTTTTGGATACTAAAACACTCCATATTTTAATATATACCCTCTAAATATTGGGTAGTTTTTGTTTTGTTTTGTTTTTTGTTTTTTTGTGAGGGCAGTGTCACTGGCCCTCATATGTGGGACCTGAACTGGGGCCGCTGGCTTCCCAAGCCACCTCGCCACACGGCCGGCAAAATATTGGGTTTTTAAAGAAAACACTTGACCCAGAAAAAGGATTCTTTAGCTGATGTTGACAAAAATTGAGGTATCTTAGTGTGTAGTTTATGTGTCAGAGAGTGACCAAAGAGAATCAGCTCTATGAATTAGCATTAAGAGGATCTATTTTTTACTATATAGTCCTATATCTTAATTTCAGTAACTAAAAGAAATGTTAGTAACCTTATGATCATTCTTTGATAAATATTAAAAACTGAAATAAGAGCAGAAATTTTAAATACATTTTAAAAATTGAAATTATTTTACAGTAATTCGATTTAGTGTAAGACTCAAGTTGATTAACTGGCTAATTAATATTTACTGATATTTGTTGATAGGATTTTGTTATTGTTCAGTTTTAAACACATTTATTTCCCTGGTGTATATGCACAGGATATAGCATACAAATCTAATCACTATAAGATGACTCAAGTTTTAAAATCCTGAGGTATAAAACTTGATAAATAAAAATATGTTTCACAGAAAGATATGAGCATACACAGAATGAAGCAAAGATTAGAAACCATAAACTGCAGTTTCTGAAAATTACTATTTTGTCCATGACACGTAGTCATTTATAAGTTGCTTGAACAATTTCTAAAATGCATGTACTTTCATTTTTTTTAGTATTCGTTAATCTATGCAATTGATTTTTTTTGTAGGACTGGAAGGAAAAGTATATAAACCGTGATTATTCAAAGATTTTCACTGAAAATATAGTTGAACAGGTTTGTATTGATAATTACTATGATAATTACTATTATATGTAGAGCTTTTTTGCTATATTTTGTGGAAAGGAATATTATTACTGCAATATTCCTTTAGCAGAGGATGTTGTAAAAGTGGAGAACTTATCCTTTAGGTAAAATTCATATGGCTTCATTACCAGTTTTATAGCTTTAAAGGTCATATAGTTGTAAAAATGTAGAACACGGAGATTAACAACCATTTTAAGATCATGCATTTTTTAAAGCATGCTCCCAAATGTCAGAGCTTTCTCAAACCACTAAAAATAAGGAATCATTGGCAGATCTCTGGTGTAGGCCTCGTTCAGTGAAAGGTTACCTTTGAAAGAAATTGGGCTTCAAGAATCACTTCTTAGAGAGGTCTTTTTAAAAATGAACTCTAGGGTCAGCCAAGTGGCGTGTTGGTTAAGAGTTGGCTTCGGATGCCAGCTCTGAGCAGGAGGACCCCGGTTCGGATCCTACACGAGGGCCAGTGATGCACCCTCTACAGCTAAGATGGTGACCAACAGTTCAACCTGGGGCTGGGCTGCCGTGGGTCACATAGTCTGCAACAGGGCTGCAGTGGGCTGCGGTAAGCTACCGTGAGTGGCCGGCAGCTGGCGTGAGTAGCCAGCAGCCGGCATGATCTGTCAAGAGCCCCTGTGAGCGGCCATCCAGTGGCCGGTGTCCAATCTGCCTCACTGAAGAGGAGCGCAATGATCACAATACCAATATAGGCCAGTGAAGCGACGTCCACAACTAGACTGAAGAACAAAAAGACAGCAACTTATATGTTCCCCTTCCTCGATTCCCCAGTGCTGTTCCCCTCCCCCAATTCCCCAATAAAATCTTTAAAACAAAACAAAACAAAACGAAAAACTCTTAGTTTAGACCGGTGTTCCAAAACAAATATTGCTAACACCTTATTTTAGGAAATGTTAGGCATCTCTGATTCTTAGATACCCTGTTATTTTGTGTACTATGAGAAAGAAAAAAAAGATTGCCAATTAATCTACGACACAATGTTTTCTAATCATTTCAAAGTGTTTTATTTTATACATATTGAAAGACTTCTTTTAGACTTGTTAATGTATAGATATGATATGTTCTAGTTGACTGTATACACAATTACTTCATTACTGTGGCAAATCAGTGTAAATCATTTTAAGACATTTCAGAAAGCAGGTCAGTTCAGTAAGTGCAACACCAACTAAATATGTGTATGCATATGCACACACAGATACGCATGCACAGAGGCACATACACATGCATGACACACATACACATGCATGCAGATACACACAGATACACAATCAGGACAGAATGAAAGTCACCAAGTGTGTGCACTCTGGCATTACAACTACATCCTAGTGTCTGCTTGCTGACTACTTGAAGACTCATCTTGATTTCACTGATAAAATGTAAAAAAAATAATTAAAAAAAAAAAACTTAGAAAATGTTAAAATCCCCCAGAAGACTATTACTGTTAACAAGTTCTGTTTGTAATAGTAATGTCAATAATGTTAAACAAACTTCTTAAAAGAACATCTAAGCAAGACAATATTGAATATTGTGTCCTATTACTTTTGAAATGCTGTTGTTATAAGTTATAGCATGTTATTCTGTTAATGCTGATGCCATGTTTTATAGCCTTGTCCAGATGTCTTTTGGTTTCCCATATTTTCTGAAAAAGCCTGTGATGAATTGGTGGAAGAAATGGAGCATTATGGCCAGTGGTCTGGAGGGAAACATCATGTAAGTTGTAATTTCACACAGAAAACTAACATGTATCTGTGGGACAGAAAGAGAGGTAGATATTTAGAGAAGTTGGAGCAGAGTTGTCCTTTCTGTCATGTCTCTGAGTCCTAGACCTAAATGAATGGGTAGGAAAGGCTGTCAGGAGAAGAACTCTGTTTTTAGTCTACAATAATTCTGCCACTAACTAGTTAGTATTTAACATTTAATTTGTCTGGGCCACAGCTTCTCATTTATGCATGTCATTACCAGTGGGTGGTCCCTAAGGGCCAGTGTCAACAGGCCAGAGATGGTAAGGTAACATACACACACACACACACACACACACACACACACGTCTTTATTGTGTGATGTTTCTCTCCTTCAGGGTCACGTTTTAATTCTCTGCATTTTTACAGTGAGCTAAAGTGAAAATACTAAAGACAAAGTTTATCTGGTTGAAAGTCAAAGCAATTTTTTTTATATAAACCTAAGAAGAAAGAATATGTTTGAATGCTGTTAGTATAATTCAGTTTTGCATTTACATTCAGTGTCAAAGACTTAGCAGGAAGTCTTACTGTCCTTGGTTAATGTGTTTTTTTTCCTCTGAGAACCTACAGATGCCAGCTCGTTAAAAATACCAAAAATTTCAAGTGGAATCGTCTGGACTATTACTGCATCTGCTTAACTACATACCCCAGCTAGTTAGGTGATCAGGGAGACAGAAGTTCAAAGTATGATGGAGATCTTGAAGTCAGCAGGTTGCAGGCAGGATAATGAAAAGCTACCATAGAAGGAAGGCCCTGTGGGTGTCATAAAGTAGGAGTGAAGACAAGAGCAAGGAAAGTTTGTTTCAGTGGCAGGTGATCCAAAGGGCAACTGAGCCAAATTTGTGCCCACTAATGCTAGGACTGCCTGAAGGCTCACTGTAAAAAAACTTAGTTTTCAGGGGCCTTGGCAGGGCTTTGGAAATCAATTCTACTTATTTTATAGTCAAACCTCACATATACATTTTGTAAAAAATAATATAAACAGAGCCACTTTAAAATGGACTTGGAGCTGCCATCCCAGTGGAACTGCTTTGCACATCTTTCTCCTCCAATCATTGGTATGTTAAAACAGGGCAAAATAACCTTTTGACTGGGCCTAACAGCAGCATTGTATCCCAAACTGTGTGTACAAAGACAACAAGAAAGCAGATGTGACTACCTGGACTGAAAATTAAAAACATCTTTTAGGATTGTATCACTTGGTTTCTCTGCATCTACAGAAATGCCTTCCTTCTGTTGATGTCTTTGTTCCCCTTTCTCATAAATACTTTGACCTGTGTCACCTAACTCAACACTTCGATTTTCAGCCTTAGTCAGTGCTTTCGGAATCGTGATCCTTCTCGTTCTCAAATAAACACTTGTTGCCTTTTACTGTGGTCATTTTTAGGTTAACATTAAGTCAGTAGGAAAGCAGTCTAGGACTCTGCAGCATTTTGCTTCATTGTTGACACATTTGCAAAGCCATGTCACCTCAGTTATTTTGATAGTTTTTGTAGTGAAAGCAGATGGTACACCATGAGTAAAAACCGGTTAATTTTTTTTGTTGTCTATTATGATCTTGGGGTTAAAAAAAATTCCAAGAAAGCATAAATGTGGATGATTCCTTATGATGTCATTAATGATATTTCTAGGATAGCCGTATATCTGGTGGTTATGAAAATGTCCCAACTGATGATATCCACATGAAGCAAATTGATCTGGAGAATGTATGGCTTCATTTTATCCGGGAGTTTATTGCACCAGTTACACTGAAAGTCTTTGCAGGCTATTATACAAAGGTAGTTACCCTCCTGTTCCTCCTGCATACTGCCTACCAGGTTTTATGCTATTTTATGTTTTTATTGATAAGAAAATCCATTGGTCTACTTTGCTTTCGTAGGGGTTTGCACTGTTGAATTTTGTGGTAAAATACTCCCCTGATAGACAGCGCTCTCTTCGCCCTCATCACGATGCATCTACGTTTACCATCAACATTGCACTCAATAACGTGGGGGAAGATTTCCAGGTAACTACGGGTTTTGGTTTTTACATTTTTCAAGAGAAATATGTGATTACAAAAAGGCCTTTACCCTGCTTTTTGTTTGTTTGTTTGTTTGTTTTAAGTTTCTGCTTATATGGCATACTTTGACTTTTGCTCCTGATAAATAATTAAACATAATGGGCTGATAGATTTATTTGTTCCATCTCTTTTAGGGAGGTGGCTGCAAATTTCTAAGGTACAATTGCTCTATTGAATCACCAAGAAAAGGCTGGAGCTTCATGCATCCAGGGAGACTCACGCATTTGCATGAAGGACTTCCTGTTAAAAATGGAACAAGATACATCGCGGTGTCATTTATAGATCCCTAAGTTATTTACTTTTCATTGAATTGACTTTCTTTTTTGGGGAAATGAATGGTATGAACATGTTTTTGAAGTTGTGCTTGAGAAGATGAGAGGAATATTTAAATAACTTCAACAGAACAACTTCACTTTGGGCCAAACATTGGAAAAACTTTATCAAAAATTGTGTGATATTTCCTAACGTCTGCTCTGAGCCTTAAAACACAGATTGAAGAAGAAAAGAAAGAAAACAGAGTAAAAGCGAGTATTTATTTCTACACCTGTTGTCTCTGAGAATAATGACAATTTTCTGAATTTGTGTTTCAGTTGATAAAATGTTCAGGTACAAATGTACAAGTGACAAATGAGATTAATAATATTTCTTATTTAACAAAATCTGGGGGAAATTTTATTTATCAACATGCAGATAAAATGGATATGAATGAAAATTGGCAATTTTTGAAATGTTGGAAAACTGGAATTCTAACTGAATTGTGTGCAACTAATTGTGCACTTTTTTTGACTACCTATGCAGGTATCTTTTACAGTAGTTCCTGATGGAATCTAAAGAGCAATATTACATAGTGTTTTTTCAAAATACAATGAGTGCATATCCGGTTGAAAACATTTTTGTTTAGATTGATAGACAATTTTTTTTTTTTTACATTTGTATTACAAGTCAAGTCCTGTGTTCCTTCAGATAAATTTTCCAAGGTAGATTATAGTAAGTAGATATTAGATTTAGAAAAGCTTCAAGCCTTTCCCTTTCTTATTGACTTAAATCACCAAGTGTTCTTAAGTCAAAAAGATTGTTGTTGTTTTAATTCTAGAAAATAATGAGGAAAATTTTTAATTTGAGATTAGTAGTAGCATTTTATGATTTTTTTTTAAAAAAAACTCTAAGTACTTGAATTTTGTATCAGGAAAATAAAGTTGGTGAGCCTTACTTCTTCCCTTTTGCCTTTTGTTCCCTTCTTATTCTCTTTTTGGAAGGGTTTTTCACTTTTTTGTCGTCTCAGCATAGTCTCCATTTTATCCTTCTTACTCTTTTTATTTTCTTCTCTCTATTCCACTTTAAAATAATTATAACACAAAAAAATTTATGACTTGATTTTTCACCATTTCTTGGAGTGAGGTTTAAATATCCTTATTGTAGCTACTGTTTTTAATTTAAAGGTTAAACTTGAAAAAAGTTCTAAGTCATGGTGCCAAAATTCATTTTTCTAACACTGTGTGTTAGAAAATTATGAAAAATAAAATAATGTAAAACAAGTTTCTATTGTTTTCTTTATTTTTGGTGATTTATCTTTTTTTTTTTTTTTTTTTTCCTTGAGAGCAGTGTCACTGGCCCTCATATGTGGGACCCAAACCGGGCCGCTGGCTTCCTAAGCCAGCGCTTAACCACCGCGCCACTTGGCCGGCCCGGTGATTTATCTTTAGAAGAGAATTATGATGGAAGAAACTGAAATTATATTAGGATATGATAGCTATGATTTTTAAATTTTGCTAGCTATATTTACTGATATCATAATTTAAAGAAAACTATTGAAATATAAATTGAATTGTAATATTTTCAATCTCAAAGTGACTAAGGATTTGATATAACTTATTTTATAAGTTAAAAAATAGATACAAATATATATTTACTATTTTATTTATTATTAGTATTATTATATTCAACATATGTTTATTTGTTCAGTGGTGTTGTTTTCCAGGTTCCTGTTGTAGGTTGAGAATTGTTCCAGGCACTGAGGATGTGGTGATGAACAAGATGTTATAATTACTAGGAGATGGACTTAGGAAATAAGGAAGTTGGGTTCTACCTTTTTTCTCTTCTGGTGGCCTTTAATGCCCAAAGTAAATTCCTACTATTCATCAGCTTGATTGAGGAGACATTTTAGTAATGATTTGTGATTTATATTACTATACTTCAGGGATTGTATTCTGAATACATAACAACTGGCGTTGTGACCCCTCACTTACAGGTTGTGAAAGAATTCATGACACAGGTAGAAATACAGAAGAAAAGTTTATTAAAGTAACTAGAGGAGGGTCTGCTGGGCAGCGCTGCTGAAGACTACTGCCCCGAGTCTTTGTTTCATCTCAAGTTTTATATTTTCTAACCAGGATGTAAATTGCTTTGGCCTGTAGTGGAATTTTTTGTTGAGTTTGGCTTTGTCCCTGGTGTGGGGGAGGTACAGTTAAACTGGTTATCACAACCTTTGCATGTGTTATGTAGGTTTAAGTTGGAGTCTGGAGTGGATCCCATACAAATGCAAAACCTCACCCAAGTTACATGGCCAGCACTGGGCCAAAGTAAACAGAACCACTGAAACTGGTATGCATAGTAAATGTATAGTAAACAGTCATTAAGGTTTGGCGGGAAGGGAGGGAAGCAAAGAACAGAAAATTGTTTTGTTTTTTTTTGTTTGTTTTTTGAGGGCAGTATCACTGGCCCTCATATGTGGGACCGAACTGGGGCCGCTGGCTTCCCAGGCCAGCGCTTAACCACCGTGCCACTCGGCCGGCCCCAGAAAAAATTTTTTAAAAGTCCTAAACTAAATTACACTTGTTAAATCAAATTACACCAGAGGTCCAAATCTCAAAATAGAAGATACAGTGCCACTGTTACAATCTCTTGTCTTATCATCTGGTATGTAGTGGGTATCACACAATCAGAACAGACTCTGGTTATAAAAAAGACTTCTACCAGTGCCCAGCCAGCTTAATGTCCCTTGTGGTACAGTTAAGCGGAAAGACATCAATAGATCCTAGGTGTTGAGTTGTGGTATACATGGGTGGTGACCTATAGTAACTGTTTTAATCTTGTTTCCAGAAATTGGATCAAGGTAGTTAATGGAGCACATTTTTTATTTCCCCTCTCATCCCAGATTTCTTGAAATTATATATGTACTTTTGTTTTTTGTTTTGTTTTGTTTTTTTAGCTGAGCCATTCTGCCACCTGTTGGCAGCTCAGCGACAGCTCAGCTGAGGCTGGACGTCCAACTGCTGATGCTTAGAGCTCAGCTCGCACTCTTGAGCGAGCTCTTAACCAACTGAGTCACTCGGCTGGCCCCTATATGTACTTTTTAAAACAACAGTTCATAATTATAAGGGAAAGTGTGAGAAATTGCCACAAGTAGATCACAGAATTTGAAAGATGGAAAACAGGCAGCTTGAATCACAGTCAGCTCTGCCAACTACCAATCTGTTCTGTTTCTGTGAATTCCTTATTTTTAGATTCTAAATATACGTGAGATCATACAGTATTTGTCTTTCTCTGTCTGATTTATTTCACTTAGCATAACTCCCTCAAGGCTCATCCATGTTGTCACAAATGGCAATATTTTCTTTTCTTTCTTTTTTTTTTTTAGCTGAGCCATCCTGCCACCTGTTGGCAGCTCAACGGCAACTCAGCTCGGGCTAGCATCGAACCGCCATTGCTCAGAGCTCAGCTTGCACTCTTGAGCGAGCTCTTAACCAACTGAGCCACTTGGCCGGCCCTGGCAGTATTTTCTTTTTATGGTTGAATATTCCATTATATATATGTATAATAACTTCTTTTTTTTTTTGAGGGCAGTGTCACTGGCCCTCATATGTGGGACCCGAACCGGGGCCGCTGGCTTCCCAAGCCAGTGTTTAACCATGGTGCCACTCAGCTGGCCCCTATAATAACTTCTTTATCTATTCATCTTTCAGACACTTAGGTTGTCTCCCTTGGTTATTGTAAATAATGCTGTGATGAACATAGTGGTGCAGATATCTTCTTGAGATAGTGGTTTTGTTTCCTTCAGCTATACACCCAGAAGTGGAATTGCTAGATCATATCATTGCTATTTTTAATTTTTTGAGGAACCAAAATCTTTTTCTATGGAATATATTTGCATATTGTTTAACTTAAAAACAGTAGAAAGGGGAGAATTCCCATCACTAATTTAATTTGCTTAAATAAAGGATATCAACGTTAGTAGTAACCATTTATGTTTGCACGTGAGTGCATGTGTGTATACATACGTAACCAAAAGATTTAAATGTTCATCAGGTGTCATTTTTCTAATTCTTAATGTGCATAGGAATCAATGTGAATTTTTTCCTTTAATATGGACACTTTAGTAATAGTCTAGTATATTAATTTTTTTCCATTCTGCTTCATTTTTGAAAGACACTAGTAATTTACCTGTATTGGCAATTTACCCAAGAGGTTAAATACCCCTCTACAAAATTGAGTAATCCATCCTAATGACAGAATCTGTATATTTCTTCACTCATATTTTTCTGTCTGTCATATGCACCTCCTAATTTTCCTGCTTGCTAAGCCCTAAAGCCCATCTTGTATGATATTTTGAGGACCTGACATTCATCTGGAATATGGAGTGGTCTATTTAACTGCTGTCTTCAAGGAGAGCAGGAAAACCAAATGCGATTTTTAGTCACAGTTGAGAGTCAGTCTCAGTAAATACCTCTCTTTGAGTAGATGCTGACTATTTTGGAAAAATAAAGTCTGTAATACTTTATGAAAGTTGCCTTGGTCAAACAGGACTGTTTACCTGTGGTCTCTTAGAATAGTAAGACTTCTTTAGAATAACAGACTTCTTTTAGAATAACTCTTTGTTAAGAAAAAGCCGTTGGGGATAAAAAAAAGGGGGGGAGGGGAATATATAATGTATAAACCTCTTTAATGAAAGCAATGCATTTTAGGTTAAATTTGAAGGGAAATGCACCCAAAAATAACAAAAAGCCTAGAAAAATGCATGTACACATGCTTTAAAAATGCATAGTACTATGTAGCTAAATTATTCTAATAAAAGGAATTAGAAAAATTAGAAAGAGGGATATGCATGCTAGGGATTTATGGACTTTAAATCTTCCTGAGTTCTAAAAAATTTTAAAGATTAACTTTAAATTATATTTTAATTTTATTCTTAATCTATTAAAGTAGATTAAAAAACATTCATTTGTAAAAGTAGGTTCTTTGCTGATTTTTGAGGTGGTGGTGTTTTGATAAATCAAGTAACTGATACTTTGATATGTAATTTTGTCTTTACTGAAAATTTGTTGACTAAAAAATCTGAATATATTCTTTTGAGAGTTAGACAGGATTTCTGCCTATTTAATAATATAAAATACACAAGTAATCAACTTAAAGAATAGTTTTAATAAATGAAATGGAAAAGATGTATGCCATAGGTAATAACATACTGTTATTTTCAAATCATCCTCACCCCAAAGGAGATATTATTAGACTAAAAAAAAATTAAGGAATGGAGGAGACAAAAATTTCATGTAGATTTGTAATGAGTAATGAACTTCTCTGTGTTTAATTATAAAATAATTTTAAAAGATATTTTTCTTAACACGGATTAAGGTCAGTAACTTTTTCTTTAGGAATATGTGTGAAATGGAAGAAAGAATCCTTAAAGAAATCGCATGGGGTTATATAGCTCTGTACCTACTCAGGAGAATTTTACATTTGACAAAGCTAAATAACTTCAAGTGAAAAATAGACAAAGCATACTTTACGTCTTCTGAGCATTAGTGGATAGATAATTGATTAATTGGAAAAACAGTGTGTATTTGGAAAATGATATTATCCTATTACTTTGTTTTATTAAATTATTTTTATCTGTGTTTACATAGTTTATGTATTATAAATCTTGCCAAACTGTGACATCACAGCCCCACCTTGTGGTTAATGTAGACAACTAATAGAGTCTAAATTTTAATCAAAAAGCAAGAGCTTTAAATTTTATTTTATTTTAAGATTTTTATTGGGGAATTGAGAGAGGGGAACAGCGTTGGAGAATTGGGGAATGGGAACAGACAAGTTGCTGTCTTTTTGTTCTTCAGTCTGCTTGTGGAAGGTGTTGTTTCACTGGCCCATGTTAGTATTATTGCGCTTTTCCTGGGTGAGGCAGTTGGTCTCCAGCCTCTGGTCGGCCGCTCATGGCTGCTCACGGCAACTCACGAAAGCGCATGCCAGCTGCCAGCCAGCCCCAATGCAGCCTACACGGTTGCTGGCGACTCAAGGCTGTCCAAGGAGCTTTAAATTTTTTAAAAAATTTTATGCTTTCAAAATTTTTCTTAAAGGCTAATATAAATTTAAATGATTACATTGGATCATTTTTTTCCAAGAATTTTTTTTTTTCAGTGTAATACAATGCAATATTTTGAAAGAAGGAATTGGGACATTTTATTCTGAAATAAGGGATAGCTAGCATACATATTTCCAGTTAATACTGATGAAGTAATTTGTTTATTGTTCTTTACATACCTCATAAACTTCTAGTTTGTGTTCACTAGGGAATATGGGCTTGGACTAATAATGAAATTAGTGTAGACGTGTTCAGACTCAATTCCAACTGATTGGTTTTCAGTAGACAAGATAACATATAATATTAGAAAAGCACCAGAGAGTGTGATTGTAAAAACAAATACATTTTTAAAAGCTCTTTTTAGCAGGGAAAAATAAATCACAATAATTTTTTCCTTCATAATCAGCACAGAGCTAGTAAGTACAGAAATGAGAACGGGATTTCTGTGGTAGAAAAGCTAAGGGATTCAAACAAACTGTGAAATTATAACAATCTCTATTATGGCTTTTTGAAGATAAACAAAATTTGTTCCTGCTGAAGTTGCTGAAAGGAGGTGTCCTAAAGTAGTTCTAATGTACTCCAGCTCTCGCATATTCAAATACTGACCATGCATCCTTCTTGACCTTTTCCTCCTTTGGTCACCTTGCACCCTTGCCACTTGAATGAATTCAGCTGCTTCTCATATAACTCTAGAGTGACTTAATTGATTTTCATACTGTCCCAAGACAGCTTCCCTATTGATCATCTGTGAGCTAAGAGGAGAGGAAATAAAAAAGTTTGTATTATTGAAACCTAAATGTTTTGACGCCTGTGATAGCAAGTCTCCAAAGATAGTCAAGTCTCAGTGATCCATGCCTCCCAGGATTTATACCTTTGTGCAGTTCCCTCCCATGTTGAACCCTAGTGGGCTTTCTGTAGCCAACAGAGTGCAGAATAAGTGACTCTGCATAGTTTCCAAATTGGGTCATGAGAGACCTTGTGGCTTTGATCTCTTAGAACATTCATTGTTAGGGCACTCTAGAAATCCGGGTGCCATTCTGTGGAAAGCCCATTCCCCATGATGAGGCCATGTACAAGCCCTCTGGCCAATAGCTGAAGTTGAGCTCCTGTATCATTTGGCACCACGTGACTGAATTATTTGGACATTGAGCCCATGGAATCCTCAGATGACAATTGTGCCCATAGTTGACCTCTACCAGCAACCACATGTGAGTCCTCAAGGAAGAACCACCCAGTCATCCACAGAGCTATGAGAGACAAAGATAACATTGTGTTAAGTCACTAACTTCTGAGAAGTTTGTTACCCTGCAATAGATAACTGAAACAAGGATAGTTGCCTAAACTGCCTCTAATCGAGCCTGCTTTTCTGAGCATTTAGCTTAACTGGGTTTATTTACCTTTTGTTTTCCTCAATAGGGCCATAAACTCCTTGAAGGAAGGGACTGTACTTTTTCAGTCTTTTTAGTTTTAAAACCTAGCATGCACAGCCTGGCACATAGTAGGTACTCATGTGTGAATGAGTAATTGGGAGTTGGTTTTATATCTGAGATTTTATTGTATTTGAATTAAAATGATCCTTGGACGAATAGGAATTTTGAATTTAATAGATAGACAAAAAATAAAAATAAATCAATGTGTGAGGTAAAGACTTGAAAAAGATGATACAGTTTATTCCTGAGTAAAGGGATATGTAGGTGTCCCCGAGTTGGCTAGAGTAATGTACTAAGATGTTATAAAAAGAAACCGATACCACTGTTCTCCTCAGCATTCTGGGCTGAAGGAGTGAGACAAGGAGTGGTCAGTTTATAAGTACCTGCTTATGTTTATTAGACTTTCAATAAGTGTTTGTTTGTTTTTAAGCTGAGCCATCCTGCCACCTGTTGGCAGCTCAATGGCAGCTCAGCTCGGGCTGGGCATCGAACTGCTGTTGCTCAGAGCTCAGCTTGCACTCTTGAGCGAGCTCTTAACCAACTGAGCCACTCGGCTGGCCCAAGACTTTCAATAAGTATTTTGAATTGAATGAATTTGGTTTTACACATTTTAAAACAGTTTTTAGTAAAATGCTTTAAAAAGCATGTCATTATACTGACTAAAGTGTCTGTATTTCACCATCCCACCTTAAACTAAAAAACATTGGGTTGTCAGAAAAGTCATGACGCATTTTTGCAACAGAAAACATAGAAAAAAATACGTCATGACTTTTCCGACAACCCAATAGTTTCAAAACAGAAACATGTGAAAACAGTGGATTTTCAAATGCCAAAGAGAGTGTGGCCTTGAAATGTATTTTTATCAGAACTGTCATTACCATGGCTACAGAGTGCCTGCTCATTGGGTGTGGTTTGTTGAATTTAACCAAACACTGTTTGGACATTTGTTCAGTATGGTCCTAGAAATGTGATAAATAGTGGAATTACTAATCATTTCAAAAGTATAGACCTGTATGACTCTGTTCAAAAAATGAATTGTTTAGGAGAGCTGTAACAGGTGATGTCAGAAAAAGAATAACAACTTAGAAACTTCTTGTCTGCCTGTAAGAGTTTCAATAAAACAGAGTTTAGAAGAAGAATTTTTATGTAAATATAGAGATATTGTTAACTGTTTAAAATTGGTAAAGGATTTGACAGATGTGAGATACTTAAAAGGTAACAGAGTGGATTCAAGTGTGTAAAGTAATGAATTGGGAGAGAGCAATGAGATTCAGAAGTTATTATATAATCAATATAATTATGTTTCAAAGTAAGAATGTGAAAAATGGACATAATACTACATTTAACTTGCTATTGATTAAAGGGATTACATCTACTCATTTGGGACTTTTGTCTTAGCATTAAGATTTAAGATTATTCTTTTTGGAAACCATGTTGCATGCACTGTTTTTCAACCAGTTTTATCCTTCAACAGACTTTCTTGCAAATATTTAGTCCAATGGTTCACTATTTTTTTAAGGTCTAAAATGAGGACAGAACAAGAAGTACAGAATATGTTCTTGTCTGAGTGACATGATTAATTGGTATCCACTTTCCGATGCTTGTAGCCCAAACGCTAAATCTTCAATGATGGTTAACTTTTGTGACAGTTAATGTGTACTTTTCCCTGAATATCCATGTGCTTCCCAAATTTCCTGCCCAATCCTAATTAGGTGTGGTTATGACTACTTTTGGCCCATGGCCTAAGAGGAGAAGTGATGTGGATCATTCAAGCATTTAAGACATAAGGCCAAACATTTAAGAGCCCATTGTAGCTGCTATTGAAACATGTATATTGAAATGCATGGATCCTAAGTCACTATTTGCAGGGAGTTTCCCTTAAGAGGTGCCAGGCCCACCGCAGATGTGTGTGAAAAAGAAATAAAACTTCTATGTTAAGCCACTGAGGTTTCAAGGTTTGTAAAATAGCTAGTTTTACCTAATACAACAATCACATGTGTGACAAAGAAATCCGTATTTAATTTGGAAGGGTAGATTTAGGTATGTGTTGATTTTAAAGTAATAAAAGCCTAGAGTTGTTTTAGAGTTTAGTGATTTAATTTGTATCATCTAACAATAGAATCTCAGGATTGGAAGTGGTCTTAAAAGCTGGGCAGTCCAGTCTCTGCCCTACTCCACCCTGAACAAATCCCTTTCAAGCTTCCCTGGTTGATGAGCATCCAGACTGCATTTGGAAATTTCATCAGTGAATGCTTATTAAGTGTCTGTTACATGTCCATCATTGTACCTGAACTTATAGACATGACGACATTATCCTTCATTACACTCCAGTGGCAGGGCGATTTACTGAATCTTGATACAGAGACAGCAAGCAGAGCTTTTCTGAACCATGCCCAAATCTATCTTTTGTAACTAATACTTAAAGTTTATATTTGTACATGTGGGAATTATATAATAAAATAATGTCTCAATATGGGCTCATCTTTCAAATACTTAACAGCAGTAATCATAACCATTCCTTCTACCCTCCCCATATCCCACCCTATTATCTTTTCCACACTTAAAATATCAGATTCCTCACTAGTCCTTGTACAACCAGGTTTGGAGCTTCCACCATGCTGAGCGTAGCTTGCTGACTTCGCAAAGTGTTAATATCACTTCAGGCACTCTCCTTTATATGTGAAATGATTTGTCACTATGTCAGTGGACATGTGTCATTATCTCTGTGGTGGTGCTCAGATAGAAATTCAATATGCTAGTTAAGTGTAAGCATAGAAACCAAGCAAAGGATCATTCATATTTTGGATTTTTATTAATATCAAATTGTTTTTGGTGGGGAGTGGGCAACTGTATTATACTGCTGACAATTTACAATCAGGTAAAACTTGGTTTTCCTTCACATTGGAAGTTGTTGAGCAATGATTTCACTTTATAGTACCTTCTTGTTTTCACTGAGCCATGTATAGAATGCTATTAAATAAAATTAAATTTATTAGTTTTAAATTATAGTTTTAGCTTGTTGCAGTCTTTATGAAAGCTGATTCTCTCACTCAGTTTTGTCATTTTCTCCTGACTCATGTCTCCCAAAATGATGAACAAGCCTTCAACAACTGCATCTTGGTAATCTACAAAGCCCTTTAGAAAGTCCAACCCAAATTGGAATGGCCTGCCATACTCTGTATAGAACTTTCTAATCAGAGTGCTTAATAATTTACTTTTTTTTTTTTGACAAACAGTGTACTTATTTGGAGTTAAATAAAAATAAGCATAGAATCCTGAAATTTTAGAGAACTTCCTTGGAAATTAAGTACTTAGTGGTTCTCAACCTGGGCCTTCTCTTAGAATCACCTGGGAATTTTAAAAAATGTTTAATGATGTGACACCCCCCCTTCCAAAATACACCTATTAAATTCCATTTTCTGGGAGGAAAGCCAGGCCATGAGTTATTTTAAAAAGCTCCCTAAATGCTTCTAATATGCAGTAAAGCTGGGAAGATCTGACTTAGCTCAACCCTTGAATGTGACAGAGATTCTTTGCTTGGCCAAACTTTAGTCAGGCTCCTAGACATTCTTCTAGACCCATCTTTGGGCAGTTTAACAGGAACACCCCTGCCCTTGATATCTGATGGGGGTCATCATACCCCACCATCCCCCAGGTGATGTCTGAGCACCCTGGCCTACCTTCCGAAAGAATCCTCTTAGGTTTGTTTAACTAGAATTTCCCCCCTTTCTCCAGATATTTTCTCTTAGGAATTTTTCATACCCCAACCCTCACCCGGCTCCTTTGCTATAAATCCCCACTGGCCCATGCTATATTTCACGTTGAACCCACTCTATACCCCACTGCAAAATCCTATTGCAGTGGTCCCTACACCTATTGCAATCGTCCTGAATAAAGTTTGCCTTAATGTATTTAACAAGTGTCATTGAATAACTTTTTTTCTTTAACAAAGGAAGTGATTATTTTTTTTTATCACCACAATACTTCTGTATTTAAGCTACTGCATGAGAATTTTCAGCTAATTAATGGAACCATGTTAAATGAAAAATGTCTGGTCTATCATTAAATGACAATCTAAGTGAAATCTACAAGTAAAATTTTTATATTGAAAGAAAACTCATTTCTCCTGAGTGTACACTACATCCAGAGACTGACCAGGGTCACAGCGGTCGGGTTGACTCAGTATAATCACACTAAGAAGAAACAGCTCAGGATTATAGCAGGCCTTGGCTCCAGCCAAATTCAAATTCAAGTCTGAATTTCCCCAGTCAAGTGTTTATTCTGCTTTAGCACCACAAACACTGGAAAACAGTTTACAAAATTTCGTGAAGCTTCAAGATGTTCTCGCCTATCATTTGTCCAATAAGAAAGAAAAGCTCATACAGTCCAACCCCCTCCCATGTCCATGACCGATCGCCTGGCCTCTGCTTGGTCATTTGGCGGATCGCTCGTCTGTGGGTGGAAAGCTCTTGTTATCAGAATGCTTTTCCTTATATCCAACTGACAACATTTGCCCTACTAACTTCTTCCTGGTGCTTCTAATTCTGCTGTTTGGAGGAACAGTCTAAATTGAATGCCTTTTCTGTGTTTTAGCAAGGCAAATGGATTGTAATATTTCTAAGTCTGCTTTCCAAGATAATAATGTCAGGTTTTCACAACCATCCCATCACTGTCCTCTGTGACTCCCTGCTTCTGTTCCCTTTATCAGGAACTAGAGACCAGTGTGTGCTTCACAAAGATACCAGTTAGCCTTTTGCCACACAAAGGACTACATAACAAACCACTCTCAAGCACAGTGCTTAAAATAACATTAATTTAATCCATGGATCTATGAATTGCCTGGGCTCAGCTGAATGAGATTTTCTCTGCTACAAATCTTGCATTTCCCTCCGAGGTCTCGTAGGCTAACCCACTGTTTTCCTCATGGCACTGGGAGTGGTGTCATTCATTGGAAGAGGGCAGGTGAATACATGGAAGGCCTCTTAGGATTTGAAGCTGGCACATTGTCACTTCCACCTTCAACTTTTGCCCAAGCAAGTGATATAGCTGAACCCTGACAGGTGGAGAAATATGGTTGGAAACCTCAAGAGGAGAAACTGCAAAGCTGCATGGCAGAGAATGTTAAAACAGAATTGTTAAAAGGTATAAAGAGCTATAGTAGTACATTACAATTACAATTGCAAGTTTTAAAATTCATTAATGTATTACCAAATTACTTTTGTTGCATATGTCAGTAGGGTGCTGTTTTATTTATTAAATCATTTCTTTCAACAAATATTTGAGGGCCCAGTACGAGAGCATCTGTCTTCTGATATGACATAAAAGATACAAAATCTTGGCCAACTCTTTTAAGGTTATTTATTTATTTATTTTTACTTTTCTGTTTTTGATGTACAGCTCTATAAATTTAAATATATGTATAAATTCCTGTAAGCACCAGCATAATCAGAATATAGAATAGGGCCGGCCGAGTGGCGCGGTGGTGAAATGCTGGCTTGCGAGGTCAGCTGCCCGGATTTGAGTCCCACATATGAAGGCCAGTGACACTGCCCTCAAAAAAAAAAAAAAAAAAAAAAGAATGTAGAGTAACAGTATCCCACCAAACACTTCCTTTTTGTTGCCTCTTTTGTAATTTAAACCTCCCCCTATTCCTATCTGCAGACACTAACTAATCTCTTATCCTCCCATATAGTTTTTGCCTTTTCTAGATCGCCAAATAAATGGATTCATATGGCATGTAACCTTTGGAGAGTAGCTTCTTTCACTCAGCATAATACCTTTGGGATTCATCAGTGCTGTTCCAAAGTCAGTATATATTTCAAAGCCTTTGCAATGTTGCTCAGCCCTCTCCTGCATGTGTGCCACCCAGGGGCCAGTCTGAGGCCTGGGTGGTCGTCTACCTCATACTTCTGTTCTCAGAGCTTTTGGTGGTGTTGATGTAGGAAATGTCCAAATCTGTAGAGAAGTATAATAAGTTTATTTGAGCCAAACTGATGACAATTGCCGGGAAGAAAATCTCAATGGATTAAGAAAATGTTCCAGAGAATGGCAGTTTTGCAGCTCATTTTATACTTAGAATCAAAGGTAGAGACATAGGAGGGTTACATGAAATCCATTGGTGGTTGGTTAAGTGGGTGGGAGAAAGCAAAATCTCTGGGATTGGATAAAAAGTAAAATGGAGAGACCCATAACTTCTTTTACATAGGTGGGTACAGCATAGTTAACAATTAACATTTTACAGCACAAAGAGATGGTATCCGGGGAACAAGATAACGATGAGGGGTTCTGTGGTCTCCTGCTCTGTTGTGGTGGGTTGTGCCCTGAGGGGTCCAGAAAAAAAGATGACTGACATTCCAAGGGCATGTTATCTTAGATGCCAAAAGACAATAGACAGGCTCTCCTATGGTAAAGATTGATCTTTGTCAAGGAAGCTACAGGCAAAGGATGTGACTACCACCATGACCTCTTTTAGTTAGGAATTTTTATGGTCAGACCATCCTATCTGGTCTCTGAGTTTGTAGGGCCTGCCGTGCTGGCCTCCCCTGAGCCTGTCAGGTTTAGTATGTGGCCCCTTTTTCGTCCACAGTATGCCTTTAGGGTCAGATCCACTGCTCAGCTCAGGGATGAGCTAAACATAAAATGCTTTGAGGTCCCTTTCTTGAGCCCTCCTCTTCTCTGCACGCTCCCCCAGGCTGTCTGGCTCCCAGGGACCCTCCTTTCTGGTTCTCTGCTAGTCTCCTCACCCTGTATGAATGCCCTGAGCCTCCTTCAGCTTCCAGATGCAAGCTACAGGAGAATAGAGGGAAAAAATGGAGACTTTCCTCCATGGTCTTTGGATCACACAGTTTCTCGGTCAGAGAGAAGGATTCTCCTCCCTTCAGTTCCCACCTGGCTGCCACCACCACTGTGATACCCAGCAACCAAATACAAACTGAGACAGAGTCTTTAATAGTTTGGAGTTTATTATCTGGCGGCTGTGAGCGGGCTCATGCCCTGAATAAACCCACAGCCCCTAACCAAAGGAGAAAGGGGATTGTATAGACAGAAATCGCAAACAAAGCAAATTACAGTTTACAGGTAGTTTCCATAAATCTTAGACAGTTTGACATCAAATACAACAAGCAAGTTACAGAAGTTATAAAATGCTGTAGTTAATTATACTGACAGCACTAAATGTGGCAAGCCCCTGTGATACCACTAAAATATAGCAAGCCAGTGTGATAGCACTAAAATATAGCAAGCAAGGAAATTACAGGGGCCATAGTTAACTGGTGGACAAGTTTGCTTAACAAGCAGAGGAGATTATGGTCTTATCTGGAAAAGACAGCTGGCCTATGTCATGTTTAAATAAGAGATAGTTAAAACTAGTGGAATGTAGCAAGCAGTTAAGGAGATCTATTCTTAGTTAGTTTAAGGGAATGTTTTAACAATTTTTTAATATAGAGAGGTCAGGGGTGGGGGCTAGTAGATGGAGGTCCTGTTACTTCACTACCGCAGGAGCCACAGGGTTGCATCTTCAGGAGTGGGGCTCTCTGGAGACAAAGCTGAGTGAGAGAGAACAGTCCAGGGAAGTTCCCCACTGTCTCCTAGAGGCTCCACTACCCAGTCCAAAGACCATACATACATACATACATACATACATACATACATTTAGAGACTTTCTGTCAGCTGTTTTCTTTGCTATTGGTCTTTTAAAACAAACACGAGCTATGTATTAACGAGCACATTCTAGAAAACTCTTCTCTGTGGTATGTTTAACATGAGTAAGAGTGTTGCAAACTTTGACAGAACCTTTATTTCCCCCCTTTAATCACCTGTCAAGCTGAGCCTTGCTCACAGACACTTGACTGTAGAAAGAAAAGATATTTTAAGGGAACATGAGGCTTTGAAGAACCACACAGACACACAAAAAAATAATGTGTATTTGGATATCAATCTGAAGTTTCATTCAGGTAAAAGTGTTCTATGGTTTTATTTTTAAAACCATGGTCTATTAGTGTGAGAGTAGTTAGAAGACACCCCTAGAATATGTTCAGCTCAGAAGTTCCCTCATTTTGGTAGCAGATACGTTCCCAGCCCTGCAGTGGATGCCTGGAACCCAGATAGTACTGAACACTAAATATATATATATATATATATATATATATATATATATATATATATATAATGGTTTTTCCTATACATGTATACCTATAATAAAGTTTAATCTATAAATTAGGCACAGTAAGATATTAACAATAACTACTAATAAAATAGAACAATTATAACAGTACACTATCATAAAAGTTATGAGAATGTGGTCTCAAAATATTTTATTGTCCTGTACTCACCTTTCTTCTTGTGGTGATGTGAGATGATACAATGCCTATGTGATGAGATGAAGTAGGTGAATGACATAGGCTTTGTGACATAGAGTTGAGCTACTAGAAGGGTTCCTTGAACTCAATCACTGCCATCCTGCGGCAGTTGGTCTGATAACTCAGATGCCTACTATGTGACTAACAGGCTGGCAGTGTATACCATCATAGATATGATTCACGTCCCTGGTGGGATGAAGCAGGCAGGCATGAGATTTCATTATGCTACTCTCAGAACAGCATGCAATTTCAAACTTATTGTTTATTTCTAGAATTTTCCACTTAATATTTTTGGACCAATAGATGGCCATGGGTAACTGAAGCCACAAATAAGCAGACTATTGTGCTACCATGAAAATCAAGGCTGTGTGCTTGCCTGGTTTCTGATACTAGAAATTAAAGCCCAGGTCTTTAGAAAAGTGTTATATAAATCCCAATATATTTACACCTCCTGCTTCTTTCAGTTAACATATAATTTTTAGTGCTTAGAAGCATAACTCAATAATAAGTTTAATGTATGCAACCTTTTTCTTATTGGACTCCTAATTGTTTCCTATCTTTAATGGTCAGAATTGGACATAATTCAAAATCATTTCTTTTTTCCACTTTACATTTTTGTGTAAAAAGTTTATATAACTAAAAAGTACAAGCCAAATTTTTATTTATTAAAAGAGAAAATGACAATACAACTTTAGACAAAGAGGAATTTGACATTTTGAAGGTAAACTATGGATGTTAACTTATAAATCAGTGTAGAACCTCAATCTCATTACAAAAAGAAATAATTCTAGAAAAGGGTAATTGAATTGCCAATCTGTTGATCTGTATGTATACATGTACTTTAAAAGGTAGCAAGTAGAGGAATTTTCATTCATAAAAGTCCTGAACTTTGATCAAGAATCAACTTTTTTTTTAAAAAAGGTAATCATTATGCATTGTATCACATTATAATTATGGCCCCAGCTCACCACCACTTCCCCCTGGAGAAATTCATCAGTCGCATATGTTTGTAGTCTGTGCCACGCAGAAAGCCCTAAGGTTTTCCATACATACATCTTGAGAGCGTAGACTACCATTACTTGCAAGTTTAGAAGGCTAGGTTAAATAAAAGATAGAGAGCAGTAATTTGAGTTTACCACAGTATCAACAAAGTCACATTTGGGGTCACGTCTGGATACATCCAGCATCTGACCAACATCTGGCTTACATTATTGAGAGATCAACTGTACTCTCTAAAGAACATTTTATGAGCACTATCTTAAGGCATTCTGCAAACAGTCCAGCTTATTTTATTTAAACAATTTACATAGTTCATCTGTTCTTATTTTTAATTAAAAAAAAATTTTTTTTAAAGTAGGGGCCAACACTTTTGTGAAAGGCTGTGTTACAAAGCCTAATATACTTCATATGGTGTAGAAGAAATTTATTTCTAGATAGTAAGTTTTGATGCCTTATTTGCATCTTCACCAAGTCATCCAGGATGTCAAGTTACAAGCAGATGTGAACTTTGCCTGCCTACAATCCATTCTAGATTCTCATCTCTTTTCACTATCAAGGCTGGAAAGTGGAAATATTCAATTTTTCAGCCTTCCCTGAGTGGGACACCACATCAACACTAAACTGCAGACTCCTGGCTCAAGTTTATATTTTGGAGAAAAATGGAATATTAAAAGATTGTGGAGATGCCCTGGATTCCAGTAAAATTGTACCTCTATGTATTATGGAACAATGTATATATGGTTTTAGACTCTCAGTATTTTTTTCAATTTATTTTATTTTTTAATATTTTTATTAAATATAGCTAACATACATTATATTACTTTTGGTGTACACCATGGTTATTCAACATTTATATATCTAAAGGAGTGATCACCATGATAAGTCCAGCAACCATCTGACACCGTACCATGTTATCTCAACATTATTGACCATATTGCCTGTGCTGTACATTACATCCCCACAAGTTATTTGTTTTATACCTGGAAATTTGGACCTCTTATTCCCCTTCCCCTTCCCCCCCTTTTAAAGTTATCAATTACAGTTGACATTCAATATTATTTTATATTAATTATATTGTTTTGTATTAATTATATTATTTTATATTAATATTATTTTATATTAATAGCATATTGACATTTCATATCAAATCAAATATGTTATATTAATTATATTAATATAAAATTATTTTATATTAATTATATATTAATTATATGTATTATCAATTAAAGTTGACGTTCAATATTATTTTATATTAATTTCAGGTGTATAGCACAGTGGTTAGACATTTGTATAATTTAAGAATGATCCTCCTGACTAGCCTACTACCTGCCTGGCATTATACATAGTTATTACCGCATTATTGACTATATTCTCTAGGCTTTACTTTACATACCCATGCTTATTTTGTAACTACCAATATGTACTTCTTACTCCCTTCACCATTTTCACCCACCCCCAACTTCATCCCATCAAATCTAGTACCCTTATGACACCATACATAATTATTACAATATTATTGACAAGATAGTAAGTCAATTCCTTATGCTAAAACCTACATCCCCATAAATACTGTATAACAGCCAATTTGCAGTTCTTAATCCCTTTCTCTTTTTCATGCACCCAATCTCCCTCCCATTTGGCAATCATCAAAATGTTCTCTGGGGCCGGCCGAGTGGCGCGGTGGTTAAACGCTGGCTTGGGAAGCCAGCGGCCCCGGTTCGGATCCCACAATGAGGGGCCAGTGACACTGCCCTCAAAAAAAAAAAAAAAATGTTCTCTGTATCTATGAGTTTGTGTCTGATTTGTTTGTTTGTTTATTTTGTTCTTTAGATTCCACATATAAGCAAAATCACACTGCATCTGTCTTTCTCTGTCTGACATTCCACTCAGCACAATTCTCACCAGGTCCATCCACACTGCTGCAGATGGTGAGAACCTATTTCCTTCCCCGGCTTAGCAAGATTCCATCGTATATATGTACCACCTCCTCTTTATTCATTTCATCAACACCCAGGCTGCCTCCACATCTTGGCCATTGTAAACAATGCTGCAATGAATATATTGATGCGCACCCCCCCTTGAAGTAGTGTTTTGGGTTTCTTCAGATAAATACCCTGAAGTGGGATTCCTGGGTCCTTCTTTGTCTCTTGTTATAGCTTTCATTTTAAAGTATATTTTGTCTGCTATAGGTATTGCTACTCCAGGCTTCTTTTTGTTGTGGTTGTTTTTCATTTCCATTTTTAGGAAATACCTTTTTCCATCCCTTACTTTCTGTCTGTGTGTGTCTTTCAATCTGAAGTCAGTGTCTTGTAGGCAGCATATGTAACAACGGTCTTGTTTTCTTATCCATTCAGCCCTACTATTCTTTGGTGTGGAGCATTTTAATCCATTTACATTGAAATTGATTGCTGACACATATGTAGTTGTTGCCATTTTATTATTCATAATTTTGATTTTTTTTTTCCATCTTAAAGAAGTCCAGCTAACATTCCTTGTAATACTGGTTTGGTGGTGATGAATTCCGTTAGGTTTTTCTTGTCAGTTAAGTTCTTTATCTATTCAATTTTATATTTTATTTTTTTAAATTTATTTTTATTTTATTTTATTATTATTATTATTTTTATTATTTTTATTTTATTTTATTTTTTTAACTGAGCCCTCCTGCCACCTGTTGGCAGCTCAACGGCAACTCAGCTCGGGCTGGCATCGAACAGCCGTTGCTCAGAGCTCACCTCACACTCTTGAGCAAGCTTTTAACTAACTGAGCCACTCGGCTGGCCCCTATTCTTCAATTTTAAATGACAGCCTTGCTGAATAGAGTACTCTTGGTTGTAGGCCCTTGCTTTTCATCACTTTAAATATTTAATGCCAATCCCTTCTGGCCTGCAAAGTTTTTGTTGAGAAATCAGCTGACAATCTTATGGGAGCACCCTTGTAAGTTACTAGTTGTCTTTCTCTTGCAGCTTTTAGGATTCTCTCTTTGTCTTTAACCTTTGCCATTCTAATTATAATGTGTTCTGGTGTGGGCCTGTTTGGGTTCATCTTGTGTAGGACTCTCTGTGATTTCTGGACTTGTATGTCTATTTCCTTTACCAGGTTAGAAAAGTTTTCAGTCATTATTTCTTCAAAAAGTTCTTAATCTCTTATTCTCTCTCTTCTCCTTCTGGTACCCCAAAGATGCAAATGTTGTTATACTTAGTATTGTCCCAGAGGTCTCTTAAATTATCCTGCTTTGTTGAATTCTTTTTTTTTTTTTTTTTTTCTGCTCTGATTGGGTGTTTTCTGCTATCATGTCTTCCAAATCTCTGATTCAGTCCTCTGTTACACCATAGTCTGCTGATGATTCCTTCTGGTGCATTCTTCATTTCAGTTATTGCATTCTTCATGCCTGAGTGGTTCTTTTTTATGGTTTCTATGTCTTTTTATATGCATAGTATCTCTTTGTTGAAGTTCTCACTGAGTTCCTTCAGAATCTTATAACCATTGTTTTGAACACTGTGTCTCATAGGTTATCTGTCTCCATTTTGTTTAGTTCTTTTTCTGGAGTTATCTCCTGTTTTTTCATTGGGGATATATTTCTTTATTTCCTTATTTTGGTTGCCTCTATGCTTGTTTCTGTGTATTAGATAAATCTCCTACATCCCCCAGTCTTGGCCTAGTGGCTTTATCTAGTAGGTGCCCTGTGGGACCCAGTGGCACAATCTCCCTGGTCACCTGTACCAGGTCCTTTAGGAGTGTCTCTTGAATGGATTGTGTGTCCTCCTGTTATAGTTGAACCAATGAGTGGGATTGACCCTCAGGCTGATTGGCTGTGGGGTTTGGCCAAGCTTATAGGCTGCTGTGCAGGGGGGTCTTACCCCACTGTGTGGGATTTGCCTGATTGGGCTTTGGGGCTATTGAGACCACCCTTTGTGTAGCCACTTGTAAGGATATTTGGGCGGTGTATTGCTCTGGTGAAGCCAACCTCCAAGTATGTTGTTTCTGGGGCTTCTTGTGAAGGCCTCCAGTGCAGGCCCAGGTCACCAGTGCAGGCCCAGGTCACCCACTGCCTGTGACCAGCTGGGGGACTACCTGGTAAGATCTACAAAGTGATTTACATTTGTTCACTGCCTGTGCTAACCCTGGAGGCATGTGGGAGAGGCCACACTATGAGCTAAGGGTGTCTGCAACCAGTACTGGGCCTGTGGTGGTTCCAAAAAATGGCAGAACATGTTGAGCCCTCTGCTACCTGCTGGCTTCTTTAAAGTTCAGCCACTGATAAAGCCTCATGTTGTAATGCAAGTTGGGTGATGCAGGGCCTCAGGGAGTCTCTAGAGTTCTGTTCACCAGGTTAATGTAAATTCTGGTTTGGTGCCATTGATGAACCTGAAGCCACTCAGCAAAAGTCTTAAGAGAACACTGAACAGTCGCTACTTGCCTGGAGTCTGTTAGACTCTGATTATTTTCCAAGAAATAGTGCAATGTGAGTGGGGCTGGCTGCTCCTGGAGAAAGTGCCTTTGGCATTGGGGGAGTTGGGTGGGTTGGGGTCCCAGTGAGTCAGCAGGGTGAAACTTCAGAGCTCACCAGACCAATCAGATTCAGATTTGGCCTTAAGTATAGGGGGAGGGCTCAACAACAGGAAAGATGGTGTCTGCCTGCCAACTGTAAGAGAGAAGGATCCCACACAGGGAAAATGCCAACTGTCCTCCAGTTCATGTCCTGAAGCCACACAATTCAGTCTGCCCCTGTATGTCTCTGACACCCCCCAAGTTACTGTCCCTCTGCTGGATCCCAAGGTGAGTGCCTGAGAATGAATCTGTGCAGGGGCCCTTTAAGAGGATGTTTGGGTTTCCCCCAGCCTTCCTTCCCACCTAGACAGCTGGAATCCTCACTGTTTTTCACAGCCAGATGTTGGGGCTCCTCTTTCCGGCACCAATACTCTTGGGCTGGGGAGGCCAGTGTGGGGCTGGGGTCCCTTGCTTTCTTGAGGGGGAACCTTTGCTGCCAATATTCCTCCTGGTTCTCACCTGCCACACAGAGGTTTGGGGTTAGCCAGGTCTGCATGTGGCTTTTTCTACCAGTCTTAATGTGACTTTTTCTCTATGTTCTTATTATGAAACTTCTGTTCAGCCAGACTTCAGATGGTTCTCCAGGTTGATTGTTTTACAATTTAGTTGTAATTTTAATTTGTTCACGAATGGAAGCAGACACAGTGTTTATCTTCTCTGCCATCTTGGATCTCCCTCTAGACTCTCAGTATTAAAGTAAGCAAGAAAGGTTTTTATTTTCTTTGGTTGGTCAATATAGCAATATAGATATAACACTACAAATCCATTTTATATCTGTTTTAAAAATCTCATATAATTTTAATTTGAAACTGTTGTTGAAAAGGTAATCATCTGTGATATGAGACACAAACTGTTTCAGAAAGTGCCTGCATCAGAAATCAACCTGTTAGGAGTTGCAGGGTGTTAAATTCACTCTTCAGGATAGAAGATGAAAAGTCTTATTGTATATGATCATACAGCAGTTTAGCCATCTGCCCCCGTGCACCTTCCCATAACAACAGATCCTCATAGAGACAGTACTTCAACATTATGCCTACTCTACCTTCCTGTGTGACCCCGAAGATAGCTGGTTAGTCAAAGACGGATATGACCCTAGCTGCAGATAGGGCAACCCAAGCCAGACACAGTCGCAGGGGTGCCATAGGAGAAATCACAGAGTTGAGGAAAATGGGCAAAGACCCCTTGTCTCAGGTGCTGACAGCTTGCCTGTGAAAGACCTTAAAAAGGTGATAACATCTGTCCTCCGTGTAATCCTATCAGTGAGTCTCGGCATGAGAAGTTTCTGTCCCTTACGAGGTGCACGTGAACATATCATGGGACTTTCGGTAAAGGCAGCCTGCAGGCCCTGGGGTGATTTGACTTTGAGCTAAGTTCTCTGGTATGATGTATGAGACTCACAGACCAGGGCTACTCCCTTGTGTGTATCCCAATAAAAGCCGCAGTCAAGCCCAATTCGGGACTCAGAGAGGCTTTGAGTCCCCTGGCTAGCACTGCTTTTGAGCTATCCTTTGTCTCTTGTCTATATTTTTATGTTTCTCAACTCCTGCCATCCCTTCCTAATTCCTACGGCCCTGTCGTGTGGGACGCGACAATTATACTTCAATATTAGTTTATTTCAGAAGTCTCCTAAGAAATCAAAGGCTGGGGAAGACTATGCCCTTTTTTGAAAACAGCAGCAAAGTCTCAAGGAAATCTCTAATTGGGTGCTATAGACTGAAAATTTGTGTGTCCCTAAAATTCATATGTTGAAATCTAACCCCTAATGTGATGGTGTTAAGAGCTGAGGCTTTTGGGAGATGATTAGGCCATGAAGATGGAGTCTTCATGAATGGAATTAGTGCTCTTATAAGAGGGCTAAAGAGACCATAGTTCCACTCTTCCACCATGTGAGGGCACAAAAAAATATAGCAGTGTTGTGAACCAGGAAGCAGGCTCTCACCAAACACTGAATCTGCTCGCACTCTTACCTTGGACTTCACAGCCTCCAGAACTGTAAGAAACAATTTTTTTATAATCCATGCAGTCAATAGTATTTTATTATAACAGCCCAAATGATCTAAGATAATGGGGGAACTTTACGAGTTTTTTACATAGAGGATCACTAAGTGATCCTATATGTCTTCTGTTAACTTTTGCCAATTGGGAAGGGAAAGGTGGGGAGTTGAGGACTAGAAATATAGTTGACCTTTAAATAACAAAAGTATTAGAAGCACCAAGCCCCACTCAGTTAAAGGCTATGTATAACTTCTGACTTCCCCCAAAACTTAACTACAGTCAGCCCTTTGCATTTGTGGATTCAAACAATACTCTTTATCACAGATGGAAATATGCAGTTGGGAAGCCAAGGCTGGTTGGGAATCTGTGGTTGGGAAGGCAAAAATATTGGTTTTGACTGTGGATGTGAAACCCACAAATAGGAAGGGCCAACTGTATGTATTGAAAAAATAATTGTTACCAAACAGAAAAATTTTGTACACTTGTTGCTAGCAGAGCCAAACGCTAAGCACTGAGAATTGCAGTGGAGAAATTAAGAGTCCGTTTGTTTGCATAGCACTAAGCAAGGAGAATGGGCAATTTACTGCTCAAAAGTCTGAACGCCCTGATACAGGGTTTGAGGTAGGTTTTTAAGGTTTTAGGTGGAACTGGTATGCAGAAGCCCTGGCAGGGCAAGTTTTAATTGGTGGACCTCAGAGCTTGGCCATTTATGATTATGGGCATCAGCACCTGGTCTGTCTGGACAAAAGATCCTTAGCTTTTGAAAAGAATCCAGTATTCAAATTCTGGTTATGTCACTGTCCTTTGGTTCCATGTGTATGGTGTGGGGAGGGCAAGACTTTGATTTTGGGTGCAGCTGGAGGTCAAAGTTCGCCCCTCTGTGCATACTTCAGCTACAAGAATTGCAGTTTTGGTCTGTTGTTTGAAAGCAATTCAGTACCTTTAAAACAGGGCAGGACCACTCTGAGCTGGCTCTGCGGTTACAAAATCCACTTCTAAGTGGACCCATGCAGTTCAAACCTGCATTGTTCAAGTCAACTCTACTAATGGAGGCAAGACTTCTGATGTTGAGCAAAAGTATGTGTTCTCACTTGTTCCTGGGGCTCTCTTGCTAAAGGAGGAATTCTGCTGGGGTCTTTTGAAGCCAGTTATAGCTACCATAACCCCAGGACCTATCAGAGTTTAGTTTTCTTACATAGCTAGGGTGTACAAAGTATAATCTTATTAAAACAACATAATAGTTTAATCAAAATTCACTAAGATAAAAAAATACAATAAGAGGCTTATTAGTTAAAATAACTTGATAACTGAGGCAGTGATAATAAGTGTAAAAAGCAACTGCATATTCATGTTCGTGTTTAATTTGGTGCTTGGTAGAGATAATACATTTTGGTAGAGATAATCCATTTAGTTAATTTCTGAGCATTTTTTGGGCAATAAAAAAACATTTAGGGGCCAACCGAGTGGCTCAGTTGGTTAAGAGCTCGCTCAAGAGTGCAAGCTGAACTCTGAGCAACAGCATTTCGATGCCCAGCCCTAGCTGAGTTGCCCCTGAACTGCCAACAGGTGGCAGGATGGTGTCAGCTAAAAAAACAAAAAACAAAAAACATTTAATTGAGGTATAACTAATATACAGCAAAATGCATAGCTTTCGTTAAACAAGAAAAGTTAACCCCTATGGCTGAAAGTCTTTTGAAAAGAAAGGGTTTATTAGGCCATGAAGGACTTGGGTATGGAGTCTAAACCACCAGTATCAACACTATGTGGAAAAGGCAACATGTCAGCCGTCCTAGAGTTGATGGACTTTTTTTATATTAAGTAGGGGGAAGAAAGATGTAAGTTGTTTTGAAATAATTTACATTAGCTATAGATAAGGGGGGAAGGCTAAGTTAAGTGGGGGCATTTTTATGATAGGTGCAGCCTGTAAGGAAGAAATATTTACTACTTTTGATTGGTTATAGGCAATAGTCCTGAAAGTTCATGCATGTGCAGGGGGGGATGCCTGTCTAGTGATCTGCTAGATGTTGATCTCCTGGATATTGATTCAAAGCTCCAACATACTTGCACATTCAGGAATGTGAGCAGGCTTTGGTCAGTTGGCCCCCAAGTATTAACAGGGTAACTGCTCTTTTACTCTCACTCTCCAGTGCTGTAATTTAATTTAAAACATCTCAGAATTTCTTTCTTGTCACTTTTAAATGTAAAATTTGTGGAGTTTGGATATTTGCATGTACCCATACAGTATGCACCCTATCAAGATATAAAACATTTTCATCACCCTGGAAACTTTTCCTGGTTAATCATTGAATACTACTAACATTGAATATTACTCTATTGTTTGAACACACCACAGCTGATGGAAATTTGATTACTTTCATTTTTTGGCTACTATGAATAAGGCTGCTATAAATGTTCTTTGCCAGAAAAGTCATGACACATTTTTGCAACAGAAAACATAGAAAAATATGTCATGACTTTTCCAACAAACCAATATGTGTGTTTGTTTGTGTGTGTGTGTGTGTGTGTGTGTGTGTGTGTGTGTGTGTGTAATATATACTGGGGTGCCAGAAAAATGTACACATTTTAAAAGATGTTATCTATGTATTGATTTTCAAAGTTGAATTGAATTATGGTAGCAATGTGTAGTATGACGTTCATTCAAAAGATGGCATCAATTAAATGAATGTTAGCATCATGTTATCGGTGTATATTGAGTATTACAGTTTTAATACAGTTTTTTCCTTTCTTAAAATGTGTATACATTTATTTTTGTATATATATATATTTATATGTGACTACAAGTCATGTTTGACTTCTGCAGTTACAAGAGGTGCTCAAAGTTGTTCCCATCAATGCCAGACACTTTTGATCACGATGCACTACTGCTTGAACAATGTTGGCCAAAGTGTCCACTTGTATACATTTATACATTTTTTTGGCACCCCTGGTGTGTGTGTGTCTATAAAATTTGTTTATTTTCCCTTGGGTTAACACCTAGGGATGGAATTTCTGGATCATAGAATAAGTATATGTTCAATTTTATAAGAAATTGACAGACCAAATTTCAAACTAATTTAACCAATGTATGAACATTCCAGTTATTCCATATCCTTGTCAACATTTGGTAGTGTCAGTCTTTTTGATACTATCCATTCTAGTGGGCGTATAATGGCCTCTCATTGTGACTTTAATTTGCACTTCCCCAGTGACTTAAAGGTGTTGAATATCTTTTCATGTGTTCATTGCCATATAAATTTTTCCTTTGTGAAGTGCCTGTGTAACTCTTGTGCCCAATGGTTAATTAGGTCATTTTTCTTCCTATTGTTGACCTGTTAGAGTTGCTTATATCTATAGTAAATATTTCCTCTCAGACTACAACTTTCTTATTCAATTTCTTAATAGTAGCTTTTAATGATCAGGATTTTAAAATTTTGATGAAGCCCATTGTATTCATTTTTAATAGTCTAATAGTTGATAGTTAAAAGTAGTTTATTTTTGATAGTTTAGACTAGTTCATGCTAGATCCAGTTTAGGACATCTTTGCCTACCCTAAGTTTATGACGATATTCTCTTATCCTTTGTTCTAGAAACTATAATTTTAGTTTTTGCATTTACAACTATGATCCATCTCATACTAATTTTTCTGTATGTTGTGAAGTATAAATTGAGGCTTATTTTTTGCCCCAGAATAATACTGATTCTTTTCTTTTCTTTCTTTCTTTTTTTTGTTTTTTTTTTGAGGGCAGTGTCACTGGCCCTCATATGTGGGATCCGAACTGGGGCCGCTGGCATCCCAAACCAGCTCTTAACCACTGCGCCACTCGGCCAGCCCTCTTTTCTTTTTTTTTTTAACTACTGGTTTTTAAGGAGAATTCCTGCGTTGTCTTTGACCTTTGCCTAATATGCTAACCAGTCGCTTATCAAAAGTGGGGCCATAGTGGGGCCGGCGGAGTGGCTCAGTTGGTTAAGAGCTCGCTCAAGAGTACGGGCTGAGCTCTGAGCAACCGCGGCTCGAGGCCAGCCCGAGCTGAGTTGCCGTTGAGCTGCCAATAGGTGGCAGGATGGCTCAGCTAAAAAAAAAAAAAAAAAAAAAAAAAAAAGTGGGGCCATAGGAGAGTGCACAGTTCATCTAGAGGCACAGCAACCACTCAGAACCACCCAATCAATGCACTGCCAGAAAGCAGATCCAGTGCTGCTCAGCATTAGAGCTTTGTTATTTTTAAAGAAGCAGAAATCCAAATATAAGGAAAATGCTTTCACTATTTATTTGTTGGCAATTAATTTTTCTTTCTTACTCTGTAGGGCAACAATGAATGAACTGAGATCTAGATTTCAGAGCAGTTTACAAGCTCCTGCCTAGACTTTGTAGTGATTGCTGACTGAGAGCAATTGTCTCTACATTATTATAGTCAAAAAGCAAAAATGATTAGGCTGTTGTAAGGTGGACTCTGCAAACAGCCCATTAAGTATCTTGTGGATACAAGGTCATAGACATTTAGACCTGGACTAGATAAAATTTGTTAAATAAACAATCCCCCAAATGATCTGTTCAGTGTAAAAGGATTGTTTTGTCTTGTTGATATTGTTTCAGAAGTCACTTTGCCAGAGTGAACAATTTCTCATTCCCTATTCACATTGTTTCTTATTAAATAAATGAAATCATAAAATCATTGGTTGTGACTCAGAAATCACTTAAAATACCTGATACTCTTTTCAGATCATGAAACTAGAAATTCACTTATACATTCATTAATCAAACATCAATTATTTATTGAATGCCTATTCTGTAGCAGGTAAATGCTAAGCATAGGAATTTAACAGTTAAAAAGCAAACAACAACAAAACACACAGGTCCCCATTCTCAGGAAGTTTAATGTCAGGATGTGATTACGCCAGACCAACTGTATTACTATATATACTCTGATTACTTTATTGAACCAGTGTTCCACACCTCCACTTAGATCTCTAATGAGCATCTCAAACTTACCACATCTGAAACTGAATTCTTACTGTCCTCCTCCTAAATCCAGCCTGCCATGGTCTTCAACCTTCTCAATATAATGGGGACTCTACTCTGCTAGTTTCTCGAAGACAGTGGTGTGATCCTTGACACCTCTCTTTCTCTCACATCTGTGTCCAATTTGTCTGCAAATTATTTGGACTTCACCTACAAAATATGTTCCAAAAGCTTCCACTTCCTACTGCCTCCAATAATACATAGCAGTCTAAGCTGCTATCATCTCTTGCCAACACGATGGACTGCCAATAGTCTTCTAAATCATCTCTGTTTTCCCCACCTTTGTCTTTTGCCATCTTTTCTCCAACCATCAGTCAGAGCGATCCTTCTAAGTCAGGTCACATCACTCCTCTGTTGAAAACTCTCCACAGCTTCCATTCCAGGTAAAATAAAACCTGAAGTGTACATGAGGGCCATCAATGCTTGTCAATTGTGCCATCCACCCTTCACTGCCATAACTCCACCCTCACCTTTACTGTTCTCTCTCTTGCTTTGTCAGCTCTAGACTCCTTGATTCTTTTTCCTTGTCCTGGATTATGCCCAGCTTACTCCTATCTTAGTGTCTTTGTGTATGCTGTTCTGCTGCCTGGAATACTTTTTTTCAGAAATCCACATAACTTGCTGTCTCATTTTGATGTTTCTGCCACCCTTTGGATTATCAGAGAAACCTTCCCTGATTACCATGAACTATAAATTTCTTCTTACTCTAATCACATTCTATCCTGTTACCCTGCTCCATTTTTTTTTCATGGCACTTACCACTCTCTGACATGTTTTTATCTGTTAATTTAATAGCCACCATTGAAATATAACCCATGAGAATAGGAACTTATTTGTTTGGTTCAATGGTATACTTGGAATATCTAGAATAGCCCTTGGCATATAATGAACACTCAATATATCTATGTTGAATAAAGAAATATATAACTGCATTATAGTACTATAAGTCCTAAGATAGCAGAAGCCTGGTACACTACACAGCCATAAGAAATGTCAAAGAAAGCTTTTAGGGAAGTGAAATCTAAGCTGAGTTCTGAAGAATGATAAATTAGACAATTAAGGTCAGGAGGAGGGAGTGAATGAAGTGAAATGGAGAAAGAGCCCAAGGGAAGCTGAAGGCTTGGTAGGGGCTGTCACGTCAACCATGTAAGCCATGTAGACTTTATCTTAAGAACAATGAGTAAGTATTGAAATTTTTTAGTAGAGCATGGTCAGCATTACAGCTTTTAAAGCTCAATTCATTTTTAAAGAAATGAATTGGTTGTAGGGGGTTTTAAAAAATTGGAAGCAGATCTCAGTTAAGAAGATATGGCAACAATCCAGGAAACATTTGGTGTCCTTCAATGAGAGTAAGAAGAAAATTTGGCAGATTATTGTCAAATGAGAATACTGAATGAAACAGTAATGCATAATTGATTGGATACAGGGAGACGAGTGAGAGATAAGGTCCAACAGAACGAGATTTCTATTTTAGGCAATTGGGTAGATGGTAGTTCTACTGGGATAAAAATGTTTGTGTTCAGGGGAAAATGATGAGCTAATTGGATATGTTGAAATTGAGGTGCCTTTAAGGCAGTTAGATGTATGAGCCTAAGTTCAGGAGAGGAGCTTTGCCTAAAAAGAGATGGATGTGGGAATCTGAAGTATAAAGGTGGTATTTACCACCATGGAGTTAGATGAGATCTTCCCCTCCCTCAGGAAGATTGTTAGAGCACAAGGTAAATCATAGATTCAGGGCTGATGACAGAGGCCCTGTGGGGTGTGTAGCGGGGAAAAATTTCTGAATTGTGGATCAACTGAGAGGATGGCACCATGTTTACAATGACCCTAGGAAGTTCTTTTGCTCCCACAGAGGCTGACCTCAGGACACTTCACTAGGAAAGCAATGCAGAAGAAAAAGACTTCGCTAGAAAGCTGTGATAAAAGGTATTCTGAATCTTGAAATACATTCACATATTATTTCCTTTATAATAGTGACATTTCTGGAAAGGAATTTGATCACTAGAAAGTTGTGTTTTTACTAATTCTGGTAGAGAAAAACAATTCAAACCCAAATTACTTTGACCTTCATATTCTTCTCTTTGATTTTCATAGTAAATACTACACATATGCCTTCCCCTTCCCAAAATGTTTGTCTTGTCTACTAAAGCTGTCAATAACAACAAACAACTCTGAAGATTTGGGTTAAAAAATACAAAACATATGAACCACGTTTAATTAAATTCTGTTTGTTGAAAGCACATGACAGAATTTTCCATTTATGTATAGCTCCATACTGCTTTTATCAAAATCTCCAAGTCTTTGAAGGAGACGCTGATGGCAATTACTATATCAGCTCCCAAAAGGAAAACAGTACTCAGGGCTTCCAGAGATCACCAAGTCTTTTCCAGTGTTATAAAATGTCACCTTCCCAAACTCTCTCATGCATTTAAATAGTAAACATCTTTGGCATAAAAAGCAGATATAATAGAAATATTTATAATTCACAGTAGTCAAGATTCTTACAACACCAGCAACCCTGGTTCGGGTCCCACATATGAGGGCCAGTGACACTGCCCTCAACAACAACAACAACAACAACAAAAAACTGTGGATAAAAATAGTAAATTTTAACAGTTTGGGGAATATAATTAATAATGTTGTAAATATTCTGTGGAATGTCAGATGATCATAGGTCTTGTTAGGGAGACCATTTCATGGATGGAGTAGAGGTTTGATCACTGCACTGTTTTACTAAAGTGGAGGTGGTATACCTACTGTAATTGAATATATATAGATAGTCACGGGATGTGGATTATACTGTGGAAGAGAGTCAGAGGAAGAGTAATAGATATATATGATATGGGGGGGTGGGGGGGTGTATT